>OX465581.1:50285942-51758442 GCA_950022655.1 Alentia gelatinosa
CCTCTTGAGTAATTACCATGCAACGCAATGTTAATATCTAACCTCCTTCTTCCGAAACGATTATGTAAGTACTTCTAGTAAGTTCGTGCTGCCATCCAATTACACCGGTAGAGGTGGTCCCCAGTTGATATCTATATAAAGAGCTTGTATTGTTGACATTGCTCTGATTTTATACACACTTCTTGGTCTTATTTACAATGTTTTTCTGTTGGCAGTTGCTGAATGTATTCCCTGCCAGTATTAATTTCATTTTAGGTCATTAGGATGGCCATTCTCTGACCTATAACCCTGACCCCTACCCCTCCTGTTGACCCGTTGCACCTGACCCCCTCCTGGACTGACCTTTCGGCGACTGACCAACGCCCAGACAGCTTCATCAGTCAGAGGTGTGCTGGTAGTATCATACCCCCGTGACCAGTGACCAGGTAATGAATGCCTCTAGCGTCAAATTAAACAGCTCTTAAATTATATCAGGTGGGACATGAACAGCTACTTCAACGAATACTTTGGATGAAATTCAAATGTAAAGAATCAGGAAACGGTATTGATGGAATGAGGTTTTGTATAGGATACTCAATCAGGAAGTTTCACCCACATCTTTCATGAAACTCATCCAACAGGCTACGTCTCATATGCTAGGCAGGCAAAAACGGACTGCACTGGGAGTGGGATATATGCCAGAGAACGTAGCAGCATGACTAGATCAGAACACTGCAACTGCCACGCTGAAGGTCAATGCACTGGACACAACGTTACTGTGACCTTCCACTACATCTAGGACAGCAGAATATATATGTACAAGGATGAACCGGGAAATAGTATCTCATAGACTGATTTCGTCAGTGAGGTTTTATTTGGGTGTTTTAACATAATCTGCTTGTTATTGACTTAACTGATTTTGAGAAATAATTACGCAGAAGCTAACCAACTATGTTCAAAATCTCCAGCGGTTATTCATATCGGGGTAGTGCATCCAATTTCAGAGGGCGGCGCCACCAGTAACGTCGAAAGGGTCTATAAACCCCTGGAGCTACAAACCTGCGTGTATCCCCATACAGCCCTGCTCCACCCCCTATTGGTGGACCTGTGAACAGAGGGTTGTCTGTGTCTGGATAAGGCGGGCATTGTGTCAGTAAAAGAGCAAACCGAGGCTGCACAGCTACATGGTTGGTAGGACCACATCACAGCAGGTCCTCGGAGTTTGCCCCATCACTCATATATACCTTCCCCATGAGACCTGTTACCTGCTTCCTCAGCCCAGGGCTATGATGGAAGGAGTGTACGTTGGGGGAAGGCGCATGTTGATCTGCATCTCTATCTGTGGTGTAAGCCAGAAAAACTACAACAACATTATAGTCACTGTCGCCCACTTAGAATGTGGTTACAGGTGGTTGGGTGAGGAATATGAGGCAATATTCATATCTCATTTTCACCAGAAGCTGGGATAAACAGCACGATCAAAACCAGAAATAAGACATGTTATTCAGACCGTCTACGTGATTGTAAAAAAACAACTTCGGACTGAAGTTCATTAGCTTATTCAGGCAATACAATTTATCTTTACTGCCTTCACTTTATGTATCTTCTTTCGTTCTTTTAGTGCAATCCATGACCTGCATCCATAAACTTTGGATTTGTTTTTAAAGGGCATGTATTTTCCAGCTATAATTGAGAACTACCGCAAAATACTATCCAGAAAAATATGCACATCCCATTTCAGATTACCATCTGTATTCAAGTCTTATAAAGCCTTCATTCTGGTGGGAGTCAATTCCCAGCAGCCCCTTATTTCTCTGTGGTCAGACTACTCCAGTTGACTTCAATTACTACCTTCTTTCAAAATGCTCAATTTCTGCCCAAACATCATTACTGAGTTAGTGACTTATACAACAGAATCATTGTAATTCATATCGCAGAAACATCTGTCTGAGAAACGCGGGTGTCTACCATTCAATTCAAATAAAAAAGGAAGACAGAACGAGGCAATTAAGAACGGTACCCTTGGACTTAAAAGAGTCTAAACTACTTATACTAATTTAAGTATTTTTCATCTGAATAACTTGTCACACATCTGTAGGTATTTGTAAAGTGGATGTAAAAGGAGCAGCTGTTTTCTCAAAGGTGAGTGTTTTGGTGGCGGTTGGGCCGCATTTAAAAAAAATGCTGAGTGTGTGCTCTTGCCACCTATTTGCGGCTTAGCTTATACAACTGTGAAACCAGGAAGGTGGGGGCTGGACCTACTCTCAGCAGACTCCTCTCAGCAACCGGGACCAGTGTCAACCTCCTTCGGCCCCACTCCTATCTGCCACTCTACCAGCACCAAGACGGTCTTTTTAATTTCTCCCAAGCCGTTTCTAACTTTAAGTACGGCGCCGCAATATACAAGTCACGGAAGTTTAATACTAGTTGGATCTATACGAAGTAGCACTAGACCGTAACTGATGTCTACATATATACTTCAGATAGCTCACTGATGGTTTGCATTTTGAAGTGCTATTGCCTGCATACCAACACATACTGTACATTACATTTAATTGTCTTATTTTCTATCAAATGCTGAGGGCCACTCCTGGTTGAAATCTGTTAATTCTAGCAACGTGTTTTGTCCGCAATTGCTGACTTAGGCCGTTACGCATGTCCGCATCAAGTGTCCGAAATCACCCTGTTACCAGAAGAAGATTTGAAAAGGACCTTTAGAAAACGGACATAATAGTGGTCAGTCCATTTTACTTGTCTGTTCGGAGAGTGGCGCTTTATTTTATAACCCTCAATGTCCAGCACCGTGGTCAGGCTTTGACCAAATCCCACCTGCAGGGTTGACATCCTCAGTGCTAAATTGCTTGCCTCTATCTCGTCACTGGGGACTCTACTCAGAGCTATAGTGACGGGTAGACCGCGGGATAGGAAGTGGGAGGTAGTCTTAGGTAACCCACTAGAAATTGGCCAGTCGGTAATAAGTGGGTATCAAACAATGAGCTAGAGGAGATTGTCGAAGGCGCGGTGATGATAAACGACAAATAATGACAAATTGTCATCTCTTATTTTATATTTGTTATTACAATCATTTCAGTTAGAATTGGCATATTAACGATTTAAATTGCATTGGAGAAAGATGTTCTATTCACATCGTTCACAATAGGTTCGCCACGGGCTTGTAAAGTCTATCATTGGCGGAACTTGTTCATGTCACACAGGAGTGACAAAGGTGAACACGGCCAACGGATCCGGGTCTTCCTGGGAGTGGGTAGGTGGGTGGCGGAGAAGGGGGTTATTATTAGCATCCTATCGTCCAGTAGAGCCAACATAACACGATTCCTGCTTTAAGCGGATTTTGCACCTTCGTGCAGGAAATAGCGATCTCAGACGTATTAGTATCTGTATGAAAAGTAATCTTATCTTAAAAACAATGTTATGTGAGTCTGAGAGGAGACAACCCTCAGATCATTTCAGGAAACTGGAACTAATTTTCTCTTGAGTCCTCAAATACATGTGTGGGACTTCAAGCCCATGAGGAACGATCAATTTAGCAGCCATACAACGGGACAAAAGAGTCTTCATTTGTTTGGTTTCACATCATTGCATAGTGTCTCAAAACAATAAAATACATCCTGGAAACAGCACCATACAGTGTTGTTATTTGGAAAGAACAAATTTTGGTCCCATTGGTAGAACAGGTTTAGTAGGGTACAATTCCGTCCCTCATACATCATGATCCGACAGCCGATACTACAACTTCAGTAAATCAAAGGGTCGCGGACATCCTTGAACCCGACCTCAGGTCCGGTGTAGGAAGCATGGTCCTCTGATCCTTTCACTGTGGATCCCCCCCCCCCCCCCCCCAACTCTGCCAACCACCACCCATGCTGACCATCACCCTCTTTCCCATGGAGGAAACGGGGTTGAGAATACACACCTCACACATGGACGCCCTCTGGCGGCAGACCTGCTGTAAAGGCCCCCTGGCGGGATAGTGTAGTGTCGGCCATGCGCCGATCACAAAGATGGCAAAGCTGTGTGTGTTTTTGTCGAGGAGAGTTGTGGCGGAAAATGCATGCGATGCTAGGGCCGTGTGTTGTCGCCGTACAATGCATCTGAAGAAGTGTGGACCTGACAGGTGAGACGGTGAAGGTGTGATTTACTTGTACATGAAACATGCACTGATATCGCCCGAGGGGGGTGAGGGGGTGAGGGCAGAGGGCAGCCTTCTACCTCCAGCCCCCAAGTTCCCTCACACTCCAGTCTGAACATTAGATCACATTTCTTTATATTTTTCTGGTTTTTGTCCTTTCAATATTTTCTTTTAAGTTTCTCATATTTTTCTAGCCACTCAGAAGTTTACCAACCTCCAACCTTCATACTAAAGATAACCGTGTCGTTTTCAATCAAAGATCCACTCGCGTTTTATATATCTACAATTCCCAACTCATTTTAGGAATAGGTGTCTTTGGGGGGGGGGGGGGGTCAAGTACGTAATTTTGGAGACTTCATCCTCCAGGAGCTCTTCATAAGAGTCTCCCAGGTCTCCTCTGTCTCTACCCGAGTGCTACCATCACTGATCAACAATAGGCGTCAGCAAAGAGGTCGTGCCCACATTTATAAGACTGCCAGGTGTAGAGACGGGCGCGCGATGGGCGTTTGGGGCACCAAGGGTTAAACACCTCTCGTGGTTTGATCTCAGCATGGAGAGAGGACAGGAGAATGAGGGCCAGGTGAGGTCAGGTGCTCTAAAGAGGGAGTGAGCATGAAAAGGTGAGTTAGCTATACACAACCATGGCCAGGGACTGAGTATTTGAAGTACTTTGTAAATATCAACAAGTACTTCACCTCATGTTACCTTAGACAAACAGGAAACTATTTCCTTTGAGGTAACCAGACACGGTCTTCTTTAATGAGGCAATGGGATTCCTCCAAAGAATACAAAGGAGATTGATTTTATAATCGTGTTTTGACTTGATTTTTCACTTATTTTTCCAGCTTTTCACTAAGGGTTGGGCCAATATTGTCATATCAAAATCGATCATTCAATCAGGGATGCAAGTTGGGGTTATAAAAAAACATTGAAATACTTTCCCTGGTAATAATGGGATTAGACAGTAGCTTTGTACACCCAAAACACCTAGCACTAAATTATTCAACTTCAAAAATATAGAAGAGTCATTTATATTATAAAATAGTTAATGGTGTAGTAATTAGAATCTGAACACATATTTATCACACAAAGTGGGGTTAGTTTGGCCTGAAAATAAATAAAACTTGTCACTGAATTTTGACCAATCACAGCCATTGTCTCTTTTTAATACAAGTTACTCCATTGAATTGCTACTCACAGGGGACCAGGGGAACCTTGAAAATGGCAACGACGTGAGGCTGAGGGTATGTGGGGGAGGGGGTAAGGGTGGGCGGCTCAGTGAGTTTGGGATCAAGGCATCAGGGGAGAGATTTCAATTTTACATGGATCAGTGGGGATGTTCAGTGTGGGAATCAAGGGCTATAGGCCTATTATTCAGGGAAAATACTTTTAAATCACTGAAAACGAAAACATGAATTTCAATGGAAACATTGAAAACTGTCATCCCTGAATTCATAGGAGACTTCAAATGGAAATTACATTATATGCATGTACATCCACAGTTGCTACTTTCATGTGTCGCATATTGGTTACACGAGGGGTTTTCTTGCAAGCAATAAATGTTACATTCAGAAAGATAACTACAGTATCTGTTCGCCACACATCAACATATCAAGAAAGTATAGTAAAACTGCTTGCACCATGCTGGGGTCAGGGCAGGTCTGGGTTGGTAGAACCGCATATACAACTATAACTCTCTCCGGGTCAGCAGCCATTAGACCAGCCTATAAACATGGCCGGGCTCATAACTCAAGGCGCGGAGGACCCGTCTGATGGGAAGCTAATGGTCACAGATGGTAGGGTGTAACGTACAGAGGGAAGGGGTTGATGTGCAATTTAGAGGTACAGGTTGGGTGGACGTGAAGGAGGAAGGTAGGGTGTGAGAGTGGGTGTGATAAATCATGTATAAGGACAACTGGGGTGAGTGTTGGATGTATGTGAATAGGGCTACATGAACAGAAGTCACACTTGGATGTATGTGTATGTGCATTGCCTTGGGAAAACAGGGAAGAGTGCCGGTTGTATGTGCATAGGGCTGTGCAAAATACATGTGAATATTGGTATTTCCACAAGAGATTTGGTCTTCAGAGGAGAGGGCAATACCGTCCGCTAAAAGCTTGGGGCCACTTGGAGCTTCCTCCTACCGATTGTCCAAAAAACATGATATACATTTCAGTAACTTCTGAGTCCCCGTCAATTCTGCATATAGCTGTGATGCGGGAGTATGGATGGTGGACTATTCTGGTGAAGGATTTGTAAATTGGAGATTACCTGCCTTGGTAACACTCAACTCGCACATGGAATATCTACCGAAATATGTTTTGTCTGTTCATGAAATAGACAAAGCATGGCGTAGCTAACATTCCTAAAACTGGCCAGAAGAAAGTCGGCCACATAGCTACACACATCGAAAGGGCATGTGTAGCACCCTGTCCTACTACACCCTAACACCTCCCAACCCAGTTCTTTTACTGTTCAACTGACAATTCATCCCTACAATTTGGGCATTGCAAGAAAGCTTTGTAAAAAAACATCCTTTTTGTTCCTTTTTGCCTGGTAGCATGTTTTCTTTTCTTTTTTCACTCGAAACATTTGAGTGATTCACAATTGTGCGAGTGAAGGCTTGGGACAGCGTTTAGTAATGTTTATCTAGTTGGGAGGAACTTGAAAACATCGACGCCCTGTTATGAAATCATAGCATCGCTGGTGCCACCATAATACGCCCTTCTGTATTCCAACTCGCCAAGAACCAGCGGTGATATCCACGTGCTGGTAATACACAGTTGTTTCATCACTCACAAAACATGGCTACCCCAGGTTACTGTGGTACGCGGCCGAAGCCAAGTATTTCTCTGCCTTCCTTTTTGTCCTCTTTGTCCTGACTACACTATATAAAAACTTTGCTTCTTCTCAGATTTTCCTCTGGACCACAACAGCAAACAAGTGAGAGTACATGGACAACAACTGTCTGGGTTTCGAGAATTCAAGCCATTTTTCTTCGCTCGACAAAAAAAGTGCGGGTTTGATGTGTCTTGGTACGACTTGAACGGAGTAAATGTGTGTTCAAAGATCAAATACCATCACGAGCACAACGCAATGATGAAAAGCCCAAGAGACATGGGCAGCTTTTCAAGGAACCGAACCAGACAAAACAAGTTGAGACTAGCAGTCGGCAGTAGTCTGCTCTTGTCTATGCAACTGAGACTTAATCTAATCTTGATCTAATGATCTAATGATCTGCAGGTGAATGCCTTTGAGACAAGTCTAGTAAATGTGTTTGTCAATTCAAGTCTCGACGATACCACAATGAAGCCACAAGACATAAAGACCAACGCACACTAGGCGACTTTTCCCGTTTTTAGCGGAAAAGTCGCCGTAAAACACCCCTTGAGACATTTTTACGGTACAATATCGCTTAGTGTGCCATGGTTTCCTTGCGATATCGCAGACCCCATTATGCACCCCTTTTTCACCCCCTTTCCCCCCTGCTGATTTGGGGTTTGTCGCCGACTTTTCCTTGAGACTTTCCTTGAGACTTTCGAATATAACATGTTATATTTTATCGCTTGCGACTTTTGACTTTTGGATGCCACCTCCCGCTGGGCGGGCCGCTGGCCCGGGTCTCGGGTCCTGGAATTATGCTTTGGGGTCTTCCAAGCCTGGAAAAAGCCTGGAATTCTCACAGAGAGACTGGAAAAACCTGGAAAACCCTGGAAAATATAGTTTTGCATTAAAACAATCTTTTTAGTATAATTCAATATCATACATGATATTGAGTTAAAATATATAGGTATAAATAAAGGTTAAAAAAACCATAAGTGCCAAAATGGCCCACCTTGCATCTATTTTGTAGCTACCAGAAGCCAGTTATCCATTGTTGAGACTTTCGGAAAGGGAAAGTCTCAAGGAAAGTCTCAGGGAAAGTCTCAAAGTGTGCATGCATAGGCCTTGAGATTTTCGGGTAACCTCCTGCTGGGGTGACCGACGCCCGAACAGAATTTGTCGCCGACTTTTCCTAACCCATGCTGCGTTTATTGCACCCCCCTAGCGATATTTTTGCTAGAAAGTCTCAAGCATATCTCAAGGAAAAAAGTCGCCTAGTGTGCGTTGGTCTTTAAGGCCAACGCACACTTAGCGATATTTTTCCTTGCGATATCGCAAGCATATCGCAAGGAGAATATCTCAAGGGAGGGGTGGTTTGCGCAGCAGGGGAGGGGAAAAAGTCGCCGTAAAATGTACCTCGGGCTTCGGCCTCCACAGCTGGAGGCGGGCCTCATATCGCAAGGCATTTCATGGCACACCTAGTGATATTTGGTTGAGATATTACCCGCTTGGCCAAGGTACAATATCGCAAGGAGGGCTGCTGATGCTAACTTTATCCCTTATATGGCAGTTAATTGAGTTTTAATGGGCCCCGGGACCAGCCCGGCGGCCCACCCAGCAGGTGGTTGCGTAAAAACGATACAATATCGCAAGGGAAAGAATTGACATGTCAATTCCCAAAGTCGCATGAGACTTTCTTCTTTTTGGGGGAGAAATATCGCATGCGACTTTGTACCTCAGCAGGGGGCAAAAGGGGGTGCAAAAGGGGTGATGCAATATCGCAAGGCTTCCATGGCACACTTGCCGATATTGTACCAGGAAAACATCGCAAGGGTACTTTTACGGCGACTTTTTGCTTGCGATATGCAAAAGTCGCTAAGTGTGCGTTGGGCTTTAGCAGCCTCAACGAGACCAGACTCTCTCGGACTATTCCAGTCTCTTAGAGTTAGCTCACAGTGTACCTATCTCACAGGTTCGAAAATACAATTGGATTTCATATATCCCATGATAAGATATTTTATCTTTGACCGAGTGAAAGATAGTAGTGAAAGAGTCCAAATTGCTGCTAATCCCAAATCTTCCACCAAATAAAAGAATATACGACAAATGTTTAGCCAACGTTAACAAACTCGAAGAATAAACCTAGCGTGAATGCCTTGCTTTGAAGTTTGTTATTTTACTTCAATGAGTTTATGGTACATTATTTTCAGAAGGTTTTGTTGATACTCTTGATCCTAACTCTAATACACACGGCTTTGAGTGTTATTGTTAGTTATGTCCGCTGTTTCATCGCGGACGGAGGCTGAGGACGAGAGGAGGCATAAGGGTCACTCTTTTCACGCGGTGTGTTTGATCTGAGCCCAGTCCGCCAGCCCAATCTAAACATCAACTAGACAAACGCCAGTCAAGCACCCCTCATACACACCCCTCGACGTGTTAGCTTCACTGGCCTGGTCGGATACTCGAGCCTGAGCGATAATGAGTGTTCTAGACTAGATGTACACCATGCCCGCGGGAATGTGGCCATATGATGCTTAATGCTTCATGATAAACCACCATTGAGGCGCGGACACTGATTAATTCGCCGTGCTGGAAACTGCTGATGAGATCATGCAAGGATGCCATACCAATGAGAGGATTAATGACACGAGGGCTTGGTGTGGGAATCCTCATCAGTATTTACAGTCCGGATGGCACCCAATGTTATATTTTTTAGAACTTGTATGTTTGCTTTCCTTTCTCTAAGAAATCATTTTTGAGAATTGTAACTGACAACAACCATAATGAAAGCTATATCAATCAAACCTGGTGACTCGTGATTGTTTTGTAATTCAAATAGTCAAAACAGATTTTTAAGACGTGTAGAATTTGACTTCATCCTATCTATACGTTTTCATATATAGCTCTTTGATATTACAGGTTAGACGCAAGATCAATTCCCTTTCTACATGTACATTTGGCTCTCCATCTGGGAAAAACCTCTCCTTTTAAGCAAGATAAAAATGGTATTCTTACAATGCAGTACGTTCATGTCTTACTTGAGTATACTTCACAAAAACTATTGTAAGTATTTATTTTGAGTGCCCTCCAGTAGAGATAAGCATTGCAACGCAAACAAGCCATGTAGCGAGGCAAAAAGAGTCGCTCAACTTTTCTATTCGCATCTTCGGCTTGCCTTAAAGCTGATCTTTAGCATAGGCATAATGCCATAGTTCACTGATATGAAGTATAACCAGTAATGAAAACAACTATAACTATACAACATAGCGGTAAACTAAAGCTGTTAACTGCCCAGATGATGCAAAATACAGTACAACTTGTCATTTGGTCTCCAACAACTGCTTCGGTGGCGACTGATTATTTTTGGAACAGGTCAGCTTTAAGATAGCGTTTCTGTGGTGTTTCGTTTGGAGACGGAAGGAGAGTGCGGGCGATTTAGCGTTCAGCAGTCGCGTGCAGCTCATAACACGCACTCACAGATCGAGCAGAGAAGCCGCCTAACGCCACGTGACAAACCTTTCCTTTTCATTACATCTTGATGAGCATTCTGTGAAGGCGGGCCCACCCAGCCGCACACAATCACTAAATACACATACCTCACACCTCGCCGCCTGTAAATATGTCCTCCTACCGACAATTTTCTCTCCTGCCAACCAGATAACACCAATAAACACCCCTGAGGGCTTGTGGCCATTCGGAAATGCATTCTGTGTCATAGTCCCTCGTACCTCCCTCTCCCAGGAGGGAGGTTCACCCTTTTAAAACTACGTCTATTTACCTTCCCATCACCAGGGGATCTGGCTGGGGATCTGGCTGGGCCTTGTACATATTTACCAGTGGACAGAGCTCGCACACCCCTGCGTCTGGGTGCAGGATGGTGTTGCTTGACCCATGCCCAGAGGCGGTGTGGGTGGCCCGGTATGGTCAGTCAGCACACAATGGAGACGATGAAGTATCCGTTTCTGTCACTATTTCTGTTTCTGGCAAAAGGGTCCGGTCTGTCCAGGTCTGATACCGCAGTCATCATTCCGAATAAGAGCTGTTTAGGTGATCATATCATACTTTATACTGCACCATACTTATATACTAAAGAAGAAACCAACAAATTTTGGTCAAAGTCGTCGTTCTCCACGAGTTTGATGCGGAGTGATATGAACGAGGCGACAGCCGAGTGAATACCAAGTAGCATTCAAACGAGTTGGAGAATGACTTCTTTGACCAAAACGAGTTGCTTTCTGTATTTATCTCACCCCTATACACACTAAAAGAATGGGCAACAAATAGGATAAAGACCATGGAGAACGGACTTCAGTACTTGAAGGGGCATGGAGAACGAGATCCCAATGTTAAGCCTATGGACATTTATTCCAGGGGTGAGATAAATGTATGTATGTATGTATATATATATATATATATATATATATATATATATATATATATATATATATATATATATATATATATATATATATATATATATAATAAAATACCATACAATAACATGATATATACATCACCATAGAGGAGGACAGAGTGACCGGGTGAGGGAGGGACGCTGGTGGCGTACCTGGTGGTGAGAAGCCGGTCGAGTGGGAGCTTACGCCTTGGGACGCTGAGTGTCCTGAGAGAGCTCTACTTGACTGATTTATCACCCGAGTGCGTCCCGTTACAGGAACTTTTGTTGTTTTTACCCACCTCCCCACACAGAACCCTTACTGACCCTAACCTAAGAACTCACACAAAGTAAGACCATTACCGTCTCCCCATAGGACGGCACTCTTTAATAGGAAACCCACAAAAGATGTAACATGAACATGATCTATCAATACCACCCCACAGGGATAATTCCTCTGTTCGCCTCGCTCTTTCTTCTCCACCACTGTGGATAGCAGGAATGACGATGGTATCTGTGGCAGTTTTGCCACATTCCACTGCAACATGGACGGAGGCTGTTTTACCGGGTCTAGCGAGGTAGGGGTGGGGGCTGTTCTTTGTGTGATGGGTGTCTGGAGAAGGCAGGGAGTGAGGGCAGGGGAGTAGGTCCGAGGACACTGTTGATATCGGTGTCCTCGCGTGTCTACCGGCTACCCCGGGGCCCATTTAATAATCTAGGATCGCACATGAAGACCCTTTTCTGTAACCCGCACAAGGGTTTTATATATATATATATATATATATATATATATATATATATGTGTGTGTGTGTGTGTGTGTGTATATATATACACTTTAAATAATATTTAAGTCTGTTCTCTCAGACAGTATTAGCCGTCCATAAGGTCGTCCATCAGATTTTGAATAAAGTTGACCCATAACGTCCCTGGGTCACTATGGCATACATAAAAGGGTCTACATGTACGATCCTAAATTATTAAACGGGCCCCTGGTCACATTCTCCTGGTCACGTGACCGGAACAGGTCACGCGAGATTCTACCGTGATTTCGCAAGAATGACACCATGCTCTTGGTGTACGGCAAAGAAAAAGAACACGATTTTGATTATTTTCCTAGTTATAAATTGTCTCCTGTGCGATAACACAACTGAGATAATGGCCCCGCCCTCTTTAGAGAAATGGTTTAGTTAAATACCATAGATACTTATCAACCCTTTCCAGGGGAGCAGATTGGTGGGTAGCAGTGTATACAGGGTTAAGGACGTCATGGCCATTATGTCTCGGGGAGGGTGGGGATGCCTTGAGGCATTTACTAAAACTTTACTAAAAAATTTTCTAAATACCGTACGGTCGAACACACCCACGCCCGGGATAGCGAGACCAACACGTTACGCAGAAAGATTTTTGATACCATGAATTACATTCAACTCTATCACCACGAGGCGACTGAAATGTGACGGCGTCGAGAAAACAAACATTCCCCAAAACCACCCACACGCACCAAAAATACATTAAAATATTAATGGCGATCGGCCAATCATAGCCTGATGATATTGAACGCAATTGAAACTGCTAATATGGCCCAGGACATTTCCACCTGGGAGAAACATTGCACAACACTGGAAAACAAATGGGAAGACAACAGAACAAAACTCTGATCCCCTTCCCATAATCAGATCAGTTACAGACAGACGGCGCCACCAGAACAATACGTTCTGGTCCCCACCCTACACACAGAGACCCTGTCACATAAACAACAGGCCTAATCATAGGCTGAGACAGGTTCCCGCCGCTCTTTGTCTCAATCTGCACCAATTAGGGTCAGCATGTAACAACATGTGACTGACCACAGCCAGTGGAAGCGGTGCTTTGAAGGTGACCGGAATAAATTAACTCACTCGCCGCCCGCCGGCCGAGAGAACGCCGTCACATACTAGCAGTCGCTTAAGCGGATCGCTCGTCTTTTTCCCATTTACTAAAACTTTACTTGTCACCTGATCTAAAGAATCTCATTGTGGTAGAATTTCTTTATAATACTTTGGCTTCTACACATTTTTTTTTATCCATAGGCATTTTTGGCCATCACCATCTCGCCTGGAAGGGCTGGAAAGGGTTAAATATGTTTAGATTGGAACAAAGAAGCTTCGCAAATATTGAGCATTTCTTTCTCGTTAAGTAAAACTTCCAATAATCCTCGCTGAGAAGCTCAGGGAATAATAACTGTGAATTAGAGGAAAATCTAAAGAATATTTATTTACCCCTAAAAAGTGAAATCATAATGAAACACCCTTACAGATTTTATCAAGGATGTTGAAGTAAAACAAATCTTCACATGGAGTTTGCTGTCTCAGAGAGACAGAAAACGTCGAAAACACATCAGTGTAAGCCATGGTGTGGGGCTGAGGGACTGTGGGGTAAGTTCAAACCACTTATTCTTCGTTATGACTATTTAATTGTATTCTTTACCATTTGGGGTCTTGATATTGTAAAGGAAATCACAATCCAGGCAAATGTCAGTCTAGTTTAAAGCTGAATATCTGTAAAAACATACACGTACTACACTCAATGTCGAGAAAGAATTCAGCCCGCTCTGGTGGGGGTCGGATGGCCGACAACACGTACAGACAAGCAAACTCCAGTGTGACATTTCCATCTCTAGAAACACAAATCCCCTCAAACAGCGTGACCGAGTCCCTGCAGGCGAGACATATTGAATTTCCATTTTTTTACACTTAGCACCCCATACCATGTGGGGGAGACTGTGATGCGGACCGTTGGCCGTTGTCTCCCCGCGTGACAAAGACCTCGGTCGGGAGCAACCTGAGACATGGGGACGCACTGCCGACCACTCCACCCCTACCTCATCCCCATGACCTTACACCCATCCCTGACCCTCAACCTGCCCAAAACACCCCGCGACCTAACCCACTACGGCTAGCTGCATCCCAAAGCCCTGGGAGCAATCGGAAAGTGGAGACTTGAATGAATTCCACGAAAGTAAAACACATGGAATTAGTTTGTCTTGACCATAGACGACGGGAACTTATAAATTTGAGACGGAATTTTGAGAACCACATATACTATTACAGAAGACTCTTAATAAACACGATATTAGAAACCAAAAAGATGAAGACAAATTTTGGAATGAAGCACTCACGGTATCCCCAGATATCTTCAAAGTGCAGGACACTTACCTGGAAAGGAAAAAAACAAAATATTAATAAATGTACATAAAAAAGATACTCATGAAACAAGGTCTAAAATTCAAACATGGCTAACGGCAGAAATACCAAACGTTAATGAGAGAATCATCAAAGCATGTTCATATTGTACACGGGGCGGTGACATCTGTCGTCTGAAATTTAACACTTTTTTCCACTGGTGAGACAAGGTCATCCAGGACACCACAGAGGTCAAACAGAGGGTCAGTATGGTCAGAATGGTCAAAGACCACAGTTTTGGCCAGTCTGTGGTCCGTGTTTAAGTCAAAGAACAACTTGGGGATGCGAGAGATGAGGGATGGATGCGGGTCAATCAGGCTTAACCGATTTTATTGATGACTTGAGTGAGATATCAGGTAGGGAGTGGGGTGAGTGGGGGGCGTTGACCTGGAATGAACTTCCGAGTCTTGAAAGTGGTAGCCTAAAATGTAGGATGAGATGAGGAGTTATGAGGGGCAGTGTTTATATGGTTAAGGTGTGTCTCCTGTCCTGTCTGTAAGGTCAGGGGAGGTAGGATATGCAGCATTTCAGGTTCTATCTGCTGAAACAATTCTCCTTCAAAGGCGATGATTAGTATTTTTTTCTAAAGCTTTCATGTAAAACGTATCAAAATATCCCCAGGGATATCATTTAATCATGGATACTTCGGAAACCCTTATTTTACAGGGAGCTGGATGTTTGTCATCAATAAAGCCTTATGGTATTCAAATTCATATAACTGTATGTTGGAGGTCTCTGGACGAAAAACCTCATGGTATTGATATAAAAGTAGACGACTACGACCAATCAAGTCCCTTTCATTATGATTTTCCTACAATTCCATTGCAATTTCATGCTAAAATCGCTGGATACACCTACCACACAAGCCCTCCGTTAACAAAACACCAATAAATCTATATCAAACCGATCAGACCACTGTGATAGGCATGACGGCTCGGTCTCCTACCCCGCTGCCTTTTACCGCTTCTCTCCGCCATGCTGGATAATGAGACGATCTGAGGCCCTTAGCACACTGGGAGCCCAGTCCGCACTCACAATGCCCTCTCACATTGTTTCCGTGACCTGGTGAGGCTCTCTATAATCTATGACATGATTTATACATGACGGTTACATGTCGACTTGGCACCGCACGCCCCTTCACAGTCCGCGAGATGTCTACTGTGGCACAGGAGGAGGGACTGTGGTGAGACCTCCCATACAGAGCAGGGAGCACACTGCAGAGCGTCTGTTTACCTACAGAAGTAGGTACTAGAGTGTCGCAGTGCGGTTTCTCATGGCGGTCCTCCTGGACTGCGACGACACAGGACTAGCCAATCACCGTAGCCTTGTACAAGTTGCATATGATCACTTCCAAAAGGCATATCGAACAATTTACCTTGAAATTTAACATCCATCGCAGTAGAATAGGATGACCCCAAAGTGTTGTAGAACATATATCAATCTTAAAATGTGGAGGTGACAATGCGAGTTTTTTTTTATATCGTACTAATGTATAATAGAATATACACAAATTCTAATACATAAAATTAGAATTTTACATAGGTAAACCAATGTCATTATCCTCGAGCTTTCATAAGAAATAGTATGTGTAGTACTACACTTTGTAGCACTGAAAATTATAAGTCACCACCCTGGTCTTTGAAATAATTTCCTATATAAGTCAATCAAATATAATTTCAATTGTCAAATTTACCTATTAGGTGAGGATAAAATTGGCAAACATCATATATTACTCATCCGGAATTAGGTCACTAGGAATCAGTTTGAACTGATGATCATAAATACTCGAGAAATCACCATGCTGATCCACTGTGGATTGTAGGATATTACTTTCATTGCAATTCTGTTTGTGAAAGTATCTATCAACTAGCTCACCCCATGATACACAACGATCCACAGCCCAGTACGCTACTGACCGCACCACACTGCCACCCCACATGGTCAGGAAAAAAATAAAGGGATATACACAGTCCCTTAAAGGACGTGAAAAGACGCGCCCGGAGAGTATTAAATGATTGTTAATGAGTAGTCAATACAGTACAGATCTGCACTCGTAAAGTGATGTTTCTACATATAAATCCTGTTTGAAATAATATGAACACTACATGTCGAGACGTCAAAGTACGACCAGACAGAACTTTAGTCCTATCTCAGCGGTTGTCCCACGACCATAGTGGTGCTATCGTAGAACTTCCTGGTGGATGATGGCGGAACTAGCAAACACTCTGTGCCCTACATACATGTCAGGGTTGACTAATCTGTCTCGTCTCGTCATAAGTGTCCCTGTGTTATGTGCTTTACTTAACAGCTTGATGGGGCAGTGGACAACGAACTACACCAGTAGGCTTGGGGGCTTAAGTAATATTATACGAGTCCCCAGACTCCAATTTTCCCGCCACCGGTCAGTACGGATGCTGTTGCACACTCAGACTCGTGCTATCCTCGTTACACAGGAACAGTCATCTGTGCTGACCTTTTCCGTGTCTATATGTACGGAAGTCATCATCTGATCCTTCCCATTGCCAAATCGTGCTAAACGGCTGGAAATCAATTTCCTTGTGCGGTGCAATAGCTGGTTAATTTACAATGCAATGGTGTAGACACTGGTCGCCAACTATATAATAAGCATTGTATATCTATGTACAATCGAGGAGCAGTGCAGTACATTTTGACTGTATTGCTGAGTTTGAACGCTTGCCTGCCAACTACATCACATTGATTCCGTCTGGATGTGATCTGGGTATGAAATACTGGTAACTGAACCATCTGATTTCCTCAGCCTTGTAGCAGAACATAGGAAATTAAGACTGCTAACCTATATGGGAATGTTACTAACCTTCTCGACATACTGTAAATTGCATTTGTCAAAAATAAAAGTAAGACATTTCCGACTGACAAAAACTTTTATTCAGAGGGGTAATCTGTCAGGATAAGAACTTTTAATCGGTGGTATTTCATTTGAGTATGATTTAGATTCCTGATAGTACCTTTAATTGGTCTTCTCCCTGCCAGTAAGTCCGACGATACTGGAAAACTCTTTCCTTTTTCAATGTTTTTTGCTAGTGATGTTTTAAGGGTGCTTTATTGCCCTCTCCACTAATTGGGAAATAAATCAAACTCACAGACATAGACCTCAGTTGAGCTGATAATATTTTTCCTGGAGGTTTTAAGCGACCTTCCTATAGAAGACGAGTGTGACTAACCCGCGGCGATGTAGCATACACCAGAGCGATGCTTTAATGGGCTGTTTGTGGTGGCCACGAACGTCCAACAGCCAATTTGTTTGTGATCACTAAAACAGATTCCTCCGGCCCGGCAGCTGACCGCCCCTGTCGTGCCCACGCCTTGGCGCCCTGTGATCTGCTGACCATAATAACTGACCTGACTGACCAGTGGTGGCAATGCGAGGGCACGCGGCCAGTGATTAAAGCTGAGCTGCTTCACACACAACGGAAGACTGACGGCACAAGTATGCGAAAACTAGATTCTACAGTCGTGTCTCATACCCTGCTGATGAATCCGCACAAACACTGTTTACTATATTTACTGCTGTAGTTATTAAACATGATGTTACGCAAATGAGACACACACGAAATGCTTTATCGAGCTTTGTAGACGGTCATGTGATAGAAGAAGCAGAACTATAAACCCCACAGTTTGCGTTTAGATCTCGCAATGATCCAAAATTCATCTAATGTCAAAATACTAGTGTTTAGCTCATCTATAATCACAGGTTAAAACTAGACAGCGTTTATCGTGCGCAGAGTTTATGTCGTGTTAAGAGCTGTCATAGGGCAATTACGATGCTTAAGTGAATGCCTGATAGTTTCCTAAAGTCAATGCAATTCTCCAATAGAAACTCCATTTTGGACACCATATGAATCCACCACAGCTAGTACAAAGGTGATTCCTGGGAGAAAGATTTATCTGACTAACATAAGAGTAACTTGTTTGCAGATAATACATATACATTGACAGGTCATAGTCATGGACGCCAGAGTCTTATGTGCTTTATGCATGCTCTTGCACGTGCCAGGATGCGGTACTACAATAGTATGAATACATATCGTCTAATTTGCATACCTCCCTCAGAGTTGATGGTCACACAGGGATAAGCCAGATGTCACGGGACTGACCCAGCAAACGGCAGGAAGAGGTGGGGGCGTCTGACATTCAAATGACCTTGCAATTCATATGCAAATGACCTCAACTGTTTACATTAACATGCCTTATAAAACAAAACATAGTCTGAACAGTGTACTTTTTCATGAGTGAACAATACCATGGAGCAATAACATGTTTTCCAATAAAGCGATCCACATGAAACGGCAGACAGGAACTTGATCAATCATCACACTGTATAGAGTTTATGACCTTGGGAGAAACATGGCACAGCATAGGAGTGAACAATAAATCAGGTGAAGTCGCAGTCCATAGACCTATCCTAGTGGCATTTCTTAATCACACAGACTTGATACCGTTCATAATAAAGATTAGGACCAGTGTTGGGTTCTGCTGAGCGACCTTACTTATACATTTGTTTGAAGTGATTGGCAATACAAAATAAACTAATGCCAGACTTTTGAAGCACAAGAACTTTTGAAAATGTGTCACTAAAAACTGGTAGACTAGTATCAGTCCTCCTCGCCAGGGGTTACACCAAGTGGTCTGTGAAATAGACTATGACAGTGTGACAAGTTCAAGTGCCAGTAATGTAAGCTCAGCACTTGATATTTTCACATCTATCCCACATAACTGACACATTTGACACAAAAAAATAAATTATCTCTCTCTTGTTTGATACCAGAACCAAAGATTGACCGAGGAAAACTTAGGTGTCAACCTATATGATTTTGTGGATAAAAAGACACACAAACCTTTTGTGTTCATCAGTCTGCAGAGCCAGCACCTGACCCACAGTTTACCTGACAAAATGCTAGTCAGAATGGCCTCATATGTGTTCACACTATAGTCCAAGCTTACAGGATATTGTGAGTGTGTTGTACTACTTTGCTGTCCTCTGGCTGGTCCTCTCCCGGTCATCCAGAACCAGCTGGTCTACTCAATCACTCCATGTGCACTTGCTGACCCCTGGACCGTAGCTCCTTGACCCGTCGGTAGATGTCCAGAGATTACTCTGAATGCGTGTGCCTCGTTTTTCTGAGTCCCTTGATGGGGTGTTTCGTTACATGAGTAGAGTCATGTTGGACTCAAATTGGATGCAGGTTTTCGGAACTCATGCGTGTCTTACCATCCCATATCTACAGTAGGAATAGTCACGATGTAGAATGTTTCAAGTACATAATAACCGTGTACCATCGAGTATAGAGAAAGCCGAGACATCTTCTTTTTCTTTTACAATATTGTGGGACAGAGCTGAGAAGAAAAAGGCAGCGAGGACTGCATCCAAGCTCACATGAATCACGTGATCCAGGTCACGTGACCGGAAGTCACGTGCTTTAATGGTGGCGTAGAGCGGGATGCAGGTGAGGAAAACCCTGTGGTTAGAGAGGAAACATGGCCGCCGCCACGCCTACATAACGACAGTCGACTGGCTGACTGGAGGAGATGTGCCTGGACTGGAGGCGAGTTTCTAGTCCATTAAATATCACTTACAGGCCCACGATATTCCAGAGAGGACTGACACGTACAGTAGCATAAATGGGTGTTGAAAATAACAAAGTCGTGTACTAATAAATGAAATAACAGGAATATTTTGATTTACATATATGAAATCGGATTATCCGATGAAGTCACTATATATATGTACTGCAGAGGCAACGCACCACTTGTTATTGTCTTGATCATTTCCATGCAGTTACTCCTTACTATTCAATTGTTCACATATTTATTATCCACCTAATACGGAGTCTCCATACTAAACCTATAAAGCATACAGATCGCTCCAGAGTAAAATACGGAAATCTATATTGTCCTTGGATAATACGGAAAGAAGTCCCTAGCGTGCAAAATAGTTACATGAGATGATCGGCTATTTTGTCTTTCCTTTGATAGCTTATATTTCTAAAGTTGAATAATAAATACAACCATACCATCATCTTGATTTGCGTGGTCGTATTCTCCTCGTAGTTGACACTAGGCGATATTCTTGCATTCACTCGGATATTACTACGCGTCAACTACGTGGAGGATAACATCTGGCGCATCAATTTCATGGTAATTGTGTGTACATGCCCCCCCCCCCCCCCCCCGCCTTCATAACTATATTCTAAAAGGCAAGTGATGCTCCCGATGTGCTCAAAATTTAGTTTTTCCCTTTGAGATACCACAAGGCAGACCATCCCTCTGGTCGTCAGCACGGACCGATCCCGCCAACTATCTTGCCATCATCTTCCTTGAAAGGCATATAAATATACAGTGGCGATACATATCGTCGAGTTTGATCTATCCCAAAGGTAAATAAGGCCAATGTACATTTGACTGTTTTATATAGGAAATGTACTGAAAAATTGGTTTTCTTCAATCCTTTCAAAAACAAGGACAGCACGTGTCCTCTGATTTTTAAAACTTAAATGTACAGTACTATAATTTACCATATTCTGTGAAACTTTGAAGAAAATCACATGGGTCTTACTATGCTAAGAACAACTTTTTAGAATTTCTCGATATTATTTTACAATACTTTAATGATAATTACCCCAAATACTAGCATGGTGACACCTACTTTTCAAATTAGCAATGTGATATATAACACTAAAAGATCATAATGTTCTATTTCCAGGGAATCGGCATGGGATTTAATTGTTCAGGTAGACTGTCCGGTATGCCTTTAAATCTCCACAGGGATCTGGTGGCACCGTTGCCATGGAAACTCATGCTATCAGTCCAGTCGTCACCCACATCCCACAGGTTGCCCTCTCAACTGGTTATATCCCACATAAGATGATATGCCATTGGTGGTCGCTAGGAACCATCGGGGGCCGGTTGGCTGGCTCACGGCTGCCTGTGGAACCATTCCCGACATTCCTTGCGCGGTTAGGGTCTTCAGGTATTTCCGGAGGTCCCCATACAAATGGTAACCCAGAGAAAGGGCTATCAGTGACCGGGAGAATCGTGAGTGGGGGAGGTGGAGGGGCTGAGGGAGCCCATATTATTTAGAGCACTGAATATATATATGTAATCATCATGTATATATCGTGAATATTAACATACATCACGAAGACTTATTTTATAATTTAGATGACCCAAGTCACACTATGTGTCACAAACCATGTCATATCATTTCTCATCAATTCTCCAACAAGTATTCGATGGTGGTTCAATATTGTAATATGTTATACAATGTATTATTATACCATATAAACTGTTTACTTATGAGTCACCTCTGGTGATAGATCATACAAAACTTTATCTAGATGTAGCGGCTGATATGCCATAAATGGAAGACCATCCATGTGATGAATTTATGTGAAAATAATTAACAAAAAGAAAAAAAAGGTATCGTGCATGGTATTTCCTTCCTGAAACATAACTCCAAAACAACTACATGACTTTCAATAGATTCTGAGCAAAATTTCAAATTAAAATTTACACCCCTCATAAATTTTCAACACAAAGAGAAATTCAATCTTGCAAAAATATCTGTTTGGTTAACCACAACATTTCTTTACACTTGATTAGATTAGCATAGCTTTCACTTGACAAGGCATGAGTCGACTGATCCGTATTCTAACAGGCAGTGGCTCCGTGGGAGTGGTCTTGTTTGGTCGGTAACATTCTATTCAAATGACGAGAACAAGAGACACGGTTGTCAATTCTAAACATCATTTTTTGTTCCTTGAGCAACTATCATTGAACTAAAAACATCTGATTCCGATCTTATTTGAATGTCCTTCGAAGGAAGAACTCTTAAAGAGACTTCTCACAGATACACGATTATGACAGTAATCACCCATTCCCTCCCGCCATTTCCTTCATAGACAAAATAAGTTTAATTAGAGCGTTTGCAGTCTGAACCATTTCGTTAAGCATCGTCTAAGAATATTTACATAAAATTGATTTCCTTCTCAAAATTGGTTCTGTACAAAACACATCACAAATATTTCCCAGTGGAGGCAGTCTCCAGAGTAGGTGTTACCACACAAAGACTGACGCGTAACTCTAGTCTGCAGTGCCACACTCTGGAACCATAACAGTATCCGTGTGTCTGCCCTCCGTCCTCCACCCCCGGGACCAGTCTGGGGTCTCTGGAGGCTGGTGTCTGGATGCAGGGGGCCACCTCTACCCCCTGCGTGGAAAGGCATCTAGGTCAATTTAGTAATTATGGAACTCTGGATAAGATGCGGGGGTGTGATGTTCAAGTCCAGATGTGCAGCCCTCAGATCACTCGTGGCTGGACCTCGAAAGGGGAGGGTGTAGGAGGAGGATTGGGTGACTAAAGTTACCCCCTAGCAGTAGTGCTCTAGTTGCTCCCATGTTTTAACCCACAATGGTACCCATTGCAGGATGTGGAAACCTACTTGTAATACATGCATGCAATGTTTTATTGTTACTGATTGTGATTCAATATACTCCAGCTCAAAATATGAGTGTTTCAAAGAATATCGAATTAGGAGTGTTCCAAAACATATGAATTGTGAAATATCAACTGTAATTCTCTTACTATGAGTATTCTCAGCTTATTTGTTTTTCCTTTCATCATTATTCCAGGAAAACGGTGATCATTCTGATTCAAAATAAATCAATCACGGACAGACCCCTATCGCCTGATACACACGGTGATGGTCTACCACAGGTCACTAGACGGAGCCACCCACGACGACACGGTTGGATGCCTGGCGGACGTTTATGACCACTGACCCGTTGCGAAAAAGAACCCCGCCATGTGGCATGAATCAAATATATATCCAAGAGTTTTTCACGTTCACTGAAAACTAAGAAGGTAGGGTGCATGGTAACCGATGTGGTTATTTTGGTCGTAGCTTTTTGCCTCTAAAAGCATGCGTACGAGACTGTATACATGTACTTTTTGAATATAAATAAATCCGCTCACATAATACCATCAATCTGTCTGTTATCCCTAAACTTTGTCTTCTGGGTATAGTGCCTTTAGGACTTTCATAACTATAGTGTATGCAGGATATGTCAAACATTTCTTCCGGAATTCGCACTTATCACACTTAACGAAAGATGTACTTTTGCCCCAAGGTTTCACCAAAACTTGACTGACAGACATCTGCTTCTACTTTATGTTATCTCATCAAACGACTGTATTGAATTAGCCATAATTACAACGCTATGCGAACATATTAGGACGTATATAGATGAAGATACTCATTACTTCGACATTTAAGCACGCGTCAGCAATGTCATCTGGAACATTCTCCTGGTAAGGCTTGTGTACAGGTGATGGTTTTGCCCTCCTTTATGATTTTAAAATATAAAAGTTTACCTAGCAAAAGTTTACATAGGGAAGTCATATATAAAATTTTGTTCTTATAAAGAAAACATCACGGATACATAAATTCCTATTCTGATCTGCTGTTAAGTTCAAGTTGGTTCCGAAGTACACATGTCATTCGGTAGCTACAATACCTCTTTAATTTACACAGGATCCCTCTAGGTTAATGCCTCCTCACTCTGTTCATCAACGTTTTGACCTTAGAGTCTATCAATATACATACATCTAGAAGTGTAGATTTAGTAAGGGTGTGGGTATATATATCCACAATTTACGTGTGTGTATAAACTGAAGTGGTGTACAGAGATTTTCAGAAGATACGCGAGTGTAATCCAACTCCACTGTGGAAGAGTCTCTTAATCTCTGTGAGCTCCAGGCCCATACTGAAGATATAGTGTGAACAGACTTATGAGGATGGTCACCCCTAAAAATAACCATGTTATTCTTGTTTTATCAGTGTTAATCTACAATCCTGGGGCTAAATGCTTGGAATTCGGTGACCATCAAGACTGGAAATCCACTCGCTTTTGTATCGAGGAAGGGACGATCCCCGTGCAAACTCTCCTAATTCTCCCATACATAGGTCGCCAGTCTACCCAAATAATAACATTCTGTGCGGGATTAGTCTACATTTCTCGGCCAATCACAACCATGGTAAATCAAGCGTTCGTAATGGGAGACGCTGTGCATAATGTCTATCACTCTCCGAGCATAAAGAAGCACTGAACATCCCTTTAGGACCACTGAAATCGGATTGACCATGGCGGGGGCCCATCTGCTTGGAGATTGAGTACATGCATAAGGATCCATATGCAGCGCGGGAGGCGTTCTTATGACCTTTTTATCACTGTGTTCAATGGCTATAAACCTAGATTCTGGTCAAAGATGGCGTCAATGACCTTGCGCAGGCGATGTGTTATCAAGCTGGCTAGTTGACATTCACTATCAAAATCACAGGAAGTTGGTGTCTTTTATTTATCAGTTTTATAATATGCCTGACATTAACTGATGATTTCTCTCTAATCAAGGTAGCCTTTATTCTCTAATCTTGCATAACTATGTTTTTGAAAAACATTTTGGCTTAAAATACTATATCCTAGGGTTTGATACAGGTTTGTGTTCAATGATTTATTATTGAATGATTATGAGGCTTTTTACAGCCTCGTTTATTTTCATATGGTTTTTTTTAAATTTATCTTTATTTCTATCTCTCTCATCAAGCAAGTTATTCTGATTCAAACAAGTTTCGATGTTTCTCAAAATATGGAAACTGCATGATAGATAATTGTAAAGTGTATCTAATTTCACAGCAGGACTGCTCTCTTTTGATAAAACATTTCGTTTCACAACTTTTATAACAACCCCATGTATTTTGAATAACACCGTTTCTCATATTGTGCTAAGGTCTCGTTGAAATGCGATGTACGTCTCGTTGAAATGCGAGCCCTCCCGAAAACTCCCCAGCGACTTCCCGAGGCCCGACACCGGCTTCGACCTCAATTTCCTAAGAGCAACGAGTTTAGATTCTGAACTCGTTGCTCAGAGGGCCAGACTAGAGTGGTTACCCACCCACCTACACCCTCGATTTAAAAGCCTTTCAAGATGGTCATACGACCCGAAAATCATGAAAGTTGAATCGTTTCACGCGCTGTCACTGCACATGTAATATATATTACCTGTACTTCTTAAACCCAACATTTCTACTAACGTGTAGAATTTCATAATCTATCTTATTGGGGCTTATGCCCCTGTCGAATAATGACATTTTAAAAACTCATGTTTATCATTTTATCAGCTCACTGTGGAGCTTTTATAACCATATGACAATAACAAAAACGTTTAACATGGCAGTCGTGCTTTTGTGTAATTATCAAAAAAGGGGTTTGGGAGGATAACAGTAATGCAGAGCTTATGCGATCCTTGAAATTTCGTCATTTCCAAACCCCTAAACCAACACAATGGTAACAATTGAGTTACGAGTCTCATTGTTGCAAAGGTTAAATTGAAACCTGTCAGAGAACAGAGTGAAAAGCGGATCCTTTTTTTAGCGTTCGCCTGTGAAGTTGCTATATAAAACAGCTGTCGTTATTTATACTGTTCACAAAGCTTCACCCTCCACATTGACTGCCAGCGTCCTTAAGGTGAAGGTCATGTCGGGGGGTGAAGAGGATATACACAGGTGTGTCAGGTACTGGTCAGCACACTGCCCCGCTCGACCTGACCACCATGGGGGACACGGTGTGCGTTCCCTCTCGCCATATTGTGTTACCTGTGCCCCTCTCCCCACCCAAGCTCCCGTCGAGGGGTCCCACCATCTGACCTCTACCCCCATCTCATACCTGCCACACTGAACCGCCATCTGAGGGTGTGTAGGGAAAGTCCCCACCCCTTTACTCGCGACTATAATTTTCAAAGTGGGTGAAGTTACCTTTTGTCCTCATTCCACTCCACTCTATTTCACAAACCCAGGATATTTCTTTGAAATACAAAAATTAGTATCCTTTTCAGCATGTTATTGGTAGGGATTATGTGGTTCGGATTGTAAATAGTACACAGATCTAGTAGATTGTGTACGGTGTGGTTGATATACATGCTGTAATATGGCTTCTGAATATTACCTTCATCCAATTTTCAGAGTCTTCATGGCAAACCACCTTTTTCCCACAGGCTACCATGATCTTACGTAGGTAAGAAATTCATTTTACCTTGGATTTTGCAATTTTTTTATACCATACTATTTAACTTAAAGCTATTACATAAAATCAGTTAATCCTATAGTGATAAATTCTCTGGTTACGTCATGTCAAAGATAATACCACAGATACAGAGGTGTGGTTGGCTGGCATGGTAACTTGAATCTATTCTCTATTCAGCGTCTAGAGGTCAATCTGGGTGTTATATTAAATAGCAGGGTTTTTATCTGGTGATATATGACACCGTGGGGTCCTCTCACCGGGCACGAGGAAACAGCAGAGCTTCTGCCTGCTTAGTACTGGGGTGTTGCTTGAGGCTGTGAAGGTGTGCGCACAAATACACCTGTCTGGGCATGGAGACGAAGCTAAGTCAACCCAAAGGGTAAACACAAACCACGAACACAATACTACACAGTAAATCTATGACTGAATGTAAAGTGAGGTCCCCTGCCAACCTACCCCACCCCCTGATGCCCAATACCTACACACAGTGGGGCCCACCTTCACTCCCAACCTCAATCCGTGTACAGACTCAGCAATGAATAGGAGATAGGACGTGGTTATAAATGGTGTATACATGGGGACTTAAGCAAGCTATTTTTGTATAGAACATTCCCTTAGTACCAACTCTAAAGATGGCGCTTCAGTCGAGAGACCTAGCAAGGAGAAACAGTCAGCAAAGTACAAACATACTACCGAATAAGCTCACGTTGCTATACTACAGTTTAGGGTCATAAATACATGTAGTTACCTGCTCTAGTGATTGTATCAATATTTGTTACATCTTATCGAGTTTCTAATCCTCTGTAAGTTCAACAAGCTCTACTATAGCGAAAATTGATGTAGGCATAGTTTCCTCTGTCGACCATGAGTTGCTAGTTCAAAGCGAACCGAGTCGAGCAAGTATAGATATGTTTGTGCCATAACGGCAAAATGTGGAAGCCTCCTCGAGTTAAGTAGATGAGTAGTCTATGTTCTCGAAATGTGAATAATTTTTAGGTTTACATCAATATTCACTCTATTCTGAATCCAATTCATATCTGCAACAAACCGCAAATACTTCAACATTTAATTAGATATATTTGGAAATAAAGTGTGATGAGATGTAAATGAGATGCAATCTCTTTCTCAATTTCAATTTTAGACATAATGCATTCTGAATGAATCACCAAAACGGTTTGCCATACATATGTAAAAGCCCAGCTAAACGTGCTTGGGCTGGGGCCCTCAAGTTGTGGTCTAGTAGAGGAAGACATGGTTGTGATTACGGTAAAAACTATTCCCGCCACTCTGCCCCTGACTCATTACAATAACCGACCACTCCGAGTCACTGTCAAACGACGTTCTCTATTGCACAGTGCCAGGAGTACGAGTTTGCGCCAAACCTCCATCTGCTATTAACACTGACCTTTGCACGGGACCCGGTTTTTCCGTCCGTGATGCATCTATTTGTCGTGATGTTATAATTACCGCGTCCGTGTTAGCGTGCTAGTATTACACCACCAGGAAAACATGGTCCCTCACTGATAATACCGTGACCTCACAGATGATGTTGTTATCAATATAATCAAATATCCGTTCATCCGTATACAACAACATAGAATCTACCGTGCTGCAAAACCACAGAATATTATGATAGGTTCTCTAATATTTTCAATCTTATTTTATTTTTTCTCGGTTATGTTCAAAGAAAAGATCCCAACCACGTCACCATCGACCGTGGTATACCTCGGGCCCGGCAAAGTTGTTGTGGGAAACGTAGGGGCTGACCATGTGGTAAATCTGATGGAAGTGGTGGTGGCCGTGGCCGTGGAGATAACTGGATCAGCAGCGCACACACCCTCGTCCAGTCTAGGTTAATCGCGTATTAATGAGATAGTTCCTGGCCTACACTGCCCGTTTGTTATGTGTCCCGGTCCGTGGGCGGTGTTGGTCTGGACCTCCTCCTCGTCTGACCGGTCAAGGTTTCATTTGGGGACGGACACTTCAAATCCCATTAGCGTAGGCCTAGATAGGCCACGCCTAGATACCCGGCAGTCACAGGTCAATGGGTACTGAGGGTAAAGCGTCAACTGGAGTTGTGAGAGATCTGCCCCATAGAAAGGCAAGCGGTTGTTTCCGTAGCAGTACCGTTATTTCCGATCGGATCATGTTCCAGCATATAAGGGTCTACAATGTAATTCTCTAATTACAAAGTGGTGGTTTTAGACGAGGAAGTTTCGTACTACACGGTCAATATCTAAGCTGAAGCGACAGTGCTTCATTTATTCAAGGTTCTGCCTTGCCACTAGATTCCAATGTTTGCCTGCCAACCCATCTTACAGGGTCGATCTCCCCATAATTAAGACCATTGCTGTTGCTGCCGCGTAATACTCGATCAATGAACGAATCAGCCATTCAAGGTTGTCCGAAGTCCAATCAATAAGAGGTAACCGTTTCAAACAAAGTTACTCTGATTACTATTTACACTTCTAAAATATTGTTCAAATAAGCGTGTATTTATCTATGTCTATACTCCCCGAACAATTCGGCCCTACTTCATATCATTTATCGAAATTTCTAGTTTACATTACATTGTGAGAGAAATTAGATACTTTTATCTCACCCCGGTATTTTTCTCCATAGGCTTAACATTAGGAACTCGTACTCCACGGCTATGAAGTTCTAGTACCCAATACTCAATGGCTAATTGGGTGATTTATTTGATCAATAAATGATGTTATACGAGGTGAGATAAAATCAGAAACCCACTCGATGATAATAACTTGGTCAGCACTCCACCTCGTCTGACTACAGAGTAATTCACTCAGCTTCGCTTCGTGAATTACTCTTCAGTCAAACTCGGTGGAGTACGGACCAAGCTATTTTCATCGCGTGGGTTTCCTTCTAAATACTGTATTATATACTGGTATTGATTGTTATGACGTGTTTAAGTGTATTCTGTATATTGGTACTGTTAAAAAGAGCAAGTTGCTTAAATTCATAACTTAAATTCATAATTAGTTAAAAGGTTGGAAATCGTTAAGGGGAATTCCCCTGAGGTAAAGAGAAAATACAACATGTCAGGTCATAACATATGGGTAAGGTCCGATAACTATCCATTTCAGGCTCTCCCTACACTGTGTACACAACAGTACTTTAATTTGTTTACTTCACAACAGATGAAATATATATAGATGAACTACAAACACCCTTCTTTTGTTGATGGTTTAGAACAGTGATACAAAAAGGTCCCATAGGCCTTTTGATTATTTAGATAAACATGGAAAAATCTATGCATGTTGCACATTTTGTGTGTCTAATGAACTAATATGATCAAAGTCATCGCAGGAGTTACAAACCTCTATAAATACATGGGAATTGCAAGTCACGACAACTTAAAAATTGAAACATTATATCACAGAGAACCGCAAGAAGTATACCTCCCCGCTGACAGTTTTCATAGAATCAGACCGACTAAAAACACCAAGGCAAAATGATGAACAATATGAGCAATGATGGAAAACATTTCCACCTCCATACGTCTCTCTAGATCAGATGGACATAAGTCATTTCTTTCAGTACAGATCTCATGGTGTTTTCAAGGGATCCTAACAGTTCATCCTTTTGTGGAGGTCCGTGAAAAAGATGGATGGGAGTACAACTGACAACATCGGGTTCCTGTCTGGCTTAGTGTGAATGAATGATTTTAAAAGAAACTTTGCTATGGTGTTAAAGTACACTACAGCCCTCAACATCTTGATCCCATTAAGAAATTTTTAACAGAAATAGAAAAATCCTGGACTGAGAAAAGTGAGGAAAGAAAGACCAGTTTCAGCGGAGATTTAACAAATAATTTTCAACAACTTAAAAGTTAAAATATTGTCATTCATGTCCTCATGATAATTCTTGTTCATTTCATTTCTATGCTGGTAGTACATATATCTAGAGATTCATGTGCAGACTAATAAAACCATATATCTATGTAACATTTGGTAAAGAATAGAAATTCAATTAGTTCACACACAGAATAGGCTGACGTCCCTAACCGAGGCCTTGTTTGTCCATACACTACTAGATCTAGTCACGAGGCAGGAAAATGTCGTTGGGGGCTGGGCCTTGACGACCTTATAGCCCTTAACCTGAAAGTGACCATCCCCTTCAGATTTAGGAAAGCTGAAAGCTCGCCATATGCATGATGTGGTCAAGCGTTGATGCAGCGTATGTAGGCCATTTAAAATACGCATACCGGTATCTTTATTAATACATGTAGGCCCTAACCTATACCATTCCAGGTTGATCATTTAAAATTCGCATATCTTTATCAATACATGTAGGCCCTAACCTCTACCATTCCAGTATATGCACATCTTCAAGGCAATTGTAAAAATATTATCACTAGATCTGTGTATTATTTATTTCAATTTTCATGGAGCTGCTTAAAGGGTGGTGTCCACTGCGCTCCCGACACACTCTGACAAGCCGATCCTTCCAACACAGGATCAAATGTTTCAAGTTTTTGTCTTTGCAGTGGACACCCTGTTCCGATACGGCCTTCCAGCATCCTCCAGCACACTCCGACATGGCTACAACACGGCACCATTATTATAGCCGTGTTGTGGCCCTTCCACTGTCCAGCACGATATAACATGTTTAAAAAATGTAGAGGCTGGTTTGTGTTGGAGTGTGTCAGGAGCATTCTGTACTATGTGTAAGCTATGCACTCCCCCCCCCCCCCCCCCACATACACACATTTATAAATCTTTTAAAATACCATATACAACTTTTCCCTATTATTTCATAGAGATATGCATTAACAATGGTCTATTGAACATATTCAGGAACTTTTAAAACTATTTTACATGATTATTGGTATTTGTTCTGATTTCTGTTACTATTGATAACAGACATCAATTTACTAATTTACTTATTTTTTTGAGAAATTGAAGAAAATCATATTTTTCAGAATACATGTATTTCCTATGTAAACTAGGAGCAAATAGTATGTTCATCATGGATGAATGAGCGTGCAATTATAAATGAATAACAATTAAAAAGATTGGAGTTAGATTTAGCCTATGGATAGTTTTCTGTAAACCACTTGCACCTAGTCAACCTGCCATTTCTGCAACTACCTGAGTTTAGGATCCAAACACATCAAGCACCAGTGAGTCTTGAGGTATTTTCGTCTTGATTGATTGGTCATGGTCAGCTGGGCACATTTTTAAGACCCTGAGACACTGGCTGCCTGCTCTGTTCTCAATATCACAGTTAACAGCATGCCAATAGTAAAGGGATAGTTTTTTGGAAGCACACTGAAAGTTCAATGTGACCACTCTAACCTCTAGATGGTGTATTTAGCGTGTGCAAGGAGGCTTTAATAAAGTCTCCTTAGACACATGGAATGAGTATTGACAAGGAAATATAAAATATAAGATAAATTCACCAAAAAGGGCTGAACTCGTCTGCAAGTACATTAATGGTAACAAAAGGACCCACACCCTAATTCATATATATCAAATCGTTTCTATATCATTTTTCTTATTGAATTAATCGATAAAGTATGTCAGAGGTGCCGATAATACACGCCTGCCGATAATACACGCCACTACTCTAGAGGAAACCTATGAACGTTTAGGGTCAGAGCTTGTATCCCATCGAGTTTGAATCGCTAGTACTTCACAAGGCGAAGCCGCATGAATTACGTAGCTATTCAAACGATCGAGCTCTGATCCTAGACTTGAATAGGTTTCTGAATTTATCTCACCCTTTACATTGACTATAAATATAATGGGCTAAGATTTGTAATCCTCCATTGAATATTTTTCTTAAATATCTCATGGGCGTTGGATACGAGTTCCCAATGTTTAGTCTATGGAGAAATAATAACAGGGGTGAGATAACACAATATATCTGATAACACTGTATTGGTAATGTGTTCTAACGACTAGCTTACCTAGAGCTGAAACTGACGTTTTCCAGTCGGTGGGTTTGTTTCCACCTGCGGGCTCCAAAAGAGTGTCTTAGTTCTTGTACCGTTATTAAATCCTTGGCTCATTACCTCACGAAGACGTCACATCAAACCATCTGCTAGGCGGTGCAGAATTGGAGAGACTCACATTTCTAGAGCACAACGCAGCTAGAAGAAACCGAAGTTAAAAAACCGTACTCCTGTGAGTTTTGCCTGTGTGAGCCTGGGAGTGGGTGACCAGCGTAGCGGCCAGCGTCCCCGGTCCAGCTTCACAGTCCTCGCGTGGTTCGCAGCACACTTCTCTTTACTGTTGTTGTGATCGTCAACTGGCCGATTACTCTACACAATTGATGCCATGGTATCACTCACACATCCGGTCGGTTCGGCATCCATTTGGTCCGTGAAAGATTTCAATGAACGTCAGATAAAGCTGTCACGCCTTGAATTTCGCCGAGAGACTCCATACATCTACCTCTTTCTGTCGCACGCGTAGGATTTCTGTTTAGACGGCCTCGCTTCAATCTCCAAACACAGGTCGGTCCTGCTAGCTCGGCGAACGTCCACACGCAGTGTGTTCAGGTGGAGATTTCTTGCATCAGCCTCACCAGTTCCGTTGCGCCCCCGTGTGTCCAAAACGCAAACTCGGGTACACAACATAGGGGTGGTATCTTCCAGCTTGAGATCAGTCGCTGATAAGGGAGGAACTTTGTATCTCATTAGCTGAGCATGTTTATTTATTGTATATACATGCTCTAACATTACGCAATCTATATTCAAAGGAATTCATTTCCTAGGGCTAGAACGGCGTGGACATTGGACACAGTGGGGCTTGTGATAGTCTTTGATAATGGGCTAATAGTAATAGTCCCAATATGGCCTAAAATGGCCTAAAAATGACTGCAGAGTATAGAGCCTCCAGAGGTTACTAAACTCCCGATTATCGCCCGGGTAAAGCAAAGTTCCGCTCCCGATAGACTTGGCACACTACGACAACATGAACCACAGTTTTCTGGTTTATAACTGGAGAAACTGAATATAATTTCGGATTTCTATGTAGAAATAGCTGAAATTTCCATTTCTGGATTTCTGAAAGCCGTTAAACTGCATTAATTCTGGGTTACGGGTCACGGGTCTATCACCATATAACGTCGGTAATCAGCGAAAACCGGAACTTGCAAAACAGACTGGATTAGAGGGAAACTATGTTCCGGTGAAAGGAAGTCAAAGTTACGAGGTAAGGCTTGGAAAAATTACTGCCCAAGGCCCTGGCCGCGGGCAGTAATTTTTCCAAGCCTTACCGAGTAATTTTGACTTTCTTTCACTGGTACTTGGTTTCCCTATTCCTATATACCTTCAAATGTGGTTTAATAAGAGACAATCTGATTGGTCTAAATGTCAACCTTGGGTAGTATACGGCAACCTTGGGTAGTATATCAACCTTGGGTAGTATCAGATAGTTACTCCACCCCCCAGAACGTGGTGTAAGCATAGAGTGTACAGCCATAGGTATATAGGAATACGGGATACCTCAATAGGGTCTATGCCTAATTCACTCAGCTTCGCTTCGTGATTTATTCTACAGTCAAACTCGATGGAGTGCAGACAAAGTTGTTTTCATTGAGTGGGTTTCTGATTTTATCTCATCCCATAACACTGTTAATCAATAAAATATCTCGCCCAATTAGCCATTGAGTATTTGGCACACTACCTTCTCGGCCGTGGAGTATGAGTTCCCAATATTGAGCCTAGGCTTTGTACAAAAATACCGGGAGACCTACTGTCGCGGTGATGGTGTAAACCTAGCATAAGAACCTATAGCTCTAACTTGAATGACTGACTACATGGTCTTTTATAAGACTTGGCAATTAACAACTATAATAACACCTATACCACATCTAATGGTACACACTAACTCATCAGAATTTTTATCGATAATTACTAGGCTATGGTCATAAAAGACATATATGAAGGAAACCTCATACGCCTGGTTGCAGCAACGTATGTGTCTATACTCGTTGGTTGCACTGTCTTTCATTTTCACCAGACATCATTTTCAGTTAGCTTCATTTCATCTGTATGGGCCTGATGATTATTAAAGTAGATTGAATGATAAGTGGGGAAGCTTTAGACAAATAGAAAGTAAGTTATTACTTTTTTTATTGTGTCGACTAATGCTTTATATGACAATAACCAGTCGAACTTACCCATTGATATGTATGCATTTGTTATACAATTTCCTGTCATTTTCCAAAAAGAGAAAATTTGTTAAACTATAAATAGTCGTGACTTTTGCTTTAGGCGACCACGGTTTTGATACAGATATATCAGCGGATTAACAGATATTGATATAATGATGAAGTATACAAATGTTCATGTATCTAAACATAGCGTTGATATCCGCTCGTTCCAAAATGACTTATTCTGTCATGAATCATGACTATGATGACCCTATTAATCACTTATTGTGTGTCTCTGGTCTGTGTAAAATGCCCACATCCAGACACTAACATATACATCACGAACACATAGCTGTGTTTTTGTATTTGTAGGCTGGATATTTTATCTGACGTCGTAAACTTGCTATATACCACTCCAAAAATGCAGTTACTAAAGGTAACATCAGAGGTATTTAACATCGAACATGCACATTTCAGACATTATACGGCAAATAGCAATACGATACAGTCTTAGATTCTTGTTCTCATGTCCCTTTGATCTTGATATAACTGGTTGTACCCAAGGAATATGCAATTCCTTTCCACGGAGAGTAATTGAATAGTATTTCATTCTTTGAGAAATTCTCGAGGTTATAGCGGGGTGGCCGAATTACAGAGGAAGTTAGTTGAGTCTTTCAGTCTATTAGATATACTGTTGCGAGCATCGCATGCCCAACTCCTCGTAAAAGTAGTGGGCGTGGTTCTAGTATAGGAGGAGACATTTTAGGAGTGGTCACGTGTCCTTTAATCCCCAAAACATGCTGCCTGGAACTAACTTGACCTCCGCCCGCATTCCCAGAGGCGTAGAGGTCAAATATGTACACCGCGTTCATGCCGCATCACTCCACCTGCTGTCGATGGTGTTTGAGAAACTCGAGAATAGATCTCGGTAGGGATTATTGGTACTATGGGCGTCACCTTGTTGTGATACAAACGGCGTTCCATAGACACCAGAAGACATGCGTTGATACGCGGTAGGAGGTGTGTGGTCTCACCAAGGGATAGCATCGTTCTGGGTGCAATCTACTGGAGACGTGGGTTTGGACGGTTGGTGATTATCATTGGAGAAATAGGTGGGATTCGCTGAAATATAGATTATAGAAACAGTTTCATTCTGAATGGATCCACACCATTGGGTGCATTCGTCGAAGAAACTTAGGTTTAGTTTATTGTGTTCAGTTGTTTATTGGGTTGTTCTGTTTTGCTCCTTTTTTTTTGGGGGGGGGGGGGGGGCTATGATCTGCTTGAACCAACGATATAGTGTAGGAGAGTCATCAAATTCTATGCATAGATCTATGTTATTATGTAGGCCTGCCCCTGCGGAAAATGTAGAATACTGACCAAGGCCTCCAAGTGCACCCGGTACAAGGAGCAGCGGGAGCACCGGAAGAGAGACAACAACTAAAGAAAACAACTCACACTGATAAAGAAAACTCCCTTGGTCACGGTGATGGGCATCACCACCTCCGACACCCTGATCCCCCACAGCGGCGGCGCCAGGCGGTGACCAATCAAAGTATGCCCCCCGCGAAATGCAAACAGTGCCAGCTTTCACTGTTTGTCTGGCATCCTGTACAGTGCTACTGTCTGCCCAAAGGGCACTTCAGCTGACCATTTGTTCTGTCATTTTGTGTTCATTTATACTTTGCATATTGAGAATAGAACTTTCCAATTGCAATCTGTCAGTACAAGAGTCAAAATCAATACGTAAGTAAAATTTTAGGGGGTTTTCCTACAAAATTTAAAGGGTTGATTTATTTCAACAAATGCAATTTTATCGAATGCAGTTAAAACTTTTGCTCAAACGTGCTGATATTTCATTCATCACGATCGGTGCTCTTTATGGTAAACATAACCCAAAATGAAAGACTTTATATCAAGCCTGACGTCCCTCACGTCCCTCAAGCCTGACGACTTTACATCAAGCCTGACGTCTACCGGAGGAGCTTGAAACTGACCAGTACCTGAGCGACCTCTCGCACGTACAAGTCACATGACACCCGATTAATCGGAACAGGATGTTGGGATGTGTAGTCATACGCCTCAGTTGAACCTATTAGTGCTATTTTGGTACAAGGTCTATTGAACTGCGTTAAGGTACCAGAATTCATGGCTACTGAGCACGAGTAACAATGGAAAGTGAACTTCCTGTGAACCTTAGGAAAAAGGGTCAAAAGCACGTGAATCATTTTCTTAAGGCGGAAAAAATGATATTTCTCAATACGTCTATAGGCCTTATCTATAGTTATGCATGGTTACCATAAGCATGGTTACCATAACCAAATTGCAAATAGAGATTGCACGTTGAAACTGGGCTGAATGGACTGCAATGTACATTCATTATACAGGCCCATAGCTTCTATAGATAAGCCTAATTACTCGGCAATTTATTTTTTTAAACTCTGTCTGTAATCTGAAATGCGTAAAGCACAATAACCGACATTAATCTACATGTAGTTATGACCAACCACTTTCAATGCTTTTATAATGGGTTTTGCTCCTGAATATGAAAACAGATGACCAGTTAACTTTACCTGAAGATGTTAGGCTATTTTCGACCTCCAAGGGAGCATAAAATCTGCCATGAGAGTTAGGGTTAGGCTTTATGTTCCCTGCAGGTCTTTTCATTCTGTTGCCGACGTAATCGACGAGAACAGATTGAACCTGAATCGATGGATGTGTCTCTGAGGCCTGTAGGTAGAAAGAAATCTCCTCCTGAACGCAAAGCCCTTTTAGCTTTTTGGAAAATCCAGGGTGAGCAGTCAAAGGCCCAGACCAAAGATAATGAAGCAGTTTTCATCATGTGACCTTTGCTCAAATGGATGAACCATTACTGGCGAATGAAAAAGCGTTATTGAATTAGGCCAACTTCTGCTTCGTGTGTTCTGGAAAGGGACAAACATTGGTCATATCTCTTCTGCTTTCTTTTTTCCTGCAGAGAGCACCACCCACCCCCTCCGCTAGCCATCAGTCAAGGCGGAGGACGTCAAGTAAATAACAAATCCACTAAACTGTATTTTACGACTGATGACTGTAAGTACTCCCAAGACGGAAGAGTCTAAACATCTAGAACTTTAAAAGGAGTGACAGTGACAAGGACATTTAAGATTTTTAGGGTTTTCTCAGTGCAAATATGGTAGATATATATACTTGCTTATAGATTAGTGTGTTCATTAGTAATAGTAGGGTAAGTATGTACATGTATAGAATACACCCGAATTGGAGATTTTCATATTTTCTTTACTTCACTGAATTCCCTTAAAATGAATTGTGATTGGTAATCATGTAGGCAATGAAATATCAGTTTGTTTTTAGTTATCAGTCATAGGAGCGAAAATTAGAGTAATTAGCCTAAAACTCACATTAATGTAACGTAACATAAAGTCTTGAATGACTAGAGATGATTTAACCTAACCTATTTGCACTCATACTTGTCCATTGTTTAAGTGGTAAATCGAAAAATGTGAGATATCATGTCTAGGCCTAAGTCTTTCGTTTGGCATAAAATGAACCCTGCGACGGACGCCCGCATTTGTCATGTGAGTTGCCCGGATGTTCAGGAGTGCCCCTGCAGTGTAAACCGGCAAGTAGCTGAGGGCATTATTAGCGACTCCTGGTTGGAAACCTGTTGGCGGTGTACTGTTACGCCAAAATAGCAAAACACATGTTTTCCTTGACATTATTCAGACATAATGAGTCCCATCATATTAAATTAAGGGCACGACAGGATGATATACAAGAGCCTATACTGAATGTGAATTCTAACGTTTCTCGCTAAGGTCAAATGTGCTAGTGGCCTATAAAATCCCGATGTTAATGTAAAGAGTCAACAATACGTTAATTTGAATGGGTCTTCTCAGAATAATTGCATCATAAAAACCACTATTACAATTTTTATTGAAACCGCTGAATCATGAATGTATCATGAAAGAATTCTATTGAATAAAACTCATATTGAATAAAACTCATAGAATAAATCCATTTTCTACTTCTCAAATAAAAAGATTGAATGTGATTTAATATAATTTGATTAAATAAGACTTCAATGCTTCTTTATCTAAAAGACATACATGCCACTATAATGAGCACATAATAAGCAATGGTAGAAAGCATAGTGAAAAGCATAGTGAATGCTTCTCATAGCCAGTACTAACAAAATTAATTTCGGTTGTATTTGAGAACAATAGAGAATACATTTCATGATTAAAAAGAGTCACTGTGGAAATTAACATAGGCTACTTACTATCATATTGCACATAGTGTATCTACATGTATATCTTAAAATACCTCATATAACAAACCACAAGGTGTCAGCACCCATACCTCTAGTCCTGCATAAAGGCCCGGCCCCACTGGTGCGATGCGATCGTCGCACACGTTTTATAGACCCATAAACGCCCCCTCGGCGGGGTTTATGACCACAATTGCGATGGGATCATCACACTCAATCGCATGTAAAACCCAGGGTATGCCCCACTGATGCGATGGAATCATCGCATCACTTCTGGCACCACCTACGTATAATACTCATAAATCTAATTTCTAATATCGATAAAGTACTCACATCTAATCATAATTATATCACTTCTCAACCTCACGCTTTACAAGGTATCAGAATAAAACATAGGCTACAGCCAGAGCCTGCTGTTTTCACAGCTTTCACACCTCCTCACACCTTGCATCCAAATGAATGCTGTGGTCAGAGCAGCTTGTATTTATACTACATGGATTCAATGCAGTGTATTCAGTTTCTATAGAAGTACAAAGGGAATCACTCTGTACCTGTGCGACGAATCCATCGCAAATCATGAACATTTCAAGATGTGCGATGCGACGGATCCGTCGCATCGCACACAATCGCACACGCACGCAAGCCCGGCCCCACAGGAGCGATCGTGTGCGATGCGACGGGCGGCGCCGTTTTTATGACCCTCGCCGGCCGTTTATGACTTTTTATTGACTTGCGACAATCGCATCGCACCAGTTGGGCCGGGCCTTAAGGTATTTTGAAATAAAAGTCGTGTCGTATTCTTTTTTCTGATCTATTTTGCATTTCCAATACCTTTGAAACATAAAGTCACTAAAGAAAGCGACAGTTCCTCCTCATTTTTGAATTCCTATCTGTTCATATTTAATATTGACAACACCGGTCCCGTCATGTTGTATATAATACAATTTAGGGTTTCTCTTAAATGTAGTATTAATTGTTCATTCATCTTCACCACTCTCCCCCCAGATCTTTCGCGGCGCTAGCGCTGGCTTAGTCTCTGCCCCAACCCAGAGCCTGTTCCCTGGTTATCTACTCTAATACAGAGGAGACCAGCGAACTTTTCAGATTCAAAACAAGGCAACTGTGAAAAGTTATGCAAGTCAAACAACTCACATATCATGAGTATGGAAATATAGGGATTGTTAAAGGAGCTTCACAGAAAATCAAGCTGTTTCTATTTCAGACTTAAACCATCTTATAATGGGAATCCACAGTTGATTAGACAGCCCCTTCATAAGAGCACATGGCATTGTTGACAAAACAAAACCCTGCAACACATGAGGTGCATTCCACTGAAGAAAGTAATCCCTATGACTGTGTCTGATTTGACATAACAAATAACAGAAATGAGAGTATACTATTTACCATATAAATATGTACATCTATATTTACAAGTAAACCACAAAATACTCCCCAAAGCGCTAACAATTTAGGATATTTTAGAAACTGGCGTATGGGCCAGATTTGAGCCCAAACAGGCAGGTTGGGGCAGAGATATAAGCGGCCACAGTAAGTAAAGCGCAAGATCTCTGCTGGGAGAGTGCATCTTCACGAGCAGGAGGTAGTTCCTGAAACAGAGTTTTCTCAGGGTAAGCTAGCGTTGGAGATGCATTTAGACTGCTGTTTACAATGTAGGAGACGTGTAAAACCCCTTCGGTCAGCCGCCCAGCATGCCCAATGGAGCTGGTACCGATAGTGGTAGAACGGGCGGGTAAGGGTGTAAAATATTGATTCAGGGGGAAAGTGGCGTTACTCCAAGGTAAAATTTCTGATGTCTAGAATTATGAATTAGCGTTAGAGAAGGAAATGATATGCAATGTTATCAAGTTTATAAAATTCTAATTTGGTTATAATAATATGGAGATAATATTAATGCGTGTTATTGAACTCTACGTTCAAGATTGCCTTTAGCTAAATTCCTAATTTGTAATTGCCTTTCATAATTCCCACTGACCTAGCCTATTTAGAGACCACCAAGTGTACATTTGATCCTCTATTTAATAGAATGATATCTAGGCTTAGGCCATACATGTGTCCAACATCGGTGTAGGGAATATTGTACAACAGCGGTAGGCCTATCCCTCATGGTATCCCTCGCCCTCACTGCTTATAGTGGCGGCAACGAAACTATTTGGCTGCCGTGCTGGCCATAGGGAAGATTTGGCAGTTTTCAAAGAAGTTTGGCAAGAGGCAATGGCGGTCAGCAAGCATGAGAAATGAGACGTTAATGGACACCTTCCGGAAATCTGAGGCACAAGCACGCTTTTGGTGAATGGTAGAGAGTGCAAATTGCTAGGGTAGTAGTATTTGGAAGATGATCAGGGTATAATTGGGAAAGTGGACTCAGGGTGAACATATGGGAAAGGGGAGGCAATATGGCGTATCTCTTTATTTCACCCCGGTATTTTCCTCCACAGGCTTAACGTTAAGAACTCATACTCCACGGTCGTGAGGGTAGTGTGCCCAATACTCAACGGCTAATTGGGTGGTTAATTTTATTGATTAATAATGTTACAAGGGGTGAGATTAATCAGAAATCAGAAACCTACTCGAAGAAAATAACTTGGTCCGCACAAAACCTTGTTTGACCGCTACATAATTCAAGACGGAGGACGGACCAAGTTATTTCCTTCTAATCCTAACATTATCAAAGAGTGGAGGGGCAAATTGTATTTCTTCATGTTTAGGGCCCTTTCCATTACCCCTGATCTTAACTGAAACGGTGTGGGTTATATTTCAATTATTTTTTTCTTTTCAAAGATATATGGGCCAATCCTCCCGAAACTACAATCGATGTGGAGGAGTATTGGTGACGGCCGCAATCGTCACTCATCGCACAAGGTCTGTGGCGATTGTAGGAGATCGAATGACGCGGGGTTTTTTTTTCGGCTGAACAGTCTAAAGTTTCTGCAGAGATAAATTCTGCACACTTAACGTCTGGAAACCAAACTCCCACCGCGTGCTGAATGAAGTTCGCGTGGGTAGGTCACATGGGTAGGTCACGTGAATTACAGAGCGTCTCGCCCGTAGGGTGTTACAGGGGATGGGGTTATTCTGTAGACCCGACGGATCCGCTGGATTAAGGAAGGTGTAGTCTGTTTGAGAAATTCTTCTGGATCAGATTCATCAATGAAATTCAACACAAAACGGCATTGTTTTACAAGTATACATCTAACTTTGTGCACAGTGGAACCGTTTTTAAACTTTGCAGAAAGAATTGAGCAATAGGATGGATCTATCATTTATTAAATCATGTCATTTTGTGCATTCAGTATATTCTAATGAATAGAAATTTCTTAATAGACAGTGTTTATGCTTCCCTCCCCATCTCCCGACGAATACTGCCTGAAACCCAGATGGTTACCAGGGAGACCATCTGCTAAGAGAGTAGTTAGGAACGCCCAGGTCCATGTCAGACCAATTCTCCACACACGACCCTTCTTCCCGCAGGTAACCCCCGCGTCCCGCTTACAGCCATGACGTGAACTCTGTTCCAACGGTTTCACACCAGAAGGCGCTTCATGCCATGACCTCCATGTTAACTGCTGTCATGAACTCTCCCAGCAGATTCCCTTGATGCCATTTTCCTACACTATTGGTAGAACGATGTTTACCTAAATCTCTGAAAAGAGGTTGGACATCAAAGTAAACCATAAGGTCTTTACAGCTTTTTCGTTCTGACATATGGGTTTTCTTGTATATCTAATTATCTTACAGATAATATGAAGGGGCAAGTTCAGTTCATAAATTATCAAGTCAGATAGCCTTTAAAATGAAAAGGCAGAAGTAACAAAAACATACATGGTGTGGGATATTTGATAAATGCGATGATTCCTCTGAGGTATTGAAAACTGACACATATTCCAAACATTGCTGATTCCCACTATCCACCTTATCTACTGCGTGGATCCATTCTCATAAACACCCTTACCAAGGATTGGTAATTACAAAGCTTGCCTTTGTGTCTAATTGCAGGATGCTTTTTAATGGCACACACCCATAGATATATTCACCCTACAAGTGATGGTAATCTCAAAGGGGTAGAGTTAATCAATGTACATACAGTGTGATTTATATCAAGTAGGGTCGATAAGGGTAAGAAACGATCCCATACCCCTTTCATGCTCTCTCCGTGTAGGGTTTCGCTGGCCATTTGACCGATGACCTTCACCGATGACCTTCTGGTTATCCCTCTAGGGGGTCAGGAAGGGCAACTAGTCCGCTGTGTGGCCTACTTGACCACCACTAACTGGTGAAAGTGTCCCTGACTTATCTAGATCCTTTAAGGAATCATATGTATGGCATCTCAGAAATTCCTAACGTCCTAAGAAATATTAGTTATACATTCACACTGGCTTATCAATGACATGTAAATGTTTACTCAAATAAAGGTAAATAATTCGGAGTATACTGGGGATTCCCCACCACACAAAGGTGATATGAAGGTAATAAAGAAGGGAGAACTATGACAGCTGATCATCCCTCACATATACTTATCAGATAAGAGGTTTACTTTTATCCGTGTTACACATATGGTAATTAATTGAAGAAGTGAAACTCAGATAAGGTACATGTACTTGGGGAATCTGGGACAGCAAGATGAAAGCAAGTTGTATATTCGTGATTCAATCCCAAAACATTATAAGTATCATTACAGCCTTATACTATTGTAAATCCATCTGAACCTAGGAAGATGAATATTGTTAAGGAAGACCCGTGAATGTTTGCTCGCTCCTAAAATGAGATTGTCATATTTTTGTTATATACGTCATTTATGGATGGCCACTTGGTGAAAAATGTTTCCAAATACGTCTCTTGTGGTTCGAATCACATTCTAATAATAGATCCCTTTTATTTATGCTACCCTACTGGTAGAGTAGGATTCGCTATAGGCATAAAACGAGACCTCTTACCACTTCTCTCCTATAGGGGACCCAGTTGTGTTTACAAAATGTATAGTTTGGGGAACCGGTTACAAATGATGAGAATGAACATGAACCCTTCTGAGCTTTGCAATCTCATTTGGTTTCTTCCTAAATACTGCAAGGCGATGCATGGATCATTCCTTGTTGACTATCTTCATTGTTCAGTAAATCATCAGATGCATCCTGATGCAAAAGTTTTGAGGGGTCTGTCCTTTGGAATTCACAAGGTGTTCAAATCATTTTCATCAAAAGAATGTATTGATGATAACATTATTTCTAGGGATTGGATCATATTTCCTCCATATCCTGGATGTAAGAGACTATCCGTAATACCATTTTATCAGAACGGGCAATAATGTGTTTTATTTGCATATATTTCGATACAATGAAACGATAGATTTAATTTGAAATAAAAAAGAAATGAATCAGAGTATTACTAAATAAAAATATGACTTACCGAAGAAGTCCTCCCATTTCATAGTGCTCTGCAGGGGCCTAGGCTCACTGGGATCCTCATTTCCGTTGTCCTTAGGATTAGGATTATCATAAGCTCGATGTGCCTCCATGGCCGCAGTTGCCATAGCAACACTACCAGTGTCCGCCTGCTGGCCCTCGTCTTCCAGGGTCTCACCTGGAGAGGGTTCGCGCGTCTCCCACTTAGCACCCATCACATGCATGTTGACCATTTGTGAGGGGTTATATCTCCGGTACGGCAGGCATGAAGTCGATGGTATCAATTGTTATTCTCGTGGTTATGTCTGTGCGTTTTCTGTTCGAGTGCTTTTGAGCATAGGCAAACGTACAGTCATGTTTCTTACTAAAACTCTTACGATGTAATCTCAACTGGTACAGGGATTATATCAATCTGCATGATCATACATCCGGAAGTGATTTGTCACCTGGGATCCCAGAAAAACCGGGAGAGGCATGACCTCATCTATGTCATGCTTTTAATAGAAACAAGTTCCGCCAATTGATGGTCATATGTGAGGATGGGGAAATGCTCAGGTCCATGGTGATCAGGAATTCCTTCGTTTATGGGACTAATGATCCAGCATGACGTCACGGTAATGAGTACAGATACACGTCGATAATGGGTCCTTCATCTTAAGCAGAACAATGCGCAAGGATCAGCACGTAGACGTCATAGTATCTAGACCCGACTGCCTTTCCCTGTGGGTTCTTACGGAATAAGTGTATTTCTCCACAGTGGCCTCCACCACCACCCCCTGTATCCAAGCGACGACCCGGGAGGAGAGGGGTTGGGATGGGGGTATACGGAGAGGGAGAGGCAGCTGCCCGTGGACGGGACCTTCACTTTATCACGACCACTCACGTCTGTCCCTGCAAGTCGGTCCAGACTGGCACTTATAGGACGATTGTGGGACTGCGCCCCGCCCACTGAACGGCCTACAACTATCAACAAGGGGAACTGGTAAAAAAGATATGGTAGTGACTGTTACATAAGGCAAGCCGATCCAGCCCTAGCAACGACTCACAAGTTTAGATCCTCATGGTAGCAACGTTTGGATCAGTGTGCATGTCTAGAGCACAGTTACTTGAGTTTCCATGCCAGTAAAAACACAGTTGATCCCAGTTTTGGTCTTTACGTATTGTTCTCCGAGGTCACGTCTATCATGTCGGTAGAGAAAGCAATCGAGCAATATAAACTATAATTGCTTAACGACTAACAAAACTCTGAAATAGATTTATGTAGTTTCTCTTTATAATGCATATTACTCTTCGCAGGAGAAAATTTTCGTGGTGGTAAAAATAGGAGTCTTTCTGGCACGCGTCAGTGCTACGCAGTGAACGGACTGTGGGTGCTACATTTCCCCAACACCTAAGCAAACAAAATTTTTCTGTGGGGAGTATCCCGGAATCAAGCAGGAGATCTGGGTTTTCATCCACTTAGCATGCCAAAGTAATATCAATCTCCGGATCCTTACAGTTAAGTGCTATCCTGTAACTATAAACTACAAACTACATACCCATATACCATACCCTATACCATACACCATATCACCACCAGTCACTGAAACACACACTCTGCCTTACACTGCACCGTTATTGCGATTCCAAATACCCCAAAGTATCCTAGCGCAGACTGAACAGGTCGAATCTATCCAAAATGTTGTGTTGGTTGTCGTCGCCATTGGGAGTTTCATTGTCTAAGAGAGGCTACAAATGGTTCGAGACTACTGCAGAGACAATACTGATCGATTCTACGTTAAAACAGTGAAAGCTTCCAGACTTCCTGTTTACCATCTAACACCAAGGTCACATACCCCAAGGAATAATAAAACTATTTGCATGTGTTTTAAGTCTCAACATGTTAGTCTGTACCAATATCTTCATACCATCATTAATTCCTATTTGGTTACAGAAAAGAGTGTATTTAATCTTACAGTTGCTCGTTGAACGCGTGATTGCGGAGATATGTGGGTGTAGACAATAACTACATGGGCTACTCTGTGAATGGCTCTATGAAAATAGTAAAAGTCAGGTCAGTAATATCCATATCGCAAACATGCATTCCTCACACACAGCTGAAGTTCCCCAATAAAACACCGACAGAGGGTGCTTGTCCCTTGACCTTATCACAACTCAAACTCAGGGGGAGGCAATATGTCTCGGCTGTGATCGAAAATAATGTCCCTCAGTTTTTATTGGGTTCACGGATAATTCACTTGAGTTCGCTCTGTAGGGGGTGGAGTGTCTGACGGGCAGGTTGTGGCGAGTCGCACAGTTGGAGACTTATACCACACGAGAGAAACACAGAATGAAAGTGTGTGTGCTTCCCACTCACTCTATCAGGCCCGAGCTACTTAGAGCTGCTCAGAGCTGCTCAAATCCACAAAACCCTGCAGGAGCCCTTGCTCCACATACATAATCGAGCGGTTCGCTCAATAATGCTCTTTCATGACTCCCCTCATTCATAAGTCCATACTAATGATGAGAAGTAACTACCCCCTGGCTCTGGGTGTTGGTGGTGACGTAGGTACGGAGAGTGCAGTTACTCCACACCCCTCTTGTATTAGTGTGGGTCGTCCGTGAGAGTATTTCCTCTAGATCCGGGGATTGGGAGTGCAATGTCTGACTCCCCGTGAGCGCTATAGTCGCACGTGCTGTGATCTGGCTGTCCAAAGCACAAAGACTCACACCAGTCTATATACACACGGCGGATACAATAAATTGCCCACTGCTGCTTCCCATATCCCGCACGTGTCCTACATGACAGAGTTCACTGACGCTTCTATCTCAACAATATAAAACTTACCCCATTTAGCAGATCTCACCCCTTCCACAGTTTAACCCTGTCAGTTATCTTCACTGACGTCATTGACATATCATATTCATGTTTCTCCAGTGTATACTCCTTTTTCCTGTACGCGTGTCCGTGCGATGTTCTCCAATGTGAGGGTTTCAGTTGTATATATGAGGATTGAGACATTCTGCTCCGACGTATCTGATCTCTGTGAGTACAAATGGTGGAGCTACTGGCTTTGTGGAGTCTATCTCATGCATAAGACAGTCGCGAGATTCTCCAACACCCTATCCCACCCACATACTGGGCCAACCCTGGTCCATATTGCCCCTCCTCCACCCTCCACGCCCACCTATATATAATAATGAGCCCCTATCCTCCAGACCCTCTGCACGTTGTCTAGAGGTTTACACACAGGTGTCAGGCTCGTTCCTCCTGGCCACCTTCCAGGGCATAATGTGTCTGCCTTGAAAAGGTCACGTGGTTCATGAAGGCTAAACGGAGAAAGATGAAGGCATGAGGCATTTTTTTTCTTCTGAATTATCCACATAGAATTTTAAACTTCCGGAGATATACAATGAATGACAGAAAGGACGTCATTTCACATTTAGTATACCATGAAAATTGCTGAAATACATTTACTTAATAATGAAAAAATAATTTTGTAGGCAATTTTCAATATGCGTTATTCATGTCAGCGGAGCTAGAATATCACCCATATGAAGCTCTCAAGATGATTAATTCCCCTTCCAAGTCTTTCAGAGGAGAGTTACAAGTCTAGCCAGACTCCATATGCACACCCTATACGATTCACACCACCAGTCACCAGGGACGCTACAGGGGGGGTTGTACCATTGACTGATCCTGTTTGTGTGCACAGGAAGCCGGTGTTCTCAATCACACGCCTGGATCCTCAGAGACAACCTTCAGTCTGTGGCATCCACCACAGATCTTTGTAGAAGAGGGAAGCCTCTAGCTGTGCTTGTTTCACGGTGGAGATAGGTTGATCACTCAACTGTTTATTCCCACAGTTGGGAGTAGAGTCACTGGTAACAGTTGCTCCAGAAGAATGGTTGTAGCTTCTAACCACTGATAGTCATAATACATCAAAATCTGATCGGTTCTTGTGCTAATGCAAACACTATTGGTATGCAAGAAGAAAGTACAATCCGTATTGCCTTTTTTGTAAAGGTTTCCTACGTCTGATGTCGTGCAGAAACATTATAGTTGGTATAAAGGATACTCAAGCACAGAAACATATATGTCTCAAATCCATTTCAGTGTAGCTAAAAACTGCATAAGTATACGGTATGTGTTTCATGGCATATAGATGGTTCTATATACCAAGCATTCAGCATAGATCACAATGTTCAAGCATATGTCCTCCAACAGTGTCAATACTATCCCATGTTCATGTATCGTACATGGACAATCAGATTCTGCAAACTATATCCACCAATCCAGCTGTGCTCACAATGACAATAAAGGGATATATCCTAGGTTCCCACGGGTTTCTACACACATAGATTATCCGACGTAAAGATGTGTTAAACTCTACTATACTCCATAGGGACTGCTGGTAAATCACTCACTGATCCGAGTGAGCTGCTCGCCTGGATGTGACATGAGCTGCTCATCTCAGCCCATCCTGCGGTAGCCTCCAGCAGAGGGCGGCAGTGACGTGAGGAGTTTGTGTGTAGGGCGCGAACTGGGAAAGGGTGGTGGTGGTGGGGGGGGGGGGGAGGTGTATGCTGTCGTTGGGGATAAACCAGTGGGGGGTGGGGCAAGGTCCTAAAATCCAAAGTATTTTCACCATACTCAGAATAGAATATCCCCTCCTGCGAATGGTTATATGCATGCTAGGTAAATAGATTGTTATAAACAATGGCCGTATCGTGTAGCATTTCTTCTGAACATAGAGAAATGTAAATCTATAGATAACAATAATACATGTACCTATGTCCCTCAATACTCTCTCCAGGCTGTCTGAAGTTATAGCCCGCGGATCGGTATTTGGTTGACTCTTTTTTTTCTTTTGGTAAATGTTTATTGACACCATAGGCGATATTCGATTACAACTTGCATCGATCTTCCATATCAAGGGTCCACAAATATACAAACACATAGAACATAAACCAGTCACACTACTAGACAATTTACATGACACGCTACATATATATACATATGACACACAGTCTACATGGTATTACAACATCAGTAAAACAATTTCAACAGATACCTAAAATTTCATCTTTAACCCGATTTTTGAAAGTTGTGCCGACATTCAATTTCTGTGTTTCAGGACTTAATTTTTCCCACAACATATTTCCCACATATAACGGCGACCTCCTGAATTTTTCCAAATTCGGTCTCTATCTTTAGTTTTATCTTCTCATTACTCCTTAAGTTTTTGTCATTTAGGTCAAACACATGTTTTGGGTTACCACTCCACCCCTCTAGTGATAGTATTGAGAATCTAGGTCCTAATATTACAAAGTCTGTTTATATTACTAGTATACTTACTCCCTTTTATTGAATATTGTGGATTTCTGTATGAGAGTCTTTACAATGGAGATCTACAAGCTTTAGAGAAGATGCAAAATCGAGGGATGTGCATTGCCTTATCTGTACCGGTGAGGGGACACTCAATAAATAGTCTGCAAGACACGCTTGACATTGATCCTCTATGGAAAAGAAGGACTCGTTTGTCTGATAAGATAGTATTCAAAATGTACAGAACTAGAAGCAACTTTATCTTACGTAATCCATATCTGAGAGGTGCACGGATGTGGAATACTTTTCCTCTGAAATGCCAGCTGTCCTCAAATGTTGAAGCGTTTAAGACTCATGTAATAGAACTGTTGTAATATGTGCCTGTTGAGCCTATTGAGTCAGCAATACATTCAACATCACATTTCATCACATCATTTTATTAACATCAATCATTTGTATTTCTCTAAAATTTGATATTTAGAATTGATAGTAACATTAATCTCGATGTATCCCAAGTAGTTTGACGTGAAAGACGTTAGACGTGAAAGATCTCTTGGTCTCACATATAATAGGACATAAAAATCAATATTCTTTTCTTTTCCTTGGAGTTATGCGTGACATGCTGCTGGATGCGCGTGGCATCAACAGGAAGCCATCGGTGATTTTTTTCTCCCAGCTCCTCACAATATGCTCACCACGCGGAGACTGTCGTTGGCGCAGTTGTTATGGAAATTGGTAGCAGGGTGCGCTGCAGAGACCACGTGCGAGTGATTATACTATAGCCACGATAAGGTGGCCGATATTCCATGATGATTTGTGTTCAATAATGTCACTAAACATCTATTTATATCCAACCAAGTTGCAGGCATTAGAGGCCCATATTTTGACAGGAGCAATAATATATATAAAAAAAACTGTTATCTCTGATAAGGGCAGAGAGCAGGAATAGCATCGTCTCATTATGCATCATTGTCTTTCCCAAAGATTACGTGATGGAGCGTTTTGAGAGATTAATAAGAAAGGTAATTATGAAACGCGTCTTTTGAAAATCATTATAGTCTCTGTATAGTGCTGTGTATGAGTAGTACTTTTGCCAATGTCTTTGACAGAAGAAACAATTAGGCCAAGCTGTTTCTCAGGTTCGGGCTATCTTGTCATGGACGCAGTATAAGAGAGGGGTTCTGTCTACCTCTATGGAAGGCTTTTAGGCTTTGCTATGACTTAGGAAATAACTAGGATTTTCTCCATGACAACGTGATATAACAACAGATGTTATGTTACGCCCTTCTACCTGCCATACCAGCGCTTTCTAACCTGATCTACTGCTATGTCCACTTCATCTACTTCAACCGTCAGCTTCTCCATATACCTGTACGAGTACATAATCTGGCGCAATTATATTAACACTACATCAACACTACAAGGAGTCCTATATGTCTCAAACACTACAAGGAATCCTATATGTTTATGATATTATACATGTCTATCAAACCTCAGACTTTGATATTCGTAAATCACTTTGGGAAACAGGATTTCCCGAGTCAAATAAACTCTAGTCATTTGAGAGAAATGTTGCTGGTATAAAACACTCACACATAATGGTTGTGTTAGTACAGTCGGGAACAAGCTTTCAGGGGACCACTTGTCATGCTGACAGACGGTCTGAAGAACCTACTATTTACAGACTACATGTCTGGCGCTGGAACGGGTTTGCTGACAGATGGGGGTTTTACCTCTTTTACCAGAGCTGAGTTCTAACACTTTCCATAAACCTGGCATTAGTGAAACTGTTGGGGGATGCATACATCGATTGAAAAAAATGTTTGGAGTCCTATTGCATACAGGCTTCAGTATCAATGTGCATGTATACATGTAGGCCTACTCTTTTCCAAACTATAAAGGAAAGAAGTCATATTTCTATTGTCTTGTTTAAATCACTTTAGTCTACCTCATTATCAAGCCCCTGCTGAATGATACGCATTTCAATGACTCAATGTGAACATCTATGGGCTGTATTGATATTGATCATCATCTGTAAATAGTTTGTTAGAAGAGGGACGGTTAAATAGCTGAAAACGTATAGCAAATCAGACACAAGTACCAATCGAGAGAGAGGTAAACAAATTATCATGTAAACTACGTGAACGCTTCATTGTACGTGACCGAAGAGAGGCGCATTTCTTCATTCTCCCAGACAGAGGTTTGAAGTTACTGTCCTCTCCTCCCCTATACTTGCGTGGACTGGGTGGCGCAAAGTTGTGTATGGAGGGAGAGTTGCATATCCTCTGCGCATTCTCCCTGTTCACAAGACGTGCCTTTGTTGATTGATCATTGATCACTGATGATGAATATCTCATTAGGACGCTGTGATTGAGGCACCAGATAGCCACCTACAGTCAACATGACCCCCTGCCGCCTGAACTAACCTTTAGCACCCAGATGCTCAGGGTGCTGTTGACGACCTGCCCAGAAGGTATGACCTCGACTGCAATCTTAAATGTCGGGATATAGAGACCTTATTCTAATCTCTATGGTTGGGCAGTGGCTCTTTCATGTGATAAAGGGGGCATTCATTGACTTTCATTTCTGCTATCATTAAAATCATATTTCCATTTAGATATTAATCTCAAGCTGATTACAGAATGGTATGTGTACCTACAATGGTACCATTTGGTTATTTATCTGAATTCATAAACTAATTTCAATAATAGTGCACAAGAATTTCCTCCTTTTTGATAAATGATATACCTACATATATTATTAGGAAGTTATTTTAGGGAGTATCAATATATTGATAAACACTGAATATAGTGACATAATTTTTTACGATATACATACACATTAATCCAACTCATTATCTCCGAGCCGTGAGGGTGAGCCTATGGCGAGCATTGAGATCAAATTAAAATCTACCCTCTTCGGGCGAGAGAAAAGACACCACCGAAGTGCGGAAACCGACACTGGGTCCATGTGAACACCTCCGAGCATATCTGAGCATCTGTGAGCATCTGCTAACTGTCCACATTAGTCTGAGCCGACAGGGAGGTGAACATGCCCACACACAGATGGGGTTAAGTAACGGTTAAGTGGCTCCACATTGGATTTGGGGGCTCTCACCATGTCCGAGCATAGTAGGTCGCCACCCTGTTCGTCTGAATATCAACTTTTACAATGGCTCTAATTTGGGATAATATATAAAGCTGTGTCGGATGGACGGATGGAGTGAATAGCCGATGCACAAGCCTATCCACAAAGGGTATTTGCCGAAAGAATGATGAAGCCTAGCTCTGATTAAAAAAGAGCGACTGTCTACTCCAGCAATGTCTAAACTCGTTGGTCTACTCTAATGATGGGTAATTACCCGATTACTTACCTTGGTAAAAGTATGAAGGGGAATTGAGGTTCTAAGGAGCCTAGGGCACTATTGAGCGCCCTAGGGTAACTGCGCCAATAAAGATTTGAATGTTGGAACTAGTACCTCACAATACGATAGGCACATTAGGCATATTTGATAAGACCAAAAACATTTTATTCTTTCCGAAGAAAAACCCCAGCTCTTCCGTTCTTCAATAAATTGTTTTTGCACGTGTTCATCTCTATCAGCACTCGTTTCTTCCCTGTTATCCCATGTGCTCAGTGTCATAAAAACGTGTTTGCTAAGGTCCTGTGTCCCAATGCTCTCATACCACACTACGAACCCTCACAGGACCCCTTACTCAAACATAACCTCAACAACCCCTTTTTAGGGATGGCCCTTGGCTGTCAGCATCCAATCAGGCTTGACCTTCCTTTACAAAACCAACAATTAATTGTGGGACTGAATGCTCTGTATATAAACATACGCCCTTTGTATAAACCTATATCATTGGTTTCTGATTTGATTTCAACTTTTTATCATGCATATATAGGGTATTTATATTTACTGCCTCCATTATAATTGCATATTATGAATACTGATAATATTTACCTACAAAACATGTTAGCAGGCTTCACACGTATTCTATTCCAGTCACTCGGTGACACTTGCAATAAATCCACCAAGATATTTACTATATACCCATGCCGTATATACTGTAAATACGCACCGTTTCGCCATATAACGTATAAATACTGTACGGACCACTGGTCCGTACACTAAAATACGGACCACCTTGCCATACATGCTTATTAAGATATTGGTCGTTAATCTAATTTCTAAATGAAACTAATGATTTTCTTTTTAAATTTCGGGTATTTAGTAAATATAGAACGTCCAACCAAACGCCGAGTTCCTTACAAACTGTAAATTACCATCGAGTTCTGTGAATTGTACAGCATGGTCAGGACGTTCTATATAAATACCCAAGTTTGCCTTGTGGGTCAACAATATCGGCTATACCCTAGGAGCATGTCGTGTAAGATATAATGAGGTGGAATGAAGCATAGAACCCACCATGTGAATGGTTTAGTTTAGACTTCCCCTTTTGTAATTGTGACAAGGACAAGATATTGGTTCTGAAAAAAACCCGTCGCAATATTAACTCTTATCCAATTTCCCTATTATTGCGACTCTATATTTTCCCTCTTGTATATTTTCTATGCTAAATGTGTTACGCTTCGTGAAAGTAATTAGCAACCCCAATATCAGAGGAGGTAATGATTCCGACACGAATTCACCTTCCTGCTTCTGACGATCACTTGATACAGAGGCAGCCCAGTAGCTGAGGATATGGATATCTTTCAAGGCAGGACAATGGACAGGGCCAACCTCTCCCCGTTGTGCCTGACCTTTCCTCAACCGTGTCATCTGAGCTGCCCAGGTCAGGTGACAAACTCCAGAAGACCATGGGTGACAGTTACGGAGGCGCCAGGTGTATGGACGCGGACAGTAAGCAGAGTGCTTCCGGTGATGGCGGTGAGATGAGACCACTTCCGGTAAACTGATGTTAAAAGCTACTTTGTTAACCATTCTCATAGAATTCCATTTAGTACATTTCCTCGTAGGTATCAGGTCTCTAATTCCTATCAGCGAGTGCTATATATTCCAGACAAAATAGTGTTCTGAAGTAGTCATATTCCCTGCATCTTACAGAAAACGTATATTTTACCTAAATAAATGATCCACCTGAGACAAACTGTCCATAGAAAACGTATAGGCTCGTGTTATTGCTACCGGAGGAGGATACAGACCCCTTGTACCCTCCAAGTACGATACATGAAAAAGTCCCTGAAACATCACTCAGCACGCAAAGTAGAAAATCGGCTGCCATTCTGTCTTTCCCTCGATAACTTGAATTTGTAATGCTGAATGATAAATACAATAATAACCTGTTTCCGATCCAACTATACATATCCTCCTCGTTGTCGACTTGAACACGCTCAGACATTACTTTATATTACTATGTTGGCACAATCTACGTTACGCTATTACTATTGTGTGCCCAAATTGGATTACAAATGACTCCCATGTCTTAAATATGGTGGATATCTTACTGTTTTGAGATATATAATAATACAGAAACACTAAACCTGTGTACGTAATTCTCCAGTTCCTCACCTGTTTCCCCACAGGTTTAAACCTCCGGCAAAACAGGTTCAGAAACCGGAAGATTACTCCACAGGAATACAGTTTCTCTATATGACTCAACTGCGTGGAGGATACGCCCACTATCATAAGAAACAGGCTAATATTGTGTATATATTTGACTGTTGAAGAGAATAACCCTATAGAACTTCTCTACCTTCGGGCGACACCACTTATCAAACGCCACTGGTCTCTTCTTGTCAACTAGTTGTTGATTGCTGGCGTGATCGCCGGCGCATTCGTCTACCACAACTTAAAGTTTTTAAACGGCCCCAGGCTGGTTCCAACCACTAAAGTAATTTAAGATGAATGGTTTCGTATCAAAGTGGATAATTGTACTAGATATTGTAGTGAAAACAGCCATTGACAGTCCAACAATTGATATTGAGCTTCCCTTAAAAGCCTCCCATTCAAATGTTTCGCTGAATAGAGCATTTGAATATTTAGCTTACCTATCGAACGCACCAAACATCTAAAGTGAAAGCAGCGTGAGGTATTGCACTCAGCCGTAGCTGTTTTTGTGCCGGCATAACGAGGCCCATAGGGGTATCTGTAAGAATTGTAAATGTTTCTATGGTGTCCTGTGTACGGTACAGTGTTGACATGTATATGGAAGATCACTGTGTAGTTAAGCATTTTCAGGAATTGAAAAAAACCGGTGACTTGGGTATTTTTAGTCTACTAAAAGAGTCGTTAATAAATACATGTATACATGATAAACATGATAGCTCCCAAGACAAAGCCTTGAGGTACTCCACATTTCACACATAGATTATGTTCCAGTCGGTGAGTTCTGCCAGACAGGTATGATGCACACATTTTCTGATGCGCCCTTTGATAAACCAATATCTTCTAAGCTCTCGAAAATAACATCTTATCTACAGAATCAAGGGCCTTATAGGTTTATAATATATGATATTTCTTGTCTAGGTTTGTCATTATTAGTTTGATTTCTCCAAGTACCTCTTGGGCTGTAGACCTACGGGGCATAACCTGGAATTTATGTATAAGGATCTGGCTAATTAAGTGATGCATTAACTGAATTTAGTATGAACACACAATACAAGTTCATTGCATTAAAAAAGCTACAACGATTTCTTTCATATCTTTTCGTGCTAGGGTCATTCTGTGAGAAATCATTTTGTAAATGCATATGGAGAGGTGAGAACATTTTTATTGAAAAAGAACGGACATTGATTAAAAGAATTTTCAGGCATTCAGTGCTTTCGCATACCGATAACTTGGTACACGTGGTGTGAACATGTTGCAAAGTATGAATTTACTGTAATTTTCATTATATATATCTTAAGGTTATATTGTAATATATGTATCTCCTTTTCAGATTGATGACATTAGCATAAGACGACATGATGACGACTTGTATACATCGCTAGGACTCAACATTTGACAATGGTTTATCATTGTACTGGTCAGAGTTGTTCAGAGTGACTGAGATCTGGGGCGTGGAGTAACTAACAATGGCCAGCCTAATCCTGACCATCCCTCACAGATATGACTACAAAATTTCCACCTTATCGCTCCATGCCAGAAAAACTGGTGGCAGACCATAACAGCAACTGCTCCCTATTCTAGCTTGGCGGCAAGAGGTCAGGAATAAACGGAATAACAGCAGATTTGTCTCATAGTCATCGTTCCGAGCCGGTATGTAGACTATTTTTAGTGCATGGGTTGACTGATCCAGGCCTGTCCAGTCTCTGAATGTCAATCTGGCGATAAGCTAGTCTATTCTGGGCGGGATTATCAATAGGTCGACAGAGAGTGACTCTGGTTTCCTTATAGAATTGGCGCAACTACTGTACACCCGCAGGAAGCATATAGGTGGTGTATGGTAAGGATGAGCAAAGGCTGAATGAAGACATATTATATGTAGGCCTGCATACTGTATACGAACATATTGTACAATAATGTATTCTGAATATTTCATTTGATAAATCTTTAATTCAGGGTTCTTTATGTATTTGTCCTAAAGTAATGTAGGGGTCAGGGCAGTCGAGCAGCGTTGTTTCACTTTAGAACTAGGTGGCGCGAGTGCCGATCCCTGCTGTGCGGTATGGCTGGTGAACCCGCGGTATGCAAATGCTATGGGTTCGCCCGCATTACGTAATTATATATATAAGGCTGAGTCCACAGCGGGTTGATAGGACTTCTTGCGGTGCCTCTTTATGGAGTGAACGTCTGAAGCCTCACGTGTTGGTTAGGTTGTGTTGTAACGCCTTTCAACGTTGAAGAGACCAGAATCTCTTCCCACGCTAGTTAGTGCCCAGTAGCACTAACGTATTGTAAAAGTATATCCGCAATAAAGAACGGTTAACTGAAACAGTCTGGAGTCTGGTTTTGTCTTCGCCGTTAAGCGGTAGTTGGTAGATCTAGAGTCTCCCTCCCCTTTCCAGTGGGTAAAGCCGAACCCACCTGTACTGGCACGGTAAGTACAGGGTAGCGACTAAAAGTCTCGGAACCTCTAGTCGGCTGTCGATCGCAGAAAGTGGTAATACACTTTCAGCGACTAGAGGGAACGCTACAGTATTAAAAATATTTATATATGCCTACTTGAAAATGTGTAGATGAGAAAATGTGCCAACATAGTGTAATTACCGTTCCTTCCCTGGAGTGGGTCATACTAGGAGCTACCACTCCCCAGCCCATACAGATAGATTGAATCGAGCCCATGTAAGCATCAATCTCATTCAGAATATCTAGCGAGTTCAAATCTGGATTATAATATCCCAGTTTCTAGCCATAATCATTGCAGCCGATCTGGATGTACCCATGATATACCTTTGCAAAAAATGAACTCACCCATAATTCCCTTTCTTTCTCTACCGTAATTCATCAACTTATATGCTTATATAATACTGTGATCATGTCATGCGTATAGTGTATTATTCGTAAGATATATAGAGGTAATAGATCAAGTCTATAATTGTACTGGCTTAAATATGCTCATCATTGATACTATCATAGTATGAAAAAATACACCAGAATTATGCACAATAAGAAGGTCCTATCCACAGCTCAAGTTTGTTATCTAATGGTACACTATTATCGGGTGTGATGTTACAAGGACCCAACTGAATTCTGGCGTAGGATTCGTGTCCCTAAGGATCTAGGGTCGAATCTCCGGTATAGACGTTACATAAACAGATACAAGTAATGACTCTGGGATGAGTGGCAGTGCCAGAACCCTTATCTGAAGAACCACACTCATGTCACGGAGAGGTAAAGATGTTTTCCCCGTCTGGGTGGGCCTGTCTGTTAAGAACCTGAAATACAGACATCCCCAATTTTGTCAGGTATGGTGCAATGCCCTGGTACCATTTTTGAACATGTGCAAAAATGTGCCATACATAATAAACTCATTGTAGATGAAGCATTAAAAGAAAACGAAGTTGGTTTAATAAGACCAGAAATTATTGCCTGAAAATTTATTGATAACCGTGAAGATTTGTCTCTTGAGATTAAGAAATACACGATTCATTCTTTTTCCAGCTTCTATGCCTAGCCAAATTATAGCTAAGGTTAACAATTAATTTTTACTATTTCTTTATAGAATGGTGTAATATTCACCTTCGTGCTGATCGAAAGCCACCCCAGAGTATTCGTGAATTTCTGTATCATTCAATCTGCGGTTGTTCCCAGGGTAGATATTTACCACTCATTTGGATCTCCATGAATGGAAGAGATTTACATAGGTCCTGCTATTAAGCGGCGAAATGTAACATAAGATCTCTAGTTTGTCGACAGAGGATGTAGATAACAGAGTGAATAGAGTTAAAAGGTCAGGCAGTCTTCAAACTTACGAACGAGGTCCTTTCAAACATGGATGATAAAAAAAGTAAAAATATCTTACTTTTAGAACACACCAAACTAAGATTAATAACAAAGTATCAGGAAAATTAAACATGGTATCAGGAGTCCCACAAGGATCGGTCCTCAGACCGCTAATATTTATAATATTCATTAATGATTTAGTAAAAGTAATTGAATATGCGACACCGATATTATATGCTGACGACCTAGTACTAGTACATCATGGTATTGAACAAAATGATATTGTCTCAGACATGGAGGATGATTTGGATAAACTTGATGAATAGGTTTAACTTAACAAGTTAATGGTGAACTATGAGAAATCAAAAATAATGTGGTGTAGTAATAAAAAAAACATAAACAGGACACTTGAAGTTAAAATGGGAAATGAAAAACTGAAAGCAGTAAGGCAGTATAAGTACCTTGGAATTATATCATATCATCACATGAATCTTAATCTACAATTTAACAGAATAACACGGGACTTTAACTACAAATTATTTCGGTTAAAGAAAATGAGACACTGCTTGACTAATGATGCAACCTTAAAACTAGTGAAACATATGCTACTCCCGGTGATTGAATACGGTGATTTTACTCATTATATGCTGACATAACAACAAAGAGCCAAATTGCAAACCTTAGTTAATAACAGTCTAAGATTAGTCGTAGGGATAAAAAACCCAAGAGATATAGATCTCAAGGATTTGTATGAAAGATGCAAAATTAGACCCTTAAGCTATAGAAGATCAACACACCTCGTGCCTCTGATAAAGTGGTGGAGTGAAGAAAAAAACCAATACTACTCAATTAGAATATAATGCAACTAGAAATGCAGTAAAGAAAAAAAATAAATATAAAAAACCGAATGGCGACAGGTATCTTAAATCACCATTATATGAGGGTACTCAATTATGGAATGAACTTACGGCTGAAACTCAAAAACTGCCTAGAGGTGACTTATTCAAATCTAGAATAAAAGAAGAACTAATACAAATAGTAGATATGTGATAATTATGAAATAGTATCGGATCAAAAGATCTGTAATAATTTTATTTCCTAACTTGGTTGCAAAATGCACTGACAACTAAGTTGTAAAAATGTGGAAAGTTTTGAACTACATTGGTGTGTTGTTGTTTATTTATCTTATATATGTCCTGTATGGTGACTGTACGTCTTGTAATGTCCTTTTGAAGATTGTAAGGAAGAACGCCAAAAGGCGATTGCTTTTGTCTGTATGTTTACTGTATGTTACCGTTCGGCATCCAAATACAGTCACCTATGAACTCACCGAACGTATGCAGTACATCAAACTGACAGCAAATCGAACTCACCTACAAAAGAATATTAGATAAAGCATTACAAAAGTAACGTAGTATAGTCCAAGGGGTTAACATAGTTGGTTGATATGGATCATTCGAAATGAAAACTTTCGGATGAATATGATCAATGCGCACGATCAATAATCATTTTTTATTGTAAGGGAGTAGATATTGCCAAACCATAAAGAGGATGGTTCCGAAACACAGAGCTTAACCCATCCTAATATATCAACATCATAAATGCATCTACACGCTTTAATCATAATTATCCACGTTGGCTTGGATTCAACCTACTATCGCTTTGCCCAGCCCACATTTACGCTATACACTGATAATCCTGAATATGGACAAATGTGGGATATTCCTAAACAGTGTTCTGATAGTATCATTGTTGGTAGCGGTCGCTGTGGAACCAAAGTATGACGCAGGGAACATTAGAGGCCAGTGACAACATAATAAAGACCCTTATAGAGCCTTAGGGCTATTGACACCATCCGTCATAGAACCACACACAGTCATGTCACCTCGAAAATTGCCGACTGCCCTCATATTCAAACAGAAATAAGCTGGTAGCTACTGGTCCATCATCGTTTTTATCATTATATTAGTGTGTGCCGATATATAGACTGCTAAATAGCGATATATACCCTAAGACGTTGATAGTATAAATGTCCTTGTTGAGTTTAACCTAGACATAAAGCTGTTCGATAATGTGGGTGTCTGTAGTTTTATGGTGCCTATCAATTCTGCTTGTCACTACGGTTTAGTAATATCCATAATATTGAATCAAAGCTTTTGTTAATTTGAAATAGATATAACCATGTTGATTAAAGGACCTAAACAAATTTTTACCATGTAACTTCTTTCCTTAATAATGATCCTATATTAGTCAAATAAAGATCATATGTTTTCAAAACTGACACAAATTCCGCATCCATGATATATGTCCATTATAAAAACTGACATAACGTATATGATGGATTGAACTATACACTATACCTAATGCAGTATGCTTCTTATACACCATATATCTCCCTGTCTGGAGGAAACACGCTGACATAGCTTGCAACTTTCACCCTTCGTTGTTTATTGAAGGAGTCTGTGAGTTGTCTCGAGATTTCTAACAGTTTGTTATCTGAAAACTCATAAACATCAACCAATCTCCTATACACACACTGCCTGGGTAAGTTCTACAATTCCAAGGGATGTCAGGTCCCCTGCTAAGTGTCAGGGGAAGGATAGCCTGGTCTCTCGCCAAGGTAAGCACAGCTACACAGGTGAACAGGAGGGTGGTTGTGGCCCCTAAGATTCGAGGTCAACTCTCGACTGTATAGCCCTACCAAGGCGCTAGAAAATATCATGTAAGGAGGTCAGGGTGAAGGTCGGGGTTTGCTGCGAATGCAGTCATTGGCTACTCGGTGTACTCTATTCCTTAAATGGACTTAAGGTAATGGGACAACTCCATGCTGGCAGTTATAGTGGATAGCGTCTTCCCCGAATGTTGTAGTGTCAGGAGGTCTCCCAAGGGAAGCGATGCTAAGGATAGACACCATGTTGTTGATATGAACCAATTTAGTACTGGATCAAACTTCTGCAACCAGTGTCATGATCACTATAGTTTGTGTAAATGGTAAGTAGGCAATGAACTCAATGATGGTCTCAGGGAAATCATTTTGATTATCATACCCAACAGATTACCACTTCTGTGGCAGTAAATCAGATTAAGATTATTTTCCCATCTAGTCTAAATCATTCATCTTAACAGCAATCTCATATTTTGCTCAGAGTGACAGAAACTCCCATGTATCATATCATTTGGGGTAAAAATCGATTCGTATGAGGGATAGCTGTACCTTCATTCTCTCTCCACATTGATGAAGCATAAATTATATCTTTCGTTATAGAATTATAAAATAGGGAGCAATGTGCATATATAAGCATTCCATTATTATATAAAAGTAAATCCAGCAGTTAAACTTGGCAATGGTCACTATTGATGGATTATCATAAAGTGCCATCAGAAGGAAATAGATTGATGTTGCATTGCAATTACATTCATTAATTAGCTTACATGCATTTACGATCATTTTACCCTGTTTTAATACGATTAAACATGATTCTCTGTTATCTGTATAAACTTACTATCTTGAGGATTCTCAATTTAACATACTGTTCAAAGATTTATTTAGAAATCTGAGATGGCCGCGCTTATTACCAGACTAATTTCACGGATCGACAACCACGTATGAAACGTGTGTTCTTTTCATCAGCTTACTCCAGACTGGCTAAGCCTGTTATACCTCTCAGTAGGTGGTCCAAGGAATCCTCTTTAGAATACACCATCAAAGTAAAATTGTGTAAAGCATTGCACAACAATTTCCGATATTGTGGCTGCGCATCACGATTCTTCACTCGGTTGTGCAGGGCATCATAAAAACTGTCTCTCTGCTTTTAAATGTTCTAAGGATTGATGGCAATGATTTCGGCTTCATTATGAAAGATTTGCTGGTAATGCAAGACCTTCAAGAAGAAGATCGAATGTTTTGAATTATGTATCGGTCCATCTGTCATTTTTCGGTCTGAAGGACTATGCGTGTGTGAGTGGTGGAAGTAGCAATGGAAGTTATTGATCATTCAGTAAATTGAGGCTTATTAATGCTTTGCAAAATTAATGATTTGGCAGTTAAAGTTCGATCTATTTCATGAAGACACAATCTAAAACTCCAATGATAAGGCGAGATGACATGAGCTTCCCTGCCAACCAGATTCTACGCAAAACAGTCAACATAAAAAAATCATGTTATTGTTGTCCTACTGTTTACACGTTGCACTGGTAGGTTTTTCTATGTGTGAGTAACTCGATCGCATTGGTTTCAGTAACTCTTGGCTAAGTCTGAGCTACTCCTGGCCTGCTCTCTATAGCAGCCCTTGAACAGGTGGGGGGAATCCCATAGGAACTACTTGGACTAAAGCAGCTAGAGACTGCCATTACAAATCTATGTGAAATAGGTCACAGCTGCTGGCCCACTTTTCACACCTACATTTAGTGGCACTTCCCCTAGATTTCACCAGTGTACATCTATATGTGAATGAAACGGGAAACTCATGTCTCCCAACACACACTCATGTAAGAAGGTGGGGTACACACTCAGCGACGACCGAATCAACTCCCATGTCGAGTGAGGTCTGGTATGCGCACCTGTTGGGAGCCCTCGACATACCGCTGTTGGTATCGGGTCATACATCTGCTCTGTATGTTACTGATTGGTAGGCTGTCCATTGCCTCATTCCCTCATTATTTGTGTACGTGAATTCTATTTTCTGGCTTTATAGAACTGCAGAAGGCTACTGTTTATACATAGCTTGTGTATTGCCTTAACTTTTTTCCATGTCGTGTGAGGTCTTCGTGATTGTCCTACCCCTCATATAAAATCCCATAGGCTTAACATTGAGTTTCCATATGTCACGCTGACTGGCATACGGAGTTTTATATGTCACTAGTAGCATACAGAATTGTTTACGTAATATTCAAAATCGAGGAGACGGGGCAGGATAAAATCAAAACCTGATTTGTTTTAATCGTGGCCACTGCATGCCAATCACTATGCTTAACTCCAGTCATGGCATACGGTGGCCAAGATTAAAACTAATCCAGTTTTATGATATAACTGATAGATGGAATTAGCATATCGCATCTTACAGACTGATCTATACCCTAGACATTAGGAGTTTTAGCAATGCAAGTTCGCTCTCCGCCACGCTCCGAGTGGATAGCGATAACGTGGCCGAGTACAACCAGTTCAACATATATTTCACTGTTTGAAAAGGAGATAAGGACCGACTCGCGCCAGTCTACTCACTAACACGATTCGGTTCACATGCGCAGATAGGTCGCATGCTTAGCGCTATATCTGGGACCCCATTTGTTCACATGCCGCTTGTGGGACTGAACCAGACAAATTCTCTGAGTGAACACCGATAAGCAGCTACCGACAATCTAGACCCTTATCTACATGTTTAATGAGGCGAAATACGCAATCAAAGTGAATATATATAATTATATAACTTCGCTTATGTAAATATGAATTTAGCCAATGAGCTCTTCTCAATTAATTCACTTCGGGGCCCGACCTGCTCCTTGTCATACGTCATTGTTTGTTTTTCAGGTAGCTGCCAGGTAACCGATGCGGTTTATTTTAAATAGTTTATTGACGTTAGGTATCACACATACACTACATGATTTTCATCCTAGCCGTCAGAACGAGAGGAGACACAATCACTGTTATATGGACAAAAACACTGTGACTTCGCACTGAGAGACCAACAAGGTTTATCACAATGAGTTATAAGAATGAGTTTAAGAGAATATTCACTACTTGGTCTCAGAGTAAACCATCACTTACAGATAAATATCTTCTTCAGCCACTACTTTGACTGGTACATTAGACTATGATCGATAAGAGGATATGATTGGATGCCAATAATCCTCATTCCGAAAAGAGGAAGTGGGCATTCTAGGACATCTCAGATTTTGAATAACTAACTCTTTTCTAGAGATATCTCGAGAAGCCGTCCCTGATCTGATCAAGATATCGGAAAATGAGATCGAAAGATATTCTAAAAAAATCCTTCACTTTGGTATAATCATAACATCAACTAAGGCCACTAAAAAACAAACTTGTTTTTCATCACCGCGCGCATCAGAAAAAACGTTTAAGATTTTAAAAAAAAGAAAAAAGAACCTTGATAGAAATCATGAAAGATATGAGTATTTGGTATCGAATTAAAGCTCCTGATGTCAGGAATGCATTGAATGTAGTTGGCAAAAGTGATACATCAAGTGTAACCAATTATGTGTATCTATGTAGAATAGGCCCCCCGCATAAGTGGACACCCTCCGTTCTGCTTATGTGGGGTGTCTGCTTACATGCAGTTTTCAGTCTGTCGATGGTTATGCTATTCTAGAATATTATACCTATATATAGGTGAAACTATGGCATAGATAATATAGAGGAAACCTATTCAAGTTTAGGGTCAGAGATTTTATCCTATCAAGTATGAATCGTGTAGTAATTCACAAGGCGAAGCGCGTGAATTAAGTAGCTCTGGCCCTTAACTTGAATTGCTTTCTGAACTTATCTCACCCTTCACATTAACTAATGGGCTAACATTTGTGACATAATCCCCCGTTGGATGGTGTTGGATATGAGTTCCCAATGTTAAGTCTATGGAAAAAAATACCAGGGGTGAGATAATATAGAGGAAACCTATTCAAGTTTAGGGTCAGAGCTTGTATCCCATTGAGTTTGAATCGCGCAGTAATTCACAAGATGAAGCTGCATGAATTATATAGCGATTCAAATGAGATGGGATTGAGCTCTGACCCTAAACTTGAATAGGTTTCTGAATTTATCTCACCCTTCACATTGATTAATGGGCTCGGATAATTCTCCTAAATATCTCATTGGATATGAGTTCCCAATGCTAAGTCTATGAGGAAAAAATATCAGGGGGTGAGATAAACTGTTATAACCAGACAGACACCCCACAGACGCCTACCAGACACCTCCAGTAGTCTACGCAGAGGGAAATAATCTAAGAGGGAAATAATCTATGAAGTAAAGTCTGTGCATACGACCAGGTGTATACACTGTCCTATAGATTGTTTTCCTGAAGGCATCTCTACTAAAACACAACCTATTGTCCTTGTATACATATATACAAAGGATTCATTTCCAGCAGGTGTCATTATTCGCTATAGTCCATATAACATAGTATTTATAACCCCTGGATTTATAACCCATATACTGGTCCCTACATGACGGTGGCTTATTCTACACAGGGCGATAAAGCAGCGGGGATGCTTTCCATTACCCCAACCTCATGGATCATGGCATTAAGCCGCGTGTTATAAGCCTTCAGGAGTGTGTCTGCAGACGGGTGGAGTTCTCATGTGTCCAACCACATGTCCGACAGGTGAAATGTGGCCAGATACGGTGTTCAGGTGACCTGCCAAGTAAGGCAGGGGTTAGGGTGGTCAGGCGTTCATTCGGTAGGCCACAACATGATGCGATCTTAATGAAGGGGTATATACTCTCCGTGTAGATGAACTCTATAATATTCTCTTTCCCTGTGCAAAGGCCTAGTCTTACACATGACTAAAGACGATTTTCATTTTTTGCTCCAGTCTGAAGAATTCAATTTCATAAACAAAGTAGCTTTTCCTCAGAACGACCGTTATAAGGTTTAGGTCATTCGTCATTATGATCTCACTCAGAAGCTGTAAACAATTATATATGATTCCGAAGGTGTTTTATAAATGATTATGTCAGATGATTATGAATGTGAATACACTGATTGACCCTGATAGCTCCTCTTCACAATTTATCTTAATTATACTAATTCAAGAAAAGGGAAACATTGCATCATTCATACAGATATTGAGAGTTTCATATACATTATATTGATAACTGAACATCTACCAAGGTACAGATTCAGGGCCGGATATTCAATTATATGGATATGGTTTCAATAACATCTTTCTGGAGCAGAACCTTCTCGTTGTACCCGCCATGGTAAACACGTCTCTTTTGACGGGCATCTCAAAGAGTTGTCGGCAGAAGGCGTTTGTTGCTTGGAGTGACCCTGGTATTCATTCAGCAGCGTAGCCCGTAGTCTGTGAACTACCCTTTTCATCCCGCCCCTACTTGTCACCTCCGTCATGCACCCCCTTATCCTCAACGGATTCTGTCCCGTGCTGAGCGCCCTTTCTGCGTTCAGAGGATGAATGAAAGATAAAAAGATCTCAGAGAGGGGACAGTGTGTGCCTGGTAACATTATGTTGTCGTCAATGAGCCACCTTACAGTTTCTCAATTGAGAGGAGCCGACTGCTCGTAAAGCCCATGATGCTACAGACCTGTCTAAGCGTAAGCCTGATACCATCAATGATATACCTGTACATGGAATACCTATTCTTTATTAGTCTTCAAATTTCTGATACAATCCTCTGAATACTATGTCAAAGGATGTGTGTGCGTGCATGATTACAGGCATGCAAACCTGGTGTTAGTATGTGAGATTATTTGGTATCATATATTTCTAGATTCTAAACACAATTTATGTAGAAAGGTTTCAGAAGTATTATGTTTCTCGCTTTTGTCACATCAGCACAGGAATATGTATGCAAAATTCCCGACTTGAACAATTGCGCATGAACAGGGTCATGCCAGTGACGCCACAACAGATAATTATCGACGTGTCACGCGAGATGGTGTAACCATCAAACGGGATCAAATTAGGTGCTATTTCTGATATGCGGATATTTACTTTAGTTAAATCTTATCTAATTTACATGCATTATATCAATTGAAGGGGATGCAAATGAATCTTTAAACAGTGTCAAGATATTTTGTGGAGGTCGATGTAATTGCACTCTGGTGTGGACACGGGAAACTGTTTCCAAAACCCCGTTGTACTTCTCCCAAAAAGACTCTACTCCCACCATCAGTTGTCAGCGATTTAACTCCCGTCGGGTTCTTATCAAGATGGTTATTTGCGGTTGTAATCTCGGAAAGGCTTATAATATCGGGTGTGTGTGGGGGGGGGGGGGGGAGGGGGGGAGGGGGTTGTACATTATGACCAAAGGTGATCTATTGGAAGTTTATGTAGATTTACGCGGTGAGAAAAGGTCTATGCGTCTCTGTAGATTCACATTTACTTCTGTATGGCAAGTGAAAAAAGATACTTTCTGCCCCGTATCCATACCGCCCACTGAGAAAGAAATAAGAAGATACTCTTATATACCAAAACAGAAGGGAGTAGGGGGATTACCCTTAACTGGACAGGTGTGTAGCTACCGACAAATGGCAGAACAGAACACTGAATTGGCCTCTTTTAGAGAAAGCAGTGGGGAGTTTATTGCAGAAAGTGCCCTTTACATTTATGCAATCTAATGGTAAGTAGTACTGTGTTGTTGTGGCTTAACACTTAAACTTTAGAAAATGGTGCGAGAAGAGGAAAGGCACAGAATTGAATTCATGTGTGTATTCCTCCTTAACATAATTTAGAGATTGGTACATGTAGGAGCGCTTGTATATACATGTGTAGAATAATGAAGGAAATTCGGTTAAAAGTATCTCAAGATTTGTCTTCAGGTTTTCATACACATATGAACAATGAAAGTCTAATAAACAACTGAAACTGACAATGTCAAACTCATATCTATACCACATTAGGTGGACCCCATCATGAAGTCTTTTTTATACGTCATATGATGCACCTCTTTTGACGTCACTGAATGGAAATTTCACTGGAAAAATCAAACATTTGATTTAGATTTACCGGGAGAGAGAGTGTGGGAATGTGAGTGTAGCAGTATTCTAGCCTATAGTCATATACCTGTGCTTATCCCTTCACATACAGGGGTCTGTGGCAGAACCACGTTACTAAGGATGGGTACTAGGGATGGGTATCTTCAGACCACATATTTTCTTTTGTATTCGTTCCACCACGGCTTTTGACCATGTTTTCGAAAATGACTGGGACCTTAATGAAGTTTCAAAAATGTGCTTCATCGGATTAATTAGTACAAGGTAGGCATCTTTCAATGATGAGTTCATACCATGTATCCCATACATGTTAATACCATGTAGAATAACATGTAGAATATTAGCGTAAGTCTTTTCGGCATATCGAAGATAGGATCATTATGTTCCTGCATTTAAGTCACCTTATAGCATGAAATGTGAATACACAAGTAGCACAACGGAACTACTTCTTCGCATTAAAGGGCCTGTTACATCAGGACGATGGCATGTGTCTCACTGTCGACCTTGTTCTGGAGGCCTCAGCAATAATCTCTTGCTGATTATTGTTAAATTATGGTGAAAATAGGCATACAATCAACACCCTGGCAATATCTGCTATCATCTGTTCTAATTCTGACACCCCGCCAATAGTACCCGGAAATGTTAGAAATCTCTGTCTTCAACCGGTTGCAATCCTGCCTGAGCTCTACAGTTCTGGCCCTGTAGACTGTAATATTGCCTGATTACAGTTATAATCCTATTATTTTTCAGGATAATCATAATACACAGCATCTATTCACCCCCAAAATATGCCTACCTTCGAATAATCACTTTTAGTAAACACGCCAGGGGTCAAGGTCACAGTTGTTACAATCGGACACCAGAGGACACCACCAGTAAAAAGACCTAGTGGAAAACGGGTGTGCTAAAATCGGCGTGGAATCACGTTCCCGACAATGCCAGACTACCCGATGCCCCCCGATTAGTAAGTTGGGTGATATTCCATTACACCGATGATACCCCAATAGTAAATCAGACACTGTCAGAATCATATTTCGGCTGAGAAGTCAGCCAAATGGAACAGCCCCTTTACCTGTACAACCGAGGACCCAGAGAGGTGTGAAGAGAAGGTCAAAGTTGTAATCCCTGACATCTATATTATATGTGCTATCACTAGGACTAGGTTCCCTTTCTCGTCATTACTATATTGGTAATTATATTGGTACATTGCACAGACCATCTGTGCTACTATTACTGGCCTGTAGAAAACCAGGTGAGGCATGTTGCGATTGACATGATACATGTTGAATTCTAAGTGAGATTCCTTACAGTCAGATGGCGCTAGCGCAGAGCAGACGACATTTTCACGCGCGGGCGTGTTTGTTCAGGGCCACTGACAAAGGAGAAAAGCCTACCCAAGGGTTAACACAAAGACCCCGCTGTACTTTCAATGGGAACTAAACAGAGATCATACGCGGGAACACAAAATACCGATAAGATTATAGCTGCGCGTGCGATATGAACCCCTACGGCTGACCATGTATACGTGACATTGTGTGAGATTTTGAACGTTTTCTTCATTTGTCTGTTTGTATTTGTTGTTTGACAGATTCCCCCTTGTCTGGCTAGAGGATTTCGTAGGTTTAAGAGGATGCAGGTGTCGGATTTGATAGTATGTTCGACAGATCATACCCCTTTTCAATGTAATAATGCATAGTCTCGTTCTTTGTCACAAACGTTTGATGACGATGTACTGAACATGAAAGAATCGAATGAAAATTCCTATTCTGATATATGTATGGCTATAGTTTTGAGACTGCTATTTATATCAAAATAGACTAATCAGGACCTGACATAAACGAGACATGACACATGCACAGCAGGAGCTGTCCTTTAATTTTCATTTCATTTATTTGAAACATTTGTGTTTGTTTGCATCAGCAGAAAATTGGGAGCATGGTAATTTACATTCAGCAGTACATTGGATGTAGGTACAAGTTGTCAATAATGAGTCCCAGAAACATGATTTACTTGAAATATAGGTTTAGAGAAAAATTAAATGCCTCCACGTAAACCATATTTAGAGAGAAGAAGAAGAAGAAGAAGAAATTAGTTGGACAGAGGCATGCTGTCATCTAGTAATGTCTGACTGACTTATGGGAGCTGGGGGCGGGTTTAAATGAGTATTTACATAGACTACCTGACCAGAGGCAGAGATCAAAGGACATGACCATAGCGCCAGCTCAGGTAAATAACCACAGGCAGGTATAAATGAAAACGCCGGCAGAGCGTAACCGTCCAAATGGGAAAGCAAATATAGGCGGTAGGCCGAACGAGCAAGCCATATTTTAAAAGTGCTAATGTTCAAGCAATGGGAATGAGGGAGGAAGAGATTTGATAACCAGGGGGAGGGTATAGCAACCTGTGCCCAAATAGATCAGTTTACCGTACAGGTTGTGCTAATCGAATTACTCAAGGTTCATCACGCAACACATCCCAACTCATATTCTATAGAACACACAATCTGACCCTTAAGTCAAGGACAGAAATCCCGACTCTTCTCAGTATGGTGTCTGTAATATGTGTATTTTTTGCTGCAACAGAGGTAGTAGGGTATGTTTACGCTGAACAAAAAAAAGGTAGAATTTGGCCGGAACTGGTATATAGGTTACAGATTGTTTCAAGGGTTGGGTATGCTGGTCTTGTTTTTGTCGCGGCAGTTCACAACTGGCAGGACCAGGCACGCCTGAAGGGGTTAGGGAACCAGACGAAGGTCCCGACTCCTATTGGTGCTATAAGAAAGGAAACCAGAACACCTTCCTGTTTTTGTCTGACACCTACATTCGAAATCAGACATAACAAACAATACAGCAGGAGTCTAGCCTGAAAAGTCAGTAAAAGGTTATGATTTCATGTTCGGCTTACAGTTCCTTAGTGAGATATTGCTGGAATAGTAAATGAGAGTATTGCTATTACAGTCAGAAACGCTATAGTACATAAAGTGTGGTTCCGTAAGTCAAGAATTTGATAACGGTTTAGTATAATTTTGTATCATTACCTTTCTGCTTACCAAGCTTTATGTGACACTGATAATACTGGGTTAAAATATTTATTGATCTTAAGCCTGATATTAATCAAATATGATTTTATAAGACAACTCAATAATGAAATTGAGACCATCGTGGGTTAATTGGGTTTGTATCAATGGCCCAATCCGTTTTAGTCTAGACCCAAATGATTTGATCTGTAGTTAAGGGGGAGACTCATTCTAAACCTACGCCAAACCCCTAATAATAAGATATACAATACCATATATCATGCAGTATCCTGGAATTTGGATTTGTATGGGAGTGTCGGTAGTCAGTATGTACACGTCATCATCTTGTCTATCTCATCTTGTCTAAGCGTTTTTTGAATGGCTCGCTATGCTCTACGGAAAGCGCCAACTGTTGTTGGCGGACACAGTTCCTAAAGTGTTTCATCTTCTTTCTCTTAATCCTATTCTATTGTCTACCTTATAACCGTTCTAGTATTCTGCCATGTTCCTTTGCACAACACCACTACACCACTTTTAAAGAGGTCTGCTTTGTCACATCAATAACGAAACGTTTTAGATATTTCCTATATTTCAGATATTCTAGCTGTTAACTACTCTTGTCCCCTGTGGAGCGAAACAGTTATATGCATATGTTGCTGATGTATTACCACTGAATCTACTCTGCTATCACTGGCCGGCCTGGTATATGTAGCGATAAATGCGAGTTTAAAGGACACGCCTTCCATTGTGCCATTCTAGCCATCTATACAATGGGCTGGATTAAACATTCAGATTCTCCCATACAGTCTCTATGAACATCGAAATACATCATATATGTTTCTGCCCTGAGGGTGTTCCATGTTTATTGGCACGGGAACACTGTGTATGTTCAGGTTCTATGGTGAACTAAACTCGTTAGCGTCTATTAATCACCTGCATAAGTGTTGAGGTAAAGAGCAGCGACGTGCAGAAAATTCTTATTTGAAATCCCCATGTGTGTGGTCTCAAAAGACAGGTGACCTGAGTTGATGTACATACTAATGTCTACTAAATCTTGCTCCTAACTCTCACTTGGCTATGCACCCTTGCACATTCCCACGCACATACATGCAATGTTTTATGGTTAGATATCTGCTGGTATGCTTCAAGGTTATAACCATCCTATTACTATGATTGCAAATTCAGCAAATGCTCCTTTAGTTGGGGAAAAGGTTTGCTGCACAAGTGAAGAAATGTCGGCGTCATTCGCCAGCAGTACAGCTGAGGTTCTTTTACTGCCTTACAGACGACAAGCCTTTAGGTTGATTTTTTTCAAACACAGATTTAATTTATTGAAGTGAAGTCCTGTCTAACTCTAAAACCCTGTGCAAACGGATGCCCACTCCATAGTTTCAACAAGAAAACACTTATTCTCTTTCTGTCGACGTTTCGGCAGTATAAGGCTTCCTCAGGACAGGAATACGATTTGAAGGAACAAACATTGATATACGAGCCTTTGTAGAATAATACGGATCTGTGTGCCATGTTAGTTTGAAGCGGGGGTTCAGTTGAAGGTTCCACCTATTAGAACATCTAGTAAGTATCTAAAGATTTTGTTTTATCCTACCCCTAATATAAAATTCCATAGGCTTAATATCGGGTTTCCGTAATATCCGGGTTTCCGCTGACTGGCATACGGATTTTTATATGCCACTTGTGGCATACAGCATTGTTATCACGTAATATTCCAAAATCGAGGAGATAGGGTAGGATAAAATCAAAACCTGATTCGTTTTAATCTTGGCCACCGCATTCCACTCCTGAAGTTTTGGCTCCGGACTTCACTCGGCTTCGCCTCATGAAGTCACTTTGCCAAACTCTAGTCGTGGAATACGGTGGCCAAGATTAAACCTCATCCAGTTTTACGATAGTATTGTATTATATATTAAACTACTTAACATGACAAGTTAATTCCGAATTACATTGCCTCCTACGAAATAGCGAACCCGAGAAAATAAATTATAATTTGACATTTATTGTCCTATGCCATTAACAACACCGAATTTGTTTCCACCCACAACAGTCTTGGTAGTATACAGAAACATCCGCAGATGGGTCCCTGATGCGTGGATATTGAATATGTCCCACAGGACGAACCTATGCATGGTTTTATGTATGTGTAATTACCGCGTAGATGAGACACAGCAGGTGTGGACAAACCCAGCCATTTGGCGTTATGTCTACGCCTGCTTTTGTACGTGTACATGTAGATGATAATCTCATGCTAGGCCAGTTGGAGCAACTAGTATAGAGAGTCTTTCTCTATACTCGTTGGTTGGAGTTATGTCTACTTTCTCATTTACATAATTTTGATCTCTGCACATACAGGACACTACTGGTTTTTTTTTTGTCATTTGCCATTTGTACGTGGAAAATACATTGACGTGGGAGGGGGGGGGGGGGGGAGAGAGAGGCGGACAGGCGGTCGGACAGTCATTGGGTCGACCGGGCGGTGGAAGGAAACGCACAGAGGAAGACAGGAATTACAAACCAAGTCAGTGTCTGTGTAAGGAGTCTGTCAGCTGATGATAAAGGAATGCAGGGTAAACCTTTTTATGGGGGTATTTGAGACTGGCCAAAATTGCAATTGTAAGGAATATTTCGATAATCATTGTTCATATGGTAATGTTTTATACCTTCTACAGGTAAAGAAAAATAGAGAATCACATGATCTGATATGGCAAAGGAACATACACGATCGTTTCGTAGAATGACAGCCGTTTCGTATAATGACATACACATATACAGCTAGTTTAAAGATATACATTTCACCCATTCAAGTTGTATGTGTCTGTGCTAATTGCTAACCCTCTCTCATCAAAGCAATGTGATTTTCTTTTTATAAAATAATACCAGTAAATTTCACTTTTGTCTCTTTTTCTATATCAATCTGAATTTAACATCACTGTACAGTGTGTTCACAGGAAAAGGTGTAAGTTACCTTTCTCCCACTACAGAAACACCCACAAACACAGGACATCATGTTCATAACTTAATATTTTGTGGAAAAATTAATCCTCTCTATATGAAAATACAGGTTTTAAATGTGTTCGTTTCGTAGAATGAAAGGCCGTTTCGTAGAATGACATTTCTAGCTGGTTTATTTTGTTATTGAATAACTGCTAATACTCTCCTACCAAATAAAAGGATGTTTCTTTTAATAAATGATAGCAGTAAAATTCCACCTTTGACTCTTTCCTATCAATCTATATACCATCATTGTACAGTGCCTATTTTACACACAAAAAACTAGTGAAAGTAGAAGCGCCTTGTTAGGCACACTAAAAGAATACTAAAATTACTTTTAAAAAAACTAACATTTTTGATTTTTGCATGAAATTGCACCGCCCTCGTGAAAATCGGCCACATATATATTTGTTTTGATTGACTGAGTTATCCTCTTTTAATTACACAGGATTCTTGCACTAGTCACTTGTCGAATTAGGAAAGCCATATGATTGACATGATAAAGCGACGTATACTCTAATGGACTAGGGGATCTCATTTGAGAGAAAAAAACTGTGAATATGTACCCAGGTAGCTTTGCCTTTACGTGTGCGTAACGCTTGTACATTCATATATGCATGTACATGTGCACGTAAACATTCCCAGACTGCTGCAACTGAAACATCCTAAAAGAATCGGAGGTTACAAAATAGATTTCTTTGGTACAAAAAGGCAAGCGGACTCGTTTAGCATGAAAATAAAGTGTCACTCTCTCTACAGATCCTTTGTTCCCCTTCCTAGAATGGAGGAAGCTAAACATGTGTATGAGGAGTGGGAAAGGGCGTCTGAGGTCTGATCCGATGTCCTTCCCTCACTGGCGACGTTCCGATCTCGCACGACAATGTCCCGGGGATAACTGAGACCACACACAGTCTTGTCTACAGAATATGATTCTGTGCACACACAAAAAAGAAGAAAAAAACAGGAGGAGAATTTCTCCCTGCTTCGCGATACTATGACAATAGAAGATCCCCTGCCAGTGCCTGTCAGAGAGTACTGCCTCATATTGGTGAATGAGAAGTGACGTCAGAATGTGATGAAAAACTAGCTAAAGGAATCTAAACTGTCTGCCTTCGTTGAGCATCTTTCGGATAGCATATATGTTAAAGTATATTTTTCTGCTGAGACAACATTCGAATTATTTGCACATGGTCTAAACCAGAGATCTGTTTTATCCACGTGGCTATATTTGCCTCAAGTCATGTACTCAAGGAATATATTGTACTCTCAGAAGAGGCACCCTCCCAAAGTAGGCCAACCATGAAATAGAAAAGGTTCCTCTTGCATGGTATAATATATATGCTGTATGTAGCCTCGTCAGACAAAAGGTTCGTTGCTTTGCGAATGGCTGGAGCGTTATATTTCAGTCGAATCAGCTGATAACTATTAACTGAGATGCCAAAATTAATAAGTATAGATATGGAGTCCGACGAGAATGTCAGGTGAGGTAGCGACTCAACGTACCACAAGACACCACCTCTATTAACCCCTGTGAGAGAAGGAGCTGCCATGACCCATCTATATTCTATCACATCCTCTTAAGTTGCATATACCAACGAGTATAGTTTCTATACTATACAAAGACCGGCCTAGTGGTTATGGGGTTATGTATCAAACCATCCCATTTCCTCTGCCTCTTGTCCTTGTAAATTGCAGTTATCTGAAATGTCTCTATACATTGTATCCTGTATAATGCGTGTATATCAGGATACTTTTAAGTGAGAAAGCCTCTTCCTATTTATTTGCACGAAATCTATGCGCTCACAAAAGGCCCTGATGATATCTTGTGTGGACATCAGAATCCCCTTTACAATATATTATGCTACATTAGTACTATCCTTTTAGATAGAAACAGAGCAGAAATGAAGAAGGAAAAGAGAGGAAGAAATGAAGGTTTCCCCTTTTAAATCATTGGCATGCATGTAGCCATACCGATGATGAAAATTCTAAGTATGAGACAGTGATAGAGCGAAAGAGCGAATTATGATCTCCCCAATGACTCTCATTTGGTGATTAGGAGTAGCCACATTTTAGTGCATCATGAGTAATTATGACTTGCCACCTGTATCGAGGTAAGATCGGAAATACGTTTTCCTATACCAGAATTTAAGGTAATACAGATACTGCGTCGCCTCCACGTCACTTTCCAACCGAAGTGAAAATTCTATCCCAGAAATAAACATACACTGTAAAAAATTCCCCGTGAATTTTACGGTATTTCCCAGGCAACTAGGGTGCCAGGGAAATACCGTAAATTGTACGGGTGACCGTAATATATTTTTGACCGTAAATTATAACTGTCCTAGACTGTATTTTCCTAACGGTTTAAACCTATAATATATTTCAGACCATGAATTTTCACTGTAATAAACTGTATTTTGAAAACAGTTCAGACCTGTAAATACAGAGGAGCAAAGCTGTATGAAATATACTATATGCACAGCCCTTTGTTATACATATACCAGAAATCTTGTTATTGAGGTTCTTGAGAATTGTTATATGTAGAGGGCCACCTATAGAGTATGTATACAGAATTTCTTAAATTTCAAACCTCCACCCCCTCCTCCCAAACTTGCAATTGATCAAAGAAAGAGCATATGCAGAATTTCCTAAATCCTCGACCCTCCAATCCCCCCTCTTCAGTGCACATGGCATTTTATGAATGGTCCCTAGGAGATTAAGAATATAAAAGTGAATATTTTGTATTGGCTACCATCATATATTCTCTATCGGCCTATTGGCTTATCAGTATCATTAATAATTATTATCAATGATATTTCAACATTTAAGTTTTCAACTCTAATGTTATTAGTTCAAACTATTTTACAGGAATACTCATCAGAATCTGACAGTACAAGGCTGCATTTGATAGAGTAGAACGAAGTCAATCCTACATATGTTTTAGAAATGTCCTATGAAAGTGGTGTCTAATCCCCTTTATGATATTGATGTCATGACAACTTGAGAATAAATGTGCTCTAAATGGCAGGAACTTCACAGGAGATTGATGAATATCTATTACACATTTTGATGAAGATAGCTCTTGCATTTTATTCTCCACTTTGATTTGTTGCTGATATTGAGTTAATCTAAGTGTATCTAATATGTCCATATTTATAGATTTATACTGTAAACTGACCGTAGATTGGGTGGATTACAGTTCTGAATATTTTTACAGTTGAATACCGTTTTTTGGTATCAAATATACGGTATAGAACTGTGGATAAGATTACAGTGATATACCGTCCATGTTTACAGTAGTATCCTGTATATTTTACGGAAATTTTTTACAGTGTATACATGCATACATATGCACACATGTGATAGCACATACATGGTTCTGGTCTGAATCCCGGTTATTTTAGAACCCCATCTTCTTCTTTTCAATGTTCATGACTATTGTGCAATTATTTCAACTTTGGGCTTCCGGTTGGGTCGTTGATTGCAACGGCCAACATATCTCCGGGGATTTTCTTCTGTCCGTGAAATACCCGTTTTTATTTATGTTTATCTCTCACCCAGGTGAGTTTTCCAAATATAATTTGAAGCTGCATATCATTTATGGTAGTCACGAGGTATTATAGCATGAAAAATATTCAATACAAAAAAAGCATGATATGGTGGTGAAGATGAAGATGACGATTACATGAATTGTTCCTCATATCCTCCCGGAGTTTCGTAACTCTTGGACCATATAATTGATTCACTCCATTGATAGAATATGATCTCAGTTCTTTCTTTCAAACCATCGACGGTTGTACGGTTTGGAGCACTTGAATCACAAACATTTCCAAATTCATATGCTTCGAGTGAGGGCAATTTATTAGTGTATACGGTTGTAAGACGAGTACGAAATGATTCGAAGTTAATTTTTGTCACTTCGTCTAGTACTTCGTGACATTTGCCCATGCCAATCACCTTGGTTTCGATTTTTGGTACAGTTACCCCCATTTTGTGTCTTTCTATTCATGGCTGAATATCATATTTATCATACCATTCAGTGTTGTAATGTCTTCTGAAGGTTGCAGCCAGAGAAATACTTAACCGTCCATTGTTTGATTTGTCCCAAACAATTCGGTCACTTTTCCTAAAGCTCTCAGTAAGAAAAGGATAACAATTATATACTCTAAAAGCTGAAGGCTACTTGAAACATGCGCTTGTCGTGCCGAGCCTCGGCACATGGAGCAATATACACTGAGAGTTACTGCTTCATCCAAAGCTTCTTACACTTACCGCGACGGCAATTCTTCTTGAACAATTGTTAGTAATATTACTCCCCAAGAATAACTATTGTTTTAGGGTCATGTCATCACCTTGGTAGGGTTTTATGTCGATGACGTAGACCAAAGACCAATGTTAAGTGTAAAAAGTAAACGTAGTTTTCTGTGTTTTCCCCCTGTTCCCTAGAATCCCCACATTATTTTGCTAACTACAAACATGGTCAACATGGTAACAGCCGGGTGGGGTCACATTCCTCTAGCGCCATATGTGCTTCAGAGGCGGAACTACTTGACCCATAAGAATTACTTCACTGAACTCAAAAATCTACCATATCAGTTAGCTAAAGAGGAACGCCCTTGCAACATTGTTTCCCCTGTAGCCCAGACATAGAGAAAAGACATAGATTTACTAGAAGAGGAAAAAACACCTATAAATAGAAATACATGTAGCTGAAATTGCTCGTTTGGCTAAGTACATGTATACCATTCAGTGCTCTTTGGAAAACAAACAATCTACTTCTTCGGAAGAATCTAAACACAAGCTTTTTGTCAATATTTATACATTATGAACATAGCTCATAACATCTACTCCACGGTTCATAATATCTACTGCCGATAGTAGCCTACACTAGCCATAGAGGTTTGCTTCTTTGTATCTATCACAATCAAGTAGATTTCAAACCGCAGGTTAGAGCATACGAAATGGGAATAATTTGTACCGAAATGATATCCCTGACATAGCAACATTTCCCAATGTGTGCCTGCAACAGAAAGATCAATGCTCTCCAGGCAGATTTCCCTCTATTACATATTGCGCTCTGAGAGTGAATGGCGGGTCACGCCATCTGTGGGGTGATTTAACTCGATCTCCCTCGAGCCAGGCCTGAAGATTAAACCGTATAAAATATCTTAAATCGATCTCTCCCCGTATCCACAGACTCCCACCATGACCTATTCCCACATGGCGCATCTGAATCAAAAGAAAGTCGAAAACAAACGAAAACAAGTAAAAGAAAGATGTAAGAATAGTGTCATTAAGATTGCCATCGAGGGTATTTAATTATATAATTCATACCGGTGCGGTTTACGACGTGATGTAAATTGTTACTCTACCAGTGTACATGCATTATATGCTCAACCTGCTGTGCATCAGTAGAAAGGTGATACTCAACCTTCCGAGGTGTTGACAATACACATCCTGAAGCCGTGCAATTTCTATCTGCATAGAATTTGTATTGGGCATATGGTTATATTCAACCGATTTTATTCCTTATTAGGGACTGATTCAATGGAAATATCTAATCAATGGTCGGAATTATCAAACACCTCAAATTTCCAAGCACCCAGACCTTTTATATGTACATGTATTATCTCGTGAACTTAAGATATCATAAACAAATTGCATGAACATAAGTAAAACAAAGGAAAACAACTAAACCCAGCAAGCAAGGAGGAAAGTAACCAGGCAACAACCGAATATTCTGACTTAAACAAACATACAAGTACTCCACTTCCGCTACTTGAAAAATGCTGGCGACGAAGGATGAGATATATACAAAGAAGCAAACCAAGCATTGTTTTCGTTTCCCTTTTATCCCCGATTTCAGCCCATTACTCTTCGGACCACCCTAGGGACCCCATTACCGCCATCAAACATGAAATCTAGATATAAATACATGTAGGGGATTATCGTATAGCGTCTCCTATGAACGTCGCTATGCACAATAAGAGTATTGTATTTGAATCTGGACCTAAAACAAGTCCTGTGTCATTTGCCCAGCAGTTGCTGGGGTAAACACTTGAGATACTGACAGGCTTAGTTGTAACGGGTAAGATGGATGTCATGGTCTCCGGAAGTTTAAATTGGTTAATGTTTTTGCATGTCCCTGAGCAGTTCCTCTGTCATTAGGGAAAGGCGTCTGAAGTTGTAAAATTATTGTCTCATGCGCCGTGTTTGAGTCATAACACCATGTTAAATTTCGCATAATGTCAACTTTACCACAATAAATAACCGCCTTTACTTTATCGGGGCAATCAAAACCAAACACCACCACAAAACCTAGTGCTCGAGAAGAAGCACATGATACAAAAAAGAAAACAAGAAATTTTTTTTTTTCGAAAACAGGGCACCTCATAGAAAGATATCTAGAAAATTCTAATGTATCTAGGAACAATTGTTTGGTATCATATTAGAAACTGAACGTCTCTATAGGGGCCAGTTGTATCTCTCTGCGATACGGCTTTGTATAGGCTGGAGATATTTAATCACTGGCGGACACAGGACTACGGGCGATCTCTATAGGCACAACACGATGCCTCTCCTATCTTGAGCGTGACAGCCATCTGTTCAGTGCCCGTTTATTTCTCTCCGGTGTAGGTTTGATGGAGCAGTGCAGACTTCATATTGATATGGCTACGCGTCGGCAAACTCATCCATAACCCCTCATGGCTCGACATTTCAGGATTGTGATATATGACTGGAACCCCAGACAGAGGTTATAGAGTATGGGGTGAATTCAGTGCGTTCGATTTTCCAAATTATTCAGTCGGTGGAGGCAAATACTGGTAGGAAATGCTCTTGCTGAAAAAAGCAGAATAGACCAAGAAATATCTGCATCCAGTGCTAGGGAGTTGTCTTTTAAATACCATATAAAAGCGATGAAGTATATCACATTACCAGAGCAATTAGATATATTTTCTTTATATTACATTACGTGTAGAAGGCTTATTTAGCGTGGTTTGCGAGTCTAGCATTGGAGAGAAGTCTCTAAAATAATCTCACATAAATTAACAATATATTTGCACATTCACTATGAGTATGAGTTGCATTCCCTGAAGTATGGGCAGTGCGGAGCTTCGAATTATACAAAGAAGGTGAGTAGCAATATGGGTCAATGGCCATTTAGCCTAATTCTGTGATTTAAATGCATATCCTAAGGAAAGATCCCCATTGCTATGCTACCCAGGAATAACCTGTAGTCTTCTCATTTTGTAACATGTGTCACAGTTGAGTGGATTCCAACAATGAAACAAATGGAATTCAATGAACGTATGTATACTAATGTTTATAATAATCCTACCTTGAGATAGTGATTTAACCTGAGGCTGCACGAAGAACGTGTTTTATTCTAGAAATAAGCTCGTGTATATGATTCTCTAATAGAAGTCTCTTTCCACCATTGTTTACAGTAGTTTTGCCAGGAATAGAGTTGTGAATTATTGATGTGCGACTATAGGCAGGGTGAATGGCTTTATAATTGATTCTATCTTCTATATTATGCATCACCTTTAAAATGGTAATCGCGGATTCTAGAAATAAAAGGTATAAACGGCTAACTTTTTCAGCCTTTGGACAATATATCATTCATGATTTAGAGCTTTCCCCTTGTAATACCTACAACACACTGCAAGATCATGTATGCACATAAAACATCTATGAAAACAAAAAACATGGAGGGTCGTGCTTGTGAACTAATGGTGCATACCTGAAACAGTAGACATATTGAGACGCATGTTTGATCTCTTTTATATCAACTTCTGCTCTGTCCTACTAGTATGGGATTCTCTATCCGCAGTAGGTTTATGTGGATGTCATCTAAGATTTTGTGCATCAAAAACAATAAAAGGACTGTGCGTAGGTTGTCACCAAATCCCTTAAGTCTACAGGAGAATGGGCTCACTGTACAGATCACGATCATCTTTAGAACTCATAATCTAATGCCGGCTCCTGAATTCAGTCTCGGTTATGATCGGTAGGGTGGTCACATCCAAGCATACTCGCATGGTTACATTGTGATTAATCAGAACAAGGAACAATGAATGAAATAAAACCATTTCAAAAACGTCTTTTTTTTAAAACCAATATGACATGAAGGGAGTTCGAGACGCAAATAATTCTTTAATATGAGTACGCTTCCAACATTGTAAATGAATCAACTATTATTACACTTTGCGTTATTCTGGATGGCAACTATGGCGAGGTAAAACCTATTTATTTGGGGTGATGTAAATGAATAGCCGCCTATTATCGCAGCTGCAGTACACTATAGAGGAAACTAATGAATCCAGTTGTGGGTTGTCCGTAGGTCACCGATTTGAGCGGAAGGTGATTTCACGGAGCGATAGCTGAGTGAATCTAAGAAGCGCTCAAACCAGTTATGTGTGGGCCCCCCACAACTGTCTGAATTGGTTTCAGGTTTAATCTCACTCCTGTATACGAAAAAAATATGACAACCTGCTTTCACAGTATATTCTAACACATACATTCATAAAAATGTATTACGACGCTGGTCAAACGTCAACAAACCTAAGTCATCAAGGGTATCTATGGTGGCAGCCTCCACAGACACAATGTGAACTACAAATCTGATAGCATCATGTAAATATTGTGCTATGTTGAATATACTAGAGGGAACCATATTCAGCTTGACAACACATTGTATTACTGTAACTTCGAACATCACAGCAATAATCGACTGGATTTCACCATGTTAAAGTACTGGCACGTTAAACCTAGGCTTAAGCTGTCTTGTCTCGGCTAGTTCAGTGTGACTGTCGACATGCCCAGCTTCGGGAAAATAACTACATGGTAAAGAACAAGGCATCACCAGGCCAGAGCAAGGGATGCCTTAAGGCATGTTTCTCATGATTTACAAATGCAATGCTTTTACTGATAAAATAGGAAATAATTGTTCAATATATATATATATATATGTTTCCTCCACAAAATGTAGGTATAAAACCACATACAAAACTATTATAGAAAGAGTAATTCAAATGATATCGCGTGATGTGATAAGTATCACCTATCACATCATGTGATAAAGTTATCATATTACCATAATGAGCCTAGCGGTGTATACTAATACTAGTACCCGACTCCGTATTTCTGAGGGTTAAGACTAGATAGATCTATGGAAACAATACCAGGGTTGAGGTAAATGTTCTAATACCGCTTTTGAAAGTCTTATGAAATTCCATACCTATTCATTTATTCACTTTTCAGGTAATTTGCATTCTAAACATTTGTATACACATCTCAGTAAGAACGGTGAAGGAATCTCTAAGCCCTCATACATATTTCCAGTTCGCCAGTTGTATCCGACGAATTGAATTTTGATTTCTTTTCACGATATTCCATTCAATAGTGAAACACAAACAATGAACTAACATAGGGATACTCGTTGCATATAGATCGCCTTCCTCAGCACAAATATTGATTCGGACTTTTCCGACTCTCACCAGTAAATCTGATTCTGCATACAGTATGCTTGATGGAATATATTTGTATAGGTATAAAATAAGAGAAGGGGTCGTCTATACTTTAAAGGATGGGATTATACGTGTTTACCGATTGGTGGGACGTGTTAATCCCCTGAAGTCTGCATGGCTGTCCCGTCGACCATTTAGCCAGGATATCCTGAAATATCGCTTGTAAAAACACCTAATGTGCTATGTTTTCATTTGAATATACCCGATGGTGCTATACATATATACGCTCAAAGCATGTGTGCTACTTCCAATATTACAGTAAACAGCCAGATGCACACCTAGTATATATCGTATCTCAGATAAATATTACATATATCAAAATGAAGATTCTGATTGCAAAATCTTTGAAAATGGTTTCCAGATACTTTAGTTCGACCGAAATGTTTTGGCTGTTGTTCGGTGTTACTAGAATCAACACACTTAGATTGAACTGTGCTTGAGATCTGGTCACGCTGATACTGAGTTTTTCTAAATTTCTCCCAGGGGATCGATGGAAGAACTGAAGTAACGGATGTGTAATTGTTTGCAAATAGGAAAACGTTGTATTCGGGAACAATTATGTGACAGACTTGGAATGGAATGGTCGCTGAAGGCATGAATTTATAATGTAACTGGACAGCATCAACCATATTGGTAACCCATTAAATGTGGTTTGGTTATGCGATGTTCCCTTGTGATAGATCTAATAGTGTCTGGTCTTCAACACACCTTGAGCCACCACAATGTACTCATTATTGGAAGCATATTTTGATGTTCATACTAACAGCATTAGGTCTCTGTTGTATCGGATCTAAATCTAGGACAGCTGACATACATATCTAACATTGAATGACATTTTTCTCCTTCAAAAGGGGTTCTGACCGAAATGCTCGTGCATAAATCATATATTTACCTTTTGTGTGGTATACCTTTATATTATCATTCCAAATACTTAAGACTTAACAATAATGGTGGAGGCTCATTACCCAATCGCGCATTTATTCTCCATTATGTCATGTCCCATGTCACTATACTATGTCTGCATGGAAAATGCAGTTCCACTATGCATCCTCCCTCCATCCTCTCCATCTAAGAACGATCCTTAACGCTTAGGTCAATGGTAATAATGATAATTTCCTATACTAAGGAGAATAATAATGCCAATGTACATAATAACCGGTGATAGGATAGCTAACTGATGAGAGGCTTCATTCTGCCATAGCGTTACCTGCTTGCATATCTGTACTTTTCGTTGTAGGTTGTTCGAAATCTAATCGATGGAAGCATTTACATGTCTGCTGTGTCAAGTCAACCAATTATAATGATATGGCAATATTCAATAATCAACCGTGTGCATTACGTCTAGGACAGGCTATTACATTATTTTTAGAAAACAGGAAAGTCTGAGTGGAGATAATTCTGAAGGTTTATGTCAGGCCCCTAGTCCTTGGCATCCCCATCACACCCATACTGGCTTTGTTCCCTCCCTGAGCTCGGCCATAACAAACTTTACACACCGTGTGGTCTAACCCGGACAGACATCAATCACCACCGCAACACCGTCATAGCACCAGCGCCCGCTTCTCTTTGCAAGGTGCGTACATTCCCCTGCCGGGAGCCTGAGGTCATTACAATGTCATGGACGTGTCCACCCCATCCCCACTCCCTTGATCCACATTCTCCGGCCCAAGGCACACTGGACCAAAAAGAATGATTCTAAAGAGCCTACCCAACACAGTGGTCTTTGCTGTGTACTAAAAGCACATCCCGAGTTAGCAGTGTGAGTGCGATGGTACTTGCATGGTTTATTGCTTCCCATTGAGTTGTAGTTTTATGGAGGTAATATGCATATTTATAGGGCGTCATCTTATATTGTTTCAGAAAAAAAATGATATATGGTGTATTGTCACTGTGATAAAGGTACGTGTATATGGCTACAAGAACACAAGGGTCAAAGAAACCGCCTGCATTTACCAAGATTTTCACGATGTGAAGAACAGTCATAAATTATTTGCCGACGACAATCCATCATACACAGATATGCAGCTTGGGTACCATGACCTACTCCATGTAGTTAAATGGATTACATTAATATTTCACACTGGGATATATGCATTTCCACACATGGTCCGAATTCTGGAAGTATATACCCACTTTGGATATCTCCTGGAATGTTACTGAACGTTACGTTTGAGCTTGAAATATAAAACCTTCTCCTTGCAAAGTTGGTAACGAACTTACCTATGGCATAGTAATCTTCACTGCATATCAATGGACCCTATAGATGTGTCTTTGTAGGAATCGTGGTAAATCCTCATATAGAGACAATCGTATTAGGGAGTTTGTGGCCCGTCCGCTGAAATAGTCACTCCAGTAAGGCTAAGCTAATGTCTTGTCGCTGCCAACAGATATGGCAGCTGTCATTTGCATCGACTGGTCTTACTACAATGGCCAGCAAAACTGTCTCGCCGTCGCCAGTTGATAGGCGCTGACTCAGATGCACATCCCCGACTGCTCGCAGACAAATAAATGATAGCCTGACATGCACACCCACCGCACGTCCTCTGCACGTCCCATGCACGAGCAGGCAGACGAGGGAAATACGTCTCAAATCAGTCACTTAGGTGTGAAAGCCTCTTGTCCCTGCCTCTAGCATCGTACAAAAGAAACCTGACCAGTGGGATTTAACTCTTAAAGACCCGTGCTCCACATGCATTGGAGCTGGATTTATTAATGGAATGGACTACTGAATTATTGCTTAAACTGCATAATTGGTACGCGTGTTGATCGAACAATGGCCATGCATAGAGGCGTGGGGAGGGCGGGGGTTAGGGAGAAAATCGAGATCAATGAGGGAATAATGTTCGCTGGATCGTGTCAGAAGGGTGTAATTATAGAAAAAAAATAATGCACTAGGAAGAGCATATAAGGATGGCTTTAGTCACGTGATGAGGCAAGGATCACGTGATGAGTGATGAGGCCTTGAACCTACAGTCTCTCAAGGTAATTTCCCCATGGGATCCATTTAACCTTTAACTAAATCTCTGATCATAACGTCTGCGCGAGAGCAAGAAATTCCAGATTTGCAATGTGGTAACCCTTTCACAGCATACACGTTCGGGATAATTATGGTGTGCATTGTGGGTTTATAAATATATGTGGTCAAACCTCACATTATTGACAGTAATTTACCGGATGGTAGGTCGACTTATATATAGGTAAATCCACTAGATTTTAGCATAAACAATAGGTGATATAGCAATTATTGTTTAGGTCTTAAAATCATCGAATCATGGCGGAGTGGGGGGAGTAAAAATGGTCAAAAATAGCATGACGTTTTTTTATCGTCAGCCCCTAATGTATGGAGCCATTATATCAAATCTGATGCTATATACTTTTTTTGCGTGTCATCAATGGGAAGAGGGGACATCCTATACTATCATTACCACAACACATGGCAAGATATGGAGGCCAGACCAGCTTGAAAACAAAGGGGAAGACAAAGCCCCCCGCCATGCCGATTCAACGATTATTGTTTTGCGGAATATTGAAGTTGGTTTCCGCAGAGGACCGTCGGCTTGTTGGTCTAGGGGTATGATTCTCGCTTCGGGTGCGAGAGGTCCCGGGTTCAATTCCCGGACAAGCCCATTAATTTTGATACCACAAATAGTGCATGGCACGTGGACTGGGCAACAATGACTGGTGACCGCCCCCCCCCCCCCCCCCCAAAAAAAAAAAAACACAAAAAAAAACACTCACCAAGTGGACAAGCTTAGTAGACCGTTATGTATCCTAATATTTAAATGATTCACAAAATTGTATAGAGATCATTTGTGGAAACTAGATTATTCAAGTATTACATGACAAAATAATGGAGCAATGTTTGCGAATGACACCAACCGTGTTTTGAATATAGACTATTGATAGTGACTAAGCCTCTCGTGTTTCACAAATAACCATTATGATGGACACAGTGGGCTTATACGTATATTTAAGGTTTGTGAATTGCAAAAGGTTTACGCGAAACATTGTGCGATATCACGCAGGCATAACAGATGACCGACCTGTCTCTCTGCGTGCGGTGCTTTAACCTAGTTTTTACCTGTACAGGTACTGCACTCTAATCGCATGTTGTTCTGGGCCCTAGAGACGCCACGGCTTGTTGGTCTAGGGGCATGATTCTCGCTTAGGGTGCGAGAGGTCCCGGGTTCAAATCCCGGACAAGCCCGGATACTTTTATACAAAGATATTATGGTTACTATTCTTTGTAACAAATAAGCAGGACTTCCCCAAAGTGCTGCCTTTCAATCTAGGTTACACTCAAGAGTGTGAGGAGGGCGAATGTTACCACAAAGAACTTCTACAAACTTAATTCACCTATTATGTGATGTGATTTAAACAAACTACATGTAGTCGATCGGAGAAAGGCACATCTGCTTGCAACTGCCTTTGATAGAAGCCTTAGTGATAGATATCTTAAAAGACCAGTCAGAGAGACTAGACTATACGAGGGTAGGGTATTGGACTCTGAGGTTCCCAAAAACTAAACCTACGAAAAATCAGTTCTGTTTAGAAACACTCTTTTGAAGATGAACTGCAAATCAAAGATCAAAACCATACTAAAAGACAAAAGGAGCCAGTATGATAGATGTATGACTGAGCGAAGAAATGTGAGTAGGGGAGATACCCTGCTACCCATGTCTATTGAGTATGAGAAAGACAGCGTATGATACATAGTGTAGTATATTTCTTCTATGCCAAATTACACAATGAACTGGTAGGGAATTGTTATTCCACCGATCACTTGTTATTATATAAAGGATAGGTTTATCAGAGGCTGTACATTACTCATTGTGTTATAAGCTGTAATCCTGTGACTATATTTTTTAGTCTGACCGGCGATATTACCGAAAGAGGCTGTCTTATACAACAACTAGGCCTATGTCCTATCTTTACTGGCTATAACTGTGCCTCGGTGATAGAAACGAACACATCTCATATCGTAATAAGATAAGTAGTATTTCTCTGCCAGATTTTTATATATGTATCCTATTTCCCTGTTCTAATTGTTTGGTTGAACAGGGTTCTAGGCTCAAGAGTCCTGCCTATAAAATCCAGCCCTTTTGAGCCTACAGAACCTCCAGAATAAACATTATCTTTTAAAAAAAGAAGGAAAATGTTAATGAATATCTACTGCAATAGCAAGGTAATGGTTGGTGGGTTCATGTGTTGCCATTCCATTTAGGCTATAATTATCTTAACTGTATGGTCTTGTTTTATCAACATGTTAGCCCCATCTAAAAGAAATAGTGCGCACCAAAGGTCATTCCCATAAGTGGATATGTAAAGAAAACACCTTGTAAGTATAATACCATCGGGCGAGTTCAGAAGAAAGTAGGCCTACACAGTATTTTCATGGTATCGTGGGCATACAATGCTGTCATAATTCACACATCCTATGCCCAACTGGCCTTCTGCTGTCCCACTCCCTGACCCGCGTCTAGATGGGTAAAAAGGCAGCCCTGTTCACCACACCCTGACCCAGGCGGAAGGACCGTACCAGAGAGGTGATATGAATAATTCAGACTGAGAACAGGCAGATACCAGCCAGCTGCTGAAGCCATGCGTCCCTTAACTGCAATAATGAGATCTAAGAAAACCAGATGGTCTATGGACACGATGGCAACGGTGAAGACAATGACATTGTAACATTACACGAGAAGATGAAAAATGCATATACAATGTATATGCAATAGCAAAATAGAATAAGAAACAGGAAGAGATCTCACCATTATTTTCTTATCATATTATATTAGGCTGACATATTCAACATTCAGGAAATAATACTTTCAAGATATTACCACAATTACGTGTTTTACATTAAACATTTTAAATTTGGGCATGCCAATTATCTGAAATACATCGAATATATCGTATACATCTACATGTATTTAAGGAATTGAATGACCTCTGCATGGCATCCATGAGAGCCTTCCATCCGTAGATAGATGGCAGGGACATATTATCACAATGTGCTATCTTTATTTTGATTCTAGATACCTTGGGTTGATCTCACAAAGGATATTTCATATGTACGTCATGAAACCTACCACTGCCATCAATATCACTGGCGTCCATGATAGCTATATATATATATATATATATATATATATATATATATATATATATATACATATATATATATATATATGTATAAACATATATATATATACATATATATATACATATATATATACACATATATATATATATACATATATATATACATGTGTGTGTATGATAGTCACAGACACACATAGATAACTGCGTGGCGTCAGAACAAGAACACAACAAGAATGAGTTGAGTACTCAAGCGTTAATAGATGCTGTCTTATCATCAATAAGAAATACAATCAGTCCTCAGCATTCAGTATCTTGGATCTCTATGACCGGACAGAAGCTCAAATACCAGAAACGATGCACCTGTAAATATCATTAAGCCAGGGGAGAGAGCAAGTGGGGCAAGGAGCAAGGATCCATCGAGGTAGCGTCCATCTAGGGTTGCGCCAAGTGAAAAATGAATAGGCACATGAACAATTATTTCAATCTCACGAGATGATATATTACGGACGTTTAGACAGGAGTTCTTATTGAGAGAAAGGTCCCCATTCAATCTTACTCAGACTATACTCTCCTAAAGCTCAGATTATACTTTCCTAAACATTGAAATGCTATTGTGTTTCTTGATATAGGTTACATGTACATGAAAACAACATATTTTTAACTTCTGGTTGACACTGAGGCCAATAGGTATTTAAAATCATCCTGGGAGGTGTCACTTTGAATCTAGTTTTCTGGAAGCATTAAGGGCTTAGGAACTGAGAGGTGCATAACACTAGATGCATGAATTCTAATAGATCACGTTATGATTGCAGGTCATTCATCTTGGTACAGTGTAAATACAGATTCGTGAAGAGTTACGATCACTATTTACTATTGAACTCCCCATTCAGATTTCAGAGACAATTTCTTGAAGATCGTTTGCCTCCTGGCTGCAGGTCTATGTCGGGTTCCTTTCCTCTATGTGATTGCTTATTTCTACCTTATTACGTTGACTACGATCCGCAGTGGATACAATATGAGCACGTAAGAACTTCCCACGAGGAACGTTTTAAAAGCCTACATTTCAGCTGCATATCACTGCCATCTATGCAGTAATCCTTTCCTCCTCTGCTAACACGCTATCGTCGGTGATATTAGAAACGATGCATATTTAGTACCGCTTACCACGGCTCTTGTCAGATGGGCAATTCCCGGCCTCTAAATCACTTTCCCTGCTTGGCCGTATAGGCACTTGGCCACAGTTAGGTGTGAGAAGGGAAATACACGCTGCCTATATACAGCAGAAATTCATCTTTATTTCTTGGCTGCGAGCAGCTCCATATTATAGGAGGAGGAATAGAGGGTATGGTGAATGATCGGGTCAGCGGAGCAGGAAATGTCAATCTTTGGCTGTATTATTATGGCGCTTATGAACACAATCTAGGAGCTAAAAGCTAAATATACGCGTCCATGTAGTTAAAATCAATGAGTTTATTTGAATATAATTGTAATATATCATGTAAGATGTATCGATGATTATGAATATTGATACAGGTATGCCAACTCTAATAGGTAATATGCCCTCTACATTGTGACATAAGCATTTCGCATAAATGAGTTGGTTGCACTCATACAGAAATTATTGTGAAAACACGAAAAGAAGAATAGTTAAGTAGATCCTTCGGTGCTCCTTATATCTGAACATACCCATCACTGTTGCTGTCATAAAATACGCACAGGTATTGGCGATCTCCGCTAGTCCTCGGAATGGATATGACTGTTTGAGTGGCACTCTCCTGGATTCTGATCTTATTACGACTACCGTGGACACGATGAACTCACTTGTATCCCCAGGGGTGCGTTCGTCAGCACCAGTGGAGAGAATCGGCACCAGCAGACACATTTTTATTTAGACTGTCCTCTGCGGACCTCCTAAACCTCTGTAGGTGAATAATCACAGACACTGCGCATCGTTTAACTAGTTTTGGTCCTAGCATAAGAATCCTCCTAGGACCATGCCGGCAATCTCAGACATATCTTAGGACTGAAGACATTTTCGGTTTAACAAATGGTTTCCCCCATAGGGAGGACAATCCTGCATAATTAGGACTAAATTCTGTCCCTGGCTAGGACAAAAACAGGCTGTAAGACAGCTGTGAGATCCATATGGAGATGAACTCCTAAGAACTGCAGGTAGTGCCACATAGTGGGGGTTGTGGTAACCAATTTCATAATTTGTAATCTAACTGAATATTTAAGATATTTCCCCTCTAACACTGCCATTTTGTATTACATACCATAATGTACACATTTCCTATAGTTTAACTGATAAATAAGGTTTTGTTCGTGAAATTGAATCATCTAAGACACCTATATGGGTTTCCCCCATCTAGGACCCTTTTGGGTATGTGGAGGACAGTTTCTAAGATGTGGGTCAAACTTGTTAAACACTTTTCGGCAGGGGGCTCTTGAATAAAGTTCGTTCGTTTCTGGTGCTGGTCTGAACGATACAATAACTCTAACGATAAACGACATCCTGGAGGATTTTTTTAGATTTAGTGTTGTATGACAAGACAGAAAATAGTTATCAATTGGAAGAACCCCCCCCCCCCCGGGAGAAATTGGAAATAAACACTTGAACTAAAGAAAATAAATCTAAATGAACGTATTTGTAGACTACACCTTGTAAGTGGTTTAGATTACTCTTAATGTCAAAATATCTTCTGCTTATAGCACATGATTTTATACAACACTATGGCCCCAAGGACAATTCTTATAGACTTTTTTCTCTTTCGTAATTTATTCAACAGCCCCCCAGGCTAAGATCTTTGGCTAAGAGAGTCCCTCGCTAAGATTCTCTTTATAGTTAAACGCAAACTGTCCCAGGACCTCTCTTACAGGCATAACTCTCCTAGGACACATTGTTAAACTCCCCCCATGGCAAGTTAAGACATAGAGTGTATATACACAATCTACATACTTGCTATTAGAATAATGGATATCCCTAGAGAAGGACAGCTTCAGAAACTTTGCACCTGTTCCAATATTTGTATTTCAATATTAATTGCCTAATGGGGTATTACCCTTATCAACCATCATGGCGCCAATGCTCGCTCTCTGGCTGGAAGAGAGACGCCAGCATGTTGAAGCAATATGATGCCAACTGCACTAACCGCCTTCACGGTACGAACGATGCCTACACAGTGGACACTTCACAGCAACGCGCCCTACTGCAAAGAACCACAAATCTAATAGAGATAATGGAAGCTGGGGCAACTGGGTGGGCATAGGCGGCGGACACCGTTGGTGCTATAGTTTAGTAATGGAGAAAATGAGAAAGGTTACTGGAGGGGTGGGGGAGTGTGTAGTAGGCGGGGAGGAGAGTGAGGAGAAAAGGGTGACGACGAAGGTTAAGGTAATGCCGATGGTGGTTGGTGGTGCCATAGAACTAGACAGACCTCTCTAGTGGTGCGGAGGCTGGTGATAGATGGTGATTGTCATACATTGTGTTGGTCATTATAGGTTGAGGAGGGGGTGAATTAGCGGACACACACGTCTGCTTTGAGTTGTTATTTTCTGGATACATGCACTGATACCAACAAGACTATTGGCATCATTTGACTCCATTGTATATCTAACACCATCATCTTATAGATTCAGCCTCCTGATGCTATGAACCCAGCTGCTGCAAGAGTGTAAAACACAAATCACCAATTCCATCTGCCTCTCCGATCTTCAACTACATTTAGAATCTATTAACGGATGCTTCATTACCAAGTTTTTATGCCATTCATTTAGTTGCTCGTATAGCACAATTTATTGTTATGCATCACTGATTGATTCCTATGCGACTCCAGTTTAATCATAATAACTACAATGAATATCAAGTGCGGCTTTGGATATGATTCTGTGGAGGCTGCGGGGTGTTTGCCATCTTCACTGTACCTCTTACGTTAACTTCAGGCGTAGATCAACTTTTAGAAGCATGGTTGGGGGAAATCGATGGAGCAGGTGGTTAAACATTTGCGTTAATCTGTTGTTCTGTGCTCAGAGGAATATTACAACTTTTTAAACATGGTTACAGCTCATGCGTCGGAGGCATGTACATTCAGGTTAAACTCATTAGAATATGTCAACGACATACATGTGCGTTCACAGGATTTGGTTGTGAAAAGAATAATTCAACCGAAGATATTAGAGGTTTGTCCTATGATTTTTATTTATTTATTTAATGATCCCACCCAACTGTCTCAGGTATAATTTACAGGGTAATGTTGTAATTACAACACATATATTTCACAGTAAGCTCAGCACAAAACAGACATAAATGTGTATATAGGAAATGAATAGAAGGCAGCTATATGATAGAATATATGCTGAAATGTATGTATTTTGTATTGAGGATTGGGGAATAAGCACAGTTTTCATAGCCTGGCTAGAACATTGAAACTTTCGTTGAGAGCAAATTTATGTCTTCCTTTTACTCACTCACCTAATCTAGATATAGATATAATTTTATCATGCCAACTAGCGGTTTCCAGCCTTGCTTCTCTGCCATGAGTATAGTGCACTGGACCAGATCCATGCACAAATCACATAAACCAGAAAAGCTAAAAATATAACTATGAGCTGAAATTAACTATAGGTATAAGTGTATTACAGCACTCCACTAGACCTAAGGGCACAGAGAGTCCCTGGCCATATACAATATGGGCACCTGGCTCATCACAGTAGGTGTGCGCATTGAGTGTCCCTCACCCTACCAAGGGTCAAGGACAGGGAACTACAAATAAGGACATGGTATTTGGGACAGGCAACCTTGAAATTGTAATGTATTCAGCTTTGAGGCTTCCTTTATATGCTAGCTGCAACCATTACTCAAGTTTCTTTGGCCTGAGTCGGTGAGAAGTGTGTATCGTTCATGGACCCAATAAAGAAGTATAGAGTACCTCAAATGCATATCTTGTCTGTGAAGGGCTGATACAGATAAGCCTTTCTCAACCTCCTACAACCTACCTTTACACCAGTACTTCATATCCAGTTTTAACTCTATCGTGATAAATTCATGGATTATTCCAGCTGATATTTTAACTGAAGCTACCACCTTCCAAAGCAACAAATATGACACTGCACAACTGCTATGCCCTCCTGTGGGTCGGTGGTACATTCTTCACATTGATAGGACATACTCACAAATACAACACCAATATCAACAAACAGAAAGCCGGTAATAGGACTCGCTTACTTGAACCAGCCCAATAGATTCCATATCACCTTCGGTTGGCTCTATGGATATACCTGTAGCACAAGAAGACTATCCAAGTGAAATAAGATGTACTAAAATCTGAAATACATGTACCTAAATATTTCGTTTATGATAATGTATAGTTTCTGCCGTATTTGGACAGACTTATTTCCACATTGAAATAGACAATTAACCAAACATACATCGGTCCTATATGTGTCCCACATAACTCAAAGTGCAAGTATATCAAACAGAAAAATGAGTCCCAAAAGAAATGTTATTAATGATGGTGTACCAGCTCCAGTGGACTCTAGGATGTTGCATATAATATTGAATCCATGGTTGTATGGTTATATGTAGTAGCAAAGCGTATGAAGTGATAAAATGAAATTGAATATTCATGATTTAAAGATAACCTTTGATTTTCAAGCTTTATGTAAACATCTTTTTGATGAAGGCCTTGATGTTTACCGTGTAGAGGCACTACGTAAACAGATAGATCTGTCTCTTGTCTCCCCCCTCTGATCTTAATTGTTCATCTAGGCTAAAAAAACACCTCGCATTTTTTCCAATCGTGAACAACACACCTGATGGACGACAAGTTCAAAGTGGCCTAAGGTCACAAGCATATCCCTTTAAATTACGACCAGAAATTTATCAAAGTCTCAGGGATTAAAAATGAAATTGGTGCCCCTGCCAATGTCTATCACCGCTATCTGTCCGCTTCAGCAGTCTTGCAGTACAGTGGCACAACAGCTTAATTTCTCCACCATGTCTCCACAAAACTTCAGACAACTGCCTACTTGCCCATAGCTGTCTATACTTGACTGCATTGTGCCATATATAGCAGCGCACCTTTTCAATACTGACCTTATTGTTATAGTTCCATTTTGAGCAGGATGTAGACGCCGAACGCACGTCTTGCCCATATTGTCTCGCACCGAGGGGCAATTTCTATGGGTTGTTCGTATGCAGTGTGCAATAAAGATAGAATTCAGGTCGGAGCTACATCAGTGGTACAAATCCCGTGGGTTTTCCCTGCCCCCATACGACTGAGAACTCCGAAAGCTGTGTGGAGTGGCCGACTGAGTTCATCTTAAAAGGGCTTCTTCGATCAAACCCATAGATTGGGCTCCACGCGAACTCCCAACTAATAACCCTTGTCTTCACAGGGCCCCGGTCCGTAACCTATTAACCTCGGCCCTGCGGCTTCCGATCACCTCAAGGCGTGGCTGGGGCATTGATCTTTTCCCCGGGGTGTTGAGACCCGTATGCACCCCACCCTGAGTGGTCTATCCATCTAGATAACGATGCAGCCGTGTCACGGCACCCTGTGTGGTGTATATGGAGCTCCCGACACAATTTAACACCAGTCGGGAATAGTAGTCCGCGTTAACGCAACACACAAAAGTAGTCTTCAACTGCGGGAAGATCCCTGCATAATCTATCAAACGGTGCCAGTCACTGCCTAGTCTAGGGGCTGGTTAATGACACCTAATACTCATTTCCGATCAAACCATAGGGAACCGCGAATATATATTAACCTCGGTTGGATCATGCTAGTGAAACTACCGTTTTCTACTTTCTGTAAATGCATGATTTTCGTAATGAAAAGTTTAATTACTTGTAGTCTGTTATTAATACTTCCTGCATTTTGTCGAGGCAAGCCCCCCCCCCCCCCCCCCCCCACTCCTCGTTCTTTTACAGCGTGCTCGCACGTCCTATATACGTTGTATATAAAAGGTAGGAGTGGTCACATACACTTTCAGCGTGCTGAGAAAAATCTATCCTTCACTATCTGCGTGCTATTCACTCTGCTATTGGATAAGGGGCAGGGTGCCAGTGTCTGAGGGTCTTAGAGGCATGCCCAGCTGACCATGACCAATCACTCAAGACCAAAATACTTCATTGACCCACTGCTGCTCGATATGTTTTGATCCCAGACTCAGACTGTTAGATAAATGGCAAGTTGGCTGGATGCAAGTGGGTTACATTAAACGATCCATAGACTGAATGTAACCCAAATCTTTCTAGTTGGTATTCATTTAAAATTGCACACTGATTCATCATTGATGAACATTCTATTTGCTCCTAGTTCTCAACTTACCAGTAATGACATCCTTTACAACAAGGCCCAACTAAGCAGGGAGTCATCGTTCTACACTACGGAAGTATCGTTGAAATAGTTGTTAATCAAAATATACATGTACATTCTTTTCCCCAACAGATTGTATCTTGTCCAATACAACAGATAATGTACAGCAGAAGTATGTAGATAAGCCTGCGATATGCACCGTAAAAACTATTCGCTGTCTAGGGTTTGCCTTAACGTCTCACAGGGTAAATCGGTTTTACTTTTATGGCGTATAAATCCTATTAGAGAACCACCCGAGAGCAGCGAGATATAGTCATATTTGTTCTTGCGATAACGATATGATATTACTCTCCCAGCTCTAACCCGTTCCAAAGTAATAGTTTCCTATTGATAGCTTCCAATCTCTGTATCCGCCAGATGGGATTTGCATTACCAAAGCGACCAATCAATGGTCCAACAGGACGTGACGTCACGGATGTCCGACGGCAGGGGCCATGTCTTTGTGGGATGGTGACGCCCGCATGGGACCTGCTCAGAGGTCTGAGCATCTATCCCATTATGATCGCTTCGTCAACCATCTCTAATGGGGCATGTTGGGATGCATGGCCGATTGGTAAACGGGAGTTTCTGATCAAGGGCGGTGAATTTAACATTCCTTTAACTAGTTGCAGCAAAGAAATGGACGCACATCCGATGTAGAGTGAAACGCCTGGATTTGATACGTATTTTACTGGTAATGTTTTTCGCATACGTGATCATCGCTGAAATGTTAAACGTAAGGCTTTGTAATGAAATAGATAACTGATGGTAAGCACAATTGGACTATAGATACATACCTCTAAATGAAAAATGGAGAACTCCATATAATGGATTTTCTAGTTGGACGTAATGGGCCATGCACCTATAAACATGTATCTTTGTTCCAAGTTAGCTGCCAGATGAAAGGTGCTTGGAAGAGTGTGTCTTTGTGAATGTCTATATTTCAGTCAATGTCTTGCTATGTTGTTAGTATCAAGGACGTATAATGTGAAAGATCGTCCCTAAAAGGGGTGAATTTCATGGGTAAAGAAGCACGTTAGAACCTTTAAATCTTAAGATATGTACGGGGTATTTGTCATCACCAAATCTGCCTTCTGTTAGGTATTGCCAGACGGTCAAGATGTACTTGAGGACTATCAACAATCAGAGAATAACTTGGTGACAGCCTCCAACAGGCCCTTAGATCCCCTTCGCCGGCGGGGACAGATATTCAATTACAAGGTTACCGTCAGCCGGACATTAGCCTCGAGGAAGACGAGTGGAAGGGGTGGAGGACAGCGGGCAGTGGGCAGCGAGCAGCGGGCAGCGGGCAGCGAGCAGCGGGCAGCGAGCAGCGGGCAGCGAGCAGCGGGCAGCGAGCAGCGGGCAGCGAGCAGCGGGCAGCGGGCAGCAAGCAGCGGGCAGCGAGCAGCGGGCAGCGGGCATCGGCCAAAGAGCAGAGGCCGATGCGAAATTGCACCCAGTGTTAATTATTCCTGTAGATCACGGAACGTCAGCGGGAGATTTTTTGCTGTGAATGCTGGGGAGGGTTTCTAAAAGTAACGTATTGAAAATATTGATCTCTGATACGAATATTTCCACCGTTGAGATAAAAGGGTAATGGTCTCCAATGAGTTCGTACTCTAACAGAATTTGATAAGCTGCCGAGCATATTTTGTCTACAGATAGCTTTTGGTGTTTTACCGCCAGTCGAGTGTCTAGTATTAGACCGATTGTGGAACAAATCGGCCTGTAATAAGGCTAAAAAAGACGAGAAGATTTTAGGCGCTCTGGGCACAGAGGCACATGAAGATCTCCAGTCCTTACTCGGTCTACACTCCTACAACTTCTGATAAATAATGGAGAACCTCTCCAGACAAAAGCACAAAAAAGGGGGAAAACACAGCGTAACAATCAATGCGAAATGGTCCGGGGGTTGGTGGGGTGAGGTAAGACCAGGGGTAGAGATCTGTGGTGTGAATGCAGGGATCTGAGTCGGGGTAGAGTTGGTAGAGGGGGTGGTAAGGGGAGTGGTAACTTCGATGGGGTGGCGAGCAAACAGGACTCCTCTATTTCAGACCAAACATGGTGGCCGGGTAGACGCGGGACCCGGCGGACCAGAAGACTACGCCTCAACGGGCACCCCTCCCAGATCCTCCAACCAGCACAGAACACATCACCCTCTCACCCTCCCACAGACCCCACCCCTCACTGCCCGGGGGTTCACAACCATCGATTTCTGATTTATTACCACGCGTGTCTCTGCAATCAGTCAGGTCCTTCCCAGGAAAAATTCACTTTAGCTTGCGGCGATATTGTATATAGTAAGTACGTAAACAAAATGGTCAAGGAAATAAAAGAAGAAGAAGGATGGTCTACATCGTGTGAATCATTAGAACGAATCGGAAACAAGACAAAACTGAATGGAATTCTCTGAAGAAAAGATTAACGATGGTAATTCAACCGGGTAACGCTGTTGATAGCCTGTCTGGATTGTCGATAGCTGATGTGATAAATACCCCAATGTGATTCTCGCTAAAATATTCTTGTATCCAACATTCAAGTGAAACTCTTTAATACCATTGAATATCTCATAGATAATGTATTGAGAGTATATGGATTCGGGTCGATTTTATTGATTTGTCCTACAGTATAAACTCCCCAGTGAGTTTGTATAGCGTCACAGTCTGGTTTGAATTTAAATTAACCCCCCGCTTCCACGCGCCATCCCGTCATACACGACTCTGATGGCCTCAGTCAGGCAAGATAAAAGCAGTGGCTCAATGGACGAGAAAGTCAATGACCGCTATCCAATGGATGAGGCTGAGAAAATGCAGTGTAGGATAAAAAGCTCTATCCAAGAGAAGATAAAGGGTTTTGATTCTGTTTGCGAATGCAAATCACTAGGGATAAAAGATGGCCAACGTTAGTCTATACTATGCCAGGAACGGCGACTACAAAATGTCGAGAAGGAGAATTGTCTTTCTCATTGTCATTCCGATCCAATCCGTTTGTTTGTAATATCTGCCTCTTCCCATGCACAGTTTCAATTCAGATTAATAAAACTTTATTGCAGTCTGCTCGGTCTCAAATGACAAAATAGGCTGACGAGGCAGTATCTCCGTTGCCTAATTCTTAGTATTTTCTTAGTTATTTTCGCTGTTAGCAATATCATACCTTAGATCATATTCTTGTGAGACGATCGATTAATCATTTTATGCACAAATGCTCAGTGATATATAGAGTGATTACCCCTGGTAATTGTACATCGTCTAGCGAAATGATAAGGCAAAGTCGATTGTTATCTTTGGCTCGGCTCTCTTCTCCAATATTGATTCAACTATTTATCTTAAAGACAGTAGTTATAGAAGAATCATAACAATTGAAATGAGAGGAAGGTGTACACGTTTTTTTTGTTATTATCCGCTAGGTACTTTCTCAAGCAAATTGTCAATGCACATGTTTCATTTTGTTGATTTGTATACGGTGTAAATTTTTTTAGTTTTGAGGAGTTATAGATTTGTGTATACATGATGTGGAGGAATAACCCTGAATAACTCTGTGAAGAAGTATTTCATTGATTTTATCAATTTCATTCATTCACTTTGGGATGTCCCCTTTTCAAAGTTTCTTGCACACAGGGGAAAATCAGAACTCATCCATTTTCATCAATATCTATGCTGTATATGTACCTCTATGATATTATTTATGCAACGAGGTATCCTCCAAGCTAACCCTCAGAGTTGTACCCATCGACGGACTAATCTTGATGAAGACAGTTTCAGGTCAATTTAACCAGTTTCAGGTTTTAGGCTATAACCACAGTTCTCCTCTAACATACATATATTCTGAATTTAATGGCTGTGACTGCACATAGGGAAATGAATCACATGTATTTATTATGTATATATAGGCCTATACATGAACACGCATACATCTTATATATTGTGGTATACTCCTGGACAAGTTCAAAAACCGTATACCTATGAATTCATATTATATGGGTGTCAACATAAATTGACATTTGGGAGTTAGTAAAATGAACAGAATCCACGACAGTGTACACACAACCCTCAAAGTACACAGAGTTCGGGGGAGGCACGTGCCCCCTGTATTGCCCCTCCTCCCAGGTTCTCCCCTAATTCACGATACTTTCTCTTAAAGTTGCCTTACTTTCTAGAATCATAAGGAAATGACGCGACTCACCATCGTTCCCCCAAACGAAGTAGAGACTCTCCGAGCTGAGGTTGCTGTAGCAGCTCTTGGGGCGGGCCGGCGGGGGCGGCAGGGACAGCTCCTCTAGCAAGTCCCCCCTTGAGGTACTGCACCTGCAGTAGCCGTTGTAACCCGGGGACCCTCCGGGGGTTGGGTCCCTGGAGGGGCGGTTCATACAGGCCTGGCCCATCCTCCGGGGTGACGATCCTCTCTGCCGCATCTATATGTCGACTGTGGCGCGTCCCTCCTCCTCTTGGGCGTCTGGCTGTGTTACCAGTACTCCTCCTGTTTCTCCAGCGTCCCTCTGTCATCTCCTCTATGGGTGCCACTCGGTAGTGATACCGGACGGACCGGGTTGCATAATGCCCTGTCTGGCTTGAGTGTTAAACACCGATACTGCGCGATTTAACACCTACGCCAGACCGACTACCAGGCATCACTCGTGTACCCGTAACCCCCTCCATCCTGGGTCACAGGTGTGTCTTAAGGTATAACATCCCACCTGACAGGTGTAGGTTAATGAGACCAGATTCTTGCTAGTAGCCTCTGAATCGCAACCCTACAGGTACCGATCCGCCTGAGATACCTTCCTCCAGCCTCAGCCGGTTTCCAGCGTAATTAGGACGAATGCTGATTCCGGTAGGATGCATGCGGACAGTCCAGCCTTTCTCCAGATGGACGTTACCCTCGCCTCTGTGCTCCTGTTTCGGGTCTGGCGGGGTACAGGGATTGTTTCCCTTCTTATCCTGGCTCCAGCTGCTGGTTCCTCTCCTGCCTACAGAGCTGGCTTCACTGGTACCCTGAGACCTTGTTTACCCCGATCGGCTGACGGGTGTCTCGGGACGAGGGGCGCGTATCGGGGTGGGCAGGGTGGTGGAACAGAGGTGGGGTGTTATTGGAGTGACTGAGGGGCACGCGTGCAGGCAAGGCAGGGCGGGCGGCTGGCTGAAGGAGTGGGTACTATTATAGCTGCCGGCTGGAGTCTGGGTGCAGGAAGGCTGTGGCCCGAGCATCACGCCCGCTCCCGTATACTACTCACTGTGCGTATCATCGCACACCTCCCGGCGGGTTGTAGGCGGCAGGACCGCTGCAGTGGCGATCACGCTGCTGTTCATGCTGTCCACTCCAGGCGCTCTCCCTCATACATTGACAACATACAGCTCCCTCCCATCTAACACTGATACACTGTGCAACATTCACTGCTGCCACATCACCCAGCTCTGCCTGACGCTTCAATAAAAACAGATATTGAGCGTCACTTTTTCTCGAGTTGCCAGGATTAACCTCTCGGGAAATTGATGCATGTATCTCATTTGTCATAATGCCTAGATGGATTAATGGTTTCTTTTTTTGTACGTTTCACGCCGTAAGAACAAATGTGTGGGATAGGCAGCGTACATTAAATATTGTATTGAAAAGTTTAAATTCTTCAATGGTTTACCTGATTCTGACTTACCTGATTCTTTTGGTGATGCTTGACTTCCCAGCTATAGCGGATGTATAGCTGAAGTCATGGAGCAATTTGCAACCACAGCCAGATTAAATACGCACACAATAGATGCGGGATCCAAACCTTAAGAAATCTGAACGTGTTTTGCCTTATATCCACGCTCCTGGGGAAATATTGCCTAGGTATTGTAGGATAAACCTCATGATATCCGTTTATTAACAGAAAACATTAATTAACACGGTCAAATTTGGCAAGAAGTAACCACCAGAAGTATGGTGATAAGTAGAGGCAGTGCTCCCCCATGACGGCCACAACGCCCACTCAACCCACCCCCATATATTGATCATATCAGCCAATGTTAGCCCTACAACGACATCATGTGTGACGTCTTCTGGGACGTTTTACCGCGACACGCTACGTCATGGTTGGGGTTACACTACAGCGAGCGGGATGATGGCCACTTTCTTATGGCTCTGTAAGTTACCTTACCGTGTTTAATGCATGGGCTGTTGATCATTGATTCAATGATTTCTTCTCCATATTGCAACATGTTTTTCTATATTGTTATAGAATTCCATACAGAACATTGGTAGATGGGGCGGCAGAGTTACAAAAAGAAAAATATATTTCCGTACTCTTAGTACTCTAGACATAAATAACATAAAATGGTTTTATAGGGAGAATATTCACATTGCGGGACATAGAGGAAGCATTACGATAGGATTCAGAACTATCACATCAGCATTGATTGGAAGTGTTGTCCGATGGACATACTGTCTGTGCTCGATCTTATGACCTAATTCCTATTACACGAATGTTAACTTAGGTTATATATTATGTGTATCGAATAATATCAATAGCCAATAATTGTGCTAATGTCATAGGCATTTTGATAATCAATATCCAAATGTATACATTGTTACCTAATGTTATATACAGCTATTCGACATGGGGCCTGACATTTGACTTCATTCCCTTTATAAGGGGAAATTGAGTTTTATATTCTGCATAAAACCATACATGTAACTAATTTATTTTGAGTTAGAACTCATGCGATTATATATTGTGCAGCAGTCGAAGGGCAGAACTCCCAAGAGCGAACTTCTCCGCAGCTGTTTAGGTAATATTCTAAATATAGTCCAAATGATTCCATCACATAATACCATCTTTCATCCAGCACTTCAATGGTGCAATATCATGGTATGGCACAATGAAATGGAAATACTTACATATACAAAAAAGGGCAGTTTGAGCATATGAAGATATTTACCCATTGCATCAATATTGGAATGTCAATAGCAACTACGGTCTTGAAATCGCCATTGATATAATATTAAATGGATTGATGTCAGTGTTTTTCGCCTCTTTCAGGAATATTTCATTTCTTACCATTGCATTTAGTGCCACACTATGTACCTTTTCTGTATCTAAGAGCCATCAGTTAACACTTAGCAGCTGAAGATCTAATTAGATTGAAGAGTAGGGCAGACCTTCACCGAGATGTGCGCCGACATCGTGGAAGCTATAAGAAATCGCCCACGGGGATTGACTTCATGAACAAAACTCATTAAGGTCGACAGGTAGATTCACATTTCGCCTGCATTGACATTGACTCTGCGAGCGAGCCATGATATATTATGTACAACACCCTTCCAGTGGTTGACGTAACTTAGGTATCGGAAATATGTCTGATAGGTTACATATTTAGAGGGTCCCTAATAGTTTTAAATCCTCGCCTGTGCTAAACTTAGACCTCAAATCAAATGCAGTTGGAGCATCATTACCAAAACGCTATTGTTCACTTCGTTTTTCTCCTAACAAGGAACAACACGCCAGATAAAGTAGCTATCAACCACGGCTAGCCTAGATCAGATTAGGTACCCCTCATTATCTAGACTCAAAAGAACAAGGATCATGGTTAGGGAAGACAAATTTAGCAACAGACTACAAAGGCAGTGATAGGTATACAAGCAGGCGTTTCATCATTATTGCAGCATTACCATTGGCCGTAAAACTGAACGCATCGAAGGTAGGGCTTACAGCATACGAGCAGCTCCCACAGAGAACATTTCTGATTCCCTCAGCGATCCGACCCATGCTAATAAACAAAATCACGTCCCGTTATCCACATCACTGACCGCCTCTAAGAGACCCACTTAGCTTAGAGAGACAGGATCTATATATCCTGCTACCTTCCTTTCCTCTCCAGCAGCCGGTGGTGGGTATTCTGATCTATGTGAACGCAATGGCGCATTAGGAAAGTGGGGGCGTGTTGAGCAGCTGGCTGGAGTTTATGTCTGAGCTGTTCCGTGCATCAGATGCTCAATGAGCAGCTCAAATGGATCGGGAACGAGTGAGTGAATGCATCGCACCTACCTGGCTGCAGCAGCTGTGCTCCGCTCGGTTGTACCCGTTGGCAGTGCCCTCTTGACCCTTTCATGAAGACTTGCTCATCCGTAGACATCACGACGTATACACGGCGTGTCACGGTTGAATGACCCGCCTTCTTAAGACGTCTCCCCGTCTCGGGCTGCTTCTGGCGCCTACGCACATCCACGGGGACGGCAGCACGTGACGAGAGACTCAGATGTTTCCATGGCAGCGAGCAACTGGCGACCGCTCGCCTTGCTGTTATCTCTGTTATCTGACGCGGGTCGTGGGACACAGTGAGGTGGACCCGGGAGCAAGGAAAGCGGAAACGATGGCAACAGGCTTCTAAAGGGTTGACCGTCGCCATGAGAGATATTCCCATGAATGCGGCGAGGCCATGGTTACTGTTACCATGGCGACAGCATGAGCAATGCACAGCTGAGTCGATCTAGGGTGAGGGGTTCTGGACCCTTTACTCGCCCCCTTGCCGCGACCCTCTGCGATTTTCCACCCTAATTCACCCCGCCCACACTACAAACCCGATTGAACATGCCCATGGCCAATGCAACCTTCAGGAGGATCGCGTTACTCAACCGGTGATGGGCAAATCTACTCTCATCAATATATCAATAACATCAGTACATGTATCAGTCCAATCTATTGGAAATCTAGGACAACAATCAGAACTGAACATTTCCTGAGACGCATTAAATCATATTGAAAGTAAAAGTTCATATAAAGGACATGCTGGGCAGCTAATCAAGAGAAAGGAGACCACACCAACATGACTATGACACAGACATGCAGGTCGGATGTAAATATATGCATTTGTCCTAACAGGAGAATGATATACGACCGACCGCTAGCGATATTATCAAGAATTGTGATGAATATCAAACACCTCTGAGAATGAATGATAAACAAGGCATGAGGGTAGAGAAACTAGAATCGCCACATGTGGGTCAATAACATTCACATGTGACATGGGGACATCCGCCGCCCAGTAACACACATCTTCTTATGTGCCCGGTAATAAAGTATTAGAGGCAAAACCCCACCAATCAGCAACATCACAACCGCCATCCCCCCTGGGAGCGCCAGCCGGGTCGGGGGTTGTAAAGAGGCGCGTTTGGGGACTGGGTTGGGTGTGGATGGTGGGGAGAGGTGGGTGGGTGTTTACTGATAACCAATGATAGCTCGTTGAAGTATTAATTTTCATCAGTTTGCGGCTTTCGCGGCGGCAGCTTTGATGTTGGTAATTACGGTGATTGCTTCCTCGACGTCGCTGACGTTGGCGTTGGGCACAGATAGGACCTATTAATGATACATTGATCGTAACTAATCAAGGCCTCCGGCTGCGGACAAAGCATGGTAACCCGATGCCTAACCACGTGGACGCCTCAAACTGTAATGAATAGTTTGTTAATATAATCGATTGTTTGGCCGTCTTATGCTGCATGTAATTAATAGCGCAATTCTGTCAAACAAAATACTAACGAGTTCACTACCTCTGTGCCTCATCATGGATCCACACCCAAAATTCCCAAAAGATTTTTCCAATAACCTGATAATTCTTCGCAGTCACTTGCCTGACTTCTCTATGTTTTGATTCACCGAGCATAAAAATTGGTATTTTCTACTGAATGAACTGTGCATGACATCAATCTACTTTGGTTTATATCATAATTAAATGGATTTACTATGGTAGAATACCTTCAATTCTTTCCATTTCACCAAAGGAAGTATGTTCACGTTAGATCGAAGGACTGTGCTGGCTTTCTCATGCAGTCTAACAAAGGATACGAGTATGGCTGAGTCCTAAATGGAAAAGAGTCAGATAAATCACGTTTAAGAGGAAGTCCACCCCCTATCCTGTTCACTAAAGCCTGAATGCATGGCGCCCATGATGTACTCTCATTTCCCTGTACTACTCATAATAGACCTGACTCACCGGCGCCGTCTGGGCTGCAACCCATGTCGTCTGCACGTCTTTTCCCTAAATATCCCTCAAAACAAAACCCCAAGTTCAATAAATGGAGGAATATCACGTCATCGTCTTAATGGAGGGTGTCAATTTAGCTCTGACCGGGTGGTCGCTCTGCTTGCCCCTCCAAATTAACACAAGGGTGGATCTATGGGTCTCCTGTCTGGATAACTTTGGCGGAAGAGCAGCTGTGGTTGACGTGTTCAGGTGCTAATTAATGAGCGTGGTCGACTGAGATTACCCCCATTACATGTGTCCTCCTTTTGGGGCAAAGAATAGACTGGCCTCGGTCACAGTTTCCTCCACCTCTGCCTCCTTATCTGCAACGACCACCACTCTCACCCCTCCAGCGACACTCCACCTCAGCCACTAGCCTGCCAGGCGTTAGAGGAAGTCTACATTTTACACTTCTTATTGAATGTTCATAAAGACAGACTTGAGCAAGTCTAGGCTAAGAACTGCCACGAGTGAATGAGTCTCCAGTGCGTCTGGGGTAAAGGGTGATCTCAGAGGTCGATTACCAAGGCAATTATAGGTCAAAATAAGACCCTAGCCACAGGTTGATCATGCAAGGCACTTGTTTGTATGCATGTAAGGTTGGCTATTATTCACTTTGTCTTTTGGCCAGTTATTTTCAATGGACGGTGGGGTTTGTGACGGACAAAATGGCGCCAGTTGCTAATTTTTGTATAACATGTTTATTAAACCATGTCAAATTTGCAACTGAAAATATATGAATATTTCCCTACGATTATAAATGAATACATGTATATACAGAATGTGATAATGAGGCCTATACGCATTTCTCGAAGTTTTATGACTAATTATATATGTGCATGAAGTTGGTGTTTAGCGGATAGATGGTATATATATACATTATATATATATATATAGATGGAATGTTTAATGCATGATGTAGGTCAGGATACCTCATCGGAATAATCATTAGTTGTCTAACACGTTTGGCTATTACCATATATATGAAAGAACTAGTACTATATTCCATGTATAGATGGGATGGAGTAAAGCTTCAGTTATAATGCCCCAAATGGCGGCTAGAGTGACCACTCCAGTGATGCCTAATAAGTGATACGGTTCGCTTAAGCTAGTCATTTGAAATAGACTTTCAATTCTGATTCAGAAAAACAAACATAAGTATCATTTCATGGAGTTCTGTTATTATTCCATGAACTGAATCCGTATCAAACTGAAAGACATCGGAATGTATCATGTGGCACTGTGAATCCAATGAGGTGCATAGTTAGGAGATATGATCATGAAAAGAGGCCTAGAAATGCCACGAAACTTAATTTTGGGCTTGCCATGTCCCGGCCTAACACTGCTTAATGATTGGTAAGTTGAACTTGTCAAGCTTACATACTGAATACAGTACTACAAAACACCTTCTGTTCTCCCTAGTACCATAATGATGATAGAACTGGCACTGGAATCCATACGTGTCTACAAGAAGTTAGAGAAACAGAGATAGAGAATAGTCCATCAGTGTAGCCGATTGACGTTAAAATCTACATTCAAAGAATAATTAAAAGCCGCAATAAAATCCTGAGGTTTGAAGCAGTGAGATAACTTTTTTCATTGTTTGCATTGACTTCTTTATGGTTTGACCATAGGTAAGACAGAGTTAAGTTTGTTATGCCTATCATATCATGTGTGAGAGGCTTTTGTATCAGCAAGTTCAAGACGGTCTGAACTCTGGAGGTAACTTGTAGTTTGAGGAGGTTTATAGTCAGGGGCCCAGCCCCTGAAAAAGTGGCCTTTTGTTCCATGGAAGTATAGCAGCAATTTCATTGTATCAAATGAAAGCTAAGACCTTGGCCATTCCAGATAGGGTAGCCATTTTCCTGTAAAGTATATGTCAATTTGACCTTTTATTAGAGGTCAAACGTCATCAACTTTCAGAGTGTTTTCTCCAAAAATATTAAGTTGACTTCTTAGAGTTTTGGGGAATATATTGAGACACCATATGTCCATTAGCCTTTATCATCATCTTGCTATTTCTGAAGGTCAAAGTTACAAAATGGAATGTTTCTACCCAGAATTTCACCAAATTTCCCATAAGGACTTACAATAGATCCTTATGATTATGATTTTTCTTCATTTCTCCAAAAGCATTATGTGGATTTCTTAGATGATTGGCAAATCTATTGGGACCCCATAGAGCTATGACATATGACATATTTGGATACTGGACACCATACCCTAGCAATTTTCTAAAATGAGTCTTTCCATCAAGCACTAATGAGCCACAGTGAGGTCAAAGGTTAAGGTATCTGTTCATACAACTGACCAACATAGGCCACTGATATTGAAACATATTTTGTCATATCTTTAGGAATATTTCACCGATCCCTTAGATATTAGACTCAAGATTTACCACCCATCGTACTCCCAAGATTCTATGACAATAAAAACTTTTCCCAGGGTCAAGGTCACTAAATGGATTTTTTTCCCCTCAAAATTTGACAAAATATCCAATTAGAAGTTGTGAGGTCTTGATATCACTTTTAGAAATGCATGTTTGATTACAGGTATTTTGAATCAATTCATAGAAACTACAACAACAGGTTTACAAGTTATAGAAACTATTGAAACGAGTGTGATTTGGACTAATAAATAACATTTGGACTAATGACAATGATATGAAGTACTTTCAAAATCTTTTTTGACATATGTCACATTAAAGCAAGGTGGAACATTATAATAAGGGTTGGTACCGACATAAATTAACTTAAATAATAGCACTTGTCCGTACTTACACCCCAGTGCAACATTTACTAAACAGAATTAAGGTGATATGCACTATTGAGAATTAATAGCTGCCGATAGAATGATAGTAAGAATCCCACAATTAAAAGGCCAAGTTAAAAGCACACAATGGCTGTCACTGACGAGAAATCAAAAGTGATGACAGGGAAGAACCCCGTCGCCAATAAAGGACAGCTGGTGGCCATACATTCTGGCCCGCTATGCCCAACGGCGCAATAATTGCGCACCTTAAAACAAAGAAAATTAATTAGAGGACAAATTCGCCAGACAATTAGCTCCTGGTTGGTCATCACTGGCGCAATAGTGCCCGGTTGTCCAGAACAAACGCTGTTTGGCATCTGTTTTGATTTGCCGTCATCTTCATGTTTGGCATTTTCCGATAAAACATTTGACGGCTTTTATTTGGAGCATGCTCTCTTTTATGAATTTGATGAATGTGCCACCAAAAAGAATCCCCCTTCCGCGCTGTACAGGCGTTCTGATACGGATACGTTTGAGTCATAGAAAAATACATCTTCTTTGAAAGATTTACAGATTTTTCTTTTGCACAGTATGATGAATACAAGTGCATTTTCTAGACACACTTAAGGGCAATGGATCTAACCCACACCCGCCTTGCCATAAATAATGAATGCTCCCTTACAGCTATCGAAAAAAATTAAAACTGAAAGTGCACGAATGTTTCCATAACGTATATATCTTCTAGCTTCTTTGTGTATTCATTATTATCTCACCCCGGTATTTTTCTCCATAGGCTTAACATTAGGAACTCGTACTCCATGGCCATGAAGTTCGTGTACCCAATACTCAATGGCTAATTGAGTGATACTCAATGGCTAATTGAGTGATTTATTTTATCAATAAATAATGTTATACGGATTGAGATAAAATCAGAAACCTCGTTTGACCGCAGAGTAATTCACTCAGCTTCGTTTCGTGAATTACTCTGCAGTCAAACTCGGTGGAGTACGGACCAAGCTATTTTCATCTTATGGGTTTCCTTTTAATTATATTTGTTTATGTGTCATATCTCTTTTAACCTCACAACTAGGTCATATGTCATTAAAAGGTACCGTTATATGTATTAATATGTAGCATGTTTTGAGGATATTATACGTAATCTCGGCAAGGCAATATTGCTACAAACTACGGCCTCTTAGTATGGTGGATAACAAGCCTCGCAGTCAATAACTATATCCCATCAACAAAATATCACCTTCTGGTTAGTATCGTCGGAGGTCTATTCCTTGACAGAAACTAAGAGAAAACGTGGTCACTGAGCCCGAAGGGATGGCCATTCGAGGCATAAAAAGGCCGAGAATGGCATCCCTACGGGCTCAGTCACTACGTTTTCTTATTATTACATAACTAAATATTATAAAAGGCCATTTTAGATACTTATTAAATGTACCAATTGACCCGATGGTCACAGTGCGCCCGAATATTCACTACGGGCGCAGTGCGCCCGAACATTATTTATACTGCACCCCTAGCAGCGGATAGTATTTCATAGATGTTCGGCCATAGGTATGTAATAATAATGACTCCATGTGTTTCAGTGATCTGGAAATACTTCACGCACAAATGTTTATCCAGTAGACCCTCAGCTTACGATCACCTCGCTAATGCGAGCACCCCTTCATTACGAGTCTCACCCGCCCCCCCCCCCCCCCCACCCCATTTCATGTTTGCAAAATAATTAATAATACGACCACCTCGCCACTGCGACCACCTCACCTAACGACCACTATTTTCGAGACCAATATGTCGAATTTGCTCTCACTGATACGACCAGATGTATGTTCATCCCTGGATTTTTGCCAGATAGTTGGTGAACCAATGAGAAGGGAAATGACAAAAGTCAATGACACTGTGGGTCCTGATGGTATGATACAAAATGAATGACTGTCAAACGTTCTTGATTCTTTTATGATTGTGTAATCCTATGAACATCCATGATATTATGTCACAAATACCCGTTCTTTAACACTCTTCTCTCGGTGAGGCGACCAACTCGCCAATGCGAACATTTCAGTCCAGTCCCTAAGGTGACCGTAATATCGCCAGTCTACTGTACTCCAGCAGGAAGGCAACGGCAGGTGAGGCTGAGCCCTATAGCATTGGTCTGTTCACCTTTTGTAAATGGTTATGATCTGGGTTGTATCAGATATCACGCGTGCCCTGGGATGTTTGCGGAAGACACGGGTCGCCGCTAGGGGGCAGGCCTACTGGGTGGGCTGGCTCTTCTTCAGTGCGGGCTCTTTGACCCTGAGGTGACCTGGTGGACATGCGTATTACACCCACTGGAGTTGTCTGTAGAGGGTTATGTCAAGTGGGAAAACAAACACAGCAGCACTGGAGGAGGACACTGGAGAAAGTGCACAGAGAACTGGGGACAAATCATCCCCAGGTTAGTTACCCCAACACTGGAGCACTGTCGGGTGCGAAGTAGACCCAGGGGGTATGTGTCCATACCCAACAGCATTGGGGGTGTAGATTACAAGGTGCCCTAAGATACCCCTAGCCCTATGTTATCATAAGTTATCAAAACCGCGTACGCTGTGGTTCGGAGTGGGTGGTCCTGGGTGAGACTTGAACCCACAGATAGGACAAAGTTTCTTTTAAAGTAACCATTTTTAGTCAGAAGATTGCTGGTCACATTTTAGCAAAGCGCCCCAAGAAATGCGGTATTCGCCAATATCCACAGGTTACAATTGAATACAGATGGCATATATAACCATCATGGTGTATTGTCTAGGTCATATACACCTAAGTAAACCCTAGGTATGCACCTGTGTGATTATAGTTATAATAGTAAGTCACATAACGACGATAAAGTATCACAGACATTTCCTTATAGATAAATGTTCCATTAAATGAGCCAGGATACCAGGATTTATCTTAAACATATCTGTATAGAAGATTATTGTCAGGCTTTGCAGAACAAACTGCATCCAGGTTAGGTCCGGGATTTTAAATGCAAGGGAATTTATATCAGAACATGCCCATAAAAACTAATGAGTAGGGGGAAACTTACCTGCACAGATATTTCCAAACTTTAGAACTGTTTTTCGTGCTATTCCTGCTTGAAAGCCAAATAGGCGTTTTCCAGCTTGTATGATTGATAATTGCAGTGCCCATAAAGAGAATAGATACTCATAAGCGGAGGTCAAAGATTGGGCATGCCTTTGGCCACACTGACGAACCCAGGAACGTGATATGTGAAAACCACTTAGCCCAGAGTCACACTTCTAGGCATGTATTCCGTGACCAAGGTGACTCCATGCAATGCTTGAAAGCCACTACACTCAGAGCTCCCAGTTGGAGACAGCCCGAAGCGGTGCGACCGATGCCATTAAATCCCCCGTAGTAACACCTTCCCTTCCCGCTAATGCCTCAGGACATTGTATTTTGAGAGGTAACGGGGAGGGTTGTGAGTTAAGCATGGGCCCTTGGTTTCCAGACTGCACTTTCCCTAATCCTGTCCCTTTGTCGGACCCAATTAACTGGTAAAACCTTGTTTCCATATTGAGAATATAAAGTAGTATTAATCTGAATAAATTAATCTGGTGATGTTCGGGGGGGGGGGGGTTGATTTATTTTTTCGGATGGGGTTTGAGTTCTGTGAGGATACTCTTCAAGCATTATGTATCTTCAAGGTTGTACATGTTCAATCGGTGTGCAATAGTTACACATTTACTATGACCATAGCTTCTGCTACTGGTACACACTATATAGGATGCTGAGTCATATATTTCGATGGTTTCATACAAACCATAAAAAATAAACCAGAGAGGGATATGTGGACTAGAATATCATGGTTAAAACAAATACAAATTAATATATTCCAGTCAGCATTGAAAGCAATAATGAGGGAAACCCCAGAGAGTTCAGATTAGAACGTCAGTGTACATATATACTCGACATGTCACAAACACAGTAGTGATTAGCAAACGACTTATTGTAATCGCTGCCTTCTATCTAATCCCCAGGTAAAAAGTCAAAATAATCCTAACACTCCACATGGGACATGCTAATCCAAATCACGGTCAATGTCCCACAAGTTTAGCGTTATAGAAACTCTCGAAATTGTGAACGGTTCTAGGGCCGAATGGTTCTTTCTTTTTCGATGCGAGGGTCAATTCCCCGCAACAGGCATTGTTGGAAATGATGGAAAGGTCTTCTTGATTCATTGTAGAGTACACACCATTTATCAAATACAGATTGTACCCACCAATTAGTCCCCGAGTACCACATCAATACAATTGACTGACATGGGTTATATCTCTACAATATCAGTTCAACCTTCCTGCTCAAAGTCTCTGCATGTCATGATCACTACTTATATGAAAATATTAACGACGATATAAAATCAGAGGTATTTCAAAAGGGAACAATATTGCATAGTAGTGGAAACCGCTTGTTTTATTGATAAAATATCGGTATACTGTTTGTATGGTTTTTCATGATGTCCGCATTTTATTGTTGTTTCATCGAAATACCTTATCGAAGAAAGATAAACATGATATTTATACAAAACGGAAATATCACATATCACCATTCGTGACGATGTCTACGATACGATTGACACATGCGTCGCTGAATGTACGTGACCAGACAATGGGTCACAACGATTAGGCGTGAGAAAATACCTGAGATTTTTTTATGACACGTTGCATTTTAACATTTAGTTATAGCCATCTAGCTTGTTTTTGATACAGGGCACAACGTATTTATGGAGACATTTCAGGAGGACATTGTCCTACATGTCAATATTCTTACATTGCATAAAACAGCCACTCAGCTATCTTACTCGCTCATTTAGTTGAATATTTTCCCAGTACAAATAACCAAAGGTATTTTTTTCTCATAAAACTATTAATCAAATCATTATGATGGAATATGTGTAGCGGCCTAGGATAGATTATAGTGTCATCACTCGGGGCCTGTCCTATTTCATGCTGCGGGCATGTTTCACTTCCTGTTGGACGGAAGGTGCAAACACTAGAGCTACAGTCATCGATCTAAGGTGCAATAACCCGTGATATGATTTTAAAAATAGGATTCAAATATATTCTTATATTGGGATCCTACTAATTTCCATTTATCATATGCATGTATTGTGTGAATTATCAGTAAATTATTGAGTAAAAGCAGATTATCAAATTTTCCTGAGTGGCATGCAGTAAATCAAATGGCCCATGCAGTTGGAAACGTACGTCATAAAACACTAAATCCATAATACTCTCTATGCCTAACGACTTTTGCTACGCTTAGAGTAAACTTTTTCAGAATACCTTATCCGTCACGTTATTTCTAATAACCTTGCCCATACATCTAAAGCCACCCCTCTCATAAACGTGGACAAAGGAAAACGAGCATCTTACTGTCGTGGTCCAGACAAAACCACTGAGACTCACTGACTGTCACACCACATCAATAGGACAGCATATAAAATGATTACATATTTGTCTTATTTATGTTGTTTCCTGGTATTCATCAAAGGGCAACTCTGGGTTTATCCTGTAGGTAGTACATGTATTTTCTTAGAAGAGTATACCTACCCCCTTACAGTATGCAAAAGTATCCACCATGTGGGGTGGGTGATGGGAGGATAGGGAAGTGTTAAGGGAACCTACCAGGATATCATTGTTTCTGTTTGAGTCTCCCTACCAAACCCTCTCCACATTACAATGGCGACAGAGCAATAGGACTAAAGAAGAAATCAACAAGTTTTGGTCGAAGTCATTGTTCTCCATGAGTTTGATGCGGATTGATATGAACGGGGCGACAGCCGAGTGAATATCACGTAGCATTCAAACGAGTTGGAGAATGACTTCTTTTACCAAAACGAGTTGCTTTCTATATTTATCTCACGCCTGTACACGCTAAAAGAATGGACAACACACAGGGTATAGACCATGGAGAACGGACTGCAATACTTGTTGGGGCAAGGAGAACGAGTTCCCAATGTTAAGCCTATTGGACGAAAATACCAGGGTGAGATAAAACGTCTTTCCATTATCCGTTGACATATATATATATATATATATATATATATATATATATATATATATATATATATATATATATATATATATATATGTCCAGTGCAACGCAACGCTAACACTGAATATGATATATCTTTACAAATTGTATTATCTGATAGGGTAAAGGATAATACATTTACATGTAGAATACATGCATAATGGCTAGAACGACACACATTAAAGTTTTAATTGAATGCCAACCCATCAATATTGGAAAGGAGCGGGCTAACATTACTTTGGAAGATAGTACCATTGAATGGATGCAATATTTTTGTTGGGAAGATTTTGACTGTTGACTTTTGATTGTGACACAATAATTGAGGGATGCACAATAACAAAAGTGATAAAAGCTAAATAGATATCGCTACAACAGATATACACACATACATACATTGTACATACATACATACATACATACATATATACATACATACATACATACATACATACATACATACATACATACATACATACATACGTACGTACATAAATACATACATACATGTACATACATACATACATACATACATACATACATACATACATACATACATACATACATACATACATACATAATTGTAGCACTGTCGAGACTTGTCTAACTGATTAGTAAACGGGGAAAATCTGCCAAAGAGGTTCTGATATATTTCGGACGGGACAATGTTCACGCAGCCTTGACCCAAGCCCCTCAAAAGTGCCCAGAGGAGGTCGGCCAACAAAGGCATTGTCTTCAACCCGCCACAGCAAATATAGGGACATGTATTTTCTTGTCGGTCCCATTTGCCAAGTCAGTGACGTGAGCCAAAACAACCTGCCGTTTTTTAGTACATAATTATTGGCTGGCAACAGAAGTCATGGGGATAAGACACTGGATCTTCTTCAAAGGCGAGTATGCATATTGTATGGGTAAGAGTAGAATGAAGCAGACACGGGTGTAACGTCAATAAACATTCTGTATCATTGTTCTTCCATTGACGTATTGATCCGACGTGAAGGACGATTACATTAAAAGGGAATAGACAATATTGAATAGTTTAGCAATATGAGGTAAGATCTACGGCAAAACTTTCCACTATCTAACATTCTTATTTTGATGACAATTATACAGTCATGAGGTTAAATTAGAGATACTTTCAATCAGATTTCACATATTTGCAGTAGACCAATAGTAAAAAGTTTATTTCAATCATGATTATCTTTTATTTAATCCTAAGTATCTTGAATACTAAATAGATATCAAAATTGCCGCTCATCTTTACGTTTAAAGATGACATTGTATACAGCCTCAAGTCATTGGCTCGATTTCATTTTCATGGGACTGTAGACCTATACGTGAGAAAGACTTATTTTTTACTTCTTTTATGTGTGCATACAATACTGTAAAAGTGTTTTTGCTACTGCATAATCAAACCATCTGGAAACACAGAGAGATTGTTATACGACAACAGAACACCGTCGCTGTTCATTGAAGACGGCTGGTGAACAAGGAGAGCGACAGGTAGTGGCGTCCCCTAGTATTTTCATGGGGAAACACGCACATGATGCTGATTTAAGCGACATCATGTTGCCATGAGCGGAACCAAAATGGAATAAACGCTGGGTTAAAAACATACTCAAGTTCAGCTACAAATATGGCAATGATTAATAGTATGGTTGTCGTGGTTAAATATATTCTCACAATGATATCAGTGGAGTTCAATTGCAATGTAAAAAAAAATTGTTGGGGTTTTAACCTGTTATGTTCGTTTATGTTCTTTTCTGTTATGGAGATTCTTCCATAAATACTGGAATTTGCGTTGAGCAGATTCTGAGGATTTTTTTTTCTTTGTGGATTTGTGTGTGTGTGTGTGTGTGTGTGTGTGTGTGTGTGTGTGTAGGTGTGTGTGTGTGTGTGTGTGGCAATGGGGTCATCCTTAGTATCAACATTATGTCTCTTATTGTGGACCGACAGGCCCTGAAGGCTTTGATTAACAAAAAACAGTCCAATACGGTACATATGTTTGACGATTGATACACATGAATCTGTGAGAAAGACATGTCTCCCTCTCCGATTTTTTCTCTCGGGCATACATTTTACGAATCAATATACCACATAGTGCATTTTAGTACTATTCATTATCCAAATTAACCGGGAGGGAAATGCTTGAGTCAGCATATATACGTTTCTATGAGTTTATGATCGACGTAAAGTGTTTAGCCATTCTGGATATAAAGAGCTATGAATCAAAAGTCTATACAATTTTGAAGAAAAAGGTTCTGTGCGTCACAACAAGAAATCGTTTCCACAACTGTACTTGAACGTTCATATTAAAAGTATATATGTTATGTCGTTATTGATAACACCTTCTTAAGATAGGATACTGATCAAGTTCCTTCTATCGTGTGTTGTCTTTGTTGCAATATAGTTCTATATGACAGCTGCAGCAACACTGACATTAAAAAGGGGAAAAGAAACTTAGATGCACGCAGTTGTGTACCAGATGCTCATTTCATATAGGCACTCCTTGCCCAAATATGGTCAATGTACATGTTATATACTGGCCTTATTAGTGGTGACAGGTCACTATGATAATAACGGTGGACATACCGTAGTTACGCGGCGGCCCCGGTCCATCCTCCTTCAGGATCGGGTGTATTTTGTTCCCTCCTCCGCGGTTTTCAATCAGACGTGACCATGTCTAAAATAGAAAAAATAAATTAGAAAACGAAAATATGATTTACATGAAGCCAAACCTCTACTGAGATATTTATGATATCGAGAAGGGCAGAAGGAACTTATGAATTTGTCAACTTTGGGCAGTGTGTGAATGATAAGTAATCCTATGATTATCCTACTTCAGAGCACCTTAAGTTCATAGCGCTCTAACATAACATTATTAGCTGCAATTGTCCTTTGATCACAAAGTGGAATTGGAAACAAGAACAGGTGTAATCGCCAAGAAATACCGATGTTCAACAATAAAATAGAAATAATGTAATTGGCATAATTCATATATTTCTTTTTATAAGAGATATCATTCTTTAGTAATCCCAAGGGCCTACTGTTAGGGGACCACTGCTTCATAAGAATATGCGTTATTCCGATTGAAATCTTTTATTCAATGTCGATGAATTGTTTTTATCATGACAATTCATTGATTATTCTCTGAAACCCAAACATTTTTTAGATCTGCAATGCCCATAGTTGTGGATATGATTGTTGTCGTCAAAATTACGAAAACACTTCACCTACCCACATCTTGCATGGTAGCGAAAGTAAATATAACAAGTCCTTCCAGCACATTCTCTCGTTGTAATAAGTCCTAATATCTTAATTCCCTTGGTGTTTTCACACAACATGTATGGAGTACACTTTATATAAGTCCTACGGTTGTAGAATGTCTGGTCAATGATCAGGTTGCCTGATCAGGAGGGGAACAAATCGACGATGTTGTCTCTCGCTTGGTCCTCCCTGAGGTGAGTGACCACCACGACCACATACTCTCCTCTACCGGCAACAGCCGTTGCCATGGTAACCATAAATGTTACAGTGCGACCAGCTTCACTGCACAACACCTCTTCTACGTCTCAATCAAACAATTTGCTCGTTTTTTTACAGTATATGTTGTTTAACTTAAAGAATATAGAAATACCGTCTGCATATCGGGATGTAAGAGACTTGTGAATGCGAAATAGATAAAGTGAATGTAAGGGATCATTATCAAATGAGAATTTTTTTTTAAATAATTGGCAATAAATTTGCTGTCGCGTGCAGCTGCAGGTCTCGTTCTCTCATGTGAACCCTTACCATTACCTGGTGTTTGACATACTTGTATAATTACTAACGAGACAGGATGCGGAATATAAACCAAGTTGGATAAACCAACTTGGGTAACATTTGATCAACCCGCACTACGTCCTACAGTGCTACAATACAGCTCTCCCTTAGGAGGAGTAAACCCGACACCCTGCCACACTTCGTGTCCAGACATCCGTGGCCCTGCTCACAGCCGGTCGGCGGCACCAGGTGGCAGCACACTCCAGGTGTGCTCTAGCGAGGGCTGTGTCCTCTATATACTTTCTTTGTAGACTTCTCTGGAACCTGCTCTAGGCTAGCTTACAAACTCGACCAGTAAGTTATCACGACCATGTAGGCATGACATTGAAAGATCATAATTTCCTTTATCCTACACCTAATAAAAAACGCCATAGGCTTAACATAGGATTTGTTTATGTCACGGGTAGTGACATAAAGTGTTGTTTATGCCACTACTTTCTGATACTGAAAAAATATGGAAACGGGGTAGGATAAAATCTAGATGACACTCGTTTGAGTTTGAGCTTATTTATGCCACTCATTTTGTAGGCTCCGTAATGTCACTCGTCTTCGACTCGTGAAATTATGGAGCCAACAAAATGCGTGGCATAAATAAACTCAGACTCAAACTCGTGACGTCTCTTGATATTATTCAAATTATCATTTGATTATTCAATTTATCCAGCTATTGGCTTACGCTGGGAACACGTTTCGACGAATTTTGCGTTAATAGCAGAGTAAATATCTCTCTCTCAGTCTCGTAAACAGAGACATGTACAACAGTGCGAACCAGAATACACATGAGAATTATGAAATAACATCACGTAATATAGTTAAAATCACCCAAATATGTTAAATCAATAGATAACAACACTATAACTCGCTGTTGTTCACAGCGGGCGGCATGCAGATGTTAACAAAAGTTAAACGTGCCGCCACTCCCTCTAGTGGAAAATATGTTACTGGAAGATATTCACCCCCTCATCTGTTGTATCACATGTATGTCTGAGTGGAGAAACAGCCAACCCCTTATCCAGGGTTTAGACTTTTGCACTATACGCTAGTCCAAGATTATGTTAAAGTTCTAAAATAAAGATGGTTTAGTTGTATTACTGCTATAAGTGTAAAACGGATGCGAGTTAAGACCGCTAGGTACTAAGCAAGATGGCGATAGTCGGAAGTATGATTCAGAATGGACCCTCTGTATAAGGAAGTCAGTGGTCATGTGACCTGCTGATGTGTGCAGCAGAGGAGTATACCTCTGCTGCCGCTGCAGAGAGCTGCAGTTGAGTACGAGGTTAAGATCTGGTAGAGAGCTGGGCGAAGCCGCTCTTCTCTAGAGGACAGTTTGATTCTAGACGTCGGAGGCTTCACTCGGCATGGAGTGGAGTCGCCTATAGTGAACAATCATCGCATGAAGCTACCGCCTCTGTGAGTAACTTAGAGGCCGACGTGTAAGTTACTAACTCTCACTGGAGAGAACACAGAGAGGATAAATAGGACTCATAAGAACTGAACATCTACTGGAATAACATCAAGACATTGTGAACATACCAGATCAAGTTGTGAACAATTACCAATTAAATTCTGAGGAAATTAAAGCTCCTAAACTGTACTCCATTGTTCATCCTTATTCCTCAGGTTACAGGGATGTGAGGTCACACCGTGTCGCTGTGACCATGCCAAGAGAGAGTTAAGTCTACCATGCATGAGAACTGTTCAAGGCTAAAAGTTACCAGATTCTGAAGATATCTGACTAGCTTCCCACAATAGTCATTTGAACCTTAATTAGATCCATACCAACGGTGCACTTTATAAATTTCAATTTGCTGCCAACCCAATTTCCTATGACTCTAACGTGGTGTATGGCAAGCATAGCCGTTATGGCCAGTGTTACATCTAGAAGCTATTTGTTCTTTTCATCCAATGTCTAGTGGAACCAACCTTGTCTCCAATGGAAATACAGACTGAATATATCTGGAAACGGACTATGTGTTCCGACGATGATTCTTGATTGTGAGGCTAAAACAGTCCTTCCCAGACGGGGAATCGAACCCCGGCCGCGGCGGTGAGAGCGCCGAATCCTAACCACTAGACCACCTGGGAGCTGTTCTTGGGTGAGCAAGTCTGTATTGATTCTTTCTGTACATGGACTACATTATGATTTCCCGATTTTTGTTTAAACCATCGACCAATGTGTATTCAAATATTAGAAATAAATCAATTTCTAATAAAAGCAACATAATAAACAAAATGAAAACAATTGAACAGCTGGCTCAATAAAGTGACAATTTGTTTTTATAATCCCTCCTTGCTATCCTTCACTGGGTCAATCATTTGTAATACTTTGAGCGTATAGGTAGATTGAATTTGATTTTGGCCACCCTATAGTATACATTATTGCGCCTCACTTGACGTATGCTTTGCCTCAGTGAATGGTCAATTATACTATCCCTATAATAGAACTAATCATTTACTGACAAGGCATGCTGCATCATTTCATCAAACATCCTCTAAATACATGTAATAGGATCGGTCCATCATCACCTCACGTGATGACAGCTTTTGGCCTTTCCGTCAACCTACATTTTTTCATTCAAAGTGTAGCTAACACAATAAACTGTAGGCCTAGTTGTGATCCATCATAATCTTCTTTTCAAAAAGACTGGTCATTAACGATACTTTTTATTCTAACGTTTTTCAGTTTTATATCATGCAATTTGATTGACATGACTGATTAGATGATATGTACGTATATTAAGAGTGGGTGGGATTTAGTATTTGCAACCTTTGAGAGATACGTGTACAGGCAATGTCTATGCCTAATGATTATAGCTCATAACCCAAATGAATATGAATAATTACCTAGCTTACATAGACAGATAGATTGAGGAGAAACAAGATGATACTAGTTCTACTTGAGTTCTATGACGATGCCAAATAGAAACAATTAAAAAAAATCAAAAGAAGTTTTATTTCCATAATCGTAAATGATCTATCATATTAACGAACCTATCTTTTCTTCTGCGATACAAAGATGAAATATGATCAACATGCAATGTAGTTTGTGCATACATCTGAAAAACCTCACTGCAGTGAGACATATACATTTTATCAATTAAAAAAAGAAGAAAGTATGTACTTGGCATCATGCAGGGTAGCCAAAGTGTTACGAAACAATTTCTGTTGAAATATTTAAAGCTTAGTGAATGTACCTATGATTATAATATTGTATTGTAACAAATGAGGTTTTTTGTTGTAAACCTATTTTTAGATGTTATTCTGTATGTCTGTTCAAGTTGTTTCTTTGAAATTGGTTTCTATACGTAATTGTTTCTTCTTCCACTTAATTTGGGCAGTACTTATCTATGATAATCGAGGGGTCGTTCTTATTGGAGGATGGCATGGTATTGACCTTCATCGACAAACACTATCTGGCTATGGGTCTTGCCAGGATACTTGGATATGGATAGGAAAGAAGTCATGAAGGGTAGTTTTCCATATCCATTTGAGTCGAGAGGTGACATACAGTGAATACAGATCCTTTAGGTTAGATCTACTTTATTTAACATTCATACACATCATATTATAGCCTACCTCATTGCATTTACCATTCCATAAAAATGCGTTTTTTATATTTCCTTCAAATATGAGAATGTCATTTTGGATTGTACAAGATTATGCAGTTATCTAGAGAAGGACTGGGTAATTATAATTAACGATAATGAAATTAGCTTACAGGGATATAGAGCTATTTGCCCAACTATTGCAAAGGCCAAAAAAAATAGGTGTGTTTCTGGTTCCCCACCCTACCTAACAAAACCTTACCCTACCTAGAAATTGTTTTGCCTCTACAGAGTTTGTGATGCACAATTTCTGATGGAAAATACACAAAAAATACACTTGGACAAACATACAGCAAAATATGGACCCTAAAAAATTTATAAAGAATGTTTTCACAGAAACAACTAATTTTCTCACAATTTCAGAGAGATGATAACTCTAGGTTGCTGTTTCAGTCACATACTAGACAACTTAAGGGGGTAAGCTGTGCTAAATCCGAAGATTACATGCTGTCTTTTTATGACAACAAACATGGGAGGGCCAGAAATGGCAGCTTCCACTGAAGTGCTAAGAGATTGCTAGTGCTATCATGCCCCTTATCTGTAGCCTCAGATCATGAAAGCATCATTAACACTCTTGGTGTTTTTGAGGTGTAAGTCTCTCTATTGAGGTGATGGATCATTAAGTATTAATGATCTACATTAAGATGCATAACATAGATCTACGCATAAGATGAGAATGTACACAAGTACAGAACTCATGTAATCAAGCAGAAAGGGTCATGTCAAATCTAAACCTCACCCTATGTGATGACCTGATATGCTGGTCACTATAGTGCTCAAGTATAGTGCTCAAGTCCTCTTATTCTTCCCTCAACATGAGTATCAGATATAGGGAGCATTAGAAACATATTGATAAGGTCCATTGTTAGTCCTGATGTCACTGAAACTATCCTTGAAACTGCAGAAGTAAATGAAGGCAAAATGTAATCTGATAATAAAAAGAATGTGAAAACTAACGAGTGAAGTGAAGCGGGCAGGATGAGAGTGAGAAAAAGGTGATTATTACAAAAGTTTGTATCCTAGTTAAGTGTTTTTATGTCTGAACAAGAGGGTTGTTGTCAAAGAGGCAAACAGTATGCTTTCTCAAACTGGTATTAGGGTATAACTTTTCATGTGGCAGCCCTTTTGTCCCATCCAGATCACATTTATCACATTATAGCTATTGTTAGGGGAATGTTGTGACAAAGCCTCCTGGAAATGTAGAATTGTTGATAAGTTATGATTGAGAACAATAAGCTGCCTCGATCAAGCATACAACATACCCTGTCATTTCAACAGAATAAACATGGTAGTAAAGTAAATTCAAGTAAGTCTAGCTGAACAAATTGGACATGAAGCCTTCAGAGAATGTAAGCTCACAAGTATCACATCTGATCACATGATGTAGTTATCATAATCAACCATCATTTTTTTATTTCATCAGATTCATTTATGATTATAAATGATAGATTTAGTTAATGAAATACAACTATGTGATGCCACCTGTGGGTTAGAAATTCCTGTTCAGTGTCCCCGAGCAAGTTTAAAAATGTGTTTCATCCAAACCAATTCTCGGGCTCACTTGAATGATGAAAAGTAGGAGAGATTGAGTATATTGCCTTTCAGCAATGACTAGGGTCCCACCTACTAGGGTCCCTTGAACTAGAGTTCAGCACTGCTATCATCTGCTGTCTATGAACATAGGTTCTTCTCAAAAGTGTTTACAATGTTTACCCAGGGATGAAAGTCGGGACTGAAGAAAAAATCTGAAATTGAAATCCCTATACATTTTATAACCTTATTTGGAACATAATGGCAATGAATCTGTACATATATTCTAATTTACCTTGATTATACAGTAAAACCCCTCTTCCCGGACACCCCGCTTAAGGGGACACCCCGCTTCAGGGGACAATTTGCTCGGAACGGAAATTCTCCCCTCTATTAAGAGTTTATTTTAACCCCGCTTAAGGGGGACACCCCGCTTTGGGGGACAGCCCGCTTTAGGGGACAGTTTTTCGGTACAGAAATGCTTAAAAACCCCGCTTAAGGGGACAGTTTTAAGGGACATCATATCAAAAACACTGAAAATCCTCTGGCTGGGCGACAGTGAGTGGATATTAGTATGAGCGACTTTCGCACTTGTTGAAGGTAGGGGGTTAGAGGTCCGCTTACAGGTTAGCGGTGGGTGACACAGGGCGGGCTGGGGGCTTTGAAGGTGCGGTATTCAGTGAGCCGTTGCGGCTCTGGGCGGCTCACGGTGGCTCACGGCCATAGGGCTGCTGACTTCGGGGGGGGGGGGTACATTGAACGGGGGTGTACAAAGGAGGGTGTACAAAGGAGCAAATTTCACATGGGAGGCATATCCATCTTCAACCTCTTTTATCTATTTATTTCTAATTTTTTGTACATTTATATTCATTTATTTTCATTTATATTCATTTATATTCATTTATATTGTATAATATATATTTATTTTCTTATTTATTAATGAACCTTTTAACCTAATAACCATCGTTTCCTTTATTTATGTAGGTATTCTCTATTGTATAACCACTGGCATACTGAAAACCCCGCTTAAGGGGCCACCCCGCTTAAGGGGACACTTGGCCCGGAACGGAGGGTGTCCCCTTAAGAGGGGTTTTACTGTACTGTGTTTTTTCTAGTATTTGAAGAGAGATAAATGTGACAAAATAACGTTGTCAGTATGTAGGAAATATCAGAATTCCCTCATTTGTCGGCAAACATGCACTGATGCTATTATGTGTCTTCAATGTTGATGCTGACTGATGGAAGTAGTGTGAAAAAAACACCCTCCCTACCTAGGTTTTTTGGTCAGGTAACCAGAAACACAACATTTATTTTTTTTGCCAAATGGGTTGACACTTTTGAAGTTTCTCCATAAATTGATGATAAATTAGAAAATAGGAGAATGAACTGGAACAATCTATATATGAGAAACTGCATACATGTGTATATATCATTTTCCATATATCCCGTCGGGAGACATTGATATCCGGTCCCAGGGACCCGCTCCCATTTTAACCACAAAGCAATTGTTAAGATCACCAAATGTACTATAGAGGTATATATTACCGTATATTTTTCAAATCTAATTTTCACAGCTCCAGAATTTTTTTACAATAGGTATACTATTTGCTTGATTCACATATTACTTTTCTATATTGAACTACATTTATAGATTTACCAGCAATACAGAGGTGTCGCTTGGGTCATTTGGGAGTACATTGTTCAATTTTGCATATTCTAATGGGCATGTTGCATGTTTTATAACTATAAGCATAAGAATATGTTTCTTGTAATGAGAGGAGTCACCATGAAAGAATTTGAAGGTGTAACGCCCATCAACTATGACACCTGGTTAACCATTGGTAATTACCAGGTCATGCAGAATGATTTTATGATACTCGTTAGAAAGTTGTCAGTGTTGAATATCTAATGTTAAGAACGATATCAATGCGTTTCGTTTTACTAGCATGTTCAGTATAAAAGAGAGACGGAGTTCTAAACACGGACTTGGATAATTTAAAGCTTTCTGCAGCATGGCATCTATATACATCATGATCGATACAATCGCAGACTAAACTAGACCAGGCAGAGTTTGTCGGTCTATGGCACACGTGTTTTAAGATAATGCGAAACTGATCTCTAAAATGAATTGTCTAACATCTACCGCCAGATAAAGAAAGCATCAAAGATGAAATTGCATATAGCAATCCAACCAAATATTATTCCCTCCAAATAGCGGGTACCTAGAAAACATTGACTACGGTTGGCATTGGGTTGTCAAACCTTATTGGGGGAAATGTATATCAGTAATTGATTCTTCTAGGAATTCATCTCATTGCTATGAAACATAGTTCACTCACCCTGATTCTCAGCTTGACGAAACCACGTGATAATGGCTTCAGGAGATTCCACTCCACTTCAGAGTTCCTATGACCCTTCGAAGCCTTAACCTCCGATTCATTTACCCATCCTGCCTCCAGGTCCGTAGGAGCGGTGGGTGACGGAGGGGGAGACTGAGTGCGGTCTCCACGGTGCCGTGTGCAGGAAAAGGGAACCACTGTGTTCTGACTGCACAGAGCCGGCATGGAGATTGCCTTTCTCAATGTCTCCATGGTCAATATACACGTGTTCCTAGGGTATGTAGAGATATTGACTATTGCTGGATCCTCAAGAACGTCTCATGTTTGCTGCCACTCCGACCTTTGGCATTCACGATCACTTTTTTCCTTCTTGGGAAGTGACTCAGGGGTGGTTTGTAACGGTCCATATGTGCTCCATGTCATGAGAGGTTGTTTCTAAGTTAAGTGTTAGCAGTGCTGGTGTCTCATTCAATACAAGTATACAATACTCCAATAGCTCCTCCATTTTCATCACAGGCGGCTATCATATATACGATCAGACTAATGGACAAAGAGGATTATGTCAAAATGTGAAATCAAACATGTCAAGTTCTGAAGTACACATATTTTGTAAGTACCGAACATACTTGCCATTATGCCATCAGATCCAAAACATATCGCAAACGCTCCTAAGAGGGCTGTGAATGATGACATAATCCGGTAATCCACAGATAATGATGGATACGAGATCAAGATGCTTTCACTTCAGTTGCTTACGGAATCCGGGTCATCTCTTTTACTTTCCATAAATGTAGAATAAAATGACGACCATGTTCTAACATCGACCATTTCTCCACGACACAGAGAAGTAGGCTGGCTTGTGTCACGTCTTGATGTCACAGCTAGGTGTACTATTACTCTATCATGGATAATTTCCTGAATAAAGCGATAGGTCCAGAGTTCAACTCGCTGCCGCTGCCAGTACACAGTCCTATAGCGTCATCATACAAGGCCCCCACTTCGACATTCCTCTACTGAAGGGCCTGCAAACGATAAAAGGATTGCTGTGAAAAAAGTCGTCTGCTGTTGTTAAAAAACTACCCTCCTGTGCCACCCGCTCTGCTGTTTAACCCCCTGCATTATATCTACATGGACATGCAATAATACCATTAAAAGCATGTTAGACATCATCGTCTTTACCTTTAGGAAGTGAATGACTTTTGTCCAGGAAATTGATTCTTGGATCAACTCGCCTAGATAATAGGTGTCTTGTGTAGGTAATACAACGATTGCTTTAAAGAGGATGCAGCTAAAAAGCATACGGCTTGGAAAACACTGTAGTCCTGTAAGGTTAATCATGGTATATCTAAAGCATTGAAAGCCTTTTTTGACATTTGGAGTATGTAGAGTATAGCTAATACTATGCTTAATAGACTTATACAGTTGAGAGGAAAGTTATAGTTTAATCAAGGAAACCTCATGTTTTGTAAACGGACAACCTGTTTTTATATGAATAGACCTATATAGCACAATGGAAAGAGACCAGCTGCATGATGTTTGTAATCTGACGGTGTTTGCGACAGGTTCTCTAGTGATCAATAAATCGGAATCAATGAAAGGCGGAGTGCATGGACCGTGCAGGTCAGGCTAATGTGGGTGAAGGATATTTAATAGAAATAGACATGACAAATAGAGGTCGCTTCCATGTCACGCTCATTGAGTACTGAGAATAGCACGGTCGCATGCATACATTGTATATGGTTTAATGGTTGCAGAATAGCTAAACTACCTGTATGGTGACCGAAGATAGAAAGTCATTCAATGGATATATTCAGACTTGGTCCATATTCAATACTTCACGGTGGTTTATTTCGTGGAGTTTAGATTGTAGTCACACCTACTATTCAGCCTAAAATTGGTACTGGGTCAAGGGATATGCCTTCAAATATGTTTTCCGCAGAAGTGGCCGAAATGAATTTTCAAGTCAATGATATGCATAGGACATTTACTGGACATATGTATTCTCTAGGAATTCGTATAGATGGTAGACGCAATTTGTATGCAGGATTTAGTGGTAATGATATTTATATAAAACTACCTGACCATGTTGTACAAGCTAGAAAACGAGGTGATAATTTACGGTTGGTACGGAACGAGGCGTGTACGCCGAGTTCTGTACGAATCTTAAATTATCATCGAGTTTGTAGCTTGTACAAGCATGGTGGGTCGTTCTATATTTACGATATAACCAATATCGATAAGATTATAAACTTGATTTGACTAATAACTAATATTATTACTAATATTTCAAATGATGTGTGCGGAACAGTGTTCCGTATTCTGCCGTACGGAACAGGTATTTTTACGCTATTTGGCGAAACGGTGCGTATTTACAGTAAATATGGCATTGGTAAATGGTAAATAACATATAAGCATTCCATATATGTTCATATGAGGTTGTGCCCAGGGATGAAAAAGACTGTAATATAACAACAATTAGTAATAAAACTTGTTCACATATATCATCAATCGCAATAACAATCATACTCACATTTGCATATTGCAATGATTATTACAGTTGACCATGTGATTTTGGTAATGATGAATTTCTTCACCTTTTCTGATATAAATTGACCCGTAATATGCCCATAACTCAGTAAGTTAAGCTCACACACTGTGTCCTCCGCACTGCCCATGCGTCCCAGAGGTGCGAGAAGGCGACCACTCCCATTAACCTCCACTACTATGCACGTACTGCTTGCAAGTGAACCTCTACAACATATGTTGCTCTGAACATATGACCTAACTACCGATCGCAACCTATCGACCCAGGGTCGCCTCCATATGTAGTTCCCATTTCCCAATTGATTCATAGGCAATAATAAAATATTCTGATTGTGTTTGATTATCGATTATGGCCTGTGTTTTCATTGTGAAAATAATTACCCTAAAGCTAAACAAACACGTCGTTATCACTCCTGTCACAGTCATACAATAAGTCAAAATAGGAAAATAAATTGAAGTTCGAAGTCACAAATAGAACAGGCTCAGATAAATTCATTTTTCGATTTGTTGTTATTCTGACCGATAATATAATTTGGGGGTTGACTGACGTTTCACACCATTTGGGTGTGCTTCATCAGGTGATGTAAATAAATTGCCATATTCAATGGCTATGAGGAAATATTATGGGAGCAGTTGGAATGTATGCATACCAGTAGCTTGGATTGTAGATATATAATAAGCAAATACTGTTGTCTTCTTTGGAAATACAAGATACACTATTACGAGTACGATAGAATACATGCACATGTGTACTGAGAGGTGTTGTGACATGTCCGTCATGATTTATTCAGGATGTAATTTCTCTACCTTTGTCCTAATAATCCTAGTAATCATGGGTCATCATGCAGACGGATGTAATTAGGAACTGACAACAGTACAGTTTAAGAAGAATATTAGATTACACGTTGTAAACTATGCATGATCATAAGTATTCTCCAATCAGTTAGGAAGTCTATAAGCCTACGGAGTTATGTTCTTTAAGCATAATCCGTCAGTCCGTTCTATTCATCAGCAGAGACACACTCACCTCATTTTAGTCAGAGTTCTCCCGTTTCAGGTGTTAGAGACAATGTAACGGGTTTTTATGATATTCCGTGTCATCCTAGGTTAATCCCCGACGACACGAGATGTTTTTTCCCCGAGACGCGTTTCCCCCTCACCGTCCATTGGAATGTCCAGTTTGAAACATTCTGGACATACTCTACAAATCTGCGCTCGACCACACAATCCAGAGTGCTGTTACTGGACAGCCACCACCTTCAATCACACCCGCCAATCTGTAGACGTGCTTCCCATCTGACAAGCTCCAAGTACAGAGAATTTGTTTAACTTCAGTGCAGGAAGTAGCATAAGTGGAACATGCTGGTATTGACATTAAAATAAGTGCTGTGTTTTTTGGTCTGCAATCGTATTATGAACTATACTATCATAATTTTAGGTTCGCCTGAATTAGTCTCCTGATGTAACAGCACGCAATTATACAATTTCCTAAATAGACCGATCTGCAGTATGCTAATTTCTGTATTTCTAAATGAATATGTATTTTCATTCGCTGATTGACAGTGCTCAGGAAATAGACATAAAAAGCAACCCCGGGTGAATAATCTGTATGTATGAAATTACTGCTATCATTCAGGGATGCGACAAGTCCATTATGGCGTGCACATGCCAAGACCGAATCCAAGTGACATATGTTGACAGCCCGAGGCGAAAAAAGCCCACGTGTTCGGTGATCGTTTAATTGCTCGTAGATATATAGACTAAACATGTATTTACTGATGACTTCTCCTGTCAAATATTGTTACTTAAGAATAGATCTACACGTGAGCTCGAGAATGGTCTGAGATCAATCCTAAATGATTGTAGCAGATGTGTTAATGATACCACACCTGTGATGTCCCATCGGTACTTGTATTGATACTTGATCATATTTGGATTGAATACCTACATTTCATCAATTTATTTCTTATTTTCTAAGAAGATGTTTTTATATAGTAAAATCCATACATGCCATTTTCTCCAAACTTTCATAGAAATGTAGTAAATGTATCATACTACACATCTAAGCTTTGAAAACTTCAGGTCACCGTCCTTGTTTTTGAAAGAATAGAAGAAAACCAGGTTTCAGCATATTTCCTAAATAACCCAAGCAAATAAAAATGGGCCTGTTTTACCCATTAGGTTAGGTCAAACTAGAAAAAAACTTTGATTTTGCTCTTTTGGTTTTGGATTATGGCACAAAGTGCCAATTTCATTGGATAAATGTAAATACTTAAAAAGGAAAGAAAGCAAACAAGTGGCGTCACTATGACATGACTATAGCGGGATAATAGTTATTTCACTTTTGTCTGCATACAATCCTAATATTTTTTATGTCTATTTACGATAATTACCTTTCTATTATTAATGCATATTCCATATGGCTAAGAGTAGGAACCTACCAACCCTGATAAGGTCCCCGATAGACTTCCCGATGTGGTGCCAAAATTTGTTACCCTGCCATAAGTGGTTATTATCGCTCACTATTGTCTTTGGCGCATGCGCGAACATGCGCACTCTTGCAGTCCACGATCACTCTCCCCCCAGATCCTTCACGGCGCTAGCGCTTGCTTAGTCTCTGCCCCAACCCAGTGACGTCATACACTGGTTCTCAGGCTATCCACTAAGGACTAGGGAACCAGCCAACATTTCGGATTCAAAACAAGGCAACTGTCAAAAGTTATACAAGTCAAACAACTCACATATCATGAGTATAGAATATGGGAATTGTTAAAGGAGCTTCACAGACAATCTGGTTGTTTCTTTTTTATACTTAATCCATTTTCTAATGGGAATCCACAGTTGATTAGACTGCCCCTTCAGAGGAGCACATGGCATTGTTGACAAAACAAAGCCCTGCAACACATGAGGTGTATTCCACTGTAGAAAGTAATCCCAGAGACTGTGTCTGGTTTGTAATTAATAATAACAGAAATGAGAGTATTTTATTTACCATATAAATATAGGTTCATCTCTATTTACAAGTAAAACACAAAATACCCCCAAAAGCCCTCAGAATTTAGGTTTCTTTTTAAACTGGCGTATGGGCCAGATTTGAGCCCAAACAGGCAGGTTGGGGCAGAGATATAAGCGGCCGCAGGAAGTAGAGCGCAAGATATCTGCTGGGAGAGTGGTCCACGATTGGAGAGTGATAGATTCATCAGCCCTCAAACCACTAGTTTGTCACTCTCCAAGCAGAAATCCAGGGCTCTACTTCCTGTGGCTGTGCGCAAGCGATAGCGCTACAAAAGATCTGCTGGGAGAGTGCTAGTTTGTACATGCGCACTATTGAAGCCTAGAATAGTCTGTGAAATCTAAGCGGTAATGGACGGGAAGAGACATGCTAGGAGAGAGTGAGCGATAATTACCACTTTTGGCAGGGTAACCAATTTTGGCACCACACCGATACAGTTCCTGACTGGAATTGAAGAATTCTTGTCGGTAATGTTTTCCTATCGTAGCGGTGGGTGCCAGCATACAATGCGGATCTCGATTGGACCACGAGTGGAAATTCTTATTGTAGCCCTTTGCACTACGTGCTTGTCCGAGATTGTGTTATTCTTTATTCAATTAACATCACATAGAGATGGTGGACGCACATGAATGTTTGGTAGCAGAATGTTAACAGGAAGCTTCTAGCCCGCCCGCCTCTATAAGGGTATGACTGGTCACGTGACCAAGTGATGTAAGCAGCGAAGGAGTACACCTTCGCTGCAGCTGCCAACTGAACAAGTTGTTTTTATATACTAGCGACTTCGTCGGGTCCGAGTTAGGGGGAAAATTTTTTTTTTTAAACCCCGAAAAGTAAAAAAACCAATACGCGAATCGAACTCCCTACACCCGCATCCCTAGCCGAATACTCTGCTGATTGCTCCACAGAGCTAGATGTTTGAAGTGGGTCAAATACTTAGACTGGTGGCTGGAGTGGTGGTGGGGGGGGGGAGGGGTATCAGCGGAGTTTCGAAAGGGGTACCAGCGAAAGTTAAGATCCCATTGGTTTCTCACGAGAAAAATAGATGAGAAAACTACAATACTAAACTTTGATTTTGGCATGGCTTGAAATGAATTATAAGAGAAGAAGTTTGTCTGAGTATAGAAATACAAAAAAGAAGAACAGGTGCGAGTTTTTCACTGCACGAGAATCTCACTCCCGTGGGGCTTCAATCTCCCACCCTAGATCGGGTTCACTATGTCTCTATGTATGGGAGTAACTTCAAGCGGATTCGACGGAATTCTACCGTTTTAAATATAGTAGGTAACAACTTGGTCAAAAAGACTAAGACATCGCATTGGATAATACTGCCTGTATTTGTATAACACAGATTGCTCTACATAAGTAAGAAGATGGAAGAATATAAGACAATGAGCTAGCTACCTAAACAACTACTAAAGGGTCAATAATTACACCTCACTACGGTGCACCTTACATCTGGATTCGACATCTTTGATATTTTCTATGATTGGAATTCAATCGGGAAGCATTCCAATTGGAATAGAGGCATTCTGATTGGAATTTCTGGTGGGCTGTGCATTACTAAAGCATTTCTGATTCATTCCCGACACAAATCCAATCGTATTGTATACTAACAAAGGTACTGGTATCGAGAACGTATCGGGAATCATCAAAACCTTGGCACATTTTTATGGGATATGATCGGACGAATTGTGGACGTCGGCCGCCCAAATCACTCATCCGCTCAGATCGGCTGGGACAATCTGCCTGGTGAATCAGCAAATCGGCCGGAATCAGCCGGACCAGCCCATTGAAAACCCTGTTGCCCGCATCCGTGCGGTCGTCGCCTCTGGCTGGCCGGCCCTGTAATAACCTGCCAGCCGGCTGCCTCTGGTGATATCCGAGCGTCGATTTGGTACATGACTAGCGACTTTGTCGAGTCCGAAAAATTTAGAAAAATGATTTTTCTGGCAGCCGAGAGCGGGATTCGAACTACCGACGTTCGCATTCACAGCCGAATGCCCTGCTGACTGCTCCGCAAAGATAGGTGCTCTATTAGGGCCAAATACTTAGCCTGTTGGTGGGTGGGGGGAATCAGTGGCGTTTCGAAAGGGGTACCAGCGAAATGTTGCAATCTCATTGGTTTCTCACGAGAAAAGTAGATCAGGAAACGACAATACTAAACTTTAATTTCGGCATTGCTCAAAATGAATCATGAGAGAAAACGTATGTGTCAGTATTGAAATACAAAAAAAGAGTAGCAGTTTACAGTAATAGTACTGCACGAGAATCTCACTCTCGTGGGCATTCAATCTCCAGGCCTAGGTCGGGTTCACTATGTCTCTATGTACGGGAGCAACTTCAAGCGGATTCGACAGAATTCTACCGTTTTAAATATAGTAGGTAAAAAGTACACCATTGGGGTTGAAAATGAGCTAAAAATTATCTCTTTAAATGTAATTTCTATTTGTTTTCCAGTAACATATATACTCTGAGGTGTCTCAAAAAGATTATATTGTCACATGATTTCATCTGGTAAGCATAGGAAAACCTTTTTTTCGCCTCGTTAATTCAATTTTAGAATATTTTTATAATAGCATTGAAAAAGATATTAAAGTTCTGATAAAATATGAGCACTTTTATTCATTCAAATTTTCAAAGGTTTTCCATATACTCACCATATAAAGGTCAATCTTCCTGCTATCAATTTGATCTGCTCAGATCCTGCAGTTATTTTACATCATTTTGGAAGGCGCTTTGCCAAGGCCTTTGTTTCTACAGCAGTTATCTATATCAACAAACTTATTCATATATTTGATTACCCAAAAACATTTTTGAGCCTGTGAATTTGTTGTCAAGTAGTTCAAAGTGCTTTTTTTGTATTCTAATTAATTTATTCATTAAAACCCATTGGATAACATAGAAAACAGATGACGTAAAACACATTTTTAGGTTTGTTCTGGCAACATTTACCATAACTCTAACATTATAAGCAAAAATATGCATTGAATATAGTCAAGTGACTTCCGACTTCTGGGAAATGAAATTACCTAAATTATACAACTATCTGGTCCAATGATATCTGGATAACATAGAAAACATCCTTAGATAGTACTGTCCCTGTGCAAAAGTTATTCTGTTGATGTTTTCCAGGTTATAAAAAGAAAGAAATTATGATTTTTCATGTGTTTTCTGGGTGTCAGAAACAACGAAGCTTATCTCGAGCACCACAACAGTTTTGGTCCAGAATGCCATTCCAGTGCTGGTCCCACCCGCGAAACTGCAGTTGTGTTTTACCACAGCCACCCAGCACTACCATGCTCGGCCTGGGATCATACAGGGGAAACTCAGAGAGTCTCCCTGCAGATACCCGGAATCCCAGAATCTGTCCGAAGGGAGGCCCCAAAGGTCAACCCCCTCCTTCGTTCATCCTGGACTCTCTGAACACTACCCATAGGGGACCTGAAGGTCTACCCTGGCAGGGAACAAAGACAAAACCCTGATCATTGAGGGTCCCTCCTCCCCAGTGTGCCCTGCTGAGCTTCAACAGGCTTTATACACCTGTGGAGTCTCACTGGGCATGTGCAGAACTCTGCTGGGTCTGCACCAGAAGTCCTGTGTTCGTCTGGTTCCTAGCTGACCAGTTGGCTTTGCTGGGACCTTCTTACAGAACCAGTGCATACTTTAGGTACCAGCCAGGTGGCCAGATACCCATTTACACAGGTTCCAACATAGTGCCAGCAAGCGGTTTGTGGCCTCAAAGGTGGCTGGTAGCAGGCCACAGACACCCACCACTCAGCACCCGCCGCACGCGACCGCTGGGTAAACACAGAACGGCCTAGCAGACAACCTTATGTGGTCTCCTACACATATTAGTCTGTCTCCCGACCGCACACGCCTCAGCGGTACGGGAGTTTGGGAGCATGAGCGCCCTGGCACCTAGCGACAACGGGACGTACTACAGTCTACTACACATATATACAAATTTATTTTCTGTAGCTTTGAGACGTTGGATAACATAGAAAACATGATTTAATCAGACAAATTTCATTTTGAAAGATATGGTATATGGATTTACCCAAAATGATGATTTTTCATTTCAGGAATATACCCAGAACAAGTGTATTTGATTGCAAACATCAATTGATGCAATAATAATTTATGGATTTCTTAAGAAGTAGTCTGAAATAGGTACCATGCTTGGGACATTCAAAAATGCACAAAAAAAAGAGGGCTATTTTCGGCTCTTTAAAGTCGGGTTTCACCAATAAAAACCTATTACAGGCCTAATTCTAGAAACATATATATATATATACATTGATGAAATGCTGACATGTTTATGTTTCATATAAAAAAGATAAGATAAGATATACTGCTATTATTCACCAGTAGGGGACCATGAATGAAGTAAGGTATTTTTGTGAATTTTGAGAATGTTCCGAAATTACGTCTGAAGCTCACATACATAGTCAACAAATAAGGAAGCATTTTTAACAACATATGAATAATTCCACAAGCATATAATCCGAGATGTAATAATGTAATTCCATAAATTATTCTTTTTGTGGTATCTTATTTTCTGGAAAATTATTAATCTTGCTAAAGTTTTGGGGTAACTTTGGCCCAAGGGGTAACTTCGGCCCATCAATCTTTATTATGTTTTCTTTAAACAATTTTGCTGTTTTCATGTATCTGATTGTGCTGTGCATGAACCTTTGGTAATCACTTATTCAATATACCCTTATTGATCAATTGCTATGGTATTGGTATCTTCAAAGGGATTCTTTTGGGCCACACGGGCTAACTTTGGCCTAAGGAAAGAAAGATGTTGCTTCTATTTACTCCTCAAAATTTATTTTATTTATCAATTCCTTGACAACATCAATAAAATACTTATCCCTACTTGCCAGCAAGTGATTCATGCTTTATATGAAAAAAAAGAAGATGAGAACATACTGCTATTCTTCACCGGCAGGTTTAGTGCACGGTTAATGATATAAGGTATTTTCATGAATTATATATGTATACATACATCATGCATTTAAACAAAAAAAAACTTAAATGAAATCAATGCAATGAAAAGATGCTGATAATGATAAGAATCTGAATGAATAAAAAAAATTATCTCACATCTTATAAATCAAACATGTGAAATAGATGATTGGGTTGGGTTGGGGGTAGAAATAAGAAAGCAAATTGAAATACCCGGAAATAATGAAAGTGAATTAACTTGATTGAAATATAAAGATGAAAATAAGAAAAAAGAAAACCAAGCAAATTATTAGAATAAGGAAAACAACCTCTTTGAATCTCCAATTTGAGTTTAAATAGGCGAGAACATAATTGGGTCAAAGTTACCCCATGGCTAGGGTAACTTTGACCCAGACTTCATTGATGTAAACCAGAGTCTTACTGTAACAAATCAATGAAAAAGGAAACTACATTGGAAAGATATCAATAAGAACTCAACCTTATAAACAGAAATATTTCCATACACGCCCTCCTACCATGCTCTATTTTTGAAAATATAAAAAAGTGGGCCAAAGTAACCCCGTTTTACGGTATATATATTATATATTATATATATATGCCCAGATCAGGCTCAGTGAGATTTATCAGAATCAAAGAGGCAAATTGGTTTTCTACTAATACTATTAACAAAAACATTAAGACCTTAGGGACACCACTGGTGCACTTTTCGTGAGCCTACCCTAAAGTTGAACACCCGCCAATCTCCAATCCAGCCGTCAGCGACCATCCTCTTCGCCTGGTGGAGGTTACAGGACAATTTTTTACTCATTCGCTAGATGGCGCCTGTATACCACAGTGACCGCCATCTCGTGGTCCAACCAGGAAACGTCGACCTGGTAGTGGAACGCCATCAAGGTGAAGGTCGCAAGGCTGGTAGGTATATTTTACAGTGTTGCAGAGAATAAACCTGTGTTGTTGCCACTTGTTATGAATGCACAGTTTAGTATGTTCTCCTAAGTGAGGAGGTTCTTTTGCAGTTAAAGCAAGGTGTTAAATTGGCTATAGTCAATAAAGTGAGGAATGCTGGGTGAATTAAATGCACTATCGCATGTTCAAGAATATGTTGCTAGAACGGGGATGAACCAGCCATCTTTCACCGTTTGTGTTAGGAGAGAATTTTAGAAGGCGCTTTGTAACGGCATCTATTGTAAGACACACTTGTCATCTATATTTTCTCTTTGCCTTTCAAACTAGAGAGTGATTTGTACCGTAATGTACAATTTAATTACATGGCAAACTATAATTTAGCATCACATCGTGGCACGTTGTACAAACTTTCACGATCATCAATCGGGATAGCCTAGACTAGAGTGGGAGTGTTTATAAAAAGTATTTAACTAAGTCAGTGAAGTCCGAGAATCTCTGCGTGCCGTAAACTGTTATAATTACAGTCAGTTTCTTGGAGTAGCCTAGTTTAGACAGGATCAGAATATGATATAGATTCTAGATCTATCAATATCTGTCGCAGATACTTGAGCAAACGGTGTTACACAGGCCTACACTCTGGGGGTGACTGCTTGTCTAGTCTGAGAGGCTCTGTCTAGCGGTCCGTCAGACAGTCAGGTAGGGGTATCAGACGATTCGCACTGACAGCCCATTCGCACCCGCCGTTTCGCACTGTAAACAAACCGATTCGCACTGGGAAATCAAAACAACAACAACCCACGATGTGTCGCACGTAAACGGAAAACGGCAAATTATCATATGTTTCCTTTCGTGAAGCACAATAGAAACTGTCCGCCTGTTTCTAACATGTATTCACTTAATTCCCAGTCCTTTTCTGGAGTTTCTACGTCCAGTATTCACAGAAATATGAGCTGAGATGTATAGAGGCCGTTTTCGCACACTGCGCTGCTCTGATGTTTCGCACTAACGAAAAAAAGCAAATTATCATGTTCCTTTCCCATGTTCTCATGTTTAATCCCTGAAGCACAATATAAACTGTCCGACTGTTTCCATCGTGTATTCACTTAATTCCCAGTCCTTTTCCGGAGTTTCTACGTCAAGTAATCACAGAGCGACTGTCGGCCTTTTCCGACTGTCACCCGGCAGGGTGGCAGTACGAACCAGGTTTCGCATTTTGCGCAAAGCATCGCTACCATTCTAATCGCGAATGTGCAAGAACTGACTGATTAAGGTAATTCTAAGTAACTATGAGTGAATTAATCTGCTGGTGAAGGTCTGGCAAAGTATTGTACTATTTTATCATTATCAAGGGTTAGTAAGACTTGGTTCGATTTTTTAGTGCGAATCGGCTAGTGCGAATCATCCGAGTAGCAGTGCGAATCGGTTTTCAGTGCGAATCGTCGTACATTCCACACGTAGCAGGTAGAAACGGTCCGGAGTAATATCGGCCCGGTATCATCGTCCCGGCTAGTCAGACGAGTCTGACCCTATACATTAGTATTATAAAAAGCTTTTCGCAAATATTTGTGTTAGGTTAAGATTATACATATATATTCCTTGAATTAAAAAGGTTTCTTGGAATTAACAAGGATGTGTAAAAAAACTTACGTGTACATACAGTTCATGGACACCTTGAGCCCGGGATGATTCGAGCCCTGGATGCCTTGAGATTTTCTGTGGACGCGTTGAGCCTACCCTGTGGACGCGTTGATCCTACCCCATTTTGGTTTTCTTGAGCATCTAGATCTAGATGTAAAAATCTTTGAAAAGTGTACTGATACTGGTTTATAGTCATATATAGGCCCTACTCAACCCTAGCCCTTACCCAACCCTTTTCTAACCCTAACCCGCTAATCGGAACTAAAATGGAGTAGGCTCAAGGCGCCCACGGTGTAGGCTCAAGGCGTCCACGTTTTCACGCTGACAGGAGGCTCAAATGGTAAAAGGCTCAAGGCGTCCAATTCCCGTACAGACATGGAAGACATGAGCGATAGCCAGGGTTCGACTGGCATTCCCGGTAAAACGTGCAACAGAAAATGGAAAAAAACATATTCCCAATCTTGAATGTAAATATAACCTTACTGATAATTTTTCTCTTTTTCTTAGCAGTTTAATAGTCTTTACCTGGCGCTTCTCCGTTAATTATTCAGAGAGTTATGACTTGCCAAGTTGTTGTCGGGGAAGATGCGAGACCGTCAACGGCCTGGTTATCTTTTCCCCGCCTGTACTGACACAGATGCGGCCAGGTATGGGCCGGCCGATATTACCTCGGGCCGATATTACTCGTATTCGACAGTCAGAGCCTCTCGGATAATGCTTTTCTATAGTATAGGGGCCAGAGGACTGGGTAAAATGATGTGCTTGTTCTGGCGGTGTCAGTGAGTGGTATAAAAAATACCCACCCCCTTGTAGGCTATGCCCAAAGTACCTTGACAAAAGTTTAAAACATTTTAGATCTAGATCATTAGCTTAAAAATTATTACCATGTCAAACTGTGATAGTGACGGTATCTGGACGCCCCGCTTCGTAGCCAGCACGCCTCGGTTTTCTGCGGTTGACGGACGGACTATGCCTTTTTATTTAATTTATGTCAGAACTCGCGGTGTTTGTCTGAGCGGTCGTGTAAAGGCTGTATTCCACCAACCAGACGAAAACGTTGTACAACGCCCGTACAAGGGTTGCACAAGGGTTGCAAGGGTTGCTGGAAAATCTCATGAAATTAAGATTTTGTCTGGTTGGTGGAGCAGGTCGGTATTTCGCCCGATGATCATCTGATAGACATCTGCTTTCGGTTGCTGGGTTTGAGAGTGTCTGTTGGGGGTTGCTGGCGCATCGCTCGAGCGTCGCCCGAGGGTTGCTGGGACCTGGGGCAGGGCGTCTGTTGAAATGATAAAAAATGCGCTTCCACCCACCAGAATTTTCAGGCAATATCCCAACCGATACCCCCAACAACCCTCCACAAGATGTAAATATAGCGTCGGCCGAAATAACTGATTGATTAGGTTTTTATCGGCTGGAATTGGGCATCTGGCCGATACATTCGAAGACTACGACACCCGCCCGTGAGCACTGCCGGGACTTGCGGCGAGGGAACGCCGCCAACATGGTGCGGCCGACCCGGCGATACCCGAAGTCGCGAACGGACATCGAATATTCCGACACTTTCGGCAGAATTCTAGCACCATAGCGTGCCATATACATTCATAATATCAATCCTTATCTTTATTTACCTTCATTGTTCGATTAAATGTGTAATTCCTCGGTTATTTGACGTTTTCTGACCGTTCCCGTACAAAACCCAGATAAGGTACACCATTGTTGAAATTAAGCTTTTTAGATTGGATGGGGTGTAGAAATAAGAGCTTGTCCCATTTATTAGTGAGGAAGTATATCTAGGCTCAGGGTGATGCAAGTTCCACCATGAAATTGTAAGACAGCACCACTGTAGTTGGGGGACAAACACTATATTACAATCCATTGATAATCATGAGACAATGCTGAAAACCCCTCTATGGCAGGTGGGACAAATAAAACAACAACAAAATATCTGTTGATAACATGGTGGTGTTTTTGTGTGTGTTTTTTAGGGGGGGGGGAGTTTAGGGACAAGAATGCCGTCTCCACAACACGATAGCTATCTGCCCTTACAGGGCATTCACATGTTCAACTCTCACAAACTCAACACGGGGGGGGGGGGGGGGGTCGGATGTAAAAAGTGAAATATTGGTATTCCTATATTTTCTCAACAATTATATTAGAACTCTAAAGTATAGGTCTACACTTTGAGTACACTAGTCTTTAAAAAACACTTTCTTTAGCAGTGTGTTGAGTCCTGAGGCCTGTTATCGTCCAAGTGGAACTTGAATCCTATTTTAAGCTTTTCTTTTATATCCCAATAAAATTGAAAAAGATAAGGTAAACCAAATTGACTGAAGAGAATAAGGTCCCCCTTTCTTGTTTTTTATATACATGCTGAAATTTTACGGTTTTTCCCAAGTATTGAGAGGTCCTGCAGTGTCTACTTTCAATTCCCAAAATTTTCACATTGTTGGTCTAATATTGCATTTAAAATTGTACTGCAGGCAAAGTTTCATTTAGTGCTTTCATTTGTATGCTATTCATGTGTCTAACTGGTATTTTAATTTGAAGTTGTACGATAACAACCTTATTCTCTATACCATTTGCATTTAAAGGGCCATAGCAACAAGGGATGGTGGGATGAACTTCCCAAACTTGTATCCTCATCTCTAAGGTTTGGTTTCAAGATGTACAAATTATTTTTACAAACTGAACTAAGACTGAATTCGATGCATTCGACCGATAACAGGGAAACTGCACCATTTATGACTTCGTACCCAACGAAGTAGCTACAATAACTAACCATTTAAACAGAAATTTGAAATATATTAGCACGGACTCATTCAAGGCTGTGATATAAGTAGAGAAGATTCACAGGGCGTACTAGGGGTACGCCCAGATAGAATCAATTTGGAACGTTCGGTCTGATGCAAGTTGCAAGCCCTGCAGTAGCACAGTGTGAACGGGAATTTATATAACCCTTGGTGTGCCCCTGGGGAACAGGAGCCGCCTCAAACTGCTCTTGGATTGTTTTAATTTTAGTCTCGTTGCTCCAACCCTATCTACCATCCTATTGGACCTGCAACTTGTTGAATATTCTTGAATGGTTTAAAGATTCAAAATGTATTTTGTTTACTCTCAATATCAAATCCCCTTACTTTGCATGTTAACAATTACATAAAAACTATCCCAAATCAGGAGCCTAGAAACAGGCGATAGAAACAAATTTCTTATGCCAGCTACCAGAAGATAAGTAGTACAATAAAGGATTCACCCAATTGAAATAGCTTGGCTTAGGAATATAGTGTGAACAAATCAGGGAATAGCCCCATGAGACCGTATATCTAACTGAAGCCCGGGCAAGGCGCTCCTATTTATTATAAAAAAAGATTCTGTAATCCAAAATGATTAGAGACATTAGCGTGCATGTCGACATTTTGTGAGAATTGATCATCTATTTTTGTGATGCTAATACACAGGAGATACTGCAGCAGATTATGAGCTCACATTTTGGCGCTGGCACAGCTTTTTTTTAAATTATTTCCTAGATAACATAAAGTAGGGTAGTCTGATTCTTTTAACTTGATGTTCTCTGTTCTTTCAACTTTGTAGATTGTTTACGTTCATATAAAATCTTGGTCTCCCAGGAAACACTCCCATGATCGGGCTTCTCTGGCGCCGGCTCTCACTCCACACCACTTGTGCTGTCCTGCTGTCGCTCCGCTCTACCACCATGGCGTGGCGATCCAGTGGAACCTCTAATGAAAACTTGGTAGACAACCTTCAAAGTAAGACCTTGTATATAACGCAAGATAAAAATGTAGATGTCAAATGAAGCAATTTTATCAAGTTTGCTAGAGACACATTTAGACGCAACTTTTGATAGTCAACACGAAATTGTTATTGAATTATATGACACTAATTATTTCGAGAATTTAACTTTTTTCTTTCATTTTTCCGAAAATTAAACTTATTTTTTGTGCAACTTGGGCCAATGCTATCCTGAAAAACACAGATTGACGTGGTGTTGATAAAGAAGAATTTGTTTAAAGAATACACCTCTATTATGTTTGTACTCTAGGCACATTTATAATCTAGCAATGGAACAACAGGTAGATTTATACTTTAGGCAATTGAACTCATAGTGTATTTTTCGTTAACCCAGAGGAACAATGCCTGTTGTTATTATACCAACTAGTCCTATATTTTCATGCTTATCAATTTGACACAGTACAATAGATATATCACATGGGAAAAATTTGACGTATTTTCCACAGCCAATCAAATCGTCCGGAATCAGCGAGTAGCTGCTGCGATGAAGGCTGTCGATCGGTCACATTTCTGTACACATAATCCGTACATGGACTCTCCTCAGGGTATCGGGTATGCCGTCACTATCAGCGCGCCGCATATGGTAAGGTTTACTTGATTCTTTATTTCTGATAATGCATTTCATTAGTTAACATTAAACGTGAAAGGTCATTTCAAAAGGAATGAAGGAAATCAAGCGACATTAAAATATAAGGATAATGTAAGTTTGATATATCAAGTATTAGGTATGGCATATGATTAATGTGAGAATATAAAGGGGTGAAGATGTTTTCACTAACCTTATTCATTATGCATTAGGTTTTTTTCTAGCAAAAACCAATTAAGGAATAAAAGATAGCAATGTTTTTTTTTCATAATGATAATAATACCTTTATTGAATAAATATGATTAGAAATGAATAATAGTAGATTTTTAAAGTTTTTTTAAATTATTTGGCCGTAGTCTATTTTGGATTATTTGTTTAGTAGGGGTAGCTGGACATGGAAATTCATATCTAACCATAAATATCAATCACAAAACCTGTTGTCATATTTCAGCACGCCCACGCTCTACAGTTGTTAGCAGAACACCTTCATGAAGGGGCACGGGCCTTGGACGTTGGATCTGGGAGTGGTTACCTCACTGCTTGCATGGCTATAATGGTATGTGAACATCCATGTTAACTTCATGAAATTCAAAATAAGATATCAAGGAAGAATCAATGTTTATTTTTGAACCCGGATATTTAAAACAGGGATGTCGGTTTTCTAGGAATTTAAGGTTTTCTTTTTTCTCTCTTTTCAACTCAAACAATATAAAATATTAGTGTAGAGGCAGACGCGCTGTGACCCACTGTGCAATATACCTCCCTGCAATATTGGGACTCTCCAAAATCACAGGGAGGGACAGTTTATCGCATGGGTCGTCGACCTCCACAGTGGGGTGTACTCCGTGGAAGGTGGTACAAGAATCGCACACGTTTTTGGTCCACTGTGCGATTTTTCCCTGCGATAAATGCCCCTCCCCTAGTCACTGCAAAATATTCCAACCGGAAATTTTATCATGGATCACATGATAAAATCATTACTCATAGTTATCTAAGACATATTTAGCCAAGTTTTTTATCTGACAAAAAATATAAGGTTATTCACTTCTATAACCATAAATCCTGTGTATATATATATCCCTTTAAGGACGTATGATGCCTGGAGGCATCACCGCACTAAAGGTGCATGATGCCTGGGGGCATCGGTCTTCCAATATTTACATAAATGCTTTATCAAAGTGATAATGGAGCGATATTCATGAAATTTTCACAATATGTAGATATGACGTCGTAGGGGGGGGGGGGGGGGTGGTTGGGAGGGGGTGGTTGGGAGGGGCCTGAATAGCAGGGCTGGAAATCGCAACTGTGCGATGCGATTTAGGGGAATATATATCGCAGGGAAAGGAACAAGAATCGCACAGTGGGTCGTGGGCTTAACGCCTCGCGCAGTAATACACGACCGGCCCGTTGTGCAATACACTTGAACACTACTCACTCTCGTTCAGTTTCTACTAAGTTCATGTATTCTACATTGACTCCCACAGGTTGGTGAGAACGGTAAGGCGGTGGGCATTGAGCACATCCCGGAGCTCGTGTCGGGGTCGTTACGGAACCTGGCTAAAGACCCCTCCATGCAGGCGCTCATAGACAGCGGGCGGCTGAAGATGGTGACGGGTGACGGCCGCCTCGGCCATCCTGAGGAGGGGCCTTTCGACGCCATCCATGTGGGGGCCGCTGCTCCCGAAATACCCCCAGCCGTGAGTGTTAATTAAGTACAACATACACTTGTCGAGAAAGGTATTTGTTTTTAGTATAATGGACTACACTTTAGACGCATCCCACTGTGCCCATTTAGAAAGTACGTATAAATTCATTTGAATCTGTCTGGAAGGGAGTCGGAAGGGCCGGCCAGATGTCAAATCTCACAAACAAACAATTCAGTATGAAAGAAATTTTAAAAAGATACGTATCCTATGTTCAGCACCACCGCATAGACATATCTAACTTTTCTAAAATATTAACACAGGAAATAATCTCAAAATATGTGTTTGAAAAAACAACATTCACAAATGTTCTTAATACGAAAGTGCTATTACTGTACTATACTACATAACGATGCCTCGAATCAATTAAAATATCATATAACCCACCTACCATGTAAATATATGCGATAATAATTTCCAAAGGAATTCTAATTTGGCGGAACTGGTACTCAAACAGGCCGGTCGCTGCCGATGAAATACCAATGAAATAAATCGAACTTGAACGAAATGATTTAGAACAAACTCAGTGTGATATTTTGTGCTTTTTAACAGTTGGTCGAACAGCTCAAACCAGGCGGCCGGTTGATCGTGCCCGTGGGGCCAGAGGGCCGCGACCAGAGCCTGATCCAGATCGACAAGAAGGACGACGGCACGGTGGTCAAGAGGGAGCTGATGGGGGTCATCTACGTGCCGCTGACCAGCAGGGATAAGCAGTGGCCCAGGTCCTGAAGGTTACCGTATACGTCAAATCAATTATAGTATTAACTGTGTGCCCCTCCCCTCCCCGTCTTCCACTCCCGGTCCTTCAGTGTCAGTGTGTATACCCTTATGACATACTAAGATTCTTATAAATGTTCATACCCGCATGCCTTTTACTCTGGTGAAATATGTTACTCTATATGTTCTACTCTCTTTAGACAAACAGTAAATGTCTCAGGCTTAAGGCCATTGGATTGTGCACCAAATGCACCATATCAGTTCACAATTGCTACCACTTAATTTTGGAACCGTGGCATACGACAGTCTTATACTAGAATATACCACGCCCAGTAATGACTAAGCTCAGTCTCAAAGTCCAACAAAGTCGCATCGAGTAAGGGAAGCCTGGGGTTCAAACTTTGGAAGAACACCTATCTTTTCCTTGTGTAGAGTTCACCTTTCAAAGTTATATTTCTTTATCTGGAATGTATTCGTTTATTCCATCACCCTAAAGTTTTCCTAAGTGACGTCTGCGTGGAGTATCCATATTAATTTTTCAGTGTTTGTCAAGCCAGTCATCTAGTAGCAGGTTAAGATTGTTGTGGTTTTGACTGTTCAGTGGTTTTCGAGACTGTTCGCTCAAAGGCTATTACGAATCTGGGATATTGTGGCGTAGTTCCCTTTTCTGGCCTGGACCACACTGTCCATTGTCTCCCAGTGTGCTGTGCCTGATTGGTTATTGTCGTTTGAAATGAGTTATCCTCATTGAACTCACTCCCATCACTCCCATCATTTTTTGTTTATAGATCCATTCATTTCAGTTTGGTCTCAAAAGCATTTGAGTCTGTCTGAGTCTGGTTAAGTGTATACGTAGTCCATTACATACACTTCCACGTCTGCAGGATCCTTATGTTCTTCTGATATAAGTGGTTTGGGAGATCACTGTATGTGGCTCCAATATGATACCTCTTTGATACTCGTAGATTGTCCATTTTATGTTTTTGTCTCCCCTACATTCTACTCCCCCATTTTTTTTTAATTGGCGGGGTAAATGACATTAAAGTATGTACACAATCATATACTAGGGTCTGAAAGATTTAATAATCTAATGTTTTGACTGTTGTATCATGATGATTGGATCATCCACAATATCCGTGATTTGCATACATGTGCCTTGGCTGCATAGCCCCTAATAAAAAAAACTCCATAGACTTAACATGGGATTTGTTTACGTCACGGGTGTGATATGAAGTGTTGTTTATGTCACTACTTTCTAATACTGAAAACATGTGGAAACGGGGTCGGATAAAATCTAGACGCCACTCGTTTGAGTTTTCTTATGTCACTCATTTTGTTGTCTCCGTAATTTCACGAGTTGAACAACAAAATGTGTGACATAAATAAACTCAGACTAAAAAAACTCGTGACGTCTCTTGACATTATCCTACCCCTAATAAAATAAGCCCTAGGCCTAACATGAGATTCGTTTATGTCACAGATATGACATAAAGTGTTGTGTATGTCATTACTTTCTAATATTCAAAAATCGTGGAAACGGGGTAGGATAAAATCCAGATGCCATTTGAGCTTCAGTTTATTTATGTCACTCATTGTGTAGGCCAGCAAAGTGCGTGACATAGATAAACTCAGACTCAAACTCGTGACGTCTCTTGATATTACGGGATATTGCATCATTAGATATATACAATACCAAATTAACATGAAAATCATTTATATTGTGGATGTCTAATATTTTGCTTGCAGAAAAAAACCAAATATAAGCAAGATTCGTTTGAAGTGTGAAATGCTGGACAGATTGGTATAAATGTACATTGTTTAGTACCCCAAATTCAATGTGTAGTAACGAGGCCTAGCTTCAGTGTCTCCTTCACCCACCACGTTGCGTCCACATAATAGAATTATTTTCAAACCGCGAAGCCAGAACACTGACTCCATCGGAACGAAAAAATTATATCAAATAGTACCCCAAATTCACCCTCAATATGGACTTTGACTGCCATGTCTGCCATCTATGTGGGGTGCCAGCGTTCGAGATTTTTTTCTTATTTTATCAGCAGAAAATATCAATGTTTTCAAGTAAATTACTCTGATGCAGATATGCGACGTTATAGCTGAAACCAGTCCTGCAAAGCACCCCCTAAATGTCTTTTGTTATAGTGGCACTGGTGGGGCGGCCAGTTTATTTTTACTGGAACCCGTCAGATCCTTACAAACCTACCATACGGCTCCATCAATTTGAGTAACGTAATGGGTGTATAATGAGGTGTTAGTATTAACACGGACAGTATAATCTAAAGAATACACTTTCCATGATATTGAGGTGGCAATTTTACCAGCTATGAGCAATCAAGGTATGGATACTGGAATTATAGTCTGAAAGTTTCTTAATACTTGTTTTCGCGGCTTCACTGGCACCCCTGTTTATCATTATGACGTTACTGTTGGTTGTGTTGTATGTACTGGCTGAGGGTTATAACGGTGAATCGCGTCCTAAGTTGGTATTGGTAAATCACTAGGATATCCGCCTGGTGCTCCTGGATGGGACGAACACTTCTGCGGTTAGGGGGCTCCAGTCGATAGGCCTGGCTATACTGTCATGGGGGTAGCCTGACCGACCTTGACTTTGTGACGTCGAAGGGCATCTACCAACTCCACTCTACAGCATCATTTAACGGTTGGCTTTATTCAAGTACGCTGCTCCGACCTGTTTATACGGGCGTCTCACTAATGTCACCATTGGAGACTTGCGCATGCGCACAAAAACCGACCAGCACTGATCCGGTGACTTCCATAGAATGCCCTGAGAAATTATCATTGTAATGTCGTTTTAGCGCCACATGGCAGTTGTACTTTGTTTCAGTCAGTTAAACCTCTTCTTCCAAAAGCACAATATACTGTTGGTTATCCGGTATGGCATTGAGGAGTGTAAACGTATGTACAGAACAGAGTTAGCGCTCAAAGCTGTTAGTAAAATCTAAGTACAAGTACGTGTATGCTGCCAATTGCTAGTGAAACGCTCGTATAGGCATGGGTGGAAAATCATTTTAAATATTCTAACATCAAGGGGGAGGGGCAAAAGCTTGGTTTAATGATAACAGTTATTTGACCAAAGGAGAATCATTGAACGAAATACAGTTTATGAAATATTTAGGGAAAAATTAATCATTCACAAAATTCATAATTATATTGGACCAAAGTATCAATTGAATTCATGTTTGGCCACTCCTGGTCTGTTTTGTAGATTCTTATATATGTTGAACTAAAATTAAACTTTTTTCAAACGTGAGCTTCCTTACCGTTTAATGTATGGTTCTCTAAAGGATATAACCAGGCTTTTATTGGGAATCGGGACTGACTGATATTAGCTCAATATCAATAATACAGTTGCTCCAGTCGCATATAGTCTACATTCGTAACACTTACTTGTTAATTATTTTCCTGGAATTTGTCCGTTAATCAATGTGGATTATTTATATTTTACAGGTCCAAAACAAGAGATGAAATTTAGGCCACCTTCCGCTCCCTCTGCCTAGAAATGCAGTTGCTGGTTCGGTTTCCGTCTTAAAAGCCTGCTGATTTACCTTATTGCGTGGCGTTGTGTCAGCAGCCGGCGACTCCGTCGTCTCACCCGGAGGAAAAGGCTACACGCCACACTCGTCTACTACGGACTGTTTTCAAGTGTGGAACTGTTTTACCGAGAGACTCGCTTAGTGTTGACTGCCTGTGGTGCACGGAGTGTTGTCAGCAGTCAACGCATTGTCCCATAGTGACATTACACCCATCTCTCCGAGCTGTATAGAGAGCTGCACACAGCCTAATATAATTAATGTATATTCTACATGCAGGTCTGAATTGTGATCCGGTTTATAACTGTACATGTATATAATAACTAAGATCCTCCAATGCTGTGTAATCAAGGTCTAGTTGCATAGTTTACATTTGTTGGACGTCTTTTGAAAACGTACCAAATGTTACTCTCCTGTTATTTATGTAGTTGTACAATATCGAAAGACCTTGGAACTGTCAGATAATTGCAAATAGTAGCTTAGAGTGTTCTATATTTACGGATGTATGTCAGCCATCGTTTAGCAGGTATCTTCAAGGCCAGGCTTTGTTTTGTCAGAACATGTATACATGTGCTTGTTATTTATTTTGGTCCCCATGTAGGGTTTTTCAATAACCTGTTTCCTTCTGGGTCATATTTCGTTATTTACTCTACTTAGGTAATTCATCGTTTGATTTCTTTTGTTCCAAACCACCATTCGTGGCCGTGTATCAATATTATACATTTTGTGTGCTGAAGGTATGGCTATGCCAGTCATGAAATCCCCTACCTTTACAATGACGGTTCAGTAATATATTGTAATTACATGTAAATAATATCTTGGTGAACTTTTTTGTTTCTGTAATGAATATGTAGCAATAATACCCACTGGATTTCAACGTCTGGTTATCGACAGAGAAATATGTGCTAAAACAGTGGGCTGCTTTAATGAAATTAAAATGGTTTTGATAACACTTGATGCTTAATGAGGAGTGTCTCCTAAGGATAGAAAAAAATACCCAGTCCGTACATTACAGACAGATACAGATAGTAAAGCGTCTAGACAGTGAAGTCCACTTTTACTTATGTGGGTGTGGTGACGATAGCATAATGCAAAAATAGTTGGTCTTTTCCCTCGTACAAACACCGCTGAGACTGATGAACCAGTCTTGAGAACGTTGATATCTACTCACCTTAAAAAAAAACACTCGCCAGTAATATGGCTTACCTTATGTGCTCAGTACAAGTGTTCACCGTGGCTAGATATCTATAGTAGTGGTGCTAGAAAGGTGAGACTAAAACACTAGGTGATGTTAACAGGAACCTGTCGAGTGATCGATTTGGTAGTCTTGAGACCAGCACTGTTAAACCTGCAGATGAGTATCTTATTGTAGTATAATATAAGGACCTCGTGTGTTCCCGTGTTGTCCTACCTCCTATAAGGGGAATCTGACATGGCTAGAGATGCAGATGAACGATATATGAAAATATTTGTTGTGGATAGCTGCACCATAGCATCTGCAACTTTTATGAACAGGTAGTACGGCTAAATCCATGTCATGCACTAGCGTAATATTCAAATCATTCTGTGTAGGCTTGTTATTTTTCCAGGTAGCCTCAATAAATATTTGCAAACGCTGCTAAAAGCAGGGCGATGCTGTTAGTTCGAGCAATGTTTCAGTCAATGTTTGGAATGAGAGGGGGCGGGGGGCTTTTTGTCACTTATGGGAACAGTTTCACATTTCACACTCTGCCTTCTCTTATGCTGACAGCCTGTCGAAAAGATGCACTTACCAAAGATGGCACATATCAGAGCTGTCTTGCTTGTAGATGACACATAGGCGACTTATAGTTTGGTTTCTTCCTCACCAACTTTGTATGAGCTATAAAAACAAATGTAAATCCTTTTGTGCATAAAATCTATCTTTTTAATACAACTTTTTGTAGAAAAACAACACTGATAATACTTGTAAATTTATCTTTTAATACAACTTTTTCTAGGACAAAAACACTATTACTCTTCCATCAAATGGAATACTAGAAATATTGATACACCTCCATGCAAAGTCGTTATGTGTGAATGGAATTCTTTTAGGGTGAGATTGAACGAGAGCCCTAGATTATAGGTAAACAAATGTGAATCGTTGTATAACATGTCGGTAACTGATTGAAACAAGCTCAAGTTTGAGGGAAGATGATGCTACTTATATTTACTATCAGGGTATACATTGACGACTATTTCTGTAAAATAGCATTGTATAGTATTTTAATGTTCCAGGAACAACTCACACATCAGCACAAGCCTGGGTATTATTAAAAATGTACTTGTGTGTCACTAGTCTTCTCCTAATAAGTTACTTCATAAGAAACGGTTTCAGTGTACGAACATGTATTCCCCAGCCAAAGATCACTTAAGTGGTTTTCTACATGTTTATATATAGAACTAAAATGCATAAATTTCTAGTTATATACTTCGGACCCTTGCGCACTGCACGTTTACCGTTACTGCATATAGTAACTTGTTCTCTTTTGTCAATTCTTGTTTGTAATTTACAGCAAGTAATTATATTTGCCTTGTAATATAAGCATGTCTTCGTATTTTCTCTTCTGGTTTTGCTAATTCAATAAAGAAGATGAAATAAAAAAGAAAGGTACTCTGTAAAGTATTTGCAATAAATTGTACATTGCAACCCAATGTCAAGATAATTCTAGAGCTGCGGAACATTCAAGTGTATGAAGCAATAAAGTACCTTGTGATTGTTCTGCTATCAACTGCTGACATGTGCTTAAGAACTTGTCATTTCGTTGGATTTGCTTAAGCTTCTTTGTTCTAGATCTGCTCTCATTAGAAATAGCCTAAAAGTACATATTTTATTGTTATACCTTTGAAGAATTTATATTTACAAGTTCTAGAAACTTTTTGATGGACAATTGAAGCAAAAGTACTGACCAAACTTTTAAATAATAAGGCCTTGCAAGAAGTCAGACTCCCACATAAATACCCATCTTCCGTTGACCTTAAGCAGATTCAAAATGAGTTATGCTACTGGAATTTTCATTCACCTCATCGTTGAATTTTCTTATTAGCAGGTGGACGGTTGGTCTTTAGGTTATGGCTATAGCCTACTGTAGTACAACTGCTTGTAAAGTGACTAAGTGACCTGACCACATTTTTGGCTTTTATAGCTAACTAAGTACAGATAGGAATATGATTTCTGTTTTGACAGAAGGTTTTATGGTGGTTCAATGCCATACAGTTTTGATATTTATTATTTTGGTAGGGATTTTAAGATAATAGTGAATTCAGTTTTGGGGGGACATTTGTAGTCACAGGTCCATTTTTAAGAACCTTTATGCACATATTTCTACCCCTTAAACTGGCTCAATCATAATATGATACGCCTCATTAGAAAGAGAATAAAAAACAGTAGGTGCTAGGCAGTGGAATTTTCAAGGTAGATTTTATATTTACTGAGATATTCAAGTATTTGTTGAAAGTGGGGGGAATTTTGAGTGAAATGAGCATACCCAACAGATGTTTACTCAATAATGATTTGCAGTGAGCATTGGTGTAACATTTACCATCTCCATAAGTGGCACTGTCAGTTGGTTACCCTCTAGGAAGTGTCATTATTTAGGTTAAACTTGTATTTGGCATGATATTCATGTATTTTTGCCTAATTTCAGAGCATGGGGGGGTAGCAGCCATCTTTGAATTTTAGTGCAGACATGTTCCCCCAGAGGACTCTAGTTCCTGTCACTCTCCAAGCATATTGGCACATGCCCTATACCTATATCCTTATAAGAACACTAACTATCTAGTTGAAGCTCAGCCTCACTTTATCTCTGTGACCATTCTATTATAAATACACTTAAAAGATGATGAGAACATGGAAAAGCGACTTCTAGGGTAACAACGTGAGCCAAAGAATGCCCCCAAAGAACCAGTTACGACTTACAGTAGGTGCCGAAAAATAGCTAAAGCGACGTTCCTTTACTGACTGCAATGGCATGAGATAGCCTCACTTTGAACATGGAGCATGTAGTATGTCAAACTAATACTAGATGGAGGCATGACTAAGTACAGATAGGTATATGATTTCTTTTTTTCTGGAGAAGTTTTATGCTAATGCAATATCCTAGTTTTATTATTTAGTATTTTGAAATTGATTTAAAAAAGACAAACTACTTTATGAACTTCCCCAAACACCTGACAGGCCCAGTAATCAAATACTTGTAAGATATGCACAAAACTTGTAGAAGTTTCTCCTATGGTAACACAACACCTCTCTTTCCCCCTCCCCTATACCTCCAATTCCTTCCAACTCCTGGGGGGCTTCCTTGATCTCATAGTAATTAATTATTGGTGGACCTTGTATAGAGTTTTAAATGCGTCCACCTGCTAATTTGGCCTTTAAAGGCCAATATTTCTATTTTAAAGTGCACTCTTAGCTCTTGTTAATTCACACTATTAGGCCTTTGTATATACATGTATATATATATTTACACAATCAAGAAACATCATTTTGATGTCTAAGCGTTAGCGTACAACTAAATTAGATTAAGTTAGTTTTATGGTCGAGAGGCCAAACTATATAGATTAGGAAAATACGTCGTTGTTTGCTGGGTGACAACAATCGAAGAAATCCATTGACAATTACATTCGATCTGCAGAACTGCACAGACCACTGCCCTCTGGAGTTTTTAATATGCACATCATTGAAATTGCCTAGGCTTCACATGAAACGCCCTGTTATTTGCGATACTTAAGATTCTAAAAATTTCGGACAAATTTAACCATTGTAGCAAAGAATGACATTTGTCCCTATTATCCAAATACAGGGTGACCACAGCACCTTGAAATTGGGACGAACCTGGGGAAATGGTTAAATTCTTTAAGATAGCCTGGAACTTTACTTTTCTATTTGGAAAATTGGCAATTTAGGTTTAACATTACAGACATTTATAGTATACAAATATGTTGTCTGGCTAAATTCACAATAATATTTACGCTGTATTTTTTATCTTTAGGAAAACCAACGGACTCATTTCCTTTGTACTAATTAATCATAATTTCCCACTCATTATTTTTTGTACAACAGTTCATGATCATAGTGAAGTTTGAATTCTCTCTTTATCTGTGAACCATTATCATACCTTGGAATTGAAAAAAATAATAAGATGTTTCAATATCTGTGAAATGATTAGAAAAGGTGAGCAGAGGACAGTTTTTTAGAATTAAATCCGTAATATCTACTTATACCTTGGAAAGAAAAATATAAATAAGGCCGATTCATTTAGCAAAACAATCAAAGCCTCAGGCAAGGAATTTTTTTCCCGGAAATTCTGCATTTTTTAAATAATAAAGCTCATTTTTGAGATCAATGTAATTCTGAGAATATCTTTTTTGGGGTTGAAACCCGAAGGATGGTGAGTAGTTTCCACAATTCTGACCATTTTAGCTTTCAGCTGAGGCCAGGAATTCACCTAGAATAACTCGAAATGGAGGAGGTTCCGAGAGCTAAGCACGTGAGAAAAACCTGCCAATTTGTCTGAATTATTTATCCAATCCCAGTCCCATGTCTGCATCCTCAAAGTGTGTTCATTATACATGATTGAATTCGAGAGAATGAAATCGAAAACCAGCAAAAATATGATTGCTAACTTCCAAGTTATACAAGCATACATGATAGTTATCACAGGGATGCTAGTTGGGGTCAGAAAAAATTCCTACATGGGGACTGAGGCCAGTCTATGTATCACCTAAAACGCACATGGTGTATGGGGAATCCCCATCACTCTAATAGCAGATTATTGGGCATATATTTTAAGCCAATCAGAAGTCAGTATTCAAGTTTGCCCTTATCCATAGGAGCATTTCCTACAGGAATCCTACCATCCTACAGTTCTAGGTTGGAGCACTGGGATTCATAGGGCCTCTAACTGAGTGTACTCGAGGTAGCTAAATTCGGAATTTTGAAAGATTACAGAACAAGTTTATATAAGATTTAGATTTCAGGGAACCTGGAGTCAATTTTGTTCTCAAAAACATACAATTTCTTGAACTTTTCATCACTTTGAGACTAAAATGAAAATCCTACATGTAGGCAAAATCCTACCAACTGGCATCCCTGTTATCAATAGGGATTTTGTCAGAGCCTTTAAACCTTTATTTTCTTTAGAAATCTTCCACTAATCAGCAAATTCATGTGATTTTTCAGCCACAAGAATATATACAATGTGAAATAAAAACTGTCAAAAATCCATGTACTAATCACTTATGTATATACACAAACATTGTGCCCTTGCAATGAATGCTGCCCAATCATGTCGTTTTTTAAGAAAGCCATTATCATAGATGATAAAGACCGTCATATATAAAAGCTAATGAGGGATGATGCGAGGTCGTATTCTTAAAAATCGCACCATATACCTCACCATATGTGATACCTGGAAATTTGGAAAATGTGGAATAAATCATTGAATTCCGTGGAGACGCAGCATCAGACTTGAAACCAAAGGGAATGGTGTGGCCTCAAATGCTCACTCTATGAATACCCTGTATCAATATGTTCTTATCTGGTTATTGTAGCTGGCATCCAGTGATACCAATGACCTTCAATCGTTTCTCGGTTCCGCCCGATCAAAGTAGTAAGCAGTCTCCAGTTGACTTGGGTCAGCAATATAAAACTGGGGATGGTAGAAGACCGCGACACACATTGCATACAAACTAGCCATTAAATTTTATTTTTTTTAAAGTAATGATATACCGTAGATTCGTATGTACTACCAATAACTAATCTTACCACTCTGTATTTTTTTTTCGGTATCATATGAAACCAAACTACGTTTCAACATACACTCTTTATTGATAAACTGTAGAATACATATGCATATAACATAGGCGAACATCTCTTCAAAGCTTTCAAGAACATGGCTAGGATTGTTCGGTAGGTTTGTGGTAATACATATAACAGTACCAAAGCATATAAATTTGAATTACCTCTCATTTTTACGTTAGGTTCCAACCATATTCTTTATCACAATATTCATGTACTGGCAGTTAGTATTCTAATCAGTTAGAAATATTCACTTCCCATACACGTATCATAGGCTTTTCCTGGATATGTATTCCCGTTTGCTATTTTTCGCCGTGGTAAATTGTATATGATATACAACTATGGACCAAATCACAGGTACCTACAGTATCGGTCAATCAATTATCACCTCGTGACAATTGCATACCCGACTTCGCATCAAGATACATATAAACATCCAAGAATACTTAAACATAACCTAATGCTTGAAAATATAATAAGAAAATTTCGTTTTGCGTAACTTATAAAGTTCAGACGATTTTACTCCCTAAAGTAATTCAATCTAGATTTAGGTGAAACCATTGACGAAGAGTTAAATCATACAGAAATTAGAAATGTTGCAATGCACTAATCTAGAAGCTAATGTCGAAACTCAAGGGCTGCTTACTTGTACCCTGTCCTACCACCCTACTTGCAAACGCAATACTTTTCCCCTTCATCAATGCTATAAACTAATAGGAAATATCTCATGGTAATAAAGGAGGTAGGGTCCTCTCATATTTATAAAGACCTAGAGGCATGGAGGTTGTCAAAGTTATATTCCAAAAACACTTGACAATATATCCTTGATACCTTGGTACCGTTAGTAATATTGACTTTACATCCATCAGCCCATTCACAACTATCTTCTCGTATGGGTGGCAAGACCTGAACTTTATGAATACATATTTATTCTTTAGAATCTTTGTACGTTATGTGGAACCCTTGATCATTTCCTTGAATAACAAATCAATTATTCATTATTGAAATAATTCAGATTATTTCTTTCATCATTTCCTTGTGGAATCATTGGTACATGGTCTTTTTGTGTCAACATACCTGTATCAAAGTGCACTAATCCATACATGTTCTATACCACTCGTATAACACAATTCAACCGATACAAAAATATTGGGGAGAACCTACAAACAATGAAATAAGAGATACAGAAAATATTGTTATACGAACAAACGTACAATACAAATAATTCCACGGCACTCTTTCTAGAAATCCAGTATGCATACATATAGCATGATGAGAGAACTAAAACAAGGTGTATTGAGTAAGAACTGGATTGAAACAGTTGCATTACATATATATGCATCACAACCAGAACGAACGCCGCATATTGTAAACTATTACATTGTATTTACCCAATATTTTTGCTGATAATACATTCTAATCATTTTGTGATCTAATTTGTCAATGACCCTCCATAAATCAGCAACGGTAAGTGTCTAGTTTAGTTATATGTGAATCATGCATCCTATTTAAAATCAAGTAGGCACACTTTAATATATTCACACTGAACCTTAATCATGAAGCACTTCCAGAGAATGTGGTTGGGTGTTGGACGATGCAACAGAAGCATTTGTAATACCAAAGACATTTTTTAGGGATAATTACAGAACAAACACAAAAATAACATCATTCCAAGAAGTTTCTGGTATGGTTACTTTGACTGAAGCACAATCTACATCAGTGGAAAGTACAGCATGTTTGGAGCTAAAAGTATTAGGGGTATGATACTTGTAGAAAGTGTCTATATTTTGTGTTTAACAATGCACATTGAACAAAAAAACTTTGGTGAGTCTAACTTCAGAAGTCAGGGCAAAGGGAAGAAGTAACAGACATAAATGTCTTTAGAAACATCCTATATCTCTTTATTGCTAGTTATACGTTCCTAAGTATCTGCAAAACAAGTTTGAGGCTTGTACAATACAAAGAGAACATCCATGTGTTATCCAAACTGGGGCAGTGTCAATGAACTGTTCGGGATTAACTTTTTGTGATTAAGTATATATGTTGATAGGACATTACAGCGATAAGCATGTGTTTGAAATCTCATTAGACTAGAACTATTTGGATTTAGCTCTCCTCAACTAATTTTGATATGAAATGAAACTACTGATCATTACAGATCATAACAAGGACGAAGCACAAGATGTTGTAACAGAAAACAGTTTGTAACAAAACAGTACTATTCTAATTGTGTAATTAAAGACCTTATCTACAAACTATTCAATCCCGGAAGACACCACACTAACCAATGAACACCTATTTATACACGTGTCTACCATTTGTGAATGCCTTTTGATGTAGATATAAAAAGTTCGTACCAGCCACGGTTACTAGAGACTAATCCAAAGGTCACTTGGTACAGGCAACAAAACAAGTCTTGCATGATAAACAGTATGTATAAAGAATGTTTCCAGGTCTAATAATTTCGAGACCAAATTGTCTCAATCCATTCTCAGGTGTACGCATATCTTCTCCAATCGGTAACATTATTTCATAGAACTTTATAAAATTAGAAGAGATCTCTCGAAGCGGTTATACCATATTATATATGATTGATCAAATGACTAATAATTCAAACTTCTGATTTTCGAGAAAAAGCCATTGTAGTTTCTTTACAAGATTTAACCATGAAATGAAATAAGAACATTGAAACCTGATGACGACAAAGGGGCTGTATGAGTTTCCCAGATGAAGACCATTTGTATAAATACGGATATATGAGAGATGGTTAATGTTTTCATGAGTAATACCTGATTTCAAACTGTGAGTGAATATGACATATCTCTACTACTTAGAGTGCTGGGACTCTCCCTATCCATACCAACCCAATTTTTATGAATCCAACTCCCCTCCCCCTCCCACTCTGTTCATCACATCAGTTTTCATTCGGTACGTGCTCATCAAATCCTTCCGACTCCGTCACAAGTGCACGCTCAAGAATCACTCTTCCCTCCTTGTATCTTTGGTTTTCTTCTGTGGCGAACTCATAAATCCAGCCCAGCTTGGCATCACAGTGTTTGCAGGAAACGTCTCTGACCATGTGTCTGCCGGTCAGCATGACTCTGTCCTGCACTTCGCTGTAATTGAGGTTTACCACGCGGTTGAAGAGAAACGCCCGTCCCGTTGCCCCAGTGAAGCGTGTGGAGATGAGTTCGGATCTGTTCGTCAGGGGCGTGTCACAGCTGGCACACGAGAACAAGCGAGAGCCACCAAGATGGTTCAGGAAGATGCGTCCCATCTCGAGGCTATTTCAGCTGAAGAAAAAGACAAACCAGAAATTAATTTCGTTTTATATGAGAAATTTTCGACAAATTAATATTTTGTTTTCCAAGACGAATTGATATTACCGAATAATAAAGGTAAATAAAGATAAGTGTTGATACTATGAATGTGTATAGCACACTCTGGTGCTAAAATTATGTTCAATCTTCGCAAAACTGTCCAAACATTCGGCTTCCGCTCATGGGTTTATGACTGACAGGTATTAACTGATCACGCTACCTGACCGCTTCCATTTAAGTGCAGGCAGATCGTTATTAGTAGCCCCTTAACTCTGTCAGGGACCCCTAGCCAGGACTAGGGCCTGGTTGGTAGAATACTCGCTTCAGATTAGCACCCCGAGTGCAAAAATGCAATATTATAAAACTTGTCAAATCATAGTAGTAGAGGGTCTCAAAGCAGTTTCCTTTGAGATTCCGCGTCTAGCTGAAGTTTAGCTAGCTGAAAATACCTATATTTGAAGGTCTCATTAAGTACTAAAATATGTTTTACCAAAGTTAGTTCGCTGTCAATTTCAATACCTAGGTACACATACGATTCTCTTGTAGCAACAATATGGTTGTTACAAGCCAGATTTAGGTTCAGTAAATATTTTCGCCTAATTGATGAGCTGTACCAGACCAATATAGTCTTATCTATATCGATCTCCAGCCCATTGGTCATACACCACTTATTGACTACAGTTAAGTTCTTGTAAAATTGGTTGTATACAACCAACTACAGACTGGTTAATTAAGGAAGTTAATTTGTCAACTAGTAGGATCAGAGCATCTTTAACTACCTGACCAGAAGTGTGTTTTAATCCAGATGACTTGTAAGGAGATAATTCTGTCAAATATTACAACATTTCAATCTTATCTATATTGTAATCAATATTGTATACAACATCTCTTTCATTACCAAGCATCATGTGTAGCTCACTTTCAAGAACATCTCAGTTATTTGTATTACAACTAAACCGAGTGTTCCACCAACCATGTGATATTCATGGCTCGGGCCCATACAGGGGTTACTGGCAGACCAGGCATGTTACCAGTGAAGATCTGCTCAGTGGAAGAATGTAGAAAGTGTCCATGTAAGTGGAATCAGCACTTTAGCAAGACAACCAAATCGTGACCAATCTTGCTATATCTTGTGTGTCGGTGGAATCAGCACTTAAGAGGTCAAGTTTAATCTTCCAAGACTGCAAACAGAACAATCAAAAAGAAAGAACCCAGGTATAGGGGGAAAAGAGAATTGAATGAACGTGAGAACGACATCACAATGTTCCCCAGTAAAGCCTCATTCAGATGAATGCTGAAAAGTTTACCTGAAACCCTAATACTGAAGTAAAACACTGGCCTTGGGAGTTATCCAGTCAAATCACGGGAGGAGACCAATATACTGCGAAAGAATTTTACATTGCACCTCATCTCATCACATCCTTTTCTCTTATGGGTGGAGGGTTTCCATAAGACTGTAATTTTGTATTTGTCTACTGATTATTGAACATAGCGCACAAGCGCGTCGAGAAGTGTATTCTCCACTATAACTTAAGCAGATAATGTAGCGAATTGTTTGGATCAATAAAAAATGGATCCAACGCACAAGTCAATATCACGATATTACACTGGTATAGACTTAGTTACATTTCATTATCAAAGCTAATAAATGTTTGGCTCACGCATTTATGTGTAATTTAAAAAAATATATATATAGATCTATATATTCGTCTTACCAGAGCCTTTTGTTCTATGGTTTGTGCATTGGTAAAATGCCTAATAACAGTGTGAGATCTGGAGATTGTTTCTAGATAAATCTCCTGGGAGTCCAACAATTTATAGGCGATGTCCAAAACATAGTACTAGCTGCCGCAATTAGGTTTAGCTTGTCACCAGGGCTACGTTTCTAAAAATAGAATACGGTACTACAGCCTTCGATAGCAAATAAGCTTGACAGGTTGCAGTTTCCAATTTGTGAACGCACAATTGTCTTAAAGGCGTTTAACACTATTAGACATAGATCCAGAAAACGCACAATATGGCTGATTGATGTATATATATACATAAGGACAAAAACTCCAAATTGGATAGCAGATATCAGTCATGGGCATGACAGAGTCCAATGATGTAGACCTAGATCTAGATCTATTTACAAGTAAACATTCACCATATGTGAAAGCATAGAACTATAAGTGACCACTTCTCTATTGAAAGTAACATTTTATCTGTCTGAGGCTAACCAATCGTTCAAGTCTGCTGATACAAACAAAATCTAAACCCAAAGATCCAAATTTGTCACATTGTTAGTGGGTCATGAAATCTAGCTAAACTTTGCAACTTACCAAAAATAGCTGTTGTAAACAAACACGCACAGACGAAGAATCATGGGGAAATTTTGAAACTAGCCATGTCAAATTGGTAACCAGGAGCTAATAAATCACGTTATAGAATGGTATTATAAGGCGGCCGTCTATTTGTTTTGGTCAGCTAGTATTGGTAACCGTGGCGTCGTTAGTATGCAAGATAATTCCCAACGTCAACATTGGATCCTCTGCCACGACCTTCGCCTTGATCATGTGTTGAGGGTTTCATTAGAGTTGTCACCATTATTGATCTTTGTCCAGTCCAAGACAAAGAAATAAGTTCTCTTTGGATAGTATATTGTAAGTACAAGTGAGTCTCGAAATATTACGATCATTATTTACCAAGAAATACAACCAGGGAACAAAGAAAACCGTGGCGAAATTCTAGGTTTTCAGGACACGATCTCACATTCTCAGTGCGGAAGCCATTCTGACTAACTCAGTAACTGCGCTGTTTCGTGAAACATATGCACATAGATACTCACCTTCGTAAGCCTTCTCCCAAATATATTCGCTCCTCCTGGTGCGGATAGATAGCTTCAAACAATCAAATAAAGAAAATGTGCGACAAAAATCACACAACCTGTGAAGAATAGCGAAATTCAAAGCACTTGCACTGACAACCCGAACTCCAGTTTTGACAGTCGTCTACATTTGGCGCAGAACTCTGTCCTCATCAAAACATTGGTGACGTCACGAGCCACGTGGTCCTGGACTAGGTCACCGCACATGCGCAGTCCGGAAAATTCGTCACTTCCGGACGTCACCATTTTGCGGTGATTCACACGGAAGAACCGGGCAGTAACGTGTTAGTCTGTCATTTAGTCGTTTGGAGTCGGCAGCAAAATGTTTTCGTGGGTATCAAATGACGATAAACGTAAGAAAGAACCAGAGGTCTTCGCCAATGTCTCTGAAGGCCTCAAGAAACTGTATAAGACAAAGTTGTTTCCTTTAGAGGAACACTACAAGTTCCATGACTTCCACTCCCCTCAACTGGACGATCCCGACTTCGACGCCAAACCGATGGTGTTACTGATAGGTCAGTATTCAACAGGCAAAACTACATTCATCAGGTACTTACTTGAACAAGATTTCCCAGGCATCCGTATAGGACCAGAGCCTACTACAGATCGATTCATTGTTGTTATGAATGGAGAGAAAGAGACAGTCATTCCAGGCAATGCGTTGGTTGTTGACCCAAAGAAACCCTTCAGACCACTGTCAAAGTTTGGAAACGCCTTCCTGAACAGATTCCAGTGTTCGGTCCTACCAAACCCTGTCTTGGAGAGCATCACGATAGTCGACACGCCAGGCATCTTGTCTGGGGAGAAGCAACGTGTGGATAGGGGGTACGACTTCAGCAGTGTCATAGAATGGCTGGCAGAAAGGGTTGACAGGATTGTTCTTCTCTTCGATGCACACAAACTAGATATCTCAGACGAATTCCGGAGAGTAATCCTTAGTTTACGTGGATACGATGAGAAGATCAGAATTGTCTTGAATAAAGCGGACATGGTCGACCACCAACAGTTGATGCGAGTTTACGGTGCCTTAATGTGGTCACTTGGCAAAGTGTTGAGTACTCCAGAAGTATCACGTGTATACATTGGATCTTTCTGGGATCGCCCTCTACACTTTGACATGAATAGGAAATTGTTCGAGCTAGAAGAACTAGACCTCTTCAATGACATCCAGAGTTTGCCACGAAATGCTGCTCTACGGAAGTTGAATGACCTCATCAAAAGGGCTCGTTTGGCAAAGGTGTGTATATGTCTTCAAAATATTTACATATGATCTGTTGATATGCATTCGTGTAATAACATTTGAACTTTATTTTTAAGAATTATATCTTTTATTATATGTTCAATACCATCATATTTAGGAAATAACATATTGCATAACATTTAGAAAGCATGTTTTGCTTATATTACAATACAACGCAGGAACAAGTTAAACCATTCATAGGGGGAAATACCTAGCTACAGGCATTGTGTAAAAGGGGGGGGGGGGCAAAACTGTCTACAAGTATTCACAATAAATTCATGTACCATTCAATAAATACAGAAGAAACCACATGGCTTTGTATAGAGTATGGACAGATATGTGTAGAAATATATTTTTTTAAACATTCATGGAAATGAAGATGTTCTTAACCTCAAGTCACATGACAAGTTTCATTTTAATGAATGTCTAAACTTTAAGCCTGCAATCAACTGGGCGATTCTTGTTCCTTTGCCTACGATATATCATATGGTCCCCCCATATCGCATCGCACAGTGGGTTCAGCCTTGCGATTTCCAGCCACGCGAATCCTGTGGAGGGTACATTTTGTAGGCGACAAATTGTACCTTGGAGGGACCCAGAATCGCATCCGATAAAATTCAAACATGTTTGTCTTTTTCTGGCGATTTTGTACCTGGAGCCAGATACCACACATGGCAAGGGTGGACCGCCGCCCGTACCGGAATTGCAGGGTACCCCAGACCAACAGGGAAAATAGGTTTTGCTGCGATTTTGGGTACCGGTGGAGCGATGGACCAATCAGATTACTGGATTTGGTCACCTGGTATCAACAACAACACAGCCACGTGCCACAACCCCAGCTCACTTGTGTGACTACTTTTTAAAGAATACTCATTGACTATATCTACAAATACATATTGTTTTATGGCTATATAAGTGAAAAACCTTAAGTCTTTCCTCTGATAAGACCTGATAATCAGAGAAAAACTCCATGATAGAATTACCGGTAGGGATATTTCGCAGGGACTAGGGGAGCGGGATTTATCACAGGGGAAAATCGCACAGTGGACCAGAAAACGTGTGCGATTCTTGTACCACCCCCCACTGAGTACACCCACTGTGGAGGTTGACGACCCATGCGATAAACTGTCCCTCTCTGCGATTTTGGGGAGTCCCAGTATTGCAGGGAGATATATCGCCAAGTGGATTACCGCCTTAAGACATTCATCGTACAAGAATCGCACAAATCTTAAGGTCGACTCCTTCCCTGAGATAAATCCCCCTCCCCTAATCGCAGTGAAATGCTCATTCTGGTAAATTAGGTGGGAAGAGGGTAGAAATAAATGGAAAACAACTGTCCCCTACAACACTCCGTGTTGCCCTCGGTAAAATCTCAATTTTACTTCAACTTACCAGGTAAGTCTCCCAAATTTACTAATTTATCATACCTGGCTTTTATATTCATGTGGGAAAAATCGAAATCATCCGCTGTGGTCCAAGTGTGTGTATCTTGTGACATGTGGCAGTGTTGTGTATTTTCCTCGTTGGTCAGGGATACCCTGCGATTTGGGAATAGGCGCCCAACAACCCTTTCCAGGGGATACAGGGGTCTAGGAACATAATCGCAGAGAAAAATTCAGACATCTGATTCCAGGTCCCTCAAAGGTGAAATTTGTCGCCAAGTGAACAAGAATCGCCCAGTGGGTTCAGGCCTTAACATCCTCACCCACTCCCAACCCTCGCATACCATAAATTAGCTGATATTTGTCGCAGAAGTTTATTTTTTGAAGTTCTGTGTTTTATATCACAAGTGCTTCCTATTGGAGCGTAACTTGTATACATAATAACAAATTTTGTTTTTTGTCCGTCATAACTAGTTAGTTGTCCAAGAAGGTCCTCCGAAGCAATGTTGATATCAATTATGCGGTAATGCTAGTACGTGTAGTTTCTCAAGTGAACAACCCACATATTTATTGATAGCAGACAAGTTTATAATATCGACCCACAAGTTTAGGATAGGGAAAACACATAACATGTAAGCATATTATTTCTAGTGGTTCAAATAGGATCTACCTGGTAATGTCTCTTCTAAAAGGTTCATTTATGAGTTGAAATATTTATTTAAATACGCAATATTGAAATTGTATTTGGTGTCCTGTCTAATATCAGATTTGTTATAAGTAAAGACTAGTGGTTTGGTCCTTTCATCTTTTTTTTTTAAACACAGTTAACATTAAGTAAAAATACACACACATGTTTGACATCTCATAGCCGATGGTGTACATTCCATCCGGATGAACCACTTGTCCACTCCCTTTTGGGTCACCCCAGCTTGGTAGTGTCTCTTCCGGTTTCTGTAATGTCACGGGAACGTCTGCACTAGTTTATGTCCGCATCCTTATCCATCTAGAAAATAATGGCCCCTTTAGCCCGCTACAACTCGGGCTTTGTCTCTTATGTTTCAATATATCTAGGATCAGGAAGTTGACTTGTATTATCGCCTGTTCCAAATCTGTGCTGCAGCATGAGGTTCCTCGACAATAATGGTTAATGTATTTCAAGGTTATGCAGATCATTAATGTAGACTAATAATTATCCCCTTTTATTAGGCACACCACCGTATCGCGAGTCAAAATGCGTGACCAAGTAATTTATACAGATCTAATTGTGACATTTTTACATCGAGATACTTGCTAGTGGTTACACGTAGATGTGTCTAAAATGTTTGGGAAGACGCGTTTGTTTGTAGGTCAGTCTGGTTTGGGTTAGTGAGTGAATAGAATAGTAAACGGGCGGGGAAGTCTGATGGAATGTTTCTGTCAAACTAAGGGGTCATGAGTGATGTATAGTTTGTAACATGTTTGGTGGCTGTTTTTTTCCACAAATAACGAGACATTGAAGAATTACTCAGTTTATTTGATATTCTAAATAATTTGAATGTCACTTGGGGCGAGTTACTTCAAAGGATCACAGTACATATACTTTCTGTATCATACAGAAAGGCGAGAGAGGTGAACAAGAGTTATGATGCATAGTCATTTAGCCGATACTTTCTGACCCACATGTAACAGAATCAACCGGCCACAGTGTATGTCCACTGTAGATAAACACCACATATAGACACATGTACATGCATATAGAATAAACAGGGATGGCTCTCTCATGGCCTTGCTTGACGGTTGTCCACGTGACAGGTGGGTGGGTCCGGCGTCATTCTCATTCCTCATTATCATGTGACTCGCTAACACTGGTCCTTTTATTTCGTGACGTAATACGCATGGCAACGTATTATATATATATATAACATTGACAATTTTGTGAGGGGGCGGGGCTTGGTAAAGATGATTTGTTCTAGAGTGGTTATTACCTTCCACATAAGATTTAATCAAACTCAGTGGTGGTTCTCATACGGCTGTGTTATCTTATCACCGCACATTTATAGATCTGTGACTCAGAGATAAACCCAGTATTGGACTCATTTACACACCTTTGTTATGTGTACTTATCAGAATCAGCCATGGTCCTGTTAGAATTCGCAGATTTTGTTATTAAGGAATCTTATATAAGTGACAGATTAACTATAATAATTGATTCAAGTGTAGAATAATGCTGTCTCACTCAAAATCCCCGAAAAATGGATGTCCACTCTAGAATTTAAACGCTGATCTAAAACCTTTAATTCCTTTGCGTCAACGTTTCGACTTAACTCTTCTTCGGGACAGGAATGAACATAAAACTAGAATACGGCAACTTTTATACCGCAGATTAGATCGCCTAAATGTGATCCCCACAACGGGAAGTCATAAAACTGTTATGTCTGATTTCGGTAGTTCATTAAGCCATCATGTTGAACGTATTTTGAGGCACCGCATTCTGATGATCAGAATACTGTACTGATGACACTGAAGGTGTTTCACGATCTTCTCTACTATTGATTTATTCACCTCGATTGTTGTCAGCGTCATATGGTCTCAGCAGTCAGTATAAAGTGAAAGTGTTCTGTATGACATAAACGTATATTTGCCTAGGACTAATGCTGAATTATTCACAAACCTTTATATTTTAATTATCATGATAAATGCCATAGTGTAGTGGGAAGTGACGAATGTCCACTCAGCTCTATGCATGAACCGTTGGCATGGCCTTGTATTATGCATGTTCCATGCTACGCTATCATGTCAGGTGGCTTATGAAGTGGCACATGCTATGAGTACTAATGTTGAATATGGAGACAGCCATAGACGCACACTGGGCAGTTTGCCATATCTCTTCACACCTCACCCTTATAGCCAGTGAACTGACTGGTGCCATGGATAGTCTGTAGTGTCATCCCGGGTTTAAAGGTTACATGTACGTTTCTCGACGGGGTACAGGGGTTGGGGCATTGAGGTCGGCGAACCCCTCACCTCAAGCATTGTACGACCGGGGTTCGAAAGTTTACCCCCAGAGAGGATGACCGGGGTGTAGGTGCAGCAGGTACTCGGAACAATTGGCGATTTTTCTTCGCGGAACACTGCCATGTCACCACAGGGTTTTGTCATGGGTTTTGAATACCCTTTATTTCTTGGATGTTGTTAGTCATAATTAGGTACATGTCTTCCACATTGTCCCGACCCTATTGAGAAATACATTACATTTATGTAGGTAGGCATGTTTGTATGCTGTATATATGTACATCATAACACATTAATTGTGTATTCTTTCTAATCTTTTTCAAGACTATTCATTTAGAGGGAAGGCGTGAAACTGTAATCCTTATACTTTAATAAGCACATGGCGCTATACCCAGATTCTACTAGGTTTAATTATACTTTATTTCAACCTACATACTCTTCACCGCCCAATAAGCCCATGGGGGGAAATCTGTGCTTGGTGTTTCTCAATGATAATCACGCCACAAAGCGGTACACTTAGTCACTATGCTGGTATTCGTCATCTCGTTTTTAGTCGCATCTAGTCATACTGGTATTCTGAAAGGCTTGAACAAGGTGTTTCTTAAATACAACTTTAAAATGGTTACCTCATGGCCAGTTGTATCTGTGCTCTTAGAGAACTTCATAGATCAAATGGCGGTTAGACAGGAAATTCCCCTCGTGATAGTTTTAAGCAACAAAGCAAGACGCTAGTTCATCATTCTAAAGTAAAACCTATGTCCATTAAGTAGCCTATTTAATACTGAATATAGTTTTCATTTGCCTATTCTATCCATAAGCCCTCGTCTTAGTATGGGCTCAAGTAAATATTACTTCCCGTCAAAGCTTACAATCACAATAATAGATTGAGCGAATGGAAGAAAAATCAAGTTTATCTAATTCAGTGTCAATGAACGGAGGAAAATAAATAACTGGTAGACGTTGGCGCAGCAACATATTTAGAAGCAGACGATGATGGATGGCATCTATATTTTATTAAATAAGTGATAAGAAACATCTCTATGGCAAGCCCATGCCACCTTGAAAGTAACAACATCCTGTAAGTTTTGAGCCATATTGCTATATTTTCTCCAGGTTACTATTGTCCTGAGTATGAGAACATACAATCCAACAATGGAAACTATCTTACATCAGCTCCACACTTTTAAAAAAAACCTAGGGTTTGTGAAATGTAATACGAAGCAGTGTAAATGTTTACCATGGGTATGGGTGATCAAGGGTTAATCCCATTCGGACTCGCCTGGCAACGTAATTCCTGGTTAGTATCACGCATGTGAATTTGGAATGATCTCGCCATGAATAAAACTACCTATGATGTGCCATTATTGAAAGTAATGATATAAATAGGCTTCTACTTAGGATTGAGGAATGGGAAACGTATTGATGTTGATCGTCATTTGAGTTAATTCATCTACATTGGCTATATCCACATATTAATTCCGGTTCTCAAAACACTTCATAAAGCAATATTGAAGTCCTTCATGGTTTTATTGTTTTATCTACAAATCCGCTTATGATGCTTATCCCCAACTGATCCAGATGTAAATGGCAGCGTCTAAAAAAACCCTGATATGATTTAGACACTTGAGTGAGACATTTCCATGAGCCCCATCACATTGACTTTGTGTAATGGGTTCGTCCAACCTCCATAGTCTGTATACTCGTCGGTTAATCAGCTAAGATTAGGATGAGGAGTTCCATGGAGATAACAGACTTGGGCAATCTCTGGGTCCATAAAATTGAGGAAGCGGTGTCCTGTCCTGTGAAGATAAAGGCCCCCTGTAGAATCAGTAAGACAACATGACAGAACTGTGCTGGGTGGGGTGCATTTACACAGTGTATACACAGATCATGGGATGGGCAGAGGAGATATATAACAACAATGTTTTCCATAATGTTAAAACTTAATTTCCGTATATATATATATATATATATATATATATATATATATATATATATATATATATATATATATATAACTATTCCTTTTCTGACATCTGGAAACACATGTTTGTCATAGGTAAATAGAGTGGTGAATAACATGCTGACATGTGAATTCAGGATTTCTTGCAGACCTATCTTTATTATCCCACACCGGCTGTAGGTTGTCACTATCATATGTAACAGGCCTTGTTCTCAAATGAGCTCCAGAAATTTAAGAGTGAAACATTCATTTGAGCCATTTCCAAGCACTCTTCGCCACTTTAAAGAATGGGAGTGAATACTACACATTGAAATCATTCAATCAAATAGCATCCAATAAAGACAACCAGAGCTCTATGGTCTCGTCTCAGATTTTACAGTTTGATTTGAGACTAAGTACAGAATATTTTTGAAGACTTTTGAGGAAGCGGGCTCGTGTTTCTCATGACGTCATTGTCATCTTATATATCTTACAACGATCAAACCCAGTAGTGGGACAATACTACGCCATGGTCGTGGCGTAGTGAATGCGAGCTGAGGTTATAGGTGATTGACCAATCAGCAGCCAGGATTTCAGAGAGAAGACAAGTCAAAACAAGAGATTTAAACAGTGAAAGGGGTGATATAAATACAGAACCGCACTCGAATCGTAAAATAAACAATACTCCACTTGTTCGAGTGGGCCGTAATCGTCACTAGGCTTCGCCTCAATGATGATTGTGGCCCATCCAAACCCGTGGAGTATTGTGTATTTATACGATTCTCGATGCAGTTCTATATAAGAACTTCCTTGCAAGAGCTGTATTTAACTCAACCTATTAGAGAATGCGTATGTTCATTGTGTACATGTATACATGGTTTATATGTAGAATGTGTAAATACATATTGATATACGGGTAGACAGTATGTTTCTGATATATAAATGTGTGAATATATATGTATATGCAACGGATTTGAATCTCGTTTAAATTCAAGAATAAATAAAGATTGTTTGCCACATTGCACAATTGCCTTAGTATACTAGTGGCATTCTTCCTTTACAAGACCAGGCTTAAACTTACCTGGTGCAACTGCTGCATACCAAAAACGAATGTCAGTTGCTACACCTAGATGATGGTATTTGTTAACAGTTTCCATATTTATATTTTTTGAAGTACAAAAATTTATTGGCAGACATTTCCCTTAGCCCCCATCAAACATCAGTTTTGACTTTTCAATATTTAGAGTTAAAGTGTCTTTTTTCTTAAACCACATACATTTCTCACTTAGAATGTACCATCATGTTAAGGGTGTTGGCGAATCCCATGTTGACCTAGACCTGTATTGTATATCTAGCATATGGTACAAGTACACGTGCCTGTATAAATATATCCATTGTTGTATACATACACAATATTACCATGACTTTGATCTGAGTGCCCGTATTCTCCGCGTAGTTGATGCGAAGTAAAACTCCGAGCGATAGCGAGGAGTATTAGGTAGTGTCAACCACAAGTTAATCTAGACATTACTGAAGATTTTGCAAGTTGAGTGTTCAGAGCTGAGAGGGGCAGTGTTTTGATTGGACTAATATTAACAGCTTATAATCAGGAGGTGGCTATAATATTTCCCGGGACCAAATCTCTACCAATATCAGGCGTGCCGATCGACAGGTGTGGAATGGAGTATTTTCAGGACAGGGATTTCCCCATCAAATGGGTGAGCTATTGGGAGAGTGTTAGGGCGATGGGGGTTAATATGAACCTTGTTTTGGCGCCTGCCTAGTATGATTCTGATGATTTACCTTTGAGGTGCCCTGTATCCAACATAAAGTGGCGTGGTAGCTGTTTTTCAGGATCATTGTTGAACTGGGGAATGTCAATTTGGCGGTTAAACCAAACGGATATGATAAATATTTGGTGGATTTTATGTATCCTACGAAGGTGAAGGGAAAATAGTTCCTTAATTTATCCCCTCACGTGATGGTGTAGAAACGCACCATTTCGCCATATAACGTAAAAATACCGTACGAAGTTTACTTTCGGGTATACAGTAAATATAGAACGACCTACCAAGCTTGTACAAGCCACAAAACTCGATAAAAATCTACGGTTCACACGGAACTCGGCGTAAATGCCTTGTTCCATACAAACCGTAAATTACCATCTCGTTCTGTGGCTTGTACAGCATAGTCAGGACATTCTATATAGTTACTAAAAGGTCCTCACTAACAAAACGAAAAACACTAAGTAATCCGGTTGCCTTGAACGTTTACATTACGGTTATATTTACTCTTACAAGCATTACCCAATATCGTTTGATGACTTTTTGGGACCCAGGGCTCGATCGGTCATCAACCTGTATAATTAGACATTGAACCCCTTGATGGCGTGAGACCGTCTCCAGTAGTGTAAATCAATACTCATACGAATGGTATCTATTATGATATTGGGATTTTATTTTCTTTTTTCTCCCCGTTTCAAGGAAAATACATTGGTCTGCACTTGATAAAAGTCCACAGCCATAAAATACATACTCCACCTTTTACCCAGAAGTTCGTTGAAATGTCACCTTGATGTTAATTGATTAATAGCAGGTAACTAGATCCGTGAGTACACAGGATCCAAGGATTTGTAATAGATATGCCATTGTTTTCCGGATTAAATCGTACTCTAACCCTAATTGGTAATTAAATACTACCTGGGACTATTTTAACCATTTGATTTACACTCAATGTGCTAGTTCTTCCGTGTCAACAATACAAAAAATTACAGGTTTACATTCTATAAACACTGACATGGCAGGAAACATTAATTTTGAAGCTTCCGGAGTAGAAAACTAGGAACAGATAAATGCGTTGGAAGTGTCCTACATGGGAATAGAATAGAGTAGCGCTACGGACTTCAGCCAGGAGATAAGTGAGATTCAAGTATGTCCGCCCCCAGTCCTACTGCCACGCCCCCTATAGACTTCACACACTACAGACTACCCTCAGCCCGTACCCTTTTGACGTCGCCGCAGTATTATTCAAAGCTAGTGTTATTTGGTGAACGATGAGCTTCTGTTTCAGTTAATGTTAGTAAAGCAATGTGGGTTTGTCCCTTATGTATAGATCACTTCCATTAGGCCCGTATCGAGTATATAATAAACAGTAGCATGTGGAAATGAAAGACAAAAAAAGACAAACACTTTTTTACAACTCAAACCTGTTCAACGAATGCAGTGGTGGTATACATGTACATGTACTTCCCTAAAACGCCTACGCTTTTGGGAACGTTGGCATATTAGTATATTAATTGGGATCTTCTTCAACTTCTAACAATTTTTGAAGATTGAGTAATTGTAACCTTTCGTGCTGAATGTTATAACATCATTCGAAAATATCAGAAATTATTAGAAATATCTCGCACACACATAAGGCCGATATTGGCAATCTTTTGGAATATTTCGCACATACATTTGCAGATGTGTGAAACTTCTAAGATTGTATCACACACACGAGAAGTTTTTTTTAAAAGTTACACATATATTCTTACGTGTGGCAAAATATCTCACACATACAAAACAGAGGTGTACATTTTGGAAAGCAAAATCTAGCTCATACACCATACAGCGCTCGGTGCCATTTACACAAGATTAGTGAATAGCCCTGTTTACTCGAGACACAAGGTGTATTTTGGTAATGCTAAGCAATGTGGCATTATCAGCCGCAGTGATAAGTGAAGCTAGTGTGTTGGTCTGTATAAACGTGTACGTGTGGCATGAAGGAGGTAGGAGGATACAGGGGCGGGGGGGAGAGTCAGCAGGGGTTCCGACTATATTGACTTAATATAATCACCAGCGATGACCGGTACCAGGCCTTGAATGAGCGTGTCAGATGATATAGATATCCAACTTTGCCCTACTTCTTACATTCAAGCAGAACACATTTTCTTCGGTTGTGGTATAAATTGAATTTCCGTACGTGGCTAAACCTGAACTGCGCTGGGCAAGCAGCTACCACGATGTGGGTGGCAGTTTGAACTGTCACGCCTTTTATAACCTCAATTAACAGCGGCGCTGTCATGTTGGGTGGAAGAGCATTATTTTTATGTTGTCAGGGGTACAAAACAAACTGTGGTATAAATGAATCGAATCAATCGAACCCCCTACTTTGGGCGTAAAGAAGGAAAAGATATATTGTAAAATAAATTCTTCCAGGACGAAGATTACCAAACTTTTCCTACAAAAAAAAGAAGGTTTATATAGAATCGAGAATTCACTACTACCAAAAAAATCCAGAATGTTAGAACTGAGAATTCACAACTCAGTTGACTATCTAATGTGGACGATTTAGCGATTTGCCCCTTCCCTTCCCTTCTGAAAACATATATTTTGAAATCTGTGTTAAATTTCGAAGGATGGCAAAATCTAATAATTCTGTAAAAGAAGGGAATCTTTCTAAATGTGAATTCTTCAAATTCATGCTAACTTAGAAATTGAAAAACAACTGGCAGTCTTTCCGAAGGTTGTGTTTTTTCTTGGGATAACATCAAAGGGCAGATTAAACGTTCGATGATATGATTTATCACATGCACCCTCAATTGGAAAGTTTTTCATATGCTTGCTATTGTATCTCAATCAGGGCTAACCTCAAGGGGATAAAATGCCGTCTTGTGTTGGAATATCAAAATGCACGCAATGTAATATATTGAAGTATTTGGGCCTCATTGTCCACAATTTTCTATTTCTTCATCAAAGTGGATACACACTGCGTCCAAATACTGTTCCTACTTGGGACGGAGATACATCCACCGACCAGATCGCTAGAGATGGATACACACCCTGGCGTTTTCTCTTTTCTGTATGTTATTTTGTCTTGACTCTTATGTAAACCATGCTTGTCAAAATTGGCAGATTAAGCATGTGAGTTTCCTGGTCTGGAGCCACTTGGAAATAGGTATACCCATGCCCAAGTTGACCTCCAGCACATTTTCAATAACTAGTATGTGAAATACTTTGTGATGATGAGATGAATATCGACTATCCCAGATTCCTATATGCTAAACTCCTTCGCGGCTTTGTAACAGAACAACAGATGTAGATGGGGATGAGCATGTTTTTTCCCCTAATGAATGATATTCGGGTGCATTCTAATCCAGAACAACACCCAATCGTCCCTAACAGAATGGTCTGATGTATAAAGTGGTACTTATTGCAAAGAGAAATTTTGAATACATAATTGAGACATAGTTTCACCCCCACCTCCAAATAGAGATATAGAAAGCCCACAGCTGCCATCCTGTGCACAACACTGTAATTATGAAATACATCATAATGTTCTACGCGGTCATAACAGTGTAACTCTTGATACAAGAAGAACTGGACGGTCGGAGACTACAGAGACTCTACTTGTTTCTCGGTGGCGGTGGTGGTATGAACATATCCAGAGGGACGTACAGGTCACTTGTAAACCACAAATGGAAGTTTTTGTCGGGGTATCATCGGAGCTGTAATGTAGGCAGACCTGTCCGCTGCTATGTCGCCAAGTAGACCCGTTCTAAGCCGTGATGCTCGGCGTAATGCTGGCCGCTGACCCGGGGTGTTCCCTAACACGTGCCAGTCCGGCTCGTCACGTCATGGTCTCCACTTAATAGTATACCGTACGCAACTTTTAATTACAGACCAATGTGTCGGATATATATGAGTAAATAGTTCTTAGATACTCGCTCGCTCTCCCTCCCCTCCCACCTTTAAGACGGAAAGATTACATTCGAAAAGGGAATCTTCTATATTGTTGGTGTTTTTTTTTAAAAGAATCAACATAACCAACAAAGCAAAAATACCGAGCAACGAGATTGTGACATCTTTTTGATTGGGTGTATTTTGGGTTCTCCATAAAAGGTTTTTAACAAGATATAAAAAAAGGCTAACAAATGTACACATTAGATTATATTCCTTTTCAGTTACTATGTTAAAAGTTTACCTTCTTCCCTGTTTACTAACATTTGAATACTTTCGGTAGACGTTCACTTGTGGTTTGTACCACCACTTGTACACGGACACACCTCGTGAGTTAAATATGATGTCTGTACAGCTAGAGACATTAAAACATATAGGATGTGACCAGAAAACCAATAGCTATCCTCAGTTTCAAGTTCCCAAGAGATTTATTTGCGTCTAGTTTTTAGACTAGGCATATTTCTGATCTAAACTAGTTTCGAACCGTAGCCGTTATCTATCTTGTCGCAGATCCAGCTGGAAATTCAGTTTGGTTAGGAATGGTATTAGGGATAAGTTTTTATCAGAACAAAACACAGAAAACAGTCCAACACGTATGTGTAATGTAGAAGTCGGGGGAAGTCGGGTCACTCCAGACAGCAGGACAAATAAGAATTTGATATACTTTGCCGAGAGGGTAATTTTCTTTACTACAAATGATGGTTATTAATGTTGCAGGAAACATCAATTTCATGTTGTCGGTCTAGCGTTGCCTTACTTGACTATAATACTAAATTCTCATTGATCAATACAGTCAATAGTATACACAGTGAGATAAAACATCTGTTGATGGATCGCGCTCACATTCATTCGTTCACTCGTGCGCACTCACCTCATTCTCACTCAATTGCATACATAAACATTCACTTTCTTGCAACACTCACTCACTCCCTCACTCACTCACTCACTCACTCACTCACTCACTCACTCACTCACTCACTCACTCACTCACTCACTCACTCACTCACTCACTCACTCACTCACGTATTCACTCGCCTCCTTGCCCCCACACTCACTCACTTGCCCTCACTCACTGTGGTCCACATATAGACCAGTTCTAATGTGTGGTTACTCAGCACATGGCCTGTTCTCACTGACAACTTCAAAGTCGTCAGTCTTCTTTTATCCTTTCGCTCTTAGCATCTTGGGAAAAACGTGAACATGGTCCCTAATTTCCATTTACCTCGAAAAACTGGTATGTAACGTTCCTGCAGAGTTATACTGCTGCTCACATGCAGAATGGCTGCTTTCAATATAGTCAATTAGGACCAGTCAATTTTGCTTTTGAATTAGAATCTCAAATAGTACTGGTTGGTTACATAATAAATTCAGATATAAATGTAACGTGTTACATATTAAAATTCTGTGAGATACTCCAATTCCAAGTTACCTGGATATTACAATTGTGACCTTCTAATTGTGACCTTAGTCGGTGGTAGATGTCACTGCCATGCCAGATAAGATTGGTTGATAGCAGGTATAAATACGGACGATAATCTCACAATAGCACTGATTATGTGACATGCCTCTGCAAGTGCTGCAACAGTCGTTTCAGTGAAGCCTGCGCGCGGTGGAAGTTGATTAAAAAGAGTTTATGTTAGAATGAGTACTCATTGTGTTTGTAAAATACAATATTCGTGGAAATTACTGGATATAAAGCCCAGATGATTATAAAGTGGTTCAACTAAGTTGAATTCGTTAATGAAACTCCATCTTAACAGATATTGATGAATTTTTTAACCCCACAAAAACCTCCTTACTTAAGACCCGTAACACTGCTTTCAATAATACCCAGTGTATTCACGTCACGCCATCTATCGGGCGAACACAGCGCAAACTGTCTATACGACCAGCTGATCAATAGATCACCCACCCTGCAGTAGTTGCCCCCCTCAGCCTCACACCCTCGGCAGGGTGGCCATACTCAGATCAGTCTAATGTTTCCACTGACACCAGCGGCCGGTGGCACCCTAGAGGCTACCCTCACGCCCGGAACCAGCCTCCCTGGGCGGCTAATTTTTCCTGAGATAGGGAGGCTTGAGACGGGCTGATCATTCCGGGACTCTTAAAATGTCGCAGTACGTTTTATCTGTTGTTTGACGGAGAATCATGGGGAAGTTTTTGAAGTTCAGAGGCGGGGATGTGACCTCAGTCAGTACACGGTTATCGACAATACACGGATATCTATGTATATCTACTCAGTCATGGAAAAGACAACTTATTCACTCATGCAGAAATACTATATAGTCTATATGGGTATAAGGTTGTTCATAATGTCATTGTGTAAGGTAAGATCGCTTGTTCTTGTTATGGTAGAGCTTAATGTATTTTTGTAAATAGTAAAAACCAGGACATTTTTTATTAAGGGGAAAGAATGGTGGAAATTAGGTAAAGAGAAAGTGAATTAAACAAAGAAAGAAGGGAAATAGGGGACACATTGGAATACCCGTTTAGGGAAGAAATATTGTGGATAATAGGGAGAACGATACGTTTATGATAGTAAGGGTAGCACATCAAGTTCCTTTATCATCATCACTACGTGTTCTAGTTCATGTGGTGGTCCTGATGTGATGTCACTATCAGACGGTAGAGATGAAACACTGATTCTGATTACACTGTTAGGCAACCTTCAGATCTGCCGACGTTTATAAGGATTTAACCTTGAATGGTAATTGAAATTCGTCTGATAATCAATGCAGTCAAACTATGAGTCATTCCTAAGTCATTTTATCATGGTCTAACATCCCCAACCTAGAAGGCTACTTGGCCATCTACAGGCTACTGAGCGTGCAGAGACCAACACCCCTGCCGGGGGAGCTTTCTAATGAACAAACATGCAAACTCCTATTGTTAGTATTAACAAAGAACAATTTCGACTTCAACTGTAAACACTACTTCCAGGTGCCATGGGCACAAGGGTGGTACCCACATATGCCAACCTGTTCATGGCCGATTTTGAGGATCGACATATCTACACATACGGACTACAACCCCTGTTGTGGCTCCGCTTTATAGATGACATATTTTTCATCTGGCCCCACAGGCTAGACAAACTAGATAAATTTGTTACCTATATTAATGGGGTACACTCCACCATTAAATTCACTTCAGAGCTATCAACGACAAGCGTTAACTTCCTCGACACTATCATATCACAAGATAAGAATGGTGTTATTTCGACTGATCTGTACACCAAACCCACAGACAGTTCCACTTACCTCCACTTCAACTCGGCACACCCATGCAATTGTATACGAGGTATCCCACATAGACAGTTCCTGCACCTTCGTCGCATATGCTCAAATGTCTCCATGTTCATCAAACATTGTGTCAACCGAGGGAACACTTCGTGAGATGTGGCTATCCTGTAGAACTCGTGGAACAAGCCTTCCTTAAGGCTCTCTCGAGAGAGACCGACGGGCCTTGATTTTTCCTGACCAATCGGGAAAACCCAAGGACACAGACCCCAACATCCTTGTAACCACTTACAATCCAGGTTTTACGGGTATATGTGAAGTAGTCGAAAATAACTGGGATATCCTAGGTAAATCCTGCTCCACGCGGGAAATACATAGGGAATCTGTGATCTCTGCTTTCAAGCGACCCATGTGTCTCAGAGACTATCTGGTTAGGGCAAAACTACCGACTGTGCCCCCCCCCCCCCCCCCAGGCCTCGCAGAACCGAAAAAGATGTCTGCGCCTAAAAAAAATTTGATATTGCCCGAAGCTCAATACCAGTGGTTGTATACTATGTATGGCCAGTGGCCACACTTACATGAGTAGACATAATGTGAGCTGCGGTAGCTCAAACCTTATTTACTGCATAGAGTGCACCTGCTGTGGCATACAGTATGTTGGGCAGACCAAACAAGAACTCAAAAAACGCTTCATACAGCATTTTGCGAACATAAAAGGGGCCAAGACAGACATGAGTGAGGTAGCCAGACACTTGACAATTGCCACCAGAAGGAAAATGATGTAGAAATTTACATTGTTGACTTTGTCTATGCCCACCCTGATTCGGACAAGGCCAAGTACCTTCGAAGCCTTCTTGAATTTATCTGGATCCAGCGACTCCACATCAATGCCCCCCTGGGGCTGAATGTGAGTGATCCATTGAAACATTAGTGACTCTCATAGATCTCTGGGGTTACACCATATAGCCACGTTAAAAAAGCATCACATAGTCCATGTACAAAATGGAGAAGGGGGATAAGAAGGAGCGGACGGGGTACAGAAAAGTCCCAAAATAGTGTATTATGGTAGGTCAATGGAAGAAAGGTAGGATTCAATGTGTATTTTAAGCTTAATCCGGTCTGTTTATTTTTGGATCCACACTGTCTAAGTTCAAGCATCCATACATGTGTCAAAGGGTCAACGCGGGCAGGGACGTAGGCAGACTGCACACGTTAGTGAAGGGATCTACAGCTGCAAAAAGTATATTTCCCATGCGACAAGATGACGTTGTTCCACCAATCGTCTTGTAATATCCTTAAGTATAGTTGAAAGTTTTTCCTGGCACACCGACAGATTAATTTACTACCGCGATAGGGCTATAAACTAAACCTTGATGACCTTACTTAAAGTTCATTTGCAGACATAGATCAAGAGTCGTTAAATACAAGTGAAAACAGTTAGATGGTCGGATTTAATTGGTCAGGTAAACCGACTACATTGGTTACGCTCTGATTTGCTTAGAGACTGTAAGAAGACGTTATTGCATTGCAAGATCTAGGTCAATAAAATGTTCGACACTGATATTTTTCAAGCAATGGGAGTGCATATTTGTTCTTCATTTTTTAAAACAGAAAAATAGTCAATTCCCATTTTGTGGTGCATGGCAGCTTGTCTAACCGTCACATCTACCACTTACTTGCAACCTTGATATACATATACATGAATATCAGGTATGTATCACTTTAAAAGGTCATGACACAGGACGGTTTGTACGGAGTCCAGTGAGTTAGAAGCTCTGGCATGGACCAACTCCCTAGTTGTCCTGGAGAGTTCACGCCTCCAGCAGACTGAATGGAGTTGGTGGATTGTGTAACGCGGGGACAAAGCTCAGTGGTAGCTGGCGGCGAGAGGCGGGCCAGCCCGACCAAACTGCGGCGTCGGGCCGCCCGCCCGAGCCTAATCACGGCCATCGGTCGCTCCAGGGCCGCCTCCGACGCTCTCCGCTGCACCGTGCTTCCTCAGTTGTGGGACAAGTCTGGCCAGTCCGTGCCGCGCTCACCAGTCACCACTGGTCACCAATGAGCAGCACCGGTAAATAAACGGCCAGACAAAGGTGTGGTTTTACCACAGATTTCCTCTTCCCGCGCGCGACATTTTGAGAACGAATCGATGGCGTCTGCCTCCTTTGAAGTTGATGTTTTCGGGTTTTTTCGTCTTGTTGTAGTTCATGGGGAAAATATCATTGAAGGTTGCTTATTGACATCAATGACTTTGGTTTTCGATTACGTCTTTTAGAATGGATGATCATGAGCTTAACGCCAGTAGAGATGACTTTGTCACTTGTTGAAATTATTTGTGATAATAACGAGATCTTATGCATGTATGAATATTACACTATGAGTCACAGGACACATTAGGTTTCAGATTTTCACTAGGTTGTTTAATCGACTATCTTTTCAATTGTCTGTGGGTACTTGGCAAATCCTTCTGTATACACTTTGATTTTCTCCAGACCATTAGTTACATATTTAGTCCAATTAACTGTGGTACAACTCTTGCTTCAAATATATGAGAAAACTGAAAATAAATCAATAGATTTGAATGTTCATTGACGAATTAATAAGGTTGATATTAAATGGATCCTTTATAATGAGATGTGCTAGAACCTGACAAAAAATGATTTCTATATACTACTTACCTAGAATTATGCATTTCTCAATGCGCATGCTCCATATTATGTATCGCTGTCAGGCACTCAGTAAAATTGTCATATTGCATTGTTTTTCCAGGTGCACGCTTACATTATCTCTCACCTGAAGAAAGAGATGCCCTCCATGTTTGGTAAGGACGCCAAGAAGAAGGAGCTGATCACCAACCTGGACCAGATCTACGCGCAGCTCCAGCGCGAACATCAGATCTCACCTGGCGACTTCCCAGACATTACGCGTCTCCGCGAGCAGCTCCAGCACCATGACTTCACCAAGTTTAACCCCATCAAGCCCAAGCTGCTGCAGGTGGTGGACCGCATGTTGGCTGAGGACATTGCCCGCCTCATGGAGATGATCCCCCTGGAGGAGCAGTCGCAGATGAGCGGGCCTATGGTCCGGGGAGGTGCCTTCGACGGGGTCAGTGAGACTCCGTTTGGAGTGGGCGCTGGAGAGGGCGTGGATAAAGGTCGCGGCGAGGAGGAGTGGGTCGTGTCGCACGACCGGTGCAAGTACGACGATGCCTTCCAGAGGCTGAACCCCATCAACGGCAAGGTAACGGGCGCAGCAGCCAAGAAGGATATGGTGAAGTCAGGTCTGCCCAACTCGGTGCTGGGCAAAGTGTGGCGGCTGGCTGACATAGACAAAGACGGCATGCTGGACGCGGATGAATTCGCTCTGGCGATGCATCTCATCTCCATCAAGATGGACGACCACGATCTACCTGCCGAACTTCCCGACCACCTCATCCCGCCCAGCAAGCGGGGGTTCTCCCCCTGAGCAGATCAGCTCGCCACTAGGTCTATTTATAACTTGCGGTGAGACCCCCAACCACTATTCCTGACGTCATCACTGGGGGTTGTCACCGGGTTTTGTGTCTTTGTGGGATGTTTGGACAGGGAAATAACAGTGTGGAGAGTATTTGAGAATGGGATACTGTACTGATAGGGTGTTCCTTTTGAGATCATTTTAATACAGTGTAGCTTTATCGAAGCGCCGTCAAATTGTGATATGACATATGGACTTCCAAGACATATATATAGACAACCAGAATAATGCGTCTCTCTTGGTTCCATAAGCTAGAATTTCTCTGACCAACGATCCCACGAAACGTTAGACTAGTTTCCAATGACAACAGCAGATTATAGACTAGTGCAGATAGCTCTGTGTACAGTTCTGTCGTCTATAGCGTCGAGGTGTAGGTTAACTCAGTATGGTCGACGGAATGATTAATTGTATCTTCTGCAGGTGGATGATGTGTTTGGAATAAAGCAGGAGCCGTTATAACCCTTTAGCACAGGATGTGTACTTTCTTATTGAATCCAATGCTTGAATCCTTTCGCTACCTATCCTTAAAACGAAAACGAAAAAAATAGATATAAGAAAAAAGCTTTCCATGTGTCGTGATAAGCCAATCTGAGCCTACGTTATTATTTTCGCTCAAAAAAAGGTTAATGAGGTTCGATTCTCACAAGTGATTTATTTTAGCTCATTTTGTGATGCGAATGGAAATCTTGATAGTGTTGGCTTTTGATTGATGAAATTCGTTTCATACACAATGTTTCGAGCATTGTTTTCCTAATATCTCTAAGCTACCAGTGTATTTATTACCATCTATGGTTGCATGCAAAAAATATATGCAAATAGTAGGTGGGATATATTTTTCACGATATAGGGCCTACATACTGTGTAGCTAAATTTCGGCTCATGTTCTACCCTTCTGGATTATCGTATATTCCCGTTCACGTTTAAGGAGGTGAATTTCGACCTCTAAATCATTTAGACATAGTTCAAGCCTGAATTGCCAATTTACCCCAGAGTAATTATTTGATAGTCGCAGTATTCATTTATTTACATGTGTGCAATAACGAAAAAGATATTGGTAAATCAAAATTATCATAGTACCTGACCTATAAGCATGGAACTTAAAAGGACATTCTTTTTGTTTGGGTGGTTTCTTAAGTTAAATAACTAATTATTACATGTTGTAGAATCAATGGCCTGTGAGTCTAGAATTTTATTTGATTGAAGAATTTCTTACAATTTATGTAGGAAGCTTTGTATTTTGATTATCTAATATAATGAGTCTAGCGAGTGACTGAGGGATATTTCCTAAAGCAGCTAAGGTGAATGCATACGGCCTTACTGTGAGTGCATGGTTGTAGCTGCCACGTATAACATGTATTACGAGTGAAAGCTTGACCAACTGAATGTACCTGTGAATGCCATGTGAACTGATAATGCGTAGTAACTAAGCCGAGTTTCCCGACCTTAGGATAGAAGGGATATCAAGTTGGCAAAGTTTCAGTCAAAATGGACCAGTCTTCATACACCGTGTACTCATAAACGTGTTACTAAATTGAATCCGTGGTGAGTTTGTGTACAGAAATGCATCATTGTTCTGTACCTTGTCCCCCCCCCCCCCCCCCCCACCCCCCTCAGTGCCCTCATTACCTGCTGTGGAATGATTAATTAACTCTGTGGTCATTAGTTTTTATGATATTGACAGGGATATTGCAATCATCAATTTTTGAAACGAAAATTGTATATTGGGAACAAAAAGCTAACACTAACGCTTACTGAACTTTGCTCTGCCGATCATGGCTTGCTAAGCTGTGATTACAAGTTCTATGGAGGATGAGTTATTATCATTCTATCTCTAACATCTTGAAGGTTATCAGTTAATTTCTTTAATATTCGAGATTGTTTTACCCTTATAAAATACACCTTACCCTATCATTTTGTTGTTAGACCTTAAATGAATTGCCTTGTGAAGTCATTTTCAAGGTGAGCTGTTATGTAGTCGAGATCTTGCACATTTTAACTCTGGTCATGGAATAGTCTTCTAAAAAGAAAGCTGACCATTCTAACAAGTATATATAACTAGGGTATTACTAGTGAAAAGTAATGGCCGTGTCAAGACAGTGCTAATGATTATATATGTTGTTGTCTGTTGAATGAGTTCTTATTGCTCACTTTTGCATATATTTACTAACAAGAACCATGGGTAGCTGATATTGTATACAGGCTTGGCTATCCACCAATACTCCACTCTTTGCCATGTACCACTCCATATCCCCTCTCCTTCTTCTCTCGATCAAACAAAGGGAGTTTTGCCTGAGAAACCTTTTTAATATAACGATATACCTTGCTTTAAACAAACAAAACCTCTTCTAATCTTTTCCCCTAATTGAGCAGCCTGCTTCGTGTAGTAGTCTACTTGTTGACAAACAAACCGGTTAGTTTCCACCAAACACTAACCAGTCTAAATTCCCTTCTAGTTTCTTGCGTCTCTAGGGACCATGCCGATGCTAGCAGTGCGTCACGTTATTCAGTCATCGTGGTGACCTCCGTGCAGCACGAACTGTAGCAGATAACGCAGAGAGCCCCTCTTCCCACTGTAAGCTTCCCTCTAGCCCCAACTCCTTGCCATTTCTCCACACATGTATGTATACGCTCCATGTTTAATGCCTGTCCCCTACGAAGGTGTGTTTGTATTCACTGTCTTGCCCAAGACTTTAAAAGCAAATTTGTTTGCCTGACTTTCTGTGAAAGGGGTCGTAATTGATGCATATATTACGTAACGAACGCTGCTGTGTGCTTTGGGCCCTTCCCTCAAGGATATACCACGAATTCTTGATTTTCACATCGACATGTGCCGAGGTGAACCTATTATCCAGGGTCTTGCAAACGAAGTCTGGTTTCTCTCGTGTGTAAATGATTGATATAATCAGAATGCCATCTCGCAAATACAGAGACACAATATATTGTCATTATTGATATAATGAGGGCATGTCATGATTGATAATAATTCGCTTACTACATTGGTCTTTTTGATTTTATGATACGGCTTCGTTTTAAGAGTTTGCACTTGTACATAGGACAGCGTCAGCGACGCATCCGTTGAACCAATAAGACTGTCCCTCGGAGGTAGTGTAATAATGGTAATTGTAACCAGGCATATATTGCTATATCAGATATTTGTAACTTCATTTCAAAGAGAGATATGTGACGGAGAGCTATATTTTTGTCACGAGGGTTATTTGTGAGACGAGAGGCTCTTTCTGTAGAACCATATAACACAGATACTCGTAGGAGAGCCACGATTATTCCAAATTTCACACTTACCACACGGCATTTGACGGACCATATATGCAAACCTAAGACTTTCCTACTTGGCACATCACCCTGACACCCTCCGCTGAACTATCACTTGAGCACCGCAACTGGTACCAAGTATGTGACTAAATCTCTCTCCATTTATCACCCAACTAGTCACATCTGACTACGTGTAATTCAAAAGATATCCAACAGATGCCGTTTGGTACGCGTGAAATGACGTCACATATTAGACGCGTGTTACGTCATGTAAAATGCACAGGATGTGGGAGGCGGCGTGTTTGTACCTCTAGGCGGTTGGCCCCACACAAGTTTCCCCAGAGTGTTTATTTTGATGCGGCGAGCAGTGTGCCAAGGGCTACCTTCTATGTAGCCCGTCAGGCAGAGCCACGTGCATGTGCCTACTTGTCCTCGAGTTGCTCTACGACTTGCTCCACAGTGGCCTCCAGTCAGGCCAAAGTTGAGTGTCTTGAATGCAAACGGTCGATACGATACTGGATTTTTGTTAATGATGTGTCACACTAGTCCGGCGCTTTCATGTAGCACGCTGCAAGTGGGGTGCCTCTCATCATTAATCAATGAATTATCTGTCAATGAAGTCTGATGATATGTTTACCCGTGAAAACTTACCACTAAGATGGGGTTCTGACTGTGTAATAAAAGTTAGCTCTTACACCCAATCTTTTGTGTTGTTAATTGATATAACTATAGCATTTTGTTTGCTCTTCATTAGTAGAGGTGTGGTAAAAAGTTAAAATAATTCATACGTACAATTTATACAAAATATCATTTGTAGATATGTATGTTGTTCACTGAATTGTTCGTTTTTCACTAAATCTGAAACATGTATGAGGCATATACAGAGATTCATTTTTACAGAAAATATCTGTTATTTCCTAATAGAATTTTAGGAAATTCAAGAATGCAGGCTTCATACAAACTTCCTGTTTCCCTATAAATTATCGTATCTTTATTATATTCCTATAGATTCCTTGATTTTGGTGAAATATTCCTTGATTTTTTTTAAAGAATGAATCATGAAATTGTGCATGTATAAATGGTATGCTTAAAAGTGATTGCACACTGTCATCTATACCTATTTTTGAATGCAGCTGTGTATCATGAATTTATGCAATGTTGCCACTTTGTACATTTAAAAAAAATACTGTACTTTATTTTCATTTCATTTATTTATTTCTTTAAAAAGAATGCGCTTGGGGGGGGGGGGGGTACTTACCCCTCACGATTCGATAAACAAAGATTGCAGTTTCCCACATTTCCATGGACATTTCCAATTTATAAAATCATTTTTCATGTAAAACACGAAGCAAGTATGAATTGAACCTCATTCACACCAAAGAAACTGTGGTTTGAACCCCTCCAAACACCCTCAGCCCTTTTCCATGGCAACCATTGCTGTCTTTTCCTGTTTTCTCAATCCCTCTGGGTCTGTAAATTCTGCATGAACAATATTGAATTCTGGAATTTGTTAGCCAAGACTGGAATTTTGAAAAGTGGAAGAGGAAATTGACTCTTGTCAGGGGAAAATGGATTGACACAATCAGGGATGTTTAGTTTCCTTGTTTCCGTGGAAATCTCTGGTTTAATTTTTGAAATTTGAAACTCCTTTTCCTTGTGTAAAATGAACATAAGAACTGCTAAATGACTGAAATCAGTCACAGTCTTTGATTCCCACTGAACCTGGTGACAAACTGAAGTCCTAAGACAGATTTGTCCCCTGACTCCACTGTGACTGACCTTCCCTACATGCCCTCAGGCCATCCCCATCACGGACTCTCTGACATGGTTCTAAGGGTACCATGGTGTCTGTTCGGCAGGAAACCACAGAAAAACACAGAAGGATTCCAGGGCATGAATAGGGAGCCAAGGTGACCCTGCTAAAACGGCAGATACCTGTGTTCAAAACACCCTTTAGTGCTTAGTGCTAAACCTATGGGGGTTTGAGGCTAGAATTTTGTTTTTGGTCTTGTTTGTTACTTTTGAGGTTTAGTTTACTACTGTTGTCTCTGAATAGCTCTGTCTCAAAGCTACGATGACAGTTGTCAAGTTTATCAAAAATATGGATCTAAAAGATTGGAGAATGACACATATAATTTCGAACCTACATAGTCAAAGTACCAAGCGCCTATATCCGGAAATGGTGTTTTGTAAATGGGTATCTGTGGTTTCAGCGAGTTCACTTTGGCTCCCTACCCCATTGGTTAATGAATACCAGAACTCTGTAGAGAGTGATCGAAACACTCGCTTAGAGGCATATATACAGCCAGAAACAAGCCAAAAGCAGGCGTGGAGCTAGGTACAGAATATAAGCTGGGAGAGTGTGATAGGCACGTTGGACATGCCTATCAATTTCCATACTCTGTAGGCTGAATTTGTACCATTTTTTTCTTTTAATGATCATATTTTCTGAAATAAGTGGTATATGAACCAATATTATCATTCAAAATGCTATATTTTAGGTAATTTCGATGGAAGATGCTAGCCAAGTCATCTGAGCGAAATAGACCCTCTTCACACTGGCGCCATCTTGTAATGGCCGCCTATGTACGTCAATCGAAAACGAGACGAGCCCTCTCCACTCAGTCCTGAGTAATGATAAAAATGCTACTGTTTCTCTAACTTGAAAGATGGAAATCGCTCTCATGTCTTAACTAATCGGCCAATTTGTATAAACAATACATTGTGAGAAAGCTGAGACTTGGGCCTATCTGTTGGATATACATGATATACCTGTGTTATGGATAAAAAAACTTCTGTCATAGATTGAACGTAGGAATTGTTTTAGCTAAAAACACTTAAACATGGTACCTTCCTGTTTTCACTGTGATTTGATAACAAATCTATCGTGATTACCTATAGAAATAAACATCCCATCTAATTAGGTATTTCATGACGATTAATATGATACCTATATTCCTAGGCTGTGATAGATATCGCATTATGACAGATGAAAAAGAATGGAAATGTATGACATTAGCAAGGAAATGTCAGTTTCCTTGCCAATGTCATTTATGTTAATAATCAAGATTCCTGGTAGGAGACGCATGCTATTCATATAAGAAATAAATATAAATCATTTATATATGTAATTCCCAGCTATGCAATTTTCCCAAAATGCAATAATATCAGAAAATCACGTTTTTAGCACTCTCTTTGATTATTTGTCAACTGTCGTGATACTCCATTACCTCCGGAAATATCTATCACAACCTGGTAATATAGGTACCATTTTAATCGTCTTGGGGTACCTAAAAAGATAGGATGTATATTTCTATAGGTCATCGTGACAGATTTTTAATTAAATCACTGTGAAAACAGGAAGGTAACATGTTTTAGTGTTTTTTTAACTAAACAATTCCAATGTTCAATCTATGACTGGAAATCTTAGCCATAACACTGGTATATGATATCATACCAACAAATAAGCCCAAATCGTAGCTTTCTAACAGTATCTTATTTATAAAGATCGGCCTGTTATTCACAACACAACAACGATTTACACTTCTACAGTTACTCTGTGCTTATGGTACTGAAGCCATGCTGCCGATACAGGTGAGTGCTCGTCTCGTTTTCGAATGTCAGTGTGTGGCTGGTTTCTGGCAAGCGGTGGCTAGCCACATGCAACCAGCCCAACCCGTTCTCTCTGCTGCAGCAGCGCCACACTTATGTGCAAGAGGTGCAAGTGTCGATTCAAATGTAGTTATTGTTATTATGATTGACCATAGAGGGCAGCACTCTGTGTCATGCAGTAGCCTACACTGGCGACCAGAGCATACGCTTGCCACATACTAAGTTACAGCACAGTGGATGGGCACATGTAATGAGGAAGTGCACATGTAATATGACATGAACTAAATATATAGAGCCAATCTCAGTTTTAATTTTTTTTGTTTTATTTATAGTTGCTTTATCTCTACAGATGTTTCCTGTAGACCTGTTCTTCTGCCTCTTCTTCTTCTTAACTCTCTATGGGAGAGATTGTCTATATAATGATGTACTTTGTAAAAGTGTAAGTTTTTTTGTTTTTTTTTTTTAATTTCATTTATTGGGTCAGATCTTCCGTCTGGTCCCAATACATGGTTTAGAAATATTACGTCGCAAGTTGTACATTCTTGTAGAGAAATTACTATTCAACCGCACCATTGAATATGAATAGGATAAAAATTTAGATGATAATTAAGAAAATAGTGATACAGGTCCTCCCTACTTATGAATTATTAAGTATAGTTGTTTGTAAGATATTAAGTTGAACTATGTTTTAAATTGAAAGGTATTATAAAAATTTATATCTGTTGTCTCATATACTCAAGATTACAATATTTGCCAAATGGGCTTAATCGTAAATTCTTGGTTGCAACGCAATCCAAGATAGGATATTTTTTTGTATTATACAATCTGAGAGGAAGGTATGGGTGATGGATTTTTTTGTAATTAAGTTATTAGCTAGAGGAATCAATTCGGATAGTCTTTCTTTAGGGTAATTTTGAAACATTTATGTTCCTTGATTTTTTTTTTCGTTGTTTAAATACTGCCTCCAATCAACTACAAGTAGCTGGTTTGAGTATGGAGACAGTCCTAAATACATTTCAAACTAAGATCTTTCCAATAACAAGTTCATTTCCTATTACACAATTTCAAGGTCCTTCAGACCGTAAACCCGTTACCAGATGAAGACTGGTTATAGGTTGTTCAATTAATAAAATATATTTACGATAGTAACATAGGTATAATGAGTGACAATACCTTGAGCCATGATTGTCAAATTTCAGATCTGAGCAGAGTAAAGAAATCAGGTAATACATCCATCTTATAAAAAGATGGCAGACCTCAGGAAGGCTGTAACGGCAGCCACCGGATCTTCAATTAAGTGTCCTGTGCGCAGATCTGCCTTGGGTTTCCTTACTCTCAAAAGGGGGAACAAGGGTCTCGACAGAAGAGGCTGAAGAAAGTTTGTTAGAAAAGTTTGTCGTCTTCTTTATTTCCATTATTCTCCAGTACTCTCCATGAAAACTATAAATCAAACCATATTACATATCTTAGGAAGGGTTGACAGTAGCTATCATTTACATTTATAGCAAAGGTGACAGTAAACTATAATACTTCTGAATTAGACTCATAGTGATAGTGACAAAGTGCATTACTCATATAGAGGAACAGTTAACCCATAGTGGCAGACTATAGTACTCAGTCAAAATTACAGTAAACTCATAGTGACAGACTATGATACCTGAAATTACTGTAATATCTCAATAAAACTCTGAACTGACCTGAAGAGGGGCTATGGCCACAGTTACAGCAAAGACAAAGAGAGTTCCAATACAACTTTCTACATGATTCAACCACTATAGTACTTGGCTTCATAATCTACATATAACCATGCATCAACTTATGTAAAAGTTACATCAAACATGTTCCTTGGATCTATATTGACATATAGATCTAGTTAACATACCTCCTTGGTCCCTTATTACTTGATTATTTCATCTTTTGCTGGAGAGGAACAGGAGCTACTCTCTCCTTAGTGTGGTTTTGGCTCCATGTGCTCAGAGGGAGCTACAGTATTTGGAAGGCACTTCCTGTATAAACAAAGTTGTAATCCTATCCCTTTCCTTTATCAAACATTTGCAAAAGGACTAAATCAAAAGACAGGATTGATATCATCTTAGTTTGATACATATATAACTATAGCATGACATTATTCTTGAAGAAAGCATGTCTAAACTCTAAAGGTATAATCAAAATAACAAGCACTCCCTAGTCTCTGACACTAGATGGCAGCAGAAGTACTGTTGGTTAGTTCCCACAGGAAACACAAGGTGGCAGCAGTCTCTATGGACTGTCTGTCTTTACATGGCTCCTCAAAATTAGAATAATTTTTCTAAATATCAGTAAGTGGCAAGTATAGTCAGTCAATCTTAACGCTAAAAATATCTCAAGTTGTTCATAACTATGAAACCACACGTCTGATGGTTCACTCCAGATCCACGACGAAGTAACCCTAAGGGAATAATATCTTACATTCCCAAAAATCATGAAGCAATTTTTATCTTAAGGCTCCTTGACGGGGATGCCCTTTTTTCCTGATCCTTCAACAAGCAGGACCAACTTCTGGATTGGGCGATCCAAATACGCCTGCTGTTTTCCACTATTGCCAATGGCAACCTTTACTCTACGCACATGGTTGTCATCACTTGGGAGAGTCTTCTCTACTCGTCCCAGTTGCCATTTGTTCCTTGGTTGGTTGTCATCCTTGATGATGACAACATCACCAACCAGTAGATCGCGTTGTGGGCGTACCCATTTCTGCCGTGGCTGCAGATTTTGAAGGAACTCCTTCCTCCAGCGAGACCAGAACTCATTAGCTGGACTCTACACCATCTTTTCCTGAGGTATATATCAGCTCGCTGAAACTCACCTGGGGGTGGCAAGACTATTCGAGATTTTGCCGTCAATAGGTGATTTGGCGTTAGAGGCGTGAGCGAGGTTGGATCATTGAGATTGTCCACTGTCAGTGGACGGCAGTTGACTATAGCAGCAGCTTCACACATGAGAGTTCTTAAAGACTCATCATCCAGCTGAGAACCAGCTTGGTGCATCAGTGATTCTAGTATGCTACGTACTGTTCGTATCTGGCGCTCCCAAACTCCGCCTGTGTGGCTGGCTGAAGCAGCATTCATCTTAAAGTGGCAGCTTTCTCTTGAAAGGACTTCTCGCACATGATCATTGTTTATCTCCTTCAAGGCCTCCTTGAGTTCTTTCTTGGCACCAATGAAGTTTGTGCCTTGGTCTGATCGCATGAGTGACACTGGACCACGGATTGATATGAATCTTCGCAGTGCATTGATAAATGAATCTGTCTCGAGAGAATTTGATGTCTCAATGTGAATTGCGCGAGATGCTAAGCAGGTGAAAAGCACTCCATATCTTTTCAGTACCTTGCGACCCTCCTTGATGTAACAAGGGCCAAAGTAGTCAACACCACAATATGTGAATGGTGGTGCTGGATTCACTCTATCTGCAGGCAAATCTGCCATCTTTTGTTCCTGCACCTTGCATCAGAACTTCCTGCATTTGGTGCACTTTGATATGAGGCTTGAGACAACAGAGCTGCAACCCACTATCCAGAAGCCATTCGCTCGGATCTGATTGATGGTCAGACCACGGCCTTGGTGCTGAGTTTGTTGATGACAATGCCATATCACCAGATCTGTGATGTGATGCTGTCTAGGAAGAATCGCAGGATGCTTTAAATCCTGGGATATCTCTGCATTTCTTATCCGACCTCCCACACGCATTATGCCATCGCTGTCTAGGAAGGGATCTAAGTGGTAGATTGTGCTTGTGTTCTTTATGGCTATGTTGCGTTCATTGGCAAGCTTCCTGTCAGTGACACTCTCTCTAACTTTAAGTGCCTGAAGAGTCTTAACTTCGTCTTTGAAGTATTCTCCTTGAACTTGCCTGATTATTTCAAGCTCTGCCTTCCGAATTTCCTCTACAGTGACTGGCTGATAAGAAGAAATTTTTCGTTTTGGCGTTTGTGCATGCTTCACAGTCTGTGGCTTCTTTGTTCCATTGGTTTTCAGCTTGTCTTTGAACTTCAAACAGACAGCAACAGCTCTTTTTGCTCTGTGCCAATCTGAAAAGTATTCTAGTCTTTCCAGGAGTTCTATTTTACCCAAGGAACCCTTGACATGCACAGAGAAGGTCTGTACCTTCTTTACTTCTGGGTCATCAGTGCTAATCCTGAGATCAGCCGCATCTTTGTCATTGACAGGGATTTCTTCCTTCCAGAGGAAATCCGGTCCAGTTAACCATTTGGACTGGTGAATCAGTTCTTCAACAATGAGACCTCTAGAGGCATCATCTGCCGGGTTTTCATGTGTTTTGACATGTCTCCATTGTGATGGGGTGCTGTGGTCTCTGATTTGTTGCACACGATTTGCAACAAATACATGAAACCTTCGTGTATCATTAGCAATGTAGCCAAGAACTACCTTGCTGTCTGTCCAGAACACTTCAGCATCGACATGTAGTTCGAGTTCTTTTTGAAGGAGTTCACTAACCTTCACAGACACGAGTGCTGCAGTCAATTCCAAACGGGGAATGGTCACCGGTTTTAGAGGGGTAACTCTTGCCTTTCCCATTAGCAGTGAGCAATGTACATTTGACCGGTCATCGATGAGATGCAGGTAAGAACACTGCCCATAACCATTTGTACTGGCATCAGAGAAATGGTGCAATTCAACTGAGCGTTGCTTTCCGAAGCCATCTGGTTTAAAACACCTTTGGAGTCGGACCTACACTCCCTTTGCACGGTCTTCTGGTGGAATGCTCTCTAACACAGCCTTTGAGTTTGAAACAAACTTATGGAGCCTGAGTCCACCTTGCAAACAAAGTTCTTGACTTTCTTTTATCAGTGTGATGGCCTCTGCTTCTGTTGCCACAGACTTCAGTCCATCATCGACATAGAAGTTAGAGCGAACAAAGGTCGCTGCTTCTGGTCCGAATTCAAGCTCATTATCATTTGCGGTCTGTTTAAGACCAAAGTTCGCACACCCAGGTGACGATGTAGCTCCAAATAGGTGCACTTTCATCCTGTATTCAACTGGCTGTTGTTCTGAGTTGCCTTCCTCCCACCACAGAAATCGTAGGTAATTGCGATGTTCCTCATTCACCATGAATTGGTGGAACATCTGCTCAATATCGCACATGAAGGCAACTGGTTGTTGGCGCATACGTATCAATACCCCAACCAAGGCATTTGTCAAGTCGGGCCCCTGCAGAAGGTGGTCATTTAGGGATTCACCTTTGTACCTTGCACTGCAGTCAAATACGACTCGTATTTTCTCTGGCTTTTTGGGATGGTACACTCCATGGTGAGGTATATACCAGATGGAGCCATCCTGTTTTTCTAGGTCAGACACTGGCACCCTTTCAGCATGACCATTGTCTATGATACTCTGCATGAAACCAGTGTAGTCTTTCTGGTACCCTTTGTCCCTTTTGAATCGGGCCGCCAGCTGTTTTAGACGATGAAGTGCGAGAGGTTTGTTGTTAGGGAGAATCACCCTGGATTCCTTTAATGGCAGGGGCATTTCATAATGCCCATCTTTTTTATGAATCCCTTCTCCAATTTTCTGGAGGAACCTTCTGTCATCACTAGAGAGAGCTGTCTCTCTATGAGTTTTCTCACTGAAATCAAGTTCCATCATTTTTGTCACCTGTGAGGGATTGATAACCTCCTTGACCTTTGTCTGGAAAGATACCAAGACCTGATTAGGATGGTTGCAATCCGCCTTCAATGAGAGTGACCCTGGAACCTCACAGGTCATGACTCTATGGCTAACGCCAATGGAGTCATAGCAGTCTACCTGAGTCGGATCGACAATCCCTACAATTCCCCAACCTAGGTCTGTTCGCTGACCATAAGGTTCATTGTTTGTAGGAGGGATGATATCCCTAGGTGCTAATGCACGGGGACAGTTGTATCCTATCAGTAAGCCAACTTCACAATCTGCCAGTGGCATAAGCTTGTCAGCAATCCCTTCAAGGTGCGGCCATTTCTTGGCCACTTCTGGTGTTGGGATGTGCGACCGGTTGGCAGGCATTATCCCTCTTGTGAAGGTCACAGGGAGAGGAATCTTTAGATCACTGTTATATCCCCTCACCATAAGCCCAGATATTTTCCGACTATCAATTAACTGGTCTTTAGACAGCATTGTAGATAACGAGAGTTTTGTCTTAGGTCCATTTAGGTCTACATCCACACATGTCGCTTCTAAGATAAAGGAAGTGTCCGACTGTGTGTCAAGTAGTGCGTACACTAGCTTTTCTCTTTCTGGACTGTCACGATGAGAGACCAAAACAGGCACGATCATCGAACACTTACTGTGTTGTCCTGTGTCGTTGAGATGACTGACTCGAGACTCTCTGACATTTCCAGCATCTTTCTGACTTTCAGGCTTATCTACTCTATCTTTCACTTGGCTATCTTTCTTTTCTCCCTTATCAAAGTGCCTCACATCACCATGTAGAGATGTGGGATGTTTCTTCTTGCAAGTTTTACAGATTTTCTTCTGTTTGCAAGTACTTGATCTGTGCCCCTTTTCCAGACAACCATAACACAGACCATGGTCTCTGATTAGGATTTTCCTTTCCTGCATGGGCTTTCCCAGGAATACCCTGCAATTATCTAAATCATGTCCTGACCTACCTTCATGAAGAGGACATGACCGTTCAGCGTTCTGTTTTGTCTCTGTTGTTTCAGTAGAGAAAGAGTTAGCGCCAGGAGTACGTTTCTGGCCCTTACCACCAACAGATGAATGATCCTGTTCTGGTTGCTTATCTCCTTTCAAGGCCTGAAGTGAGGTCACTGGATCACACGCTATATTTGCTTCTCTTGCAACAAAGCTCATGAAGTCCTTGAAAGGTGGGAACATTGCTTTCTGTTCCCTCGCATCTGCAACCACTCTTGCCCAGCGAGTAACTAGCCAGTCAGGCAGCTTGGCAAGCAGTTTCTTGTTTTCTCGCTCATCGTTTAGTACGTTTAGACTTCCGATTGTCTTCATAGCTGTATTACACTGCCTTAGAAAGTCTGCTAGTTTTCTTAAGGCGAAACCGTCTCTGGGAGCTATCGTTGGCCATGCATCTAGCTTATCTCTAAATGCATTGGCCACTATAAAGGAATCGCCATATCTCTTTTCCAGGAGATCCTTGGCTTCCTGAAAGGCTTCTCCTGTCGATAGAAGAAAGAAGCCCTCAATAGCTTCTTTTGCTGCACCTCCGAGGTACTTCTTCAGGTAATGGATCCTCTCAGAGAGTGGAATACCCTTTTGCTCAATTAGAGCCTCAAAGGAGCTCTTCCAACTCGGGTACTGTAGTGGATCACCTGAAAACGTACCAGGCTCTGGAGGAGGTAAACGGCCTAAGTTTACCTGGTCTGCAAGTGTCTTTGCTAGGTCAAATAGCTGTCTTTGTGATGGCAGGTCTGTCAGTGCTTCACTGTAGATCTGAACTTCATCACTGTCACGAACCTGGGAAGCAAGTTGTCGGCCAGAATTAGGGATGAACGTGCTTGCGGCAGGATTTAGACGTATTGAGGAACTAGCTGATACTAAACCAGTCTTCTTAGCGGGGACAGGATTAGACCTATCCTCTTCAGCTTTTGGAGGAGCAGGCATAGTATTCATGGAAACCACAGGAAAAGTGACAACAAGATCTGAACACTTGTTCAGATAATCTTGGACATAGTCATTCATGCCATCTGTGGGCAATTTGCATTCAGTATCACTACTAATGGATTCTTCCTGCTCCACAGTATTGATCGCATTGAGCTTGGCCTCGGCCATGTCAAGCTCTTTTAAGGTTTGCAACTTTTCTAATTCTGCCTTCTTTTTAGTTTCCACGTCTAGATACTTTGGCTTCACCCTTAGTGAAGCTGCCTCCGATGCTACCTCTGCCTTTTTCGAGGCATTTGAAGCTCTTGAAGATCTAGAGCCCCGAGAAGATTTACTTCTTCTCGACGAGGTCTCACTAAACTCTGCTTCAATTTCAAGTATACGCTGTGAGACTTGGCCCATCATCTTGTGGTGATCTGACTGGATGGACTCGAGTCTCTTGTACTGTTCTTCAAGTTCATCCTCAGACAGAAGGTCAGAAAGTCCTTCATATTCTGACGTCACCTTCTTTATGTCTTCTCCTAAGAGTCTGCGCTCACTCTTGAGGAGAGAAATATCATGTGTATCGGTAGTTAGAGATTCCAAATGGCTCGCACGTCTACGCCATGTGATTACTGCCAACCTGAAACGCCGCTGAATTTGGGAAACTTGTTGTTCTAGACCCTTTTCTGTAAGTTTTCTTTCTCTAAAACTGATACGTACCTTGTTGACATCCTCAGAGTCATCCGCACCTGGATCTGCATGTGAACCATCAGACTTCTCTGAAATTTGAGATTTTTCACTTTTGCCTGTTAATTGTTCAACCTTACCTGAGTCACCATTTGATTTGATCTTACCCTGATCTTGCTCTGCTGCCCCTAGGGGAACCTGAGGTGACCCTTTTGAATCCATTTTGATGTATAGAGTATCACAATGGTTTTATGGATTGACATAAACTTTCTAGCATTTGCTAAGTTTGACTCACAACAAAAAACTTTACCCTATTCATCCAAGAAACAGAAAATATACTCCTTTAGCACACTGTCAGTTCAAAGGCTTGTCAGTCAGAACATATCCCAAATAACTTATATAACAGTCAAGTGTTAGTCAAAGTTATTACTCAAATATAGAATACCATGTAAATACTCTTTGTAAAAACTACTGTTTACATTTACACTGCAGGATGACACACTTGGTCATATTTCACCCAAAATTTCAAAAATATCCTGTTAAAAGGAAGAATCACAATATTATTAATCTGTGACATTTAAGGGTGTAGTTAGGTTACATCAGTTTAAACCCTGTGTGTATAAATAACACAAATTTCAGTTTCTTTGCAAACAGTTCTCTTAACACATCTAGTCACTGTGCCACTTGCTGTCTTGTCCATGTCGAGCCCCACGGGATCTGGATCCTGAGGCGCACTTGCTCTTCATGGAACCGTCAGTTATGCCTCATGGAACAGTTTACTGGTTGTGTGATGACAGTTCATTCTTTGACGTGTCAGTCAGACTTGCTGTAGTTTGGTGTTGCATGGAACCTGCATCTGTTTGCTGGAATTTGCTTCTAACACATTCTTCTCACAAGGAATGTTTTCATTAACAAGGAGTTTTCACTGTAACGGCAGCCACCGGATCTTCAATGAAGTGTCCTGTGCGCAGATCTGCCTTGGGTTTCCTTACTCTCAAAAGGGGGAACAAGGGTCTCGACAGAAGAGGCTGAAGAAAGTTTGTTAGAAAAGTTTGTCGTCTTCTTTATTTCCATTATTCTCCAGTACTCTCCATGAAAACTATAAATCAAACCATATTACATATCTTAGGAAGGGTTGACAGTAGCTATCATTTACATTTATAGCAAAGGTGACAGTAAACTATAATACTTCTGAATTAGACTCATAGTGATAGTGACAAAGTGCATTACTCATATAGAGGAACAGTTAACCCATAGTGGCAGACTATAGTACTCAGTCAAAATTACAGTAAACTCATAGTGACAGACTATGATACCTGAAATTACTGTAATATCTCAATAAAACTCTGAACTGACCTGAAGAGGGGCTATGGCCACAGTTACAGCAAAGACAAAGAGAGTTCCAATACAACTTTCTACATGATTCAACCACTATAGTACTTGGCTTCATAATCTACATATAACCATGCATCAACTTATGTAAAAGTTACATCAAACATGTTCCTTGGATCTATATTGACATATAGATCTAGTTAACATACCTCCTTGGTCCCTTATTACTTGATTATTTCATCTTTTGCTGGAGAGGAACAGGAGCTACTCTCTCCTTAGTGTGGTTTTGGCTCCATGTGCTCAGAGGGAGCTACAGTATTTGGAAGGCACTTCCTGTATAAACAAAGTTGTAATCCTATCCCTTTCCTTTATCAAACATTTGCAAAAGGACTAAATCAAAAGACAGGATTGATATCATCTTAGTTTGATACATATATAACTATAGCATGACATTATTCTTGAAGAAAGCATGTCTAAACTCTAAAGGTATAATCAAAATAACAAGCACTCCCTAGTCTCTGACACTAGATGGCAGCAGAAGTACTGTTGGTTAGTTCCCACAGGAAACACAAGGTGGCAGCAGTCCCTATGGACTGTCTGTCTTTACAAAGGCTTTTGATACTGTTAATCATTCCATCCTTCTTGATAAACTGACTAGCTATGGAGTCAAAGACTCATGTTTTCAATGGTTCAAAAACTATTTATGTGTTCATGAACAGAAAGTAAAAGTGAATAATTTGGTATCTTCCACTAGAGAGATCAAAACAGGTGTACCCCAAGGCTCTATTCTGATTTGTTTCTGCTTTATGTTAATGATATTACGAGTGCATTACCAAACAGTAAGGTTATCTTATTTGCTGATGACACCAAATTGTTCTGCCTACATGTGTTCCTTAAAATACCAAGGAGGAGTAAAATGGAATGAGCTTAACATAAATGCAGCAAGCGCCAATGACCTCAAGGCAGTCCCAGGTATTGGAGCTGCACATGCTCGGGACAACCTTCAATGCATGAAAGATTGGGGTCCCTTCTCGGCAGTGGCAGAGATGCTGTTCCATCTCAATCCGGACGTGGGCAGGATCCCCTTCAGGAGGCCGTTGTAAATGGCGACATAGTGTTCAACGTGGGGACGATGGCGTAGAAGGCATGCCACCAACTCCTCCATCTGACATAGACTTGTTGCGAGACTATGACGTGGCTTCGTGGCAAAATCTAGCCTGTGTGTTCAACAGCTGGAGGGGGAAACGGGACACCGAAAGTTCATCCTTAGGATCAGATGCCTGGCCGAAAAAGCCTGTGGATGACCCAACAGATACCACTTCTTAACCACATCACCACAAGGCGACTGAAATGTGACGGCTTCTACTTTGATTTTTTTCCACATTAAACTACCTTTAACCAAGCAAATCAATGAATTGACCCTCTCCACAGAGGGAACAGTTCACACGATCAGCCAAAAATAGCCTGATGAGATTGTACGCAATTGAAACTGCTGGTATGCTCCAGGACAATAAGAACCATAATCTGGAGAAATAACAAACACCCACTGACAGCAGACCGTCTGAACCACAGGGAGCAGCACCATAATCTGGCCCAATCTCCAACAGAAGGGTTCTTTCAGTTTGCTGAAGATGGCGCCACTGTGTACACAACACACACTGGTCCCGCACCAGAGAACTAAAGACATCTAAACCAACTGCATGCATTGGCCTAGATCGGTTCCCGCCGCTCTTTGTCTCAACCTGCACCAATTAGGGACATCAAAGACAATCATGTGATTGACCACAACCAGTGGGTGCCTTGCTTTGAAGGTGACCGGAATAAATTAACTCAAACGCCACCCGCTGGCCGAGAGAACACTGTCACATACCAGCAGTCGCTCAAGACTACGATACTGTCTATAGCACACCGGCCATCTTTTGTCTGGCAAAATGTCTTAGATTCGCAGACACATCCCAGCTTTGAAGACTAAGATCATGTCGTGACTGAAAAACAGGGCCCTGGGTGCCATCTTAATTTTGCTTGTTTTACGCTATTTAAACGGTATTACGTGAATGCCCCACATTAGATACTTTGAATTCTAGTGATTACCCAGTCTTGTTCATTACGGGAAGCTTATAAAACATCTCCAACCCCAAAAAGCTATGGCTGTACGCGTTGCCAAGGTCATGTTGTCATGGTTAGTTACTGCGTTCCAGCATCAACTGCTGCCACACAATCCATAGACTGAATTGCATCACCTGTCGCTGGTGCTTTCTGCTAGCGGGTCGTAGTGAATGGCACTGGTTTTGTACGGGAACGTGGGTTGAATCATGGAACAGGAAAGTTAATATAACTGCATTTTAAACAAGTGGAGGGTGGAAAGTAATAAGAAAACATAGTGACTGAGCCCATTTGGTGTCCGTTCTTGGTCATTCGTCCCTCTGCCTGTGGCGTCAGGACAAATTTTCCATCAACTGACCTTGAACGGTCATCCATGCAGGCTCAGTAACCACGTTTTCTCATAATAGTTTCTCTATATGGGACTTCCTTATCGGAATAAGGAATAGAGGCGTGAGAAATGGAATCGCTGGATGAAAAAATGAACAAACGGAAGTATTATGATAATAATTCTATTTAATTTTTATTCTATTACAAAATATCTGTACAAAATTCAGATAATCCATTTGCCATGTGATACAGTAGTGAGCCTGATATACAAGAGTTAATATGAGAGTTTGAACTATTGGATAACTTTTGCTGCCATGACCGACTTGTCCCCGATTGCCGCCATACACAAGGCAGCTTTGGTATTTTTAGTTTCTTCTCAGAGCAAACTGCGAGCAGCAAATCGGCACACAGATACATAAGGGAAATAGTAGTAGCAGGCCACTGATTGATATACGATATGGGTATAAATGTAAAGAACTTATTTTGCACGAGTATGGGTTGAGTAGATGTCCTTGGAGGAACCGCCACGAGGCACAGTACAGAGGAGCCATAGAGGCACAGTACAGAATAAATACCAGTAACCTATATTCAAGCTTTACAGAGTAAACTCGGTGTAAAAAGCGTCGGGAAGAAACTATCCAGGCGGTCCCATGAATATAAAACTCATCTATTAATGATGTGATGTGTAGTGTGTGTATATATGCGAGTAAACACTTTTTCCTTTTGCTCGTCGTTCTAGTAGATTTGAGATGTTCACACCGAACTATGTCAAGTTAGGCAGGATCGGTGGCAGTAAAGGTTGGTGAACAATGGCATGTATGTCAGACTCCCAACTTCCCAAGGCACTATCAAATGGCATTAATCATGTGATAGCACTTGCCTGTGGTTCCTTGGCAGATTTCTTCATACCAATTACAAGAGTTCTGAAACTTCGATATTGATAATAGTAGAGTCACACAAATGCTCCATTTCTTAGGTGTAATATTCAAGCGTCGCGGCTAGGTCTCTTGTTTTCATCACGGATGAGCAACTGGTGAGGAGCTCGTACCGTCCAGGATGACCGATTAGTATCCATCACGGCTAAGTGATTGTTTAGCTGTTACGGTTGAGCTTCCCCACGGAAAACAAATAGTTATAAAACACACCATACACAGTGAGAGCTGGGAGTCGATACTCCTTACTGCTTGCCCAACATCACATGTTTTTAATGTATTTTGTTAGGACGGTCTATAATTAACGATCAGTGAGTAACTCGTAAAATCCCCTCGTCTGCCGTCTCAAGGTGGCAACAACATAATCTACAATAACACCTTCTAAACGACCCATCACAGGGCGGAGTGATCAAGGCCTCTTTTCACGTAGCGATCAACTCTTCTTAACAATCACAATTATTATTTGGACAGAGTGTTGTGGACGGCTGGGTTTTCAAGCCATTCGTTGATGTGAGATATATTCTATACATAACAGAAGAGGCATATGGCAGTCAGATGAAGGTAGAAAGTACATCAATATAGCTAACTACCAGGTACCAACTGCCTTTTATTTATCAATCAGAATGATTGAGGGCAGAGTAATTAAAAACATAATTTTCCTTTACATATAAATTTATCACATGTCAGTCAATCTCTTTCAGACGGTTTTCAGTTAAAGTGCAAGTTGTGAACAAATAAACAGGAATTCATACTGGTTAACAACTCTTAACCTGTCAGGGTGCTGTTTGTACAGCATTCCAAGCAGGAATCCGGCATAGCTACATAAGCACCAAGATCGACTGACTGCCCAACTCATTATATGATCTCCATGGCCAGTAGAGATACAGGCTATACACGCTCATGCACTGTACGCTATTCTGAACTCTAGTCATCATTAACACAAATTATATTAACTCATAGTAAATCTATTCAAAAGAACAAATGATATGTCAAATTTCCTGCAACTAAAACAATGATATGTATTAAAATCTGTAGGTCTCCCAGAGTATAAATCAAAATAAGGAGTGTTTGATAAGCACAGCTTGAAAAATTAATGCCGTTACTAAGTCAAAAAGTATTAGATTAAGAACTAAATATATAAAGATTATCATCTTTTAACTCATTTGTTTAAAGCGATACTGTTGAATAATACTCAAGTGCATTTCACTAATCAGCAACAGAAAATAAAAGGTTTAAAACACCCTTTCTGCAATATACATTATCTATCCACTTTTATACCATGCTTTCGGTGACACAAATACACCAGTTCTTTTTTATAAAACTTGCGAAGTTCCACAACGAAACAATTCTCTATCTCCCACTTTCCTCTCTTCAACTGCTATTTTCTGATGCGCGTCCTTTCTATCTACCTGAATCACTTTAATTAATTTCATTCGATTTCCATTGTATTATACAAAATCATTATTTCATGGCAGTTGCAAAATAATTGTGGAAGGGGAGATGATTTCGAGATTGCTTCCGAGGATTCTGGAGTATCTCCACATTGATATCAACCTTTTTTCTTTTTAATAAACATTCGTTTTCAGAGGGTATTATCGATACCCCCTTGTCATCATTACTGACTAAAACCTTACATTTAAGAAACGCGTGAATCTCACACCTAAAGGTCTGGCAAGATGACTCAGCGAAAACATGCGTTGTGGAATTTTACTATCCACAACAATGAAAGAACAAGGAAGCACGCGCTTGCGCAGGGTGCGATGTACAAGGCTGTGGGATCGATCACCGGTCTCCTGCGCGCATTACCTGCCTTCAGTCATCCTCCTACCTGTCCAACGTCTGTACAAATGCTCTACTTATATTCTAATACAATGTAAATATAGTATACTCAGTTATATGGGGGCACGGGGAAGTTTCAAAATCACAACCCACACAGATAGGATCTAAGTGCCATCTTAATTTTGCTTTTCTTTTGAATAAGAACACTACCAGCACACCACGCCTGAACGTATGTATTTCAAATGTTTACTTAATGTTTGGCAATTGAACGAGTTCAAAAGTGAACTTGGAATATAGACAAGTTTTCCCCTTCTCCTTGTCGTCCTAACTCACACTGGGCTCATACCCACGGGTTTAAGACGCTATCTACAATCCAATGGACAAACTCCACGCAAAAAACCCTCCACGTACAAAGAGGTGAGTCTTTTTTTTCATAATCATTAACTATGTGTGAATACATGGGATTATTATACCGCTTACATACCAAGACTCAGAGTTGACCTGGTGATAACGTGGTATTACAAGAATATACAACATATATATAATAAATCCACTTTTAAACGTTCTCGTTTGAAATCAGCGAAGCCAGACTAAAATGTCTATTTTGCTTCTTTTCCCGTTAAAAATAAGTTGCTCCTACGGCAGATTCGTTATGTAGCAGTTGACTGCGACGTCCTCTCATTTTATGTTCTGAACGGTTCTTGCTGAAAAAATTCATCTGATCCCATGCCTACCTACTTGAATGAGTAACGTAGTCTTGAGGGTCACTGCTTGACCATCACAAGGTCACTCCAGGGACATATAGAGGTCACCTACTGAGGGCGCCAGTCAAGCCACAAGAAGTCATATTCTGACGTAAAAAGCACAGGCTTGTATGAGCAAAATACAGCATATACGTGCATATTGTCTGATCTTGACCGGCTCCGGTACAATATTTCGACCAGTTTTTGTTAGAATTTGTTTTCCCACAGTATAAGTGCCTCAAGAAATACAGCCACGTCTCCTCATACAGAGCGCGAGTTCTATGGAGAAGGCTGCTGAGTGGGTCATTGGAACTCTCCAGGACAATCTCACATACGAGAAGATAGTCCCCATGATCCAGGCTCAAGTAATTCTCCACAGGTTCCTCACACTGTATGTTCACGGTATGCGACTGTTATTCCTTTCCCTCTCCACACTCCCCAATCAGCAGGTGTCACGTGGTGCGTCACGTGATGTGTCACGTGGTATTTCAGTGTCACACAATGTCATTAAGTCACGTGGTACGTCACATGATGTCACGAAATGTGTCACGTGGTACGTCACGTGAGGCTGCGTGCGGTGAGCTCTTTCAGCAAGGACTGTGACGGAAGCTCCTCATCAGCGTGACGAGGCAGGAGGAGGGTCCGGCCTGGCGCAGGAACGGGTGTTGGAGCAGCTCGTAGGCCGTGGCCCGTTCGTTGGCGTCTCGTACCAGCATCTTCTCGATGAAGCCTTGTAACCGAGGCGAGACCTGCAGAACACCAACGTAAGGCTTTTCATATATATTGCACTACATATAACAAAGATATATTCTCTCAACAGGAAAAAAACCCGATAAAATTAGAGACACGCTGAGGAGGTTTTAGTCGGACGATTATGAAACTTAAGTACAACTATAACGCCATGAACTTCTACATGCTCTTTATCGTGTTATCTCTCTCCATACCTATTACAGCATGGCTTATGTCTGTATAACATAAATATTGTGATACCTCCTATCTCTGCATTATATACAATATCATATACGTTAGAGTCTATGAATATTAGCTGTCCTTGGACGCCTCTACACACGTACCCTGTGTGTGTTCTTCAGCTTGGGTGGCGGCATGTCTCTGATCCTGCGCATGGCCTGCAGTGGGGGCTCGTTGAAGAAGGGTGGTTCTCCGTCCACCATCTCTATGACCATGATGCCCAGTGACCAGATATCAACCTGTTAACAAACGCATGAGGATAAGCTTAGCTACGCACATCGTTATAGAGGAATCTTAAATATGCTATGATGCAACAGGTGTTCTAGTTTCAGTGTGCCAACGTACAACGGAAAAAGAGCACATCTGTGATACTTTTGAAGATTGGCTGCCCACCTCAGTTTCCTCTGACCTCCAGCGCGAGAGCCAGGGATGTCCGTTGGGGTCAGGGAAAATAGCGGAAATATTTTTGAAGAGGATTTTTCTGCCTCAGACAGACCGAGAAAACTTGATAATATCTTTGTTTGGCGTAAGCAATTACATATACATTTGTATACTGAATATGAAAAAGTGGATTTCCACGGGAACGGGAAGGTGGAAATCCGACATCTCTGGAAAGCAAGCGTTTGGCCAACATAGGCCAGTGTAACCACTTTGAAGCACAAACACACTGTGCCTAGCTTGTGGCTCAATGTAGCTGGCCCAAGTAATCTTGGATTGAGGCGTAATCTAGCAACCGGTGAAGGGTCCGACATTTTGGAAATTGAAAGATTACTCTCAGGGTAAGGAGATAAATAAAACTACAGTACAAATAGTTTTGTTCAGCATTGCTAGAAATCTATCACAAGAGAATAAATATGTCTGAGTATATACCTTTAAAAAGAAGAAAAATAGGTTCGAATTCTCTTCATAGGAATCTCACTCTTGTGGCATTACACTCTCCATGCAGACGTCTGGTTAATATGTCTCTAAGAAGGGTTGAAATTCCATGCAAATCCTATCGAAAACGTGCCTTTTTATATAAGGTGTGAAATAAATTGTCCTCACCTTTACAAAAGGTGAGGACATATGACCGTAAAATTGAAGTCACATGATAAAATGGAACTATCAGCAAAAACAAAGGAAAACTCGCTGACACAATTGATATATGTATTTTTTATGTGTTACATCATAGTGCCTCTATTGATGCATCTACATTAACTTATATCATAATTCCTTTAATTTTAAAAGGATACGTACCTCTGGTCCGTAGGGCAGACGCGATATCACCTCTGGGGCCATCCAGTATGGCGTGCCTACCAGCGACTTGCGTTTAGGTAATTCGGGCGACACTTGGGCGCAGAATCCAAAGTCAGAGAGTTTCACCTGTAAAGAGAACAGCATTATCAATCTTGTCCAAGACAGGTTCGTTTTGCAAGTTTTTTTTAGAAACAATATGTATCTGAAACACGAGGAATGCAAATCTCGGTTAATTGACATACAGAACAATGGCCGTTGTTTTTGAATATATCTCAATTTGCATGTACTTTTTTACGAACATGAATGTGGGGCTTTTCTCAGGGTTACACTGTGAAAAGATTTTTCCACTGCATTTGGGGACCTTCCCATATATGATCTAGTATGTATTTTTATCAAATATTATTCGTTTCATTTGAATGATATTTTTGTTATTATATGCTATTTACAGGAGAAATTTTATAGGCATCTTCTGTTTTTAATTTACGAAAAAAATCTTCACATAAATGCCTTATATGGTATACCCTTAGATGTTTCTTAAATTGTATCAAGACACCATCAACTTTCACTTTTAAAAGTTTTGAAGAATCATTCGGTTTGTTTAAACCAGTACCTATGGTGAGACAAAGTACATGTACACTTACCTTGCCATCAGATGACAGGAGAATGGAGTCGGACTTGATGTCTCGGTGGATGACCCCGTTGGCGTGAAGGAAGGCCAGCGCCTTGAGACATGCCTTGCACACGGTAGCGATCTGCTGCTCGTCCATCCTGCAAGACGGAGAGGTTCTGCGTGGGTCCCAGCGGGTCGCACACACACACCACTTACAGTAAGCACGGGAGGACAGGCAGGTTCAGCATACACGCCATGACGGGCAGGAGGAGGAGGGGTGGCTTATATACAGGCGTTAGTTAGGGTGGGGATCAGTCTTTCACTACAGTCTATATCTCTCACGACCAGGATAGGATGTAAAGTAAATATTGTAAAGCATTTCATTTTCGGCAAGGGTAACTGGATTTGTGTGCGAAAACTTTACTTTTATTGTATATATTTATCTACACGTACAGTGTAAAATGGGATCTTTCTTGAATGTTCTTCTCTTTCTTTTTCTAAACTTACGTTAACATTGAAATCTTCTGGATTGTATTTCAATCAAGGAAACTTGCAAACAAAAATTCACATGAATTCAAAATTAAGTCTTAAAACTTTGAAGATTTGGTTTTGTAGAGCTTGGTGAAAATGTTATGCTTAACATCATTCCCAACAGTTTGGGTGAGATAAGGTCGTAGTAAGGAGTCACTTATTAGTTCTGGCAGCGTCAGCACAGACATACAATGTGAAATCAGGCTAGACCACAGCAATATCAAAGTTAAAATTTGTTATTTGTAAGTGTCACACAGTTTGTTACTTATCACATGCCGTTTCAGTTGTTACGTGAAAAATAAATATCGTTCAATTATAAAAGTTGATTATCGGAAAATATTTTCAGCAGCATAATTATTACTTGATAGACTGTCTAAAATTAAAATCAATTACCTCAATCAATTAACGAATGTGATATCTGACAAAAAAGTAGTAGGTTACTATAGACATTCTTATTAACGATATAAAATAGCTTTATTATATTTATCTCTAGAAAATACCCAAACATATACAATTGTATAATGCAAAATATAATATTACAAAACACTTTATCTGGTGCTTTAAAAAAAAATACAAAAAAATACAAGGAGATATAGATTTAGAAACAGTTTAGGAATTTGCCGGAATTAAATTAAATATTGTTAGGTACATCGAATTTCGGGCATTAAAATCATGATGTCACATTAGATCAAATAGTATATTATCACAATATGACTTAGAGGGCAAGTACAAGGTAGAGGTCGGTGTTGGATGTAGATTGGGGCGATGCGGGATGACGTCATATGACATGACTTACCTAGTGTGCGTGACAATATCGGTGAGGGCGCCACCTTCCAGGAACTCCATGACCACCCACAGCTCGTCTCCCACCAAGAAGCTGTCGTACATGTTGACGATGTTCGGGAAGTGGTAGTCACGCATGATCACCACCTGGCAAGAAAATAGAAATATTTCCCAAGTTTAATTATGTAACTTAAAAAATACATTTGTTTAAATATTCGTGGAGACAGCCTGCAGCCCCATGGAACTCAACAAATTCATTTCGATGTACTTGATGTAAGTGTAGAGCGGGGAGAATATTCGGAGATGGCTAAATCTTATAACAGAAAAATATGTGAATCATCCTACGTAACCATCGAATGTATTAAATAGAAAGGCCCCTAATACGTAGAGGGTGAGGCTATCGATGAATTAATGCTGGCATTCTACTCTCAATTAAAGCCAATTATATCATTTCACACGAGAGGGCGCAACTGGGGAGGGACATGAGGTTCCCCCAGGACTCACCAGATGGCCCCACAGGTCCAGGAGTTGTGAAGGCGACGCCGTTTACCTGTATTCGTATCCGGGCCACCCCCACACCCTCCCCCCTCCGCTCTCACCTGGCCCGGCAGTGATTCACGGTGCTCGACAGGTGGGCTACTCCTCACCTCCCCAGAGTGAGTAGTAATGCCGTAATCTGACTCACTCTGGTCGGATATCCGGACCACGCCTCAGTGAAAACGCGTTGACCACGCCTCAGTGACCACACACCTCACACAGGTGTTGAGAAGGGGGTGGCGGTTCACAGGGACTACTCAGGCTGGCCAGGATGTCTCCTGTGACCAGCACCTTATTGGGCTAATCACCCAAATTCATGTCATCTCGCTTATGTCCCCATAGCATTCCTATCTGATTTACCACACGTATATGAGGATGTCCATACTAATACCTGATAACCTAGTTTTCCAGTAAAATTAGCAAGCAAGCTGAGATTATTTCTAGCCCAAATGTGTCCGGAAGCATCTATTAATAGGCAAGATATCAGTTCTCATTAAATCGAAATATTTTGAGAGCCAGATTGATCTAATGCGTCTGACACAGGTTAAAATTATAATTCTTTAATATTGTATTTTCCTATGATAAATAAGACCATATAAAGCCGTGCATTTACCTATTCTGGTCAGACAGGGTTGAGGGTATGGGTGTGGATGCTCCAGGACCTAACTATCCTGTGTAATGTTAACCGAAGTACCAAACTTCATTTTCTCTGTTCTATGCACACAAATTTCCCGTTTACATGATAAAGTAATCCATTAAGAAATATGATTATCTTTTCTTCGTCAAGGTGTCTTCAGCATCGTCTTCTGCCCCTCCCCCGCCTTACCCACAAGTTATCACGGGTCACTACGGGGGCTCTCTAGATCCACGACCCCGTTGGCACGCAGCCAAATAGCAGGCCCGTTTTACAGCGACAAACATTCTTGGCACGGGACACGATCTCCGGTAGGCTGGAATTCGGAATGCCTGACAATAGCCTTAATCGTTGAGCCTGGCGTACATACTCTCATTGTGCACTTGGTTTGATGTTTTCTCCCGCATGCTGATAGAATATTGATGACCTATTACGGCATGGAGAGAGGGGAGATTGGGGATCTAGGGATAGATGTTATAACCCGAAAGAGGGTTGGACAAGGTAGAATTCGCAAAGTATTCTATAATGCTTTAATAGGAATTTTGAAGTTTGTTATATTCAAATTGCGTATGTGTATATACGTTTATATACTACGGAACAAAACTAGGAGATACATATTTAAGAAAATCCATGACAGCACTAGTATGTTTTCTTACAATCTTAAGGGTATTTTGAATCATACATATGCTTAAACTCAATTTGTGTTTGTATGTGAACACCTGGCACTTCTGAATACAGGGTGATTATTCTATCGCCTAAGTAAAATATTGTGTACACATGTTTATTCGTATATATCTAACGTTAATTCTTAAAAATGTTCCGGTTTCGTAAAACTATTCCCATAAATAGGCCAGAAATAAAGATATTAAGATCCTCCACCGTTGATCTCAAATAAAGCTATCATAAGCTACGCGGCAGTGCATACCGACCAAATAGAAGTCACGCCTTCCTTCCAGACAAAGCTTGCGCTTGGAGATGTGGAGAGTGACTGACCTCGTTGAAGAGCAGCTCGCGGCGCTGCTGTTTGCGCAGGTCCATTTTCTTCACGGCCACCTGCTGGCCCGTGTTGCGGTCTGTGGCGATACACACGATGCCAGTCGATCCCTCGCCGATCTTTATGAAGTTCTCCAGGTAGTCACGAGGGTCTCCTGGGCTGACCACCATCTGGAGCGCTTCGCGGAACTGGGTATGGGAAGTAGGGAGGTAAGTTAGACAAAATGACGCTGTGATGTATTATTCGAAAATATATCTTCCTTCAATCTATTTCTTTAAAAAATGATGTTTCTTTCTGAACGGGATAATAATATATCATGTCGTAGGATCGATAAGAGTATTGTATCATACATTACTTATCTAGGTAGACACATTTATCAGCAGAGCTCTAACAAATAGGCACATAATTTCGTTTCTTAATAGATTTTATATACAATTTTTATGTCCGGTATTCAATTAGAAACAAAAAATATATACATGTTTAATGATTCACAGGGCCATGATATTTCACCGAAACACTAAGTGCTTACGCACTTCAATCTTCTTATTTACAATGATTTCTCTAGAAATCAATTTTACATTTAATACAGTCTCAAAAATGAGCGAATTGCCAATATTATGCCCAATCAAACATGCAGGCCTTAGACTACTTAGATGCCATGTGCACAGATTATCAAAATTCCTTATCCTGATAATTCGATTGTTTATATGGATATTAGTGTAAAAGACAAGTTCTAAAGCTTAAGGTCACTTGGATACAGTGCCCACACCTGTCTCTTCCAACGTGAATGTACTGCAGGGCGCTTAGTGTTGCAGGCATTATTCCGCACTGCAGGATGTGTATCTTCCGATACATAGTTTGTGTCATGTGTCTGTGATACCAGTGTGTTTCGTGATACATATAACTATTCAACCATCCTAGATCCTCTACAACGGGGAACAGATCCCACTACTTCAAAAACTGACATCCTTTTAAGGGGAGTGTAATAATTAAGTAGTATGGTAAAATTACAAAAAAATTACTTTAATTTGCTTACCCTATCACCCCACTTCGGGATGCAGCAAAAAGACAAGAATATGTACACTTAACTTTTATATCTAATCAACTCAGTGCCGTTAGAAAGATAGAACCACCCTAACTAAAACAAATTATTGAAAGGGGTTGAAAATGAAACAAAATAAATTCAGGATGAATTAACGGAAATCAATAAAACCTGAACGCATGTTAGCCCCATTGGATTATGGATTAATCTGAACTGAATTTCTCTTTCGGCAGGACAGGTGTTCTCATGTTCAATGATTACAATCATATAAAACAAAAGACATATTGGACGAGAAACGAACACCGAAGTGTTTACGTTTACCTACTGGGAACGTTGTTTTCCTCCTACTCCCGGGTCAGTATATGTACATACACTTGTAACACACCCAAATCAACCGCCAACTTAGACTAATTAACCGAGTAGTGATTGGGAAGCTTGTCATGAACATTTTTGAGTGGTATATCTTAATGATGTATGCATGATTAGGTAGACAATTTGACGGGAACCTAAGCTTCTAGAGAAATAATCTTTTCCATACGGATTTTTCCTTGGCTGCTTCTTGCGAGCGCACATCCGCAAGTGGCACTGCCTTTATACCGAAAAATACAAAACGAAGAAACTCTATAGGATATCGATTTTTGCAGAACTAGTGAGAGAAACACGGTATGAAAGGGCGTACCAACAAATGGAGCTTAGTGTTAGAGGAAAGAGAAAGAAGCCTCTTAGCGATGCACTTATTTTATATAAACATGTCAATTACAATAACTGGTACCTAAATACGGTGTATTTCAATTCTCTTCACAGAGAGTTGAGCCCATGAAAGTTAAATGCTTTAGGGTATATATCCCATCACTTCAATATTATATCCCCAGTTTTCAAGTAAATAGTGATTTTTACACGCGTGTGTCTGTTTTGTGGAGAGAGTTAATTTTATGTGTCATCGTGTTAATAATATTTTCCTTTGATAATCATGATTGTCTTACCTATATTAACAACTGATTTTGGAAGTAAAATTTTCAGAGTAATTTCTCGAAATAAGATTGATTTGGAATTAATCAACCATCGATTTTCTCAAGACGGTAGTATAAATATCAAGAGAGAATGGTGGTCAGATACTGAAATTGCTTACATCATACTTTCGTCACTATGCTACTATAATAAAATATAACATAGAATAGTATGACAAAACAATCAAATAGTTGATAGATGAGCCGAAATACTGCCATATATGAACGAAGTGCATAACAATGTTAATTCCGCTACAACAGTAGACTATCAATGCACATTCAGGAGAAAGGGGATGTGTTTGTGTGACACGAGCTCTAAATCAGTTCTACATGTGAATGCAATGTCTGTGGTGTCTGTTTGCTGGAGTTAAAGCAGCGGGGCAGCGAGACAGGTCAGAATTTTAGGCTGGGAGTTAAGACGAGGATGGTGCCGTAGTCAGTGACATCCTCATGATGCAGTAACCGGGACGTGAACCCCACCTGTTCGTGTGACAGTCGGGTCTGGGCCCCCTCAGGGTAAGGTGATGTCGGCGTCTTGGCGCCCCCTGGCGGCACTGCAGCTCCTCCTGGTGGGAGTGGGCCCGCCTTGGGGGAGGGTGACGGTGGCGCCGCTTGGTTGTTGGAGATGGGGAGGGCGAGCTGGTGAGGGGGGTCTGCGGCCCGTGGGCCCGGGTGCCCGGCGCTACCGCCCGGCGGTTTAGTGGCAGGAGGTGGACCACCCTTCAAACAGACACAAAGCACCGAGAACAGACATCAGCATGCGCGCCACCTACAGGCAACCCGACCAAGCAGACCGACTCGCCCGTCATCTCCACACACGGCCACGAGTAGTTCTCATGTATACACAGCGTAAAATAAAGAGAATCCAACTTGAAACTAGCGACTTCCACCGCCACTGTCATTACACGGAGAAATTTCCTTCATTTTGACTGTGCTCAAAATTTTCTTCAGGTGAAATCAATCATGATCTAAAAGCATTTGTCATAAGGTACATATTAATTTTGGTAATTTGGACAAAGGAATGTCACTCAGCTTAATCACTTACAGGGAAAGGTAAAAAAGGGCGAACAGTAGGAGAATTCCAGGCCGCACATAACATCATATGAATGCTTCAGATCCTTAATATAGATAACTTATAAAAAACATTTTCATTGGGCTTAGAATTGAATGTGACCGTATGGGAGGCGGGATCAAGGTCACTTGATGGAGTTGATTATATCCGGGAGTAACAGACAGTGCTGTACACACTGCAACACCAGAGACACACTCATTACCCACAGCAAGTCTTACAGGTACCCCAAGGAAATTGCACGGTTTACCAAAGACAGGACGCCAAATGTACATATTTACAATCCAATTACAATCTTATCATTTATAAGTGTGGAAGAGATTTCAAAATGTTTCAGATTACAGAAGTCTGACACCATAAAAATTTGGAAAATCTTTAAAAACAAATATATACATGTATGTAGTAACAAGAACAGATTTTGTGGGCACTTAATGCACTGTAGATTTTGCCTGGATATATAAGAGTGAGTTTTGTATTCTGACGTTGCTAGTAAAAAACTATAAAATTCTGTTTCAGCACAAAGAGTGAAATACTGTTAAGAAAGACAAGTCACATCTATTTTGACACATTTTTAAATGGTTTTCTCCCGGAATAGGGAACAAATACAATAAATTTTTTTTAAAGTCGGTTTTTTTCCCAAGTAAACATAAGTTAATAGCAGACACAATCACACTTGCAGATTTGAAAAATATAGTTTAAAATGAACGAGTGACAATAGTATATAGAGTAGTCAGGAGAGCCCATGCGAACAAAAAGTGGTCAGGGCCTGGTGATATTGGGGGTAAAGGGCTCTAGGGTCATGACCAAGGGTTATACTATTGCCAGTACTGGATAAAAAGCAGGGCGGCTTATACAAGGACCTAGTGAAACTATTTCTGCTATATACAGGGCTGCGAACCATGCTGGTCAATGTCCTCTATGCCATCTGTGGTGATCATGTCTGCTTTGATACATTAAAAATATTTCCTTTTATATTTTCTTAATCACATATCTGTTATTGACTATTTTTTTCCATTATTAGAATCCTCGATATCAGAAGTGAAAATATCGTCATGCACATTACTAACTGAACTACTATCATTACCAAAACTATTTTCACATATGTATATACACTACCAGATTCTACCATTCGAGGAACTAGTACACAAATGAAATAATTAAATGAAAATAACACTGGTGGAGAACCTACCCGATCAAACTGTACTTGGTGCGACCCAGTTGGCGTCCGCGGACCATGTGATGGTGATGGCGGGCCATGTTGCTGGTTCCTCTGGAGCGTACCTGGTTGTGATGGTGGCCCATGGCCGTTAGGCATAGGCTGATTTTGATAAGCTGGGAAGTGACCACCAGTTGGTGACCGAGGTGGCATTTGTGCTCCTGGTGAGTGTGGTGATGGTGGCCCGCGCACGTCACGTTGTGGCTGATGGTGTGGTGGTCGCTGGTGCGGCAATGTACCGTTGCCGCGTGACTCGCCTGGTGGCCCGCGTCGTCCATACTCTTGCTGGTCACGATAGTCTCTGAATTCCCTGGGGTCGGTTGGTTGACCCTGGTAACCATCACCTGGGTAGCGTCCATTGGACTGGGGATGTGATGGCTGCTGGGACTGTGGTGGTGGAGGTCCATCGCCGTATGGATGTTGGTTGGCGTATGGGTCACCACGACCATCGTGGAAGTCTCGTGGGTCGCCACGGCTGTTGCGGATGTCACGTGGATGTCCCTGAGCATTACGGGGCAGGCTGGCATAAGGGTCTCCTCCTCTCTGTGGGGGCGGCATGCCCTGTGGGTCTCTGTGAATGGCGTGAGGGTCGCGTTGCATGGATGCATATGGATCGCGCGGCATAGAGCCGTAGGGGTCCCTCATCGGCCCACCCATGTGAGCGTCGCGCGGCATGCTGCCGTAGTTGGATCCGTTGGGTGGCGGGTACTCGCCGTAGCTGCCGTAGGGGTCACCTGGACGGCCAGGACTTTGCTCGTTCTCGTGTAGAGTAGGTGGATGGTCGCCCACTCCATTGCCGCGGCGGTACTGCGACGGACTGTGCTGACGCAGTGAGTTGGACCGGGCCACCGTGATACCGCGTGGATCGCCATTTAGCTGGCCGGATGAGTTGCCCCGCACAATGCTCTGTAGAAACGAGAGTAAATTTACAATTTAACAAAGTTAGTGTTATTCAGTCAACAACAGATACTTTAAAATAACTATCTCATCTTCCATAGAAAAATAATCGCGATCCAACAAAACTGTCGTCTACTTATATACTGATACATGTTTGAAAAAGTAAAAGCAAACAACCACTTTCAACTGGACCAGACCCGGAATATTAAAATCTTATCCACAAAGTATAGGTAGCATTGGAATCTCATATACCTCTCATGTAAAATCAATTGTAATAAAAAAAATTCTGCATTTATTGAAAAATAAGCTTTTTTGTTGATGACACATGGAGACTTCATCCGGTTTATTAAGAGAATGTCATCAGGGATGTATCATCAAGTATAAAATGGCTTATCTCAAAAAGTCACTGCTGTCTACATGTGATATCATGCACATCGTATCCGTGTCCACTTACACAGATTACTCTACACATATGCTTCTAGTCACTGAGCTGCAACTAGAGATAAATACATGCTACATTGTATCTTATTTAGATTGTCAGCGCTATGTCTGAACATTCCACCTATTCTAAACCTCTACCTTTTGACATCGTCTTCTTTCTCATCAAAAATTGCTAAATACGACAGATAACCTCATTATAAACGTTATAATATCAGGTTCATACAGGCTTTTTTTTAAACTTAAGGGAAGTCCCAAAATATCAAACAAAACGCAACCATTTCATTAACAAATCTTACAATAAACTCTAAAACATAAGTAAAATGTCACATTACCGGTTGGGAGAGAGTGATAACGATCATGCTACGGTAAGTACTGGTTGCCATGGTGAATAAGACAAATGCAACTCTGGGCGTCTCTCTGTGAGCTGCTCTACCCCACACAGACTGTGACAAACTCGCACTCTGCGTGTGTGAGTAGGGATCCCCAGCCTCCTCGGAGGTTTCCGGAGAGGCCTACTTCTCTCCCGCAATTACCACAATGACCAGAATCATCTTCCCATTACTACAGCGAGATTGAACCAGATCTAGGTAGCAGCGTGCTGTATAATCCACATGGCAGCTAAACTGTGTCACGAGTAGACACGATCTACAAACGTTGTATACACACTAGTGTTAGAACAATATATCGGTTACAAAAGTTGGCGATATAGACATGGACGGAAATCACCATATAGACTAATGGTGAATTCTGAGGGATGCTAGTCTTTTGCTTATGGTTTACACATCCTTAATGAGCCTGGAAATTATACATGATACAGTTTTATTGTGTTATTAGCTTGTGATTAAAATACTGATACATGCAATTAAATAAATTGTAATGTATATTATACAAAGATAGATCTAAGAGTAGGTTATAAACAACAGATGAATCCTCAACAGTGACTAAATTTTCCACTGATAATTTGCATTTAACAGATGAGTCATCTATTCGTACCAGGGACATATAAAAAGCTATGAACAAGACACCTACCATTACTTGTAGGATAGAAGAAAACCATAATTTATCTTTTTACTTGACATCGAACTCTGCACTACTAGGTCATGTATGTTTATAAAAATATCCCAATAACACGTACACTGAAATCATACAACCAACCTCTAAATGTGACCGAGCATAAAACTACCTTGGGGAATTTCAAACACCTTCAATGCGAATATCTTTTTATTGAATATTATGACTAATTCACTGGGCTATACATGGCTTTATTATGGCGATGGCAGGGTTAGTTAACAGACAGTTAACATCGAACGGTTAACATGGCCATGAGTGGCACTGATTATGCTTTGGCTCAGTCCAGTGGGATGAAAGTATTTGTTTATCTACACTGGGTTTTATCATTATCTCTATTACAGAAAGTTGCTATATTTAGTATAATCAGTTTCAACTAAGGAAAATATATAGTGCCCTCCTAACTATGTTAATTTTGGATCTGTTAAGGTTAAAGATATGAGGCAGAAGCACTTGTCACAACCAATGGGTCTGAATATAGCAGGAGGCAGAGGTGTGACCGTTATGCAATGAGGACGTCGTACACATTTCCCTGGGAACATTCTCACTCTATGAGGTTATCCTCGTGTGTAAGTCTAATTATGTGACCTGTACCTGTCAACTGTAAACCCAACTGTCCCACACCTGACACCCTTACTCCCCCTAACCACCTTGGTCTAACCACCGCCTCCTCAGACTTTATATAACCTAAGGTGCCAAAAAGAGCAAAGAGCCCCCCCCCCCTTCCTACACACATACACCTTTAGTCTTAGATATTCTTTCATGTCTTGAGCCTCACTTGTTCTCCATTTAGCTTCATGTTACTCCAATTGCTAAAAGATCTTTTTTCTTGTCTTTTTTTTTTGTCACTTCCTGTGTCTAGTTAATCATGTTTGTAGTAATGATCACTAACAGGTGGTGGATTATTAACGACTATAATTAACAGCATGTAACAATAATATCATGGCGGATTGACGTTCAAGAGTACCGCCAAATCCAGGCATTCTTTTAACGTTCTGTGGATATATTCAACTCTCTGGTTAATCCGTTATATGACCGTAATCTCATTATCATCTAGTCGATAACTGCAAGTAGGTCCAGGGACATTGGGGTAATTTGCTCTTGTTCGGATAATTGCAGACTGTGGTATAATTAGTGTGATTTAAGGGACGACCTGACAAGTATAGGTCTAGTTTGTCCGCCTGCACACACAACTAGAACAGGCATACACACGCATTCACTCAGAATGACTGATGTTTCTCGTCACTTTAAGACATCTGTCAGTGAGGGAATTACTGACAAATACCCATTACATCTAATGAAAAAATTGCTAAAATATCAATTACATCATCGCTAAAAGAAAACTACTGAACTTGGCAAATAAAATGTCACTCAATTAAAATACCTCTGGATATATTCTGAGTGTTATTTCATCTTTTTGTTTGAGTATTATTATGAAAGTAGGTAATAATGGGGACGGGATCTAAAAATGTTACCTGGTCTATTTTGGTCTATGTGCGCTGTGCTATGGCTGACCTTACTGTTTGTATAGGATATACTTATAGCATAATACAGTATTCATCATTGTATACCAAGCCGTACATATACTATCTTTAAAAATAGTTTCTAATCTTGAATACAGTTGATTTGGTTTTGTTGGCTAAGGAACGTTTCCATAGATTTGTCACCTTCAATTTCCAAACGACAAATCAGAATGGGGTGTAGTAATAATATTGTTCAGTAATATCAAATAGATATGTATCTGGTTTCAGGACAAATACATATTTCAGTCAGACACCTTCGTGTCTACACTCGATTAACACAGAATCAATTAGAAATAACGCGTCAATCCGGACAAGTAGAAATCTCGCTATCATTGATCAACATGCAACTTACTTTACACCTTCACCATGACTTGAGCCCAACACCACAATGATATAATAGCAGGCTAGTTATTAATTCTTATCACTATTACATTAACACTACATCTTAAGACATCAAATCTCACGGATACACACACAACCTTCTGAACGCTTTATGAATTTTGCATACTAAATAAATAGAGCCCAATATTCCTTGTATATACATCTGCACTACAACAATTAAAGATTTATTTCATAAACTTTAGATAAATGCTTGGATTTGATTTCATCGGTGAATGTATAGGCATTGTCAAAATAAAAATATTTTCTTAAAGTTTCTTTCCGAAACAGTGCTTTTCAACTGTATACATCATTTCCCATTATGCCCTAAAAAACGCTGTTAAAAGGATTCCGAAACATTCTATCATCTCTGAGTGTGCCGAGCGAAGCACAATTCTTATCTGATGTGTCGTATGGTCTGACAATAAAATCGCAGCGTTCCACGGTGGAGGTTAACAGGTGCCATGGAGGCCCAATAAACCCAGTTTCCCACCAGCAGGGTGCGTGAACGCAGTGAGGTGCGAACCCGGATTCTAGTCATGCGTATCACGGGCGGCAGAGGACGCGAACACCAGGTGTTGTATAGCGTGTAGCACAGAGCACGAACGGTGTGATGGACTTAATAACATACCACGATGCATGCAGTGAGAAGTAAAATACGTTTAGTAGGATTTACTGTTAAGGAAGGTGACGTGACGAGACTTTATGGATGAACAGATATGGTTGGAAGGTATAGGCACTTATCAATAAATAGAAAGGGAGGGAAATGATACTATGAATGAGTACAACTTGGCAAAGGTTTGTATATGTGATGTCAGAGGACGTCAGGGATGTCAGTTGGGTTCAGGAAAAAAGATACAAGGAAATATTTCTCGTGTGGAATTCACTGCCTCAGAGAGCCGAGAGAAAACATGTCGGTGTCAACCATGGCGTGGCGTTTAGGGTCTGCAGGGAGGTTCAAAACACTGTTATTTGGGCATGAATGAGGCTTTATTGATATCATCTTTGTTTGACACAAAGAAAAAGAACTTTATGGATTGAAAAAGGTGAATACCCACGGAAAAGTGGAAAGCTGCCATCTTTGTTAAATATAAGGTAAGGACCATGCGTAGTTTGGATTGGGATTGGGTTTGTATTTTCTGATGGGGGATATCACGGCTAGATGGAGATTATAACATTGGGTGATGACGAGGGTGTTCTGAGATCAAGATGACTTGCGTTGAAGTTCTAACATCGAGTATCATATACTTTAAGAATGGTCCAAAATAAATCATTTCATTTTTGAATAACAACTTACGTCTGATAATAGCAGATGTATCATTTGAGGGTTTTTAATCCGAAAGTCATCGTTTTTTCCTATGAACTCTTACTCGGAAAACAAAATTGTAAATGTAATTCTGGTTTTATTTAGTCAAAAACGTAAATGTGATTCTGGTGTAGAATTTATTTAGTTTTTAATCTTTCACATACAAAACCAAGAGCCAGGACCTGATAGGTCAGAATTACTTGCTTCTTAATACGGAAATACCACCGACGTCTTTGAATATGGTTACGTAAAATACCAGGTAGCTGACTAACATTGTCATATTTTTGTTAACAAAGTGCGTGTGGCTCACACCTTGCTATATTTGTTTTTCGCCTTTTTGAGAGTATAGGTTCCATATATGTAAGCTAGCAATGTGGTGGTGGTTGTAGTGATGGAGGTAGGGATGGGTGTTCATGCAATCAGTGATGATGCGGTTGAAGGTTGGTAGCTAGGTGATGGAGGTGGTGGTGGTAAGGATGGTGGTAGTAGTGGTAGTACGGGCTGCTTAAACTGACAGCTCCCGCTTGACTATACCTTGTTGGCATACAATGCCTCCTGGCTGTTGTAGTGTGGTGGCGGTCCCTGGTTTTGTTGCTGGTGGTATCCAGGGTATTGGTGGTGAGGGTGGTGCCCGCCGGGAGACTGCAGTGGCAAAGTAGCAGCCATTGGCAGCCGTGAGACAAAACATGCGCTGTATGACCAGCTGTCATACATGGTAGTGGCACTAGCAGTGGTAGTTGGTCCATGCGGTAACTGCCTGTGACTAGCACTGCGAGCTGTGTGGATTCTGATACTAAAATTTCCCTTCATATGGTTAGAAAAATGTGCCGCGGCGCAAGCAGGCAGCCTTCAAAGTGCGATACACGTGAGATTGAGTTGCTGATCTTTCGTGTATATTACAACAGATTTCCGATGTAGAGGATTTGTCTGGTAATTTGAGTTATGGGTTATCACTCAGACTAAACACAGGTTTCTGTACAAGTGTCCCGGTGGGAGAGTGGAGCAGTTGTGATAGATTGGGTTTGTTATTCTACAAGTAAGCCCTCCAATTCCATTTATCAAATCAGATGTACATTGTACATTGAAGGGAATAAACACACAAGAACTCCATTGAATGTTATATAACACTAGCAAATCCCAAATTAAGATATGAGATTGATATTGAGGGTATATATTCAAATGAAATCCACACAGGGGAACTACATGTTTGGTTTTTGTTATAAAATAGGAAGGTGGGACTATAATAGCTATAATGGGGTGAATCTGTTTAAAAATTAAATGTTGCTCTATATCGTTAATTCTCAGAAGATAATACACACTGGAGGCAATACTCACTTTAAGAGGGCCTATTTCTGTAATCTCCGAGGCGTCCACAAGTGGCGTTGGTCGGGGGCTGGACTGGACGATACTCGACCATTGGAGGGGCAGTCCGACGAAGGTGCCATTCTCCTGGTCAAAACCTGTGTGTACACGATGCTCAAAGTTGGTCGGCTCCGAGATTTGCGGCCGGTCCACCTTCTTAGCCTTTTTCTTCCCGAACATCGTCATCCTGCAGAGCAAGAAGCGTATACAGTTAGCACGTAATTGAATGTTTGTTTCTGTTAGATATTTATATTTGTGTATTTCCCCAATTTCTAGAATAGGGTCTGACATATCTGAGCAGAGCGGGAGGTCGCTCTCGGTACATACACACCAATGTAAACGTAACTTTAGAAAGAACCCATCAGTCCCCCGCTCCAGCCCTCACGCCTTCAGTAAGCTGATACGACCAATCTGTTGGCGTAGATAAATCTAGATAGAAAGGTCCCTCTTGGGAGGAAAGGTATCCATCACTTCTTGTCAATAACACGACGTGGGGCTTCCACTAGTCACACTTCTCAGGTCTTGACCAATTTCACTAGCAGCATGGTGCCTGAATGGTTCGACTCTACCTGGTAGCTGTATGGAGGGATAAGTCAAGTCTCTTTGAACATCAGTGAACTGTAGTTAATCATTTGGTTCCAGTTCTCAGTAAATCATAATTGTAAGCATAAACTTGAGATCGCAACAGAGACCCAGATTTAACTACACTATACATTTTTCTCACGCTTTAATTGAACTGTATACATATGTACATATTTTTTACATTAAAGAAACTGTTTTTCTTTTTTCCTTATTTTACAAGGCTGCTGACAGAATGTTTTAACCTCGCTTTCTCAAACAAATTGAATAAACTTCAAGAATGCTAACTCAAGCCTACTGATACTATCTGGAGAAACGATAAATGAATTAACATTTTATTCCATGTTTAAAACGCGGTTCAATTTAATCTCAATGATACTACTCAACCAAGGGAACTGGTTCGCTTCCAAATACGAATAGCTAAGCATTGGGAATGTTTTCACTAAAATTTCTCGTCTAAACTCCAAACCGAGAATTGTTGATTTTGTATGAAAAGGCAGAACTGCCGATGAATCTAGGTCTACAAATGAAAGAAAGTGTCACTTCAATGCATTGCTCCATATAGAACCTGTCTGTGCTGGTTATTTGAGGCAAAATCACAAGGCGGACAAACACCTTTTTGAGACCATTCACGCGTTACTTACCAGGGTTATGGGGCCTTTTTTAATCTTTTCTCCCACTTTACAGTTACTAATATGTATAACTTATATACAAATACTTGGGAAAAAATTACGAAGAAAAAAATTGCAGTTCGAGGAAAGTGGCATCCCTTTGAAAGAGATGCTTTGAGCCTGACCGACCCCTACAGAAATATCTTCGTTTTCTCTCTATTTTCTTTCTTTATATTTTTGAATGATCTCAGCCAAGATATACGTGGTTCTGAATGCTCTCGTCCTTCCACCCCTACCTTTAAGCCCCCCTCTCTCGTACGAGCCTAACCTTTGCTCCTCCCCTTCCGTACACCCTGGAGGCTAACCTGCGCGCGGTCACCACCTCAATCCATAATCACAACCCAAGCTGAGTGTTCCGCCTCCCCTCACCAGGTGGCAGCAGTGTGCCGGCGGCGTCGACGCTCTCCATGCGTTACTTTTGACAAACATTCGGTTCATCCTTGATGTGCGTGATGTTTTCACCTGTGGTTGTCAGACCGTACCGGGGTGATGCAGGCAGGGTGAAGGGGGTTGGCGGCCGTCACGGGAGAGTGCTCCCCCGCCCCGCCCCTTAATGACGCTAACGGGGTACGGCTGAGTGGCCAGGGTACCTGATTGAGCCCCCTCCTCCACGGCAGTGCCCAGAGAGCGCCACACGCCGTCCATCGTCTCGCCGTCACGGGGGCCTGGATGAGGTGGGAGTAGAGACCCCTTCCCCAGCTCTAACCCCACAGGGCTTCTTTTAAAAAAGACATCTCAATAGAGATTCAGGTAGTGTGACGTCCCTGTACGCTATCCTGTGGCTGACACTTTTCCTTTATATTTATTTTTACTTTATACATGTACACTTCCCACTGGATGCAGTTTGTATCTATTACATTTATTTGCACAGGTTTTAACATCTTCACGGCACTTTTCGGCCTGGTTTGCATAAACTAAGCTATGCATGCAAAAATATCTGCATCATAATTGCATAGAGAAATTTCAATCGTTACCTCCTTAGTTAATGACTGGTAATGAGATATAGAATGATGGAAACATGCCGTGATTTAACGCGTGAATATTCCCTTAGTAACAACTGGACCAACTACTTTGAGAACCGGAGAACCATACCCAAGTAAAATTAAGCAGAGACCAGTTAGTTTACTAGATGTTAGCACGGCGTCAAGCCAGACACTTTAGTGAAGTAACAGTAACCTACGGCATGTCATTACCACTTGACCACGGTCAACTGACAACGTGTAAATGCCGCTGGGCAGCTCACAGTTCTAAGAATACTCTCTATGCAGACAAACAGCGTGTTAATCATTCTTTCCGTGTACGCAACAAAGTACAGGTGGACTGCTGCCAGGTGGATCGTCCCTGTGTTGCGGGGCACCCCCCTAGCCCGTGCTATTATCCGGTAGGGAGACGGATCAAAGAGAGTGGTCACACTTGAGATAGGAAACCAAACTACCACATGGCAGAAATCCTTTATTTTGACATCTTCCTAATGCTATTACTGGCATAGATGCTTTGCCAAAAACTGAGGCCAATTTGACGTAATGATAATGATACAGAGGTTAGCGTCTGACCATTTAAACGTTACTATAGTAATTCTAAGCGAATCACCATGTTTTCATGCGGCCTTGGTGTTTTAAAGTGATTGCTTGAAGCCATCTTCAGGTGACATTCCCTACAGGCATCATGGCACATTCTTTTAGAATATCCTGCGGCATCATGGCATCATTCTCTGACATTGACTGGAAGCAGTATAGCGTCTTTCTCTGGGATTGCCCCGAGGCATCATGAAAATCTTAACCGTCCCTCTGACAGTAATCAAAGTATCGTTTGGTAACAACATGATGGAAACCTGCACACATACCCGCTCCCATGTGATGCGCTCACCCACAGCACATGGGCGCCCTACCGGAACCACCCTGTCCCCTTCCAGACAACGTCCTGCCGCAGGTCACGTAGGACTTCCGGTGACACGCTGACCGCAGCGCCCCTAACGTGTGAGTACACAGTTGCAGCCACGTGACCACGCACGCGTGAACGAGATAACGACAAAGCAATAGTCGGGGCAGGAACACATCTCAACACTCTTCACTTTGTAGTTGAATGCATTTTCTTTAGATTCATTTAACAAATATTTTTCTCTTCATCCCGTTGGGGATATTTATAAGCCTTGGGGATATTTCCAAGAAAACTATCACCTCCACGGAAACTGTATTATCTTTCCCTTGCAGCATCTCCTTGTTGGAGGCATCCCCCTTTCCTCGCCTTGAATTAATCAGTTTGTTTAAAGGGTGTTTGAGAACACAGGGAAAAAAACTATTTTCAGGGGGGGGGGGGGGGGGAGGAGGAGAGAGAGAAAGCAGCTCTTTTCCAGAAGTTGTCTGGAAGGAAGCCTGGGGTATCTTGAATCGTTCAGTTCCGAATGAATATTTCCTAGATCCAACAACTTTAGTCTGACCATAACTTGTTTTCGGTGAATCTCGTTATAAATCTACTAGAAAGACAACTTGTCCCTTTGTTGACTAGAGCATAAACATAATATCCGACATTACGACGAACTAAATAGGACCAGAAACACTATCCCGTGCACTGAATGGACACACACGGCACTTATCACCATAAAACCAATACACAGAACATTGTAGGCAGCTTGCCAAACATGCGGTGTCCTACCACCACGTGCGCCACCTGAAGAAAGGCCGTGTCTTCACTCCAGGTGATAGGTGAGGGTCAGAGGTCAGCAGGGTCAACTGGCTGACGGACACCTCTCAGTGCTCGCTGGAGTCGTCTATGTGTTGACTGAGAGAGTTGCTCCAGGGGTCAACTTTAGCAGAGGTGGCATACAGTATGCGTACGGCGTACACGAAAGGAAATCTGACAGCAACATAGCCAACAAAATAATTTCTTGAAACTAAAGTAAATTAAATGTTATCACTGGTGTTTTCAACGACTACGACGTACAGATACACTTTCGATCCAGGCAGCAAAATAATATCGCCTGTTGGAATTACCAGTCTATCATCTTACCAACGTGTCATGGTTATCTTCATTAAAATCAATATGACAGTGACACTACAAACTAACTAAAGTTTTGGATATGACTGTTCAGCGATAAATGACCATTCACAGATAAATACACAGAAGCACTGGTGGTCTTACACTATCTTGAGTGTGGCAGTTCGCCTTGTGTCACGAACTCCAGGTGACTGATTGTCAACAGGGTTCTACATGAGCTAGCAAACTAATAATTACCCCACTTTACGTGTTGTTGACAAGGTGTAGGGCGAAGGGAGATCCCATTAAGAGTAATTTATCCTTATTCTCGCCACAAAATTTCGGACTAATTAAAAACCACAACATGTAGCCTTTGTTTAACATATAGTTACAGAAACAAAGACCTGTATTTAGCCGGGCTGCCCTCCCACCGGTGAGCGGTTTGTGTGATTCGTACTTATTTCCTCCTTTTCTTGTTATAAAACACAAGGCTTCCCTGTTTACTAAATTGAGGTCACCCGGCTATCAACCACTTAAACTCTTTCCTTTCTTTAAAATGTAACTTTTCTATTACAACTACCTTTCTACTAGCGCCAGTCCGTTCAACGACCACTGTTTTCCTGTATCTAAAGTAACTCATGACCCTAAATCATACTACACAGATCAGTTACTTCAGTATGAGCAGCCACTACTGATATGTATTGAACAATGGCTTCAATATCCCTCAATTAAAAAGAAATTCCTCTTTTGAAAAAAATCATTTGCAAACCAAGAAATAAAAAACTATGAGGTATTGTTAGTTGAATTCCAAACCGACTCCACCCCCCCCCCCCCCCCCCGTCGTGTGTGTCGGGGGTGGAAGGGTAGGGGTGTCCCCTGTTACTTTCGGATAGCTTGAAATTCTGGATCCATCCTTGCATTTTAGGAGCAGACAATGGTAACTGTATTCTGTAGTTCAGTGCGTCAGTGAACACCATCACGTTCACGACTCAGTGTAGGGCGCATGGGGGTCGTCCACCTCACTTGAACCCACTCACAGCTCCTCCTATCGGCGAGGAGGAGCAGCACGCGTTACCATCGCGTCGTCAGCTCCACCTCCTTCCATCTGGGCCCCAGATGGATCGTGAGTTCTCCACCCGTCTTATCTGAGCGACTCCTCTCCACCCTCCAGGCTCCTCCTGTCAGTGCCTCCAGGGTCCAGCCACAAGGGGAGCTCTCAGCTATTGAAACAATGTTGATAGGGCACGCACTGGAGGAGGCGAGACGCCCACTGTGACCTACCTATAGCCTGCTGCTACATACAACTCTACGCCTCCAACCCAAGTATCGCGAAACCTGCGCCCCATACACCCTTCGTATCTTGTCTGTGTGTAACCCCTAATCCAAGTGTCCCTAAACCTAATCACATACGCCTATTATTTCTACCCTGGGTGCAATCTCTACTGCCTTTAACCGAGGAGGATAGAATTATTTCTTCTTTCTTTGGTTTAATCACAAACCAGCGCCCCATACTCCACCCCTTCATTCATATCGTGTGTGCCCCCGGCCTGTGCGTCTAATGTGCAAAACACACTCAACATTTGCACCTTAAATGCCCTGTACGCACTTTACCGCTCCCTAGAACACCACACATCCGTAACGTTATAGGCTCCGCAATTTTGCCTTGAATGTGCTTATCCGATGCCTCCTCAACTTCTACCCTACCCATGTCCACCTTCTGCCACTGAATACTTTCACCCCACTCGCGATCCGATTTAGACGAGGCTCAGATTCTGACTTTAGGAGAACCATAAACCTGTAGCGTCCTATGGCAGAAACCATAGAAGGTTCTCTACCGAAGACCAACGAAAATAACATCCAAACCAACCTAGATATACAGACGCTGACAGATGATGGGACTAAAATAACATAATTCTAGTGAAACCTTAATAGATCACGAAGTGATTCAAGGATTGGGAAATTGGGAAAATGGCCTGGCACACTGTAAGGGTTGTATGTCCAAGAAGTTTTTGAATTGAAAAAAAGTTCATGTTGTTAAAGGCGCATTCATAAACGCAAAACGGATTATTTCAGGTATCTAGAGTTGAATTTCACTATTTACAAACATGTAATTTCACATTTTCTCCCGTCTCTGTACAGTAACATAATACACGCAATAATAGCTATGATTCAACAGATACAAGTACAGGTATACACATATGGTTCCGTACAATTGGCTTGTTAATTCTATACCAGGGGGCATCGACATTAACCCCTTCACACTCGTACACACTACACACAGAGAAAACTCTAGGTATAACTTGTGTTACATGGTTCAGCATGCCCCAATCCGTTTTCCTCATGGTATGTGGTATTAACAATGAACAACATTAAACGCTCTGTAAAATCAGGCTAAGGGAAATTCAGCACTGAAGTGTAAGTATCGAAAGAGGAACCCCTTGAGATAGAACTCCTAACCCGGTTACCATCGACCTGAATGTATATAATATTTACACACTCCAGTGCGATAAGTAAGGCTGGATATGGCAGACCTCCGCAACAAATACGGCATGTATAAGTAACAAAGGGGTACCGGGGAACGCCTTGGGACCGTTGATCGTGGTGGCTTTGGCCTGTATAAACAGTGGTGGGAGTGAAGGGTAAAGTCCCCTTGTGGTGGCGGGGCGTCAGGGCATTGAGCTGTCATCGTGTGAGTATTTCCGAACAGCTCGCCACATCTAAGGCCGGGTTATCAACAAGCACTGACCTGCTCCCTGCACCTCACACTCATCTATCACGTTAATCTGATCCACGTCTGAGAATATCCTACGACCTGGCATACAAGAAGAAAATCCCCATTGTTCTGAGAACTCGAGTGTATAATGGGTATGTGCGTATGCATGTACTGGTCAATTACTCAACCCTTCACATAATACGTGAGGGAGTAATTATTCTATACCTGCCTTACTTCAATATATAAAGGGTCTCGCGGATATTGTGTACTTAATTCCACACGGCCTACAGTTCCAATAATCAATATCATCAGGTATAGAGGTATGACTAATTATATAGCACACGAATGAAACGTGCAAAAAGGTCAGTGTTCAATATCCAACATCCATCAAGCAGCGGTGGTGTTTTTTAAAAGTTTCTAGATATGTGTACACCTATTCTAGGTCAGAAGTCTAGTCCTAGCAAGGTTACCTATATATAAATACGGATACTACCATTTAGTCTCTGAAACGATTATTCTTTTAGCTAATAACGTGGGACACATTATCGTTAAAGTAATCATAGGGAAGCAATCTAGCTAACAATAAATTTGATTACCCATTTTAATGGAAAGTAAATTATATTTACCAACGCATAGAACACTAGCGCACTTAAAAGACTCGCACAATCATAGAGTGTTCTTCTTTTACATGATCTATGTGTTTGCATCCTGATCTCTGAAGTAGTAGAGGAGGAACATTCTAATCATGTTGCGATAAACATTATCAAAGGCTTGATCAAGTCTAGTGTTTGCATTACGTGCATACCAGGCGTTATCGCTTTGTTTACTGACAGAGTGAATGGTCTTTTGGTGACTGTGCAAGCATACTAGCCTACATTCTTAAATGATATGGGACCCGCTGACCTATGGCCATCGATCATGTAAATTCCTAATTATAATGTTGTCTACCATAACTATGACACAGGAATATATATATACAGATAAAGAAACACTGAATACTAAATAACCAGAATATTCTGACGAATTGTAGTTCAAAGAGCACACAGGAAAATCTGGATTTTGCAAATCTGTTTTCTCTACAAATAACATACATTATCCACGGTCAGATATGGCCATTTATGGAGCCATATTTGTTTGGTTTGTGCCTAAGTGGATAATATTTCCTGATGTGCCGCCAAACTGCACGAGAAGACACTAATAATGTTTTTTGGGGTTCTCCATAACTGAAAGGCAATTTCATAATCAAATATGAAATAAACTGAATAGACTTCTTCGCTTGTAATTTTGTTTTGATTAAGCGAGACTGGCATACACAGCGATGTTCAGCTGGAATGTTACTCTTTTATAGTGCCCTGACCTTCATATCCAGTGTCTGCTGGGTAAGGAGTCGCCGTTCCTTCACTCCACACACCTACCGTTGACAATGCTCGTTATTTTTAGTTTCTTTTCGGAGACTGAGTCCGAGGAGGACTAGACACTGCGGCCCAGGCCGTCGTAACGCGATCCATTACCAAAACATGGTGCAGCCCCGCGCCCACAGAGGGCAGGACAGGTCCAGTAACAGACGCGCGTCTGTGACCCAGCACCAGGCGGGGCCTAAGAGAACGTAGCACAAAAACTACAGCGAAAGGAATAAGACGCGACGAGAGCAAGTACAATGGGATTCCATTGGGATTAATGTGGATAAGTCTCCAGTCAAATATGTCTGAACTCCTCCTCAGGGAATTATTTTGCTTGCATGCAATTCTTCCAGCCATGCGTCAGAATAAATTACTACATACCTGCGTGTTGATTATTCTGCCAATGTTAAACCGCAAAGGGCACTAACACGTCGGAATGAGAGAGCTATTTAAACACTCATTTAACAAAAATTCACTTCGTATAAATCTAGGTGCTATATCTATCTTATTTCATTTTGGGGAGGCAGAGAGATGCCAGATAAACATATTCAGAGTTTACTTATCCTGCCCCATTTCTACATGTGGAAATGGGACTGTGTGAGAAGGGGACTCAACGTTGCGTGATTGAAGGAATGAGACGGTGTAAGGCAGAGAGGAACGGAGGGAGCCACTGTCACCCACCAAACTATTCGCTGAAGGACCAATAACACTGACCTCCAACTGACCACTAACGACTCTCATGGGCTGATAAGCCTTTAGGCATTCAGTTCGCTCCCACCATCTATCAACACTTAAAGGTCATTTTAAGGTTATTCCTACAGGGTGGACGCTAGGGCTATGCCAGTGTCTGTTAGCAGGGAGGGGGTGCAGAGATAGACACACGCTTAATGTTGGTTCCCTGTCTGGTTGGCCAGACGTATAAGTACTCAACGACACACGCCGGAAACAAGAAGCTGCAGCCATCACGAGCGCCACCTGGACATGTGAAGGAGAATTAAAACGGCATCAAACTGCCATCAAATTTCGGTTTAGAGGAGCTAGCGGTATGAATTTGGAAATCCCATTATCTAGATGGAAAATGCATTAGAAAAACACTGCTAAGCTCACAAACAGCACAAGATCTTGAGAAATGCGAGACTCAAGTTTTCAGGCTGTCCTGATAGCATGATGCTTTATATAGTCAATGAATCCTATGAGATCAACACAATGGCACACTTGGATACATTCCTGGTATTCGTTTGGATTATCTCCTGGTTTATTTTTCAACCAATAAAATCGGTTGATTATTAAAATCTCCAGAGTTCTAGGTAGCATATTGTTCTTGCTTGAGACTTGAGCTCTTCATCGCTAGCTCAACAAACAATTATCGATCCCAGTGCAGACTGACTCATCCGTGTTCTCAATCTGGGTGTTAATCCCATCGCGACCTACTGCTAGGCGTTATTCTCCCCTGGGTAAAACCACAAATTACCGGCTAGGTTACGGTATTCACTCTATCACCTGTCTCGCCAGCAGGGGTAGAACCGAGCACCTCTAGCAGGGTAACGCGAGATCTCGTGGACCTGGTCACATGACTTGACCTGTGGAAGTTAGGTCACGTGGGGTTTAGGTGGGGTGTCTCTCACGCGTAGACATCAGGATCGACCCAGCTGGTGTATTGTGACCGTGGAGTGGTCGGGTGTATGGCTGTGTTTGTACGGGGTGGGTTTGGGTGAAAGAGAAATATTTACATCCCGATGATTGACTTACTTATTATGTATATTACTACACTTCAATATTGTCCTACCAGAACTAGGTATACATGTATGCGCCATTTGACCTGTACAACTAGTAGCCTAGCGGGCACTGTCAACAAGACTTTAACTGATCCGAAACAGGTCCCAGGCTAATATTGTTGTGGATTTCCTTAACATGCCTAACTGGGCGTCTGTTTACTTTATCAACATAGTGGCGTGTTTGCCCAAAGACACGAAATGTTGATAAATATTCTACAATGAGATCAGCAGCGTGTGAGGGTACAGTTTACCTGGTGACTGAGTAGTATGTGACCTCAACACACCTGGCACACCTGGGCCGGTCTACCGTTATCAAAAAGCTGATTAAAGAATTCCCAGAACTTTGATCAAATCATCAATTATCTTTTATTTCCTTATAAATCGCTTGAATTTAGAGCTGTCATATCTATAAATCATCATTTATAAAAATTATTACTTAATCATCAAGGTATCGTGTTTTGCCTCCTGTAATTAATAATAATTAATTCAACTCGTCTAAGTTATTTATTTGTGTAGCGTCCACAAATCCATCAAGACACCTGCAGTTATGTGCGTTTCAGAGCAAAGCCTCCACAGACCATAATTTCAAATGTCTAAAAGGGCCCATGCCTATTATTTTACAAACTATAACCAACAAGTATATACTCATCGTTATTACCTACTTTCTGGTTGACTTGACCAAAACCCTGGCGGCGACAATAAAGAAGTAGTTGACAATCTGTTAATGTGCCTGTTGAGTCAACAAACGTCCTCGCAGAGTAGTGGAGGATCACTGGTATAGATTAGGGGGAAGGACTGGATGGCGATCACTAAGGGCTGGCAGGCAGCCCCATGTTTACAGTACCCATTATTTACAGCTGTGTGGTAAACCCTATGTCCGCACAGGCCGCCTCCCAATAAAAGAACTACCAAAAGTTTGCCCAACTTTAGCCAGTCAAGCATGATATTTCAACGTGTGTCTGCCAACGCGTGTCCACTGAGGCGAATATTGTGTGAACATTCGTGTGTGCTCACGCACTGAGATTTCTTCGTTTACACATGTCTTGGGTTTTATTTTACTTGAACATCGTTGTACATGCTAACCACGATACAGCTAAATGTCTGTCAATACCTGCTTCTAATATAAAACATGTCGGTCTGATTAGTTTCATTGATGACTTATACTGACCCTTCCATTCCCATACCCAACCTGATTACGGCTAGTCTTCAGTGCATCTGATGTGTGACGTTAACTAAAATGATCCTCAAACTGTTATGTTCTGAATGACCTAAGCAAGTGGTTAACTGCTTATGGGAAAACGCATTCTAATACAAGAAGCTAAAAAACATGAAACATCTTGTATAGAATCTATCCACAAGTACATGCTGGTTTTACTCAAATAAATTATTCCCTCTGCTTAAAATAGACACTGACTATGAATTCGATGTAATCAGCCAGGCAGGGATTACATGTATGCTCACTTGTTGATAATTCAGGAAGAACTATAAAGGTAATGGTATCAGTAGGTCCTCAAGCATATGCTCGTGATATGAATTGGGAATACAAGGAAATAAGACAGAAGGCTGTATACCCTTAATTTTCTCTCCAAAGTACTAAAATGCAGTTGTGCTTCACAACCTAGTATGTTCTTCATTCTACGCTTATTTGATGGATTCTTTGCTTGATCCATGTTGGGACAAGGGCAAGGGACAATGGTCAAGTCGCGTTCCATCAAACGGCTGTTCCGTAGTACGTTCTTGCAGGCTTCACATCTTTCCATAGTACATGATACTATGATGTGGTATACTTGTTTTGTTTGTTTGTGGTTTAACGTCCCAGGGGACCCTGATGGTATATAGTGACTAAATGGGGTATACTGTCAGTTCAACTTCATATTCAGGGAATGATATCCTGTCAGTTCAACTTCATATTCAGGGGATGATTATCAATACATTGATGGCAATGCCCCGTGTGCACCACAACCCTGGATATTAAGTTTTGTTTTTGTTTAAAGCAGTTTTATCGTATTGACTGACAAGCGCTCACACGGCAATCGTGAATTTCCTTCTGTGTGATCAACCGTCAAGTGTTTAAGGAATCGTAGGCCGAGGGACCAGGTGAATATACTACAGTAGGCGAAAGTCGGGAAGCAGACGATAACTCAAAGAGAAACGCACACGTTGGACCCTGGCCTCACCTCAATGTGTACACAACAGAGCTGACGGTAACCAGCGGACCGTGTGATCTGCCTTGAGGGCGCATTCGATGTAAAACACCAGCACTGCTCCGACGCTGCGTCCCTTTCCTTGTGACGTCACTTTACGTCACAGCGGTGCGTTATCCGACTTGCGCGTCACGAGGTGGCACGTCGTGACGTGTCCTGTGGTTCTGGGGCGTTGGCTGGAGTCAGTGGACTGTGTCTGGTGTCGATGAGGCGAGGTGACGCCTCCGAGTCCGTGATAAACTGTGCGACAATCCAAACAAACTTTCTGCATACACTCACTAAAGCCACGGGTGGGGTTGCAGGCGGGGATGAGAGCGGCTTCGTATACCCGCCCAAATTACAGGCTCCTTATATTTGCCCCTCGACAAAAAAAGTATTCTCTTGCCTCTTCTCACTTAGAAGATGTTACCCATACTATACCCGTAAGCGTTGTATGGTAGCATGGACCCAGAATCAGAGGACTCTTCAAAGAAATAAGTTATGGCATTCTAACCCTAAGGCAGCAGACACATCAATAAGATTTTAAACTGGCTGATAGTTCCTACTTTTTACGTATATAATATGCATGCTTACAATGTCTAACAATATACTACTACACTGCATGTCAGAAGGAAGTAAAAATACGTGAAGAAAGAGTATGACGAGAGCTAATGGCTTTCCTTTTCAGCTACTGGCCGTGATAACATCTCCTCTAAGAGGCACAGACATGTCAAAAAGTCTCTATCGTATCTAAGATATCGAGATATACAGCACTTACAGGTTATAGTCTACCAGAGGTTAAATCTATCACGGATACCAAGAGACTCCTGTCCATTACAACATCCTATATAATGTAAGATTCATGTATAACTCCCATCTCACAATTTCTAAAATGTTTATCTGTGCGTAGTATGCGTGTAAATCTAAATCTCGAATTTCATTGATGGTAGGCATATATGCATCTTGAGATGATACAATCACCTTAATATCTCAGCTGATGCAAGCACTAAGCGGTGTCTTCATGATTATGTCTACTCAATCAAAAAGATGCATTCATAAAGGCCAATCGCCCCAAAGTTATACCGTCAAAAACTCCTCATTCTGTACGAAGTATAGTTCATGATAGGGACATGTATGCACTTTGATCATATCTCATAAGAACCAGAGGTAAGTGTACTCAGCAGTGCCCTGGTGTCTTTAAGAAATAGGTGATTGCACTTGACCACATTAACTAACTCCCACACGGATATCACACGCGAGTCATTCACTTGGCATACACTGCCGGTATATTCCAGTTTGGTGAGTACATGGGGTTAATCCATGAGGTGCTGGCTGTGTGGTCTGGTGGAGGTAATCCCTACCCTACCCTGTAAACCCCTGGGTGTGTCAGAACACGGGGTGGTGATCTACTTACATCGTGGGTTTTATGTCTGTTTTCCCAGCTGGGGTTAATGCCCCATGCTGCCCATCCCATCATCGTCATGTTATATCCATGTGTAGCTTCCAGCTTGCAGACCTTCCTGTCCCAGCTACACCCGGACATCGACTTCTCCTCCCTACAATACCCATAACATCTCCGCCGAGCTCAGCCGCGGCGAATGTTTCTTGTACGGAATAACGCACGACCTTGTGAATGGTAAAAACAATCTTCTTGAGGTGTATTTATCGACATAACCATGGAAAGCTAAAGATTCACACAGCTGAGAAGCGAACCTCTCATTGATCATCAAACCCTTGTTCACTGACGGGTGAACTTGTCTGTGCGTGGGAAATGAGTATAAATACTTTGTGACATGACATTCTGGCATAAAAGTGTCGGAAATGAGTGAGGTTTGAAGCACGCCCTAACCAGAACTTCTGGGACTCGAAGGCCTAAACAAATATATTCTGGATATCTGCTTTGAGGATGTTCCCTAGAGGAACCTGGCTCCCCAATACGAAACACATTTAATCTACATGTATATTATCTACAGCAAAAACAATGATCAATACCATTAACCTGGTAGACCGTAGCAACCCTGTATCTATTTTCTTTCTCTTCTGTAGTCTTTCCGTGAAGCTCTCATCTTTTAGATCACATGAGACAACGAGTATAGAGACCGTTGCGTCAAATAGACGTAGAGCCAGCTCAGATAATATCAGTCACGGTGGTCTACCAAAGCAAGCAGCCTTTCCATATATACAGTAGGGCCCCGCGTAAGCGATCACCCTCCGTTCCGGTTCAAAGTGGCCACTTACGCGGGGTGGCCGCTTACGCGGGGTGACCGCTTACACGGGTTTGAAATAAACTAATAGAGGGAACCGTTCCAAGCGAAGTTCGTTAACGTGGGGTGTCCGTTAGGCGGGGTTCTACTGTGCTTGTATGTGTGTATACATTATGTGTATCTCAATCTCGCCGTTAATAATAACAATGTCATGGTTTTATGGTCCATTTGAAACCTGCCAATGGAAGGATTCTGTCACAGTCACGCATGGGTGAATAACCCAGCTCGTGGACAGGCTTTGCCGTTACTAACCCCTAATCTCCGACTTACCCCCAGATTAAGTGTGGGCGAGCAGTAGGGGAATTATTGAGACGCCGTGGGGAGAGGACATTGTATGCAATGGTTGACCTCGGCCCTGGTCACGCAGCGAGAGGTGGAATTACGTGCCCACCCCTCCTCCGCTCAGTACATGCACTCAGCAACACAGATTCTCCACAACACATTGAGAGCATTAGCCAGGTTCACATGACCCGGATATGGACGGGGTGGGGATTAGAAACCGTCGCTAATCTGGTAACTCTTCGCACAGACGACTTAATGAACGGTCTGCCACAACTCAGATTATACTACGTGTAGGTGTATATTCAGTGCGACCTCAAAGAGCTAGGTTTGAACATGTATCATGTACATGGATGTAGTTCAGACCGGTCAAACGGAATCCTAAACACTGGAATTATCCCTGGTTTGGTTAGGGCTTTAAAGGCATAATTACATTGCACTATATAAATATTGCTAGGAAAGAACATTGCATCTCGACAAGGATTAGCTTCATTACCCCTGCCTGGTGGTATGATATGTGCGGTGGGGTTGAGTAGATAAATGAGGAATGAACATGTATATTTGTAAACCCATGAGTGAGGTATACGGAGAGCATGAGGTAAAGCTGATAACTGAGAGGTCACAGTTCATTTCCCCGATTTAATAGATCTTCAAAACACAAAATAACATTCTCTTGGAATGCAGAGACAGTATGGGTATAATGTAGTAAATGCTATGTATATCTAGGACACAAATCATCATAGCAAGGGTCTAATAGACGATATTACTGACAGACTGAGAAGATCAGATTAAATAAGATGCCTTTATTCTCTCTATACCATTTTCTCCATGTGAACACATAGTTACAACCAATAAAGAACTGATAAACCCGACAGCAATTTGAGTACCATTCACGGCTGCGGTAAGTCAGTATTTCTGCCTCGTTATCTAGTTAAAAATGTGAGTGCTATTTGGTAAGTGGTCACAACACCCATAATTTTCTCCATTATTTTCCAAGGACCAGTGGAAGCCTAACATAAATTATAATAAATTGCCTGTCTTTTTGATTATGCAATTCGCGTGACGAGCTTGTTTTGTTGTTTTGTCGCTGCTCAAATTGTAGGAGGGTAATAATTGGTCATCACACTTATCAAATTAATGAAATGAATCATTATGAACCAATGATACAATTATAAATCCAAGTGGGAGGTTATTCTAAAAGAACAATGCATCAGACAACTATCTAGCAGAGTTGCTAAAATAAACTGACTTTGCTGATATTCAGAAAGGAGCATCAATACCACCCATTATCATATTTACTATATACCCATGCCGTATATATTGTAAATACACACCGTTTTGCCATATAACGTAAAAATACTGTACGGAACACTGGTTCCATACGGTAAAATACAGAACACTTCCCCAACCGCGTAGACTAAAATATTAATTGTTAGGCTAAATTAAATTAATGATTTTTATCAATTTCGGGCATATAGTAAATATAGAACGACCTACCAGGTTTGTACAAGCCACAAAACTCAATAGCAATTTACGGTTTGTACAGAACTCGGCCTTTATCCTACACCTCATATAAATCTCCATAGACTCAACATGGTGTGACACTATGCCACGGTTATGCAATAAAATATTTATATGCCACTGGTGACATATGAAGTTAAAACATGTGACAGGGTAGGATAAAATCTAAACATCACTCAATTTCATATAATTGTATACATGCCATTCATTGTTTTCTACAGATATCACTCAGTTCCGCTTTACGATATCATTCCGCAAAGACAACTCATGCCAAATGAAAAACCATATGAAATTGAGTGATGTTTAATGATAAAACGCCTCGTTCCGTATAAACCATAAATTGTCATCTCGTTTTGTAGCCTGTACAGCATGGTCAGGACGTTCTATATAAGTACTTTCACGATCTTGACAAAATGTCCGAGTAGTTGGCACTAAAAGGATGTCGCAGGTGTGTTTACAGCAAGTACACCATAAGAACATGTGTTAAATAGACTGAAGCCTGGAGGGTCCAAGCCTACAATTGGTATGTGGATGGGGCCCCGTCTCAACATTAGACCCTCCTTGTAATAGATTTTATATACTGGGTTCTTTTAGGGAGGAACGGACAGACCATTTATTGTGCATGGGTCACATGCTCATATATGCTACCTGAATGACATTACACTGTACGATTTCAAAACATGAATGTTCCTTTCTCAGCAACAAAGTAACAGTCGTAAGCTCAGGCGAAGCATTGTTACGGAGTATGTCAGGGTGGCTACCCTCCAGACATTTGGTTAAGATTAGAAAACGCAACTCCATGACAAATTTCGGTCGGATGTTCCAATATCGGCCCCGATAAGAATGAAACATGTTCCTTCCCACTGTCAGCGACAACAGAGTCTAAGAAATACCCTCTACGGTGTGTAACGGTATCGACCCACAATTTGCTCTGGACAAATTCACCCGAGACATGTTAAGACGAACTTACGACTAAGGGAGTTAATCAGTGGAAACAGAATTGTACAGTTTGTTTTTCACTTTAGTTAGAAGTTGTATAGACTTTCAGCTTGCTTCAAAACTATCCCTTTACCTTCCAAACGCTTGACTGTGACATTCTTAAAGGAAGACAGAGCCACTATCTCAGACAGTATCTCAAGTGGTATGCCCAACTGACCATGACTAATCACTAGAGACCAGAATACCTCATTGACCCACTGCTGCTTGATATATTTGGATCCTAGACAAGCAGTTATAAAAATGGCAATTGGAAGTGGCTTACAGAAAATGACCCATAGACTGGATATAACCCAAACTTTTTAATTATCTATTTATAATTCCACGCTATTCATCTAAGACGAACATATTACTTGCTCTTAGTTATGATACTCTTTATAATAATTACTCCGGGACAGCATTGATATGAAGTAGAACTGGTATGCAGTGGGCGATTCGGGTAATAGTTCACTGTATGTTACAGGGGCCATAAATTGGAAAATATAAATTGCGATTATAACCAATGCAAAAGCAAACTACCATGCATTACTTACAGATAGCTGCGAACCGAATACTACAAACACAAACCATGCGCAGATATCCTTTCTGATGTCCGTTTGGCTGATTTCATCAATTTTTATCTAATCTATACAACTACATCGTAACTTAAACTGACTGAAATAGCATCCTACCTGATCCGATACAGTCATACTGAGTCAAGTTCAAAGAAACCTTACCTCTACATCATTAAAAATGAAAGGCCGTGGATTTGGGTCTCTTCACTTGGCAGGCCGCCAGATTGGAGCTGATAATCACAATACACATAGGCAGTGAGTACACTCAACAGGCTAATCGATAACTCTATTCACAATCCTGATAACCGATCAGACTACGATGAAGCCGTGTGCATTCAACGAGGTCCTGCGTTCAAGTGTTTCCAGGCGAACGTGTAAATCTTCGGAAATCCGACTCTCTGCTATAATGTATCCAAATCCGGGTGGTCATTCTTAAAGCTGCGATAAAAAAATCCTCCGTCTTGAGACAGAGTGGTGGTTGGTGGTTGTGGTATTTTTGTGATGCCCACAGAGGGCAACACGGTAGCGCTGACAGAGACAGATGCCAATCTCTCCTCCGTTAAAAGGTAATCATACACACAGTGGGGGCCCCGCCGGACCGCCCCGGGGAGCAGGGCACGCCGGGCGAAGGGAGGAGAGATCCAGGCTTTACAACGAGACAACCAGGCTGGATCCCTTTAAGACCACCGAACTTTACTACCAGTCTGTTGTGGTAGAGTGCTCAGCATAGTACCACTGCCTGTCTGGTGTTTTTGTTCTGTTTAGTTTTTGTTGGATTTTTCTATTTCTACGTTTACCTCTGTTTTGTTCACAACTTTCTTTTTTGATACGTATTTTCATTTAGATTCCCCGATAACATCACAAATGTTCTAGAGTCTTACAGATTTCCATGACTTCAACGAGCGTATTTCCGATGAGAAGAGAACAGACTTAGATCAACGCGGGAGTGTACCTTCAGACACGTATCACCTCGGAGTGATATACACATACCACACTGGGCCAGTCCTCTCCCCCTCCTTACCACTTCTCACAGGACTCGTAGCGTTGTCTAAACACGAAAACAAAACCCTGGATGGATATACACAAAGCACACGAGATGGGCCTCTATGGCGAGCCATTTTAACCAGCATTATCTATGACCTCACAAATGTTAATGCAACTTTCTGCAATAAGTACCCCTTATTTTGTATTACTAAGAAGTACTTATCATAATACCACCGCAATGATAATGACTGTATATATGCTATGGTTTGTACAAAGATAACCTGTAACTAACAGCTCCCAAGAAGAGAGATTGAAATAATAAGAAGTGGTAAAACACACTTATATCAATCCAATGCAACCTTGAAAATGACCACTTCCTTTCAGTTTTAAACTATGTTGCTACGAGTCTTAGGGTGAACAATGACCAAGCATGACAACCAGAGGGCAAAGCTCTAGATTGTTGTAGGGATGTCCAAGGTATATAACGTGTTGGCATCAGAGACGAGACCAATGCCCAGAAATTATTTACAACTGTGCTATACATGTTCATGAGTATTGTGATTTTGTTAGCAAAAAAAATGAAACAAAAATATTCGTACTGTAGTTTTCGTATCTCCTAACCTTGAGAGCAGCCTCTTAGACTTGCAAATTGGCACATTTACGCTGGTACTATACTCACTCCATGTAACCGACAGTGGCCAATCAGCTAGAGGTACCGTGCTCTCAACCAATCACTGCCTGGCTACCATATATTTGGCTAGTGCCCCACCTCATGGGACTGGTGCTAGTCTATGATTGAGTCGTCACATTCACAAACATTTGTGAGGACCACAGGGCAGCATCAAAGTTGCTAGATATATACAAAAATGTATTTTCAAATCTGTTTGGCTGATAATACAATTGGGTCTGGTAGGGACTTCACTAGTGACTCGTGATGGTGCATTGTAGTGCCATAGGACTTCGCGATGGTGCATTGTAGTGCCATAGGACTTCGCACCACCTACCTTTCCATAGAATCGCTTAGCACTATTCACCACTTCTTAAATCACATAGTAAGTCACCCCCCCCCCCCCTCATTAATTATGAACCTTTTATGTGCAGAGAAAATCGCCTTGTCATACATCTCAGAGCCTGCCAGTTGATAGGTCTGGATGCTAGGCGGTTGGATACCGCCGGAAGACGCTCACCAGCCAGCGGTGCATGCCAGGAGAGACCGAGGACAGTGACATCTGGCGGGATGCCATCGTCATGACGAACGGCGGAGGAATACGGCGCAGTGATACCTCGCGGTCCCTGCAGACAACTACTACCACTGCCAGGGTCTCTGCGGCATGTAGGAGGTTGTGCGGTGGGGGTCGGGGGCTCAGTGTCCGTAAATATGTATCTCATATGTGCTGGTCACAGACCCCTCCGCCCAGGAGAACTGTGCCAATGTTTCCCAAGCCGGGAGCTCCTCCCCATGCCTGCGTCCTACCTCCCCACGCCCCTGGGATGTCAACCTCTTGACCCCGGGAGTACTTGTTGCAAGAGTCATTATTTTCATTCTTTTGTTCCAACTCTATTTTGTTAAGGGCCTGGACCGCATGCACTTGATATAGCTACTGATTACATAAACCGAGATAATTAACACATATATGAAGGTAATAATATGATGGTCTATTAATAATCAATATCACTGTTTTATGTTCTATCTAGTGTATCCTAGTCGCATTTAAACTTTAATAGACGAGAGTAGGGTGTGTTCAGCGGGTATCGACCGTTTGCTGTTTCGATGATTACCTAGCGTGGCGTGAAAGGCATGTAATTAGGGGAAGGTTGTTGCCGCCAGGCTTTTATGTAGGGCATGGGGTTGGGGATCATTTCTCCGTCGTTCTACTAACGCTTAATGATAGCCACAGGTGTACGTTGTAATATCCTACTTTGTACGCTATACATGGATCTACTTCCCCCTCCTGTTCATGGACTGCCCCGCGCAGTATGTCCATGTTAACGCTTACCTGTAGTACAAAATGGCTTTATGGACTCACACAGTGTGATACATGTACTACATTACAGTCTCATAAACTAAAGTGTTTTATTTAATAAAACACTCTAGTTTGCGAGGATGTAATATTAGAGCATGCTTGTACGCCCTATATACGTTGCCTAAAGACCTGGTCTTCGAGCTTGCTGCAAAAACAAACAAAAAAACCCAAAGAAAAACAAAAAAACCCACAACTATCCCTTTACTGTCTGTGTGCGATTCACTGCGATATTGTGAAAGGAGCAGAGGGCCAGTGTCTGAGGGTCTCAGAGGTGTGCCCAGCTGCCCATGACCAATAACTCGAGACTGGAAGTATCGACTGCTTATGAGTAGTGAGATCTAAAACAAAACGATGTTAATATGCTGCAGTAAAATAACGTCATTGTCCTCTCAATGTTGCTGAATGTATCTACACTTACAGACACTGTCCGTTGAAAATCATAAAAATATGCATGAACCATATCATCATTTAATACTCACTTTCTAAAGAAATCCATCACACAGAAATCCATTGTCATATATATATAGAGAACTATCTTGGTTGCCTATTGCTAGAGTTGTAAGGGTGAACCTATATCCAATTCAATCTTGCTTTTTCTGAGTATTATTTGAAACAACAGACACACAAAGACATACGCAGACAGCTGAAAACAAACACTGCTCGGGCCAAGTCCCACTAGGTGGTGCTGCTCAAGGGCGCGGAGGGTGCCACCAGAGACTGATGGGAGGACAGCTACGCACAATGTGACTCATGTTTGCAGCGTTTTTCATTCTTGAAATATATACATGTAAAAAATCCCTCTTTTCGAGATTGAGAAAACCCTCACAAAAGCCAAGGGGACCAACTGACCCCTTTCCTGGCAGTCTAAGGTACAGTTTAGGCTGATGAGAACAGGGAGTGAGTTTCTCAGAAAATCACTTAATTGTGGAACTCACTTCCTGAGAATATTCAAAAAGTCCCTAGTAAAGCCAGTTTTTAAAGTAGGATTGCAGGTATGCCAGATCTGTACTAAGATTAGCAAGTCTGAAGTAGGCGAAGTAGTTTATTCATTACTTATCATACTCATTACCTTTTTACTCTTTCTACCAATGTTAATTATCATGGAATGTCAATTTGCGAAATGCACTATCAAGCTTACATTTAGTTGGTGAAGACTTTATCTCAATCTTCCAGACTATCCCCACAGTATTGTACTTCCGCTCTGTGCTCTAATAGGATCCCTTTTCTACTCACTCTGTGTATACTATTAACGACTCATCAAATTCAAATGTAATGTTTATGGTTAACTACCCATACTTATTGTTAATCTTTCATGTAACCTTTTTGTGTGACTTGGACAACCGTCTTGATATTCTGTTTGCCCGGATTTGTAATCTTATAATGGAAGACAACCTCCTTCTAGGTGAATTATATGTGAATTAAAAAAAACCCACAAATGTATATGTGCCATATGCTGGTGGGAAGGGGAATTTGAATTGGGGGGGGGGGGGGGGGGGTGTGTGTCTGTCAATAGTGTCCTCAAACAGGTACTTCTTCTCACATCCAGCTCACCCTGGACGGATACATGTTATGCTAGGTTTACGCCATCACCCCAACAGTCCCGGCAGTGAGTTTTGGGTAAACCATATACAATTTACTTGTACACCTTCCTAAAAAAAAGAAATCAAATAACACTCAACAAACTTACATGTTCACCTTCTCTGGTGGTTTACATGTATGTATGCATGTAAATTCAACATATATTCTCTCACTGTGACTGTTGGAAGTTGAATGAATATCCCGGCAGACTATGGCCCCATAGGCCTAGTGCTATCCAGAAGCACCCGTCTCCCAGCCCGTTGATTTAAGGTGACTTAAGGCAGTCCCGATTCTCATTAGCCACGGGGGTGGGGAAGGTGGTGCCGGGAATCGATGGAGTACAGCCACAAGGAAAAATCAATGTCGGGACAGTCAGGGTGATGGTGTAAACATAGCATTAGGAAGAGATGGCGGTTGATCACGGACAATATCATCAGGTACATCTAAATGTAGGTAATACACATCTGAGAACGCGTGCCTGGGACCAACATCTCCTTCTGGTCTTGGCATCACTTTCCACTCATATATTCAGGTCAATGACTTCACATCTGCATCATTCGTATTCAGCTGCAAAACGACACTGAAAGACTCCGCCCAAAAAGATCTTTTTTTTTTGGTGGTGGTGGTGGGGGGGGGGGGGGGGGGGGTGGGGGTGGTAAGGGGTAAGTTTTAAAAGGTTTTAATGTCACATCGAATGCCAAGATCATAATATGGTACCCACAAATTATTATAGTTACTTATATAGAGCAATATGACCATACTGTATATGCTACAAAACGAGATGGGGTTTGCCGATTATTTAGGGAACAAGGATGAATTCCGTGAATAATGCCTAACCCCGTCGAGTTTTATAAGATGTACAGGCATGGTGGATAGTTCGATATTCATTATGTACCCGAAATTGATATTTCACAATAAATTCGTTTAGAATTGGTTGGTTGGTATGATTTAACGTCCAGTTAACAATTGCAGGTTCTCACCAGACTTTCTCAATGTTCTTTTACACCACAAGGGTGGTGATCGAATCTATGAAATGAATTTAGGTGGAAACCTCACCCCTACACATTTACCGAGGTGAGAGTTCTTTTACTTCCCACACCACATAGACATGGTATGAGAAGGATTGGCCTTTGATATAGCAGTAAATCTACCACTGCTGGGGGTGAAGGAGAAAAGTGGCTGCAGTGGGACCCAAATCAACAAAGTCTGACAACCTTGATATTACAAGTCCAGTGGTCTTTACCACTGAGCCAACTCCCCACCCGGTCGCTTTTTTTGCTATGCTTGCACACAATCCAGTCTGCACCACGAGGAGGCGAGGTGACCAAGAGGGCGAACAGATTGTTAATTGCTTTGTTTAGAAACCATGTTGAACTAAACACCCAAACTTCGCCATATGAGAAAAAAGTGTCCACATAACACTGAATAACAAGAAATTGATGAGTTTTTAGTTTAGCATGGGATCTGGCGAGATAGATGTCCAGGGTGTGTATGTAGGATCAGTGTGGAGAAAATACCTTGTGGTACTCAGGTTTGCAAATAAAAACTCGGTAATCTGTTACAAAGTGTTCATAACAGTGAAAATTATGCTAAATGAAAAACATATCCACGCACACCAAAAAGAAAACATTGAGGCCCACGATATTACATGCTGGCGTCCCATGAAAATATCAACACTCATGTACGCACATACGATCCTGATTATTGGCCACGCAGATAGGGCAGGCGTTCCCGGGCGACCTTGGTGACTCGCGGGCTGGTAGCTTCTAATGGTATGTAACGGTCCGGCCTCTAGCGATAAGCGTGTTGACACTTGTCAGATCAGGGTATCTATCTCTGCTGTCATTCTCTATCTCCGTTTGTAACTAGGTCAGTAGCGTCAGTGAAACTCACGGATTGCTTCTTTCTTTTAAATCTAAAAGGCAGGCAATAGTAAACAAACGAGTATTTGTATGTGTTCAATCTTTTTCCCTCGTGAAAATTAAAGGTGATAAAATACAGCACCAACCACGTCTTACCGTATGAGTGGAACAGGGCTGATTGTAAATATACATTTTTGTATTTCGGTTTTTGTATGAAAGCAGGTGGTCTATCTTTCGCGTCTCCATGGTAACAGTAGTCGTATTTGACCTGGTACACTGTGTGGCCTGTCACGTGACTAGTGATCAGGGAAGAACGCAGATACTCGAGGACGCAGACGACATTTTGCTCACTGTTTATTTATCCCCTCTTGGCCCCGTGCCATGTACTCAACTCACTTTCCTCTCGCCAATACAATAACCTCACACTCTGCTCCTATACCTACAGCCGTCAAAAAGATACCTCCGATGTGTTCTACGCAGGTTTCTACTTACCTCGATATCCCTTAAAATATACAGACACCGAGAAAACGATAAAACCTGTAGCTCATTTGCCTTCTTTAATAAAAATTACCCAACTCAACCCAACAAGTATTCGTATTTCGTCCGATCTGTTAAGGAGAATCTATAAAGGGGATCGCGGTTGCCATGGAGATACCAAGCAGAGCGGAACCGAGACGCTACCGTTTAATGTCAACGTTATAAAGAGGTCATTAATCGTGGATCCTTCTACAGTCGTCAAACGGCGTCTCGCTAGCCCAAAAGCCGCAACACTTTCTCGTTCATACTGTCTTCCAAGGTGATTGTTTGTCGTCTGGTTTCTCGAATATCTGCATCTATGCCTAATTCTGAGTCATCTTAAGCCTGAGTTACTTATTTCCTTGCCCATAGGTTACGAAGTCCCCATTAAAAATGTACGGAGGCCATCAGTAAACACTACCAATTGTTTTTTAGTGGCCGTAACCCACACCCATGGTTTACGGTATTTCGAAACCCATTATCGAATTTCTAGGAATATAGATTATCATTGATGATCATAAGTAAGAAATACAGCAATCAATAGTTTTTGGACGGTCGGCTCTAGTAGACTGGCTCTGTAAACCACTACTGTATTACTACGCGACAACCTCTCGTGGTTGACGGCCGCCCGCCCATAAAAACATCAATCGTTGTCTATGTAATCACTGCATATTAATGAGGAAACTACACCTGATATCATAGTTATAACAGGGGTTCGGATACAACGATTTTCTCATGTGGAGACGTAAGTAGATCTTTAGGACGGAATGTTCATTCGAACGCTTCAACTACCGAATATAGAACGCCAGAATGAACAGAAAGGTAAGAATTTGCACTGCCCCTCCACCAGTTAAAAAACCGAGGTTAGAAGGCGTAGGTTCTTTCTACAACCGGTAGAAGAGATATTATTGTTAAAGCTATATTCCTGTTAAACGTAGGTAGTGAAATGTTATACAAGTTCTACCTGCAATCATAGCCATTTCCATCGGCTGATAACTAGATCAACCATTTCACGTAAGACATGTCTTACCTTAATTTGTCCTAAATGCGGTGAACAAATGCAAATTTAGTAAATAGCTCTGCCTCCCCTTGAGATAAAACCTTCTGAATAACTTGTATCGAAATCTCATCTCCCTTGTCCCAACCTCCAATTCAAAGCGCTTCTCTGACAGTTGTGACACAAGGCATGAATTAGTAACTGTCATTATCATAATGAGAGTCTCTTGATAACGTCTTGTATCAAAATACGAACCCTGGCATGTGATTCAAATGCAGTTTGTTTACCTAGAGGCGGATCTGTAGGAGGTGACGGGATCAAGAGGTCCAGGACCCGTGCTCTGCTTTACACCGACGAAAAAGTTAGCAGCCTATGACATGTCAGTTAGGACTATGGAATATCAGTTGTTGGCCCCTACTCCGCCCCTTTGAACTGACCTTAGACACTATGTGGGATCTGACGAAGATTCATTTCTCAGTGCGACAGGTAGGATACCCTATATAGGGCAACCTGTGTTAGTAACGCATGCGCCATCAATGGCCCCCAAAGCACGGTTTAACGACTTTACACTACAAATAGGGATTTTTCTATTGTCAACTTTTTTTTACTTCCATACCTATCAATTATGCTTTTGAAAAAGCTCTCTATGTAGATGCTACAACCTACTTATTGTCATTGGTGGCGATAGGTGGGGAATGACAGAGGGTAGGTTTAACTTCTAAAGTGGCGGTGCCAACGCATATAATACCGCTATTTTGGACCCAGTTCTGCCTTCGCCCTGCTTGTATAAAACCGGACGCCTCTGGACAATTAACATGCATGAACCCATGTCAGACGTCATTATAGCACGTTTAAAGCGCGCCCTCGTGTCATCATCACGCGATTACACTTTGATGACGCGAGAACGGCGTCAGTGTCGTCATATTGTCATTTAAACACGTGCCTTTAACATTTTCTGCAAAATCAGCCTCGATCTGATGCCTCTACACCAGGTCCTACACAGAAACACACGAACCTACACACATACAGGCAGGCCGTTGTGTCCCATTTGATCAGGTAGAACACCATTCACTGCCTGCTGTAAAAAATAAACCACCTCACCATAGAAACTGTGTCCATGGCGAACAAACTTTCCCTTGCTAATCTCTAAATGCTCACAATACGTGTCAGGCCAGTAACACGACCCACCACCTCTCTCCTCGTCAGGTGTCTTATTTTTGTGTCATGTGGTTTGTTTTTTGTCTGACGAGGAGCGTTACCATGTTGTACCCTTAGCATCCATTGGGACATCCTCTGCTAAACGTGTTCACATTGGCGTGTTTAACAAATGGTGCCGTGAAATGGGGATGGGGTGTGGGGAAGGTTGGGTGCTTCGGGCCCCGGTGAAAACACCAAAAACACGTTCTGACCCTGTCTCCCGACATAACATGACCTTCGCTTTTATACATTCGGTGCGGAGGTCTCTGGTCGTAAAAACCTTTTTTTTCACAATGAGATTACTCAAACAAGGGTTAAAATGGTCGCTTATGTTTGGTCTGGAAAGTGTGTGAACCTATAGTGTCGTCATTAATGCAGAATACATAGGTTTCATACTAGGTTCAATAAGCACTTACTTCCACAAGTGAATATATTTCATGTTTGTGTTACGAAGCCCTGAGATGGAAATCACCATTGTTGGCAAATGCTGTGGAAACAAGTGTGGTTACAACAGCACCTCACACTATTCAAACAAACTTTTTTCTATTGGTACTTCACCTCTGGTATTCATACATATCTATACTTGTTAATGCTCTTTTCTTCAGTCTAAACTCTCAAAAAAATCCACCCAAAACATATCCTTCTACGAACACTTTCTAATCATTTTGTTATGTAACGCTGTGTTGTGGTGAGAAAATCTTCTGAGTAAATGCCAAAACGTTTTGCTAAATAGATTGGTCTGCATTCAGTTCTGAGAAAAGGTTATTTGAGCTGTGGCCTGGAAAAAAACATGATACGTACTAACCATGGCGAAGATAGGTGCTCTGTGAAAGGAGGTCTGTGATTTTCGTGGATTACAAAATTCTGTTGGTTTGTTTAGTTAAACGTCCAATAGGTCTTTATCGAACCTGAACATGAAAACCTCAAAATTAAATTGAAGCAATTTTAGATCAAAACGAAATACCAGACCAGAAGCAAGACCTGATCCGACCAGGTAAGCAAAATAATATGACAAACTATGGATAACTACATAGCGCTTAATTTCATCAAACTAGACGGGGTCTAAGCCTTAATTTTTCAAAGGGATATCTATCTGGGATATAAAGGTACAGGACTTGACATTCTTGCGGGCCTAGGCTCTACATGAGAACCTGGGGGAATAGTGATACCAACTGTCACGATGTTCCGTGATCTATCATACACTAGAGGTATTCCAAGCGTACACTGCTCACCCTGAAAATCACGTTACGATGGAGATGAGTCAAGAGTCATGGACCAGCCAAGCCTTGCTACCACTGCTGCAGTGTGAGGTGGCCGTATCAGTGACCCTAAGTATAATTACAGATAAGACTATCTCAGGTTATCTGTGTAGGGGCTGGGGATCAGGGGTGGGGACAGAGTGTTTTAATCCCTAGCTCATCCAGCGCCATCCTCCGACCATACACTCGTTCATGTTTGTCAAACAGTGAATGCTCGGAGACGCCATCCGGCAGCGTCGGAAAACCACGGATGTAACTATTTGCCGAGGTTTAGGTGTCGGGTTTCATTGTTGACATTTCTATATCAATATTTCGCAAACTTTTCAAACGAAATAAAGGCCCAATTACCTTTTCCATTGTGCTCGATAGGTTCCAACCTCCAACAATGTAATTTCATGTATTAAACTTAAACCATATGGCACCTCAGATAGCCTCGCCAGAAATATTTCATAGCATGATTAATGGATGTTAAAGTTAAAATGGAGAACTCTCTGGTCTGAAATGTAAAATGGAACGTCAAACTGACTGGATTTATATATGAAATATTTGTCATGAGTAGGGCTGGTTTCAAACTAAATTTTTAGTATGCCATAACATTTAATATGCCCATTGAGAAATACTCCTCAGCAAATGTTAAACCAAAATGAACACGTCAAAAAACAACCACAACATGATAAACAGGTGACAACAAGAACACGTGATACCCATCCTAGTTCACACGGCAGATTGGGTCAGTAGTAAGGAACATGCATACAAATGCGTTTTAGGTGGGTCTGGAGATTTGTTGGCATAGCGATGGGGGGAAATATGCGTAGTATGGATTGCTAGCGCCCGGACCCGGCGTCTCTATGACATGTAATCTCACGCTGAGAAGTCACCGAGCCCCTGGGTCTTAGTGAGGCACGAGATGAAAGCGAGTTTTCTGCGTGTTTCCTCGGAGAAGTTGGGTGGAAAAGCATTCCCATCTGTAGACAGAACATGAATGTACTGATGCTACCTTGAACGACAGTTAAACAAGAGAATGTACCCTATGACGTTGATACGTGTCGTAAATAGTCCCCGTTTGCCTGTATTTGTTTTCTGGTGTCGCTTCGCATCTTCAAATGCTGAGACCCATGCCACGACCCAGCACGACTGTGCCTAAGATAGTTTTCAAACACGTGGCTGTAAGTAGAATCATTGGCGAAGAAGTGTTGATATACTGACGTAACGCGTCATATCGACACATATGCCTGTGTATTCTAGGCTTTAAAGTAATATTTCTGAGGAAGCAATGACATGGATTCAGCTAGGGCACTAGTATAGACACAGAGAAGACTGTCATGATGCTGGGTAGTGCCATGTGCTGTATTCACGTCGAGAGGCCTAAATTGTGTGCATGTGTGTCCAGAGCACTTGACCCCATCCAGGAATCACACAAACCACCCTGATGAAAATAACACACTTCAGCACAATAAAGATTTCAAAACATCGCCCAGCTTACCTGAGTACATATAGATTACTCATCGCGAATTCGTTTAAGTTTGTTGGCTGGCCAATTCTCCCTCAAATAATTTGATTTATGGTTCTATTAAAACAACATTATGGCGTCAATTATAATCCATATAGGGAGGCCAACATGAAGCATCACTGGTGTTGTAGAAATTGATAAGTGCCGTCAACAATTTTGAATATGCAATAATCGCAGCATTTTACAGGTAACAGCAGAATTCTAATATGTGTCCAAAAATGGGGGAAAGAAAAGATAAAGACACTGTGACTTGGACAGCATTTGCACGTTAGACGGCTATTGCGTTGTGCCTCACTCCAGACCAGATTGCTGTTTCTTTTTAGGGGCATGGTGGGAGTAGACCGGGCAAGAGTTGGATAGAGGTGAGGAGGCTGGGGGTCGAGTGATGCACCGTCCGCCTCGTTTATAACTCACCCTCCAGCCTCGCCTCCTACCTCGAGCCCCGGATGACAAGACTTATAGGGTGAGGTACCCCTACATACCCCCTGTCATTCTAATCCTACCCCATCTGCATACATCAAAGAGGACTGGAGGCACCAAGAGCCTGTTCTTCGCTCTTTTTCATTTTTTTGCCTAGCGTCTGGTCACTAATGCTCTACTACATAGTTTCTAACACACTAAAACAATGGCTCACCTAGCGCTGTTGGAAAAAAACATTGTACGTTGTAGTCCACAAGCATTGTGCGACATGTCAAGTGTATCATCCCTCAAGAGTATTCTTAAGACTTGGGGAAACCGTCATTTCATAATCTGTTGTAGGACAAATACATAGCGCAGAAAGGATTCGTAGTTAGGGTGTGGCTGTATAGGCGTGTGGGGCCGTACAATAATATACGACTAGAGTAAATGATGGTAGCAGCATGCACCACACGTTCAGCAGTCTAAAGTCTCCCTCATTCTTTAGTTCATGCGAAAAAAGGGCAACATGAGTACATGCAGCTACTTTATCCTATTTCTGTTAACGGAACACTTGCCAGCTTACCTGTCCATATCCCACACTTAAGCTTAACTGTCAAATTCTGACACAAGGAAAATGTCGTAATAATGGCTGTATCTTGATGACAGCGCCAGCATAAAGATTTTTAACCATTTGATATGTGTCAGACCCGCATTCAAAGGCCAGGGGGTCATGGTGTATACAGGTCCCATGGCCTGACCTCTGGAACTGGGCAATGCCCAGTTAGATGACCGGTATTGCGGTGTGTGGGATAACACAAATAACATAATAGGAGATGAGAATTATCCGTACCATACAACACAGCAGGGCCTACAGTACGTGCAGATCATGAGGGACCATTGTAATATCTCATAGCCTTCAGCATCAGTCTAGGTGTACGATTAGTCATGTGTTTCCAAATCAATACAGAGCCAACCAAAGCCCCCACCCCCTACCCCGACCGTAAATCACTGAATATACGTTGTGTATGCGCGTATGGTGCATTTCATACCAGTTCATGTATAGTGCAGGCCTACACAGGTCATAAATCTGCTACAGATTGTAAAACTGCTTAAGTAACGTACCAAAGCAAATTTGAATATAAGATAGCATTTAAAAAATCAACAATTGGGTTTGGTTTATACTACATAAAATTGAATAAAAGCGACATCACTATACAATGTTTCACTTGCGGGGGTAATGTAAAATTCTTAAATGAAATAAAAATATTACGCTATCGCGTTCCTAAAGTCTTATTTCCATGTATCCTCACCAACAGGAGTTAACGTCGTGGTTTTACTTAAAGGTGTTTCGTTATGCCTTAGCGCCCTGCGAAATATATACAATGAGGCGATGACAACTTCTACATATGTTACTTTTGAACTTGGCTCTACGAAGACTTGGCTACGGAGACTAAGTACTGAATGAACTCTACTGATTATTGAGTTCAAATAAACTGAAGAATGATAAATACATCTATAAAGGTTGCAAATGTGTGTATTCGATGGGATGATATTCTTTTTGGTAATACCCTCTTCCATTTTCGAATAGTATGAGGTGGATAAGTGAGCAATATAAATATTATATTTGTTTAGCTGTTTAGAAATAGCCCCGTTTACTGTTTAGTAACATATATTTATAGAACACTTGACCAAGCGTATTCTAGGGAGAATAGATTACAATAGAATATAATCTGAGATTATGATAGAATGGCACTAAATATACTTTAAGGTATACATGACTAAATATGATTATCGATATCAGCTCGTCATTCTCGTCTTGACTTCAACCTGCCACTGCTAAAACAATAAAACCCAAACCTTGTAGGTTCAGCCAATCCAGTAAAATAACAATAACTAATGAGAAATATATGGCATTGAATCGATAGTGTATTGAAAAAAAAACATAAAACATGACACTATCATCTCTCATCTCATTAAATACCAAAGCACGTCTCAAACAACTTGTAATGCCATTACCAGCCTAAGCAAATTATCACGATAGAGGAGACACACAGATCAATGGCTGTCCCTCATGAAATGTGGAAACATAAATCTGAGCAATCAAACAACCCATGTTAGTCGGTTACTCTAAATTACAGACAGGAATGAATTGCGGTTTAGGAATATGAGAACACATTTTTTTTATCAGGTTAGTACAGCAGCGACCTTGATGATTTAACAATGCGATACTGTGGTCAGAGCGTAGGCCACTGCCAAGTAATAAGTCATTTTTTTATTCATCGTGTGGCAGCATGAGGAAATAGCCAGGCGAAAACGGTCCAGACATTTTCATACCTGGGACTTGTTTAAAAAATGTGCTCTAAGAGTATTCTCTGCTCAAAGAAGTCTGCCAATGACTGTTCCGAACAGAAATTTAAACGACAGCTTACTAAAATTTGGACGTGTAACGATGTCAAGAGGATGCCATTCCCTTGGACGTTACATGAAGGAAATGAATATTTGGGACGAGTTAACATAACCACTTTCTTCATGATTCTGTTGGGAATATATCTAGGACACAGCCACCTGGGAACACTGGACAGGAGGTTGAACCTTGGTCAGGACGCATTAGGAATGCGGAGGTGCTGCTGCACTGAACAGGTGTGTATGTGATCGGCATGCATAATTTGATTAGGTAAAAATGAATGCGGTTGGATAAATCCGTTTGATTTTCGAAGGTCACCCTCAGGAAATGCGCGAGGATGGACACTGAATCCATAATGTGTCAGTTACAAATTTGTTTATAAAATATTTGCATTTTGTACAGATAGGTATGCATATGAAGGGAAACAGGGAATTGAGTTTCTCATCTTAAAAGCCAAGATCGAAAGAATTACTGAAGGAAATACTTTTTAAATTAAGTATGATAAATGGTGTGTACCTGTTTTAGTAAAACGGCCCTTGCAAATGGCTGTCGGAACAAATACCGAATTGTGAAAAAAAACCCTCATGAAATCAAAGCCAATACTTAACAGATATATATTCAACATGCAAGATGTCTCGATAGAGGTCACATTTATTTTAGACAGTATTCGATGCATCAGAAGGCAGGATGTTTTGTTTACTTTGACATTTAGGGTAAGGGGAATCCTTAAAAGCGTGGAGCCCAAAGACCTAAGGTCGACTTTGTTTAAGCCCTGGTTGACCTGTTGATCTTTATCGTTTGTCAGAGAAATAAACAAGTGGAATACATCTTCTATTTTTACCCCCTCCACCATATCTTCAGTCAATGACACTTCACATCGAGAGACGTAGGTAGGTATTCCAGTAGGCTCTGACGCAAGACAAATCAAGATCAAAGACTGAATTTAATGGTCTCCACACATAAATTATCATTACAGTATTCTTAGGAAAGGATTACTTTCTTTACTATAGATGTAGATGGGGACTTTATTCTGGAACATACATGTAGCACCTAAGGCTAAGACGCATTCCTTAGTATGCGACCATAGCAGAGACTCTAGTGTTGCCAGGCTGGGAGTGAAATGCTATTTTGTCTAGGTCTAGGATCTGTCTAGTAAGACCTGGAAGTTGTCAGGGGTTGATACAGCTGGGCAAGGCTACTACCATCAGGGTATAGCACTTGCTGAAAACACCTGCCCTCCAACCCATCCCTTACCCGTGTCGATGGCCACCTGTCTGCCCCCGCGGTTTAATCGTGATATATCTGAATGGTATGCAGGCTATATTAAACTAAATCTGGACTAAGTATTCTATCAATAGAGTATTAGAGACAAATAACAAAAGAAATGGGTCAAACCGGCTAAGTTCATGTACTAACTCTGCTGAAAGTCAAAGACTTCAAACAATCAATCGGTCAGGTTAAACTTAAGAGTATAACTACGACTATTTGACAGGGTCCCAATTTGGAATTACTCGACTCGAGTTGAGTAAATTAAAAAAGTAAATCATTAAGTTCATCAGAATAATGACTGCAAAATTAAGTCAATACAAACATATATTGCAAAATATTTCCCCAAATGAGTAATAATACTTCATACCAATACATCTTGTAAATAATACAGGGTACTTGTGAGATGACGACGCACCATCATCATCATGGAATGGTGAATCCACACCAGCTCTATTCAACACTAACTCCCAGGGGCCAGGCAGTTTAAAAATGGGGGACGCGTTCCAAGTGACTGCTCCCTACATTTGACGAATAACGACAACCGCAAATTGTTGTTTTAAACATCATTGCCTAAATTCTGTAACTTGTAAGAACTAACATTTTGTTTCAGTGATACTCATGTACCGTATTTCAATTGGCAAATTAGGTTAATTTTCCTGATATTTAAACTAGATCTACATGTGCATCACACCTAGATTCCTATGTCGAAATAAAAGTACCATAATATGATTCTGTTGAGGTCTGAATAACACTGTCAGCTCAATCTACTATCTAGCTTGCGCTGACGGTGCGGTGCTGTCGTATTAAAGGTCCGATTCCATATAGCTGAATTCAGTCACAGACACGACTCACCTGTTCACCCGCTTCCAACTTTCTCCAGAAGTAAATAGGAGAAAAGTATCCGTGGAAATATGGAAGGGCGCATCAGAATAAGTCTTCACAACACTTCTTTAGTTCGGTTCACTTCGTGCTACTTCCCTGGGAAATGACTGAAGCCAGACTGGGGGTAGCCACTCAACCAAAACACTCAACACAACTTGCAGTGGGAAGACTACACCCTTGACCCACTTTTCTCTCTAAACCAGGTTATGTCTACCTACCCTCCCTGAAACTGTCCACCCTGATTGGACAAACACAATTATTTCTGGCGACATGCGATAATGATTCGTTGACATCCATCGATGTGACTTAATATTTTCTCCCAATGGGACAACAAAGGCTTTCCACTCTCCGTCACATACGTATGCCAAAAGAATCTAGCCAAGAAGGTGGTCTCACTCAGATCAAAACAGGATACACTTCTCAAACTGCTTGCATTCACTGATTCAGTGTGCAGCCAGTAGGATTGGAGAATGTGATGGGCGAGACCGTAAAGAAATTACAGTACACTTTCCGTTATCGTCAGCTGTATCATCGGGTATAGGATGCCTCGTGAACAAATAAAGAGCAGTTAGAACTAAATAAAAAACTCACCGATTGGTAGAAAACCGCTAATGTAGAGATCCAAAGTTTAAAGTTAGGTAGACAACGCCATCTTGGAATTCGTAGTCGGTAGTAATATCCGGGTACCTGCTTGATACACTAACTACATCCGGGGCATTCGGACTTGACACAACCTGGTGGTTTGTTTCGAAACTACAAATGTTAATACTGCAAAAATCCACTTGGAGCCGCTACAATCCACGCATACGGGAGGCCCACTGATCTCCACTGATTTTTGCATGGTTCTTGATACATTCTCTCACTGGTCGCCCTACCGATTGAGAGCCGATTTCTCCGATCTTGACCAGGGAAGATTGGTTTGAGATGATATTAGAAAAATCAGATATGGTCGGAAAATGGAAAAATGGAATTCATTGTACTATTTTAGAACCAGAGTATCCTATAAACATTCATAACATCAAGGCTTATCTTTATTTACTTTATTTTTCGAAAACACAAAACTTTTATTTAAAAAAAATTAAAAACGGTCAATTTTCCGAAAGCTATGCAAATAATCGGCCAAATGGACCAATTCAGGTGAGAAAAGAGAAAGGAAATGGGAGTTTTTGTACGGAAACGGCCGAGATTGACCAACCCACCCTCTAGCAACTGAATGGGGAACTCCGTAGTTGCACATAATGCTGATAATGTCCACCAGTGGGCGTAACAGTCGGCGCCCGATCGTGGGGATATCCGCGGTCACGGTAATGGAGCAGCAGTGACTGGCATTGGAGTAGGTGCCACGGCGAGGTGCCGATTGAGAAGTGATTGACAAAAGAACAGTGGAGCGCTAATGGAGCAGGACCATGTGATACTGCTCCTTTAGCGCCGATCATGGGAAGAACAACTCCGGTGGAGATTCTCGGGAGCGGCGATGACGTCACGCAACGTAGTAACGGGTAGGTCCGGCCGCAAAAACGAACACTGCGCTACTCAGGTTTATAGCTGTCCAGTTTATTTTTGGTAAAGCGGTGCAGTGCACTCTCGTACGCGCGAAGGGTTAAACAACTTTTCACTCCATAGCAACCAATGTTAAATTCACTGTTTGTCTCTGGTAATATCTCAGTAGATATCCAACATAGAGACATCAAACAAAAAATGGAATGGAGATAAAGAGTAGGGGAAGGTGTTTGGTGGGTTTTTTTTGTATCAATTTGTTTTGCAATGATTGTTTTATTTGTTTTTTTTTCCAGAAATCTGCCGAAAATGCAATGACAGGCTGCTACAAATGTCAAAATAAAAACTTGCTCAAAAGTACATAAATGTGCAGATTCAGACATTCAAACTTCTATCCCACAGAGTTTATTGATATATCTTGCTAGAAACACATCAAACTACCTTTGATTATGCATATTATTCATTTACAGAAAGTTCAAACATCGATTTACGTTTTGTCAATCGAGCGATATTAACAGAAAGCTAGGGTGATCGAAACTGGCAATACCCTTTGCCCCAAGCGGCCGTGAAAGAAACTAAACGTTCCGCTCCCGAGAATTGGGTGGAGAATGGTCAGAGACCAGGTGGAGAACGAGGATCAGCGCAATGGAGCAGAGGCATAATTGATAACCTTCAAAAGTTCAAACATAGATTTGTATAAAAACAAAAATGATTAGAATAAATTCTAGTGTCTCTAATTTAAGAAACCATTCATTTAACTAAAGGCATATCGGACAACTTGGCTTCGAAATTACAACCCATGTTAATTTCCTGGGAACCAGTGACCCCTCAGTGCTCCCTCAGGTCCTTGAGGCCCGTGTGAATGATCTGAATAATGCGTACAAACTGGTGGAGGACGGAATTTGGAAACAGCAGGCTGTTAACAAACGCCAGCTAGACAAATGCCCCCGAGCGCCAACGTTCAAGGTTGGTGAAAGGTTTCTCCTGTTCAGACCTAATGCAGCTCCATTAGATCCCAAATTTGAGAGAGGATACACAATCACTAGGCTGAACGGCCCTGTAGCGGCCATTGCAGACGAGTCTGGGAGAGTTCAGACTGTCAATATAGATTGTCTCAAGGGAGACACAACCATGGGCCCAAACGAGATGCAAGCAGTCCTTCCGGTAACTCAGCGGTCTCGGAACCTATGAAAGTATCCAATGTCGTCACCGCCTCAGAAAATGACATACCCCACAAGGTTACTCTTGGCTGCTCGGCCCCGGACATTCAACCACCAGCTTGGCCCTGCCCCGAGACAGGGACCTACAGAACCTTGAGGTGGAGGGATCCCGTCCGCCCTGGATCAGGTGCCAACACCACCACCGGCAACTAGGCCACACATACCCAGGACCGATCCTGATGTCCCTGAGTGTCGTATTGTTGAACGGATAAACCAGGGACCGCGTTGCCAACCCCAGGTTCTGACTAAAAAACGTCAATCAATCTCTGATTCGGCCCGTGCGAGGGTGAGGCCCACAACCGAACCAACACAAGCAAAAGACTCAGGAATCCGCCTGAGGTCCGGCCGAACGTTGACGCCGCCAATCCGCCTTGATCTCTGATTCGGCCAATCAACCGTGCTGCCGCCGATAAACTAATGTTGAAGTATCTTGTGCCACTCTCTTACCTTATATGTTTGTCACCCCTGTTTTTCCAAAATCACGGTACTGCTCTCCTGCCACCTGGATCGGCCAGACATTTACCAACGGATACAGGGGTCTTCACTTGCGGTGAGCAACAGCATTACCAATGACATCATTATAGTCTGCCAGAAATCCTCGTTCATATAGTTGGGTAGGTAATTATCCGATTACTTAGCTTTGGTAAAAGTATGGAGGAGAATTAAGGTTCTTGCGAGCCTAGGAACACTTTTGAGTGTCCTAGGGTTACAGGGAGATTGCAACGTGTAGTAATCAGTCGTAAGAGTGCGTATGCCAGGAATAATTAAATAATTGGGGAAAAAATTTATCTTCTAGCTAGGGAGTTTGATTTATGTTGTTTTTTTGGTGTTTTTTTTGCGCTGTGGCTGAATGGGGTTGGAAGGTGGGTCCCTGGTACCCTAGGCTCACTAGGTCGTAATCATCTTTTATTTCTTTTGTTAGAAGATGAATTTTTTCACTTTTATAAAAGCTGATAATATGCATAAATGTCAGTTTTACAATGACTATATGTGAAAATATATGTCTTTTACGGAATATATTGTAGTGAAGACTCAAGTCGTGGTTTACCGGTTGCCCGCGCATAAAGTAGAAGGTTTATTAAAGAAATATAGGCTACAAGGACTGCCCAAGTCTCACTGTGTGCTCCACAGTAGTACGACAATGACTGGTTGGCCAACGGGCCGTGTTTGTTTATATACTGGAGGGGATGACGTCATCTCTCGTGAGCTCTCGTCCCCCGGGAGAGACTCCGTTCCGGAGACTTCCCCGGGACTCATCTCCGCACCTCTCCGGGCTCCCCGCAGGGACTTCCCCGGAACTCACCAAAGAGAGATGACGCCCTCCCCTCCCCACTACACTCTCCCAACACTATAATACACCAACTGGGCCTCCTAAAGAGGGTAAAAGACTGTGACATACATTGGCCGTCAATAAACACTTCAAAAAGGATTACACAGTAGTTCTCGAGTCTGTACAATTACTTCAACAACGCTTAAAGTTTCAAAAATAACAACACAAACGCGTCCCCGGAGTGGCCCCTGGGCAGCCTACCTCCGTTCTTCTTCCACGGGGGGCACTACCACCTCACCCCGAACAGTAACAATAACACGAACGCGTCCCCGGAGTGGCCCCTGGACAGCCTACCTCCGCTCTTCTTCCACGGGGGGCACTAACACCTCACCCCGAACAGTAATAACAACCCGAATGCATCCCCGGAGTGGCCCCTGGGCAGCCTACCTCCGCACGTCTTCCCGGGGGGCACTACCACCTCACCCCGAACCGTCCCACGGAGAACCTGGGTCCCCGGAGTGGCCCCTGGGCAGCCTACCTCCGCACGTCTTCCCGGGGGGCACTACCACCTCACCCCGTTACTCCTGCTCCACCCCTCTCCGGGGGGCACCGACGCTTCTCCCTCCTGCCGCCGTCCTGCTGGTGCGTGGGGGGGGGGGGGGGGGGGGGGGGGCGAACCCTGCCTACCCCGGGGCGCCGCCACCGTCTCTCCTCCTATGCCGACTTCTGCAAAGAGACAAGCAAAAGGGGGGGGTCACTCGCTGGCTACTGTATTTCCCCGCCTCCTCCCCGCTCCCTGCTACTTTCTCCATCTCAGCCTCGTAGAATATCCCCGGCGTCTCCGTGCAGCCCTCCCCTACCGCTAAGGCATCCGTCTCCTCCCCTCCCCGGCCCCCACGGACGGCGTTTCTGCTGGGTCTGTACAGACCCCATTACTCCAGCGCAGCCCCCTTTCTGACCAAGCCCAGACACAGCAACAACATCTCGCGGGAAAGTGTGGTACTCACTTTTTTATAGAGGGTCTTTACTTCATGGCAAATCTCTATTGACCCGTCCTTCCGCACCTCCGTCCAGGTGCCTTGCCTCCCTCCCTCCACTACGTAGCCCTCCGCCGTGAAGTCACCCGGCACTTCCCTCTGGGACCAACGCTGCAGCTTGTCCTCCGGTCGTCCCATCCAGGGTAGCCTGACTCCCTCCAACTCGTGCTCCGGGGGGATCAGTCGCACGTGGCTCTCCCCGTCCCACGTCTCCACAGCAGTCTGGAAGCCAGCGTGCGACACCACGCACTCCAGTGCCAGGCCCGGCACCACGATACGTTGTTCCCGTCTCTTCTTCTGGGCTGGCTTCTCCGCGCTCCCCGAGGACGGGCGGCGGCCCCCCGCCTCCTTGGCTTCCTGCCTCCCGTCACCGCTCGCCCCTTGGTCTGGTTGTCCCCGTCGTTCGCCTCCCGCTGGCGGTGTCACCGTCTCCGGGGCTGTCGAGCTCATCTCCTCTCCAGAGGTCAGGTCCTGGAAGGGAGTGGGGGGGCGAGTCTAGGCCGTGTGCCGGTCCTGTGGGCGGTCCGGGGAGCCCGGGGTATCTCCTCCCTTCCTTTTGGCCGTCTCTCCGGGGCCTGCCAACCGGATGCCCTTCCCCGGGACCACCCCTACGCCCGCCCGGGGGGGTCTCCGCGGCGATCGTCGGACTTGCGGCCCGCTCATGCCCTCGGGAACCTGCCCCAGCAGGTTAGCTACAGTGGTCGGCGACCACGTCGACGGAGTACCGGGGGTAGGCTCCTGGCAAAGGGGGGAGTCCGTGTCTAGTCCCCAAGACATCACGCCCGCAACTCCCTCCCTCCTCCTCCTCTTCCCCTCTGGGGTCCGGTGCACCACCCTCCTCACCGGGGAGTCCAACAACCCCTCCAGGGTAGCCGCGGCCTCGACCGTCTCCTGCTCCTCCTCCAGCGTAATCCCCGGGTCGCAAAGGGACGGCGTGCTTGTGGTAGATAGGCCCGGCGTCCGGGGCCGCTGCGCCGGGGTGGCCGCTGACGGAGTCAGCACCACTATCTTTGGGGCCGACGTCCTGCAAGAGGAGACTGGCGACCGGTCGTCTCCCGGCGAGCTCCCCCTCTTCTTCTCCTTCCTGTCCTTATTCCGTTTCTTCTTCTTATGCTTCCTGGCCCGGCTAGATCCAGTGTCCGCGCTCTCCGGGGGCTCCTCCCCCCCTTCGCCCATCTCCGCCTCCCCTGACCTCCCGACCTTGACAGGGCCGGCGTCCTCCTCAGGGGGTTGTGGGCTCGCCAGCTCCTCCCCTTCTGCGACCTTTCCGGATGACCCTGCTGCTTCCTCAGCCTCCTGGGCCTTACGGGCCTTGTTGCGTGCCCTCTCCTCCGGCGGGAAGAAGATCCGGTCCGGCTTCGGGATCTCGTCTGGGAATTCAGCCCAACGATGCTGATGGCGGTGAAGGTGAGCTACAAAATCCGATTTTCGGGGCGCCTGGAACTTGTGCCCGCAGACAGGGCACCTCCACCCCTCACACCACTCCGCGTGGTAGCTCAGCTGATGACGGTGAAGGCCGTCCACCCGAGCAAAACTCGCCCCGCATTCCTCGCACGCACTTCTCTTAGACGCCATGTTGACCACGTCTTGCTCCCTCGACATCTCTCGCTGTGAATGAGGATCCGCGAGATCTGACGCTGGTTCCTCGGCCGCTACAGCGCTGCGCAGGGTCAGTACAGCGTTGTGGCCGCCTCCCCGGGGACCACTCCCCTTCTCCCCGCAGGGAGCCCTGATCGGGGATCGCGCTCCTTGTTCTCCGTGGGGGGCCGTCCCCCTCCTCCCGGCGACCCACCCGTGCTAGGGGACGGGCCCGGGGAGAGCGAGCTTTATCGGAGTCGCGAGTCCTATTCTGCGGAGCCCGGGGTGTGCGTCCCGGGGAGCGCCCCCTTGTTGACGGGCTCCCGGGACGCCGCGGCCGGGGCGTCTCTCCCCGGGGGGGAACCTGCCCGCGCCTCGCACGACCCGTACTGCCGATATGCCTGGCTATCGATCTAGCCCTGTTTCTCCAGGCCTCTCGCGGTCCTCCCCGTTGGTGCCACCCCTGTCTCGGTGGTCTATATGCCGCAGTTCTTGGTCGCTTGGGGCTCCTCCCGCGGAAATAGCACCCATCTTGTTCCAGAGCGTTCATAGCAGCCGACATTTCGCTTGTTGACCTCCCGATGTCAGTGTCAACCGCTAGGTGCCTCACCAGTCGTACTGCTTCCGCCGCAGGGAGCGCCCTCTTCAGGGAATCGTAGTGAACTACCCGCTTGGTCCGTCCCATTGAGATCTCGTAGATCGGACCCCCTATTATCGCCGTCACTACCCACGGGCCCGTCCAGTAGGACTGGAGCTTGGGGGACAAGCCCAACCGTTTCCGGGGGTAATAGTAATAGACTGAGGTTCCCTCCTCGAGGGGGTCCAAGGCCGCCCTCTCATCGTGGTTCCGGCACTGTCGTCTTACTGCCGTCCCCAGGTTCTTCCGGGCCCACTCATGAGCCCTGGCCATCCTGCCTTGCAGCAACGCCCCATAGCCCTCCCCCGCGGGGAGGTCCCCCTCCGGGTAGAGCAGGGGGGCCCCCATTTCCCTGGCCAGTAGGTTCTCCAGGGTTCGGTTGGCTCTCTCCACCATCCCGTCACTCTGGGGACGGAAAGCGCAGGTGCGGGTCTGTGCTGACCCGAGGAGAGCCACTACCTCCCGAAACAATTCCGACTGAAAGTTGCGCCCCTGGTCGGAGTGTAGGGTCACCGGGGGGCCCAGCCGGCAGACAAACTCTTCCATGAAGGCGCGGGCCACCGTCCCCGCCTCCTGGATGGGGAGGGCCACCGCCTCCGCCCATTTGGTGAAGTAGTCCATAATGACCAAAATATATTTGTGGCCATCTAGACTCCGGGGGAGGGGGCCCAGGACGTCAAGCGCCACTCTCTGCAGGGGACTCCCCGAGCCGATGTGCCCCATCGGCGCCCGCCGTCTCACCGGGGTCTTACGCTTCATGCAGGGTTCGCAGGTCGCACAGAACAGTGTTATGTCCCTCCTAAATCCTGGCCAGTAATACCTCTCCTGACACTTCCGGATCGATCTCGTCCTCCCGAAGTGTCCGGCCAGGGGGGATCCATGAGCGCTGCTCAGGGCTTCCTGCCTCTTACCGGGGGGTACCCCTACCTGGAAACGCTTTTCACCCCCGGGGATATGCCACCACCTCCCCACCAGTCCTTCCCGGACCACCAGTCGGTCCCTCTGTAGCCACCAGGCTTTCAGCTCTCCGGACCGCTCCTCCTCCTCTTCCGGGAGATCCTCATTCCCCTCCGCCCAAGCCCGTACTCTTTGCAGAACGGCATCACCCGCCTGTGCGTCCGCGTTCCCGTGCAACCTACCGGGGCGGTGTTCTATCCGGAGATCGTAGCACCCAATCACCTGTAACCAGCGTGCCAGCTGCCCCACCGGGTCTTTTATGCCCATAAGCCATTTCAGGGCCGTGTGGTCTGTCCTCACGCGTATTGGTCTCCCTACCAGGTAGTGCCTAAATTTCCCCAGGGAAAAGACTATGGCCAGGAGTTCCCGGCGGGTGACGCAATAGCGCTTCTCCGGCTTGGTCAGGGTGCGGCTAGCGTATGAAAGCACTCTCTCCGAACCCTGCTGTACCTGCGATAGGACCGCCCCCAACCCTATGTCGCTGGCGTCCGTATCCAGTATCAGCGCCCCTTCCTCCGTAGGGTAGCCGAGTACAGGGGCCTCCACCAGGAGGTCCTTTAACTTGTTAAACGCTCCGCCGCATTCGTCTGTCCATTTGAATGCACGCCCCTTCTCTGTGAGGGTGGTCAGGGGCCGGGCCAATTCCGCAAAGCTCGGCACAAACGACCGGTAATACCCGGCCAGCCCCAAGAACGACCGCACGTCCCCTACAGTCCAGGGGACCGGCCAGGTGGCCACTGCCTCCACCTTCCCCGGATCGGTTCCTACCCCCTCCTCGGAGACTACATGTCCCAGGAACCCCACCGATCTCTGGGCCAAACAGCACTTACTGGGCTTCACCCTCAGCCCAGCGCCTGCCAGGCGCCGGAGGACCTGTCTCAGCCTGCCCAGGTGCTCCTCGTAGGTCCGGGAGAAGACGATGATATCGTCCAGATAGACGAGGCAAGTCAACCACTTGAGTCCCCGCAGGGCCACCTCCATTAGCCTCTCAAAAGTTCCGGGGGCGTTGCACAGCCCAAACGGCATTACCCGGTACTGGAAGAGGCCCTGGTGCGTGGTAAATACCGTCTTGGGCCGATCTGCCTTGTCCATCCTCACCTGCCAGTAACCGCTGACGAGGTCCAACGTACTGAACCACGTGGACCCCGCCAGCATGTCCAGGGAGTCATCCACCCGGGGAAGGGGGTAGGCGTCTTTAACGGTGACCGCGTTGACTCTCCGGTAGTCAACGCAGAACCTCACCGAACCATCCTTCTTTCGGACGAGCACCACCGGGGATGCCCACGGGCTGGACGACTCCTCAATAACCCCCTCTGCCAACATGCGGTCGACTTCGGCCCCTATCGTGGCTCTTCTATGGGGCGCCAGCCTCCGGGGGGGCTGCTTGATGGGGGAGGCCGAGCCGGTGTCTATCTTGTGGGCCACCAGGGTGGTCCGCCCCGTCTGCGACTTATTCAGCATGAAGGCTGCCGCTTCCTCCCTCAGTAGCCGAAGCAGTTCCTGCTTACGCGCCCCCTCCAGGTGGGCTGCTAGCGCGAGTAGGACCCCCTCTCCCTCGGGGTCCGAGGGCCCCGAGTCCTCGACCACTGCCCTCACGTCCTCTCCCGCTTCATCTTCTTCCGGGGGCAAGGGTTCCAGGGTCCCCAAGTGGGTCCCCCGGTGGACCACCACAGCCTCCCCCCCGGGGTTCATGACGCGCACCGGGCAAGCACCCCCGCAGGGAGTCACCAACGCCCGACCCACTAGCAGCTGGGGCCTGCCCGCTCCCTCCAGTATCCCCGGCTGCTCTTCCTCCCAGCCATCGACGTCCCCCTCTAGGATGGCCTCCTCTCCGGCGCCGACCACCGCGCCCCTCAGGCTAATCACCCTGCAGGCCTGACCGGCGACCCGGTCCCATAGCAGGCGACAGCCAGCGACATCCACCGTTGCTCCACTATCCCTTAAGAACCGGGCCCCCAGAATGGCCTCGTATCCTATGTCTGCCACTTGCCACTCAACCTCCCCCTGCCAATCCCCGCAGCCCAGGAGAGCGGAAAACAGCCCCTTCACTACCATGGGTCTCCCATCGGCACAGCAAAGTCTACTTGACGTCTCCCGCAGGGCCTCGGGTCGGCCGTGACGGTTCCACCATGACAAGGAGAGCAAGTTAACCATCGCCCAGTGTCCACCAGCATCCTGACCGGCAGGCCTCCGAGACGCCCCTCCACTTGCACCCCCGGTCCCCCCGGTTCTCTCCGTCCCTGGGCTGCCCTGCCCCTCCCCCCGGCTTCGTCCCCGACCCCCACTCCGCCGACAGCGGGGGCCCCACTCAGTTTCCCGAGAGGGTCTGGCCGGCACCCATGCTCCCCCCGGCTGGGGTGGATAGCCCGGCTGGGGCCGCCCTGTCCGGGAGTGGACAGTCCCTCTTCAGGTGTCCTTCCACCCCGCAGCGATAGCACTTCCTCCTGGGGGGAGTGGCCAGTTGCACGCGTAAGGAAGCCAGCTCGTCCTTGAGCGACCTCATCTCCTCAGCCATGGTGCTGCCCGCCGCGCGCACTCTCCCCTGCCTCCCCCGGTCCGTCTTCAGATATGCCTCCGCCTCCAGGGCAGTCGAGACGGCGTCTTCCATCGATCGAGGTTTGGATTGAAAGATGTCTTAGGCTGTCGTCCTTCAACCCCTCGACGAACCGGTCCCGGCACATCGAGTCGACGGTCAAGGCGTCCGCCTCCGGGTATGCCAGGCGCGTCAGGCGCCACACCTCCTCCCCGAACAACTGCAGTTCCTCCTCCCCGCCCCTCTCCTTGTTTTGGAGGAGCGCCTTGAAGGTCTCACTCTGATTCTTGGGCTGGAAGCGCCGGAAAAGCGCGGCCCGGAGAGCGGCATACCCTCCGGGGGCTGCGGGGTTGGTTCCTGTGAGGACTCTCTGGGCCAGGCCCATCAGGCTCACCCCCAGGAACGTTCCCGCCTGCGCGTCACTCCACCCATTTGCTGCCACACAAAGGGTGAAATGGGCCAAATACTCCTCCAGATTGGTTGTCCCATCAAACTTCCCGGGGGTGACGATAGGCTTGGGCGCTACAGCCGGTCCCCCTGCCTGAGTTGACCCCAGCGACGACGACGGTAGCTGGAAGGTTCCCCACGCCTGCCTCTCTGGGGACCTCGCTTCCTCCTTCCTCCATGGCAGGGGGCTGTCCCCTTTCCACCCGGGGGAGTCGGTCTCCGCGGGGGCCGGGGCTGCCGGCGGGGGCGAGTGAGCGGGCCCCCCCAGTCCCACATCCCCCGCACCCAGCTCCGTACGCCACGGCCAAGCTCCCGCCAGGCCTCCCCTTTCTCCCTGTGCCGTCCCCCGGGGGGCACCCCACCCCTGATTCCATGGCCAAAGTCCCGGGGGAGGGCGAGCCGGAGTCTCCCCTGTATGGTCCTCCCCGGAGGGCCCACACCCTTGGGGTGCCAGCGGGGCCCGCATGCCCCCTTTCTCCTGAGGTCGATACCGCGCGGAAGAATCGCTCTCTCTGGACCCCTCCATCCCAGCCGCCATCGCTCCCTGGAGCGCCCCCTCCACGGGGGAGAGCTCCGGGGGAGCAATGTCGTCTGCTCCAGTCTCCTCCCGCCTATCTTCCCGCCTTTCTTCCCGCCTCTCCCGGCAGTCGATTCCAGGCTGGCGGAGTAATACGTCATCGGCGGTCACCTCTATTAATGCGCCCCGCACCCCGTTCCCCAACAACTCAGTCTCCGAGGGTTCCATTCCGAATTCTGATCAACACCGCTGCCACCAATGTAGTGAAGACTCAATTCGTGGTTTACCGGTTGCCCGCGCATAAAGTAGAAGGTTTATTAAAGAAATATAGGCTACAAGGACTGCCCAAGTCTCACTGTGTGCTCCACAGTAGTACGACAATGACTGGTTGGCCAACGGGCCGTGTTTGTTTATATACTGGAGGGGATGACGTCATCTCTCGTGAGCTCTCGTCCCCCGGGAGAGCCTCCGTTCCGGAGACTTCCCCAGGACTCATCTCCGCACCTCTCCGGGCTCCCCGCAGGGACTTCCCCGGAACTCACCAAAGAGAGATGACGCCCTCCCCTCCCCACTACACTATTAATATTCCCATATTAGCTGAGCACTCAGTTTTGGTAAAAATTACCATCTGTAGGATAAATAACGTTATCCTTTGTTTACATAGTTAAATCTTGTTTTTTTAACGTTGAGTATCCTTGTTAGAGTATAGATATTCTTATATGGAATAGTTATCCTTACAATTGTACACTTTTTAGTGATTAAACACTAATAAACAAAATATATAAAAGGTTTATATAAAAAATATACTTATATGTGCAAGTTTTTGTTCCCGTCTTACAGGCGGATTTCCCATCACATCTTATAGCATACATGTGTGGAAAAACAGTTCTACCTAAATAAATGTATGGCTTAGCCTATCACAATTATTGTATCACCACATCCTCCTTGTTTATCCATTTGGGATTAAAATCAAGGATTGACCTTTAAGTATTCATCATTCACTTAAATGAGTCTTTTAACCTATATTAGAAAATCTCAAATTAAGCTAGATTTTCTAAAATTACGTTACCTACTGAACTTTTCTTTTCTGTTTCTACTGGCTTCTTATAGTGTTTAGCCATAGTCTTTTCGTTTTTCCAAGACCCATATGTTAGGAGTGCATTGGTATCTACTCCTAGTCTTGCCCCTGCTGATGTTCCTACTCCTCTTGTTGAGTGTGCAGTATATTTGTTGGTATTTATACCTGCTGATTTTAGCACCTTTAGTACATATCTGGAGATTGTGTCTCTATGTACCGCTCTATGCGGTTTTTTTAAAGAAATGATCAGATTTTGGTCCTTTCTGATATCCTCTGTCCTATTGATGTAGGATTTCAATGTTCTAACCACACAGAGTCTTTTGTCATTATCAAAGGGGTCAAGAGTAATTGTTTGCAATGGCTGGCCCGTTCTGGCGGTTTTCATCATTTTTGTGAGTGTAAATCGTGCTTGATTTTTCTCGGTGAAAATTAAGTTATCCAGCGACAGTGCTGTTACTGCCTGTCCTCTCTGTCCCGAAATCAACAGGAATATGACCACCAATTTCTGGGTGAGTTGCTCAAGGGATAGTGATCTGGTTTTTCCCAATTTTGATAAGTATCTAAATACAATTCCCACATCCCAAAATTCAGAGTATTTGGGATGTGGGGGATTTCTGAGGTAGGCTGTTCTTACTGCTCTACAGACCCAGAAATCCTTCCCTATTGTATCTCCATTTTCCAACCTTGGGAGTAAAATGGATAAAGCGCATCTAGCTGCGTTTACAGATCCATATGCATATTTTTCATACGTAAGTGATTTCAAAAATTTGCACACCTGAAAATTTGTCGGTCTTACTTGACTAATTTTATGGGAAATACAGAACGTACGCCACTTCACAATGTAAGTGTTGTACGTTTTTTTAGTGGTTTCCTGCTAAGATTCCATACGGAATTTGGCAGTTTCCCTATCGCAACCCTCCTTCTGGACTAGCTTCCTTTCTAGAGCAGTGAAATAAGTAGTCCTATTCCCTGTGGGAAACTTTTTTCCTGTGATTTCGGAAGAGAGAGGTTCTTTTTCTTTCTTCCGATGGTTCTGTGGTAAATTGCTTGATTTAACAGGGGCGTACCACACTGCTGACAGCCAGTTTGGGGTAACCAGGATGAACTTTTTCGGTTTGTCTCTTCTGGCTTTCCGGAGGACTCGTAAGACCAGGCTGGAAGGGGGAAAAGCATAAGCATTTAAGCTATTCCATGAGAATGAAAATGCGTCTACAAAAGACCATTGGGGGTCTGGCTTCCATGAAGCGTATGTTTCACATTTTTTGTTTCTAAATGAAGCAAAAAGATCAATTTCTGGTTCTCCGAATTGTTTTGCGATTTTTTTGAAAAATTGTGTCTGATAACAACCAATCTAGGTTGTCCTTAAAAACCCTAGATGCTTTGTCGGCCAGGCAATTAACTTTGCCCGGCAAGTAGGATAATGTTATCCAATTTCCCAAAGACTCAGCCCATGTCCAGATCTTTTCTGCGATTTTATCACATTGAGGCGATCTTACTCCACCCATCTTTGACACGTAGCACAGTGCTGTTGTGTTATCCGTTTGGACATGTATAGTCATGTTTCTTTCTTTGAAATAACTAGTCAATCCCATAAAAATCGCTTCTAGCTCCAAGACATTAATATGTTGTAATTCTTCTTTTTTCCAACGTCCACCAATGGAGATGCCATTGCGTCCGTTGCATCCGTTGAGATTGAAAAATCGCTCTCGTCTTGCAAATTTTTCTGTCTGAACTGTGACTGTGGGAGAGCCACCATTCTATGTCTAGAGCACCTGTGGCCGATATTTGCATAATCGCGTCAAAATTTCCCTTATTTAGCACGAGCGCGTCGTTCTTGTCTTTCTCCAATCTTTTAACGTGGGCTAGGCCGTAGTCTATGCCAGGAGAATACGCGATCATTAAACCTACAACCCCCGACACTTCTCTGATTGTGGGCGACTTTTTCAGAAGTAAATCGCTTGCCGTTTTTTGAAACTTTGATCTTTTTTCTTCATTTAGAGTTCATTTCTGTGGAATCAAAATTAAACCCAAGGAAATACAACTGTTTTGTTGGTATCACTACTGACTTCTGTGGGTCAATGACAAAGCCTAGACTGTCTAGGGTTATTGCCAAGGTTTTTACCGCTTTTGTACATTTTTCAAAAGACTCTGCCATTACAAAGGAATCGTCTATGTAGCCGAAACATTGTATCCCTTTGAGCTTTGTGAAAATTCTAGGGGCGCATGCTAGCCCATTTGGTAAAACGGTGAACTGATACAATTGACCATTCCAGTAAAATCTCAAAAATTTTCTGTGACTTTTTGAAATAGAGATGGAGTAATACGCATCTTTCAGATCTATGGAAGCCATAAAGTGGTCTTCTTGTAACATTTGTATGGCTGTGTTTAGAGAGGCCATCTTAAAATGTTGATACTGAATGTACTTGTTAAGTTCAGTGAGATCAAGAATGATTCTTATGTTATCACCCGGTTTTGGGCGGGTGAAAATGTTCGAGATCCATTGATCTTTAAAAATCTGCTTTTTCTATCACCTTTTTGCTAATCATTTTATCTATCTCTCTATCGACCTTTAGTCTCTCCTCACATGAAAATCTGTACGGTTTTGGAACAGTTAACTGTTCTGGGGTTGACAAGAATGGAATCTTGATACCCTTAATTGAATTAAAAATCCAATTATTGTCAGTATGCGATTTCCAAACTTTTGCATAAGTTCGCGTTTGACCAGCAAAGAAATCATCTGGTGTATTATTAACTCCCCAGCTAGAAAGCGTTTCACAAACCTCTACTTCTTTTTCTGTTGTTGCTGCTGTTGAGGACGGTTCTGGCGGTAGCCGTTTCCGTACTGTTGTGGGCCGTTGGGGTACCACGGGCGGTTGTTTTGGTAGTTTCCATTGTGATTCGGGTTCTGGAATCTTGGGTTGTACTGCTGTTATCTGCGAAACCCCACTTTATTGTACTTTCTCGGTGATCTTTGTTGCTGGTGATGTTTTTTCTTGTTGTCGACTTTTTCCGGTTTGGAAAAAATTCTTCCGTCCTTATCGGCCCCCTTGACCGAGTCGTGGACCGTTTCTCCGAAGAGTGATTTTGTGTCGATCTTCGAATTAATCACCGTATCCGCAGTGTCCTTTGCGAGCTTTCCTCGGAAAGCTTCCCTTCTGCGCGTACAATAGCTGTATTAGCATAATACAATAGTCGCACTGCAGCGACAGTTGATGCCGATGCTTTGTTGAGTTCGGTGTCGTCCTCCACACATGTGAATGCGAGTTCGGCAAAAGGTGTTAGGCACGTGATGGCGGCCATCATGGCCTGGGAGGCGAAAACAAGCTGTTGGTCGCCTTTCATGATGCTTGTGTCCACCTCCTTGCTGGTTTTTAAGCTGTCTTCCATAACCGGAACGGACATATTTTTAATATTCTTCGGTGGTGGATGCTTATCGATGAGATCTTTTCCAGCTCTCATGTTGGATGTTGTATTTAGAAAAGAATCAAACATCTTTGCCAGTGTCGGGTGAATGGGATTAGATGCTGGCTTCTTGTCATCCTCTGGTCATGCATTGAAACCAGTCGACATACTTTCAACTGAGCAATGGCCAGTATAAATAATATACATTAAAAAAAAAATAATAAAAAAAATCCTCGACAATGGCGGTAATGGCGGCCGAGGTGATTAGTCCTGGTTTTGCATCGGAAAACAAAGGCACTTCTTTCTCGACAATTTCGGCTTTTTCCGGGGGAATAAAGTCCATGATTTGTGCGGGTAGTCCAACTGATCCTCTTTCCGAAGCGAGGAAAAGGTCAAGGTCCTCACAATGCGGGTTAATCGAATAATCCGGTTCATTAGCTAAAGGAAAGTTCCACACTGTGTGTGAGGACGCGTCCCCTGGTCCGCCATCTTGGATTTGGTGCGTGTTTTGGTACGCATATCCTTGTAGGTCCGGAATTTTCTGTTTTCCGGGGTAAGTGCTGCCAGAAGTGACCGTTGAGGGAGGGGCTTTCCTTTTCCTCTGTCTTCTTCTTCTTAGAAACTCCATTTCCTCCTCATCAGGGGGAGAATCAGAGTCCGAAATTTGAGGTAAGGACTGAGTCTCTTTGTTTTGGTCAGTGGCCATCTTGGAATTATCCGTTTTGGCTTGCTGTGCACATGGGATTTGCGAATCTTCTATAGGCATAATCCTCTCATAGATTTGCGACTGTTGCTCTAAAGTTTTTGCAGTCGACATTGTGAGTAATTATTAAACCGTAGTTTTAACTATTCACTATCCACGTACCGATCTGGTGTAGTTTGTCGGAGTGCACGCCTCCGTAACGGCCGAGGCCCAGAGATAACGTTGGCTCTGTAATGAATTAAAGAAAAAACTTATTAAATACTGATCAAATCACTATGGCAAGGCCCCACGAGGCACTAGTGACGATATAAAAGCCAACCTCAACTCAATTAATCAGAAAAAATATCGTTAATAAGTGGGAAAAAACCATATTTACCTGGCACTGCTTGTCAACACGTCCGTTCACTCCGGGTATGTGCGCGGGACTGATTACTACGCGTTGCAATCTCCCAGTTGCCCTAGGACTACGAAGAAAGTAGTTCCTAGAGCGAGTAAGAATGTTCTTTTAGTTACGTTGTTCTCTTGCCATTGACTCTTCTCTCACCAATGTAATATTTCTCTCAGTCACGATCCCATTGAGTCAAGCTTACTATATATCCCTCGTAGGCCGGATAATGTTCCCCGATTTTATTTTCTCTTCCTTTTCTACTAAGGTACCTTGCAGAGCTGGAACAGCAGCTGGATACGGGACGTGATGGCAGGATTGCCGGCACCTCAAGGAAGTGGAGCAACAACAGAGACCACATCGATGGGACATGGACAGCGCCTCTGACCTATGATGGCATTACGACTGTTAAACTTTTGTTTGGAGTGTTGTCTGAGGGAGTCTCCAGTTTGGTCTGGGAGCAATTGTAGTAGTTCTCCCTGTACTAGAGTGATGAAGTGAAGTAGCAGAGATCTATGAGGAAAAGTCTAGTACCCGGATGAACAATATTTATATAGAACGTCCTGACCATGCTGTACAAGTCACAGAACGAGATGCTATTTTACGGTATGCACGGACAGAGGCGTTTACGCCGAGTTCAGTACAAACAGTAAATTAACATCGAGTTCTGTGACTTGTACAAGCATGGTTGGACGTTATATATTTACTATATACCCGAAATTTAAAAAAAAATCAATTTCATTTTTCTTAACAACCAAAATTTTAATAAATGTGTATGGGTAGGTAGTCCGTATTTTGGTGTAAGGACTACTGGTCCGTACAGTATTTTTACGTCATATACCAAAGCGGTGCGTATTTACAGTATATACGGCATGGGTATAGTAAATTGATAGTCCTCCCTGTGCTTAATGACGAAGTGAAGTACAAAAGGAGTCTATGAGGACAGATACTAGAAGGAAGTGTAGCAGATCATTGTAGTAATTCAATTATTCCATTGTGTAGAAATTGTAGTTCTTCTTGTATTACCATGTGGTAGTTACTATTGTGTAGTATTTTCTAGCCCTCCCTATATACCTATAATGACGAAGCAGTGCTTAATGACGAAGTGAATACAAAAGGAGGTCTATGAGGACAGTCACTAAAGATAGAACATAGAAATATGGACAATGTATAAGCCTTTTTTTTCTTTTCAAATACTTGAAAACTTGGTATGGGAGCAGTTGTAAACTTGTGTATACATAGCTTTTGCTGTGCTCCGATAGGGGGCAGTGCGAGCGGTTATTTCCTAAGAATTCCGTTTGGTGGGGAGGGCGGAGGGAGGGAGGGAGGGAGGGAGGGAGGGAGGGAGGGAGGGAGGGAGGGAGGGAGGGAGGGAGGGAGGGAATCCTTGAATAGGGGAGGGCCTGCATTGATTGGATATTTAAAGCCCTTCTATTCTGTGAACCCAGCAGTTCATGGATCAATGCACACATATATTTAGCTACCTGTAGGGTATTCAATTGCCAATCAAGAATGACCTGAGTACATAGGAAACGTTTTTCAGTTTCACCTTCATGGATGAGTGCACACAGACCTTCCCTCTGACCATGTGACTCAGACTGGGGGGAAATACTCTTATTCCTATTCTTTACAAAACAATATCATTTGACTGGGTCTTGACTGATTCCTACAACAAAGTTATGAACCATTTTGACTTCTGTTTATGTGTAAATATGATAGCTATAAAAAACAAAAATGCGGTCAGGTCATCTAGTGACTTTACAAGCATGTGTACTACAGTAAACTATAGCCATAACATAAACACCAACCATCCACCTGCTAATAATGAATGGTCTCTGCATAGATTTGTATATACAGAAGGCCACGAAATTGTGTTCAAGGCTTGGATAACGCAAAACATTTTGTAAACGGATGACCAGGGAGAAATCAACGAGTTCTCAGGGGCACTGACAGCTAAAATCACCCAATTTGTGACAATCGTTTAGAAACCCCCAGCCCACCTAGGATTCAGTTTCCCTCTTCACAAGGCCTTAATAAACTATTTAGTAGATTTCCCCAACTATATATATACATGTAACAGAATTACGTTCTTAAGTCTGCGCGGGGAGACCACTTTTTAGAATTTCTATTCATCTTGTATCATATTATTGTAAAAGTAATATCTAGATAAAAAAGCTAGATATAGATGCTCTACAACACTTTGGGGTCATGTTGCACTTCTAGATAGGTGACAAATTTGTTAAGGTGAATTGTCCAGTATGGCTTCAATATCTACGTCCACCAGATTTAAATTCAAGGATACCCTCCGAGGCAAGCATATATATTAGCGAGATAGTTGACATGATTAATAAATTTAGGATTCTGATTATTTCTGTACATGGAACGATTTTCTTCTGGAACCAAAGATGGTGAGCTTACCGAAACTTATTGTGTACATATTTACTGGCGAAAATAAAAATGCAATGGCTCCATTTTCTTTAAGGTTCCCCAATTGACAATTTTATTATTTCATTGTGAGAAACATTTTGTAATAAATAATACACTAAATCGCTGAACGTTCATTGCATTTATACTCTAAATTTATTGCAGCCTGAAGAGTGCGGCATAATTTATCAACATATAATGCGGAAATTGATGTTACTGGTTATAACACCGTTTATGACACTACTCTATAGGGCGATGGTGTATAAATAGGCGGTTTTTGATTTTTTTAAAAAAATGTATAACTTATAAAGACCAATAGGAAAGCCTGTTAGCTCGTGATATTACTCATTTATAAGACCATTATAGAAATATATTACAAAACAGCATATATCCACGGTGCAAGTAGCAAAGGACTTGAAATTTAACTCATGACTAGGCATATGTTTATCAATCTTAAAACAGATTTTATTTGAAAGAGACGCGGTTTTCTTTAAGTACGTTTCCTTCGAGTCACCACTTCTTCGTTGAGTTAATTCTTAAGAGGAAATAAGCCCAGGCCTGGCAAACTTTATCTGGCAGATTATATGGTGATTGTATTCGATAGTTTAGATCCTTCATGTGACAAAGTCTATTTGACAGGTATACTCTAAAAGCTTTCAGTTTACACGTAGCTTGATTACTAAGGCGGTTATTATAACATTTACTCCCTTTTGGGACTTTTAAAGTCCCAATAAAGGAATACCTCCCACTACGGACCAACATGGGACTAGGCACAATTTTACTTCATTGAAGACTAGTATTTGATACACATCTGTGGAAAATATAAACATTATTTGATGTGATTAACTCAGGAGTATTTCATAATTTTAACTAAGTTTAAAAAAACATCGGATCTACATTGACGACATCGAATTTATGCTAGGCATACATTATATACAACACTGTAACGCACTAAAATTTATTACAAAATGATTGAAGCATGAATCAAGTGATTACCAATGTCGAGTCGTGAGACAGTAAGGTGCCTTCAAATCGGAACACACTTTTCTCAGAACCTCCATATTACTGAAATTTCTTTACGTTAACCAAACTATGTCGTCACATTTAAGCAGCTTAGCCTTTCAATTAATGCAGCAAATGCACAAAACTGAATGTAACAATCATCTTCCGTTACACCAATAAGACAGCAGACTTTTCCACATCCTTCAAATAGGCCTCATCCAAATACATCTGAACGTATTTCCCCTCTCTCTACACCATCCCACCTTCTGTACTTAAATAGAACGACACCTAAAATCCAATTCACCTCTCCTTATCTACAACATTATCAGTCTCGGGTTTTTCTACACTAGCTTCATTTTCTTCACTCTCAGCCTTGGTTGTTTCCACTGGTATCTTATCATGCTTTTCAATGCTCTGCTCCTCAGCCTTCTCTTCTTCCGGCTTCTGTTCAGCTCCCTCCTCTGGAGCTTTCACTTCTTCCTCCTTGCTGGTCCGACTGTCCATCTGCTCCTTCTCGCCGGCCTCCGGGCCTTCCTCCTGAGCTACTGCTTCCGCCTGTTCTCCATTACCCGCGTCCTTCTCCTGGGTTTCAGGGTCACTGTCCTCGCCGTCGGCGCCCGGCGGGAAGAACTCGTACATGAGCTGCTCGTAGATGCTCACGTCCGTGGGCAGGAATAGGCAGAATACGATGTGGTCCACCTGTTTAATGACGGATCATAAGGTACAGTGTACCGTGGGAATTGGGCATCTTAATATATTAAGATAGAATCCATTAGAAGATGTTAAATCATAACCGGGATCTCAGGAATTCCAATATTTCATACATTTATTCATCTATTTTAATATACATCATGCTGATGGTACTTTAACAAAGGGAATTTCATCTGATACAAGTTTTCCGTTACAAGCTGTCTGTATGTCACGAAATGAATATTCAAAAACTGAACAGAACTTTTTGCTACTGGTTGATCAAATGCCATCTGAGGTGCATGCGAAATGAAGGAACTTTGAATAATCTTGCAGCCAGAAACGTTGATTAAATGTTGTAGCTTATTAAAATTATTATTTCTAGGAGTTCTCGGTTCTCATAATAAAACACATATTCAAATAAATATACCCACCAGCTCACTATTTTTATCTGTGTCCAACCACTGTCTCGTTGTCTCCAGTGCAACTTGGGCCGCGGGGAGATTCGGGTATCCTTAATATAGCATAGAAAAGTAATCAGTCATATAAACGATCTGATTTGATTATAAGTGATTTGTAAAGACTGCTTTTATCAACGTGTCTCTCATAGCAGGGTCCAGTACAAATGTACACTGTTGGCATATGAAATTGCCTAACCCTGATAGGACTATGCGATGACAAACTCTACATGCTATTATTAAGTATTGGTTTATCAATCAAAAGCTTAGTGTGCATTGGAAAGTAGCATCATTGGCCTTTGTAGCGGAAGGATGTACTCAATACTGAATCCAACATGAAAGCTTTGTCCCAACAATACTCTGAGAAACCAGGTATATTCAAGGTAAACAACCGAAGCCACCTGTATAAAACTACATACACTGAGTACCTGCCAATAAATCAGGTTTCGACCAACCAGGCGCTATCCGCACTGGGACCTGTATGGTCGCTGCTGACAGATTTAGTGTGTTGCTGGCAATGATCTGCCTGGTGGAAGAATGCTGAAGGCGTCCTCGGTGGTGCCGATTCCCCATTCTGAGTAGAATATACAGCTGTTGGCGGGCCAGCGGCAGTCAAAGGAGCACCGGCTTGCTAATGTCCCCAAACCCTGCTCCTTCACTGAGCCAGCCAGCAGGCTGGTATGGAATTACAAGCTCATGTCCACACCAAATCAGAGGGCTACCAGCAAAGCTAAAAGCTGATTCAATGGCTTTTTACTGGCGCCACCGGTCAACCTAGTACACCGCTGTGCGCTTTGTCGGCATCCACATTGACAGCTCCCTGCCTCCATCCTAATGGCTAGAATAAAGTGGGTTGATAGAATTTGCACATTTCCAGCCGGCTGATCACCCCGTACCCCCAGTTAAGGCCTAGTTGGTGGAACACTCGCTTTATGAAAAAAGGGCCACAGGATCTGGACGCCTGACAGGCCCTCAACGGGGTTCAGGCATGAGACCTGTTGGCAGCCCAGGTGAAGAAGCTCTCAGAAGCTTCTGCAATTTGACCTGTCCTATGAGAATTCCTGGCCCCAGTTAAGGGTTATTAAAATGGGTTTGAGAATCGATTTAAGAACTTGATTCAACACCTTCACCCAAACGGGGAACCTGAGGAAGCAAATTGAGTAGGTCAGACCAGATTGGTTAGGCCAGTCGGGTCAAACAGCATTAGTTGGACTGGTTGTACAGGTCTGATTGGAGCAGTTGGGACAGACTAGATTGGAGCAGATCAGTTTGGTTAGACCAGGGTACCTGAGCTAGACAGGTCAGGCTGGTCAGGAAGGAGGAAGGAGGAAAGGAGGGAAGAAAAGAAGGAGTGACAGGAGGAGGGATGGAAGGAAAGAAGGAATGAAGGAGTGAAAAAGAGCAAGATGAAGGAGAGAGGGAATGAAAGAATCCATGAGGAAGGGAGTGATGAAGAGTGAAGGAAGGAGTGCAGTGAAGGAAAGAAGGAAGAGAGAAGGAGTGGAGGAAGGTAGGAGGGAATGAAAATGTGATGGAAGGAGTTCAGGTTGGGAAGGGAGAAGGGAAGTAAGGATTGGAGGAAGAAGTGAGGGAAGGAAGGAGTGAAGGAAAGATTGAAGAAATAAAAGAGTAAAAGAAAGAAGAAGTAAAGGAAGGATTGAAGATTGGGAAGGAGTGAAAGGAGTGAAGGTAGGAGGAAAAAAAGCAATGATGGAAACAAGGAATGAAGGAAGGAGTGAAGATTCAGAAGGAGTGAAAGTAGATCTGAAGGTAAGGGTGGGAAGAAGGATTAAAGTAAGAATAGGTAATTATCCGAATACTTACCTTGGTAAAAGTATGGAGGAGAATTAAAGTTCTTGCGAGCCTAGGGACACTAATGAGTGGCACGAAGGAATGGTGGAAGGAAGGAGTGAATGAAATAAGGAATGAAGGAGGGGAGGGAGGACGGAGGGAAGGATCTGTACTTAGTTAGCTCTAAAAAGCAAAAAGGTGGTCAGCTAACCTAGAGACACTACAAGCAGGTACACTACAATACGCAACACCCATTGACAAGGAGACCAAGCGTCCACCCGCTAACAATGATTTAATTTCTCTTAGCAACTGCAACAATCAAAAATCTCATTTTCATCCATTACCACCACACATATCTTAGTATATAACCTGTTTTCCTAACACGTAGGTGGTAATTTTATACTGAAACCACATTTGTTAGCTCTAAAAATATTTCTAACAGTTTGATTGATCCTTAAGTATACTAGAAACATTCCTTGAAACTACCCTCTTACCTTTTGCAATCAGTTCTCATTTACTGGTACCCTCTTACCCTTTGCAATCAGTTCTCATTTACTAAAGAACATGTTTTACTTCGATAACAGATGTGGGAACGTACCATAAATACCAGTCGAGATGCATGGAAACGCCTAAAAAGAAGAAAACACAGAAGCATAAACCAGTGCTTATTTGTCGTACTTCTATTTGAAATTCAAAGATGACGAGCATGGAACTTGTCAACCAAATATAAATCACACGCCAGATATACACATTCGTCGTGTGTACTAATATCTATTCAGAAATTTACCCCGAAAAAATCAAAACCACAGAAACTCCATTTATTTTTATCATTTGTGAATGTACCAACATATACTTGAGACGGACAGTGACTTACCACCGAGCGCAATTTATTTTCTTTCAGCAGCCTCAAGCAGTTCTGGTAACAGTCTCTTAATTTGGATTCCTTTTCTCCGATAGGTCCCACAGTGTGTATGACATCTGAAAAGATTAACAAAAATAATCGTTTATTCAAATCAGAGATTTTCATCGCTAACAAATATATACGTTCGAATAAATGACTAGTAAATTTAAGTGTAGTTGTTTTTCCTAACAAAACAAGATATTTAGCAAACATTATGGGATGTTGGTTACTATTGGAATTGTGTCGTGATATCATCGTGACAGTATTAGATACCTGAGTATGGTTTATCTCTCAGCTTGAAAATAACTACGGTAAAAAGACAAATCTTTTAACAAGGGTTTTACATTTTGCAGGTAACTTATAGCCGCCAGTGATCTTGGCGTCCCCGGTATCACAGCCTGACAGCATGGCACACTCTTCCCGCAGTCCGCTGCCGGCAGCCGCGTGAATCGCTCCGTCAACTGGTAAACATACCCCAAGAGTTATATTGTGCATAAACTGCATCAATGGCAGAACATTAAAGACTGGGAAAACGTTATCTCTTGCAAGCATAGATGTAGTGCATCATATCAACAGTATGGTAGACGCCGTTGATATACAGATTTCATTAAATAACGTAGGTTAGGTTTAGAACAACTACTTTGACAACTGATAATCACGAGGTCGTCTTTATCATCAATTTACTCATATGTTTATTCATATCATTGTGCAATAAACTACGTAATTTAATCACTAAATTCTCACAACACATTTTTTTAACCGAATTTTTAAAGGGTGACTTATCTCTTGATCAGGGAATATTTCATTTTATGATTGGACAAACGCTTCATCTATTTTTCCTTAAAATATCCCTAGTATGGTAACAATTTTGTGTACAATTTATTATGTTACGGTATGGAAATATGTTGATAAGTAACACATTTCACAATCTACCTATCTTTTCCGCTGGGTTGAATACCACACACCCATCAAAAACACACAATCAAAAACCTAAATCTTGACCCTAAATTCTTTAATAAAAATACTCGAGGAAATTTGAGACATTGAAATCAACCGTGGTTAAGCAGAGTAACGTTAGCATCATCACTATATCCAAATGAGTAATGAAAATATCATATGGAAACCCATCCTAACATTCATTTCATTGCGTCCTAAGATTAAATGTATATCATCCAAAATGTTATACTGGTAGTCGAATTGTTTTTCCTACAGCTTGATTGGTCAACCTATTGATTAATGGATCAATAATGGTCCTACATAATGCTGTGATGTGATCTGGCTTTTGCTGCTGCGTAGAACTCTCATAACAAACCAAACAATTCAATATAACATATCTAGAACCAAAGGCACAAGATTGTGGTTATTTGGATAGCTAATATCTGCATTCTTTGCCATATGCATGATAAACAAAAATCATGGCCAATAACGAGTAGAATAAAGTGTGATCACGTATATATGAGCATTAATCATACAGGCTAACCCAACAGATAGATGTTTATATCAGCTTTACACCATAATCAAACAGAACATTACTTAATAACCTCATGCTTTATCTCCAATGTGAGATGAGTGGGACGGTGTTGACTGGTACGTTGTATCGATGTCTGCCTAGGCAGATGGGCCAGATGCCAGGCTTTACATAATATATAACTGCCGAGAAGGCAGGGGAAACAATATAACAAGGAACCAGTGTAGAGAATAAGAGTGCAAGAAGGTGGTACCATTGACTCCTATGTTCCCAGTCTTGTCGGTTATACATTCTGTCCCAAGGTGTTCCGGCGAAATATTATGACAGATGCATTCACTTCATAATACAATCTACGTTACCAGACGTGATATATTATGCACTTTATAATATTTATTACAAAAGCAGAAACAAATTAATTTATTAAAATTGCTTTTACACTATCGACAGATTAATATGTTTCATTTATATTTTTGATATTGAGGGAATGATACATTTAAAAATTATTATAGGGTTTCATTGGTGTATGTATGGAAACAATATTTACCTCCTCCTCCGCCAAGTAATGAGTTATTTGCTGCATTTGCTATACTATCAATCTCCAGTTTTGTAATATCACCTTTCCAGAAAGTGATTTTATCATTCAGAGCATTGTTAGCTCGGTATCGACTAGTATGGTTGCCTGGAAATATAAAGACGAATATATTTATCATCCGAAAAACGCAGGACGACCGTGAATCATTTAGAATACTCGAGCTCATGGTAATTTCCCCGCTCGATGATAAAATGAAATAAGTGAGTGGTCATTATCATTTATCACTCGTAAAGTTTAGAACAATAACATTATTTGAATCTTGGGACAACTCAATAAAATTAGTCTGCATACATTGGTAAGGTGACCCTATATATTTTTTCTCAGTGAAGTCTCAAGTATTATCAAGTCACTTTTGAAGACCTCGGAAAATTATTAGACACTTATACGTAAATCGGGAATTTTACCCTTTAACTGCAGCATAATGTTTAAGGGCATTCTCAGGCGAACCACAGCATAGGAGGCATCTTTGATAATTCCACACAATTCGAGAGAGAACTAATTGTTTGTGGTCTACAAAGTACAGGGGGCATATACGGGACTTTGGCTTAGAACAACAAAATAGCATCATTTATTATGGTAAAATAATGAAATCACATGACCTTGTAGTTCCTTACTACAGGCGCTGCCTGCGTTGGGATGCTACTTTAGCGAATTTGACTTCTGTAAATAAAAGGTTAGTTTTTTTTCGATTTTCAGGATTTGCAGTCAGTAATGAAGTAAATAGCAAAGCTCACCTTTCTTCAATCTTTGGTGTTTTTCCGATTTGAGGAGTTTACTCCATGACGGGACGGATGAAAGGGTTGTGTACTTAGATCCACATTTGTACTGTCGCCGCTTGTCTTCTAAAGACATCGATATAAATTTTTCTGAAATCAGATAACATGGATTTATTACAAGTTTCATATGTATATAATTTTTTTACGCAGTAAATCAAGCCTAACCCAAGGGTTATACAGCCATTTCATGAAAAAAAAAGGTTTAAAGGCCCTCTTTGAATAAATAAAGGCTCTCTTTGAAAAAAATAAAGCTTTCACCATTAAAGAATAAGATCATTTGTATGCAATAATGTTGCATTGAGCTTTCCAGAGGGTGTGCCTCTGATGCCCTGAAGGCACCTCCTAACATCCGGAGGATCTGGAGAGGGCTCCAGAGTGGAGTGCTGACTATCAAAGTCTTAGCACCTGAAAATATAAGTTATGACAAGTATTTATATAGAACTGCATTGAGAATCGTATAAATAGACAATACTCAATGAGTTTGGATGGACCGCAATCGTCATCGAGGCAAAGCCGAGTGACGATTAAGGCCCATTCAAACGAGTGGATTTTTGTGTATTTTACGATTCGAGTGCAGTTCTAGATTTATCTCACCCCTTTTTATCAAATTAAATATCATCAAACTTTCACAATAATTAGAATAGACTTACCAAATCCATATGACGTCATCCCAAATTCACTACGCCACAGCTGTGGCGTAGTATTGTCACTTTACGGGGGTGATCGTTGAGTGTTATTCCTATGACTAAACTTATACCAGGGGTGAGATAACAACTGGTCTCAGGTTGAGACTGTTTGGGAGATCATTTCACTTGTGATCTCTAGCGATCGTCAAAACTGAAAAACACCCATAGCACCCGAAACGGTTGCATCTCAGTCTCTGGCTGAGATCCCTAAAGATTGTCACAACTGAAAAACAGTTTGCCCCTCAAACTGTCTCAGCTAGCGATTGTCACGACTGAAAAACATCCCCAGGTGGTGTGGGAACCCTGTTATAAAATATGAATACATGGATAACCGTGGGGCAAACAAAACTTGGCTTCCTTTCCTTGCAATTTTCATTTCATGAAGGATGCAAGCAAAGAAATACTGCTTTCATAATAGAATAGTTCCATTTAATAATATAAAGGTTCAGACATGAAAATAAAGGCTTTTAAAGGCTCAAAATCGGAAATAAAGGTTTTAAAGGCTCAGTTCCCAAAATAAAGGTTTTAAAGGCTCCTGTATGACCCCTGCTAACCTCAACAATCAACTTAATAACACGTACTTACTAAACTGTTTATCCTTCTCTTTTTTCAGATACATACTTTTTAAAAGTGAAATATATAAACAATCAGAATACCAGTGTAACAATAATTTTTTGAACTGATATCGATAAGCAGTTTTCAGAGTGCTCGACAATGGTTATTTCAGTTTGATGAAATGGGTTTCTTCCTCAAAACATGCCAAAGATGGTAGGTGTCCTATAGACCCGGTCGTAGTGCGCCATGGACGAATGCTGCGAAAATAGTCGTTCAGAACGATTATCTTATAAAAACCATAGAAGAACTATGAATGGTGTTTTTCAGTGATGACAATCGTTATAAGCGATGGATACAGATTGGGGAATGCGCAGCAGTAGTTTGCAAAAGCAGCATAGTTGTGCAATGCCTGCAGTTGTCTACTATTGGAATGGGTTACCGCCGGAATGCCAAAAGGCAGTGGGTATTGATGCTTTCAAAAAAGTGATAGATACCTGTAGCTACCGCTGAAGAATTTTTTTTTTTAAGTGCTGAAATGTAATCATTTCATATCATTACCTCTCATCTGTCTAGGTAAATACTCTCACCCAATTAGCTTTGTATCTAAGTTATTTTGTTTTTGTAAAGATTTTCCCTGATATGTGGGCTACCAAGGATTGTAATTCGGATATACAAACTTGTATCAGAATAACTCGCCTAGTGCGAGAGATGCAAAATAAACATAACAAAAAACAACAACTAAAACATGGTAGTTTAGAAAAATATTTCTCACGATCGTAATACTAAAAGGATAATTATCAAATTTCGAGTATAGGTACACCAAATATATAGAAAAATTCTCCCAAAATATTTCCTAATTTCAATAAATTTCAGCATCTAACAAAAGTTACAACTACCCATTATACCTGTACCACATGTCCACAAATGTTGGTTCCAATACTTTGGCCGACAAATTCACCTACTATACCCTACGATTGTCGCTACTTTAGGACACGAGTTAGCGCCCTACGTGTCGTTGACCAACGGTCGTTGGCCGATCCTCTAAGATCATGTCTATAGGACACTGATCCCTGAAACGTGTTGTTAATAAAAATTGTTGTGACTAAAAAAAAGGGCCCACATGTTTAGGAAAATTCTCTCCAAATATTTCGTAATTCCAATAAATTTTAGCATCTGAAAAACTACCAATTATACCCGTACGACATTCCAACCTTGTCGTTGGTTACAACCGTTTGTGCGACAATTTCACCTACGATACCATGATAGTCAACGATTATCACTACTATAGGACACCTCAAGCTGCCCTACGTGCCATAACCAACGATTGTTGGTCGATCCTCTACGATCGTAGGTCTATAGGAAACTGACGCCTCAAACAGTCGCTTTTAATGATTGTCGTGATTAAACAGCCATGTCCACCCTTACTTAATATACGTATTGCTAGTTGGTAACTTGGCCGTCTGGTCTCAAACGAGCGTGGGATTAAACCCTAGATTCTTGCATATAGTAACACCCACACATAAGTCACCAGCGGCATAAAACGCTGCATTAATGAGTATTCACAGAATAAATCCCATTGCACCATTCCCAGCTCGAAGTAAAATGTTCATACCCAACGTAATTCAGTTGGTAAACTGGCCTCATAATGGCGAGAAAATACCCAGCTTGGAAAAAAGGCCGGCGTGATAATGTGAACTAGAATACAATTCAACATGAACCAGTCTGCTTTCAAACTAGACCAGCTAAATACGGTAGCGGCAAGGGAGAAGGAAGTCATCCTTTACAATACCTTTCAGAGCTGGGTCATATTGGGCCACCTTTGATGAGGGTACAGACGTCTTTTGTCCCATGGTTGAATGTTAGGACACAAATCTTGATTCTTGAGTTTACTATGCCGTCAGATGCAGCTCTGCAACGTATGTATTTATCCTCCATATATTTGCACTATTATGTAAGGATCGAACCTTAATCCGAATCGTTACAGTGGTGTGTTAAAGGTTTGTATGTCAGTGAATTCTCTCTGGCCTAAGGCTTCCACCGTCTGGCTTGGTTGTATGTCGGTCATCCAAACCTTTTGTATTGTATTGTTATCTGGACTACGACAGACTTGTACATTACACAAATCCACCAATGACTGCTTACAGGAACAAACCGACATCAGATCCAAATAATTCTTGTTTTATGCGGGAGTCGTATATCGCCAAATCTTGTTTATCTATGAGTAGGACAAATGTCTGGGGAGTCCCCACTTCCCTATCCTGGTTATATTCATGGGACTTATTTTGATGGGTTGCCTTGACGACTTTCTGACAGGTCAGATCACTTTATGTGATTATCTAGTACTCCAAAGAAGTCGATCTGTCATTTTTGCACCAGATGGAGATAACATAGACATCAATTTTACCACAGTAAACCTCATGCATGTACAGTATGAAGGAATATGGCTGATTTCACCTAATGAGGGGGTGGGTCAATGACGCCTCCACATCATCATATAAACACACAACTTTGCACAAGATGTGGATAGCATAGATTGACCACACATGACAACCCACAGTTGATGATCTATTAGGATGTGGATTTCGAGAAATATCGGTAGTGGTGGGTAGAGGGACGTAAATGATGAAATCATATGAAATCTAGATAAAGATTAAATTGAAATCTAAATACAAGTATTCGTCATCGTACTCTGTCAGAATTTACTAAGAATATCTATTTTTTAAAATGAGTGTATATACAATAGTGGTAGAATAACAATTAGTAGAAACCAAACGAGTGTTAGCCTTGTCAATGTTTATGCCACGATGGGCAGGTTGTGTATTACTATACGAGGCGTTAGCCGAGTTTAGTGAGTAGCAGACCTGACCAGAGTGGTATAAACATTGAGAAGGCTAACCCGAGTTCGGTTTCATATTTATCCTACCCCATCTCACCGATATACAGAGAAAATTTTGTAAATATCATGTTGACACTCATGGGAGGATGGCCACATTTATCAATGCTTCCGGATCTACTTTCGTAATCTCGCCCCTGATTGGTCCGTTTTTTTATTCACCTCGTTGCATAAATAACACTTTATTCAACGCTCCGTCAAATACATTGAATCAATGTTAAACCTATGGCGTTTTTTATTAGGGGTAGGATAATGAAACAAACGTAATCTCCTTCATTTTGCTGCAGCATGAGGAAGTCGGCATCTCAATAGAGCATAATGTGTACCCAACACATTATGCTAGTGCAGGTTTATTCCTAGGCATATCAGCGGAAGTTACACATTGTAATGCATTTATTCCTGATTTGCTTTAATCATTTATTGAATATTCATAATCAAAGATTTGGGCAGAGCTTTTCATCCCCATTAGTGTCACTGATATGATTAACGAAATTGCAATCTGTAGGTTGAATAAAAGTCTAACCACTATATATATACGGGTTACGAAGTCCCCATTGAAAATCTATGGGGCCACGATAGACCACTAACCATTGTTTATTATGGTACCCATGGTTTACAGCTTTCATACAGCTCTCATTAAATTTCTAGGAATAGAAATTATTATTGCCCATGGGTAAAATACAATAATTGATAGTTTCTGGTTGGTCGGCTCTGTAAACCACTTGCATATACATGTATATTTACGGCTGGGGGGAGGGGGGGGGGGGGCAGTTGATATGAGGGTATTTGCCTGGGGAGGGGGCATTTCATTTTGAGGTATTTGTCAGAGAGGGGGCGGGGGAGATTTCATTTTGAGGTATTTGTCTGGTTGGCTTGGTGGGGGATATCATTTCGGGGTATTTGCCTGGGGGTGGAGGCATTTCAATTTGAAGCATTCATGTTTTACAATTCGGCCACATGAAATTCCGACATATACGGATTTCTGAGATATTTAATACACAAATTAGGACACTATAGGAGTATCAGCTTCTCCCACCATTTTGATTTAACTCAAGGTCAAGGTCACCAAAATGAATGTTTCTTCTTTAAATTTCACCAATTTTCCCATTAGGACTTGTAATATTTTCCATAACTTATCTTAAAATATGTACAATTCAACTTGAATAATACATTTGGATACCTGACAACATGGCTGAGCACTGTTTTCAAATTAGTCTTCCCATCATGGCGCATTCAGTTACAGCGAGGTAATAGGTTCATAGAAATAACCCATATGTGGCAGGTCAAATGCCATCAAATCATAAGAGATATTTTAATAGTGACTCATATTTTGTCATAACTATTATATGTCACTGATACCTTAGACATTGGATACACAAATTTATATCTAATATTTCTATGAGATTCCATGACAATAATAATTTTGATAGAATATTTAGGCCATGACATCATTTATAAAGAAATGTGTTATAAATTCCATTATAGGCATCTGGAGTCAACTTTTAGAAACTATTGCAAGTTCTAATGGCCAATTTTGACCAATTTTCGGCAAAAACATTCCATCTCCTGACCTTGACCGAGGCTGCAGATTGTGGCTAGTGATTATGATTAGGAGAGTGAATTTGACTAATATATTTTAGCACATGCACAGTGACCACATCCTGCGTGTTTGACATCGGGGTTAATTCTGTACCGCTTTGTGACTTTGGAGATGTTTTAGAATTTTCCCATAGGGAGTAAGAATGTTTGATGACCAAATATTGAGGTATAGTGAAACCCCGGTTCCTGGACACCCCGCTTAAGGGGACAATTTGCTCGCAAGAAATTTTTTTCTCTCTATTAAGAGTTTATTTTGACCCCACTTAAGGCTAAGGACTGCCGTGCGGGCCTGGACGGCCGGAGTGTGTTGGTTTAATGGTAAACCCTATGTCCCTAGCGGTTCTGGGAGGCCCTTGGTCAGTGGGTGTCCCATTGATGTACAGCTCTGCTGAAGGTAAGAGACCCGCTTACAGGTTAGCAGTGGGCGGCACAGGGCGGGCTGGAGGATTTGAAGGTGTGTTATTTAGCAGGCCATAGCGGCTCTGGGTGGCTCATAGTTAGGCACTTACCTAATTTTCAAGACTTATATTAGTTCTATGCACTCTAGCTAGTGATCAATGGAAAGATCTTGCAAAACTGATTGATTTTGCTTTTTGAATGAAGTCTTTATGCTGAAACACTTCAAAAGCAAATAGCCGCCCTTATCGAGTAACCACAACAGCTATTGTTTCGTCCCGCTGCTGTATTGTATCACGTGATCAGAGCGGGACGAAAACATGAGAGCGGGACGAAAACGTCAATCACGACACATAACTTATTTTTGATACACCCCACAGCAGCGGTATGTAACTCTAGTTAGTTCAATTATGGGTATATAGGAATATACAGACCAAAGTCAGGAGCATATTCTGAGTGAAGTTACACTTGGCATATATAAGTTTAAAAGATGTGAGCATTCAATAATTATAGCTGGAAAGCCTTATCGAAAAATGTCACCCCTGCGCTTTTACCTATGCTATGGGGGAGGGGGCGGTCTTTTTTTCGGGGGGGGGGGGGGGGGGGGTATTCAAAGTGGGGGGACTTTTATTTTGGTATTTCAAGGGGGGGGGGGGGCAACTTTTTTTTCAGTATTCTCAGTCCCTCCCAGGTGGGGGAGGGGCAACTATTTTTGGGTCATTCAGTGTTCCAAAAATTATGCCCCCCGGCCAAAATTAATGAACTTTCCCTAAAGCAAAGGCTATTCTGGTCACTGATATTTTGGTAGATGGGTGACATCTGGCCAAATATCTAGAGGCTGAACTGAGTGATGAGCTACCTCGTGACAGTAGTGTTGTATCATCAATGTATGTTACTGACAGTTTGATATCTAAGTTCAATAACCAATTACAATTAGCTGTAGAAGATGCGGGAAACGACCAATATCAAACTGTATCTTTAAACGCAGCTAGTTTCAGTCAACTACTGGAAATACCTGATACACATGTCAACCAGCAATATAAAGTTCCATACAATGCAATTTCTTTAGACTAAAGGCCTTACCGCGTTCGCTAAGAATAACAGCTTCCCTGGTCATTCGACGGTCGCCCCCCGGTCCTCGGCCACCGCGTCCGACTCGAGTTTTACCCTCCATCAACACCGAATACGTATGTAAACCAACACTCCTAGAAGATATCGTACCGACAAAGGCAAGTACACGCCAACCTTGTATCCAGTATGTTGTTCTAGATATGCAAAGAGGAGAAATTAATGAGCTGAACATGAACAGATAGTGTTTGGGTTGTCACATCAGTCTGTTTACGAACTGACAGCCGCCATTGCTTCAGCATCCGGGACTTGATGGGGCGCTGTACGCTGGTTCCCGGGGTATCCGCTAGGGGGATCGTCGGATATATGCTCGCTTTTAGCGGCAGGGCAGAGGAGGTGTGAAGCGTGTGGGACCCAACTCATATATGCGATCGCGGCAGGGTTCAAGGCGCCACTTTCAAACATGCTTGCATGAGGGAAGGAGCTCTGAGAAGAACCCACACCAAAACATGAAACATGCAAATAGCTCTTGTGTCATGAATAATAGGCCGATTTTGATATACAAAACATTGTTAGAAACCTAAGACATGGGCCTATTTAGTGATACACATGTCATATACCTGTGCTATGGCTAAGGTTTCCTGTCGTAGGTTGAACATTGGAATTTGTGAAAAATAAGGTTGTATTCCACAACACAAAACAGGCACAAAACGTGGAGCTCTATTGAGCTCTATTGTGGTTTGGAGTACATTAGATATCACTCTATCAATATCTGAAAAGATTTTTGATAGAGCTCTAACAGTTTGTATGTAGTAGCTGTTACTAGTTAGCCTATTTTAGTATAGGAATCCGCATTCAGCTGTCATTTGAGACCATGCCAAAACGATAGGGGGCACTACGCTTCACACCTCCTCTGGCGGCAGGGGTAACCAGCCAAGGGGCGCTGCTGTCACTAGAGCAGATGTTTGCTATGCTAAGGGAGCACTCATTATCTCACACCAGATATTTTTTCTCCATAGACTTAACTTAACATTAAAACTCATATCTAACACCCATTAGATATTTAGGAAAAATATCCAATGGGGGATAATGTCACAAATGTTAGCCCATTAGTCAATATTAAGGGTGAGATAAATTCAGAAACCCATTCAAGTTTAGGGTCAGAGCTCGATCCTATCTCATTTGAATCACATAGCAATTCATGCGGCTTCACCTTGTGAATTACTATGTGATTCAAACTCGATGGGATACGAGCTCAGACCCTAAACTATTACTTTTTTTTGTATTCCAAGGGGGGGTGGGAGCATTTTTTTTTTGGTATTCCAAGGGGGGGGGGGGGCAACTTTTTGTTGTTGTATTTCCAGGGGGGGAGGGGGCAATTTTTTTCACTAATTCTGTCGCTGGGTCGATGTTTTTAGCTAAACATGGAGGCAAACTGCCATATTTATATTCAATGACAAGAATTGATGTTATATGAAATGTATTTATATCATATCACAAGAAATCAAGAAGGTGGGGGGGGGGGGGACTTTTTTGGGGGTATTCCAAGGGGGGGGGGACTTTTTTTTTTACTGATCGGTGTCCCAAAAACTGTGCCTCCCGCTGGGCGATAATTAATGAACGCTCCCTAAGTCGCAGCTGAGCGTAGAGAAGGGGTACACTGGTATATCGTATCAGGGGTTGGTTGCCAAACTAAGAGAAGGGGTTCGTTGCAACGACTCACCAGACGGCGTGTTCACGGCTCCCTGCGTTCCCCGTGCACCAGAAGCGGTCGTGAAAGAGACTGCCAATCTAGAGAGTAAGTACACTGGCCACCAGAGCAGACGTTTGCTTCGCACGTTAGTCGCAGCTGAGCGTAGACAGGGGTTGGTTGCCAATCTAGAGACTATAACCTGTCATTGGTTGTTCCCCGATCATCCGCTAGGTGTCTGGCGGTAGTTTGGATTGGCAACCAACCCCTGACCTGCGACTTAAAGGCATATCCTACAATCCACGTTGGCGCCACTTTTAATTTCTTGGGATTCATTCTAATTCTACATGAGAAGATTTAACATTTTGTCAGGTTTATTCAAATTTAGTAGGTAAAATGGACCAATTCACTTTTGTGAAATGTACTGAAAAAAATATGGTTTTCTTCAATTCTTTCCAGAACAAGTACGGTGACCTATGATTTTCCAAACCTAAATGAGAAGTACTATATATGTGCCATATTCTGTGAAAGTTTGAGGAAAATGACATGGATTTTATTATGTGAAGAATTACTTTTTAGAATTTCTATATATTCTAATATGAAATTATCAGAATATTGATCTATGAATCAAAGACTAGAACATTGACCCCCGGTTCTTAAGTTAGATATGTGTTAACACTTAGAGGCCTATTCCACCAAAAAGGCCCTCAGCAGGCCGGTTTTTGCCCTCCAGCCGGCGTTTGCCGCCGGGGCCGGCCGCCCCTTAACCCCTAAATTCTAGGAGCTGTTCCACCAAAGCCCCACAAGGCGACCAACAGGCGTACACAAGGCGCCCTGTGAGCGCCCATAGAGCCGGCCGGACGCGGCGCTGCGATACACTTGCAGCGGGTTCGCTATTGCCGTCTGGTGGACGTTGGCGGCACTAACGCGCAAGCCCGCGGTTCTCTATCGATCCGATAGGCGGCGCGGCAAGCAGCGATACACTACGGCGCTCTGAAGCCGGGAAAGCCACGTATCGAGCGGAGCAGCGTGCCCGCACGTCGGGATTTGTACGGAAACGGCCAGAGGACGTCAAATAACCGCGGAAATACACGTTAAATCGAACAATGAAGGTAAATAAAGACAAGGATTGATGTTATGAATGTCTATATTTGACATTGGTGCTTATATTTTGCCCAAACTGCCGCAACTGCCGAAATATCGGTGTCCGCGTTTTGGGATACCGTCCGCGGGGCTTTGTTGACGGTGCATATCGTAGTATATGCCGGCGAGCGGTCAACGCGCGCCCGGGGAACAGCTCTCCGCGTCACGCTCTTGGCACGCCGGCCGGCCTGCCGGGGGCTTAAAATCAAATGGATCAGTTTTCCTCTGGCAGGGCTTGCGGGTGACGTTGCGCTCATAATGCCCGGCCGCCCGGCCGGCCTTCGCTGTGGTTATCACTTTATTTTGGTGGAACACCTCCAAAATTGGCTATTGCACGAGAAGTGTCCCCGGCCGGCGGCCGGCGGCCACCAATAGGTCAGCCGATACTGCCCGGCTATGGGGTTTTGGAGGCACGGCGCCCGGCAGGGTCCGGCCGTGAGAGGCCTGTGAGCTCTCATGAGCTGTTCCACCAAGCAGATTATCGCCGCCCGCGGGAGGTTTGGGCCGGCTATTGCCGCCGGTCGCCAATAGGCAACCACAAGGGGCCCGGCCTGGGCTTGTGCCTCCTTGGTGGAATAGGCCTCTTAGAGAAAATTGACATGGGTCTTAATTTTCAAGCCAAATTGTCCGATATACCTTCAAGGTTCAGAAGCAAGAGCTTGCTCTTGTGGCCACTGTACGAAGCATAGCGCGGACAAACAATCTGATATCCCTGGTCTGAGATCAGCCTCTTCTTTTCTCTTATCTCTGTTAATTATGCCCTGTATGGCCTACTTCCACCAGACGGCGCCGTTCATGCTTTAAAGCTACGCTGGTTTCCAGGGTATCCGCTAGAGGTTTCGGCGGAGATACACAAGATGTAAGTAGCCAGCAGCGTACACAGGCGAGAACCAGCCAAGCTTTAAAGCTTGTTACGCTGGTTCCATGGTCATCCGCTAGGGAGCAATTAATGTTATGGTCCCGGTTGAGGTCCCGGTTTGGTCCCTGTGTGCTGTGGAGATACACAGGTCCCTCCCTGTGTGCTGTAGAGATACAATTCAAACCCTAGATATATATATATCTACAACTCAAACCCTATATATATACATATATATATATATTATATATATATCATATATATATATATATATATAAAGACGTGGGCATGAAGAGAGAAGATGAGGCAGTATTGGTGGATTCCAAGTTATCCCGCCCAAAGACGTGGGCATGAAGAGAGAACATGAGGCAGTATTGGCGGAGTAATACGTTTATATAACAGTGTAAACAAGTAAATAATACAGAACATCCAAACCGCCAAACAACGAGTTAATAAAACATAGCCTCTGAAAAAAGTTTATCAGCATGAACTTTGTCATGAAGAGGCTTCGACAAATAGAGGAGGACTGCGTCGGATGACCAATCACCTCTCAGTCTGATGTGGTCCATCGGTACTCCATGGAGGGACATTGTGGTTGCACCGCCTCTCCTGAGTGAATGCGATGTATAAGGAGGTAGACCGAGGTTCTTTGATAAGTCCTTGAGCTTCCTCGAAAACCACGGATAAGTCACTGGGGCTGTCCTGGGGCCCAATTTATAAGACAAAAGGTGTTGGTCTGGTTGGACTGAACCAAGTATGGATAACAATAAAGATAAATAAAAATGAACACAAAAGCGGGTGTCAGATAACTTTGAGAGTGGAATCTCCAGAAGTCTTTCTGAAAATTGTATAGTCTTGGTCCTGGACAAATTAATTAATACACCCCATGAATGAAAGGAAACATCTCCCCATAGAATGGCTGACCCATGGTCAAAAAGATTTGCCTTCCTGAGGAGACCTCTAAACCCGATAATGAGGGATAACCAGAACAATAAGTCATGTAAATTAGAAAAATCCAAGGACAGAAAAATGGTTTTTAAGTCCTGGACTGTCATTGGTGGGGCTTGGAGTGTGGTGTCACCCAAAGACCTACGGATGCCCCTTAAAGTAGAAACAATTTGAAAATTATCTTTGGAGACATGTGACAAATTATTAATCTTGTGGAGAAGCCACAAAGCCGACAAATAGTTCGGAATTGATGAATAAGTAAAACTTTCGGCCATATATGACAAATACAAACAAACAGTATCCAGCGAGGCTGGTAGTGGGTTTTGGTTATAGGTCTGGCAGAATTAAGAATAATGGTTCCACTGCGAATGTCTGGTTTTTGCAGTGTTGGTTGACATCCATGACTGCTGGTAGTATATCGTTTTTCTCCTCAGCTCTTCCAGGGCTGAAACAGCAAAAACCCCAAATTGGAAAAAATTCTGCCAGTTTTGGTACCTTACCCGAGTAAAGTCTAGAGAGATAATCAGGAATAACATTGTCATCACTTTTAATATACTCTCCAATGATTTGAATATTAAAAATAAAACAAAGCCAAAAGAGCTCTCTAAGCCAGCACATAGCCAACTTATTTCTGCTTCGACCAGTGTTGAGCATTGTCAACACCTGGGTGTTGTCACATTTGAAACGGACCTTGTGGTTCCTCCAGTATTCATCCCATCTGGAAACAGACACAACAACTGGCCAAAGCTCAAGTGTGTTGATGTCCAATTCCTCAAAAAATTCGGAGGGGGGGGGGGGGGTATACAATGATGGTCTGGAAGACCAAAGTTTGGGTCCAAACAATGATTGGCCCATGAGCCTGCAAAAAAATCATCGGCCCAGGTACCACCAAAGCCCGATAAGGAAGAGTCGGTGGAAACTGGATTTTCATGGAGGGAAAATTCATCCAGAATTTTTGCCCTTCAATTAAAAATGGAGATAAATTTCTCCCACCAGATGAGGTCATCCAACAACCAGTCTGGTATTGAAGTATAATCATCCCAGTTATCAAGGGAATTTGTCAGGTTGATCACTCGACGAGTGAAAGTACGACCTCCCCTCACCACCATAGAGGCGTGGGAGAGGAGGCCCGCCAACCTTTGAAGATTTCTCTTGGTACAAGATTTTAGAGATTTGTAACTTTCAATACAGTCTCTTATTTTGTGTACCTTGCCCTCGGGTAGTCTTAACTCCATGAGGACAGAATCGATGACAATGCCTAAGTAAGTGACACATGTGGAGGGGTAAATGATTTTTTCCAGTGATACTTGGAACCCCAGAAATTCCAAAAGGGAATTTAGAACATGAAGTCCGTGTAGACATTCTGCTTCAGAGGAAGCAACAAGTATGAAATCGTCAATATAACCATATACTTTGTTGAAACCCCGACGATTCATAGAATGAACAATAAAATTTGTAAACTGAGTAAAAATAAAAGGTGAGCATTTGGCTCCAAAACAGAGATAGTTATCAACTAAATAACACTCTTTTCCTTCAATGTCCCAGCGTAGACCCTGGAATTTTCGGTCTAGGGGATGGACATTAATAGATCTATAGGCAGATTTTATGTCTACCACACACATAAAGTCTCCTTCTTGAAGGTTGTTAGTAACATCATCTAGGGAAATATATGAGAAGGTGTCACAGGTGGTATCCATTGCATTGTTAATACTTAAACCTGCTGGCCTACTACAGTCAGTGATAGGTCTAAGTTTGCCATTTGCCTTAGTAACTGCACCCAAGGAGTGAATACAATGAGGTTTTTGATTTACACAACTCAATTTTCCTTCAAAAAGTTCATTATTTACAATATTATCCATCTCAGTCCTGGCTTTTGGTTCCAAGATTGAAGAATAATTGTGACAATCATAACTATTTACAAAACAATCATCAACAATACGAACGCCTTTGCTGGCAGCAGAATAAATAAAGTCAGCGTTAGGATCTATGCCACTACAGTGACAATAGGCTTCCTTGAAGATGTTACAGGGGTTGAGTTGGGACGGAAAACCGCCCAAATCGTGACAGCAACGGGTTCCAACCGGACAAAAACTATTTACAGGCAAAGAACCATCAAAAACAAAGTTGTCATCTGTAAAATAACCTTTTACATCATCTACATCGCGAGAAAAACAAGGAAAACCATCATCTTTTTCTGTCGAATCTGCGAACCGGAAGTACGGTCCGCCATTTTGAAATTCTGAAGCTGGTACCTGTGAGTAATCAACATACACCTCTTCCGCTGGTTCTTCGAAACTTATTAACCATTCGTTTAGGACTATATCATCATTGTCCGCTGGGTACCAGCCGCTATGGCTGAAGCTGGTTTTCGGATCAACATCGATCATGTTATTAACCTCACACGGTAGTAACAAGCGAAATTCATGATAGTCTCGAACCAAACCATCTAGAAGCGTGTCAAAGACATCGCAGCTTACACATTCAAACAAAGCATCACAAATACCATCAAAATGGTCAGACAGGAAAGTATGTATTTCAAGTTCAATGCCAAAAGGGCTTGAGGAAAAATCCGGAAAAACATTGGCGACCGGCGGTACTTGGTTCGAGATTAGTCCACTTCCTTCACCTCCTCTGCAATGGCCGAGACCAGTGTGCGGAGAAGGAATGTCCGAATCCTATCTTGTGGTTTTTTGACACTCTGACATCTTATGAGCGCCACCAAAGGTGCAGACATGTTTGAGAGGACATGTAGCTCCCTTCTGGCATGTCTTTCCTTCGTGGAATGTCCAACAGAATCCGAGAGGACGATTGGGGCGATTGTTGGACGACGTCGACTTTTTCTCCGACTTGTGATGCATTGGAGGGATCACACTGTCGATTCCCAGATGACGTTGGACGTATTTGTGTACGCCATAACAAACACTTGAGAGACCCAGGGCTTCTGCACGTTCACGTACAGAGATATCGTATTTCACGAGTGAGACAGAAGTATGGATCTTACGTTTATCACATAGAAAACGTACGTGCTTGATGTAGGCTTGTACCTGACTTTCTCCTTTCGCTAACATACGAGCAGTAGGTTGGCACTGATCACGTCGTCAATCGTACGATCCTTTACAGAATCGACTAAAAATTACGGGTCCAGATCTAACTTGTCAAAACGCTTACGTTTTTGGTGACAGCAAGAAGACGTTGACGGCCCAGCGTGTGCGGTAGCGGGAACTGCGCCGAATGCTGGATTGGTGGAGGCAGTTGGAGTCCCAATCAACGATTTCAGGAACGTCTGGAACCACGTAGGAGGACTTTCAGGCGTTGTAGGAGAAGGTCCCGGAATCGTAGGAGCATTCACGATTGTGGGATTGGAGATCGATGTGGCGCTAACTGTCATGGCGTCCATTCGCGCCATCAGGATGTCAAACTGCCGCTGTTGACAATCTAGCTGCTGTTGTTGTCTGACGTTTGATTGGATTACACTTTGAAGCAATTCCGGAGAGATTGGAGACCCAGTGAGACTCTCAGGAGACTTTTCAGCAAGTGATTGTACCTCTTCACCATCGCCACCGGTATCGTCATCGTGTAGCAGGTATGTCTTGTTGTCGAACGCCATTTTTTCGATGTCGATTTTTTGTCTCACAGTGGCATCGCTGATTTCCAAATTTGCTGCTTTACACACTTCTAGCGCTTCTGCAAAATACTTACAGAACTGTCCACCCCTTGGTGCATGAGTTAAAGAGCATGCAGAGCATGCAATCAGCTTTTTTCCCATGTTAAAATCTGGAAAAAAAATTCCGTGTTGTTGAAGTGACGATTGGTAGTCAAGTGACGCGGTGGTGCCGCTGCGCTAGCCGCGATGCCAATCGCGCATGCGCCAGTCTTTACCTGGATAACTTCCTGTCCTAAGTTCCAAGTTATCCCGCCCATATATATATATATATATATATATATATATATATATATATATATATATATATATATATATATATATATATATATTGTAGTGAGTACAACAGAGCAGGTGCATGAGATCCCCCAGACCTGGTCTGGGGGAGATCCTGCGGGGAGGTCTGGGCTTCCGCTTGAGGAGCCATCATGTGATCTTGACATCCTATATATATATAAGGACGGCAGCTGCTCTGGTGCGTCACTTGGTGCTTTGAGCTTGTGGACTGATGAGCTTGGTTGCCAAATTCGGCTCCTTGAACCTTTATGAATAGTAATTCTAGTTCTATTATTGACATCCATGCTACACTCCGCTGGTTACCCGTCTGAGGTTAATAGGGAGCCAAAGTGAACCCGCTGAAATCACAGTTACCCGTTTACAAAACACCATTTCCGGTGGCCAGTGAGAACGAGGCATAGTGCTAAACCAATGGGGGTTTGAGGCTAGACTTTTGTTTTTGGTCTCGTTTGTTACTTTTGAAGTGTAGTTTACTACTATCGTCTCTAACTAGCTCTGTCTCGAAGCTACGATGATAGATGTTAAGTTTATCAAATATATAGATCTAAAAGATTGGATAATGACACATATATAATCTCGAACCTACATAGGCAAAGTACTGAGCGCCTATATCTGGAAATGTTTTTTTGTAAACAGGTATTTGTGGTTTCAGCGGGTTCACCTTTGCTCCCTATTGATGTACTATGATCAGGAGACCACCTGCTCTCAGGGGTCCCCGCACCGGCCCCTCTATACTATCGATGTGGGTTCTCTCCTCTCTCAGGTTGGGCATAGCAGGGGCTCCCTGTGCAGGGAGATTCCCCTGTTTTGCCGAATCCACTTCCACCCTAGGATCATCTATCTCCTCACCCGGTCGGCCCCACATTATGATCTCCTCTTCCCCTGATTCAACGATATTCCCTTTTACACCAGCACCTAACCGTTTCCCTAACGTTAACATCAAGAGATATACAGTTGCTAGGTATAGGGATTAGTCTGCTACAACTAGAACTGGTCACCACTGCCACCAATGTAACATCAATAAAGAGACTGAGGTCTGGGGCCTGGGGGTCCAGGAGCAGGAGTGCAGGTGGAGGGTTGCCTGCTTGGGAAAACGGTCAGGCTCCTTGTGGACACTGGAGTGACCGTTTAGCCTGCTATCCTTGACCTGTTGGGAAACTCATGGACCCAACAACAGTTTACGGTGCAGATGGAAAGCCACTGGAGGTGTGAGGCCAGGAAGTCATGGATCTGGGACCTGTTTCACTAGTTTCGTGACATGTCTAGATGGCGTCTAGATGGTGTGTCCGGTTTCATAAGAACTAGACATTAGACTTCGTTTTTCCCGTTCTTGCTTGCACTGTTGGTGCCGCTTTTCCTATCTGTCTAACACTTTTGTCACAAAACTAGTGAAACAGGTCCATGATGTGCCTAGATTTGTCTAATTCATATGTTTGGGGTCTGTATTTCCTAAAGGCAGCTACTTGTGGTGTCACGAAACTAGACAAACCCAATGTCTGTATGGTGTCACAGACATGTCGCGAGACTAGTGAAACAGGTCCCTGGAGTATGGACTGCATGTGGCTGCCATGGACTGGATTGTGGCTGGCCTGGGTTGTGAGGCCATCCTGGGGGTGGACTTTCTCCGACAGTACAGTGTCATGGTAGATGTTACGGAAAACCGGCTGGTATGGTGGACTGTGGGGGAGGTCCCTGGCCAGGTGAGAGCGTTTTTAGACAAAACAAAGTCTGCAATCGCTGACCTGTCGTTAGCAAAAACAAAATACAAAACCTCTTTGTCAATCTTTCCAAACTTAAGTCCCTTGCAGTTCCCCACTTTTCTACATACAAGAGTACTATATTAGGATCCCATGTGCAAATATTTTGGGACAGAAGGCTTCAAGTTACCTAAACTTTTCAGAAACCTTGCAACAATTAGGTGTTTTCCAACTGGAGCACCTCCTATAAGGACAAAAGAAGATAAACCTGACCTGGCTGCGATCACAAATCCATGACTCAACCCTTCATTTACCAGTGACTGGAGAAAGAGAAGACATTGGTTTAGTGTTGGCTTAAGAAACATTCTTCTATCCGATCCTACAAATCTAGTACATATCTTAATCACTGTAGAATAGCTCTTTCTTGTGCTCAATGACCATGATGCTGTAAGCGTACTCCACGTTTCATGACATAGGCCTTATAGTTTCCAAAAATCACTTATATTTTTATAAGCAAAAGGGTGCATTTCCCCATCAATAGAAATTTCTTGTTCCTGTCCTGAGGCCACATCAATGTGCACTCTCTCACTAGCAACTGTATATGGCAATTACTGGGTTTAATTCATTCGAAAAGATGGATGATAAATGCAATGAACAATGATTTTGTGGACAGGCAGCTCTGTAAACTACTCGCGGTTGACCTCGTAATACACTTGCTAGTGCTCGTGTATTATAACATGTAAACCTTTTGTCTACAAAACCATCGATTATTGTCTATTTATTTGTCAACCTTCTCTTAAAATGCTGAAATGCCAAATAGACTGCCTTAATTTTGAGTACATTGATTTGTGGTTCTGGACACCTTGGATCCCTGTCCCAGGCTTCCCCATATTCTAGCCCCGCCCCTTCCAGATAGCATCCCCAACCCATTGTTGATGCATCTGTGAAGAGGGTGGCTTCAGGCAGCTGTTCCCCATATCTATTTTGAGCTTTTAGAAGAATTTCCATCCATTGCCTAAGGTTGGCCTTGATTTCCAGCTCTAGTCTCATTTGTACCTCATAATTGTCATTGCTAATAGCTAACCTATCATTCTTGAATTGAATCAGCTTCTATTCCATCATCCTAGCCCTATCATTGCTGGGTGCTGTTGCCGACAATTTTCCTACTAGACTTGCATAGTCCCTGATCCTCATCTTTCTCCATCTGATCACCTTCGGAATTAATTCCAACAATTTTTTCAATTTTTTCTCGGCAAGACCACTGTCTGTACAACTGAGTCAATCATGAACCCTAAGTAGTCCAACTTCTGTACTGGTTCCAATTTTGATTTTTCATAGTTAATTCAAATCCCAGGTAAGTCAACATTTCAATAAGTACATGCATGGCTTTCTGTACTTCCACTGTCATTTTTCCAAATAACAATGTATCATCTATATAGAAAAACATCTCTACCTTGTGCACCTCAGTAAGATATCCCATTATAGCCTTCATATATGATTCTTGTAAACACCCTGGCTCCTGGGCTGTAACCATTGGGTAGACACATATATCTATATCTCTTTCCCTTAAACTGGAATTGTAATATATCTCTATTTATCTCACCCCTGGAATAAATGCCCATAGGCTTAACATTGGGAACTCGTTCTCCATGCCCCTACGAGTATTGCGGTCCGTTCGCCATGGTCTATATCCTGTGTGTCATCTATTCTTTTAATGTGTATAGGGGTGAGATAAATGCAGAAAGCAACTCGTTTTGGTCAAAGAAGTCATTCTGCAACTCGTTTGAATGCTACATGATATTCACTTGGCTATCGCCTCTTTCATATCATGCCGCATCAAACTCCTGGAGAACGACGACTTTGACCAAAACTTGTTGGTTTCTTCTTTAGTCTTTTCTTAATGCTCACAGAATGGTATGCTTGCGTAAGATCCACACTGGCTAACCAGGCTCCTTTTGGCAACATATCTACCACCCTCTCTAGGTGATCCCTCTCAAAATGTTTGTATTCAGTAAACTGATTGAGATAAGAAAGATTTAGTTTTGTCTGAAAGTCTCCACAGGATTTTTCCTTTAGAAATAGATGGGATACATGAGCTCTATCTGTATCTACCACTGGCTCTTTTATTCCTTGTTTCAGCATATTGTCAATTTGACCTGCCCAAATCAGATTTTTGGTTACATCCACAGCTTATGAGTCAGGAATAGGCTGCTGGTCGGGTATCTGGTCTACATCGATTGTTAACCCCTTGACCTGGTTTAGTAAACAGCTGTCACTCAGAACCTGACCCAGTTCTGAGCCCATCTAGCAACCCCTCCAGCCTTATAACCTTGCGTAATTCCAGACACAGTAAACAGTTCAACATCTTACTCACTCTTCCTTCTTTGCGGACCTGTTTTCCATGTCCTCTTCATGAACCTTCACGTCCATAGTTCTCATGTCCAAGGGTCCTGTACCCTCATTGACCCTGCTCCTCGTCTCTGGAACCTTCCTCTCGGGGCCCCTCTTCTATCAGTACACTGCTTGTAGCTGTAACCAGCCTTCCTGTGATTGTTGTTCTCCTGTGCTTGACCCTAACCAAAGAGACCCTGAACCGTTTTGGCAAACTCCTTTTTTGCCAAGATGTCTTCTTTCAGGTTGGACCCCAACACATATTCTAAGTCTCTAGTATTGTCATTTTTGGTGAGGGATGTAGCGGGTCCTTTAAAATATTGTTTTGCACATCTGAGGTTGTTTACCTTGTTGGTGGCCCTGCCAATCAGTTTTAGAGCAATTACTATGTCTTCTACTACTGCCCTAGGCTCAATTCGACCTCAAGCCTCAACTTGTCTCCAGAGTCTTTACCACTACTGTGAGGGAAAGCCCCAATTTTCCAGTCCACTGCCAGACTGGCGAGGGTTTGGGGATATTGTGCAAGACCTCTCACTGAGTCTATCTACAGGCTGTTTGTTTCCCCACAAAACTCCCAGGATCCATGGAAACTTCAATTCCATTCTCCCTAGATTTCAATGAGTCCATTTTCCAAACCTAAAAAAGTGGGTCCCCAGAATTGCCCTGTTGGGCAGCGTCCTGTCTGCTCTGTGCCATGAGCTCTGTATTTGCACTCACCCTGATCCTGGGTCAAAAGGTTACCCGGTCACCAGTCAGCCAAGACCGCCTGTAGTAACTGCACAGTAACCACAAAAAAACATAGTTAAGCACAGCAGGGCCTGGCTCCAGCCAGAAACTATTTCTGACTCTAAGAGTTCCAGCTCCTACTTACCTGAGAAAACCTCTGATAAATTTGAAGGCCAGAATTCATCAGAATTCTGAAAACACCACATTTTAAGAATAGTAAGACCATATATTCCTCAAGATGCTGCACTTGTAAAATCATAAAACAATGTTATTACCTATCATAGACTACGGGGACATATTATTTGCAAACTGCAGCCAAATTGAGAGAAATAAGATACAGATTCTTCAAAATTCAGCCCTTCAAACGATTCTCAAAGCACACTCACACACTTATATAGCCACGCTTCATCACTTAACTCAATTAACATACTTAGAGGACAAAGACCATACAAAGACAAACACATGTATTGAATTATATGTATACCAAGCTAAACAAGGAAGCTTTACTCCGGGACCAAGTACGGCCTTCAAGAGCAAGTACAGTACCGATGTTTAAGATCACCCTACCTAGCACAGAAACATACACATTTGACATAATGTACTTTGGAACAGCAGCTTGTAATCAGCTATCACCTGATTCAAGAAATATAAATAGACCTTTTTCCGTAGGCCAGTGTCGCACCTTATCTGGTTGGTTACGCAATGCCTGCAGCCAAACAACGCCTTGGCAACGTATTCTATAGCATTGGATCACTGAGTGTATGAATGTAATATGATACAATACCAGTGTAAAATATTTCTATAGAACTAACAGTGAATGCATCATATAATATGGTATTCCAGCTCCAATTTGTTGTGTCATACATGCAAATCACCTCAATAATACTCTAGCTATAGCTGAGATAACACCAGAATACCGTAACTGGATACACAATAACACATTGGCAGGTCTAGCTTTCATGGGCTCATCTTTTTTTCAAGTTAAAACCAAAGCAATCAACAACTATGAAGTTTATAAAGTCCAGACTCATTAATACAATGCCCTAGATTGTTCCAGCGGACTGATCTGTAAAACAAAACACTCCTGCAATCACACCGACTGTTCACACTCTCACTCTGGGTGTGATTCCTGGATGTCTCTATGGCCTGGATGCCAGAGCTGTGTTTATCTGAGCGAATGCCAATTGAAGAATTGACTGTTAGGTGGCGTAGAACAGAATCACCTGTATTCTTTGGATTCTTTAAAAAAAAACCTCACAAAAATCATACCTAATTTCGAAAATCCCATGAAGATTTTCTAAAAGCATATATTCCTATACTTCTATGGTTATCGCTTCCCCACCCTTACTTTATCTAAGGTACATATACAAGTGACTGTAAATAACTGCTAACTATGGACCTACTAGCGGTGTTATGGAGTAGAGCTGCGCAGTTTCGTGGCTGGGGGCCACTTTTGCTTGATTTTGATCTTCAGAGGAACTCTGTAATTGTTACAAAGAGTCTGTAAATATTTGTAGATCAGCCTAGCTACACATTTCTGAAACAGACTTCCCTAATTTTTGAACTATTGCAGTTTGATTTTGGATTTGGTGCTTTCAGGGAGGATCCAAGATGGCTGCCAGTGGTTAGAGTTGGCAGCCTGCCAGTGTTAGGCTCTGATCACTTCCAGAAGATTCCAAGATGGCCACTGTAATAATAACACATACATACTTGTTATTACCTATTAGTTGTTGCTGCAATGGCTTGCCATAGCTCCCCACGCCTGTAGTTTCACATCCCTACACTTCTATTGTATTGGTTTCGTTTCTGCTACACACCACCATCTTGTAAGACACTACTCTGCACAACTGTGAGTATCAAACTCTAAGTACTCAATCAAACTGATTCCCATGTTCATTTCATGGTGTCAGAAGTGGGATGACCATCTAGTGACAACTCTACTGTGTTTAAAAGCCACAACAATCTAAGTTTCACTATGGAATCTTTTGGCCTGCCCCAACCCACTATGAACTGGGAATCTCCAGCCTTAAAGGAGACTTGGGCTAAGTTTGAGCAACATGCTAGGCTAATGTTTGATGGCCCCCTCAGTGAAAAAACACAACCTCAGCGAGTCAGCTACCTACTCCTGTGGGTTGGTGAGAAGGGCCGTGACATTATCTCTACATTTAATTTTGCCCATGCTGTACCTGCTGTACCTGCTGCACAGGGAATCCCTGCTGTACCTGCTGTAGCAGCAGAGGACCAAAATGATCTCAACACAGTGTGCAGAAAATTCACAGAATATGTGACACCAAAATCTAACATCATTTTTGCTCGGTACCGTTTCTATAATCGTGTGCAAGCAACCCATGAGAGTGTAGACAGCTTCGTGACAGACGTGAAACTGCTAGCTAAAGACTGTGGTTTTCTCGGTGACATCGTCGAAGAGATGATATGGGACAGACTCGTATATGGCACTAATTCTCACAAAGTTTGTGAACGTTTCATTAACCGTGGGGCCGATTTAGACCTACCGACTGCGCTCAACATCGCACGTGCCTATGAAAGCGCACAGAGCCAGCTTAAGAAAATGACAGGTGAAGCAGCTCAGGTCCAGATGGTAAAATCTGACCGGAAAAACTGGAAAAGAGGAACAGTTACTAGTAAAAAAGGGGAAACAAGCAGTGTTACTAAACCTGACAGTAAGACAAACAAACACAGGAACGCTGGTCAACAGTGCAGAAACTGCGGATATCCTCCACACAGTAACATGGATAACTGTCCGGCCCGTGGGAAACGTTGCAGCAAATGTCAGAAAAAGAACCACTTCGCAGGAGTTTGCCGTCAGAAGACCATACATACTGTAGAAGACGCCAGCAGCAACAGCGACAATGGTGAGGATTTCTACATTCAGTGTGTCAACTCAACCACTCAAAAGGATCAGGCATTCGTGAAACTCATTTGTAACAGTACCCAAATGCCTTTCAAGATTGACACCGGTGCCCAAGTAAACGTGCTGCCCAAACACAACTTCGACAAGTTAAACGTTCAACAGCCACTGATGCAAAGCACTGTGACCCTTCGTGGATATGGTGGCCAGAAGCTTGCTACTCTTTGCACATGTGACTTAGACTGCACATACAAGGATGTCAACCGCAACCTACGATTCCACGTTGTCGATGAAGATGCCCCTGCAGTACTAGGTTTAAAGTCATGTGTTGACATGAACCTGGTAAAACTCATACTGTCTGTCGATACACCCATCCAGACAAGTATGACCACTGATGATGAAGAACTGAACAAGCTTCTCACAGAATATCAGGACATATTCCATGGGATCGGAAAAATTTCCTGTTGAACACTCATTCACTTTACAGTGTGAGACGAGGCTGCTACCGCGACTATTGAGCAAGTGACCGACCTGACGCTTCAAACTGGGCGCCACGGGGTTAATTAATATTCATTACTTCTGAATCCCTTCACAGAGTTAGACCATTATTGGTTAATTCGATCATGTGATCGATTTCGGGGCTTTTCATTGGCTGAAAATTCAGACAAAGAGCGGCGGGAAAGCCTCCGTGCCAATTAGATCCATTGTTCTTCTCTGAGTGTGGTGGGTGGAGGGCCTGTGGCGCCTCCTCACACCGACCCTCAGTACTTTCTCACCTGGTGGCCAGGGAGAGAACCTGTATGGATCCGCATTCGCCCCCTACTGTAAGTGTGGGGAGTTACTCTGTGCATTCAGATATGAGGATCCTTCCGGATTCTTTTCGTTCTTGCTCAATAGTTTCGACTATCTAGTCTCGTCAGGCGATTGTAGCATACCTATATGGTCTTTGTTCATATCCTTGAGTGATTTTTTCTCTCGAGGGCCCGCTTTTTCTATTTAAAATAGAATTTTTCTGAATAAAAACTTTTTCCCTTATGGGTGGTCAGTCACTTGGTAGGAGTCGCTGGGCAAAGAGAACAATGGGAAATCATTGTTTAAAATCTTTTTCCTCTCAAGAGGATTGACATATAGGGCCTGCAAGGTCCAGTGTGTCCATCAGGGTCCCTGTGGGGTCCCTTTCTTGTTTAGAAAATTTTTTTTGACATGGCTTTGAGATTTCTCTTTTACCCGAACTTGCTGTCCATAGTGTTCATACCTTTTGGGGCTTGACTCCCCAGTCGGTGGATCCAGTTATACTCAATTTTGTCCCTGAGTATTCCTGCCCTTTTGCTGTCTGGGTGTCGATATATGAAGTCTAGAATATAGACCTTCATGTCTCATGTCCCATTGTGGTGTCTGTCGTTGAAGTGTTTAGGCACATCACTGATGACACTCTTTTTCACAACCGATCTCATGTGTTCTGAGATCCTTTCTTTGATTTTCCTTTTTGTCTGGCCAACATATTGGGCTCCACATGTTTTGCATTCGATGCAATATATTACGTTTGAGCTATTGCATGTTATATTTGTCTTGCATCGATGTTTCGTTTCTCATTGACTTTTTTTGGTCTTTCGTTTCGCATATTTCCCTCGGGGTGGTATTCCGTCCTGGCTCTCACCAGGTGGTCCCTCAGGTTTTTTGGGCGTTTGTAGCCTTTCACCAATTTGCTTCCAAACAATTTTTTGGTGGTGCTCGATTTTCCTAGAATTTCCCAATTCTTTTCTACTACTTCTGGTAGGCGGTTATTTCCCTGGTGGTATGTACTAATGAGGAACACTTGGTCTTCATTAGTTTGTGACTTTTCCTTGGGTTTCAGGGTGGTTTTCCCTACTCATTCACTTTACGTCCGGACACAGAACCTGTTGTCCACCCACCTCGTAGGGTACCAGTAGCCCTCCGCGACAAAGTGAAACAGGAGCTTGACCGCATGGAGTCCAACGATATCATCACAAAAGTCACCGAACCGACTGACTGGGTCAACTCAATGGTTGTTGTGCAAAAAACCAACGGCGACCTACGTGTGTGTCTTGACCCTAGAGACCTGAATAAAGCTATCAAACGTCCATACTACCCAGTCCCAACGCTGGATGATGTCACAAGCAAATTGGCCGGAGCCAAACACTTCTCAGTGCTGGAAGCTCGCAGCGGTTACTGGCAAATCAAACTGTCAGATGCTTCTTCAAGACTGACAACATTCAACACGCCATTCGGTCGATACCAATACCTGCGTATGCCGTTTGGAGTAAACTCTGCGCAAGATGTATTTCAGCGACGGGTAGATGAGACGTACAAAAACCTTCCATGTGTAACCGGAATCAGCGATGATGTCCTGGTGGCTGGTTCAACGAAAAAGGGACACCTGGAAACACTACGTGCAACATTCCAGCGTGCCCGTGAAAGTGGTCAACGCTACAACCTCAGCAAGTGCCGATTCAATGTGCCCCAAGTGAAGTACTATGGCCACGTTATATCAGCTGACGGTGTCAAGGCAGACCCCAAAAAGGTGGAGGCCGTAGCAAACATGGCTGCCCCAACCAACAAGACTGAGTTGCAGACCATACTGGGTATGACAAACTACTTGGCAAAATTTGCCCCTAACCTCAGCGACATCACAGCACCAATGCGTGATTTGCTCAAGAAGGAGTCAGAGTTTGTATGGGATGCCCAACAGGAAGCTGCCCTCACAAAGGTGAAAGACATAGTGACGAAAGCCCCCGTGCTGGTTTTCTATGATCCATCAAAGGAGCTGACACTCCAAGTCGATGCTTCGGAAAAGGCTACAGGTGCCACACTCATGCAGGAAGGTCGACCAATTGAGTATGCTTCAAGAGCACTGGATGCCTCCAAACAAAATTGGGCTCCGATTGAACGCGAAATGCTTGCCATTGTACATGGATGTGAGCGATTCCGTCAATATTTGTATGGCCGCAGGACAACGGTAGAGTCTGATCACCGACCCCTTGAGGCAATCATGAAGAAACCTCTGTCCTCTGCCCCGAGACGACTTCAGAGCATGATACTGCAACTGCAACGTTACAGATATGATCTTAACGTGGTTCACAAGCCTGGAAAAGAAATACCTGTGACAGACTGCCTCAGCCGAAATCTCGTCAAAGATGCCAAGCCAATTCCAGATGAATTCTCCAAGAAACTCGACATGGCAGTCCACCAACTGATTGAGACTCTACCTCTGAGTGATCCAAGACTGGCAGAGATCAAGACAAAGACAGGAACTGACCAGAACATGCAAGTCCTCAAACATTTCATTCTCGCTGGCTGGCCCAGCCAAAGGAAGGACTGTCCCCAAACAGTCATCGAGCACTGGAACTACCGAGATGAACTTGTGTTCCAGGATGGCATGATCTTCAAAGGAGACCATATCGTCATCCCCAAAGAGATGCATGCTGACATGCTCTTGAAAGTACACGAGGGCCACCTCGGAATCGAGAAATGCCGTGCCCGAGCACGCATGGCACTATTCTGGCTTGGCATGAACATGGACATCGAGCAGACTGTCGCTAACTGCACAACGTGTCAAATGCATCGCACAGCCAACTCGAAGGAGCCACTGCTCAACCACCCTGTACCAAGTTTACCATGGCAAATAGTCGCTTCCGACCTCTTCACTTTTGATGGAAGGGACTATGTACTGGTTGTTGACTACTACAGCAACTACCCAGAGGTCGAATATTTGCCAAACACACAGTCTGCAACTGTTATAAATAAGATCAAAGGAATACTGGCACGCCATGGGAAATGCTTGAAGTTTGTGAGTGACAATGGGCCACAATACACAAGTAGCGAGTTCAACAAATTTGCAAGTGAGTGGGGTTTCGATCATGTCACCTCAAGCCCCACATACCCTCAGTCAAATGGTCTGGCTGAGAGAACCGTGCAAACCATCAAGCAACTTATGAAGAAAGCAAAAACAGAGAAGAAAGATGTCTACTTGGGTCTTCTCGAGCTGCGAAACACACCTGTGCATGGTGCCATATCACCTGCCCAGCTCTTGATGTCGAGGCGACTACGATCATCAATACCCTGCACTGATAAACAACTACATCCTGCTATCACAGCCTCAAGCACCATCGAGAGTATGCTGGAACGCAAACAGATAGTGCAAAAGGATACCATGACAGAACTGCCAAGGACCTACCACCACTCCATAATGGCGAGCATGTTCGCATCTGCACACAAGGTCCGCACCCACACTGGGAACCCGCTGTCGTGATGGAAACACCGAAACCAGAAATACCCCGGTCCTACATTGTCCAATCTGAACGCGGTGGCATCTACCGCAGGAACAGGAAGCACCTCCTAAAAACAAGGGAAACCCATATCTTCAGTCCTCAGGAACCGGATGATGACCAATCAGACTCTGGTCAAGTAAATGGCTCCCACCAACACCCAGAGCCACAAAGTGCACCTACCGTGCTGAACCCAGCATCTCCAGGAACACCAAATACTACTACCCCAGCTGATGCCTACAAAACTAGAGCTGGCCGAGTGCCAAAACCCAGAAAGATCCTTGACTTATAAACAGTCCAGACTCAAAGACTAGTCTAGTTCTATACCAAAGATACGAATGTTACACTAGTCTCACATATCTCATAGCTGTTATTCCAAACACTATGGCCCCATACATATTTTGGGTGTTCTCTAGTAATTAGGTAAAACATTTATAGTAGTTGTTATTCAAAAGCTACAGTCCCAAGTATATGGACACTGTTTTGGTAAACTATTATTTGTCTACTCTGTGGTACATAAGACATTTAAGTATACTCACATATACTTACAGAGACTGAGTTCACAAAGAGAATTCCGAAGACTATCTTTTATTCTTTGATAAGGGGGATGTAATAATAACACATACATACTTGTTATTACCTATTAGTTGTTGCTGCAATGGCTTGCCATAGCTCCCCACGCCTGTAGTTTCACATCCCTGCACTTCTATTGTATTGGTTTCGTTTCTGCTACACACCACCATCTTGTAAGACACTACTCTGCACAACTGTGAGTATTAAACTCTAAGTACTCAATCAAACTGATTCCCATGTTCACTTCAGCCACCAGCTGAGAACATTGGATGTATGTTTATCCTATGAAGTGCAGCGGGTTACAATCAAGTTTACTTTTGGATTTGGAGCTCACAGGGAGGATCAACGATGGTTGCCAGTGGTTGGCAGCCTCCAAGTGTTGACCTCTGATCACTTCCAGAAGATTCCAAGTAGGCTACCAGGTACCATTATGTGTCATGCTTGCTGCTGATTTGTCCACTGTGGTTTGGTTCTCTATATGTTCTGTATACTGTGAGGGCACCTTCCTCTTGTCACTCTACAAGATGACAAAGCCAAAATCAAAGAAATCAGGGCCTCCCAAGCCTTCCTCATCTCTTTCAACAGATGTGGGGAAGGAGGCCCCCTCTGAAATGAATAAATTGGAAAACAAAATCGGTCTGATTGAAGCAAAGTTGTACTCTATTTTAGACAAGTTTACCTCTATTGAGAAAAACTACAAGGCAGTAGAATCTGTGCCTGATGTTGCCAGGTGCCTTGCTTCATTGGAAGAGAAAAACAAACATTTAATAAGAAAAAATCCAAAATGCTCAAATGTCTGGATAACTGAAGATGTCATGGAAGCGACCAAAACTCACAGGCGTGATCTACGTACCCTAGCAGATCTTGCTGCAGATGAAGGTCTCAACGCAAGAGTTGTGGGTGATTGTATTATTGTGGATGACATCACTTACGGCATGGGTCAGCTATATGATTTTCCTCCTAAGATAAGCCTAGCAAAGGCATATACTCGGAGTGATTCAGAGGGAGTTTATTTTCATGGCCCTTACTCTCCTTATTCTAACTTCTTTAGAGCCCAAATCTGCTTTGAGGGGGAGACTTTTTGTTCAGCAGAACAGGCTTTTATGTTTCATAAGGCAAAGAGGGCAGGTAACACCCATGCTGCTGGACTGATAAAGAGGGAAACTGACCCATATGAAATTAAATTAGGGATTCCTTCCAACCATCTCGGTGCTGGCCAGAAGTTCAACGGGTACTCATGCGGGAAATTGTGAAGCTCAAGTTTAGTCAGGATAAGGTTCTTGCTAATATCTTGGACAATTCAGGTCATAAGAATCTAGTAGAGGCTACACATGACAATTTCTGCGCAGCTGGCCAGTCACTACGAGAGTGCCAACAATCTAGGGAAGATCTTTGGTTGAACTACGGAATACACATAAATGAGCTATGGTAAAGGGCCTACCTATCAAAACTAATATTTGCATGATAACCAAGGTTCATTATTATTTCATATGGATGGTACACCTACGTCTAACTTGTGATTATGACTAAGGACTAAGGACTGTCATTGCGTGAACCTATTCTTTACACAACTGATGGACACTCTGCACTGGCATTTCCTCAATAAAGGTCACTCATGGACTATATGGATGAATTTCAGTAGCAAGTGTTTTCTTGCAGTGATTCAATTCAATGGACAATTCCTACTTAATCTGATTAATCAGCATGGGTGACTTGATTCATGTTCTGTTTTTCTGACTATAATTGTGAAAGGTTAAAATGTTCTATTTCTTTGATATTTTTAGCTTTTGTGATGTTTGATTCAGCTTCAACAATTTAGTTTTTCTTTGTGAATTTTGTCATATTTATCATAACTTAGCTAGTGATGCTTAAAAATACCATATTCTATAGAATGATCTGGGCATTGACCTCATCTGTAGTACTGGTTTTATGGCCTATGGGTATGTCTGAGGAGTTGATGACTATATTTGTAAATGGCTCTTTGACTGTCATTTTGTAGTTTGGCCATGTCTCAAGCAATCAGCTTGTGACTTGCCCATGTTTTAAGCAAATGGATAATGAGTGCATAGCATTCATTATTCCAAGCGAGCATGTATAATGACATGATTATATCTGGTAAACTTTCTTTCCTTCATTTATTACATTATCTGAAGCTATCTGAGGGTGGCCCCCAGGCATCTCTTTGCTGGATAATTTTACCATATGGCAGCATGCTTGCTCACTGTCCCATACTTGGCCACCCACCAGGTACTTTATGTTGTTTATCTGTGTACATGTTGTTTGTTTGTGGTGTATGTTTAGTGCTATGTGTTTGTGATGCGTTTTTCCTGTCCCCTACTTTCCTCCACGTAGCGTCCAATGTGGTTGTAATTTTTTCTCATTCGCTATTTCTTTTACAAGGGTTTACCCTCAACCTTATTTCACCCAACATGGTGTCCGGAGAATTTTGGAATACCTATCAAACTAATGTGTGGGGACCGAGGATGTTACCCTACGGTAAACACAAGCACAACTGCGAGCCTGAGTGTTTGAACCCGGTCAGGTCGGCGAATCCCGCTGTCTCTTTCTATTGGCCGAGCGGAGTTGTTTACTCGTAGCTCATTGGATGCTAATGACGCTTTTCCTTAGTCAGTCCTGGCAACCTGATGACGTTGCGCAGCCAACTGAGCTCTGTGACGTCGTCTGTATTTACATGGACCGGTCATAGCATATGGGAAAAGGGGACAAGGGACTGGCCATTATGTCCACCGGGGGGGGGGGGACAGTCATTATTTACTGTTGGAAATGGGCATTAGATAAAAATCTGCCGCCACGAATGGTGCGTGACCTACCTTCCAGCCGTAAAAGGTGTCGTAAGGATGTGCGGTTGGCTGTCTCATTGTTGCGGTTATTTTTTGCGGGTGAAATGGGCGAGAGGATACCTCTTTTCTATTAGTTGGTGCCTAAATTAAGTCACCATTTGTTTCGCTCTCAGGCTCTACAATGGGTTTGGGTTAGGGGTAACCGTTAGGCTCGAAAATTATAAAAATCCTTTCGCCGCGTTCCCTGTTGTGAGTTGGCAGTTAGAAAAACTAGCCTTGTCCCAAATAATGAATGACATAGCTAATCATTTCAAATCATTACGTTTAGGATCAGTCAGTGTGAACGGGCTGGGTAATAAGATTAAACGAAAAGTTGTCCTTCAAAAATTACGCAGAGATTATGATATTTGTTGCATTCAGGAGACCCACTGCACTGATGAACTTATGCCTCTTTGGTTAACAGAGTGGGAAGGCCAAGCCTTCTTCTCGAACGGTACCAGCAGTGCCAGAGGGGTTGCAATTTTTTCCCCAAGTTGTTCTAATCTACAAATTACTGACATTAAGAAAGATCATTCAGGCAGATTGCTGATTCTGCAGGTTCGTTCCGACATGACCACTTTGTACTAGGAACAGTTTATGCCCCTACTCAAAATCAAGAACTCTGCCAACTCAACCTACTTTCTCAGTCTGAGAACCACACAGACATACTTTTATACTTCAGTCTAAGAGATACAGAGATAAACTTCTTGAATTTCTAGATAATTTTTAATTAATTGATGCTTGGAGGATGTTCAACCCCAAGAGTAAAAGGTTCATGTTTCACAGGAAACTTCAGGCCTCACATTTTGATTACTTTTTCATCTCAGAAGGGCTTAGTTATAAGGTTCACAAATGTTCAATTACACCTAGTTCCATGTCAGATTATTCTCCCACTCACATGGAGCTTTTCTCCGACATTCCACTTAGGGGTCCAGGTTTCTGGAAATTCAACAATTTACTCTTGGCTAATAGGGATTTCAAAGCCAATATGACAACCTTAATACTGGAAACGCTTGTTGAGACTCAAAAATTTCCCCCCATTGAATGATGGAAATTCTTAAAGTACAAAATAAAAACTTATACCATTAATTACTCTGCAAAGGATAATAAAAAGAGGAAGCTTTTGGAGAAGGAAAATGAATTACAGTTGCAAAAGCTCTATGCCAGATTGGATGGGGGTAAAGATGCATTACAGGAACTCTCCACTCTTAAGAAGGAGGTGGAGACTTCCCAATGAAAGAAGATTATGTATCACATTTACCGTTCAAACTGTAATTTGGCTCAGTGTGCAGAGAAACCCAAGTTCTTTCTAAATTTCTTTGGTTAACAGAGTGGGAAGGCCAAGCCTTCTTCTCGAACGGTACCAGCAGTGCCAGAGGGGTTGCAATTTTTTCCCCAAGTTGTTCTAATCTACAAATTACTGACATTAAGAAAGATCATTCAGGCAGATTGCTGATTCTGCAGGTTCGTTCCGACATGACCACTTTGTACTAGGAACAGTTTATGCCCCTACTCAAAATCAAGAACTCTGCCAACTCAACCTACTTTCTCAGTCTGAGAACCACACAGACATACTTCTATACTTCAGTCTAAGAGATACAGAGATAAACTTCTTGAATTTCTAGATAATTTTTAATTAATTGATGCTTGGAGGATGTTCAACCCCAAGAGTAAAAGGTTCATGTTTCACAGGAAACTTCAGGCCTCACATATTGATTACTTTTTCATCTCAGAAGGGCTTAGTAATAAGGTTCACAAATGTTCAATTACACCTAGTTCCATGTCAGATTATTCTCCCACTCACATGGAGCTTTTCTCCGACATTCCACTTAGGGGTCCAGGTTTCTGGAAATTCAACAATTTACTCTTGGCTAATAGGGATTTCAAAGCCAATATGACAACCTTAATACTGGAAACGCTTGTTGAGACTCAAAAATTTCCCCCCATTGAATGATGGAAATTCTTAAAGTACAAAATAAAAACTTATACCATTAATTACTCTGCAAAGGATAATAAAAAGAGGAAGCTTTTGGAGAAGGAAAATGAATTACAGTTGCAAAAGCTCTATGCCAGATTGGATGGGGGTAAAGATGCATTACAGGAACTCTCCACTCTTAAGAAGGAGGTGGAGACTTCCCAATGAAAGAAGATTATGTATCACATTTACCGTTCAAACTGTAATTTGGCTCAGTGTGCAGAGAAACCCAAGTTCTTTCTAAATTTCTTTGGTTAACAGAGTGGGAAGGCCAAGCCTTCTTCTCGAACGGTACCAGCAGTGACAGAGGGGTTGCAATTTTTTCCCCAAGTTGTTCTAATCTACAAATTACTGACATTAAGAAAGATCATTCAGGCAGATTGCTGATTCTGCAGGTTCGTTCCGACATGACCACTTTGTACTAGGAACAGTTTATGCCCCTACTCAAAATCAAGAACTCTGCCAACTCAACCTACTTTCTCAGTCTGAGAACCACACAGACATACTTCTATACTTCAGTCTAAGAGATACAGAGATAAACTTCTTGAATTTCTAGATAATTTTTAATTAATTGATGCTTGGAGGATGTTCAACCCCAAGAGTAAAAGGTTCATGTTTCACAGGAAACTTCAGGCCTCACATATTGATTACTTTTTCATCTCAGAAGGGCTTAGTAATAAGGTTCACAAATGTTCAATTACACCTAGTTCCATGTCAGATTATTCTCCCACTCACATGGAGCTTTTCTCCGACATTCCACTTAGGGGTCCAGGTTTCTGGAAATTCAACAATTTACTCTTGGCTAATAGGGATTTCAAAGCCAATATGACAACCTTAATACTGGAAACGCTTGTTGAGACTCAAAAATTTCCCCCCATTGAATGATGGAAATTCTTAAAGTACAAAATAAAAACTTATACCATTAATTACTCTGCAAAGGATAATAAAAAGAGGAAGCTTTTGGAGAAGGAAAATGAATTACAGTTGCAAAAGCTCTATGCCAGATTGGATGGGGGTGAAGATGCATTACAGGAACTCTCCACTCTTAAGAAGGAGGTGGAGACTTCTCAATGAAAGAAGATTATGTATCACATTTACCGTTCAAACTGTAATTTGGCTCAGTGTGCAGAGAAACCCAAGTTCTTTCTAAATTTACAAAAGAGAGAAAGGAACAAAATATTAATGATACAGTTAATCTCAGACTCAGGAGAGGCTACAGAGGGGCAGAAAGAAATTCTAAGGGAATAACACAGGTTCTATAAAAATTACAGTAATACCCGTTCAGAGCAAAGTGTCCCCTTAAGCGAGGTGTCCCCTTAAGTGAGGTGTCCCCTTAAGTGAGGTGACCCCTTAAGCGAGGTGCCCTCTAAGATGGGTTTTCAGTATGTCGATGATTAGGCGATGTAGTATATAATACCATTATACAGGTGATATTATGGCATAGAGACATTGTTATAACCACACAAACACCCCATAGACGCCTACCTTATGCCTACAGGAGCTGACACAGGCCATTGTGTGGTGACCGATTTTCCAGACACCAGTGTACCTGCCTAATTGACACACCATAAACAAGCAATCAAGATAATCTGGAGTGTTGTCCCTACACTAGCCCATCGGATTTGATAAGGTGTTCCTCCAAAGTGTCCCCTTAAGTGGGGTTCAGAAGCATTTTATACCCAAATAACTGTCCCCTGAGGCGGGCTGTCTACTGAAGCAAGGTCCTCCCTTAATTGGGGTTAAATTAAACTCTCAATATAGGGGAAAATTCCAAGCAAATTAACTCCTTAAATGGGGTGACCCCTTAAGCGGGGTGTCCCAGAAGCGGGGTTTTAAGTACTGTATATGGCAAACAGTCCTGTAGCTCAACAGATCAGGGCAGCTATGAGGAATTTTGTTACAAGGACAAAATTCCGTTAATTTCTGATAAAGATAGGGAGATGTTGGATAGCCCTATTACTAAACATGAACTTATAACAGCAGTTAGAAAATTGAAAAAAAAAAAAAAGCCCAGGGTCTGATGGGCTCACCCAAGAATTCCTGTGTTATTTTTGGGAGCACAAGTCAAATCATAAGTGAAACGTTTTGAGTAAATTGGGGTAAATTCTACCCTCAGAGTACATTAGTGTAAATCCAATATGGCTGCCTGAATTCTATGAAATACCCTAATATGGGTTTGAATGAAGATATAAACATGATTTAAAATGCTAAACATATGTTTTCTAAGGTTGGGAATTCATGTAGATAATCAAAGAAGACCTATCCACAGAGTACTTTCATGTAAATCCAATATGGCTGCTTGAATTCTATGAAAAACCCTAGTTTGGGTTTGAATAAAGATACAACTGATTTCTTAGCCGAGAAACATATATATTACTCCAGGGAAGCCCTATCTTTCTAATAAACAGGTGGAACAATGAAAAGTCCGATATATATTAAGTGCAGAAGCATGGAAGTCTCTTCTCTCTTGCAACTTTGTGCTTCATGACAGGGATGGACCTCTTCTTCTTGCCTTCTCCATCCATATCTGGTCCTTGCCCGCTTCATCCCTGCACCCTGGCGGCATTGTGAAGATGGGATTATCCTACCCCTAATAAAAAACGCCATAGGCTTAACATGGGATTTGTTTATGTCACGGGTGTGACATAAAGTGTTGTTTATGCCACTACTTTCTAATATTGAAAAAATGTGGAAACGGGGTAGGATAAAATCCAGACGCCACTCGTTTGAGTTTTAGTTTACTTATGTCACTCATTTTGTGGGCTCTGCAATATCACTCGTCTTCGACTCGTGAAATTATGGAGCCCACAAAATGTGTGACTTAAATAAACCCAGACTCAAACTTATATTATATTATGCAGTAACTCTCTTTCAATCGCCTACTCCTCTTCGGAGGCCATCTTCTTTTTTCTTCGTAGGAGTCGGTCTATAAAGATGTCCTTGCCCGCTTCATGCCTGATCCCTTGCGGCAATCAAGATTCAATTCCTGCACCCTGGCGGCATTGTGATGATGGGATTGTGCAGGAACTCTTCCTTTTCACCCTCTCCATCCATATTCTTTCCTTTGCCGGAGTATCATCCGAAGTCCATAATAACACTTTTGGGGAATGTGGACGTGGCCTCCACCAAGGACTTGTGCTCTTCAGCGTGTGCTGCTTCCCGGTCTTCTTGCTTCTTCCTGGTCTTCTCATGCACAGTCATGGAGGGATGAAATGAATGCATGTTTAAAAAACAATTGCATAAAAAAACAATTTCGTAATAAAAAGAATATTCTTTAATGTAATGAGTTCATTCATTTTAATTTCAGAGTGTAGTATATTTGAATGAATTAGAATATAATTGATTGCAATTCTAACTTAGTAGGTGTGTCAGTATGGTGTCATAAATATAAATTATCAAGCATAAATATGAATTAATAATAACCAAATGTGAATCAAAGTGTGATAGGATTCCATAGTGCAGACACATTATCATTATGCAGTCCATTCTTTGGTCTTATTCCCCATTTTTGTTTGAGGGTGTAGGGCTTGGGTTACCCCTGGAATCAAATAGTGACGCAATCGACTGTGATCCAACCAGCTGGGAGAATGATATATTATCCGCTGACAATCGCCTCTGCATTGATGTGGACGGTCGCCGATCTTTGTAGGCAGACTGTTGCCATGTGGATGTTGGTGTGGATGGCACGCAGGATGGGGGAGGAGTTGGTGGCAGTGGACAGGCAATGTTCATAGTCTGGAATTGCTGCTGTACCCTACACCTGTCTTGGGATTGCCACACCCTGGGCAGGGAGGTTACGGTAGAAGGCCACTGTGATGGAGGTGGTTGCCACTGATGTGTCGACTGCTGCTGCACTCCCCCCGATGAACTGCCCCGCTGTGGGTGGATCCACATCATCTCCCAATTTGTGAAGCCTTGCTGCTGTCAACTCACGGTTGTTGTTGGCCTGACATTCTTGGAGAACAGTGATGATACGCCACTCTGCCTCAAACCGGTGGTGTTCTTGTAGTTTGTTCAGTACATTTTCTAGGTACACTGTCAAGCCAGAACACTGTCAAGCCAGAACCATAAACTACCGGCTTGGGCTTCACAACTTCCTTGAGCACTGACTGAAGCATATTCACAAGTTTGTCATCATTGGCCTCCCCCCCCCCCCCCCCCGCCTCAGCAGCATGTGGCGTAACTGGTGGAGAAATGATTGTTGGAAAGTTTTTGTTCGAATGTGCAGAGGGCGAGGGAGCTGGAGCAGTGGCACCAGATGACTGGGAACTACCTAAACTGTCAGTTTGCTTGAAAGGTGCTACAGTGCAACTTCTCAGCACGGTGATGTGTGGAACCAGGAATTGAAATCTATTCAATATCCAGGCTTCTGTTATGGTGAGCCCTCTCGCACCCTGGACGGACTTGGTGACCGTTTTACGCAGTTTGCCAAGCTTTGTCCACATACTATCATACCAGGTCTTCAGTTCTTGTGGAGTGCGGCTCATAACCTGAGCCTGCTCTGTCAACAGGCGGTCGTGCAGGGAGGTGTCGTGGTAGCCAACCAAACTTTTGGAATATAGTTCAGGGGGGGGATTTTTCAGTTGAGAGGATCTCAACTTGATATCCGCTAAGATCAATCCGAGATCCTGAGACCGACTTTGAGATCAATGGCGGAAAGTGTTTTTCAGACGTTGTCTCAAGTCTACACAGCCGATCTTAGGGGATCTCAACTCCAAGGATCTCAAGTTGAGATCCCTAGCACTCAGTGTAGAGCTATCTCAAGTTCTATAGTGATCTTCCTGTGGTTTAACTAAACCGGAGCCTCTAAATTGCCTATTATCACCCCGAACTGTTATGTCAAGTCCCTTGCAATACCTTTTGTGAACCGATGTCAAGTTGAGACCGTTGTCAAGTTGAGACCGATCTCAAGTTGAAACTGACTTTGAGCATTACAGTAGGTTCAGCACAAACTAGCTGAGTGGTGCAGTGCCTCCGTTTCTATGTTGCTTATCAATTGTTTCTCATGGTCATAATAACAACAATAAAACTATGAAATTTGGAATATAGGTTTGCCAGGTTACTAATACACTTTGCTCTAAATATCTTTTAATTTTGGCACAGGATAAAAAAGTTTTAAGTTTTAGCACAGGATAAAAAAGTTGAGACAAGTATCAACTGGTCTCAAGTTGAGACCGAAGTTGAGATCCTTTCACTTGAGATCCCTGAGATCATCTCAACTGAAAAACACCCAAAGCACCCCAAACGGTCTAATCTTAGTCTTAACTTGAGATCACCTCTAATGATCTCAACTGAAAAACACTTTCGATCTCAGCGGATCTCAAGTGGACATGATCTCAACTGAAAAACAGGCCCATGGATGCTGCTGTAGATACTCGCCCATGCCTAGTCTTCTGATTCACAATCATGCAGGGACGCAGTGGACTCCAAAGCAGCATCAGTCAATGGTGTATCTGGTCGACCATCTGGAATGTTGGATGCGTCAGCAGGCAAATCCTGCATTTCAGCAGTAGCAATAGTCCTACTATTAGCAGTAGCACCCCTTCTTCACTTCTGCTTCTTTGGGGGCATCTTCTTGGATGAGGTAGAGTAGAGAGTGGTGAGATGTGTAGTTGATGGCTGCTTGAAGTGGAATGAAAACCTCTCCGCCATGCCGTCTTATATATGCGGATCATACCCGGTAGTAAGTCGACCTATTGGGACTTAGGTGGACGTGATCATCCACCGAATGTCGTTGTAAGGCATCGTAAGTCGTCCGGCTCCATAACCTCCTGACGTGCACATCAGCCACAGGGCAGGGCAGGGCCTAACTTGTTCAGCTTTGTGTTGGGACTGGACTCAAGTCGACGGTCTCTGTGCTAAGTCCGCCACCGGACACATTGTTATAGGACCACCGGACCCCATTGACTTAGGACCACCGGACCCCATCGACTTTAGTCGAGTTACGCCCTGTCCCAACGGCCAGGCCCAGTTAAGCCCAACCCCGATGGTCATAAACCACAGGGGGTTGCCGGGACTACCGTGGCAGATTTTTTGCCAGTCAGAAGTTCGTCCTGGCAATGCCCCGGCAGCCCGGTCGAGTTAGGATTTGCATTGTGGACGCGTTAGGACCAAATCAGCAGTACAAGTCAAGTTCATGGCAATTAGGGGTTGCCGGGACTTCTGAGGTGATGGTGTAAACCTAGCATAAGTTACTAATTTCTAAAATATGTCTCTGATGTTCTCGATATGTAAATTTTGGTTGGGTATTTTTGGAGAAATTTTTGATGTTGTATAATGTATATATTAACATTGATAAGTTACGTATCAATTATCACTCAAGTTTATCTACAGCAATTAAAATTTGTTTAGGTAATTTTATGTTGACTTGCATAGATTTACATTTGTGTGCATGAATTCATAAAAGCTAGATGGCATGGCAGTAGCTTCTGTAGATTTTTTGTGCTTCGTAGGTGGGGTATTTCCTGTAAAGTTTGTTTATTTACCATATCTACCATACCAGCAGGCTATGATTGGCTCATCTTTTTGTCACTGCAGTCATCTTAATTTAGGTAATTTGGCAGTTTGGTAGGACCACACCTTTCTGCAAGTTTGTGGTTTTCACATTAATTTCAGTCTAGTTTTTTTCCAGCCTGGCTAAAATGATAGTGGTAGTGACACCAGTATACGGAATTATCTATACCTGAGTATATCAGAGTATAATCCATGTCTTTTTATGCACACTTCTCTACTACATAGAGAAGTCCCCAGATAAACATGAATTCCCTTCCTATCTATAAACCTACCACAGACATAAAAATATGTATATTGTTAGATTAAAGCTCAGTGAGATACATGTGATGGTCGCATGACTGAGAGCCATTAGGGTTGGAGGTTGAACCTTGATGTGTGCCAGGAAAATCAATACAGGGAAACCCCATTACGACACAGGGGATTCCCTGGTAGTGAGCTGAGATAGATGATTCATAGGGGTTTGACACCATCTTGTACTGATGTCTCAGGTAAAACAACGGACCTATGATGAGTCAGTCACACCTGTTTATTTATCGCCACACTGGCAGTATTGATCAGTGTATGCTAGCATCAGCTTTTGGGAGGCTGGATGGGGGAATAAAAGGCAGCATCTGAAGGCTGTTGGTGCCACACCTTACCAGGTGATGATTGCTGATGGAGGGATGATCATCACCTCATGGTCTGAAGACTAGCGGGCCACAAGACAGCATGACAAGCCTTGGGAGTCTGGCAGTCAGTGAAAGTGGGCCCGAGGACAGAGATACAGAACTGAGTTGAGTCTGGGACGAACTCTGGTGGGTGTGGTTCGGGGAATGTGCGGTTCACCTGCATCATGAGCGGCTGGAATCAATCAGGGATTTGTTTTGGGTGGTGAGCATTATGAGGAGCAGCTGATTCTCCTATAAAGGTTATGAGTTACATCTAGTCGATAGAGGACAGGGTCTTCTAGAGGTCTGAGCATCAGGATGGGGATCTGGGCTCAGGTAATCGCTACCATGGTAGAGACAGAGAAATTACTGACATTGAGTGTCCATAGAGCAGGGTTGGTATAGACGGACTGTGGGTGTTTGCACATTGAACACTGGTCATGACAGACATTTTATTAAAGATCCTGGAGTGAATTGGTGTCCAGGGGATACCTGAAGAGTGTACCTGCTTCCAAGGGGGATGTTTAGTATTGTGGAAATACTGTACCTTGGACCTTTTTGTGCTTGTGACATGACATTTAAAGATTGGATCCCAAAGAGTTTGAAATTTTTTTTTTTTTGGGGGGGGGGGGGATTTTTATTGGGGAATATTTGTGTTCACAATCGACGAATTCAGCTATAGAGCTGTTCTTCCATTGGGGCCCTGCCCCAACTCCTCGGGTGTTAAACCATATGGGCAGTGGGTACCATTTTTGTGCAAGTCTTTGGTATGACCCGACCGGGGTTTGAACCCACTACCTCCCATGCTCGAGGCTAACACCCCTACCACTTAGCCACCGAGCTTAGTTAAATTTCTGTTCTCTATTATGAGCCAAAAAGGGTTAATACTAACAATATATTCATGCAATTAACCCAATCCTTACAAACTATTTTTGTGCTGCATCATGTACATAGAGGGCGACCCCGGCCCACATGTACGGACAGTAAGGGCGAGCACCAAATTTCAAAAATGGTGTCATGTGATACCATTTGTGTCAATATGGCAACCATTCAATTTTTTCTTCAATAATTATATTGGTAATATCTAAATACGTATTTTATGTAAAAATCACCGTCGTGAACCCCACACTCCGATGGAGATGAGGGTCTGGCTATTTGGGAGAGATATTTCTATATCGAGTAGCAGTATGATATGTTCTGATCTGATAAGGAAGAAGTACTTGGATCCCGGAGTCTTTTGTATATCTATTATATTGACAACGCCATGTACAAACACGCCACTTAGGGAGGGGTGCATGATCCTTTGTCCACCTCCCCCATTTGGGGTTTTCTGCACCCTGTTCGAGATTATACATGTCACCAGACTGCCATTTCGACTAATGTACATAGCAATTATTCAATAAGTACACGTGCATTCACGCATATGATTTGCCCCTGGGTCCTGGCTATTGTAGTCTTATGTCCTCTACCACCACGAGGTTGCCTACAAAAAAACAAAGTATTGTACCAAGTTCATTCAAGAGCCATCGGCGGCTATACCCCTGGCGATTACGACTGGTACTACAGTGGAGTGTAGCGTCTGTGTGAGATAGTGGTGGCACCTGGTGTTTATCGCCAGTCGTTTCATTTTTCAAGCTTTCAGCATTCTAGACTGGTTCCTTGGCCAAATGAATAATAGGACAAGTCGAGGGATATTCTGAGCGACCTTGAACTATGCAAATTGAGCTTCCCCTCTCACAAGATAGTCCCAATATCTTATCTACATTGGCTCAAAATTAACAACGATACAAAATACAAACCTTCCACAATATGATAGATAACATTTTAAAATGGTTCATTAGAGAGAAATGCGGGTAGGTATCGCACCGCTTGTGTGTCTACACTCAGAACTGAATTTGACACTGGTGGTACCAACTGCTTTCATGAAAATATTGCAGTTTACCATAGACACCAGTTAACACAAATACGTTCTAGTAACGTAAATTTACGTATCTATTTGGTAGAATTTACGTAATTTTTACTTAGATAGAACGTAGAAATGTTATAGTTTACTTACGTCTGTAGAACGTTTGGTAGTTTCAGGTATATTTACATAGATTCACGTAGTTAAGGAACGTAAATTTACGTTTTTATTCTACGTGAATCAATATAAATATATAGACAGAAAAGTATGTAATATAACTTAAATGGTAGGTAATTTTAGGTATTTTGGAAACGGAAATCTAGTTGACCCTTTCCTTACTAATGATGCCACTATGGTTTTCCCCACCCATGGGTGAATGATGCCATATGGCATTACCAGCCATGGGCAAATGATGCCAAATGGCATCATTTGACATTTTACAATTTAGGCTCATGATTAGTGAAATATCATTACTATAGCACCATTTTTACGCAAAATATGTATTTAGATTATACCAATATAATTATTGTAAAAAAAATAAATGGTTGCCATATTGACACAAATGGTATCATGTGACACCATTTTTGAAATTTGGTGCTCGCCCTTATTGTCCATACATGTGAGCTAGGGTTGTCCTCTACATGATGCAGCACAAAAATAGTTTGTAAAGATTGGGTTAATTACATGAATATATTGTTAGCATTAACCCTTTTTGGCTTTCACTGGCGGTCATAAATCCTGGGGGGTTGCGAGGACTATCAGGGTGGATTTTTTGACAGCCAGAAATTTTCCCCGGCAACTCACCGACAGCCATGTCGACCTATGCTTCGCAATGCCGATGACAGAAGGCGGACTCAGAAATAGCTGTCGAGATATGACAACGCCATGCTGAAGCTGTTGGGACTGTAGGGGTGATGGTGTAAATCTAGCATACAACATCCACTATTGTTAATTCTAATTTTTTAATTAAAAAAAAAAAAAAATTATTTATCCAATTGCAAACTCTAGCAGTGCGAGTTTTTCAGTGTGTCTCATTTTGTATTTTGTTTTTGGAATGCTTCGGGACATTTGGCTTTTGTTCACGACTGATCTCATTTGTTCTCTCATAATCTCATAGCGTAATCTTAACAAGCGCAATATCAAATATACACCTTCAGTGAAGAATGACCTGACAGGTCTATCGAAAAAACGAGAAACAACCAAAAATCCGACTGACAAGGGTGAGGGGTAATGGTACTATACACTGTGGACTATGTCAAAGAGGTAGAAAGACAGCTCAACGATGAATGTCACGAGCACAATAAAGGAGGGGGAAATATGCGAAAAAGATGGAGAGGGCTTGGAAAACAAACAATACATACACACCCCAGGAGGTTGTTTTTGAGTAGTGACGATCGCTAACTGAGATCACTAAAGATTGGAGAGCGATTATGAGACCGTTTGGGCGATCAATGGTGACAAATGTTTTTCAGATGTGCCACAGGTGATCAGTGGTTGATCGCCGCTAAAACGGTCGCTATCCGAGCTCACTAGCGATCGGCATAGAATTATCTTAGGTTCTATACTGATCTTCCTGCCACATACCACCTTCAGCGTAGAATGGCCTGAAATCACATTTTATTGCCCAACTCTGTGAAATTATACCTGAGAGAGGGTGCCACTGTCGTACAGGGTTTCCCTGAGTCCAAGTGACAAAACGAGGGGGATTTCATGGGGGAGGGGGTAAACCTTTCTAATAGTATTTCCCCTGACATGTGCTATGTGAGTCCTAGCACCAAAGGCACTAGAGTTGAATTTAAAAAAAAATTGTACTGAGGTCAGCTGCGACAAATATCAAAAGGTCTCCCATTGTGACCATTTGGGCGATTATTTCACCAGCGATCATTAGTGATCATCACAACTGACAAACACCCAAATCCAGCGAAATGGTTGCATCTCAGCACCTGGCTAAGATCCCTAAGGATTATCACGTCTAATAAGGCACTTTGCACTTCACTGTGCTACTTACAATGGTCAGTACTAAAAACACCCTCTTGATCTATTTCCCACCAAACATTCACACAGGCCAAATACCGCCTCCGGGCCAGCCGGTAATATCAGCAAACAATATCCCTACTGGAAAGGCACAGTCCATTGTGGAGAACTTAATAAAACCAAAGTACCGAAAATTAAGTCCTATGTTAAGGATACAAATCACTGTAATACAGTAGCCCAATAGGTGCCGAGTTTATTAGATAGCTTACATAAGTTAACTCACATAACATGGTCTCTACACAACACGATTTCCATGCTATACACATGTACTTTAATACAGAATATACAGATAGGTACTGAGCAGAATATGGAAAGTCGCATTCTACTAAGAGATCACGGAAAAGTCCCTAGCGTGCAAAGTGATGCGCGAGAAGACCAGGGGCTATTTTGTCTTTCATTTGATAACTTATGTTTGGGATGCCAAGTTATCAATATAACATTACCATGATTTTGATCTGCATGGTCATAGTGTACTCGTAGTTGACACTGATCGATACCTAGTATTTGCTCAGATATTATCATGCATCAACTACGCGGAGAATACGAACATGCAGATCATGCAATATTGTGTATGTAACACATAGAGATCCATATCAAGGCGCTTTACAATGAGGAAATTGGTGAGAAATGTTGCCATGGTGGGGTTGAATGGGTATTACGTCAAACTGGGGGTCGACGGAATATGATCCATGACCAAGTACATGTATTATTGTCACATCTGGGCAGGGAGAATAGCGTTTGTAAAATCCTTGAACATATAGGTTTCATTTTTGGTAAATATGTAGGGACATGAAAAAGTAAAGTAAAACTAGGAACAAATAGTATGTTCATCATTTATGAATGAGCATAGAATTATGAAAAAAAAGAAGAATTTAACAACTAAAAGGTTTGGGTTTTATTCATTCAGTGGGTCATTGCCATAACCCACTTGGCACCCAGCCAACCAGCCAGTCCTAAACCTGCTTGTGTAGGGTCCAAATACAAGGGGCATAAATGAATACTTCAGTCTGAAATGAATCGTTATGGTCAGCTGGACGCTGCTGCGCACCATTGAAACACTGGTACTCAGCACCTCACCAATGTCACTGAGTTGGCGCGTAGTCTAAAGTGATGGACCAGGTTTTTGCAGCAAGCTCAGAGTCCTCTCAAACCTCTAACCTTAGGTAGCGTATATGCGCGTATTTGCCCATGGTAAAAAAAGAACACAACAATATACACGTATATGTAAACGTAACAAAGTTGTGTCTTTTAAGGTAGGGATCTAGAGAATTTGTGAATCGGAGGCCTACTGAATTGATGGACCAAGGAAAGGCAATCCTATTGTTTTGTGGAACAACAGCGGTTTGAGTGTGTGTGTGTGTTGTGTGTGTCTGTCTGTGTGTTTGGAGAGATGGGAGTATATATCAAAACAATTGTGAATGGGGTTTTATAAGAACTGATGATGCAGCTGGCTTGCAAAATTAGTGAATCATAGGGTCTTTCGATGAAAGGGAATGCCGAATTGGTGAATTTATCAAAAAGTGGTACTTTCGGGACATTGTTCGATGTTACATTGCCGTAGTCTACAGAAACATCCTTAACTGAAGAGAATATTCATTCTAAGGGATGGTAAAGTAAATAAGCAAATGACACATTGAGAGGAGGATTGTGGGTTCTAGAAAGGATGTGTGTTTACATTCAGAATAGGCTCGTCAGATAAGGTCTCTCAACTTGCCGCCAGGAGGCAGAAGTGCGCAGTTTGCCAACGCGCAGGCGCACTACGCGCGGCGTACTGAAGCCGGACACAGCGTTCGCAGGATGCCTCGTGGGATCCACCTGCGTTCCTGTCGCCCCTCCCTCTTCCTCTCTCCGCTACACACGGAGCCGCAGCGTCGCTTTCATGTGCAAATGCGGCCAACTAATCGGCCGACATACCTGAGTTGTATGAGGAATGTGGCTTGCGGGGCCCCTCCTACCACACTAAAACCGTTCTCGAACCCCCTCCCACATCATCCCAAACCGCCCACCCACCCACCCACCGGAGACTCAACAGGGCATGACCGACCTGTCCCTGTAGTAGAAGCTGCAGAGCCAGAGAACCAAATGTTCACATGGGATACTCTCCTTTATCTAAATTTATAGATATGAGACTTATGCGTGAGGGTATATTACCATAAGTTTATATTCAACCCTCTTCGACGTTGGAGTATATTGCTGTTGACACAGTCCCTTGTTGGTCCCTCTTTGTTAAGTGCGCAGTATTGTGTTTTTGAGACTCACAGCACATTGTGATATATATCTGAAAGTTGAAATTCGAAGTTACACCAGGGGAGCCCCAGCCTCTCTTGTACCTCCCTCTGAACTACCGGCAGGCAGGTAGGCACACGGACCTCGGAATCCGCCCTCCCGCCACTGACTGTCGTCACGGTCCGGTGACTCTACACCTGAGTGCTGCTACCAGGCCGTGCGGCGCTGTGGGCGAGGTAAAAGCAGGTAGGGTGCCCTTACCTCCTCCCCCCACACCAACCCACACCCCACCACGAAAAACACCCTCCCCAGCCAGTCACTCACACAGGTATTCGGTCTGTCGTCTCTGTGGTCCCCCACCCGCCCGGACAGTCCTGCAGTAGCGACCCGGCAATGACAGAAGCAGCGGTGTACCAGCAGCACACGGAGACGAGGAGGAAGATGTGGAGAAAGCTCTCATGAAGACACTGCCCCTGCATACCCTGACCACGCTGTTGTCTGTCCCACTGCTGCTCCTACCGTGACGAACCTGTCACCGTCTCGACGGCCTCCTGTGTGTGCGCGTCCTACACTCTCCACTACCCCGTCACTCACTCCGCGAACAGGACGACACGCAACCCTCGTCGGACACTGGAGCCGTCCGCACCCGGCCGTCAACACGGAGCACGGACCTGAGGGAAAATGTCCCGTGCTCACCACCAGACCCAGGCATGCTGTTTTGTTACCTGTCACCTGTGTTCAGGTAATTCGGGGGCTTGCTGCTGATTATAGGTAGGCGAGCAGCCTGAGGTTCAGCGACCAAGGAGAGAGAATCTGCAGTTTCTCGCCTCTGTGTATTTTGGGTCGAGGGAGGACTTGGTACAGGAGTGTAGGAGGACACCTGGTTAGATTATCGCAGTGTGACACACACGGGGGTTGGATCCACACAGCCTTATAGTGGTTTCGTTAGTCAACATTGGAAGGAAATCCACTAATCTGTAGTATTACCTGTTTACCTCTCATCGCCCCATCCTCATCTCAGCTTCAGGTGTGAGTCACCGCAACCGTTCACTACCTGGACTGCCCTGCCTTCATTGACCATTCTCAACTTCACCAGGCTACCTAATTATTTCTAACTTCATGCCAACAGCACATCTACACCTGGATTCAGCAAGTTGTTAATTTCGTCACTGGTTTGCGCAAGTTCTCCAGCAGCATATTTCGCTTCTACCACCACTGACATCCTCAATACTCTTCCACCCGTGGAATACAGAGGGTGCAGTAGATATAGAAAAAAACACAAAGCTGCTATATTGCGATTACGTGGAGTAATAATCTTACCTATCTAAGAGGATCTGAGAATTTCACGGTGCCAGGATGAAGATGATGGTGTCCTCCCGTGCGGTATTGGGGGTGCTGGGCGGCCTCTTGGCGTTGACCGGCCCGGCGGCTGCACAGGCCGAGAACTGCCCCAACCTGGTCGGTGTCATTATCGGCTGCATATTCGCCACCGCTGCAGTTGTGATACTGGCAGCTGTCGGCATCATCTTCTGTCTTCGCAGGAGGGCAAAAAAGCAGAAACCTAAAGGTTTGTAAACGTTTTTGATCTGCATTGTCTTTCTTTTTAAGTTTCCTGTGATGAATGCAGAAGAAAGTGTCATTGTCTGGTCTGTTTATAGGCCTATGTATTACTTACAGGGAAATCCATGGACAATTTAGGTGCAATATGCTATTGAGATGGTCTTCACCGAGGATGTCTTACCTTTCTAGTTGTCACATATATGACAAAGGGCGGGTGTTTATGAGTGTTCATGACAGATTCAAGAACCCGTCCAAGGACAACAATCCAAGTTTTATCAAAATACGAGGACTATTTCTTTTTGAAAATTCATTATTGTAAAATTTGCGAAATGATGCCTTGATGTATCGTGCATCCTTATAGTGCGCTGAATCCTGGAGGCACCATACGTCAATAGCGCGGTGATGCCTGGAGGCTTTTTCGTCCTTTAATAAAGGGTTAATAGCGACGTGGTCGCATGACTGAGCATTGAGCAAACCTAAACTAGAGGGAAAAGTAGGGGTGGTCACATTAGTGAGGTGGTCATTGGGTTAGGGTTTATTATATATGTACTAACTCAACTATCTGTAGCGGCATATATTGTTGGGAGGTGGGGAGCAGGGTGCAAATCGTACCAGGCTGTGTGATGAAGCCATCGCATCCTTTATATAGCCCGAGGCGATGGACACTAAAGTAAGAGCTTTGAACAGGCCTACTGGCGTTACGCCCACTCATCAGGGATATAACCACTAGAAATCTAGACCATGCCCAGAACTGAAGGGCTATTTCCCGAGTAACCCGTAAACTCAGTATTTCTCAAACGTAATTTATCTTCATTGCTGGAAATGAAATGCCAATATCATTCATTCACACCCTTGATCTATCAATATCTAATATAAATTAGGACAGGCAATTACCATTAATGAACGATTCACAGGGTTTTCCATTTGGTTGTGAAAGATGGACAGTCTCATACCACCTGGATGTGTGCGTTCAACGCCGATGCCGATGCTGACGTAGTAAAGTACAATCCGGCTTGTTTTAGCTGCTGCTATGACGATGAGTTTTTAAATCGGCAGTTTTTTAGTGTTGTGGTTATTTAAGTTGCCTTGCCTTAATAAGGACCCGAGGTTTCCAAGCACAACTCCCACCGACATGGATGCAGTAAAAAACATGGCAATCAATTCAAAGTGGGTACCCATACCTATATGTATGTACAAATAAATAAACTACCAGTGGCCGCAAGATAAAACTATGCAATGCAAATCACCTTAGGTATAAGTGCTTTATCAGGAAGTAGAGTGTCCCGTACTTGTGGATAACAGAGATAGTAGTATTCGGCTCTGTGGACTTCCTGTGTAATCTCCGTGGCCTATGTTTATTCTAATGATTTACTGAGGTGACAAGCTTACATTGGTTTGGTATATCCGTTCCGACTGGTTATGACTGTTATACGGTGATACACGTACTTTGCAACATCTATCATGACCGAATCGTTCTCACTCGCATATATATAGCGGTTAATACATATAGTGGTTAATATGTTTTGTTCTAATCAGTGGAAAACACTGTGTGGTTCTCGAAGAAACAACATTACTTAGTCCTGATAAAGCAGCATCTCTATCTCTGGTTATCTCTGATGCAGACTGATCAGACTAATATCAATGACACAGGACAAATGCTAGGTCATTCAGGTATGCAAATATGAATATAATCTTCATGGGGTTGAAAAGGCTAATCAATCATTGGTCTTTGGATTTGTCTAGAGATGTGACCAATATGTTATGTTCTTGAGAGGTCAACAACTTATGTCTATCAGATAGAAAATGAATAGAAGGTTCAGACTTAAAGGATGACGATGCTATACACTTCCTTTCATGGAAAATTTAACAAATTTCATCAGAGAAAGGGCTTTAGTACATACCTGCATAACACAAGGGTTACACGGTCTATTCTTTGAATCGCAGGGGTATTTCTCGCTCACATTAGTTAAGAATTGATTTAGTAGAATTATTCAAAATTTGGATGCAAGGATACCCATGCATTCTATTTTTATTTGATTATCAGATTGTGCTATGAAACAAGAAAAGGCTTCATTAAATTTGTAATTAATTCAGTATACAAATGGGAATAAAGCATATGACTTATGATATAAAATGAGTCAAGCCATATTAGCTATGTACAATCCCTGTGCCTCAGAAAAAGAGAAGCATACAACTGACTCATTCTAACCTTGGCCACTGGGGGATATGGGAATTAAGCCCTTCTATTGTACCTGGGGACAATCACCTCATGCATGTAGCATGGGAGAGGGCAGTGACACCTTCCATTGATTCCTGTTGGTTATAAGAGATATAAATACGTGCTGAGCGGCGTTTTTACCTTCTGATTTCTTCATGTAAGGTCTTTCAGCAATCTTTCTTTCCCTCTCGACAAGGAATGACTAACGCATTGCCAAAACCTCCAAGTACGGCTTCTCATTAGGTTTTTCCGCATTTCCTTGAAGCTGTTCAATGTAGTGTGGTGAGAATCTAGACAACTATAAGAAGTCGTGACGATTCTTGCCACGGAATGTTTTATTAGAATGTACCTGTGGGAACTCTTCCTCCATTAGTTTCAGGTTAAAATGGTCCTCATTTGAACGAACTTTTTTCCTGGTTCAGTACAATGATTCAAATCACAACGTTGTGCCAGTATCACATGCACCGTCCAAATATATCTATTACATTCAACATCAAGTAATTTTGGTTTATGACCAAATTTTGGCAATGTCCATGTGTTGTATGCCCTGGTTTACAATGTACGTGAATGTGTGCTGCTGCTACGAAACCAGTCTAAATTCATAGGTTGTCATTCATATGAAGATCAAAGATAGATAAAGTGTCGTTTTTTTTCTCTCTATTACTACTCTATAATTTCAGTATAGTATGAGATAGAAATGCAAATGCAAGGGACTTATCAAGAAGAATATAGTGGATTTTGTCACGAGTACTTTTCCGTTGAATATCCAAATGATCCTCAACATGGAGTATGAAGAAAGACACTCCACATGAGTTGTAATAATGGTCTTTTACAGATGAAAACTTTGATCTAATGGATATATATATATATATATATATATATACATGTATATATAGTCTTTCGTCTTCAGCATGTGACTGTATTGTCAACCCACACCCACCCATGTTAGTAAACTATGTGCATGTAACTTTCAAGCCTGCAATGGATACATGCCAAACTTAAACTTTAACTCAGTGACATAAATCATTATGATGTGGACTTTTACCAGTGGGAATCGGGATGTAATGACCATGCCCGACCGTTTTTTATCATTCTAAATAGAAACTTGCCAATAGATCCTTTTCAGTTTTCAGTTCTCACAGCTAAAAGAATTCCAGCATGGTTATACTTAACGTTATGGCATTCAATATCCATATGATACGCCAAATTGCATTGGTTTTAATCATAGATATAATCAATATCCGTCCCATTTGAGCTGGAGCAGTTGGCGGTTGTATTAATTCAATGAAGTCATTCAATCATTATTGATGCTACTTTTAAGTTATTCCAATAAAACCAAAATATGGTAGTATCATAGGGATGCACAGAGCTATCTACATATTGTGGAAATGATGATTTAAGTATCACTTCTCAGAATTCGCCTAGATATTATCAGATAAGGAAATAGTGCATATTTCTCCGTTACATGTTATTCACTGGAGATGGAAAGCGATCGGGTTAATTCGATAAAAGGCGCTTTTAAAATGTAAGATCAAGGTTAAGATCAGTATCACTATATTCACAACATTTAGCAAGTTTATTCAAATATTTGAACAAACGCAGACAGTGCAAAGTTCACCAGAGGAGACTTATAGTGCACTATTTTGCTGTTGGATCCGGGCAATGGTAATACCGATAGACATTCTATATCCCACTTCAGATTCCATCCAGTCTAGATACACGATCGTAATTTTATCCAGCTGTTTCCCCTGGAAAATGACACATTCTAGTATAACACTACAACTAAAGTCTGCATTTAACATGCGTCAATTGAGGTAATCTTAAGCAATAGAATTGAATTTTTTGGAAGTTGAGCTTAATTTGATTCGTGGAAAAGAGTTAAAAGTGTGGGACACATGTCAACACGCCCCTTAGTATGCCCTCCCTCAGGTCGCTTTGCACATCCCCTGCGCCCGACACAGGTAAAGCCCCTTTTAAGTACGCCGTTCAGTGGTTTGTTGACAATATGCTATGTGGCGACCTTGTGCTTGTTTGATGAACACAGTGGCAGCCTTTTTGAAAGATAGCATATCCCATTCCGATTAGATAAATTCAATTTGTACCTCAGATATATATTTATATTCAATCGAGCACTCCTTTCTAATGTTTTGTTATCATCGTATTAATGATATTCATATTTGAATGTATATCTAAAAACTGTCTTCGAAAGCTATCGCGTACGATTTTGAGATTGATAGATATAACAACCCCAATAGAGCGCCCGATTTATCCGAATGACCGGGAACGAAATGGTACGATATTCTCCGAAATTGTACGGAACTCCTAGAACCTATCCGATAAATTTTATTATTTTAGGCATACCTACTAAACGTAGTAATCCAAGTAAATCAAATATAATCTGATGGTTTCGTGTTCGCCTTGATAAAGAATATCATATTTGTGTTCAAGTATATGTAAATTCAGATATCTCTGACCCCAACGTGGTAAAAGTCCACCCTGTCGTCCATTCAGAAAATCGTATAAATCATAATGAATATATTGACTCACCAAACCAAGTACTCTCTATATATTAATGTTCCCACATAATATATGGAGGCATTTGGCATAATGGGAAACATTGAATGGGCCATCATACTTTTAAATGTGGGTTATCCGTGCAAACGTACCGACATGCCAACCCCGGTTTCCGAATATATATATATATATATATATATATATATATATATATATATATATATATATATATATATATATATATATATATATATATCGCTGGTGAGTATCTAGTGTATATACATACAAAGTCTTGCATGCATATATACAAGAAATAAATAATGTTATATAAAGTTAAGAGATTTTTTGTGAAGCACACTATGCATATCATATATTTAGATATAGATATCCAATCCTGGCTGTGGTATGTCAGACTATAGTCCATGTTAGTGTGTTAATGGTGACCTAGTAGTTATCGAAGTCGTCAGTACACCCTCCTGTGGGACATCCATTTAACTCAGCGTCTATTCCCCTGTGTCCAGCCAACACAATCACCTTTCACCCTCCGATAGACGCTATTCATAGTCTATAAGCCCAGGTAGAGAAAACCGCCTACCTTACAAGCCCCTACCTTACAACCCGATCCACTGCCCATATAGGGACTAACGCCTCAAAAGACCAACCGCGGTGATTCCAGATTTAGAACACACCTCCCGGAATTTCCTACTGACCAGGAGGTGTTTGGTCAGAGATGGGGTATGGGTGTTCCTCTGGAGGGAATGTGGTACAGTAGACTGACATGGGAAAGCAAAATGGGAAAGGGTTGGTGGTTCATATGTTTGTTGTTCTGAGTCTCCAGCATCCATAAGGTATGGGAACCCGTAGTTTAGACCAATGTGCCCTCAGGTATTTAGATGAGATTGGGTGAGGCAAATCCCAATACGTACTGGTGGACTGGAACGGATGTGGCTATTGTTGTGGGTCACAGTGGGTAGGGGCAGATTGGGCTGACCATGCCTGGTGTCACCCATACGGGCACCCCCTCTCTGCACCATGGGGGCTTATTGATAGGCCCACCTGGCACCTCTCACTTACAACTTATTATGCGACAAGAAACACCTTATTTCACCCCCTCCTTTAAGTAACAATATAAATTAAAAGACTGAATAAGACTAGATAATCATTCAGAACTATTGAGCATCCGAGAATCAACAAAATATACCTTCTATCTTTAAGAGTTTCTGAACGGGTAGATTGGATACATTATGTTGAATGAAAAACTCTTAATTGGTATAAAAAGAACATCGGAATCAGCATTTACTTCATTCCTACAGAGGGGAGTCAGAATTCCTTTCCGTTGAATTCCTCATATTTTTCGAAAGAAAACTACTTAGATATACAGGAAACAATGACAGAAATTGACTAGTTACTTCCATTCAGACTCATACATCTTCTTTTAGAATTACACCATGTAATTTCGATGCATATACAGTAGTTAGCAACACCATTAATCCTATAATTACTGAGTGCAACGCACACAGTATTTTTAAAGAGTCATAAATGTTGTTAACAATACCCCTAATCCTATTTGCACATAGCAATTGCCTTTCCCAGGTCGCCACCAATGGTCTCCTTTTATATGGAGCGCTAGGGACTCCCTAAGATTAACACGGAGACCGGACCACCCGAGTCCAGACACCAAATTAGTGTCTACCTTCTAAAGCCGTGGTGGTGTCAGGATTTATTTAAAAAGCGCTTTTTACAGAAATAGTGGTAATATAGGAAGGGCTGGTTCTTAAAATCTGCATTCTACTGTTTACCGTTCAGTCTCCTATAAGATTACCCTGCCAAGTTATGTGCATGGCAGAATCTTGAATCTTGAAAGATGACAATTTAATCAAATACAGCCAGTCTAAGAATTGGAAATGTAAATTTACGGATAGCTGAGATCACTCCTTTCCCTGTTTAATTTTCCGGGACTCATATTAGGAACCTAGCCATTTTTGGCGTTTCCTTTCAGTGTCTATCCCTGTAGCCCAACCATGTAGAAGGGCTAGATTTCTCGGAGGCCCAGCTCCACCCATGACCTGACTTAAACCTGCGTGCACAGATTTCACACTTCGTGCTTTTATAGATCACGTGTATACGTTTAGATCATTGTATAAGCTAGTGGAAGTATTGCTCCTGGAATTCCCTGGGGGTGTTAAAATGAGATAATACCGATTTTGTTTTCACATACTTGTATTCATCCTGGATGGTATGCAGCGGTTGTGCTGGGTTCAAGTATTTGGTCCGTTTCATTAATCAAAAAGCTCCAAATGTTATATTACAATAGGTATAATTGGCATGACTGCTGTATGTATATATTTTCCTACAATGAGATACCTAATATAATCAGTGCTTCAATACAATGGCAACTCCTGTAATAAATAAAAAAAAGTTATCATCATAAATATGGTTCATTCGGTATTATGCCTTTCTTTCCCCATTGAGTACATATACCTTACTTGAGTGCAATCCTATAATTCTAAACCATTCGTAGTTAAAGCAAAAATAGAAATATTATCCAAAAGCCCTCGATCATGTACACAACGCTGGTTTGCATCCCACGTGTGCAGCCAGCCTGCTCCCTTATAAGTGCCCAATCTGTGCTTTCTATAGCAAATCTACGTTCAATGGCCTTAATTAGAATGAAATGCGGCAATGTTTGAGTGGGGTTTGTTCGGGAAGGCACTTCTCACCGCCTGTTTTCCTCTTAGGACGGTTTGCTTCACACTAGCGCCCCGCTGTGGCGGACCAACCGGACAGGTGGGTATTGTAAGGGTCATTGTGTCCAGCACTGGAGGGGGCCCTGGAGTGCTTAGGTAACCCCGCGGCCCTGCCTTGTCCGAATCCCTGTCCACCGGGGGGCACGCCAGGTGAGACAGGTGGGGACTAGTTAAGTCTAGATACTTTGCAGACATGTATACCCGTGTATAACCCCAAGCCTCCACCCAAACAACCGGTCTGAGCCAACTGGGCCAGGAGGGGAACCCATGCCCATAGCTTGGGGCCAGATGTCTAAATTGCCATTCCAGGGCTGTAAATCAAACCCCGAGATTGTAAAATAACCCAACTTGCCGAAATAGGAACCTGTTTGTCAATTGCTTACAATACTCACAACATATATAGCTACCTTCAATACCAACGCCTCTGTTGATTAAGCTATTAATACAATCATATTGATAACAGATTTAACTAATCGAATCTGAATGTTCATCTGTTCATGTGATCATATACATTCATCTTTATTCTGTGCAACGTACACATACATCTATAGAAAAGAACGGAAATAACTATTTCTTAATCATAATAAGGCCACTCTTAGGTGAATCGATATCAATACCCCTAGGACTGAAACTTTAGGACTGAGACTTAATGAATGTAGTCCCAGTATTTAGTGATCCAGTATTGGCTACACTTTGTATGAGCCGCCTCTGGTAGCTCTCCTATTAATAGGCAATGGTCTTACTATAAGCTGTTCTCGCCGCTTTGTGTCGTCAGCGGGAATGGCAGGTCTAAGGGGCGACGCAGGGTTATGATGTACTCACACGGACAAGGGAAGTCTATCCTCGTGTTCTGGACCAATTACAAAATCCCCGCGACCCTGTCCCTAAAGATACTGCCATGAGAATTGTATCGAATCAGTTTTATAGCATGACTTCCCTCAGGGAGTAAATACCTACTCTGAGCATTGCTACTTTTGTGGTATTTTATTAGCTTCTCACAGATCACTTGTATTGGATTGCGTTCCTCTCTGATCTACTGGAAATGAGAAGCTACGGGTATATTCCCATGTTCCTCAGGCATATCTCCTCAGGCATATCTCCAGACTAATTTTAGGTACTGGCCCCATCTGCCTGGAGTTCTCATGTGAATGGCATGGTACTTCATGCCCCCTCCCCTCCCCTTACCTTTCAACCCTGGTCCTTTCCAACCTCACCCTTAACCGCCGCTCCAATTGCAACAGCTCACGAAGTGCACACTTTGCACCATGGACACAACCCCATGTAATTTTCAGATAGACTTTGGCATGCTTGTATGTCTTTTAGAAACGCCATTGGACAATCGGCAGATCACTCTCATATACAATCTTATATACCCGTACACATATATCGATATCTTAATGAGGAATATCTTAGAAGAGGTGTCATGGGGGATTTATAATCAGTATACACATGTACAAATTTTATGTACATTTATACTCATATCCGGATCGAAGGGTAAACATGTATGCAAATATATACAAATACATCTGTTTGACCCATCCTTTTAAATATACATAGACAGTACTATTTTAATGTTCTATCGCATCTTATCCGAAGATATCTGCAATATGTATGCATTAAAAATGAAAAAGTATATTTTGATAAGACCCAATCTCATAATAATAATATACCTCTAAATACCTTTTGCGACAAACGACTGCCGTTTCCTCTTACCATATACAAACTTACAAAACAGTTGATGGCCATGTCATTACTCTGTGATTTGTACTGCGCGGGAACTAAACAATACCTGTTTAATTATTACAACAGTACCAGACTCTCTCCACACAACTCACAAGGGCCCTTACGAGTTTTTCCCACAATGCACTGTATGAACCACCTACACGTATTTTCTTCCCACCTTGACCCTTGGACGATGTGAATGCATCCCTCGACATATAGCTCCCGGATTTTCACCCTCTCACAAGCAATCTTCAGTCAAGCGAGGGTAGAACATCCTTGTTATAGTGTAGAGAGGGGACCTTTGGTTGTGACAGTTGTTAGAAACGAAAACGGAACGCAGGCAATATTGCTTGAAGATATAGAGGGTGGCCATTGGCATCTTCACTTTGTCCAAGTCCAGCGACAACAGATGCCAGAAGAGCCGAAGGGAGGTGTACCGCAAATTGTCAACAATAGCAATCAGTTGTAGGGCAAACCTTAGTAAGCATTTATTGGAGTATAGGTACAAAGTGAAAAAATCAACGTTTACCAGATCCAAATTTGTTTCCTCTATACTAAAGACTCACATAAAAGCCATAATACCTCACATGACTTGAGGGCACTAACTTATGTGAAACTATAGCTACACTCCTCCATTCCCACATATATGATTATATATACATCCCTTTTATACGTATCATCTACTTCAATGAATTAAGCGGTCGCATATCGCATGTAGAGGGGTTGGAACATAAATGCTGACCATCTCTCAAACTTTCATATTTTTCACAGCTGCCACGAAGACAGGCGATGGAGGCCTTGAGCAGGCACATGTCAATCCTGCCTTCCAGGACGATGGAGCAACGGAGACCAAACCAACAGCCGAAACAAATGACGTTAACTTTGCAGAACAAGGTATGACATTTCATAATTGCATGATAGGGTTGTTCCACATGGTGCATACGGTTTTGGAGAGATGAGAAGAAATAAAATTGGCAGAATATGTCATATAAAATGTATGATTTAAGAAATTTGACTAACGAAAAGCTACGGACCTGTAGGGTGGAAAACCCATTGACTATGGAAAATCGTGTCATATGCAACTAGTGGGTATGCATAATAACAAAAAGCATATAGGGCTTTGAACATTTTTAGTGTTATTTGATATGTCCCTTAAAGATGCGAGGGCCATTAACAAACAGCTCTTACCCTTCAAACGTACATCTGTCAGGTGGTTTCTGTTCTTTATTTTTCCATTGAGTCAGGAGCCCCTATTAATCGCTTCTATTTCTTCGCCTCGTCTAAACCATTGAGTCAGAAATTGCTTGCACACAATGACTCAGAGATCATTGTCAAAACGGAAGATATCTTATGGGATATTCATGTACACACTCTACCCTTTTTGTAAGTGTTGAAAAAGCGACTTGCCAGCTTTGAACAGTGGTAGTGAGACAGTGTACACGTCTATGTATGGGAAGCAGCGAATGATGTGTTTGCTGTTCAGGGAGCGTAACATTCCATGGACCATGTTGTCAGCCTAGTCTAGAGCTGGGCAATAAATGACTGTACGAACCTCTCCCCGCACCTTTACAAGGAGGTTCCTACGCAGAAAAGAGAAACCATAAGGATTCTGTACCTTTATTTGAATTAGGTGACGGCAATGTTCAATGTTAGTTTAACACCTTTCATTACTACTTCAATGCAAAAAAAAACCATCAACATATATTTCAAAGGATCTGATAAAAGCGAATGAAAGTAATGTAATTGTTGCAGTGCCACATGCACTGTTATCTGAGACAAAGACATCTTCAGACAAATCCCATCCAGATCGAGTTAATGTGCAATGGAATGTCAACATGGTTTTAAGATATACTGTCTTGAAAACCTCATTGTCATTCTGAGTGGAGAAAGACCGAAAAAGACACTAGATCTGAGCTCTATAAGAGTCATGCCCCGCATACCTGAACGTAGTGCATTCCTCTTAAATTAGTAGCAGGGCTTCTCAAGGATCCATGAATGTTTACATTAAACCGCTTTACGTAAATATGCCAGTTCATGCTTGGGATTGATCCCTGGTCACTGAAGCGTAATGGACACAACACGAGTGTGGCCTACTGTTTATGTGGCCACACAGCCATACCTTGTGAGGCGACTACATGATGGCAGGTGAAGTAGTTACCTCCGCACCACACCTCATTCAGTAAAGACAAGGCTCACCTTCTCCATGCCGCCGCATATTAATTAGGGAGGAAATAGGCAGGTCGCTTAAATTACAGTTAAGCATGCAATTGACCCCGATAAGTATGAATCTCCCGGCCACTCTTCCTGTAGTCATCCGCCATTGGCGCCAGTGGAGTTAGAGGTGGGAGGGAGGGTGTTGGATGGGGGCTTGGCGGATTGCCTGCAGTGGCCCTGCGAGGTAATGATCAACCTGACCGTTAAGTGTAGGAGTGCACCGTTTAATATGCATCCCCACTTTTTAGAATCCCACGCCGATTGCATCCCCCCACCCGTGTGGTACTGAGTAGGGTACAGAATAAGAAGTATAGCTCACTAAGGACATACAGTCTACAGTATTCCTTACAGAAATATATAAACATCGAGGCGTCATGCAATTTTCACTAGTTATGAAATCCTGAAGATGTCAGTTAAAGATTATCATTAACACAGAACCTTAGGGTTAATACCACAAGTCTCCGTTTGAATGATCAAAGATTTAAAGACGGTTGTCACGTCCGGAGTCATTAGATCAGAGACCTGTTTCAGTAGTCTCGTGACATTAGGCCTCCACAGACATCAACAGTGGCACCAACAGTGCAAGCAACAGCGGAAAAAGACTAGCAAATATATGAAGATCGAAGTAGCCAATCTTCTTCATATTTGGAACGATTATAGATTATATGTATCCCCTACTCATATTAAAGTGTCATTGCTTAATTCCTACGAGAAGTGAGGGAAACTCCGTGTGTCATCAAATGCAATCTTGTGATCTGTCCGTATGGTGTCACAGACGCCATCTAGACATGTCACGAAACTACTGAAACAGGTCCCTGAACCCTACTATTTCTCACTTTCCCAACCATTAGGAGATCATAAATTGGTGTTTGTTGAAATCTTACCCCCATTTACAAACACACTCTTTCAGTTACATCGAGAGTTATGAGTGATATCCTTAGCGTTCTGTTCTGAATAAGTTAGAAATTACACCTGTAATTGTTTTATTTGACATGACGAATCTCTTGGGGGAAAGAGAACGAAACCAAACTTTTAATTAACCAAATATAATGGTGGTCTCACGTTTATCAGACGTCATGTGTTTATACTGTTACCACCAAGGGCATTTATAATCATTTCAAATTGTCTTGTTCCGCAGTGTGAATTGTAATATTATTGATGTTGTACGGCAGAATACTCTGGTAGTCACAGGCAGTGGATGATATACATCAAGGGTATATTGTTTCAGGTCACTGCCCGTGACAACCGTGGTGTATAAACTCTGTAATGATGTACGGGTGTACAAACTTATAAACATTGAATTCATCAAATTAAGAATAAATCAATTCATCAAACTTATAGAATCGTTAAATCTTTAAGACTGATCTTGAACTACTGCACCTGCTATACTTTTATACCACATTTATACATACTTGTTTCTCTAGTTGCATGTTTCTTTCTTAGAGGCTGTTTACAGTTTGTGGTTTCAAGCTTATCTATATCAACTGAGCTCTATTATCAAAACGTTCAACTAGACTTAGAGTTGGATAAGAATGGCATATTTCCGTTTCTTGCTTTAAATCGCAAATTTGAATATAACATATTGCTAACTATTTTCCTGTAAAAGTTAGCCTAACTTCAATCAAATTCAATCAAATACCAAGAAGGTGTAGACGACAGTTACTTTCCAACCCATACATGCTGAAATAGATAATTCATGTTTAAACAGATTAGTAAGTAGAGTGTGTCAAGAACGGATTGATTCGTTTCGCTTCTTGCTTTTCCCTCACACGTACCTAATCTAAAATTTTATGTGGAGGGTGTCCGGTTAGCTCAGTTGGTTAGAGCGTCGTGCTAATAAGATTTTGTATTGGAATTGGATGCTTCAGAGACATTATGATATCAGAATTACTCTAAGGTCATATCCATGCGAGGTCCTCGTGGAAAAATGCCTTTTTTGTGACGTAATTCTGCAGGCAAACTACAATTACAAGAACCTAGGATGCTTACACGCAATAACAGAGGATATGATTGACGTAGCATTTATCTGGAATGTGATAAGGCTAGATTTTGGGTCACAGCGTCGATTGAACAAGTGGGGGCTTTTTTAGCGTCCTAATAGCTCTCAAATAGTAGCCACTTACTGCTTCCTCAATAACGCCTTTAAGAAGGCAAATGGTACCTATCAAGTCGTCAGTTTGATAGATTACAATTGTATTCGGATAGTTCCCTATGCTGTGAAGGTCTTTCCGGTTACTTTCTTTTCGTTATTGGATGCTATCTTCCTATATTAAGCTTGGGAGGAACCTATTTGTATAACTGGGCTTAATCAGCGATGGATTAACGTTAACGGTGCTGTTCCACATTTGGAGAGTGCTTGACTGCAAACTGCCTGGTCCTAAGTTCGAAATACTTCCTATATCATACATTCGACCTCCCTGAGATATCTCCCTGACCGTTAATACAGATCACCGACTGAATTGCTTCTTGCATTGCTTCTACGCCAACGTAGAGAGCGCACGTTAGACTTGCTCAAGTCTTTGATTATGAACATTCATTAAATGATAAATCACAATCAGAATAAAGTTCATGAAAGTATGTATCCTTCTCTGACTGGCCCATGACTTGTCCACTATGTCCACTATGAACAGAATCTCCTGTTTATGGCATGAAGACACTCCCTGTAACCCTATACTTCCTCCTACCCCTCCCCCTCCCCTCCTCCAGTTCTCTGGCCGCCTGTGTTGTCATAGCAATAAATTAGGCCTACTCCTGACAGTGACCTGATTAAGATCAAAGTGAGAGAGTATCAATCTCCCATCAGATATCTGACCAGTAGCCATGATATCTGTATGGAGAGTGTTGGAAATACTGGCGCTATACAGCGCCAGAAATCCAACACCATTACCGATTGTACCAGTCCCTGTATCCCAGCGAGGAGAGTAGACATAGGATGCAGAGACTGGAGCCAGTCTAAGCGCACGTGTGCATCATTTGTAACCATACAGCTAGACTGGCTCCAGTCCCTGCATCCTATGGCTACTCTCCTTGGTAGGAGAAAGAAAAAAGAGATTCCATTAATCAAAATGTCTGTCTTATGTTTTTGTAAGTTTCTTGTGACTGACATTTACCATCTTCCGTTCTCTGTAACTATAACCTTAAGATAGTAACCAATAACTACTCGAACGCCTAATATTACGCCACCAACAGCTGAAAACATGTCTTTCATGCACTCTCTGGTGATATTGGGTGATCTGTATTATTTACCTATACTGTATTATCTGTAACAAAATTCTGTGGTATACTGGAGCGATCAAAAGCCGATCACAAGAAAGCACAATGCATGCATAGGTGTATGTAGCCTATGATAAGATTGCTAGTTGAAAAGACCTCCCCATTATCACATTATTATTGTTGTTATTATGCAATCGGATCTGCAACTCACCACATTCAGTGCACGGATTTGAAAACCACAATTTATACCTGCTTAACCCTTTGACTACCGCATAAATGCAGCATCGCAACAGTACAGCTGCTGCATCCATGCACCAGGGAATGATATCGGATAGCTGATATGAGCAAAATAGAAAAATAAATAACAAAGCTAGACGTGCCGTCTGGTATGCTTGTTTTTTTGAAGCTACAAAATAGGTGGGAAAGGCTCATTTGAAATTTCCGAAACTTTTTTCATTCTTAAGATGGCACAACTAATTTTCGCTATTAGTAAAGGAAAAATCATAAACAGGTGCAACTTAGCCAACTTAGTTCACAAGAGAGAGCTCACTACAAACACCTCCATTATGGACACCGGCAAGATGTTTGTGGTGCAAGAAGGAAGGGTTAAATCCTTCCTCATTCAGTCTGGCGTGAGATCGACCTCTCTCTGTGCATAAAGACCAAATGACCTCTGGGTTCATTTACCCAGAGTCACATCTTGCACCGCGTTATACCCTTTTTTAAGGGTGTGTAGGGTAATACATAAGGCGCATTCCTTTCAGAAATACATAAGTAGTGAGAGACATGCTATATATGATATGGGCCTGGTGCATTTCCTAAATAAGGTGCCATGAAACATTTCTACTTCACCTCTTAATGAACAATACCTGAGGTTATGAATTGGTATTCGAAAGTAATGTTACTCTATGGTCTATGATAAAATAATATTAGATCGTTCTGAGGGCATTAATGTCTCTAAGACGCCATATTGGGATGCCGCAGGCAATAGGCATATTTGCAGGCTCATTCCAGACAAAACAGACCTTTAACTAATTTACTATATATGCAGCAATATCCCTATATGAAAGTGTCGGTATACTTTACATGACAGATGTATATGTAGAATCAAAATTCTAGACCATTATCTCATACGCTATACCACATTTAGACCCAGAATAAAGGGAAGATAACGATACACAGGGGCGGATCCAGGATTTAAAAAATGCGGTTGTGGAGGGGATGCTATTGGAGGGGACTAAAAAGGGGCACGCTGTAAGTGGGGATGACTGGTCTAAATCTAACCCCATGGTCCTTCTAGATCCGTCTATGAAACAGAACTATTACGTCAGTCGCTATAACATTGCCAATGCTGATGCTATAATATAAGATACCACCGACCAACTCATCATATATATAGAAATTACTCTAGAGATAAGATCTTCAGTTTAGAACAAAACCCAATATTTCGCCAACCATGAGAGATCATATATCTGGCATTAACCTGTGGAATGTAAACATGTTCGAAAAACACCCTTTGGATGAATGTCCTTCTTACTCCTTGGGTTCATCCCGGTGTATTGCTATCCCATCTTAATTAGCGAAATTCTCCCTCATGCTAAAAATTCTCAATGAGCTACGCCCTGTGCTACACAGATCCTCGTTTCCTAGTGTATCTTTCTGTGAAGAACCCGCAGGCATAAATATTTTGGCAGAACTGTTTTCTTTTTTCTGTATTCTTCCCCCCAGTGACGTTGGCCACACACATTTGTCCTATTTAACCCCCTCCCCTTTTTCAGACCCACACTCTCTCCATATGAACTTAGATCCCCCTTGTTTTCCTTACTTAGTTACACTATCAAAGATAGTGCAGTGCCCCGATGCTACAAGACGATCAGTATGCGACAAGTGCATATATGTTGCCCGACTCCATATTATCAGTCACATATAGTAGAGTTTGAATTGGTAAAACGCTCTCTAGCTTACTAAGGCCGAAAAAGCAGCGATTGCTGGAACATCTAAATATTCTGGTCTCTAAAAGAGATCCGTTCTTCATCGTTGGATGCCTCCTAAAATTAAAAGTCACCATTTGCGGCTGGTTTTGAGGGAACAGTTCACATGTAGCTCCAGGAGCCTGGTGGCAACACTCTCATCTCGGTGACTTTAGCCGGCATGTCCGTCGCTGCTGGCAGCCCGCCAAACCACCTGCATTCCACACATACCATCTCTGGTTCTTTCCGTCAGCGTAATCAGCGCACAACATGTGACAGATGAATCAGTAATTCTGTCTCTATCTGTCCCTCCCCCGGCCGCCGATCCCTACCCCGATCCTCGTCCGAAACGAAATCCGCTGGCGGGGAGGTTTCCAGGTGGGGCATGGTGTGCCCAGCAGCACCAGAGTGGGTTTAAGTAGCAAGTGGACGTATAGGGAGGTGGGGTGGGGGGGGGGGGGGGGTGTGCTCCTATATAGGCTGGGGGGGGGGGGGGGGGATCAAATAGCACGGTAGTATGGAAGTAGGCTATGAGAATGTGAGCGTGGTATGGGGGAAGGAAGACAGGAGGGTGTAAGGTTATGTAGGGGGTTGGTCGGTTCATTCAGGTACCTGCGTAGCAGGGTTACAACTGAAAGCTTCAAGGTAAAGAAAGCAATGTGACAGGGTTGGTTGTGTTTGTGATATTGGTATGGTTGGGGGTAGCGGGGGCAGACTAGGGATTGGCTCTCCCATGTTCACGTATGTAACTGGGGCTTTTGAGTCCATACAAAGTTGGGTTCGGCTGGGGGCTCTGTTTAACAATTCAAAACACACTCAGGTCAAGACTGGAATTACAATGTAAAGTTTGACTTGGATCATCCGTGTAAGGGTTTTATAGTGGTATTGGAAGTAGTACCCATGGAGGATATAGGGGTGTGTGTGCGTGGGTGGGTGGGGGGGGGGGGTATATAGGAGATACCCAAGGGGGCGGAGGGTAGGGGTGCAAGGAAGAAGAGGAAGGGGGGGGGGGGGCGTTTGGGATGGGACTGTAAGGAAGGATGTGGGGGTGGCTCTAAAAGTCCCCTCCCCCTTCTAACTTCTAACACAATGCCACACACACCTTGTAGACACGTGACAGACCTCCTGACTTGTATGAGGCGGTAGTAAATGTAAAACGAAAAAAGGGGGGAATGGGGAATAGGCACTGTAAGAAATATGCTCTCCAAACGGCAATCACCACCTCCAAACACAGGTCATGAATCAAAGCATGGCACAGTCTTTCCTGTCGCAGTAATGGCTTGCCCCATTATTTGATGAGAGCGTCATCTCAATCTCTAAGATAATGATGTATAATACCAATAATAGCGGGGTGTAGGGGCAGGGCGGTGGGAGATCAGGCAAAGGAAATCAAACGTATTGGGGTGGGTGTAGAGGTACGAGGACATTGAGGGTGGTGGGTTTATGGGTAATATTGGTCAGGAGTTGCCGTGTCTCCTGGTGGGACGGGTCCGTTTGACTGATTGTCTTCCGTTTGTCCTTAGAATCAGAGGGCACACTCCCCACTCCCCCAACCACATACCCTCCAACTTCTCCCCTGTATGTGAGTTTCCCGGTTGGTGTAATTTCTGTAATTTCTTAGCCTAGTGGCTAGAGTTCGCCCAATGCTATCGTCTCTTTGTAGACCTTCTACCAAGAAATGCCTGCAGACAGAATTTGGAAAATCCAATTTGGAATAGGGTAAATGTCATAAGTAACTATTTATGCTTATTATTATATTGACATTGGCAAATTTAGAACATACCATGCAAGTGGGTTGATCTGAAGTAGACTGAGCGATCTTGCTTTTATTAAGGAATAATTCTGATGTTATTGAATGATATAATTCTTTACAATTACGGTAGAACCCCGCTTAAGGGGAATCCCATGTAAGCGGGGTACCTCGTGTAAGGGACCACTTAAGTAGGATGCAATCGAAAATTAATGTGACCATGCAACTAATGATAACGGTATAGATTTCAAAAATGTGTACAGATACATAGAACATTCCTTCTCAATGACACAGAATAAACGAACTCAATATACTCTCATTGTTTCACGAGCACTTACTCAAATCACGTCTACTGAAGTAGGGTAATGGTTGAGAAATCGATAGGGGAGTCGAGCCTCAAGTACCCTGATAAGATATGAAATCAACAATGATATCTATAGTCAAAAGCTCTGGCATGTTTTGTCAGGGATAATAGTGAATGGATTGGACAATTCGCCACTTCAGTTGTTAGACTGAATCAATATGTCTCCAACACTTGTTGGTAACTAGGCCTTTCAAGGAGATCATCGTTCCAGAGCCTTGTTGTTTCAGCTTGAATTATAAAAAAAATATCATATTACGCAGGGATCCCCAGAGTGTCTTTGACTTCATAGTATCGTCAGTGGTGTTGTATCCATTAACCAGAACCAGAATTGAATTGCTGACTGACCAGAAAATTGGTCTAAAATGTATTAATCAGGGTAATAAAGGAAATAAAGCAGATACGCAGAGGACATGGTGTCCGCATCATATATGTTAGATTGTCAGATTGTGGACTGTAATAACCGATAACAGCGGTTGTCCCCCGATTACAATAGCGCTGACTTGCAATTACTGGCGGATGATGGTGGAACTAGCAATCAGGCTGTGCCGTATATGTTAAGCATGCTTGAGTATAATACAGGTGTTTCCGTTCAACGCTACCTAATAAGTTCCTTAGTTAGGCCGTCGCTCAGACGAACAGGGACGAGTCGGGCACGATGCCTGCAGAGACATACAACAATCACATCTAGAGTGTGAAAGATGGGTGTGATTGCAGGAGTGTTCTTTTTTTTGACAGACTAGACTGCTAGAGCTCGGACCTCGGACATTAGCAAGTATGGGTTGTCTAAACTTCAGAGTTGATATTGCCTTTGTTTCCCTCGGAAAAGGCTAGGCATATGATAGCTGGGCCTGCCAATGTATTATTGTATATCCAGTTTCGTTGTTCCTGTATCATCAAAAGTATATCTAAAGTATTATTGAGTTGATATGTATGTATGTCACATCATATTGTAGCTGGAATACCATGAATACTACTCAATCGCTGCACTTTCTCTGGAAATAATATTCACGGGGATTATAGACCCTCATACACACAGTCATTCAATGCTAACGAATACGTTGCCAGTTGTTTGTTTGGCTGCAGGCATTGCGCAACCAAGTAGATAAGGTGCGAATCCAACCTGTGGAAAAGGATCATATAAGTATGCCTCCTGTGGGGACTTCTGGTTCTGGTTCAATCACAGCAAACTGTTAAACGAGCTTATGCGGTCTCTTCATCATCCAATTTAAACACTTAGTTCAGGACTCCTCTTTCTAACTATTCCACATATTGCTGGGTTGACTTGTCTTTTATCAGCTGTACAATTCAACAACATGATTTATTATTCATCACGAATACAATATTAGGAAATGGTCATCACAAGTGATTTCATAAACAAATTTTTCGTGGCCTAGATATATTAGATATCAGGATGTGCATGTATGTATATGACCAGCATCAAATATGTCGGTCAAAATCAGCACAGATGAAGTCGAATATCCATTGGCATGATAATGAATCACCAAAGGAGTGGTGTGCTTAAATGCAGGCCCATTAAGCTTTTAAGAGATGATATCATATTAATTAGTACTTTTATATAATACTTGATTTGGCTAGTTAAATTGTACTGTTTTAGTCGGGGGAACTTTATCGGTTATTCAGCATAGGTTACTCTAAACCCTGTAGACCTGGTCTTGATATCGTGTTTTATACTATGCGTGCATAGTTAGTGGGATTCTCCAAGGGGCGGGAAACCTCCGTTAATTGTATTAATTAGCCACCTATGTTAATTAGATGCTGTGTTCCTGGCGCCAAATGCGCTCCAGATCTGACCATTTAGCACGAGACTGGAGTTTTGTTCCGCTTTAGCTGTTTGCGGCCCATCTTGACTAATTTTCCCCCGACCGCATGAACTATCCAACATTTATGTGCTGTGTTAGTTGAATTAGGTGTTTCTATTCTTAGAACTCCTCCAATGGAGATTCACAAATAAAGTGATGGATGAAAATGTGTCGGAGTGGGATGGAGGCTCTGGTCATCATGGGTATCTGGTTATGGGTGGGAAAATGCATCCTCTCTTTTTTGCATCTTCTGTTATCCAAACCTTTTAGCATACATGTATTTTCACCAGTCGGTCAGTCACCTATGCCCTATACTGGCTCCGCCTCAGGTGTGATACTCTATTTGTACTGTGGTAACAGTACCAAGGTATTTTACCAGTCAGCATCATGCGTTTCAATGATCAATGTTTACATGATTGATTCTTGTCTCATTCGTTAGAGGTTTATTGTATAAGTCATGTGGGGGCCATCCATGAAGTATGTACGTAGAATTTCCGAAACTGCTGACCCCCCCCCCCCCCCCCCACACACACACCCCTCAATGCGTACGTACTTTATGGATGGCCCCGTACCGTCGAGACTTTGCGATCTGCAAAATCGTGTAACTACGCAAAAGAATCTGTATGACGTCAAATCTAACGCATGATGACATGAATAAGTTGATTTTCATCTTAACGGAACAGAATTACCTAAAGAAAGTGTTGGATTATTTGTCATACAATAAAGAAGAAACCAACTAGTTTTGGTCAAAGTCGTCGTTCTCCACGAGTTTGATGCGGAGTGAATATCAGGTAGCATTCAAACGAATTGGAAAACGACTTCTTTGATCAAAACGAGTTGCTTTCCGTATTAATCTCACCCCTTTACACACTAAAAGAATGGATGACACACAGGATACAGACCATGGTGAACGGACTGCAATATCCGTGGGGCATGGAGAACGAGTTCCCAATGTTAAGTCTATGGGACAAAAATACCAAGGGTGAGATAAGTGTTAAGATATTACCAAATGCTGAAAAATGAGTAATATCCCCGATCCGGAACCATACCTACATGTTAATTTCGGTTTAAAATACCATTACGTATAGCACGGACCTACATATACGGTCATCCGAGTCTATTTAGTAAGAAATTCCACACATAAGCTTGACGATCATTTGATTCACTCACTATTCCACTTAGTGTTTATCTCTGTGCGTTTTACCACGGACTTGGGTGTACGGAAGTCCGTGGTTATACTCTGAAAAATAGTGTTTTATAATAATGTTTTAACAATCTTGTCGTAAAAATTGCGTATGAAGTGCGGTGCTACCAGTGATTTCTGCCAGTTAGCTTCCAAGAACTACATTGCAGAGATTCCTCGTATGGAACATGGAATATATAGCAGGCGTCCCTGGAGGTTGCAGGACAGAAAGCTCCATGGTCTGTTCCCCCCTGGCAAGGCCACTCTCGTGTCCTAACCCACTTCTAGTTAAAGGTTAAGGCTCACAACGATGATTGCGGTTAGAATCCTTGCTCATTTCCTTCTCACTAAGTACCTTTTGGGGTCCTATTCGTTTGTGCTTGTATCTTAATTGGTCAATCAGGTATGTATGGACTTGTCCGTTCTCGACCCCCCCTCAGGGCTGCATTTAGTTAGCAATATATCAAGAAGTCAGAGCGACAAATGTGACACCTGGGTGTTTTTATTTGACTTTTATTGTGTCCTCCCTCGTCTCCCAACAGTACATGGACATATACTTCTAACTTATAGGTGGGAGCGAAGATATAGATTTTTGTTCCCGATCTTCAAAGGACTTCTTTTTGCCATGTTCTAGTTCCTAAGTGACTGCAAGTGGTTTCTCACTAAGCTATGAATGAAGGCATATGGCAGACCAAGGTAGTTTTATGTGTTTTCCATTTGTACTGCAGTCGCTATACCTGTCATTCATCATTGACATAAGGTGTTCAGATGTCAGATGAGGATAATACCGAATTTTGATTTGAAACATTGCAAACTCTATATCATTATATATGCCAAAATTAGTACATGTGCAGTACATATCTTTAATGTAATTCCTTAATTCTAAAGTGTTACCCAGAATGTCTTTATTTTCACGAGACCTAGGGATTTGTCGTTTAAGTCCTGTGAACTGCCACTATATATGTACATGTTTATATAGTGGCAGATAACTACATAGCGAGAACTTTGTTTAATATACCCGAGTAGGGCCTACTTCAGTCCATGTATGTATGTATGTATAAATATATAGGAGAGAGAGAGAGAGAGAGATCGTGCATAAAGATGATGAATTTATACTAGGTATTCTTAATTGCTTGTTTCCAAGGTATCGTTAAGGATCAGGAAGAGTACGTTACCACATACCTCATGGCAATGGCACCTCACAACCGTACATTGACCTAGCTCACTAGATTATTACCATTCTGATACTACCATTCCTAGATAGCCTTCAGTCTAGTAACATATAGTTTGCCGTTAAGGCGTTCTATGGTAATGAAAGTAGTAATATATATTTATGGATGGTGTACTATCATATCAATGTATCTATCAGTATTGGAATATTTGCATAGAAACATAAACAACATATAGTATGCTGAAATCTTTTTCTTTTTTTTCCACTCTAACTAAACAAAACCTGCACTCACCCACGACTCCAGACCATTCTGAAGCTATGAGTCCCGTTTTCTCTGCCCAAAACGATTGGGATACTGCCTGTCAGACAGCCCCTGACACCACCCAGTGTCATATCAAGCCTCTGACATTTTTATAAAAGCAGCCTGAAGATTCCCAGGGATGAAACCGCCACTTGTTGATTATTGCCATAACGATAACAACAAACCACGCCCCCAAAACCATGACATCACGGTCAGGGCGGACGAGTAACGATTAGCCTAGCGATTCACTTAGAAACGCGATGATCGACAAGGGAACTGTTCGAAAGCAAGAAACGATGACGTCAACGCCCTGTCGCGTGACAGCGCATTCAAGCAGTAGCTGCACTGATAGCAAGACATGCCTCGTCCTCTCTAAACATATAATATGCTGTATCATATATGTGCATTGGTAAATTCAACTGAGTATATATAATATGAATGGAAAAAAATGAGCCAGACTTCACTACAGCATTTGTTGGTGATGATTGATCCTAGCCATACATCACATCTCCACTATCTTTGGCTTGAAAAAAATAGAAAAACACTATATTTAGATGCAGACAAAGAATGCACAGACTTACTGCATTGTCCAACGCTGAGCCACATACATATTATGAGCCGCAAGGTCATTGACAGTTCAAACTCCCTATCCCCAAAATAAGATTGTCATCTGACTATAGTTCACCAACTCTCACCCATCAGAAGTGAGTAGGAACCGGTCAGACGATACCGTTTGGCCATTGGCGCTGCGTGCCAGACATTCCCTGCAGTTAAAACTATATTGATTATAATAATTCTCCTATATATATTCTAATCAGATGATGTTGTGACAATGGCAAGTATCGAATGTATTGGGATGCTGGTGTCTTTCACGGCAGTGCAGGTTGATAATTATTCAGAAGTGCGGTAAATGGTTGTGTGGAAGCCTGCATGTCCGAGGAGGAATGGTCATGTGGTCAATCTCATCACATGTGCAAGGATGCTTGAGTGTAGCTTCGCCATCCATGAGTCCAGTACGTGGAACGGGGATGTATGTTTTCAGATACCTTTTTTTTCTGGAGTGGAAGACTGAAGTCAGCCATGTTCAAAGATACTTTTGTAAAACCAGCCACCACAATGCCGGTGACAGACCCAAATGGTTTGATCTCCTGCATGTATATCAAATTTTGGAACAGTGTATAAAATGAATCAATAAAGTGCACTTTAAAATACGGCTCATGGAGGAATAGAAAATAACCTTGTATTGCACCTGATTGATAAGATTTGCGATTGTGGCGGTTTTGCAAATCCTTGGCTTTGCCTCAAGTAGTTTAAAGAGTAAAACGTGGAACATCATCCTGTAAATCGTGGGAATGGACACACCTTCATTACGATCCAGGCATCATGCAAATGACTCTCCATTTACTCCCTTGATGTACCTTTCATTTAAATCACAGAGTGACTAAATTTGAGGTGTGGGAAGGGATTCTAATCAAGTATATCTCAAGTAATGAGGTCAGACGCAATAGTAATGAAGTTGGTGATCCCCTCGACATTATTCCTAAGCAACAGATAATATAGTGCCAAACTCGATTGCATGTTTACAGAAGGGAATAGAAACTTAATGCTGGAAAGAATAAGAAATTCAGTTGTAAAAGAAAGTATCCCTTACAGAAAGTATCCCTTACAAAAACCATATAACGAAGGTGAATCCCCTCATTGTGTTGTGGCAGTATTATTCAAAATGGCGTGAACTTTCCCACGCGGTTGTCGAGGTAAATCTGGTATAAATTAGTCATTTGGAAAGAATATGTTACTCATTTATACCTGGCTGTGCCCCATCTCTCCTACACTGCTCCCACGCATATATGCTCCCCCTTCCTACACCTTCACCGAGATCAACCCCGTCCCTCCTTCTCCAGGATCCATTCGTGGGTGGAAAGAGGATTCATTGGTTATCATCTTTTGTGTAAATGCTTCTCATATTGAGTCATCGTTTCTGGCACGGATGTGCCGTACAGCAATACTTTAAACGTACAGGCAAATATCCTCTTTTTGATGTAGGTATTCTAGTAGATTTTATACTAGTGAAAAAATTACAGAAATATCTGTTGAGCATATAACTGTGAATGCTCCCATTCATAAAATGAAAACTCTATGTGTTTCTAGAAGCGATTTTCAAGCTATATTTTACATACATATGAAGTTATGTATCTTCAGCATTTATAAATATAATATTATGAATGCCTTGATATAGATATATGCGGTAATAGCATAATCCCCTAGCATAATCCCCTATCTATATTCCTACCGGAGAGTCTTTCTTTTGGCTTTTTTTACAGTTAGACATTTAAAGCAGAGACAAATAAAACAACCAAAGGTGCATATAGACGTCAGTGACATAACCGACTGTCTATTGATAGAAAATATTGAAATTTTCAAAAAGGTACTTCTCTGATACTGACTTTCAAACGTTACCTACGCTCCTCTTTAGAAACTCTACAAAAGACGTATAAAACAACGACCAGGGCAACGCTCGCCGGGTAAAACGTTCTGGCAGCGTTCAGAACTGTCCACCGCAGGCACAGTCCGGCGGGAACCTAAACTGGCGTCATGCCACGCTCTCCTCACCTACCCCATCTTTTGCAGCTCCGATTTGGATACTCACCAAAACAAACCTTACAGGATAGACTCTCAGGTACTGGTCCAAGTTGGGGACTTCTTAGTCGGCTTGTTTTTGTGATTGTTACTTTTATTGTTGTTCGTGTCCCCTAACGCCTAAGAATGATAGATAACCCAGCGTGTCGATGTCTTATAGATTAGCAATTCTATCTGATAGGAAATGTGGGTAATCCTTACCATACCACACATATTGGGAAATTGATCAAGGTATGTCCCACAACATACAACTCTCAAACATCAGCTTATACCAGGACAACAAAAAATGCCTTTCTCAATTCATAGGTCAAACTATCTAATAATATTGTTTTGTTTGTTACTTACCCCTATTTTCACATGATATTGGTAAAGTTCCCGAGAGAAGCATTTCTATAAGTCTACCTGATGTTTTAATGCGGGTTTCCTAAGTTAGTACGTGTAACCACTTTCATCATTGTTGTAGTGCCCTTCACAGTTCACAGGTGATAAAATATCTTGCTGTTATATCATGTTCTCAGTCTTTTTTATATGTCAGGATTAGATATGGTCTATAGAAAGTAATGGTAAATGGAATGTTGATAAGTCAACGCACAGATTTAATTACTTGAATTCCTTATGATAAACTTAGCTGTTTTATCCACGTATAGCAAGATAAGATAGCCTTGAGTTCAGTCGCTTCGACGTAACCTGTAAATTACGGTATAGTATCTCTCTGTTCATCATCATTGTAGCGTAGTCACCTCGCTCCTTCTCAGATATCATCATTGGGGAATGTTAATACCTACAGAGACGAATGGGCATTTCTGCCATCCCTGTGGACCAGAGACATGGATATACAACATTTACTCCTGCTAAAACCTAATATATCCATAATGTATCCTGGGAGCATCATAATCCCATGGTTATCATTTGCTCGTTTACATTATGCACTATGTATACTATATTGTAAGACGAAATGGCTCATATAAGATGATTTCCTCTCCCTGGTTTCTTATATATGATTGAATAAAAGATCACAAAAGACAGAGACACACTTATTTGTAGTTCGAGGATATTATCATGATTAATCAATTCAGTCAAGACGTTTCACATAAAGTGATTATGTTTCGGCGGGAGAATTGCTATATGATACTCGCATTGTTCATTCAAGGGACCTTCGCAGGATTTTCCATATACATCCTTTGGAGCAAAATGCCTTCCCTGGGGTATACTAGCTTCGCAAGGAAAATATAGGTGCATATCCCAAAGCATATCTTTCCTGAAGGTATGAAGGCTATTTCGTTATTAGTCATAACCCATCATATATATATATATATATATATATATATATATATATATATATATATATATATATATATATATATATAATAGAGAGAGAGAGAGAGAGAGAGAGAGAGAGAGAGAGAGAGAGAGAGAGAGAGAGAGGGAGGAGAGAGGGAGAGAGAGCAAGCAAAGAAAAGTAATCCTAGCCATATGATAATGTGGATATTGACGTGTCTATGGATGGCAGTATAAATAGCAAAGGGAGACGACAATTTGGCGCCGACAATCCATTAGGATCTTCCATACGCCTTGTAGGGATTTATACTTACCCTTTTTGAAAAGGGATAAAAGTTCTTGCCGTTAGTATTGAATTTTAGCAGTACAGAAGATTTTTAGATGTATGAAATCGGTTCACAGTATGAACTGAAGAAAAAAAAGCTGGATATGAAACATGGTTCGGGTTGTAAAGGGAAGAATAATAACTTTAAATGCCGACTGATGTCTGTATATATGATGCAAACTGAGCTACATTAGGTCATTTTATCATGGCACGAACACCATTGCTCGACATAGTGTGGTGATCCGACCATACCATGGTTTACCACACAGGTTTAGAGAGCTAAACCATCTCCGGTTCACGAATCCCCTCCTTATACTTCACCTCATATTGTTCAATGTCAAGCCTCGACAACGGACACTCATTCTGATTGTCATGGACAAAATTAAATTTGCTATGATCAAATGACAGACCACTAGTATGGCCAATATTGTGGTATGATGTTATTTCACCGTATGGTTCTATGTTTATAGATTAATTTCGATTCAGAACTAAAAATTAACCAGCAAGTAGCAGAGGCCATTACCAACTGTAACCCCCGAATATCTAAATTGTGCAAAATACTTAGGGCAATCTCTGGGGACATAGCTATGAAAATATGAAAAGCCGTTACCAGGATACTCCTTGAGTATTCCGCAGGCATCAATTGGGTGGTGCGAATATCGAGGATACTGATAAACTACAAAAAGTGCAAAACTGAGCTCTCAATATTGTGCAATACAAAAAGATACGTAGATAAAGAACAATTGATTTGTATAATGTTCTACGGGTTGACTACTTAGATGTAAGGCATAACACACAGCTGCTTCTATATAGCTCTTTCTTCTATGTACAAGCTGTCTAAGTCTATGTTGGGATGCAAGATACCAATTACCACATTCCCACCTGATGATTTTGGCTGATTATGACACTTTCGGGCAGATAATCATCTGGTGGACTGGGGATGATAATGTCAGATTAGTGATTACTTTCCCCAGCATTAAGAAATTCGGCACCACCTGATGACCATATAGGAACCCTGCCAGTGTGTCTATTGGAAATGTATACTCAGCTGTAGCTTAGGAAGGGTTTATCTTCAGGATTCTCTGTGTGATAGAAATTGTACTCCCCCAAACAAGGAAGTAAATGCGGAGAAATGGTCTGTTTATCATGATGTCGATGATTATATACGACAACAAACTGTCACCACTTGCTGACTTTTAGACAGTGCCCAATAGGGAATAGGGAAACCATAAATGGGTTTTATCACATAAAGTTCTAGTGGTCTAAAGTGACAACTACTACAGTGAAGTATAGTAAAGTATCAATAGCTTTTCAGCAATCCAGGAAATCAGGAATTTTAACTCATGTAGTATTTCCTTCTAATCTAAAAGTGCAGTTACTGCAGCTATGTCAAAGACGTAATAACTGTTATGTTCTGCTATGTTACATAATGAAAGGGGGCGTCATAAATCTTTGGGTGAATCCTTAGAAATATGTGTCAAAGTCTGACGGAGGGGGGGGGGGCTAAAAATGCCCTAAAAAGTGTCACGTCATTTATGGACAATCCCTAAATGTAAGCATATGGGGCCAAATGCATATCATTATTTAGAAACTCTTTCATTATCAATATACAATCATCAACTCTGGATGTATCCTTTCTAATCGGTTTGAAAATCACCTTATTACCTCACGAATAATATCAGTAAGAATGTAATTAAGATAAAAGATATTAATTGGGCTGGGAATGTGCGATCAACAGTCAGAAGACTTTAATATATCTAACGAGGAAATCATTTGAACAGCATGTGCTTTGAATAGTCACGCTATGAATTCGGTATGTGTACCCGTATACGTTTGAGGAACAGCACTCTACCTAATGAAACCAATGGCTTTTAAAAAATATCCTTTATACTTTTTTCAACACAACTCACTGTACATATTTTATTTTGAGTTATCAATGCATTATTTACAGTAGACATTTAAGTAGTTTAAAGTGATATAGTCTGATAATAGTCCGTTAGTTCCGCAGCCAGCCATATCCTGACAAGTTATAAGGATGTCCTTTCCTCTTCACCAATCATTTCGAATCAATCAAACACTTTGAAAGTGGAGCGCAATGAATATTTACACTTGACTAATCGATATAAAAGAAACGTCAACCAAATACAATATCTCTCTTTGGTTTATGTCATTTGCCATTTATCAACTATATCAGGTACAACCACTGTTTGTCTTTTGATATATCAACACATTTATATAGATATGTTAATAAGGTTGCAGTGACAGCCTGTAGACCATGATGAATTTAAGTTTATTATCCATCGTATACAAAGCCCCCATTGAAAATGCATAGGGACTCAGTAAACCATGACCCATTGTATACAACCTGTCAGATACCATAACTGTGGTATACGGATTCAAACCTGTGGAATACGGCCTCAAAACCATGGTATACGGGAAAAATAGTCCCTTTTGCTATAGAGCAGAGAAATAGTCCCTATTGTTATACCATTTATTATGGCAATAACTGAGTTTAATTTATTCGAAAATATGGATAATAAATACAACAAACGATGATTTTGTGGACAGGCGGCTCTGTAAACCACTCGTGGTTTACGGCCGCCTGTCCACAAAACCATCGATTATTGTCTATGGATACTATGCTACTGACCTGTGTCTATTACTCTATATGATACGGGCATGCCATAGTACGAGAGTAACCAGCATTAATAGTTAGTCTACATTATAATAGTTATAGCTTTAAACGTAATAATGAAATAACATAGTTTTGATTAGCTGAATTAATGTACTTAACCTTTTTTCAACATCTTCATGTCCTTAACTCATAGGATAAAGACTAAATGTATTTTCCATGTCCGTGTCCTGAAATATGACAATATTTGAGGATTTACCTCTGATGTGATTTTGGGCGAATCCCATGATATTATCTTATTAGGACACGTATTCTGAGTTCAAACTTCCCTACCGACAGTCTAATCCTCTTGAAAATACCATGTCCTGGTTTAATAACAATTACTAGGTCTACATGATGTAAAACAATGCTGCAATAATACTATGTCGACCAATTATCATTCGTTTTCTACTCACATAAGGCCACCCGCGGCGCTTAAGTGTCTTTGGGCAATTATCCCTCTCCCTAATGGATGCGCTTTAATTAAGTATGCTTTGGATGAAGAGAGAGCATTAATTACCTGGTCCCCTCTCACCTGTCTAGTTTACACGTTAAACCTGACCTACTACAGGAAACGGGAGAACTAAGTAGGGAGGGTGTATTAGGGAGGGTGATGAAGGAAGAGTTGGGGTGGGTATTGCTACTGATGAAACAGGATCCTTGCCCTGTCAAGTTTGGGTCACAATTTGTTTCTACAGTACATAAAGTTTACCAAGTATTTCCCAAATCTATCATCTGCTGCTTTGTCTTGATTATTTCTTGTTATTATTAGAATAGTACTTTCTGACACACAATCATGACTGATAGTGCAAGGCTATATTTCTGGTAGGATAGAATGAACACAATGAAGGTCTTTTATCTATGAAACACACACTTGGCATGGGGGTATCAGTTTGTTGAAAGGTATAGACGTGCTCTCAATTAAAATCAAATAAATCACTACAATAATAAAAGGATGGGATTGCTTTAACGGATCACTGAATCATTGGCCTTTGTCGTGTGCCGAATAATGCAATCCTCATCCGATTTTAAAGTAGTGTTGTACCTATTTTAGTACCGCATATCCATATAAGGTAAGAAGTGACCATTCAGATAATGTTTTCTTTACTTCCCACACTCGCTTGAAGATTTGGCCAGACAATCTATTTAGTTTGGGCAGGTAGGGGAAGGTCTAATTTTAGTTCCATCACTAAAGAATTTAAACTTAGAATAGCTAACTACACCCGAGGAGTCACAGTTGAATACCAACTTGCCAGCCACAGGATTATCGTATGGGAGAAGCGGACTGGAAAGACTGCTCAACTCACATACCAATCTATATAGGTTTCCGTTCTGAGGTTTACAGTTGATGAGAAATATTAATCCAAATCCAAACTCAATTTGACCTAAGAGAGCCATCACTTTTATGCTGATATAAGAATAGCAATACAATCAATCTGAAGGAACTAATTAGAACCGGATAACGAACAAGGGGACATCATCACATATGCAATTTAAATTTTAGCCATGGTGTAAAAGTTCAGGAACGATGCATCAAAATCAGCCTATAGCAAGATAGTGCTTAATTAAGGCACGCCTAGCTGTTACAGACACTTTCTTGCTTGACCGCACCGCCGCCTGTGTCAGTGAGGAAAGGGAACATAGCTCCTGGTCCCAGGAGATGTTATTATCCAAAGCCCTAATCTCCAGGGAGCATATTACGGGGTATTATAGAAGGGATTGTCGCTGTTACAGTCATACAGTCTTTTATCTACCTATTCATTAGGAAGTTTGGGGATCAAAAGCTAATCATTTGGGAAAATTATCACACCTATATGAAGTCCAGCTTAGACTGATTTACGTAATATGGGTTTGTTCATAAAAATTAGAAATAGAAAGTTCACTCTGCCAGGGCTCCAGTATCATATATATTAGTTATGTGAAGAGTTTTTGCATAAACTAGTACTACACATGTATGATTATTAAATCTTGTGTTCATGTTGTTGCAGGATTTGGAGGGTATACGCCATGCAAGGAGTTCGATTCAACTAAGCAAAAGGAAGCGGTGAGTGAAGTCAAATCTTTAAGATCGTATCATAATTTCACGTTCATCAAAGATTTTTAGAGATTGAAACGAAACCCTAGCTAGTTTGGCATCACACTTTCTGCTCATTGACCTCCCTGGTAACTTTTTAAAACCGTCAGCGTGAACAGGTAATCTGCAGCGTATTCTGCACTTAAAACACAAAGGTTACCAATGGATTGTCTACAGATTAGCTCATGGAGTTATATTATGCATAGTATATGACGGTTCCATGCATTTTTGAATCACATTTCTCTCTCGCCATATTTGTTGAAGGAGAATGAAGTGTTCTGTTGATTTCACTGGTCACGGATCGCTTAGGGCGTAACCAAGCTGATCAATGGTAGCACACACTCCGGCTACCAGCGTGAAAGATGATGTTGGTATTGCCAAGGAAGTACAGTTCAACTCTTCCAAGTTTAAAAAACACACGAAGTCCCGGAAAGGTATTTCTGAAATCCAATGGAACGCGAGGGTAAAAGGAGCAGATTTAGGTTCATGTGCACGTATACATTTAATGTTAAATGTTTATACTGATGAATTTAATGAAATAATATATTTTGAGATTTACAAAGTAGCCACTCACTCACATAGGGTGTCAAGAACCCCATGAGTCAAGAAACAGATACATTCCCACAAGAAAGAAACTGTATTATGACTTATAATAAGAAAAAATAACACTCTATCATACAACCTATACCTTACCAGTTAAACGTAATTTCCTAAAACCTTCCCCCTCCGTTAAAGGTGTATGCTTACTACAATGATAGCCCAGATCCTTTAGGTTTTTTTAGTGAAGCCAATATAATTACACACCATGTGATTTGCTGTCATTCGAAACTGTAAGTAATAGAATGGCGTTTTCTATTAATACCAAGGCATATGATAATAAATAGACAGGGTGAGGGTGGTGGAATAGATTCCTCGTTGTTTATGTGTGTTTAGACGAGAGTTTAATCAACGAGAAGCGGAATCAGTTCAGCCATTCTACTCTTGACTTTATATATCAATACTAGCAAGGTCTGTGTAGCAGTCGATGGGGCCTACAAGGGGACGTTGCGTGATAACAGAGAGTGTTGATTTTAACTGAACTGAATGATCAAACAACAACCGTGTCATTATCGCTACGCCATTTTGAATTTATCTCGCTTTTCTGACAAAGAATTAGAGTCAATCTGTCCGTAATAGGTGTTTATCAATAACATAATGCGAATCCTTCCCTTAGACCGTAATGCTGGAATTCATACTTTTGTGAAATGTTTTACAAGGGCGTTACGTAAAGCTAAATATCAGTCAGTGTCAATTTGAGGTTGAGTCAACCAAAGTTCACATAATATCATTATAAGCTACCGACATTAACTGGCAATGCTGCTCCAGTTAAATTTGTTTACATCCCTTAGAGCATTGTCTTCCTCTTTCCATATAATCATACTTAAAATTTGATTTGACAAAACTTCCTCTCGGCATCTTTAACTACCTCCGATCACACAGGACGCAGAATGGTTGCATGTCTTTGTGTTAGTCATCAAAAGCGTTACTACAACTAGCATAAGCGATATACACGAAGAACCTGAAGGTGAAGCAGTGACAAAGTTACTCTCTACTGTTTAGGGTGTTTTGTCCATGTATGAAGTGTAAGCACCTCCAAGTTTGCTATGAATTATGCATAAGATTTTCATTTCATTTGATATTAGACAAAGCAAATGATTTAAAAGATCTAATCATAGAGTAAAGTAGAGCCCACATTATTGTGATGGATAGGGTGGTGTTGACATGGGCAGCCTCACGAAAGCAGGATCACACTAAAAATCCCGGTTGCATCATGTTTACCTAAGTCTAGTTCCGAGGCCTTGAGGGATTTGGGAAAGGATGTACCATCGAATCCTGCTTGAACTTAGTTGATCTTGAAATCTTCTCTTGTTAGAATTAGTATTTCTACCAGGGTGTTGAAAACCCTAGAGGATACTCTAGTGTTCAATCTCAAGAGTATCCTTTTAGATATAGTCTACTTTTCTGATAAAGTAACTTTTCGTACAGATGTGAAAAGAATCGACTTATTTTGATGGCTGAATAAGCGAATTCCAGACAGATACTCCTTTCATAACACAATATGAATATATTCTGATGTCAGACCAACGACTTTACCTGGCAATCGCAATTCCTGTAACCAATAACTTTGCTAAGCTTCTCAAAATACTCGTTAGGGTTCTACTAGAAAGCTTTTTATGATGTTTTTAAAGATGATATGTATCTTTTGCTCCAGTAGCTGTCAATGATATGTATACTATCCTATGAGATCATATTTCAAGGGGATGACAGGAGCAGCCCTGCTTCTAAAAAAAAGTGCAACATGTTTTTTGTGGTCAGACCATTTTTTATCACTTTTACAAAATGTGAAAGTCTCTAAAGAAGGAATGGCGCGCACATTGTATATACTTCCCCCAACACTCGACGACAGGCCTGGCCCCGTTTCCGTGTTTACCTACATCTACGATCATGGTATGTTTACCTGCTGACACCTGTGGACATTGGGCATGAAAAGAAAAAAAAGAATGCGAAGTAGTAACTCTGTACAACCCTGAGGGGGTATTAGATGCTTGGCTGAACTTTGCGGCCTGCGTAGGAATCTGTTCCATACTGAATCATATTTGTAAGAGGTAGAACCAAAGGATCATATTGCACATACATACACTGCCACAAATAGGGTACGGAGAAAGTTGTCTGTAATAAGCAGTAATACACGTTTACCCTTCCCCATTCAACCTCAGCACAAACTTATATTTCGAATCGTAGAGGAATCTGACATTGACGACGCACTCTACCCACTGAAATAGTTGCTTTTTCTAGATTTATGATGTGTATGGTTTTCATGAATATTAGCTCTCGCTGAGAATATTACATAACAACAATGTCCTTCCACCAGGTGTTGGTAGAGCTGGAATAGGGCCACGAGTGTGCCACATACACACGTATCCTACTTTGTTCTGGTTCTGGGCTTTGTTGTTGGGCCAAGGTCACCATACCCGGGAGGTGTGCTGACTTGGAGTAGGGGTGTGAGCAGAAGGATCTGGAGGAAACGGTTATGCCCCCATATCAAGATCTTTACAAAGAACTTCCCCGATCCCAGTGTCCTGACTCTATAAGGTTTACAGAGGTCTAGAGCAACTAGTGGCTCGTGAAGACCCTGGCACGGAACGGACACCGTATTTTAGAGTTATGTACTGTTGTTTTCCTCAGTTGAAAAACAGTATTTGACCGAGCGCTCACTACCATACAGAAATAGTTTTCAGTCTTGTACACATTTGACAGAATGTAGAGAAAAGAAATAGAACACAAAAGCCTCTGTTATAATACCAAGAACAGTATGGATATCTTTCATGTGTAAATTCTCAAATATTAGTCTATTTGCCTATTGGTTCCTCTTGTTTTTACAATCAAAGCCATATGGAGGAAGTAGATCCACGGTATCCCTCGATAGGCTTCGATGTCAGTTTGCCTTTTAAGTAAGGAGTAGATAATTTGCTCGCCACGACCTATACCCTTCCTGAAATATCTTAGATATAACTGTAACTAGTTTAACCGGATTAGGGCCCTTCAAAAGTGAGCGTTTCTTTGGCGTAAATAAAAATAAAATTATTAAACAAATCCTATAGACTTGTATTGATAAAATACTATTTCCGTGGTTACCCTTCCATTCAAAGCCTATTGTCTATCTTACCTCTTTAGACCTATGTCATTGTTGCAGCTATGAGGCTAAAATACGGATATCTATATATGTATTCTCAAACGCGGTGGCGCGAGATGCGTAGTGTAGGAACCTGTACGCATGTGCGCATCGCGATGTTGGGTCGGGGTGCCCAGAATTTATTATTATAATCCTGAAGTATCATTACACACACACATGTATATTATACACACACACACCCACACACACACACACCTACACACACACCTACACCTACATACACACACACACACACACACACACACACACACACACACACACACACACACACACACACACACACATATATATATATATATATATATATATATATATATATATATATATATATATATATATATATATATGCATGTGACTGTAGCGGCCCGATCCTTAATTATAGAGGACGAACGAAATACCTCTGACTCAAGAGAGCTTGGAAAACCAGTCGACTGAAGATGATATGTGGGAACATGGGACGGTTTCCTAATATCAGTCCTGAGAAGTATCACCACTCAATGTCAGGATTCCCTTCTCTAAAACATAAAATTCCTCCTATGGACTAACAATATGAAGTCCACCTTCTTTTGATGGATTTCGAAGTCATGTATGCCATCCTTCCCCTGTTCTAGTTTGGAAAATTGTATGCCAATTCCCGAAATCTATATAATGTCCTCAAGTATTACTTGAGATTGATTTTAGGAACACGTACTGGTATAGCGCCTTAGGCTGTAGGGCAACGACCAAGTCTCCCACCCTGTTACATCTTACCCCCTATGCTGTAATCCCCACTGGGATTTGTGTTTGTTATCATTCATTTTTGTATCCTTTAGTTTATATATTATGTGCTCTAGATATAAGAAAGAATATATCTGTTATAGACACCAATATGTTTAAGGACACTGATCGATAGACTATGGTTCTTATAAAGAGGCATGCTTTGGCTAGCTTATATATAAAAGTAGGTGAAGAGATGTTGATCCTAGTAAGCTATCATTACTTCAGATGTGACTTCAGTATCTGCTCTCAGAAAATCATCTATTGATAATGGCCATCCAGTAAAGTCATCTAATGAGCAAACGATTCAACAGGAAACAGCATACTACAAACATGTATAAATGAGGCTTCCCGATCTGCTCATCATCTATTGATATACAATTTCTCCCACTTATATGTCCCACATCATTTGCTGGGAGCAGAATGTCAACCTAGATATTTCTGGTATTGCATTGAGGTATTGTGGGCACTGTTCAATGCCTTCTCTGAAATTCGCAGCCGATGAAAAGATGGAATCCCACAGCTGGCTTTCCTTGACAGGCACTGGAAACGTGAACTTTCATGTACCTATTACTTGTAGAAGTACTATATAAGAGACGATCATATCTTTAGCTTCTGGCTATTGCTGGCTTCTCATCAGCGGGACCTTTGAATCGCAGAAACGTAAATGTCATGGTTGGTTGACGTTTTGGGTTCGTTTTCCAATCACAGGTGCTAGCTATTGCTACATCTGGAGAGGTAGAGAAGAAGTAGCCTCTAATAAAAAGAATCCTTACTAGGTCCCTGACAGACCTGAATCTGTCTGATAGACCCCTTCCTCCCACCTGCTGACATATTTACGCAGTGTGCTGTAAAGACGTGAATGAAGTCTTCGCCCAGAGAACCTGCTGTTCGCATGTTCAAACTTCTTAGCGTATTCTCAAGGGGATGTCAATGTCATATCACTAATTATAGACGTAACTTATTGCAACGATAACATTTTTTTTATTGATTTTACAAATGGGAGCTGAAATAATGTGCTTCCGAATGGAAACACCCCATGGATTAAGGACTTGACGGATTTGAGTCAGGTTCATTACCAAAATCATTGCACACACTGGACCAATAGTGGTACTTTTCTGCATCGTGTTAAATTACTTCATTATTATATGGGCTGTATAACTTTATCATCAACTCTCGTAGCATATATATTTCTTCCGAGTGGAGGATGAAAACGGGAGGATGATGATAGCACACATATGCAGTTGTTTAAATGGTTTGTCACTGACTGCTGAGTGATGATCTGGCATGGTTAGGACTGACTGGCTTTCAATGGAGACATATCGGCTTACACTGGCCTACAACACGAGGGGGCCCCTGTGCCCCTCCATTGCCTCAGGCCTAAATACTAGTAACACTTCAAGGCTTCACACTGAAGAAGCGACATTGAATAGACCATAAATACATACACGGGTATTTCGCAGTATATCTTGCCTCCATTCTTGTTTATTTGCAAAATCAATTTCGGCTTTAACTTAATTATATTCTGCTTCACACGCTACCGAAGAAACACATCGATTGAACTTAAATATGTGTCTCCAAGCAGTTTTCTTTTCCTTATGGGCTTCCATTATGGTAGGCAAAATTGAGGAATTAATTTACGGAATAATCCGATTTATATTATCATAGCCTTGGGATAGGTGCTGGTAGAATAACTCTTATACATAGTCTGCATGCTATAGACTTTATTGTTCAGATCAGGTGTTTACCATTTGAGGAAATTTTAGTATTAAACTTAAGAAATACAACTAACTAGCCTTAATTTTGGAGCTTCATCCGCAATATATTTCATATAAATTGCTAATATTCATTACGCCGACGATAATGAAACTTATTAGCTATGGTATGCTCCCATCACTCACCCTACAATCACTCCACGTATTCAGGTCACCTGCGTCCACTTGTACCGCTCAATGCAAGCAAATTTCGCTTCACTCCTACAGAATATATCCCATCTAAGCAAAAAGCAAGTGGTGAATGACATTTCTGAGATAAGAATATTACTAAATGGTCTTAACACTCAGATTTATGAGTCTAACTAGATAAATCATGGGTCATACTGCTCTAAATGATCACCTTGGATCGCTTGGAAAGCTTGAACATTGCAATTATAAACAAACATTGTAATAAAGATTAAAACACACACCTTCTTCCTGCAACAAATTAGGTTATGGCGTCTTGTAGAATTTTTTTCTTTTCAATAGAAAACATAGATACAATCTGACGAATGCTGTTTTATTGTCATGAATGGCACTTGGTGTCCTTAGAACTCATGATCATAAAGTGACAGTGAATTTTGAATTTTATTTGCTAACTTCAGCGCCTTGATGGTGTCCTTACAAAAGTATTTCATTATCCCGGAATAGTTCATACACCACAATCAAAGCGTCACCTAGAGGTTCACATTGTCGCAGTTCCACGCCACACTTGCAAAATGCCCCGGGAAGGTACTTCCTCTATTTCCAATCAGGTGGCTTGTATGACCCATGTTCTATGTGTTGAAGGCTATTAACAGACCTAAAACAACGTTATGATTTCAGCCGAATCAGACATCCTGAAACGATTTCGCATGGAATTCTTTATATTTTTCCAAGGTCTTTCCCAGCGTACCATTAAATTGACATTCTACAGATAGCAATGCAATACTCTTCCATTGCTTTATTCCACAATATCTATCGCATCGAGGATCCGCCAATGCTCGTCAAATACAGTGACGTTCTGAGTAACCCACTCCTATGAGGGATACATATATACACTTGGCCATTGACAGGTGACTTAACACAGGGTTACTGAGGCAGTCTTCCGCGAAGGCCACGTCCTCGTCGGGTCACCTACTGTCTCTGACGACATACCATCAATGGGCAACGCCTGTCCTTCCACCGGAAGTGGGTTTAAAACCATATACATGTATATCAGATTCCTAGGATATTGTAATTTCAAGATGGAAACATCGATATGCTTCTAGATTCATAAGGTAATATCATGTCTAGGCTTCTCCCGAGAACCAGCATTTGTCACAAAATGGTAATTTACAATATGTCGACTAAACCTTTTCCTCTGATTTCAAAATATCGTTCACAATGCAAGTGGAAATAGAGTTAGAGCGGCAAGTTATCTTTTAGATCAATACCAAATATCAATTTATAGATATTCAGTATATTTCGATCCAACTAATACATATACATGTACCCAGAGGTTGATAGATATTTTATGTCATCTCCGCATGGCGAAAATAAGTAGATACAAGGACAAAGAAATTGAACCTGAACTGGGAACACAGACCTAGAGCGACTATTGATGTTATGTAGGCTACATAGACGGAACACACCACTGTGAGAAGCAGCATGATGTTCGTGGCCACATAATACGCTTGTTAACATTCCTTCTTAATCATGTACCCTAATGTTTAACTAGCATGGGCATGTGAGGCGGGGGCGAAGATTACTGTAGATAGGTACTTCTGGTATTTCGGATAAACCCATTTAACAATACTCTCCCTGAGAGGGTGGGTGGTATATGTATACTTATCTCACCCCAGTATTTTTCTCCATAGGCTTAACATTAGGAACTCGTACTCCATGACCGTGAGGTTCGTGTAACTAATACTCATTTGCTAATTAGGTGAATCATTTTATCAATAAATGATGTTTTATGGGGTGAGATAGAATCAGAAACCCACTCGATGAAAATAACTTGGTCCGCACTCCACCTAGTTTGACTGCAGAGTAATTCACTCAGCTTCACTTTGTGAATTACTCTGCAGTCAAAATCATTGGAGTACGGACCAAGCTATTTTCATCGAGTGGGTTTCCTTCTAGTATAGAACTTGGTTGTTTCGACATGCATCCGATTGATGTAGAATGTAGTAGTTTTGTGAGAATACTGCAGAATGCAGATTGTGTTAGCTATCTCTATCAAAACTATATCTGACACCTGCATTACCGATTGAGTACTGATTGATTAGTTTCCTAAAGGGTGGCGTCCACCAACCACGACCAGGCTACGACAAGCGCAGACAAGAAAGTTCCAATCGGCGCTTGTCGCAGCCTTGTCAAAAGGAGGGGGGCTTTACGCCAGCGTTGTAGGGGTATGTCGGGAAGTGCACACTCCACCAAGATTTCCTATCGTAGACCTCTGCGACAAGCTCCCGACACGCCATGACACTCCACAAAAATGGTCCAGTCGTAGGAAAAATTGAACATGTTCAATTTTGTTGTAACCTTGTTGGAAGGCTCCCGACAAGCTTCCAGTCGCAGCCTGTTGTGGCCTTGTGATAGCCTCTTGTCGGGAATTGGGGTCCACCAACCACGACAAGGCTACGACAAGCCTTCCAATCGTAGACCTGTCCTGGACCTTATCGGAAAGCCATTGTCGTAGCGTTGTCGTGGTTGGTGGACGCCACCCTTAATCATAAACCTGTTGATTGTATTAGTGTCTGAAAAATAACTTCAAATTATGTTGTAAATACCTCTAACAGATTATTGAGATTCATTCAATATTTCTAAGATTATAATATATTTCAATATCAAAACTCATCTACTATATACACAGATTGAATCGTGACCATGGTTTATGTTTTTGGTCCTCCAAAGGCGTTTCTACGCTCTACGATTTCAAACCATGGCCCTGTTGAATAAGAAGGGTCTCACTCGTATTTGACTTGCTTTTGCCCCGATGCGACCGTTTGCATTGTATTGCTTTATCATCACTCGCTTATGTGAGCCTTCTTTTCCAAGTGATAAATAAAGCGAGAAAAAGTGTTGAATAAGAATAGTTATCACTCACTCTGGGGGCGCTTTTCTCACTCGATAGGCTGCTCCAAAAGCGATAGGTTAGACCCTATCGCTTTGGTCAATACAGTGATCTAAATTCTTGTTTTTTGTCCACTAAATCTCATTCAATTTCAATGATATTTTCAGTGAAGAATTTTATACATATGAGAAATATAACTACCAAATCTCATCCTTTACTAACAATTAACTCGGGTGTGAGATACATTTTAAGGCTCGAACTGGCAAATAGGCACTGCACCACTATGCCTGCTTATGACAGGCAGACACTGCTTCGCTTGATAGGTGGGTTTTGTCGAATAGGAGTAACTGTAATATCGGCCCGATATATGTAAATACACATGTATATGATTTATATAATACACATGTATTATATATAAACATGTATATATATATATACTCACATAATATATATATATATATATATATATATATATATATATATATAATATTATGTGAGTGTGTGTTGTTTATATAACCCATTTGATACATTATAAAATCATATATATTTCACTATGAGATGACAAAGAATATATTTCTTGAGTTTGTGTTTTAAATCATAATGTCTGGCATTTGAGAATCATGATTAGATATATTTGTCCAAAATAATTGTTCTGCCTAGAATCCAAGTTACCCTATCACTTAAGTGACCTTTGACCCTACGTTGACCCATATCGTGAGGACCTATACTCCCCAAGCATACATTTTGCACTTTGGTAAGGATAAATACAACAAAAGATCTGATGGAGAGTGTGCCTGCTGGTACCCGGCGTGAAGCGAGTCAAAAAGCGAGTGAAAACTCAGAAAAGCGAGTGATAAGTCAAGCGATCCGAGGGTAGCAAAAGCGATATGTCTTATACAACGCAGATGGACAATTATGGCAATAATTATCGCGCTTTCGCTCACAGGATCGCTCGCTTTTAGACCAAAGCGAGACCCTTCTTATTCAACAGGGCCCATGTCCATGATTTGGAACTACCGGGGACCTCCTGATAGGCCACGATTTGGGCATTTCAAAACGTATCCATCGGGAAGTAAGGCGTAGACCATCGTGGTATTAGGGGCCCGGCTTTAGGCAAAATACTTTTTGCGTCGACCAATGATCAGCCATCACAGTGGCATACCAAAGAGGGGGTGATGGGAGTTAGTCCTAAGCAAAGCACTCAACATGTTGATAAATTCTGTCAGTGACAAAAGAAAATTGGATATAACCCCGTGGTGTGTGCAGATATCGGCTCATAATAAGGAAAATCAGTGGCTGGGTGAGGAGAAATGAGATGCCACACACAAGTTGCATGGTGAAATGCAGACCCTCAACGATTAGTGCCCCCCGTGATGACCAACTACTAGAATCGTGACGCAGTCGGCGTGATAGAAAATCATATCTCTGTTGTTATGTGGATTTTGTTAGAACTAACTCCCACCATCCCCTCTCCAGTATCCCATTGATAGCTGCATGTTGGTCGACCAGAAGCGCATTTTGCCTGAGACTAGTTCGTCAGCTCTGCAATTTGACAACTAATCATTCGTTTTACTATAATTTTGATAGCCTTAGAAGCTAGTGCGTGTAATCCATTAATGTCTCATTGATTACGATTTTGACTTTCCTAGTAGGATATTAGCATAAAAATGCCCACGACTCAGTTGAAAGGAGACTGAAAATACCATCTATATACACCATCTGATGCCTTATACATGTACATCTCAAATGTACTTTCACTGTAGAACTCCTCGCAACCACCATCCACTCCAATACCCTGGCCATTACCTTGGTATCCATCCGGCTTCAAGGTGTATTCAAAATATTTCTTTTTGGGGCAAGTGAACCAGATAAACGCATACAATTTTTGCAGCATTTTTTATCGGCCAGCTAAAGGAGCTATGAGATGTTTTAAAGTATAGCTTTCTGCACATATATGCGTGCAGTGTGTCCCGTCCTGTCCTCCCCAACGCTTGCTCTACTTGTTTCTTGTACCATGGCCGGGCGACACATGGTACAGAGATGATTGTGATGAGCTCGGCCCAACTATGATTCCCTTCTATATAGTCTGTATTAGGAAAGACAATTGATAGTTAACTAAATACACATAGATATATTTATATTTTTAGAAGGAAACCCACGAGATGAAAATAGCTTGGTCCGTACTCCACCGAGTTTAACTGCAGAGTAATTCATAAAGCGAAGCTGAGTGAATTACTCTGCAGTCAAACTAGGTGGAGTGCGGACCAAGTTATTTTTATCGAGTGGGTTTCTGATTCTATCTCACCCCGTATATCATTATCTAGTGATAAAATGAATCACCCAAGTAGCCATTGAGTATTGGGTACACGAACTTCACGGCCGTGGAGTACGAGTTCCTAGTGTTAAGCCTATGGAGAAAAATACTGGGGTTAGAGAAATATATGTATATATGCTTATATCATACATTACTTTATATTGCATATATGTACATGTATTCTAATTAGTGTATGTAGTTTTGGGTTAGGGAGTGGTTCCTGTTTAGAGTGGGACAGGTGATCAGCTATATCAAATCAAGATGATTTAGTTCTGTGTTGTTGTGGTTATATTATTAGCCCTGAGAAGGCCTTTATTGCTGGTATTCTACACGAATGACATAAAAGTGCCTTTTCTATCAGTTTTAGGAGATACTCTATATAAATGCAGTCAACAAGTCTTGTGCCTGGAAATCGATCAGAGAGATCAGTCATATACACTCAAATGACAGTGGCTAATACTTTCCACGCAATATATTCTCATTGTTAATGCTTCTGTAAATGTTGTGATATGTCCATGTTAAAATTGATATCCAATTCTAAATGGAAATCGTGATTCAGGAACATTCATCTTGTGATAGAGCCTGGGGAATATTGAATAGATAATGTGACGGAAACGTTCAATCTTTATCTAAATGAGTGGAAATAGCAACCATCCCTGAAATAACAACATAACACGTGTGTTTTCTGTTTCTAGGCACGGTCGCCTCTTCGCAGCAATGGCAATCTGGGTAAGGCAGCGTCCCAGCCGGAGAGTGTGCTACCTACCCATGGATTTGGCACCAAGTTGACAAAAACAGGATCCCATGGTTCCCTAGATGACAGCTATCCATCACTGGTAAGTGTAATCTCTAGACAACACTCACACCCAACTACATTGGCAAACAACCTAGAACTTCTTACCTCAACCATAAATGGTGCATACTTTGCATCAATAGCTGGAGGCAATATTGAATAACAAATTGAAGGGTAATGATGCATTTACGATGGCGTATATTGTATTCGAAGCTCGTTTATTTTGCATCCATGGACATTTTCCATGTGTTTTAAGTCAATCCTTGGGTAATGCAAAACTTTTTCCTTGCATAGACGTGTAATAAGTCAACATCTCTTGACTCATTATATGAAATTAATTCCTTTTCTCATTCCTTAGCCAATGGCTAGAATTTATAACATTCCCCTTCATGCTAATTTTATATTTATTCATTATATTATATCATACGTGCATTAATACCGCGTGAATGATTACAACACATCTACTAGCTTGGTTCTTATTGACAGCACCAAATACACATGGCGTGAATAGAAATGTTAGAAAATGCGAGGCATTTCTGAATTGCTTTGAGATGCGTGTCTATCCTGAGGCATTGAATATCAATGTATCCTTGGGCGATATCTACATCATTCTTGGCCTGGAAGGCTGAAAGTATGCAGCTAATGTCGTACTGGACATAATGTATTGATTCACTGCTCTCCGAGCAAGGGAATCTTGGGAGTTGGTAGCCACCAGTCGTGTGACACAGATTCATAGGCTTTCGTGGCAGCTCCAAGCAGACGACATTTTCTGTAGACGCGGGTTACAGGCGCCACATCGCTCCATGAGCATCCCTTTCGTTTGTAATTAGGAACAAAGCTATGTAAAGAATGCTTTTAAGAAATATCAGCCGACACCGATCTTGTCGCACCATGGTTTGCTATTAGACTAAGGATAATTCCTGCTCTATCATTGTGATCATTACAGGTATAGTAAGTGTTGTTAATGAACAAGTATTTATGATAGCAGCTTCTTAAGCAACGGATGCCAGCACGAGTACTTACCATCTGTTTCTTGCCAGCAAATCATAGTAATCTCTCATGTAAACAGAGATATGTTTTAGATTCTATATCTATCACTCTCCCAGGAGAGATCCTGCGCTCTATTTCCTGCGATTGCTATTAGCTCTGCCCCAACCTGCCTGTTTGGGCCCAAATCTGGCCCCTACGCCAGTTTTTGAAATATCCTATATTCTGAAGGCTTTTGGGGGTATTTTGTGTTCTACTTGTAAATAAAGATGAACATATTTTATGGTGAATAAAATACTCTCATTTCTGTTATCATTTATTTCAAACTAGACACAGTCTCTAGGCTTACTTTCTACAGTGGATAGCACCTTATGTGTTGCAGGGCTTTGTTTTGTCAATAATGCCCATGTACTCCTCTGGTGGGGCAGTGTAATCAACTGTGGATTCCCATTTAGAAAAAATGGTTTAAGTTTAAAAAAAGGAAACAACCGGTTGTCTGTGAAGCTCCTTTAACAATTCCCATATTTCCATACTCATGATATGTGAGTTGTTCGACTTGTATAACTTGTGACAGTTGCCTTGTTTTGAAACAGAAATGTTCGCTGGTCTCTCCTGTCCTTAGTGGATACCCAGGGAACAGGCTTTGGGTTGGGGCAGAGACTAAGCTAGCGCTAGCACTGCGAAAGATCTGGGGGGATAGTGTATATATATCTATATTTCTTCTTGATAGCAAACCTCATAAACTTCCTCACTAGTACATAGTACAACTTTGCCTCAAGATACACCTTCTATTCTTAACAATACATCTAGGACTCAACTTTGGCTTTCATTATTCATTGGGTCACCGGGGTCGGCACTAACATAACGAGGCTGCATTCTTCTCTGATGTCTTTACGTAAATCAGATCCGGAGGTCACGTGGGTTAGTCTTGGACCAGGATGCACTGCGTCGTTGGCAACAGTATCTAGGCTGGCTGTCTTGTCATATGGGTCAAGCCTCTATCTAGACGTCACCTTTAACCGAAAGCTCATCTACTTAGTCCCCAATCCCTGGTTAACCTTCATGAACAGTTCTCTTGATGGACATAAAGCCGTCTGTCGTCTCCGTAAAGTAGTGGCGCAAGTCATTTATCTTGTGGAAGGTTTAACTGCATGCATAGTAGTACAGTCGTGTCGATTATCAGGGAACTGTGATCTTTAGCTGCCCATGAGAGAACATAATGGCAATTACTCAAACAGCTGAAAATTAAGCCTAACATTTGGCCATGAAATCGATGTTCACTCATAGATCAACTTTTGTCTGTGTGAAAAAGGGTTATGTTTTCATGGGTATCTGTCTGGGACCAATACATTTACAGGTAAACCTGGTTACGAGGGAATCAGAAATGAGTCCTACAATATAGACCCAAATATGAACAGGTTGCACTTTATCAATAATGATGTCACAGACCTCAATTTCTTATTGCGTGACCTATAAGAAGAGTAATTGTGATACTGTGTGTGCACACTCTGTCTTTGTCAACCTTTGTTTCCCTTGTCTTATAGTGTTGAGTTTTTAAGTTTATGCTGTCTCGTTTCCCCAGGCAGTGCACTCCTCAGCTATCGAGCTCTCAAAGATGCGCTCCATGGTAAGTAATGAGAGAGCTGTCTATATCCTGTCTTTACAATTCTCGTGAATTTTCCAGAACCCCAGTCATTAATCCCATTTCTATTAACATCTAATATCTTTTACCCATGGTTAGAGTATAGGATGAATTTTAGGATATATTCTAGTTCTTTTCGTCCGTTCTCACATTAACAACATATTCCTGAACACGACGCCTCACTCTGTTTTCTCCATTCTCTTTACTATTCTCGTCTATATGCACGTTCGTCTGGAATTGTAGTGTACATACCCTCCATGAACTAACATAGAACTGAACCAAGACTAAATATTTTCATATCATGAATTCATGTCTTCCATGAACTTAGCAATGCCTATTAATGGCAACATACAGGCACATACATGTATATGAACTGTAAGAATGAGCATTCCACTTCAGGAAACAGCACTCAAGTCTGGATCAAAAACATATATGCAGGGTGAGCTAAATTAGGTTTTACTAATGGAAGAATAGCCTAAGAGGTATACGTCACAAGACATATCGAGTAGTTTCCCTGTAACCATGCGACAATATTAGGATAGGATTTGAGACGACACAAGGCTTGAGAGGAGAGCAGGAAAGAGACATAACAAGGCAGAAAAAGCGAAACAGACAGACAGAGGTGGGTTCAGTGAATCACATGGAGTTGGGATATACAAACCGTATTCGCTGAAAGAGGTCCTGATGTCAAACTGCCGTCATCTAAGCCAATCATTTGCTCTCCTCCACGGTTGGTATTGTGAAGCACACCTGATCGCCTAGTCTCTGAATACCGACCTCTTGTTAGAACCGCTATCAAGGATCATTCGTACATTATGCAGAACCGCCTTTGGGGATATAACCGCTCTGTGATATAACCTGAAGTACCTCTTTCCTTCCGGGCATATTCGTTCAGTGTATACCAGGTTTGGTCAAATTACCTTTGCTACATACAGTACACTATAGGGAGAATTCATTAGGCAGTACTTATGACCAAACTGAGCCAAATGGTTCTAACGATAAGAATCTGTAAACTTTCATTCATGAGGAATGTTGAACATTAGAGATCTCCACTAGCTTCAAAGTAAACACATTTTATTAACCAAGACTATCTGACCTTCTGTTTGGATAAACTTGCGCTGTCTGTATGCACATGTACATATATTACTCTACGTCTAAAATTGCTTGGACTAATGTATCATCTTGTATTCATAATCTCTCCGATGTAACCTTAACCCTGAAGTAAAATGTGAATTAATTGATGTGGAGGTATAGAGGGGTAACATGAACTAAACCGGCTAGATTAATGCTGTTTTGTCTTCCGCCCCATTTCTCCAATTTTCATTATGTTGTTGGCTTTGCGTAGGTAGATAAGTATAGATCATAAGTGCAAACGAATGTCAACGTTTGGAGGTAGTATTGGAAGGAATATTGATTAACACATGTTAAGATATGATAAGTCAATCAGCTGAAGTCAGTGATAGAGTACAGATGTCCATAAATATATGCGAGGACAAGTTTCTACAGGTGCAATTTTAGTTAATATAATGAAGGGTCATTTGAAATTTCTCATTCCTTCCTACAGATTCTGTGTGTCCTATATAGTTAATGTTTTTTTTCATTCAAGAACAAGAAATATACCTGCAAGTCATTTCTGTACATTACTTGACAGCAAACACTTCTTGACCACACGCATAACCAACCAAGCTGTTAGGACCGACATGATATACCTATTACTGGAACCAATCTCATTTGTCGAAATACCTATTTCCTATGACATATAGGCCTTCAAGTATTTGCATGCACGCATGGCCATGACTTTCATGGATGCCATTTACGCATGCGCCAAACCCTCCTGTCTCCACCCCCACCCCCACCAGAAGCCATTAACAGACGCAGGTCCAGGTTTTGTTCCTTGCATGCCTCCATGTTGTCATTCGCTTGTCACTCTATACCTGACTCAGGTCAACGGTCATCGGCGGCTGGGTCGCAGCGACACGCACACGCAGCGCCCCCTGTGATCCCTCCTTGGTCGCGTTTCATACGGTTTGCCTGCTTTTCAGCTGGGTGCATTTTCTCTCAGGTCACACCTGTAGGCACTAAAGCGTCTGGACAGACTGCTTTGCTTTCTGGTTCTCTCATTCTGGGGTTAGAATTTAGTTTCTCCTGCATGGCGGTCCGGATTAAAGTTTCTGTGTACTGAGGAGATGGAATGACGAATATATTTATACATTCCTGTCGTTTAAGATAACAGACAAAAACTATGACAATCATCTTGACATCTCATGTTTGCTGCTTAGAACATTTTGGAAAGACTTAGCTTCACTTGTATAGCTTAGCTATGTCCTTCTCTGTTAAAATTGGATTAATTTAACCAATATCATATATATATATCATATATATGTGGTATATATGTTTATAATTTCCAAACTTGGCACGACCCAAATCACATCAGGGTGCAAGAAATTACCATTTAATTCCACAGACCTGCAAAAGGGCAGCTTAACGTGTATTCCCTTAATGTTACTTTACGATATTGAGATATGTTAATTAGATTTGGAATATATGGACAGCACTATTACGGTGAAGTTGGTTGACCTGGCGTCACCTGCCGGACAAGCATCGTGAATATATGGTAGCAACCAAACAATAAGAAATGAGCAACGTTAGGGGAAATTATCATATTTCCAAGAACACTGGCCTTTGGGGAAACCTTCCAAGAATGCACATTGACTGTGAAATCATATTTACGTTATCTTTGAACGTATGACCTGGGCTCTACTTGCAAACCAGCCAGTGCAAGTATGAAAAAAAGACTTGTGATTAAGTGTGATGGAAAGTCTGAGCTTATGGCCAAGAATTGTGTGTATCACAATGTGAATAATTCTACACTACTAGATCAACCCCTTGTCTGGTTGGAGGATTAAAAGCCTGTGATGTACACATGAAACTGATGATTTGTTCTGTAAAATATGCGTAGGGAGACCATCCGTCACCACAGAAAAACAAGAGTTTGTTTGAAAGGGTATTATATCATGCAAAAATTCGTGCCATGTTGTCAGGCTATGGTATGTTGTATGTGATACACAACTGTTGGTATGTGTCAAGTATATGGCCAATGTGAGTAAAGGCCAGAAATTCCCGTTACTAATCATGGTAGAGAGAACGGTAGCCAATGTATGTTTAAAACCTAGGGTAACTGTTTCAAAGCTGCCTTATTTGAAGACATACATAGTTTATGCTCTTAGAAGATAAGCTATTACATATTCACTTTTGAATGAATGCATACCTCGTGTTTCTGTGAGAATTGTAGGAATTCTGTAGGAAATTAACGTTACCATGAAGATATATAGGTGATCAGCAGTTGCATATATCCTTGTATTCAGTGTGGACTTCTGTCAAATCTATGCATAGATTACGCAGTAGGCTTAAATGCCCGATATCCAGGATAATTTTGTATATTCTTTGAACCCCGATTGCAGTTAACATTTGATGCCTTCTGTAAGACTCACCAAAGATGAAGAGGTGATTGGTTTTGCCGTAGGTGGGAATTGCTCCTCAGTTGCTCATATGTATGCTCTCGTCTTCCAGCAAGGAGGTGGTCCAAGCGACCAGCATTCATTCTCTGTGAGTCTAAGTTGTGTTTCGTCTGTTGTGTGTTAGAACGTGTTTTTTTTCAATCATTGTATTAAGATAAGTTTGTGGCACTTTTAGCTTAGGCACAATCTCAACACATCCTTCAATGGTATAAGATCCCTTCCTTAGATTTTGTTTTTGCGTGGCCTTTCCACTTCATAAAATCCTTTGTGAATTTGTAGTGTGGATGTAGATGAATGAGGCTTCATTATTTGTATTGATGTCCTATCAGCTATAATGTGTTTTGATAATGTTTTCTAACTTATATAGTGATACAATCTCGACAGTTATATATTGTGTTATCAAGCTGACCTTAGGAACTACACATGTGGTTTTATTTCTGTACATATGTGCATATCTATATATTTCAAATCGTATACCTCGGAAATTAGGAACACCTTCCGCCTAGTGTGTATCCTGAGAGAGTACGAATATCTCGAGTATAGTGCCTAGTGGAGAGAGGATGCCCACAGAAACAGGCTCTAACAGGTATATGGAAATAGAGAATACAAAGAAATAACAATCAGTATCTATTCACCCCTACGCTTTATTTAGAAAATGGTATTTCCTCCGTCACGTTTCTGCCAGTTGCTATTTTCCAAGATGCTGATATACATGTACTTTTATCCTATTCGCCCTGGCCGCGATACAATGATACAACGTCACCAGTCCACTCAGGTGTAACAGCGCGTTTACACCTTAGTTTTAAAATACTCAGACCCTGTGCTTTATAGTTGTACAAGGTCACTTATGCTTTTCTGCGCAAATAAAAGGTCTAGTAGTGTAATAACATGCATGTTGGTACAATACCTGAACAATTACGTCACAATTACAAATAGCGATTTACTGACTAGTAAACCACTGTATCATATAACAACCAATTTTAGATAGATGAACAAATATAAAGAATGGAATGTACCCACACTATGTTCCTGATAGGCTAGGTTAAACCTAGCGGCTAGATTTATGATCTATTTCTAGAGGCTGTCAGTCTTGAAAGATGATTATTAACTGAATTACAATCATCATTCGACACACCATAAATGGTGCTTTCCGTTGCCAAGAAATGTATACTAGAAGCAAATAGCGTCATTTATAAGAAACTAGACTATGATGCCTGTATAAGCTCTGCCAGATGTTGTAGGTATGATGTTATGTTACATAGGTATATCCCATTTGGTGTTATCAAACAGTGTACGGTTATCTTTACTATGTCTAATGTATAAAAAAAGAATTCCACCCTAACTCAAGCTGGTAATTATATTTCATGTAATTAAGCGGCCTCACACTCCCATCTTGTATGTCAATGAATGGGAGAATTCACCAATGTAGACTATTTCAGAGTATTCACCAAATTCATTTCTGAGAATTTCTTCCAAACGAATCCCAGACGGCTTCCTCAAGAATTGTATTCTAAATGCATACCTTTCTACTTACCTCAGAATTTCCCCAACACAAATTGGGATGTTTCTATAGATACCAAATTACGTAGCGGAACCAGATAGCGTTGGGCATTTGGTTGCAGGCCATTGGGGATAATGCATTGGTCGCAATGCATCCGGGATAATGCATTCTTCTCGGAGATAAGGCATGACACAGGATCATTCAAATCATTCAAAAGGGTTGCCTAGCGACGCACCCCTGCAACCGCTCGTGTTTCAAGGTGGGGAGACGGATGGACCCCTAATTTGATGCAATTTGACCGGCGTCCCGCACCGGCTTAGGTGGTCGTGGCTTTCGTAAAAGTGCTGTTATGATATAGTGTCCTCAGTAGGCTGTGGTTGAGGTAATGTATACAGATAAGAAGAATTTATATTTCAGAAAGACTATTTCATTGTTGTAGTTACCGTTCCTAACAAGAAACATATTGCCCTTCTTTCAAAATCCTGGAAGCACTGAAAGAGGTGACTGTAACTGGATTTTGAAAGGACATATGAATCAGTAGATGATATCATTTTGTTGTTTTTTACTTCTATATGATAACGTTAATGATAATGTAAGTCCGGGAAAAGTAGGTTGTCCACAATTGGCTTGTCATATAGGAGGTCAGGGAATAGTATGACTTCATAGGTAGTCTCGTCTTGCAATCGGCATTTGTCCCTGCCTCCCCTCACCCAAACCTCGTCTTACATTTCCAATGGTCTCATGGAGCACTATGACTGGAATGGCTTGCGGCAGGAATCTTCTGCCTAAAGATACCCCCTCCCATCAAAATATTACTTAACAAACACTGGTAATTATAGAAATATAAAGGCCGAGTGATTATCAGAATATTAAAAAAAATGCTTATTATGATGTGTATTAATTACCATGATATACGATCTATTTCACGGCTGTTTAAGCAAAGAGCTAATGTACGCTATTTGGTGTAACTACCGAGACTGCTAGGGAGGATCTAGTAGAGTAAAGCAGGTAAAGGATCTATGGGTGAAATAAAAGCACCTATTATCAGCATCTTCCTCCCATGACGTTTATTTACCTGGCTTAATATAGATGGGTATCTCTCAGTGAGCCGATGCATGGGATGGGATGGTATTTCCGCTTACCAACATTACCCTCCTCCCTTTGAAACGGGTAGAGTTCGTAAAAGCCTTCTTCTCATAGTTCCTCTTAGTCCCCGTCTGATTTCATCTTCCTTCTGATTGGTCAGCACGTGTCTTCTAGCTAGATGACCTGAAACTATGCAACAAAGCAGAACACAGGGAACGCTCACACAGTGGGATTGGCAGCGGTATCAGCCTACGTCTTACAGTGACTTGGTATAAAATGGCTCACAGTAATAGATCTGGACATGGATGTAACTTATTATACAAAAATGTTTTATGTTTATTGAATATAGATTCCTGTATAATTGAAGAAGGAAAACATAAACTACCAGTGATTAAGCTTACTTTATTTTGCCATCAAGCAGCAGTGTAATCCTGCAAAAGACTTCACTATTCGTTTACAATTCACTGGAAAAGTCCCAGAGTGGCTAACATCACGTGGCGCTACAGTGGATAGCCATTTAGGAATTCATCTTGTCAGGCGAAGATATAGTGTTTATTAATGTTAAACAGCTTTGAAAAAATTGTGTAATTTGCATATGATATACCATAATGTTAATGAAATCACAAAGGTCCTTTTCGACATCTTTTTGCATCACATCACGGATTTCCACTAATATTAACCTGCGTGAAATTAAAAAGTGATCGTCTCGCATTCCCAAATGCAACGTATCAACTTGATGATCGCCCATCATATAATTAATCTGTACGTTGTATAACTTTCTAAATAAAGACTCATGTGTGATATTTACGCTTGGACACAGTGTCAACAAAATCCTGTTATAACCGGAAGAATCCACATTCCTCACCCAGAGAAGCGCGGAGCGGCGTCTTTATAACACCTAGAACGTTTGTTAGCAAGTAATTGTGCTTTCATCATTATATCAAGGTTGTGGTACCGACAAAGGCTCACAGAAGTATTCGTTTCGTGCCGTCTGAACCGTTTAGCGGAAACGAGGCCGCATCCAATCATCAAGGCTTTAGAAGTCAAACCTAGTCTTTGTAGTATGGAGTCTAGGGGTTTAGAAAAGCTGATTAACTCTTTTGTAGTAGTGATGCTGCCGCTTGGTATTCCAAACTATGACTTGATAATACTATATCGACAGACATATACTCAGCGAATGTACATTTATACCCATGTCTATCTCCAGTTTTCTATTTGAATTGTTCTGATTCCCTACCTTCACAACCTTTGTTTTCTTATAATTTATTCTTATCTAATGTTCTTCATGCAGTTCACTTCCGTATAGCTAGTACATCACTTTCCATTTTTCTTCCAACTTCTTCTTGCTCCCCCCCCCCCCCCCCCCCCACTAATTGATAAAACACCATCAGCACAAATATCGGTACTTATCATAGATACATGTGTATAATACCCTAGGGGCTGATTTCCCCTGTGGTTTTGTGTTACAAAAATGTTAAGGGAAAGGTTAAACCATCTTTGAATGGGTTAAATGAAAAATATAGGGTTAACCTTCCGCTGATCAGATCCCATGGTTGGACATTGGGTGTAATTATTAACGGTCACTTAAGAAAAACACCTTTATAGCGATCCTCGTCAGATTACATAATAAGTTTAATCAGGGAAACCCCCGCGTCACTCACGAAATAGTACGCCCTGCTGGATTTACCTGATTGCTTTCTCATAGCATTTACGATTCACACGGTCAGGTCCTGAAATAATTGGTTTGCATTGCTCATGCACCTAGCTTACAGATTCAACCTCTTGTGAGATGTGACGTCAGTTGGATTTAGAGAGATCGGTAGGAAGAGAAGTCTGGCCTTAGTCAACTCAGATTAGTGAAAAACAAACTCAGAGGAAGGGCAACTATTTGAGCTGTAGCTTGTAGTCCAATGCGCCAGGCGTGCTCAGTCCTAAAGAAAATCATTGTAGACATGTGCATTGAAGTTCACCATCGTTCATACTGCCAACAAGCAGGGGCCACCGAGAAACAATGATTATTGTGACGAATTCAAATTATTATAGCAATCAGAAGGGTCTACCTCAGCGGTTTATCCTGGGTTTCGGAAAAAATAAAATGCAAGGTCGTTCATTTATCCAGAGGTCAGACGTGTCATAGTGGGGAAGCGAAATAAGGGTGCGGAGGTGTTCAACAAACAGGTCATAGTCGCTCAATTTTAGGTCTGGTGAAAAGGGGATTCCCCTTTTTTACCCAGCCTCCCTGACCTGCCTCTGCAGGCTAGTGCCCTCTTGCACTATAAATGCGCTTCCATTGTTTAGTGTATTCTAGATGGATGACCCTAGGTATAATTCTAGAAAGGTTTCTAGATAATTTTGCCCATCATATTCACACGACTGTGTGATTTTAACCATTGAGTGTTCTAATAACGTCTCTCTCAGATTTTCAGTTAGGTTAAAGATATTTAATACAAGTCATTTTAGAGGCATGGCAGGTTGTATAAGAAGAGAAGCGGAGACACAAAAATATACAGAATGATTGGTGTAACTTACAGGATATGCCGATATTTTTTCAGTTGAGGCAGTTTTTACAGGCTCTGTGACGTTGGTAGCCTGACCGTTAGTAACAAAATCAGTATAGACTTCCTTGGGAATTAGGGTAGTGAAAATGATAACATGCTACTCGATATAGGAGCACGGGAAACCCAGTATCGGAACCATGCATGTATTGTGCTGTGTGTTGATCAAATGTCACAATTGTCGTCTGCCATTGCGTCTCCAGTTACCATACAGAATGTTGAGAAATATGAGCAACGTGGTTAATCGTACCATCTTCAATACCGCAGGAATAGGGTGAGGATAGATGACATTATATGGTTAAGGATTAGCAGGGTTTGTCCCAGCAGGATCAGACATATTCACGGGGAAAATGGAATCAATTGGAAACAGGAAAGAGATGGGATCGGTGGGAATAATTCAGTGGATAGAATAAGTTTTTAGGATATCATGTTTTATCCGATGAATCGAAATTTGATCAGAGACATAGTTTCAACGTTGTAAAAGAAATGCTAGGAAATTTGGCCCTTCACATAAATGGGGCTGCTAAAACCAATATGACTCAGGAACTCTTATAATTGAAACATAATGTATTGCCGTAGATATCAAGCAGCGACATAGATTGAAACGTGTTATTACAACCATGGGGTCTTCATATATTTGTTTTCATATATTAAACCATTTAGTGTTTGCATGTGCAAATCTGCCACGCTCTCATTCATCAGCATTAGGAAGAAGGTACTTGAATTTTAATGGAGACATATATCGGAACGATGACAAGTTATCAATTTGGGCATTCTTATCCTGGACGGGGGCAGCTTTAGTAATGGGTAGAGCGTTAGATCTGCATGGTTGGAGTTCAGTTCGTTAGGTTGTGTCACTTTGTTTTACATGTCTCAGACGGATGCATACCACTGTGTAAATTACTAAAAGAAGACACCAGAATAAGCCTTGTTTGCATAATCAACATCATCAACATATTGGATAATCGTCCGTATTACGATCCATCCAGAAAATAATGTTGAAGACACACTGGTTACGCAGTGAAGTGGAAACCTGAGACACTAACAGGGAGCATGAAAAAAAAACGAGCACCATGTCAGGTGATGAGATGTGCATTCAGGTTCTGCCACGTGATGCATCTAAACCATGGGGTGCACCTAACTCTGTAGACATACGCGTCCACGCGGCCTACTTCGTAAAATATTCAAAGCCATATCATGTTACGTGATCTCTTCTCTACTTGCATTTATCTTTTTTAAATCACCAACAACTATCCAGATGGGCTGCTGGTAGATTGTCTACATTGTTTTTATACACTGTAAAAAGCTTTATGATTATTTGAATCAGCATAGTTTCGCTTGCTATATTAACCTTTACCTACTGCCAGAGATGATTCAATGCATACATAACTTACCTAACACACATTGTCCGGGATGACATCCCACCATAGGCATGTCAAAATGATGCCTGCCTCGAAATGATATACCTATTGTTATTTAGAATTGTCTTTTTTTCTGATCGAGGGATATCTTGAAGAATATTATACACATATGCTATTTCAATTGTCTGTTTCCCATATTGCGATTAGCTCTTTGAATCTGGTTGAAAAACAAAACGCTTATCCGAGGCATCATGTAAGTAGTTTGTGCATATAATTCTTATAATGGTGTGTTGAGTGAGGTATATTGCATACCGAAATTATGAATTCTGTCGGGGCTTAACCGTCACGGTTTTTACAGGTTGCCAATTATCATGCCCATCTGCATCTACGTATATACATTAATTAGAATGAAAATAATTTATTTTTAAGATCAACGGAGGAAATAATCATGTAAGTCTACTTGGGACAGTAGCAAAAGTTATTCATAGATCTATAATCTTGGCAGCATCCGGATAAAATTAGCAGAGGGCGCCTAGGTAGCACAGGCTACCTTGAAGGTCGTTGAACATGGTTAACCTTCCGGCTGACGAATCAAGCCTTTGGCTAGGCTAAACCCTGCCAAAGGGCTGGTAAATATTGAGCCTGCAAACACACCAGTAAGACTGCCACTTATACTTCACAAAAGAAAAAAGTCTACCCCATGAATGCATGACGCAAGACTACCAACCACCATCTCTTGGTATATGCGTTTGGTATTTATATTCATATTTGAGATCTTGTCCGGTATGTATGTAAAAGCAGAGGGGTTATACGCTTGTAATGGCCATACTGGTTGCCCGAAGGCCAGAGCCTTTAGGTCTATACTAGTCCCCTCCCACATGGATGTATTCCACTTCCCCAGGTGCCCCACCTCCAATAGGCAACACAGACGGGGCCTCCTGGGTTTAAGGAATTTACCGATTCTCCACAGAGCCCCAAGCACCCTCAGTCAACAAAGAAACTTCACACTAGGTACTTCCTGTTACATCATGCCTTCCCCTGGCAAACCCCACTCCGCTTTTAACACCAGACCGCCACAAAAAGGCCATTTGTTGGTCAACAAAGGTCGCCGGCATTCATCATAAGAATAGTGTCCGTTAATTTGATGAGTAAGTTACATCTTCAGCAACCCTCTTGATTAATTGGACTACTGCAACCACATAAAAAGAGATGAGTAGAGGATAGATTAAACACGAGCTTTGACGTACCAGATTTACAATCTTGAAGCATTCTTTACAAAGTTAGAAGCACATGGTTGGGTTTCTGTCCATAGGTTAACAAGAAATATTTGGAATTGCTTATTCTTCAACCATGTTATACAATATGGTAGCATAAATAAGACGTATCCAGTTCATGGTATTTGTAAGCACGGTGCTGCAATCATTACCTATTGTGCAATGACCTTTTGCTCAAACTTGTCGCAGCCACATAGTGTGCATCCTGGATAAACACAAACCTTTCTCTCATTAAGAATCAAGTGCTTAAAGAGCATGGAGAGTGTGGCTACAAGTTGTACACTCTATGAATACTTCCCAGAGCAGACAGGACAGGGACACAAGCACGTAGTAAACAGTTACCTTGGGTGTGGGATTAGTGGTCATTTGAAGTCAGGAATACCATTCAGTGGGAGATTATTAAAGCAGTAAGTGCACTAGATAGCTATTAATACCAACTAATCCTTTGCCTAAACCCCAGCGTGACTGGGCGGCACCCACCCCTTCCGGTATAGGGTTTTAATTACCCACTCGGGAATTTGCCCTCCATTGTTTTGCTTCCTATCAGAACAGGTGCATCAAGGGCTGTGGAGTGGGGCTGGAGGGACTTAGTGCAGGGAAAGTGGACCTGATCGAGGTATTATCTGTAACGTCAACAAGGGGCATGGAAAAACATCAAAGCGTGACGCAGCCGCCTGCCGTGAGAGGGCGCTGAGCATGTCACACTGCCGTGCCTTAAGTAGCCGGCACGTAACTCCAGGGTGTTTAAATAGAAAACCACAGGGCCCCTAATGGAGGTTAAAAGACTTCGCTGATCAGACCTTGTAAAGTGATCATGTAACCGAACCAGGGTTTAGTAAATGCACCGAAGTATAGACATTTCCCTATAGATTTTCACAGGGGGACGCTAAAGGCAATATCTCACGATCTACGATATACGTCTACATGTACCTTGATTTTGGTATTCCCGGGAAGGTTGCTGTAGCGTTGGTTTATCAATCCCATTGACTAATTATTGATGTGAATGCCACAATCTCTTATATGCGGCATGTAGAAAGTGGACTAGGTTGCATACCCTGGTTTCCTATTCAAATTATCTTAGATTCCATTTCATATAACATCCTGAAATAAATATGGTACCTGCATTTCAGTTCGGTATAGCATATAATCAGGTTGAGGATCGACATTCCCATACAAATAGTTTTCTAGTAAGCGCATTCCACTAGCAAACTGTTTACAATCCTAATACTCCTCTAACGGTGTGAAAATATTTATGTTCATTCCATTTAGTATTTTCATGGCAGTATTTTTACAGACAATGAAGCCTCGATCTAATTGAAATAACGTTTAGGCAACGGATTTTAGTAGCAGATTACAAAACAACGCAGAGCCAGTCCTAAAACAGGTCACTGCCTACGCCATGAAAACACTCTCTCCGGAGAGAAAGTATGTATTTAGAATGTTTGCATGTGCTACTATGTGCATCAGTAAATGGGAATCTAAGTTAAGAAAATCAAAAACAGAAATTTTGCTTTATATATCAATCGATATATTAACTGGTTATTTGTATACAACTGGACATGCTTCTTATTATGCCTATGTGCACCCACTGAATTCCAGGCCATACAATTACATCCAAGAACAGATAATATCAAAAGACATCACGAGTTTGAGTCTGAGTTTACTTATGTCACGCATTCTGTTGGGTCCGTAATTTCACGAGTCTTCGACTTGTGAAATTATGGAGACTACAAAATGAGTGACATAAGTAAACTCAAACGAGTGGCGTCTAGATTTTATCCTAACCCGCTTCCACACCTTTCAGTATTAGAAAATAGTGACATAAACAACACTTTATGTCACACCCGTGACATAAACAAACCCCATGTTAAGCCTATGGCGGTTTTTATTAGGGGTAGGATAAAGATCACAACATGTTCCCATCTCATGTTGTAATCAATTTCGTATTTAATATAGCGCACTAAACATATGGTGTACACAGGGGACACGAGAAAGACCCCTGATCATACATCCGTGGAACAAATAGGGGGAAAGACGTGCAGTTGTAATAATCAATGCATAAACCTCCATTTTAAAGTGTAATCTGAGAGAGAAGGACGTTGTCTCTACTTGTTTTCATAAAGTGTAACCTAAATGTCACCTTGTTCTCAGTGTCAGATACGTTTATATGCTTTCGATAAAACTAACGATGCCCTTGTTCTCTGATTCCCCTCCAGGATCCTGAGGTGATAAACGTACCACTGCAGAGTCAAGATATCATCGGCCTGGGTTTCAACATCTACGGAAACCTCCGAGATGGTATCTTCGTCAGCCAGGTGCACAACAGGGGCCCCGCCTCCGAGTCCCGCCTTATAAAGCCAGGTGAGATTGTGGTTAACTTTCCTCTATACATATGTATTTACAACACTTTATTAACCACTCTCCTTCACTGTCTCAATATGCCCCTCCAAGGAGATTACCAAATAAGTACCCCAGATCTCAGCGGATCGTGTCGCGTCTCCATTTACGCAGTTCTGAAATGGAAACTCTATCAGCAAAATGTAAAACTGCTGTCTGCATTTGTTATCACAAATCATATAAAAAAAGGCTAACTAAGTCTTTAGCACTGGCGACACCTGGAAATGTTGTCTCCTAACTGGAAGTAGTCGGAGCCGAGATAAATCGCGTCTCGTTGCTTCAAAATATCCAGGTATCCTTCATGCTGGGCATGGCGTCCATAGATCCACACCTTTACCCTTCCTCAGAATATGTAGTGTATCCCCGAAAATGTCTACATATCTTACTAAACCCCATTTAATAATTAGCATGCTTCTTATATCTTGACCAGCAAGCTTGTATTAGCTGGAAGAACTGTTCCGGGCAAAAGTGAATAAATACATTTAGAATGAAGTTATTTGAAATAGATGTACCTTTCCAGATTCATATATGTTCGAGGAATGCTATGTTTTTGGACTACATCATTCCCCAATGTCATTATGAAGAGGTAACCCTTTAAGGAAGTGTTCCACCAGTGCTGACTGTACGGCTCCGGGCATCACCATACGGCCACCGCACAGCCACCGTGCATACGTCTGTCAGGTGGAGATGTAGAAATAGGTGCGATGGAGCAGGCCACACGCTCAATGCTTCGGCCGCACGGCGGTGGAATGTCCAATGACTGCTATAACCTAGGCTTCCTAAAATAGACCTCATGAAATAGCTTTTGTAGGGTACCTGCCGGCAGTGCCCAATAGCATTGACATCACGGTCCCCTCGATGGAACACACCCTTTATGATAGAAATTAATTTTAAACGTTCGTCAAAGAGGTTAAGAGGCAACCCTTACTTATCCAGAAGTTGGGGAGCAGGACGTTGTCTCGTCCCAATTTCGGAAGTCCCCAACGAAACTATGAAATCGGGTGTTTTACTTTTATGATTACAAGGCTAGCTTCTTATATATCCATTCTATTTCTTTTTATCTCCATTAATATCTAGTACCTTTCCTCTAGACCGAAGCTTTAAAAAAAATATTGAAACAGTTATGCACCAAATTACGGTTTTTCAGCGACACAAGACTTTTACATGCCTATCAGATGAGCTCAAGGTAGGAGGACAGATCATGGCTACATTTCTGTGTCACAAGCACCTGATATAGTACCTAGACCCGCGTCCCATTAGTGTCTCTCCTACCGGAAGTCTGGTCTAGTTGTCAGCGTTCGCTACCAAACAATGGCAGCCGATAAGCGTTGATCCGTGGGTGTCACACGCGGGATATCTCTATCTTCTCTGATGAGATCAGCAACAGACCGAAAAGGCTATTATAACATTGGCGATCATTTATATCCCAAGTCTTAGATACTATATCAGGATTACGTAGATATTGTCACCACTTTGTGTCAGATTATTCCCAAATTATTTACTATTCTCACAAGTGGGAAGCACACAGTAGGATATATACACATGGTAACCTCGTTTCAGGTAATTGTAGACACCGCTGTCATTTGCGCATGTCTGTAATGTAGCGACTCCACTAGACCTGATAATTACCTCATTTGTAAGAACCATTTACAAGCCTTCCTACTGCTGGCAGTTCGATACTTTATTGGTTGATAAGTGCAATACCTTTTTTTATGATATTAATTGTCATGCAGTCGAAGCCACATCATGAAGGGACAGTTATCTGTTAAATGAATGAATGAATAACCAAAGCTGAACAGGTATGCTAAACAGTTATTCAATCTAAATTGATATGAATCATTTTGTTCTGCAGGTGATCGCATCCTGGGGATCACAATATCCTTCGAGAACATGGTTTATGAAGACGCTCTCACGATACTCAGCTACGCCTCACCCTACCCCGTTAAGCTTCAAGTACAGAAAAAGATGCAGAAGGTATCTGACCCTGATGTAACAGGAGAGGATTATGAGGAGGCTCTGCATCTTCACCATCCCATCTACAGGAGCCAGTCCATGGATGACGTCAGCAAGATTGCACAGGAGAGCGTGTTCCGTATGCGCCGCGCAAGGAGCGAGATGAAGCGAGGCAGTTCCAAGAGGAAACAAGAAGAGGACGAGGTGATCGTGGAACCAAGGCTCAGAAAATGGTCTGGTAAGCCTGGCTTTGAGGAACCAGTGGTTACGGAGGACGTAGCCAATAATGAAAAGTCTGATAACTCTACCGTCTCTATCCCAGATCTCCAGATCGATACCTCGGAGGTGTTGTCCAACAGCGATAACGCAGAGGAGACCACAGAAGCAACTGTCCATCAGTGGTTTGATTCAGCGAAACAGGGAACAGAGGATCCCGATGTGGATGTGGATGTGATAAGCCTGGAGGAGGTCACACTGAAGCAGACCGAAGCACCCACATTGGGATTATCACCAAAACGACAGGCAGAGGCCGACAGGAAGGAAGGACTGCGTCTCAGCTACGAAGCAGATCAACCAGTGCCGAAGCTTGAATTAGGGGAGACTGTTGGTCTGGAAGAGCAGAATCCAGAGATTGATGATGACATCGTTGATATCGACCACCTTCAACTGGCACCTTTGAAATCATTCTCCACGGAAGGAAGAGACTCGCAGAGATCGCAGACTTCGAGTCGGCGAAGTCCTTCTCCTGTTGTTCTCACTGGTGACATGGGGCTTGATCTGAAGATTGGTACTACCTTTACAGAAAATCCCGAGTCTGTTCAGTACGTGCCTGATGTAGGCGAAGAAGTGGCTGTCGGTTCAGAATCCGGAGACGATCCGACTGTTGCGATAGTGACGGAGCACGATGGTTTCCTTGATATTGACCTCAAAGATATGCCCGCACCACCGCCATCGCCACCCACTGGACTCCCACCGCCATTAGGAGATGAGAATTCCGCTGACGTCACAGACGGTTCCATGCTGGTTCTCGTTAATGAGGAATCAATATTGACGAGAGAAAAACTGCCGGAACAAGCAGCGGATCCCGAAGAAGATGGGAAGCAGTCCGACGTGCATGCTGTGCTTACAGATTACTTCGCTGACCAACCATCTTTGATGGAGCGACTTGGACTTACCAAGTCTGCCTTAGCAGACTCCGCTGTAGAACAAGACGGTGATGTTCCCGAAGTCAAGCTTGCCAAGAGGTTAAGTTCAGACACTAAGCCCACTGGACATGAACCTCTTCTTGACATCCATAAAGAAAACGACAAGATCCTGCAAGAAGCGAAGGCAGCCATTAGACGTCGGTCTTCTTCATCAGAAGAAGGACTTCATGCCTCATCGCCGTCTACACTATCAAGCAGATCATCCAGTCCTACCGAACACCAGCAAGCTGAAGCCCCAACTACAGTCGAACTCGAAGATCCTGAAAACAAGGCGAAGTCCCACTCACCTCTCGTCACCAAGCGTTCAACAGGAGGTTTGGTGTATGAAATCTCACCAACAGATTTCCAGGAGATGGCAGTTGATGTCCCAGCAGACCTCAAGTCCCAACATCCACCCGCAGGCGTAGCATACTATGTAGCCATTGATGATGATTTCCAAGGGGTACCTCCCATGCTCAGAGCTGCTGAAGGAGGGTTGGAGGGAGAGCCCGATGAGGAGCATCCCTCTCTTGTCAAAGCCTGGGATCTGCCGGGTCTCTCCCCAGCACCTCGCTTTAATCTCGACCATGTGGAGGACGTCCCCGCAACGTCTAAACAGATCAATGAGGTAGTGACCATAGAGACAGTGTCTACGGGGGACGGGTCCGGGCCCATCATTACCGAAACAAGAACGTCTACGATAGCAGTCAGCAACAACAATAATGAGTCGGGTATGAATGGGAAAGGAGGTGATAGTCCTCCATTAAAGTCAACAAAAGAAGTTGTGACGACAGAAGTTTCCAAATCAAATGAAGTCATCACCGTAACTCGACACGAAGAAATTCAAGGAGCCTATACAGTATCAATGAACACATCATCTTCTCATAATGATGACTCTGAGGCATAAGGCAATCAGATCAGAAACTGAATTTAGACGTTCTATATCCTGATGTATATTCTAAATAACAATAAGTATCAAACAAGAGTTCCTTTCCTTGAAATGTGTTTCCCAATCAGCCTACAGAGACTCGAGCAACATTTGTTTGCTAAAGCTGTTGGCATTTGGGAAGTATACCAATAGTAGTCCCTGGAATGTGCAATACATCTACTGAAATTCCACTGACTGCTGAATGGGTATGATGGTCAGGGACTGTGTACATATACAGAACCACTATGATCCCATACTTTGGACTCAACAGTAGCTCCATGGATTGACTGTCAGTAAAAGCCGCTCATCATTGTATCATCTATAACACAGATACTTGCTAAGGTATGAGACGTTGATCAAGAGTTCCACGGGCTTGGCAGAAATATGACTGAAAATCCCTTCCCTAGTTAGCAATAACTGGAGATCTTAAACGTGATGCTATGTTATCGCCAGATGGCGTAAGAGTGAAGTGCTAACTACTAGGCGCTTGAAGTATACACACCTGTCCCACTGGCCAGTTATGTACCTGTTGATCCGCCTGCAACCTCTCCTCTACGCACAGTAGGTAGGTGGCCAACTATGGCCTAACCCTGCAGACGTCCTAGGGCCATATGTCATTAAATGTCCCGTAATAGTGGTAGTGATCAGCAGACCCGCAAAGTTGTATAAAAATTGGATTGTGGATAAATCATTTTAACGACTATTCAAAAGGAAACACCAAAAAATTACAGATATTGTCGGGCGATGTGGTTACTTGGTATTGTGTAAGGTAAATCATTGATGTGCAATACTCGTTTAGCATGCTAGTGCACTTTATCTGGAAACTGATTTAGCGGTTTTCACATTTATGAAAGACTTCGTCTCTGATTCACCAATTCACCGCACTTATTCAAAATTCCTGTAGGCATAGCAAAATATTTTCAGAGTGATTTTCATTATCGCCAAACTGCCAATTTTATCAAAACATTCAGTATCATAGAGTTTGATAACTATGATAACTTGGTCTCTGAATGGTAATTTCTAAGTAGGGTGTAGTAATAGATGTGTGTGTACATAGGCGCAATCCAAGAACATGTCAAATATAGATTATTGCTAACATTTTGAGGATTGATGATAGTATTATAAAGTAAATAACATATGCAAGACAGTATAGGTTAATGGTATGTATGTTAAGGATGGTATCGGTTTTATTTATTATATTATATGAATGGAGGACCAATGGTGAAATTGTCAAAACGCAAAATGACATTTCAGCATTCAAGAGTATTTTTATGAGGTCAGCAAACAGTCAGATTAAATATATAGACCATGATCTGTTACATAGTCGCCTGGTCCACTACAAAAACATATCAAAACACTTGTACTTATGAATGCATACGAATAAGCAGAGCAAAGAGTCTTTCAAGCTCAGTATAGAAACTACCTCTTTGAAAATGTGATCACGTTCTCGTTATAAAAGTGCCTTTATCTTAAACTGTCACGAGAGTTAAATTTAATATGGATGTATATAATACTGTGCTAGTTCAAACTCATGTTATCTGTTCCTGTAAAAAGAATTCTACATGCATCTATTACGCTTGGAGAAAAAATAGCTTCGTGGTATGTGAATTTAAACTTAGACAAAGTTGTTTCAAGTAACGCTTATCAAAGTATAAGTCACGTTTTGCATGATGTGCACTTTTGGCCTTTTTTATGTACGCTGTATCACAACACTGAAAAACCCAATGTGACACAACAGCTCGAGGTATGATTTCACCTGTTTCCAGAGGTGAGATTTCACAAATGCCAATTCAAGAGGCCAGATGTTTGAGAGCTAGCTCCAGATACCCGCGCCAGTTCCTCTGTTGTTTGCACCTACGGAGATATAGGTAGCTTGGCCCTAGCCCGAAGTGCAGCCTCATACAAAAAAAATCTATGCATGACCCCACACGCCCATGGCTGCGTGCCTGTTTAGGACGCAGACAGGTTTGTGTAGATATCTCGGTTATCTATTCGCAAACACCTGCCTTGAATACTCATAGTTGGCCACTCCGACCGAAACTGACTGCATAAAGTTCTGGTGAAGATAATTGTGATTTGGGGTATCAGACATTGGCTTACATGGGTCACATCTTCTGCCATATTTGATAGGTTGAGGAATCCCTAGGAGGAGGGAGAGCACCAAGAAGAGGGACCAAAATTTATGTATGCTATGAGAAAAACAATATGGTCTTGGTTCATGCGTTGCTTGTCAAGGAGAATTGCGAAAGATAGCAAACGAAGTGGACTCAGTATGTCATGTTGCCATGTGGTGTGATAGTGATGGTTATAAACAAACCAGGAAATGATAATGAATTTGTGCTCTAAAAGTTATTTTCGTCTGCGTTCGCCAGGTCCTATTGCTGCCAAACTAAAATACCTCACAGTTCTAGTGTGACTTCATCTTATTCCAAGTCAGGCGTATGGGTTATAGTGATATCAATCTATAACCATAGCTTTGCATTCCATCTATGTGTGAAATGCATATCATTACATATCATGTATTGGCTCAATTATTTTTTGTAAGTATCTTATCATTAATTATAGCAAGGAGAATTACTCTAACCTTATGTTAGCTTGTTTGCTATTTTTTTTACGGTTCGGGTTTTGTTAAAAGATCAAAGTCATCTTAGAATAGCTGATATATACATATATTTTGAAATCTTTTTGCAATCTGAAGTTTTATGAGCTCATATTTGTAATGTCTTATACAAAATGAAAATACTCTTTGTACCGCATGATAATCAACTACACGAACAAATATAAGTTATAGTATGTTTATGTTACCTATTTATGATATATGCAAGTAAACGATATATAATGGGGCATGGTATTTTTAGCACGTGAATCTGGAATTATGGCAGATCTACAGTGAATTGAAATGTTTAAAATGGCTGAAGGGACAGGAGAGTAGATCACCTGCACTTTTCACAACTTCTAACACCTTGACAAATCACAAGGGGATATCTGTAGAGTATTCGGAGACTTTTCACATGGACCCCATAAGCAATTTCTTTCAAGCCTGATTATAGATTGGATATGAACCAATGAAAAATTATTCAGAGAAATTGCGAGAATCAAGAAACAATAAACAAATATGTGCTCACTGTACTTTTGTTATGGCCAGCCGTGAAGGTAACATATACAATAGCGTGATGACTTCGAAGTATTCTGAAAATACATGTACATGTACCACATTTGTATGCATGCACATTAGCGATGTAGCAGGGTACTTATGCGTGTCACTAGTGCTGCACTATTTCCATATACATAGTGTATATACAGCTTGGTTAGTGTCTCATGTATCGTTATTCATGTATGTCACTTGCGTCCGATAACATTCAATATGGAACGGTGAATAATTGCGTGTGCAATGCTGTCATACGATGTATTTTAATAGAATCTAAATACTCAATTCACACTTTTCTTCAGATTATCTAATGATTTTCTATGAAAAAAAAGAAGAATTTAGGTAGATTCATTTGGGTACAAATAGAGCAAGGTCTATATATTTTCATAGCAGCATGTATCTTCTGTTGATCTTTACTGTGGAGTTTCAGCCATAGATCTTCTTATCTTATTAAATCACCGATTCACCGTTTCCGGAGACTGTACCACACGATTCGGATAGAGTGATATACTTGATTTGTATCTGCTTATCCTGTCTGTGCTACATTAAACTGAAAATGTTAGCTGTATTAAAAACTAGTAAGATCATATTTCCCCATGACTCATGTAAATAGAAAGCCAGCACCAGTGGAGACGCATTGATTGATAATTACCCATACATGTTATTTAATCCGGTTCCATATCTGGCAGCTTCGTCGTTTGCAATAATGCATACCTGTGTTGGGGACCTTGTGTACAGAATTTCGGAACATTCCACTGCATTTGAACAATATTATAACCGTTTGAACATGGAGCAAACCTTAACTTATCATGTATTTTCCATCAACCGGACAGTATGATTTATAAGGAGTCCAGATGCATGGAATAGACATATCTATATGTCTGGTGAACGTTGCGTCGCGATATGTCTATTGTGTGTGCGACGAACACGCATTTCTCGAATCAATTCATATATATACGTTTTATTTGAGCTGGATTACCAGTAGCTGGTTTGCTAATCGTTATATAAGCGCCGTGTACATATATTAATATATTTGTCAAAGCAATGGGAGATTAATACATAAAGTTAATACAAACTGTGATTCTTACCACTATATTATTAGGAAGAATAGAGAGTTCACGGTGTTATTTTATGCTACTAGGGTAACCTTGTCTATATTTCAAAAGAGTTTTGTAACAACTAATTTCCTTAAATCGAGGTTGTATGATTATTCCCCTGTGGTGTGTTGCATTTACGAATATGTTACATATATAACTGCATGGAGAAAGAAAGTCATTGTGTTTTTGAAAAGGAAATGAATGTACTAAATGTTTTCCGGTTAATGTTAGCAACTATACAACATTAAACCCCTCTATATTCCACTTGTTAAAGTGGAATTGCTGTCAGAGAATGAACTTGTTCTATTCTCTAGATCATTATCATCAGTCGGTCGTTATTGCATATGCATATATTAATCATTATAAGATAACTGTATAGAAAGACTTACCCTCTATATGAGAAATAAAATACAAATGAATTAACAACAGGTCTTGTGTTTCTGTGTCGTCGGTGTAACAAATTCGCTTGAAAGAAAACGAATCAGTCGGCCCATATAGTATTGGTTAATTCCGCGATTATTCTAAGATCTTTTATAATAAGTGATTTGGTCTTGAGTGTACAACAGTCATGGGATTTTCATAGAATGTGATCAGAGCAAAGAAAACAAATAATTATTCGTATCGTAAAATGGCAATTTAATCGCAGATATGAACAAAGGTATCTATGTCTATAGATTGCTAAACGAAATCGCTATCCAGGGTCAGAAACTGTAAATTGGTTAAAATTGGTATACCCAGTCTTATGTTGGCGAAATGACCCATTAAACTGGTATTTATAATCCATATCTCACCTTTGACTTTGAAAATGCCATTACTACATTGGATGTCTGCGAACATTAAATGTGTATGAATAAAAGAGACATAAATCTTAGTGACATTGCAACCACAGCAATAAAATCTACATTACGCAACTCGACAAGAATACCGAATGTTGATTTGATGTTTATGAGATACACGACTACCTGGTTCAGAACTTGAAAAACAATTCCCACAATAGGAAGATCATTTTATGATAGTCTTTTCCTAAAATGTCAATTAATGACCGTATTTCTAATGACATAAAAAAAAGTCTGACATCTAGTTGCGTTGGTATTGCTAATTTACGTAATGTTTGGCATTACCAACTCATTAGCTCCCGTCCCCACTGAAGCGACGCAATGGTCGCAAGTCAATGAAAGGTAATACAGTAAAACCCCGCTTAAGCGAGCACCCTTCGTTCCGAGCCAAAGTGACCGCTTACGCGGGGTGTCCGCTTACGCGAGGTTAAAATAAACATCTAAAGGAGGGAACCGTTCCGAGCAAAGGTGTCCGTTAACGTAGGGTGTCCGCTTATGCGGGGTGTCCGTTAGGCGGGGTTCTACTGTAATTGATTTGCGACCATCGCGTCCCTTCAGTGGGGAAAGGACGCAAGTTAATAAAGTGGGAAAACTGACTGGGCATTTAATTTGATAATGGTTACTAATTCCTGGATCAGCAAATACTTGCCCCAACCCATTAGGCGGGAGGGGCGTATTTAAGAATCCGGGAGTGAGCAACAATGACCAGGGACCTGTTTTTCAGTCGAGACGATCTCAAGCTGAGATCCACTGAGATCCATGAGCGATCCTGAGACCGTTTGGGAGATCAATGGCTGCAGGTGTTTTTCAGACGTGGTCTCAGCTTGCCATAGCAGATCTCAGGGTGATCTCAGGTTGTGATTGTTTAAAAATATGTTTCCTTCCAGATTTTTCGTTTTTCTCGTTGGAGAGTTCACAGAAAAATCCCAACTAAGTTGATTTCGACTGTGGTCTTAAACCTTCTTTATTGGAAAAAAACAACAGGTATACAACCCTCACAGGGATAGGCCAGAATTTTTTCGCGCTTCTCTTTGTCTGAACTTTCAGCCAATGAAAAAAGCGGAAAATGATCACATGATCATCTGGACCAATCATGGTCAAGTTCTGAAGAGTTCATCTGAATAAATAAGCGCCCCGAAGAGGGAAAGCCCAATACTTCCAGTCACTTGCTTGTTAGTTGCGAAACCGCCTTGTACTTTCACATGATCTCGGGTTGTGATTGTTTTAGCTGAGATCCCTAGAGATCATTTCTATCAGGTACAAGATACTGCACTCAGAAATTATTGATTTGAGATATTTATTCAAATTTAACCATTTTTACAGCAAATAATTGTCCATTACCATCCAATCGAATCCTACGACTTCATAATTTTCTATTGAATATTTCAAGAGTCAGACATGTTTTTCTTTGTGAATGGGTAGTGTTGTTATTTATAAATATGGAGTGATCTTGACCCTACCCTGCTCAAATAAAATTGAACATTACAGTAGGTATACACAAGCTGGTTGAGTGGGACAGTGCCTGCATTTTTCAGATTTCCAGACAAATGTTTATCACTGTCTTAATAACCACAAGAAAACTATGAAATTTGGTATATAGGTATGTCAGATTATTAGTACCCTTCACCCTAAATATTTTCTAATTTGAATAAGTTTTTAGCACCTAAAAAATAAGTTATGACAAGTATCAACTGGCCTCAGGTTGAGACCGTTTGGGAGATCATTTCACTTGAGATCCCTTGAGATCATCACAACTGAAAAACACTGAAATCACCCAAAACGGTCGCATCTCAGTCTCAGCCTGAGATCCCCAGAGATCGTCTCAACTGAAAAACAGTTTGCCTTTCAAATGGTCTCAACTTGAGATCGTCTCAACTGAAAAACAGGGCCCTGGGCCCTGTTTTTCAGTTGAGACGATCTCCAGCTGAGATCTGCTGAGATCCATGAGCGATCCTGAGACCGTTTGGGAGATCAATGGCTGCAGGTGTTTTTCAGTCAAGGTCTCAGTGCGCCACAGCGGATCTCGGGACGATCTCAGGTTGTGATCATTTTAGCTGAGATCATTTCTGCCAGGTACAAGATACTGCACTTAGAAATTATTGATTTGAGATACTTATACTTATTCAAATTAGACCATATTTACAGCGAAAAATTGTCCATGTCCATTTGATCCAATCCTAAGATTTCATAATTTTCCGTTGAGTATTCAAAAAGTGAGACATGTTTTACTTTTTGAATGGGTGTTATTGTTATTCACAAATATGGGATGACCTTGACCTCAACCTGCTCAAATAAAATCGAGCATTTCAGTAGGTATACAAAAGCTGCCTGAGTGGTGCAGTGCCTGCATTTTTCAGATTTCCAGATAAATGTTTATCACGGTCTTAATAACCACAGAAAAACTATGAAATTTCGGATATAGGTATGCCAGATTATTTGTAACCTTCGCTCTAAGTATTTTCTAATTTGAATAAGTTTTGGAACCTGAAAAAAATAGTTATGACAGGTATCAACTGGTCTCAGATTGAGACCGTCTGGGAGATCAATTCAGCTGAGATCCCTTGAGATCATCACAACTGAGAAACACCGATAGCCCCCGAAACGGTCGCATCTCAGTCTCAGCCTGAGATCCCTAGAGATCATCTCAACTGAAAAACAGTTTGCCTTTCAAACGGTCTCAACTTGAGATCGTCTCGACTGAAATACAGGGCCCAGGGCCCTGTTTTTCAGTCGAGACGATCGCTAGCTGAGATCTGTTCTCAGGTTGTGATCGTTTTAGCTGAGATCCCCAGAGATCATTTCTGTCAGGTACAAGATACTGCACTCAGAAATTATTTATTTGAGACACTTATACTTATTCAAATTAAACCATATTTACAGCGAATAATTGTCCATGTCCATCCTATCGAATCCGACGATTTCATAATTTTCTATTGAATATTTCAAGAGTCAGACATGTTTTTCTTAGTGAATTGGTAGTGTTGTTATTTATAAATATGGAGTGATCTTGACCCTACCTTGCTCAAATAAAATCGAGCATTACAGTAGGTATACACAAGCTGGTTGAGTGGGGCAGTGCCTGCATTTTTCAGATTTCCAGACAAATGTTTATCACAGTCTTAATAACCACAAGAAAAATATGAAATTTGGGATATAGGTGTGTCAGATTATTAGTATCCTTCGCTCTAAATATTTTCTAATTTGAATAAGTTTTAGCACCTAAAAAGATAAGTTATGGCAAGTATCAACTGGTCTCAGGTTGATACCGTTTGGGAGACCATTTCACTTGAGATCCCTTGAGATCATCACAACTGAAAAACACTGAAACCACCCAAAACAGTCGCATCTCAGTCTCAGCCTAAGATCCCCAGAGATCGTCTCAACTGAAAAACAGTTTGCCTTTCAAACGGTCTCAACTTGAGATCGTCTCAACTGAAAAACAGGGCCCAGATTCTTTGTCTGGTCGGATTTCCCTTTATTATACACCTTAGATTTCTTTTTAAATTAGCAGTCAGCGCCATTTAGAATGCAATTTTGACACGCAGAGCTGGACCGTATAATAGTGTACAGCACACAGTGGATGTACATATGTATCGACGATGGACGTACACATGTAACAAGGAGCACGTGACGAATCCGTCGTAGACGGAAAAGCGCAGTGAATATTTAGCATGTGACTAGTCCGTCATACCCGGGAAAACGCCATACGTATCAATATAATGTTTGCGCATTACGGAAATCACGGTCATTGCGCACCTGGGTATATCACACAAGGTCTACTTGCCGCTGTAGACACCAGCAGACAATATGAACACAAATATAACAAAATACATGTATTTTTGTTAAACCACGGACTTAAGTGGTATAGTAGCGTTGTGATAAAAACCTAAAAAAATCCAAAGTTCATCCTGTGTTAATGCCTTAGTTTATGATTGCAACAGCAGATGGCCTTCGTGGGCTGGCTCAGCGGCGACACCAGTGGTACCCGTAGAACTAACAAGTGATTTAGTTCACTCATTTGGTAGCATAATATTATAGAATTCCACTGACAGACTGTTACCCTCTTTGCTCATCACACTCCTTATGGGTGAAGTAGTAAGGTAGGCCTATTTCTGGCATTGCATAAACGGCTCCGACCCCAGTGAGTATTGGATTATTGTGCTATTGTGAAGACTGATATCTCTGGTTCCTGGCGAGATTTGATCAAATCCCTAAGAAGTACCTGGTATTATTTGATTATTGTTATCTATAATCTTTAATTACTAGAGATTTTCAGTGATGACAGTGCTGAGAGTCCCTCTTCTATTTCTTTTTGAGTGTGTGAAACACGCTCAGATACACTACCTTAAAAAATAAATGTTAGAGAGCTTTGAGAGGACACATATACTTTGAGTTGAAAAATTATTCGTCGGCCCGAAATACCATTCCAGTCCTTGGAAAAAAATTTGTCAGTGTCAGTGGTTTGTGTAGGGAGTCTATGTCGCGTCTACATATATGACACATATACTTTGAGCTATATCTTGCGAAGATCTAACCCTTTACTATCTGCATGAAAACTATGTGACACTGGTAGGGTGCATAAGGCAAGTATCCTAGTACATGATTCTCAAAGGAGTGCCCATCTGACCATGACCAATCACTTCAGACCATAATACCTCATTGACCCACTGGTGCTTGACATCTCTGGACCCTAATGCGATCGCGGAGATACCCACGATTGGGCGCCTACTCTCCCGTCATCTGGTGGACGTTGGCCACACTACACACGATACGGGAGTTCTCCGTTCAGTTTCTAGGGGGCAGGTCGGTCGATCTTTACAAATTTCGTTGACTATTTGCTTTGCTTGCTGAGAATTGACCATTTTGAAAATTGCTGAAAATTGACTATTTTGGATATTTTTGGATAAAAACTGTGTGCGGTCCATAACTATCAAAAATGTCCATAACTATCAAAAATGACTTGGTTTGAGACTTATGGACATTCGTCATGTCCATAACTATCAAAATGTCCATAAGTATAAAAAAATGTCCATAACTATCAAAACCTGGTTAAAAATGTGTTACCGCATTTGCGTTACATAGCGTTACTTCCCGTTATGCCCCAGTCACACTGGCGTAAAAAACGGCGTTTTTCCGTGTACGCACCTCTACGTTCTTCTACGCATTTTGAAATTTACAAATGCGGGGCAATGCGCGGGAAAACGCGGAGATGCGTAAATGAAAGTCGGAATGCGCCGAAAAACGCCACAATACGTACAAAAGCGTAAAGAAGCGTTGATGAACGTTGAGAAGCGTACTAAAACGTTAAAGAAACGCAAACAGATACGTTCCAAATTCGTAGCTAATGCCCCAGTCATGCCCCAGTCACACTGGCGTAAAAAACGCCGTTTTCCTATGTACGCACCTCTACGTGTCTCTACGCATTTTGAAATCTACAAATGCGTTGTAAAACGCCGCAAAACGCCGAGATACGTAAAAGAAAGTCGGAATGCGCCGGAAAACGCCACAATGCATACAGAAGCGTAAAGAAACGTTGATGAACGTTGAGAAGCGTACTAAAACGTTAAAGAAACGCAACAGATACCCAGTCACACTGGCGTAAAATTTGGCGTTTCTTCTACGTATTTGAATTGGTGGGGAGTACGTATTAGCTACGGATTTGGAACGTATCTCTTTGCGTTTCTTTAACGTTTTAGTACGCTTCTCAACGTTCATCAACGCTTATCTACGCATCTGTACGCATTGTGGCGTTTTTCGGCGCATTCCGACTTTCCTTTAAGCATCTCCGCGTTTTCCCGCGCATCACCGCGCATTAGTAGATTTCAAAATGCGTAGAAGAATGTAGAGGTGCGTACACGGAAAAACGCCGTTTTCTACGCCAGTGTGACTGGGGCATAATACGTACTCCCCACCAATTTAAATACGTCAAAGAAACGCCGTTTTTTACGCCAGTGTGACTGGGGCATTACCATTCAACTGCGTTATGCTACCTAAGAAAACAATACTGATCAAATCGCGTTACATTCTAATTGCGTTACGCTACCTAAGAATGCGTTATATTTATGACCACATTACATCCTAACTCCGTTATCGCGTTGTCTTTACCACATTACCGTAACTGCATTACCAATCTAACCTCGTTACAGTACTACACTTTTAACCGTGTTTGCATCCTAACCCTGTTACTGCATCACAGGTGAGCCACCTGCACGAAAAATGTACAATTGGAAAAAAGCATGTCTTTTGTATATAAAACCTTTAAAATAAGGCAAATACAGAACTATTACTTATTATGAGGTAGGCCCAGGCAAGACCTTTCTGGGCATATATATATATTGGGGTGTTCAACCATTATTGAAGGCAGTAGAAGCTCATAAATGGTGAAAATTGTGCAAAAATGAATGTCTTTTTCTAAAAAAAAAAAGGAAATTCTTGTGCATTATAAGTTAAAGAAGGTAAATGTGTTTTTTCTTTATAATATCAAAAAATATACATAATGTCCAGCTTCTTAAAAAAAGATTTAAGTCACAAGGCCAAAATTTAATTCTTTCAGAACTTGCCACTTCCAGGTCCAATTTTTGTATTCACCGTCACGGTGAGCTTTACACCTAGCAACAATATATTATAATAAGGCCTAGGATAGTGATTTTCATATATATAAAGCAAAAAGTGTTCTCTATATCTGAGAAAAATTTCAAATTTGTATCTTAAGAACTTTTCTCCCCAGAGTGGAAATTGTACTGGAAGATTTAGCGTAATAGTTAAGCGTGACGGTGAATACATTGCCGTACAGCTGAAATGGTTGGTTATAGCACAACGTAACACCTAACACAATGTCCCTCCATGGTTCCCTAACTATTTGAATACATTTTGTAAAATCAGACTATCAATATTTGCCCACTATCACCCGAAAACCTCTATGTATTCACCGTCACGAGCGTGACGGTGAATACATGGCGCGAAACATTCCCGGATAACTACCGGAAACAGTAGGCGCCTCCTAGCTTTTTTTACCGGAACTGGCTGACGAGCGTTCATGGGTGAGGAGAGGCTGTCATTTGGGTGAGTACGCGTTTAAAAATTCCATTTAATTGGCACTTATTGATGATGTGATCATGAAAATGTGTGATGTCTTGTTACTACATAGCATATAGATCATGGAGGAAACATGATTTTATATGTATTCTCACTCTATAACCTGTAAAAGATGTTTTTCAAACTTTCGGACCAGCTCCCGCACTTTGCCGGCCGCAATCTAGGGTTCCATCAATCGAACCGAACCTAGAGTGACGGTAACGTAACGGTGAATACAGAAACCGACCTGTACCTTTTATATCCGATATTCTTGAATGAAACTTTCAGCTATTCAAAATGCTTTCATTATTAACTGTAGGTGGAAGGTGTATATTTATGAATTTTCTAAATTTTGATGACTTCATTGAGGCCCAGTAGTGTGCACAACGGTTTCACTCCGTGACGGTGAATACATTTTCTAGTGAAATTATGGAAATCAGTTCTAAATCATATAATATATATAAATGACGGTGGGTTTTTCACTTCTCAAATAAGGAGGGTTCTGCAGTGAATACATTGAATTCGCTCTTTGTAATAATGAACATAGATGAAGATGCTTTATCGCACTTGCAAAATTTCGTGACGGTGAATACATTTAAGAAGATTTTTGTCTCCTGAGTTCCATACGGTGCTCTCAGTCATAAACTGTATACTTATTATTTAATCTATAACAATGTCCAATATATATTTGTATGATATTTCAACATATATTGCTAATTTATTTGCAATATACTAGAAAGAGTGCGTGACGGTGAATACATTAATTCACCGTTTCATCTGTAATTTATTTTCATTGACAACACCTGCAGTATTTCCATATGAAATTCATAGCCTACAATGATGTATATAGTTTCCATGTTTTTTTTAAATTGTAGGGTGCCTTTTTATTTAAATAAGGACTACATGTGGAATTTTTATGATACATCTACATAAAAAGTCTTTAAAATTTATAAAAGTAATAATAGTTGTTATTTACCTAACAAATGATTATATATATGTTATAGTTATTTACTTATGGTGTTTTTCTACTTCCAATCTTTAAAAGTCATCAGGTCTAGTCATCATGCCACCGAAGACCCCAGCGGAGCGTTCCCGACTTTACAGGGCCCGCCATCGGGAGGATCCGAAGAGTGAACGGCGCCGGTGCCGTGAAAAGTATGTCAAGCGTGAGGATATGGAGCGGGAGAACCAGGAAAAAGCAACATTAGAATGGGAGAGGGTGCGAATCAACACCGCCCTGCAACGGCTGTGGAAACGCTCCGCTGGGGGACCTGATGGCCAACCCACTCAGGCAAGAGCATCTGCAAGTAAGTGGTTTACAATTTTTCACCTTACTAATAGATACATTCAGCAAAACTTTATTGAGTTATGTACGTATGACTATTGATAGAATTCTTACACTTCTTATACACCAGGAATATTTTCAGTGTTAGAATATTCATTGCAAAGAGTAATTCTATTCCAAAGTAATAATGTTATGAATCATACTTTATCACAATTTTTTCCTCACTCCCAACTTTCATCCCTGCTTACAAAAAAGGAAAGATTTAAATTTCAATCATCATTAAAGACATTATTTGGAAATGAGAACTAAATGCATGCTTGCATTATTTCCAACAGGAGACCAGAGGTATGCCGCACGGGCTTCAACGTCGGCAGCGGAAGACCCGCAAGCCCCCCCCTTTGATGACAGCCTCTCCTCATCCCAGGAGCCTCTCCCCTCCCTGGACTCCACATCCACAGGGGAGGAAAGTCAGCCACAGATGTTGACACGGTAAGTGTTAATTGTTTTAACTTAAATGAGTGTTGTTCTGTGCATAACAATGTTCTTTCCATGTTTTCTCAGTTTATTTCATGAATAAAATTCCACATGAAATATATTTCCTGTCTTTCTTTTTCCATAACCACAACTCACATCACTCTTTCCATGTTTCTATTTTATAATACATGTTCTGTAAAATTTGCAAGTTGTTCTTTTTTATGTTTAAAGTTCACGGGCCAAGGCCAGGAAGACGACCATGGAGGAGGAGGTGCTGCAGGTCACACAACGTTCTTTGGAGAAGACCGACTGGACCACTTAAAATTTTCTTCTTACAAGTTCATTGATCATCTGTGATTTTCCTTTTCATGTAACAATCTTCTACATTTTCAGATCTTTTTCAACCAATGAAGCTGGCCTTTCATTAATTGACATTCTTTACATGTTTCCACATTTTATCCATCAGTTTTTATGAATGTTCTTTGCATGTATCCTAGGGAACCCTTGAAAGTCAGAATGTCATTTGCTAGTCGTAGACGAGTGAACCGTCAAGTCAGCCGTACATTCAGGCAGCTTAAGAAAGAGAGGGAACAGAACAGCCGTCTACGCAGAGAGTTGTGGCGAATGAAAAAGAAGCTTAATAGAACTAAGCATGCAGAAAAGTCTAAGGTTTTAGATGGTGATTTGTGTGTGGAGGCTGATGTAACAATCGGGTCAGATCTAAATGATTCTTTCTAGGGGGCTGAAGCAATAATCAGGTCAGATGGGCTCAGCCCAAGTAAAGTTCCCAAAATAATGAAGTCTATGTCTGCTCAAGATCTCCTTGTTTCAGCAATGAAAACAAGTATATGTAAAACTGTGCGAAAGGATTTGTTGGCAAGTGAGCCCGTTCAAAGTAGTCGTTTGACAAGCGAGATAAGCCGTCAGCTTGATGTTGACCGGTGGTTACCGAAGAGAACCGAAAAGACCCAGCGTTGTACTTTGTCTGCCGAAAAGAAGGCCCATGTATTAGAGTTTCTTCTCAGGCCTGAGAACTCTATGACCCTTCCTGGTAAGAACGATTGTATGACCTTTAAGAAAGATAAGTTACAAATCTCTGTACTGCTTGACTTTATGTCCTTTTTGTACAAAAAGTATGTGTCTGAGTTTCCTGATCAAAAGATCTGTTTGGCATCGTTTCTTCGGGCTAGGCCCCGTAATATTCGTCTTGTCCATTACATGAACCGCATGGTCTGTCTTTGTAAAAGACATCAAAACATGGCTCTTTTTTTTAAGGCTGTGAAGCCTCTAGGATTCATGCAAAATCCCGACAAATTCATTGAGGTTGGGGATGACGTTCCCACCTTGGAAGCCAAACTTGAGGAATCTTTACCTGATGTTGTAACAACAGAACAGTGGAAGCGCTGTGAGGTGACATATGGTGAAGGCCAAGTCACAAAGAAATTGAAGCTTGTCACAGAACTTCATTATAAGTCCAAATTCAAAGAGCTTTTTATCAAGGAGACAAAAGATTTTCAGTCGCATGCCGAAAGAGTGCATGTTCAGCATTCTCAGATTTTGACCCTCAAAAACAAGTTACCAATAAACCATGTAACAGCTCAGCTAGACTTTGCCCAAAACTGGGCCATTCAGTATCACCAAGAGGTACAGAGTGCCTATTATTCCAAAGACGAGATCACTGTTCATCCTATTGTGGTTAGTTATATGCAGGATGAGAAGCTTCATCATAAATCATATGTCATGGTATCCGATGAACGAAGCCACATGGCAGGCACTGTGTTAGCATTTTTGCGTGCCTTGATCCCCAGACTCCAGATTGACATTCCTGGGGTAGAGTTCATTCACTACCTCAGTGACTCCCCTACGTCACAATACAGAAATATTCACATGTTTGCCTTATTGAGCAAACATGCTGAAATCTTTGGAATACCAGCGAGCTGGTCTTATTTTGAGTCAGGGCACGGGAAGGGCCCCTGTGATGGGGTGGGTGCAGCTTCAAAGTGCATAGCCGATTTGGCAGTGAAACGGGGGGCAAACATCCAATCAGCCACAGAATATGTGGCATGTGTACAGTCAGACACATCAGCAATGACGCACATTATTGTGACATGTGCAGAAGTCGCCATTTCTGCAAGTCAGCTAAAGGAATCCCTTGTCCCAACTGGTAAAGTGAAGGGCACTATGTCAACGCATGCAGCTGTTTCAAAACAGCCTGGCACTGTCTCCCTGCATGCAACTTCATGTTTCAAAGACTGCTGTTTTGTAAACGGCCAGTTCACATTGCACTGTGAGGGGTGGAAAGAGTATGAGCTGTTTGAACGTCCTCAGCCTCAAACCAAGCCTGAGGAGGTTGAAGCAGCTGATCAGCTATTTGAACATACTCAGCCTCAAGCTGAGACTGAGGATGTTGAAATACCTGGCCGTTCTTGTATAGAAGAATTGGTACCTGATGACTATGTAGCTGTTGTTTATTCAGAGAAGTGGTTTGTGGCACAAATTCTGAATATCTCTGACCTTGTCACAGTCACTTTCATGTGGCCGACAAGCAGCCAATGTGATGTGTTCAAGTGGCCCAAAGGAAAGAGTGATGTGATGGATATTGAGACATCATCCATACTCATGAAGGTTCTGGTACCAGTAGAGATTTGCCGGAGGAAGGGATGTTTCAGCATCTCTCCGGAGACAATGAGGTCTATAATCCGGGCGTTTAAATCTTTCAAGTAATTTTTATAGTCAGAAAGTGAAACTGTTGGTATTTTATAAATGTATGAAGTAAAGAGAGATTTCACCCGCCCCCTTCCCCTGCCCTGACTCAAAAGGATTTTATATTTACGAGTTAAAGACATGCAATCTTGTGCATGCATCTAGTATAGTAAGTGTTAAATGTGGTTGAATGTTTCAGCTTAAACTGTTTAAAAAGAAGTTTTATATCAGAGGCGACCCACCACAGATTAAATATAGTCTGTGGTGGGTGGCCTCTGATACAAAGTATTGGCAAAGTATTTATACCAGAGGCCACCCACCACAGATGCACTAATCTAGTTTGTGGTGGGCGCCTTCTGGTCAACAGTATTGGGTATAGCACAAAGTGCAAAGAGAGAGTTCACAGTTTTAAAAAGTATCAATAGTATGCATTTATATAAGAGGGCCCCCACCACAGATTATTTAGTCTGTGGTGGGTGCATGAGTACATGTGCATGTGCACATATAAATTTGTTATCTAAGCAAGATGATAGTATCAGTAAATACTATCATCTTGCTTAGCTAAGACATCTATAAATGTGCACATGTTCATACATACTCTAGTATTTACTTTTGAATGTATCACTGACCTGATTTTGCTCAGCCCTCCACACTTCAGGTCAAATTAGAAGGAAAACCCCTCAAAGATTAAAAATTATTAATCTCTGATGGGTTTTCCTTCTTATTTGACCTTTTTTTTCTGTGCATAGCACAACAAAAGTCAAACATTTTAAAAAGGTAACTAAGTAAGAGTAAAGCAAAGAAAATGTAATACAACTCCTGTGTCAACCTGTGTAAGCCTTTTTTAAGTGGCAAATCAGAAGGGCCTCCCATAAAAGATTAAATAATATATATGTTCAATCTTTTATGAGTGGCCCTTCTTATTTGACTTTATTTTGTGACAGTATGACCCACACAGTTAATGCAAGTGCAAAAAACACACATACGGTTTCTATCTGTTAAATATCTGCATGACGTTATGGTAAATACATGCCTATTGTATTCACCGTAACGCCACTTTTACTGATTGCAGTTATAGAAAGGATTATTAGATACAGTGAAAATAAGTCCCTTTGATTAGGTGGAATTGCACCTATGTACTACAGTACAAATAAGCTGTTCCAGTTGTGTATTGCTGTTTTAAGAAAGCTATGATGATAATTACAAATCAACCACACAATCGTATGTTGTACCAAGTTTGAATCAGATTGGCCTTTTCTGTACAATTATGTGGTTTCTAGTTATGCTTAATTGTGTTATCAGGCAGGAAAAGGCGTTTATTTGTTGAAAATTCCAAATTATGTCTCCAGTAACTGGAACTTCTTCAGCTGTGTGTGGTGTGTATTCACCGTCACTTTTCAAGTATTCACCGCAACGTGATGTCTGTTGACATTAAAACCATGTGAAATTGTGCGAACTCTTTCCTTTCATCATGTATCAGGACGTTGAATGTCTAGAGTATCTTTTCAGACAGAAATATTAAGGTTTCAATGTATTTTGCTCTTCGCTTCTGGTTTGTGAAAGGTGGTGGAATGTTAAATTTCAACTTTTAAGTCTAAATTGAGAAAAAAAAAATCAAATTTGTACCAAATCGCTGCCTACCCAGCTTCTTCATTGTGTTATCAAACAGGAAAAGGCATTCATTTGTTTTAAAATATCATTGTGTCTTCAGAAGTTTCTTCAATAGCCAACCTATTGTTTCTGTATCTTCCGTCACGCTTTATGTATTCACCGTAACGAAGTGATTTCGCATGTCAGAGATACACTATAGGTGTTTTTCTTCTATAAAGTTAATATTAATGCAGCCACACTAATAAAAAGATTATTTTTATTTACAACTATATGTGTTTCATTAATTCTTTTTAGAAATGTAGTTGATATTAATACATGTATACAGTTCTCTACAGCAGAAATATATTACGTAAGTGGAAATTTATAATTTATTTGCCAATAAACACCTTCTAAAATAGAAGAATAGACCATAATAAAGTGAAAATAGATTTAAAATTACTGTATTTCCATACATTTATTGATACTAATTTTTACAAAGGTGATACTGCTGAAATGTACTTCCTGTATTCACCGTTACGCTATTTCACGACTTTTCCTAGATAGCACTGTGTGTACATAAGTAAAGACTTTCTCTAGGGGATTTGTTTTTGTGAAAGTACACATGCTAAAGTTAATGGACAAGAGTAAATAAATATCTAGAACTAACTGATACTTTTTTTATGTGTTCTGACAATAGAATATAAAATTTAAGTAAAGAAATAGCTGAATTTCTTTATAAATTACTGGAAATGGTATTGAAAAATATGGAAATGTACTAGGAGTAATGCCTAAAAAATCGTTTTCCCCTAAGGACATTTCCCTTTGCTATTAGAGTGCATTAGAAAATTTAATTTAGATACTAAGGATATTTTCATATATCCAACCATTGCTTGCCAGGCCCAAACGTGACGGTGAATACATGTGCTATGAGGACCATTTCTCTAGAAAATTCTCCTGAGACAACCATTTCAGAAAGGATGAGGAGATTTCAGGTATGTACACTTGAGACCCTTCTCTACCAGGAAAAAAATATAAGAAATCATTTAGGAAAGTTTTTTGTTTTTTTTCTAAAATACCCAATTGTACATTTTTCGTGCAGGTGGCCCAGTTACCGCATTACCATACTAACCCTGTTACGCGTTACCATACTAACCCCGTTATGCGTTACCGTTCTAACCGCGTTACCATACTAACCGGGTTACGCGTTACCGTTCTAACCGCGTTACCATACTAACCGGGTTACGCGTTACCGTTCTAACCGCGTTACATTCTAACCGCGTTACGCGTTACCGTTCTAACCGCGTTACATACTAACCCCGTTACGCGTTACCGTGCTAATCGTAGAAACGTGGTCAATTTTTTATTTCTATCAGGAGGTGAATCGTAGACCATATCGGTGCCATATCGTACTAGGTGGACGCCAGGCCTTACCATGTTACCATGGTAAAGCCCATTACCGTGTTATCTTTCTATCTGAATTACATCTTAATCTTGTTACCATTACTACATTACCACATTACCATTCTAACTCGTTAAGGTCATATCGCGTTATCGCGTTATCATTACCACTGTGCAGCCCATCCGCCACCTATGCTGTCCCTCCACGATACTGTCCCTCAACCATACTGCCCCTCCACTATACTTACCCTCCACCATACTGTCCCTCCACCATACTGTCTCTCCACCATACTAACCCTCTACCAAACAACCCCTCCACCATACTGCCCCTCCACCAAACTGTCCCTCAACCATACTGCCCCTCCACCATACTGTCCCTTAACCATACTGCCCCTCCACCATACTGTCCCTCAACCATACTGCCCCTCCACCATACTGTCCCTTAACCATACTGCCCCTCCACCATACTGTCCCTCAACCATACTGTCCTCTGACATACTGCCCCTCTACTATAATGCCCCTCTACTACACTGCCCCTCCACCATACTGCCCCTCCACTATGCTGCCCCTCCACCAAGCTCCCCCTCCACCATGCTGCCCATCCACCATGCTGCCCCTCCATCATACTGCCCCTCCACCATACTGCCCCTCCACCATACTGTCCCTCCGCCATACTGCCCCTCTACTATATTGCCCCTCCGCCATACTGCCCCTCCACCATGCTGCCCCTCCACCATACTACCCCTCCACCAAGCTGCCCCTCTACCATACTTTCCCTCAACCATACTGCCCCTCTACCATACCTTCCTTCAACCATACTGCCCCTCCACCATGCTGCCACTCCACTATACTACCTCTTTCCCACACTGCCCCTCCACCATACTGCCCCTCTACTATACTGCCCCTCCACCATACTGCCCCTCCACCAAGCTCCCCCTCCACCATGCTGCCCTTCCACCATGCTGCCCCTCTATCATACTGCCCCTCCGCCATACTACATCCATGCATCCCCACATCCTATATCCCCACATCCTACATCCCCACATCTCCACCTCCATATATCCTACATCCTACATCTCCACATCCATATATCCACATCCATATATCCATACGTCCCCACATCCTACTTCCCCACATCCTTCATCATTACATCCCTACATCCTACTTCCAACATCCTACATCCCCACATCCCTACATCATACATCCCTCATCTTCACATCTATACATCCTACATCCCCACATCTCCACATGCATGCACCCTATATCCCTACATCCTACATCTTCACATGCATATATCCATACATCCCCACATAATGTGGGGATGTATGGATGTGGAGATGTGGGGATGTAGGACGTATAGATGTTGAGATGTGGGGATGTGGGATGTTGGGAAGTAGGATGTGGGGATGTATGGATGTAATGATGTTGGGATGTGGGGAAGTAGGATGTGGGGATGTATGAATATATGGATGTGGAGATGTAGGATGTAGGGATATAGGATGTATGGATGTGGAGATATAGGGATGTAGGGATGTGGGGATGTGGGAAGTAGGATGTGGGGATGTATGGATGTAATGATGTAGGGATGTTGGGATGTAGTGATTTAGGGATGTGCAGATGTAGGGATGTGGGAAAGTAGGATGTATGGATGTAGGATGTATGGATGTGGAGATGTAGGATGTGGGGATGTGGGATGTAGGGATGTGGGGATGTAGGATGTGGGGATGTAGGGATATGGGGATGTAGGATGTGGGGATGTAGGGATATCGGGATGTAGGGATGTAGAGATGTGCGAAAGTAGGATGTAGGAAAAATGGATATGGAGTTGTGGGAATGTAGGATGTGGGGATGTAGGATGTATGGATGTGGAGATGTAGGATGTAGGGTAGTATAGCGGAGGGGCAGTATGGTAGAGGGGCAGAATGGTGAAGGGGCAGTATAGTGGAGGGGCAGTGTAGTACTTAGAGGGTCAATATGGGAAAGGGGCAGTATTGTGTAGGGGCAGTATGGGAGAGGGGCAGTATGGTGGAGGGGCAGTATAGTGGAGGGGCAGTCTAGTAGAGGGGCAGCATGGGAAAGGGGCAGTATGGTGGAGGGACATTATGATAGAGGGGCAGTATGGTGAAGGGACAGTATGGTGGAGGGGCAGTATGGTAGAGGGGCAGTATAGTAGAGGGGCGGTATGGGAGAGGGGCAGCATGGTGGAGGGGCAGTATGATAGAGGGGCAGTATTGTGGAGGGGCAGTGTAGTAGAAGGGCAGTATGGTGGAGAGGCAGTATGGTGGAGGGACAGTATAGTCTAGGGGCAGTATGGTGGAGGGGCAGTGTGGGAAAGAGGCAGTATGGTTGAGGGACAGTATGGTGGAGGGGCAGTGTAGTAGAAGGGCAGTATTGGAGAGGGGCAGTATGGTGGAGGGACAGTATGGTGGAAGGGCAGTATGGTGGAGGGGCAGTGTAGTAGAGGGGCAGTATGGGAGAGGTGCAGTATGGTGGAGGGGCAGTATGATAGAGGGGCAGTATTGTGGAGGGGCAGTGTAGTAGAAGGGCAGTATGGTGGAGAGGCAGTATGGTGGAGGGACAGTATAGTCTAGGGGCAGTATGGTGGAGGGGCAGTGTGGGAAAGAGGCAGTATGGTTGAGGGACAGTATGGTGGAGGGGCAGTGTAGTAGAAGGGCAGTATTGGAGAGGGGCAGTATGGTGGAGGGACAGTATGGTGGAAGGGCAGTATGGTGGAGGGGCAGTGTAGTAGAGGGGCAGTATGGGAGAGGTGCAGTATGGTGGAGGGGCAGTGTAGTAGAGGGGCAGTGTAGTATAGGGGCAGTATGGGAGAGGGCCAGTATGGTGGAGGGGCAGTATAGTGGAGGGGCAGTATGGTGGAGGGGCAATTCCAACAAATATAATTGAATCATTTTTAATCATAGTTGTAAGTGTGATTTGTAGTTATTATTGTTCCTTATATTGACATTGATAAGTTATGAGAAGGGTTATGAGCTGGTAGGTATTGAATATGTAATATGTGTACAAGTGTAATATGTAGGCCTATGCAAGTCTATACCGTACCGGTATATTATGTATAGTTAAAAATTGAAATCTTGAAAAATAAAAAAAATAAAAATCTCAGATGTGTGTGGGGGGTTGAAACCTATCCTTGGTTTTTTATTTCGTGTTTCTACGACCATTATTAACGTAGTAATCGTCCGTCTCTGGTACCATTGCAGTTGACCACGTTTCTATGATTAGCAGGTAACGCGTAAAGGGGTTAGTATGTAACGCGGTTAGAACGGTAACGCATACCGCGGTTAGAATGTAAGGCGGTTAGAACGGTAACGCGTAACGCGGTTAGAATGTAACGCGGTTAGAACGGTAACGCATAACGCGGTTAGTATGGTAACGCGGTAAGAACGGTAACAAAGTTTCCGCTTATGCGGGGTGTCCGCTTACGTAAGGTTAAAATAAACATCTAATAGAGGGAACCGTCCGGGCAAAGGTGTCCGTTAACGCGGGGTGTCCGTTAAGTGGGGTTCTACTGTATATATAGTACATTTACTTCTCGGCCATGCTAGAGAAGAGCATGTATGCGTCTATGGGGAGCAATGCTAAGTCTATGGGGGTTTACATTTGTGTTTATATCTCCGTTAATATTTTACCAATATTAACCATAACTTAGAGAAATACCAATCAGGTCATGCCCAGACTATATCTGAAGAGTTTTAAATGCCAACATTTAGGAGGGGGGATAAAAACAATAAAAAAAAGTTTGTGACACCCAGTATTCCTAGGTGGTGGCCCATCCTACTGATTGGGCTCAACATAGCTTTACTTCGGTGATCAGATGATCACTCGTCTGAACGTTTCCTACATTCTTCTCCACTTGCTTGTAAACGTGTGTGGCCACCTCCATTTAAATGAGTGTGCTGTCATCAAAACGAGTGTGCGTTCATCAAAATGAGGTTGGAGGATTGTACACACCTAGTGTGTAAACACTAAACAGCTAAATCTTTGGGGACGAGGTATTTAAGTGTGTAAAAATAAGTGTCTGAGTAGTTTAAAATCTAATGGTGTTTAGATACTTGCGTGTAAATACTGTAAGTGTGCGTGAATTGAACAGTGTTTAGGAAATCTAGTGTGGATAATCAAACACACTTTTTACAGTGTATAGATGAAATATATACATTTTTAACACAGTGATAACAAGTCACATAACAGTAAACATATTCTGAACCACTCCTTTAATCCTATGGAGCCAGATGGTATATAAACGGGAAAACGTCCGTCCGAGTGACATTTTACAGAATTACAAGGTCATTTCGATGGAATTTCCCAGGTTTACACAGAGTTTTGCCCCACTGAAGCTATATATCACCTTAAAGTATGTCCCCAGGGGATTGTCTTTCATATAATTGATAGTGCCTACCTAACTCTGTACTCCTGTAAACCTAAAAGACAAGTAGTGTATATTTAGGGACCTAAAATACTTGACATACCCCTGTATGAAACAACTCAGTGTAAAGGAACATACCCATTAACACTCACCAGAACACCCAAAACGTAACCTTTAGACGCACTTCAACAAGAAAAAATATAGAAATAAGCACCAAAATCATACTACAACTTGTATGGCTGCCCCTAACCAGTAATACACCCAAATGTCACTTGCCTGGACATCGTTTTCAGGGTGTATAGTTTCCTTGAGTTTTGCAACGGTTTTCATATTTAACTCGTAACACTTCATGATCAGGTCCCAACACCTATACATTACTAACAATAAGAACTTTGAGATACTTCAAGGTTTATTCACAGACCCCCCCCCCCCCCCATTTCACCCAGAACCCATATGCACACTTGTGATTTATGTCCTCCAACTGTCGGTCACATTGTTTCTGGTATCCATTGGAGTAGGAGGAATTGAATAGGCAGCCATTTTGTCTTTATTGGTTTAGTGTGCAGATTGCCGCTTTCCATATACTACTTACATGGTTATTTGAGCAGGGGTTTGTTTAGCACTGTTTTCTGGCTAATACACAATTTTACAGTTCAAATGTAAACATACAACTAATTGGTATATGATAAAGGGTGTAAATAGGTGTACTTATGTCAGAAATGGTGGTTTTCTGTCATATGGTCTCTCCTTCCTTTATTCTCCATGGCCTAGTTGAGCTCAACCGAAAGGCCCGGCCCCACTGAAGAGAAGACACGTTTTATGGGGCCATAAACGGCCAGCCGGGGTATTTATGGCCCCAAGTGCGACGGATCCATCGCATTCAATCGCAAGAAAAACCCAGGGTATGCCCAGTGGTGAAATCATCACAATGCTCCTGACTTCACCAATTTGATAACTGCCTCTGTTCCTACTATAACTTCTTTTATAATCTGTAATTATAGTGAGCTTCATATGGGTTAATTAACTCTGACATGATTAACGCACAATACCAACTGATTTCAGATACCTAGACCAGGGATTACGACCACCTGTAATCTCCGCCTGGTGAATTACACTTATTGGTTTAGACGAGGCAGGAGTGCTTTCAAATGCAGAATTACACTTATTGGTTTGATATGGATATTCTATATTTGGTGGATAATAAATATTTCAAAAACAATTTGTCGATGTGTTCTAGCCAAGTCTTCAATTCTGATAATAGATAAGAAAAGTCTATGTAGTAGTAAAAAAAGTCGGTTCTGTGATAAATGCTTTGTATCACCTTGACTATCTTAGTGGTTGCACTATCATCTACACCTTATCTGATAGTAAATGCTTAAAGCAAGTACAACTTTCTCCTGCTTTCAAATATATGAAATACTCCATATGATACCCATGCGAAAAATCTGTCACAGATCATGAATATTTCAAGATGCGCGATGCGATGAATCCATCGCATCGTACACAATCGCACACGCGCTCAAGTCCGGCCCTACAGACGTGACTGTGTGCGATGCGACGGGCGGCGCCGTTTTAATGACCCTCGCCGGCCGTTTATGGCTCTTTATTGACTTGCAACAATCGCATCGCACAAGTGGGGCCGTGCTTTAAAACTATCCTGATTGTGACTGTTCTGTTTTATTCTGCTCATAAAACTTTAGTTTATGGGTGTGTTGGTAAGCTGAGCTTTGAGAAAATACTACTTTTGTCACCATCTAATTATGTTTGTGTGAGGCAGTGAGTATTGTGTATCTATATGTCTGATTTATTCACTAGGTGGCAGTAGTGTAGTAGTTACATTTCTTTTATTATATTTTTGTATAAATTTTATTTTCGAAAAGCTAATTTTTCATTTTTCAAAATATAATGAACATAGAGCTTGGTTTCTTCATCAATGTGTTACCTATGAATATTTCCTACTTAATATGCCTGCTTTTAGGGCCTACACAGTAGAGAATTACCTGGTTTGAGGCGCTTACTGCAGACACCATAACGGATTTAACCCGACCGGCCTCTTAGTCAGAACAGAGTGGCAACAGAGGTGGCAGCCAATCTAGGTAGGTCATTCCCCTGACAGTATACGATCATCATTACCCGATCCTGCGAGATTTGCTTTTCTGCAGGCTCCAAGCGCGAAATGATTAAAGAGGCCCTAATGAAATTTCAAAATCATAAGCCCAGCTGGATGAGCACTGAACTCCTAACTTTTAAAATCAAACACCAGAAAAAAGGGGATTTCCATGGAATGGAAAACTGACATTTCTAACAAGTTCTACTCCAAATTAACGTCTTACAAAGATTCAGTCAGAGGAAAACACTCCAGTAGCAAAAGGGATATATGCGGGAAGGGGCTGCAGGGACAGAAGCCCACTGACCTTAGTATTAGGCAGACAAACGCACATCATAGTATTATAGAATATACCATCTTTTAATACATTCCATATCACTGCATTACAACCATAATGTAATCTTCAAAATGAAATCCGGACTACTTAAACGTACAACAGAGGTGCAACAAGAACTAACATCTCAATCATTTGTGGCCCACAGCAATTAATCAATACCACCACAATGGTCAAAATCTCAGACAGTATTCAAGTATTTTGCTTTAAAAGCAATACATGTTCGTAATCTTATAAGAAAGCCTTTAGCAGAGAGAGTCTGGCTACAATCCAGCCACTGAGTCACATACATCCACTGAGACAAAGGTGTGGACGGATGAGAAGTAGACACTTTGGCACAGCAGATAGTTTTATCCCTGATATGATGCCACTGTTACAGACAGAATTTGATGGCCACAGGCAGTCCTGTACAAGATTTTGGGTAGGCTGTATGCATAACTATTCATAAAGGAGACAACAAACAAATATTCCTAATAGAATAAAGGTATATATAATATACAAGTATAATAATGCAGACGCCCAATTGCAGGTTACTGTTAATGTTATTTTTATATAATATGTTGTGGATACAATGGATGCTAAAATATTGTATGCCATTTAAACCAACTGTTTACTTCGAAGTATTATTTATAATTCATATTGTCAGATTCTAGGTAAGTTTATGTATATAAATTCCTCGATATCTACACAACCTTTTGCTCTTTTTTTTAATAAAACAATGTCTGCTGTTATATCACATAAGGCCATATACGCACAATGAAAATTGCACTTTGTTGTTTTAGGATATACAGATGTATATCACATAGTTATATGTAAAAGAACACGGGTATAGCATAAAAACATCTCAAATGTAACACCCATCAGGGACCTTACACTATACCTTGAACCAAAAACTACAGCAACTACGTTACACAATCACAATTTTTCGTATGGGTAAGGAGGGGCATATTTGTCTGCCATAAGTCTGACAAACCTTTACATGACTCAAAGCAATAGCCAGCATCAAATATCTTAACCGCCTCGTTATCCCATATGCAATCTGTAGATCATTATCATTATTCAAGGTTAATGATGTCGAAAAGACTGCATCTTAATCAAACCTAATGGCATCAAAGCTATTATACAGCACTTGTGACTGTCTGACTCTAACATATATCACTGACACACTCAAAATATATATATATTATGGCATTAATGAACACGACAAAACTTCGTAAACGTATTTTGCTTCCCTGTCAAACCTCTTTTACACACTCAAATTCTCTTAACTCACTCTTGTGTATACTGCATTTGATAAAAGGGTTACTTCAAAACATAAGCAAGAGTAATAGTATATGAGGAAATAAGGTCTACTTGCGGTAAAGAAAATACATGTACATACATATCTATACATTATTGAAAACAAATCTATGCAAATATAGCGAGAGACAGATAAGAATATCACAATTTACTTTTTTAAATATGACACGGAACCAATAGTAAATGGTGTAGGAAATATAGAAACATTAAGAAAATTGTCTATTCTGTCCACAACTTTAAGATTCTAACCTGTCATTACATTATTATCTCAGCACCAAACTGAGCCAACACTTCCCCAACTAAGCTTGGCTACGATCTTAATCAATTTAAATCTTTACCCTAATTGACCCTATTCACACTGGCACCATCTTGTAATGGCCGCCTATGCACGTCAATCGAAAACGAGGCGAGCCCTCTCCACTCAATCCTGAGCAATGATAAAAATACTAGTGTTTCTCTAACATGAAAGATGGAAATCGCTCTCACATCTACACTAATCGGCCGATTTGTATAAACAATACATTTTTAGAAAGCTGAGACTTAAGCCTATCTGTTGGGATATATATGATATACCTGTCTTATGGATAAAATCTCCTGTCATCGAATAAAAATCGAAATTGTTTAAATGAATAACATTAAAATATGTTACTTTCCTGTTTTCACAGCCATTTAATGAAATTCTATCGCGATGACATATAGAAATAAACATCCTACCCTTTTAGGCATCTCAAGACGATTAAAATGATACCTATATTACCAGGTTGTGATGGATATTTCCTGGGGTAATAGAGCATTATATGATAGATGACAAGGAGTCAATAAGAGCACTAAAAATTAGATTTTCTGATACCATTGTATTTCTGATACTGGCTTTGATACAAAGTTGTCAAAGATTGCAATGTTTTGCAAGTTCAATATTTATTTCCCTGTATATTTCATTTTCTTAATTTTTCTTTTGTAACAGGTTTACTATTTCAGACTTAGAACACTATCAAATATCAGAAAATCATGTTTTGAGTGCTCTTTTTGTCATCTGTTTTGATAGACCATTATCTCAGGAAATATCTATCACAACCTGGTAATATTGGTATCATTTTAATCGTCTTGAAATGCCCATTAAATATAAGATGTTCATTTCTACAGGTCATCGCGATAGATTTTTCATTAAATTACAGAGAAAACAGGAAGGTAACATGTTTTAGTGTTTTACCCAAAGCAATTCCAATGTTCAATCTATGCCAGGAAATCATAGATATAACACAGGTATATCATATATTTATATACCAACAGATAGGCCTAAGTCTCAGCTTTCTAACAATGCATTAATTGTAAAATTCGGCCGTTTATTAATGACAGGAGAACGATTTATATTTTCATTATTATAGTTCTATCAGGCACTTGCTACAGTGGTGGCTTCACTCTGACAGCGCTCGCCTCGTTCTGGAGTGCGGAAATTTCGCTGGTCCCCGGCTGGTACATATCAGACACATAGAAACCAGCGCAACCCGTTATCACGGCGACTGCCGCGCCACGCTTATGTGCAAGTGGTGAATTCTGCCAATATGATCAATGGCTGACACCAAAAAGAGTCATCAAGGCAAGATTCGAGGCCAATCGAAATTCCTACAAAACTAGATGAGAGCTAAGCTCTATTAAAAAAATTAGGTAACTTCAGAAGCCTTATCTAAAACTCCTAAAAAGAAATAGAGAAGCATTTATAACACAAAAATACGATTTAAATATCATACTATTTTGGAACATAATAGCTATGAGTCGATGTATATCTATTCTAATCTCTCTTGATTACACCGTTATTATTTGGAGAGAAATAAATGTAAAACTGAATAGGAAATGCTACTCTAAAATTGTGGGGCTGCCGGTGTGTAGGAAATCTCGGAATTCCGTCATTTGTCGGCAAACTTGTATCCTTGTATATAAACACATCACTAATACAAATACAATGTACTTTCATTTTGACATATTATGGTGCAAGATGCATCAGCTGTATTGTATCCTAGCGGAACATGACTGTGTTAAAGAAATCCTCTATTCCTTTCACGACCAAAAGTACGACCACATCAACGTGCTTTTAGTTATATACAGGAATGTCAGTTGGGGTCAGGAAAATATAGAGATAATCTTTTTCATATGAAATTTACTGCCTATACAGAGACTGAGAGAACACATCAGTGTCAGCCGTATATAGGGTTGAGGGTATCTGGGCAAGTTAAAATCACTGTTCTATTTGCGTACATGGGGCTCAATCTATAATATTTTTTATTTAGATGGGAATATTTATTTTATAAACTGGAAATGAAAACGAGGATTTCCATGGAAAATTAACATCCCTGTATATAGAAAATCAACAATGATTTAGCAATGGTATTGACATGCTTCCAACGATATCTGCTAGGTGGCACTTCTATCTATGCATAGATAAGACATTATTCTTTAATTGACAAGGTCATACGAGACTAATAACTAGACACACAACTGTAGATTACTAGTACAGTGTATATAGTCAATGCAAAACAATGGGATCCATCTAACCTATGATGAAGTTTAAATTGCAGTCTGTATATGTAGTATTCATTGATATGAACTTGAAAGTAGTGTAGCAGTAGCATTTTAGATTTCGGTTGTCAACTGTAGTCATAGATTTTCAATACAAATATGAAATGTGAAGACGTGGTACTAACACCTCTAAGGCAGTAAAAAGAATATGGATATTGTGCCGAAAACGACATTTTCAGTCACATGAACGCCATTCTCAGCACATGCACAGGAAAAGTACTGCTAGACATATTTCTGTGTCCTTGTGTCATTTCTGTCAGGATGGCAGGACATACATAGGTACAACCTTTCAATAATTGACAAATTTGTGATTACCTTACTGTTTATAATGAGTGTTATGACTTAAGGCAATTCAACATCCTGATATCAAGGCATAGTAGTGCATGGTCTGCTCAGGAATGGTAAATGCGTATGATTTCCGTGATCTCCTTACGGCAGATGGGGCAGCCATCATGGCGGTTGTTTAATGACTTGGCACATTCCATGCACGTTATCATGTGATGACAAGGACAGAGTAGAGAGTCACGGGGTCGGTCCATGCATATAGCACAGTCTCTGTCACTGTCTGAAAAAGTACCTGTAAAAGAGACATCTACATGAATACATGTACATATGACAACATGTGCAGAGTAGTGAGTCAGGAGACTGGTCCATACAGTCTGTCACTAAATCAATAGATAACTGTAAAACTAAATGACTTAATATTTACCCGAGGTCCTTATTTGTTATGAACAGGGATGCCAGTAAGGTTTGATAAAAAAAGAAATATCATTAGTAAATTACACTATTGATATTTCTTCAGGTCTCGACGATGTGACCATCCACATTGTAGACTTTGTCTTCGCTCGCCCCAATAGCGACAGGGCAAAACACCTTCGTGACCTACTGGAGTTCAACTGGATTCAGAGACTCCACACAAATGCCCCCTTGGGGCTGAATGTCATGGACCCCAACCGCCATTAACACTCTACAGGATTTTCCCAGAAGAAGTGATTGTTCTAGCCACGTCAAAAATTTTTTTCGATCAACGATCCAGTCACTTCTTCACCGAAGTCACATATGTCTGCTCGACGAGAGCCGACAGAACCGTTCGAATAATATTAACCTGGTTAATATTGACATAATTTACACACTCCCACTGTCTGTAAAGATGAAATGAAACCCCCCCCCCCCCCCCGGTGTTTCTGACAATAACCCTGTCTGACCCCATCTCAACTCAGAAATGAAAGACATGTTTATTCACCTGACACACCATGTGACAGGACCGCTTCTTTAGTTTCTAGATTTCCTTGATGGACATATCATTTAAATCTAAAAACATCAGTGCAGCCTGAAGATTCCCTAGGATGAAACCGCTGTGGTTGTCATGCCCACACCCTGACAACATCAGACATGCCCAATTTGTGACACACAAACCGCGATGTCAACATCTTGACACTAAGCAAATCACCACGATTCCGCTACTGTCACTATGGACGTCACAATCGAACGGTTCCGATGACGTAGCCGATAACAGACATCGAGCTCATTCAAGCGGTAGCTGCCAATGAGATAACACTTAGCCTCGTCTAAACGATATTATATCAACAAACACAAATTCCAATCACCATATAAACATGTACTATCCAGCTAGGAACGTATCTATATATGGAAGACATGTGTTTTGGTGATCATTCAAAGCCCCATTAAACATGTTCATAAAATCCGGTCGATCTGACCTTTGGCTAATCCTGGAATGTATAATTATTACTGCCTAAGATTGATGAGAGCAGAAATAAAAGTGGGCGTAAAAGAGATTTTTATTTTCACTAATTGTATTTTCCAAAAGCAAATGTACTCCAGATTACCTAATTATTTTGATCATACATGTTTCGGTGACGTTGTGAAGTTTGCCTGATGGGTTGAATATTGTTTTGCAAGGTAAATATGGAAAACAGTGGGATATTCAAAATCACGTTAAATAGACCGCTCTACTAGATTATGTACTCGAAAGTAAGTTCAAATCAGTGGATTAATATGTTTAGGGAATGTTATAAAATTAAAAAAATTATTTAACTGCGGCACCCTCAATGTGTACTCACCTTTCTTTCGCTCCTCTCTTTGTTCTTCTGTGAGAATAAGTGGTTCTCCACCAGAACGCATGAACAGGGTCTTCCCCATGTGTTCTAAGAGACTGCGCACTGTAAAAGGTAAATGGATCTTCTCTAAAACTTGTTTCGATATAATGGATATATACCATGGAAATAAATAGATATGCAAATTCCTCATTATAAAAATGATCAATCTGTTTATCACCCGTTTGAATAATTCATAAAATTCCATAGTATTTATGAAATTCTATTCTCTATAGTTTCCACTACTGTAAATAAAATTAGGAAGAGATATTTGGATTGCATTTGAGAATATTTTTAAAATCTAAAAATAATGGTCGCACGAGGACGTTGATCAATGGAGGTGCCTAGAATCCTTTAATAGATCATTTTCTCCCACCAAAGGATCTAATCACGAAATTGTTATATACCAGCAGTTGCTAAAGCTATGTGCCACACCGTTATATCTCAGACTTACTACAAAAAAAACCCCAAAATTTTAATACTAGGGATTTAGTACTTGAGAGGAAAATGGATATGAGACTATGAAATACATGCGGACAAGAACAATTATATCTATTAATTAATTAACCGTCATGTACCATTTAAAGCAACTTTGTGGTCATTCTTCGTCATGAAGAAGTGAATTATTAGTCTCCAATATAACTTATGGCTATTGTGTCCTACAAAGACTGTCCCAACTTTTCCCTAAGTATTCAGTACCTAACTTAAATTCAAAATTCATATGGCCACGTCGTATCATTTCCTAATTTAAATTCATAATAGTCAAGATGATTTGAGGAAGATATTCCCTCAAAACCAGTAGGACTAGTCTTCTTGACTAATTAATAAGGAGTCAATAAAGAGTTTATAATAGTCAACCAAATTTGTGATGAGGAATTTGTTTTTTTAAGATCTTGAAGCCAACAATTTATAAATTGTTCTCTTTGTAATTTCAATCTTACGTAAATTTAATAGGATGATCTTACCGCGGTCAATAACTTCTGTTGACGTGTGGACACTTGTGGTAAATTCTACCTCTGGGATATAGTAGATCGGGTACAGAAAGCGAAGTCCTAAGGTCCTCTGTTTAAGAAACATTAGTAATATCATTATATTAGGTAGTCACGGAGTCCCTCTGATTTGCCCGCGTTTGTTCAGCCTCATGTATTAATAAAATTGATTCGTAGCAGCTCTCATTTATGATAACATCTAATGTATGTCTTAACTAAAATGATTTCAATATTTGCAACTTTAAGAACAAGGAGAACTTATTAAGGGGGCGGCAACGTTCTGTGTTGTATTTGTAGAAATGGGAATAACTCAACAGGTAGAAGGGCACTGACAAGATAAAACTTAAAAGTTTACACCCAAACACAACCCATATTATTACTAGATATGTGCTGATTGATATTGGATTACTGACAGGACAGCACAAACGTGCATGTCTGTAGATGAACAACTCACTTCTTTGTAACCTGTTCGGTCGAAAATGTCCGTGAGGGCGAGATGTAATGTGTTAGTTGCTAGGACCGCCTTCGGGCTGCACAGATGGGAGATTCCTACAATGATAAAGTTAGGAGAAAAAGATTGAAAGTTGCCAAGCACCCTAGCAGATGACTAGGGAACTAGGTAGTCTGAGACCGGGTATCAGACAACCTAGATTTCCCTCATTCTAGTCAATCAACTAGAGATATTCAGCGCAAAGATTAAACTTGCTACGATGCTCATATTCTGAACCTTGAGGCTGAGGCTTGACAATCGACAGTGTAAGGAGCGTTATGGAGTCTACGGTGCTTTATGACAATATCTTGAATATTTGGGTAGAACGGTTGCTTTCATTTATAAAACCTGCCTTCTTTTTTCATTCAAGCTGTACCAGTGTTTCTTAATTTATTGGAAATGTTGACAATGTGTCCTTGCCACAGGCGAAATGTTGAAAATCCATTGAAAAATGGAAGTCTGTAAACGCTGATATGGTACGAATCGGTAGGATACTCTTTTGATCATACATTGTGTACATTCATGGCTAGGGGCGTGGTGAGAGCCGATAGAGTTGCTTTTTGGAGCAAGTGTGGCAGTCCCATTTCCCTCACACACTCCCAATACAGGTGTTGCCATTCAGCGCCGCCTAACGGCCCAATGTCTAGTAACGCGGCAGCTCGGACAAACACCGTGATTCCAGATAAAGTGTGAACGGTGAGTGTGATTGCTGGAGTGTTGTTTTTTGACAGATTAAATTGTTGGAACAAACAAGGGTATTGTATCAAAAAGTCTGGGATGTCTAAACTTTATAGTTGATAATTATCTTGGTTTTAGATAGGAAAAAGATAAGCATATAACTGCTGGGTCTGCCAATGTATTAATGTGTATGCAGTTTCAGTGTTCCTGTCTTATCTAAGGTATATCTAAAGTATCATTCAGGTGATATGCATGTATGATACATCAAATTGGAGCTGGGATACCATAGAATATGATGAAATCGTTGTTATTTCTCTGAAAAGGATATACACGGGTATTATCAACGTATTACGCTCATATACTGAGTGATCCAATGATAAAGAATACGTTGCCAGGGGTATGTTTGGCCGCAGGCATTGCGTAACCACCCAGATAAGGTGCGACACAGCCCTGTGGAAAAAGGCCTATTACCACTCATATGTTAAACCATCTGCAAGAGCCCGATGTTTCTGTTACTTCTGAATTACCCCACTACACTATAATTGAAAAGACACAACTTTTGACAAAGTTTGGGAGCAATGACGCATGTGAGATTTATCACATGATTCTGACATGGCCCCTGGGACTTAAGTGATGTAAAACAAACTAAGCACTACAGCAAGGACGAGCATAGGAATTGACAAGATCAAATACAAACGATGTACGATTAAACGAACAGCCGATACGACGATCAAACAATAGAACCATTGCGCGACACGCCTTATATTCATCCTCAGTCCCTGGGTTTGTTTGGGTAGATTAACGTCCATTTTGTTCAGTTAGACTTAGTCCCTGGGCTCTGACCAGGCCAAATCTAATGAAATCCTTGAAATCTAACCACAATATTTCACGAATACCTTAAACCTACCGAGGGACTGCCTATTTACGAAACGTTATAAACATAGAAGATGTCAATCAAAATTATAGTGACTATCGAACAGTTTGTAGCTTCTTTCACAACACGTTGTAAACATATACATGTATACAAGTTTTCCTACCGAAGAGTATTTGGAATATACTTTTGCCCTCTAGTATCTAGTATATCATTTTTATCATTGGCATTTGATTTCACAAATTTTAAAAAACTGGGTGTACCATTGCATGTCATCTTCTTTGCTAATTAGAGTATAGCAAGGCTCTGTTTCTTACATTAAATGTGTTGAGTAGTAAACCCCATTCTCTGTATATACTCACGTTCGAATAAGTCTTGTTTGATTTTCAGATTATCAACGACAGCCTCGAATATGAACTCTGCGTCACGGACGGTTTCTTCTAACTGACTCAAACACAGAACTTGACCCTTGAAAAAACACATTACATGGTTTTAGGTGGTACTCAAACGCATCATTGGTAATAACAACGATTCCCATTGAGGTAACACCTTGCGAATTATATAATGGTATGCAATATGCTGGAAATATATATATATATAAATTCTGATGTAATATATATTCGTCTTATGAAAGATTTTTATTCAAAAGGACAACATCACTCTTTGTAAAAATAAAATATTTACAATAAAATTCTTGTGCGCCATTAATCCTTCTTCACGCAGCATGCTTTTATCTTCTTCCATTCGATCGTAGGCAGCATTTAGTGCCTCTACTGAGCTGTCATACATCCTGACTCGATGTCCATGGTAGGCCATCTCCCCTACAATAACAAAATGAAATACACAATTACTTCCACTCGGCTCTGCGCAATAACTGTGTATGCCGTGTGTATACAACAACAAATGTTAACAAGAATCGGGTAATGTAATAGCTACTTTCATGAAATGATGCACAATTAACTGGTTCCCCAGGTATCTGCTAATACAGGGATACAGTGAGGTTTGGGAAAAACCGGAAATATCAAGGCGTAGCCCTCAAGCGGTCCTTATGCACTGTCCGGACACAGATTGGGTTTCCCGGATTTACAGATAGTGTATGGCAGTTTACCATGCACCCACTGAGTCTTCCGGGAAAATTCCGGGCACTGTAAGGGTGTTGCTGGTCTATCCCTGAGACATATGGGATGCTTGCCACTGATGCTCCCGCAGCCGGGAGCCGGGACTACACTACCAGCCGTTGGGACTCTGCTACCGATCCCCGGCACTCGACTACTGGCCATTAGTACAGTACATTTCATTCTCCGATCCGGCCAGGAAGTAGGTGGTGCACCGAACCCCCTTGACGGCCATTTTTGAGAAGCACCTCCGCAATGCTAAACGTATGACCCGTTCGGACGTCCATTTATATTACATTTTAATGTGTGAGGATGTTTTAACTAATTCTGAAGAAATTTCCCAGACAAAATCAGACTTCCCTGGTAATTTCAGATCAAATGATTATCTGGTAGCCTCAGTTAAGGCTATAAACGCGATGTCAACAAATCGTCGAAACAAGCGATTTTCTTCGAGTTGGCACATTTAAATTATATCTGAATAATGTAAATAATCCTATTTCAATTACTACATGTATAGAATGCACAGGAGAAGGTTGATTAATATAGCTTTTTGCCATTTAAGACTCTGACAGCGCTTTGTATTCACCAGGCAAGATGGCGGATTGATCCGTTGTCAGGTGAATTTACATATTTTGGAGGTTTTTTTTAACCGGAAGTGATTCCACCAACCCGATAGATGATTCAAACAGACCAGATCTGCCAGCCACCTCCATATGGGTGCTGTACAACATTTTGGTCTGGTTGGTGGAATATGATACTCGCTTTGGATTTAAGTGGTGATTCCACCAACACACAAGATCCAGCCACGATTTGGGTGTCTTGCTAAGTTGGGTTAGGTTTTAATAATTGCATGCCTATAGTGCTGATTCCACCGACACACAATATATAGCGAGATTGGTCACGATTTTGGTGTCATGCTAAGTCGGGCTAGGTTTGAATGATCGTGTGCCTATTTGTTGTGATGTGTCACAGTGGTGGAGCACCAAAATATATACACCCAACACCTCACGGCTACGTTTTGCGACAACAGAGGTACGACACATCGCGACACTGTAAGACACTACAAGACATACCAAGATTTATCACGGCAAATCCATCATGTTGGTGGAATCAGCCCTTATATGTCACGATGTGTCTTGAGGTGTCGCGGTGGTGGAGCTGGATACCGCACGGCTACGTTTTGCGACAACGGGGGTAGGACATATTACGACACTGCAAGACACTACAAGGCAAACCTATCGTGTTGGTGGAATCAGCCTAGACTGGCCTCAGTCCCTGTATCCTACCCCTCCACCCCTTCTGAGTGACACAGGGAATGGTCTCATCTGTAATCGGCTGTGTAGACTGGCGCGATTTGGCACCACACTCCCCAAGCAGAGGTCTGGCTACTGGTCAGGATATCTGCTTGGAGATTGATACCCTCTCACTTTGATCTCAATCGAGACATAGTCAGGAGTAGGCCCCTTAAGCGGGGTGGCCCCTTAAGCGGGGTGTCCCCTTAAGCGGGGTTTTCAGTCTGTCAATGGTTATACAATAGAGAATACCTACATAAATGAAGGAAACGATGGTTATTAGATTAAAATGTTTATCAATAACACATAAATATAAATTACATAATATAAATGAATATAAATTAAATGGACGTTCTATATGCTACCTAAAATACATAAGCCAAACAACCCGGGACGACCCATAGTATCGGGAATCGACTGCCCAACTGACAAAATCTCAGGATGCTTAGACAACATGCTACAACCATTATTGCCCAAGATACCCAGCTACATAAAAAATACGAAAGATTTCCTTAACCACATCAACGACTATGCACAACTAGATGAAGATGAATTTATGGTAACCATTGATGTAAGTAGCCTCTACACCTCAATCCCACACACTGAGGGCCTCAACGCTGTATATCAGGCTTACCCCCAGTTGACAAACCCAGCCATCGACAGAGAAACTACTATCAAACTACTGGACCTAGTACTTAAAAACAACCACTTCACCTTCGATGAAAGATACTATCACCAAATTCAAGGAACTGCGATGGGAACCAGAGTGGCACCCACATATGCCAACATTTTCATGGCACAAATAGAGAAGAAAATAGTAGAACACCCCACACTAAGACCAAGAATCTGGCTTCGCTACATAGACGATATCTTCACCATATACCGCTGCTCAGAAGACGAGCTACTAACCCACTTGAATAGTCTGAACGATCTACATCCCACCATCAAGTTCACGTACGAATATAATCTAGAAACTATAAACTACCTAGACACAACCGTCTACACCACGTCGAATCGACAACTCTCAACAAAAGTATACAAAAAACCCACTGACGCCGACCTCTACCTACACTACAGCTCATTCCACCCGAAACAACAGAAGAACTCTATCTGTTATGGATTGGCAGTACGCTACCGCCTAATATGCTCAGACATCATGGAATTTAACAAAATATGTACACACCTGATCAAGACACTGACACTCCAAGGTCACCCCCACCGACAACTGACACAAGCTGTAGTCCGTGCACGAAGCTTAAACAGAGACGACCTACTAAAAACAAACCCCCCCACCAACAAGAAGAAAGTGATACCATACATATTACAGTACAACCCCCACCACAGATGGGCAGAATCGATTGTTAGAAACGGAAAAAACCTGATCCAGGATAAACCTGAGATCAGAAAATTCAATCAGCATAAGATCCTGATAGCATATCGACGAGCACCAAACCTCCGTGACCTACTGACACACTCACAACACCCAAAACCACCCACCCTTCGTGGTAGCTTTCCCTGCCTGTCTGATAAATGTAAAATCTGCCAATACATGTACGTACAAAATCTATAACATCTCCAGAAACAAAACGTACTCACAATATTGTGGGATTCAATACATGCTAAAGCCGCAGCGTAGTCTATGCGATACGCTGCCCGATGTGCTCTTTTCTGTACATAGGCGAAACTGGCCGCTCGATGACAGAGCGGCTACGGGAGCACATTTACGACATTCGCCGACACAACCGGGAATCCCCAGTTTACGCAGACTACACCGACCACGACATCCCGTTAAATCAATTAGAATGCCTGATCATCGACAGCTCTAGCAAGGATAAAAAAATCCGCCTAAGACTAGAAGAAGCATGGATCAGGATATTGAAAACAACGACACCGACTGGAATGAACCGCAAACTGTAATGACTTACGACATATGCAAATGCGGCAACCTAGATACTCGCCATGCGACCAATCAGCGACTATGATGTATAAAAGAAGGCGGAGCCCAGTGGAAGACGCTAGACCACACGGGCGTCGATCGGAAGAACAACATACAACCTGGACATATCGCACTAACTAATGATGAATAAGAAGCCTGAGACTATCCTAAACAGTCTGGAAGAATGGATGAAGTGCCCTCTATGCGATGAATGGCTGAGGAAAACCTCCAAAGCCATGAAAACCCACTTGACGAAGAAACACGCCGCAAACATGGCCGACACCACCACCAAAAGTAAGTACGCCTGTCAACTATGTTACTCGACATTCACTCGAACAACCAATTTACGTAGGCATCAATCTGTCAAACATAATATGGTACTTCCCACCCCACTACCAATCTTGGTCACGAATAAGAACAAGGAATCTACCAAACCATTTCGGAACGATCAAATACACCCCTATAATGTGAAGTTTCGCATTGTACATAAATACTCTCCTTTCATGCAGCTACTGGCGATACGCCAGGGCCTGACAGGGACACCACAGACGATATCCACACATCCGAAATACCACCTACCATCCCAACTAAGAGGGATATTAAGAAAAAAATCACCACCCATGATGACAGACTAGCAGCCATACGAAAACGCATGGCTGACACCCAGAAGTCACGACGACTGGCCGTACCTATCGAACACCCTGATGTGGACCTGACAACACGCAAAATATGAAGGACCCAGCACCCACTCAACGCAATACTACAAAATAAGCTAAGTGAAATTAAATCTACTAACAGCTTGCCCCAGTGTGATCCTGAACTTGATGAAAAAAATGACGCACTCGCCAATAAATCCACTGACACCTGTGACACTTCTGTCACCAAAACAGCCGCTGACTGTAAAGCTGATAAAGACAAACTCGCCCATAAAACCCGCCCCAGCATGCCCATCATGGACGAACTAGCAGAAATAGACCTCTATATGTCAGATGACAGTATCACTGCCCCCCCTTCTCCAGTTAAACTGGAAAAATCCACAAAATTACCACCTAGAAGTGAACTTGCTAAAGTAAAGGTAGTATTTGACAATGACAAACAGTCAGACGACAAGAGTCGACCCCCAGCAAGCCCCAAGAATCCACTAATGGCACTCCCAATAACTACCACCCACAGCCCACCAGCCAAGGTGAAGAAATCCAAACATCGCCACGATAAACGTACTACCCATGAAAAACGTCATATAAAAACAGATGAAAATCACCCGCCGAAAAAATACCGTACTATCAGCCCGACACCGACGGACCAAACCAAGAAGCAGAGGTTAGAGCAAAGACCCACGTACTATCCAATAAGAGACAGCTTCCAAGTGCACCGCATACCGTCCACCGAGATACTTATTGACCTATATCACGTGATTCGCAATATTAACCAAGATATCGGTATAGACTTGGAGGAAAGCCTCCTTCGACATCACATTATCAAGAATGACCACTAGACAATCATACTTGTATGCCTATGTGTATATATTTGACTTTATACCCAAACTAGCTTAAAGTTAACTATTTAAATTACAATTAACTCAATTAGAATTGAACTTGAAATATTGTCCTCGATTAAGTAATGAATGTATCTAGAAACTATGAATGAACGACACAGTAAGAACTCTTTATTGCCATCCATAAGTGTCTAAAGACTACACCTCAGGATCAACATCACCATGGCAACGTGTGACCAGACATATATGCTCATTTATGTACTTAAGGAATATCAAATATGTATATATACTTGAAAAAGGCGACTTAAACGCCGAAACGTTGTATAGATCTATGTTCTACGAATAAAGCCTACCACAAACCGAATTTGGAAAGCAGTCGAGTTGTACTTGATAAACCTACCAGTCTAAATTTTAAAAAAAAGAAGATAATAGACGTTGAATGTGGATATGCCTTCCTTGTGAAATTCGCTCCTTTTTATACCCACGGTCAATGCCCCCCTCCCCCCCCCCCCCCCACCACCACCCCCCACCCCAGTAACTTCTTAGAGAAATCAGCAGCCCTAAAAGGACTCATCGTGAGCCGCCCAGAGCCGCTACGGCTCACTGAATACCGCACCTTCAAAGCCCCCAGCCCTCCCTGTGTCGCCCACAGCTAACCTGTAAGCGGGCCTCTTACCTGACACCTTCAGCAGGTGCGAAAATCACTGGTACTAATATCCACTCACTGTGGCCAGCCCAGACCCGCTAGAGATGTGGTTACTACCATGAAAAAACACACCCTGGCCGCCCAAGGGCCAAGCCCTCACGGGAATGCTCAGTCTATTGTTCTGTCTGTCCCGTACAAACGGGCACCATAAACTTGGATTTTCAGTGTTTTTGATATGATGTCCTTCCAAACTGTCCCCTTTAGCGGGGTTTTTAAGCATTTCTGTACCGAAAAACTGTCCCCTAAAGCGGGGTGTCCCTTTAAGCGGGGTTAAAATAAACTCTTAATAGTGGGGGAAATTTCCGTTCCGAGCAAATTGTCCCCTTAAGCGGGGTGTCCCGGAAGAGGGGTTTTACTGTATTTGAAGTTTTACCCAACAATTTAGCATACCCGGTATATTTCTTGTTTTGTTTTGTACATGTCAAGTCTGTCCAACACCAAATCTAGTACTAGGGGTCCCTTATAGTAGATCTCGTAGTAGGCTAGTCCGAGAGGCTCCGACTGGCAAGCGGTGTCCGCTAGGCAGTCAAAGTCTCTCGGACTAGTAGTACTACTAGTATGCCTATCACTACTAGTATTGGGGACAGCCACTGCTACTAGTACTACTATTTACTAATTTAGCTAGGGTTGGTTATAAATACTGGCTAGTATTAGTATTTGATAAACCTTGTTTGTATTTAACAATACATCTCAACTGTTGACATACATTTGAAGAAAGTGGCAAGTTGCTATAAAGTCTGACCTGCAATCTTGATGCCCATTAGGCCACATCCTATCACGGCAATCTTTACCATTACGTCTTTGCATAGATCTACAGACCAACTTCCAGAGACGGAGGGGCGCAGTGTAAATCAAAATAAATAGGACACTGCACCGCTTCAGGTTGTTGTCCACACTGCGCCGCTCCGGTTTATCGCTCCGCAAAACCTGTTTCTGTAGGTTGCTCTAGCGGTGCAGTGTGGTTGTTGTCGACCACGATGTCCGAGCGGTGCAGTAAGACAACCACTAAAACATCAAACTAAGAACCAGCGTAGTTATTTCCGTTGGCGCACCTTATCGGTGTCAGCGAAATCACCAATGTACTAACTTGTAAGTAAGTGTCGATGCCTGACTGTCTTATGAGTGAGATTGTGGTGTAGCACTTCAGCCCTTTGCTTTTACTGACTGACATATGTTTAAGCTGCTACATCTAGTAGAAATAGGCAAGTCAGAACTGGGCGATAATACAATCAGAACATTGCCAGAACACTTCTCAGCATGGCACACAAATTCTAGATCTAGTCCGAGAGGCTCTGACTGTGAAGCGCTCCTAGGCTAACTGGTCGATCAGATTTGTACATGTCAGCTCAGCAGCCGTTTTTCTCATAAATATAGGTTGAATCTTTCTGAGTTTGTGGTAGAGAGTTTCCTGAGGCAAAATGCAGTAAAATTACAGTATTAAGTTCCTACCTTAGCATTAGTTATAAATATTAGAACAGCCAATGTTTGTTAAATCCATGTCAGGCGCAAATATTTCTGGAAATAGAGGCTTTCAATACCCCACATAGGGGAATGCCAGTAACCAGTTTATCAAATATGGCTGAGATGAGTGAGAAATGGTGAAATGAGTTGTACAAATGGGCTCCAAAAAGTGACACAAAAAAACAAAATGGGAGTTTCTACCAAGAACTATACGACCAAGAAGCACAACTTTATGGGACTTCCGGTTACCGGACTGGCCGGTGGCGCCTCATGGTGGTTGGCCTGTATGAAGTACAATTTTAGGACTTGTAAGCATGTCCCACATTCTAAAAATGTGAAAGATTAAAGGTGAAACTGATCTTGGTAAAACATGTATGTTTTAGCGTAGGGTGTCTGTTTATGCAGTGGTCTATTATACCTAGATACACATAATACCATGTTGAATGCATCCCTGACATCAGGAGCTTTAATCTGATACCAGATATACATACCTTTCATAAATTCTATCAAAGTTCATCATTTGAAAATAAACATAAAAGTCGATGCGCGCTGTGATGACAAACATTTTATTTTTTTTGAGTGGCCTAGTCAAAAGTTAACACTTGGAAATAACCTAAAAATCACTAGGATTAGCTCAAATTCTAGGAGCTTGTGGGGCTTTGCACCCTGGGCCCCCACAAGAGGACTGTCCCTGGCTGAACTGCAAACCTTTATGCTTGCCACCAGAATGCTGCCTAGTCATCTAATTTTTCAAAAACAAAATGCCATTATCATACCTGATAAAGACAGTTATATAGAAAGGTTTATGAGGGATATGTGAGGCCATATTTTAGACAGTTCCATCATAGACCTCATCTAATAGATACCTGGAAATTTTGGAAATGACCTTGACAAATAATGGAATATTTGAAGGGTTTTTTTTATCAGAAAAAAAATATATATTGTGGGAACCCTGTATAATATGTGTCTACCCAAGTACCAAATATGGTAAACTATGGAGGTCTTCAATGCCAGTCTAGAGATGGACTGATGTCCAGAGGGTGCACAGAGACTTAGTCACCTGTGTGGACATCCCCTAATATCACTTCTGGGACCACCTGGTGGGCTCACAGGGCATTGCAGATACAACACTCTGGAGCCCTCTCCAGATCCTCGCGATGTCCAGAGGTGCCTTCGGCGTGCCAGAGGCACAGCCTCCAGACAACTCACCACAATATTATTGCATGCAAATGGTCTTATCCATTATTGGTGAAACCTTTATTTTTTCTGACGAGAGCCTTTATTTTTTCAAAGAAGGCCTTTTAACCTTTATTCTTTTTATGAAATGGCTGTATGACCCCTAATTCATGTCACGATCTCCTTTTTATAGACCTAATGCTCTTTTTTCAATTGTAGGATAAACAGGAAAATGGCGCTCGAGGAGGGGCTCACACTGATCGTTCGGCATTTGCCGAGCGAACTGACACCCGAAGAACAAGAGGATCTTTTGAAGCATTTTGGAGCAAGTAACGTGCGTGCTATGGGGCAGAAAGGCAGAATGAAGCACATAGCATTTGCTACTTTTCCTGACAAAGGTCTCGCTAAAGCTGCTCTATCAAAACTCCACCAACTCGAGATACTCGGTAGGAAACTGGTTGTAGAGTATTCCAATAGTCAACTAGGGAGGTTTCATCCAGCACAGGGCGATAACTTTCCTAAAGTGAAAAACGATATATTCCCCAAAGAAAAAAATGTAAAGGCAGTGGTCCGAAAGGATGAAATAGATATGACGAAAATTTCTGAGAATGTGAACAGTTTTGCCAGGGAGTGGGGTGTTCAGTATCCAAGAGACCCTCGTCTTGAGTACATGTACCCTGCGCCCACTGTCAGCATACTGACTAACATTGCAAACGCACTTGCTTCAGTTCCCAAGTTTTATGTGCAAGTTCTCCACCTTATGAACAAAATGAATCTTCCTGCTCCATTTGGCCCCATCACACAAACACCTCTGCTACCAGAAGGGGAACCATCGCGAACAAGGAATGGCAAGGACAACTCATTTGGGTTACTAAAAGACAATATCCAGTCGAGCAACCCCAATAACTTTCAACAGGAACGTAGCACGGAAGAATCAGAAATCGAGAGTGAAGGAGAGATAGCCAAACGGGATGCCCGACCCATTGCTTCTCAGAAAAGACGAAAGAAAATGGGAAGTCAACCGAGAAAAAAACTGAAGCTTATTCAAGTCGTGCCACCAGTTGTGAAACCGAAAACGGCCGTGGCCAAACCATCAGAGGTCTTCGAGCAACCAAATGTGACAGGACCCAAGAAAATAGCTTTTCATTTACCACGGCTAGAACAGGGAACGAGCAATGAGGTTGTTAGTAGCAAAAAGGACATCCAGGTGGGATTAGAGTCGAGTGTGACACCGTTACAAGGTACGCCACCAGTGCCGCCTCCTAGTGACGATCATGGTATCCCGCCACTCCCGCTGCCTGATGACAATCGCGACCTCCCGCCACTTCCACCACCTAGTGACGACCACACACTGACCTCATCCCCAACCCATAGCGCCCTTTACGAAGGAGACGAGAATACGAGAATTCCTATAGTACCAGCTGACATCAGCGAGAATGATGACATCAATGGCGTTCTGAAACGACAAGACTCACCTCCACCTCCACCTCCACCGCCACCTCCACCGCCATTACCTGTCGTCGTCGAAGGTGGCTTTGGGAAGATTGAGCCGGTAAATAAGGAGAGTGATTCAGAGGAGTCAACAGACGAAGATGAGAACTGGGGGAAGTCAGACTTTATAAGTTCTTCCGTTCTACGAAAAGGGAGACTATCCTCTTCAGAAATGAAGGATCTTTCTGTGTTTAGGAGGTATGACGCGGGGGAACCTTCTACCCGACTTTATATAAAGAATATTGCCAAGTCAGTCACGGAGAAAGACTTACACTATGTGTTCGGCCGGTATGTAGACTGGGATAACACAGAACATTGTAATATGTTTGACATCCGGTTAATGAAAGAAGGACGAATGAAAGGTCAGGCGTTTGTCACACTACCCAACATTAAAATGGCCAAATATGCATGCAAAGACACGAACGGTTACAACTTACAGAACAAACCTATTGTTGTACAATTCGCAAGGTCAGCAAAGGCTAAGCCTGAAGAACAAAAAGGAAAATAAAGATATGAACCAATAAAACATGCTACCTTTAATAAAATGCTGTTTTCAAAATGCTGTTTTGCCCTTTAAAAAAAAACTAAAAACCTATATTTTTATTTTGAAAACCTAGAAAAACTATATTGAGGAAGCTGGTACTTGGAGGCATGGGACCTGTAATAGTTGACCAGACATAAAATTCAGACAAACCAATGCACAAAACAGTGCTAAGAGCTGCCTTCGGCTGCTGAAGAAAGTTGTCACTCAGATATTACTACATGCCAAGTACTCAATCGGAGATTACAGCCACTCATACACCAAACCAGTCATTATTGTAGTGATGGCGAAATGTTTGCTCTTTGAAACTTGCCATCATTTGATGCTATGATGAGAAAGTACAATTTTAGGTGCATCGTAGGGGCTGTCCATGATGTCACTGTGGGGGTAGGGTAGATTGAAAAGTGTGACACAGCCTAAAAGTGAGAGGGGGGGGGGGGGGTGTCCAGAGTTGATCACAAATGATATGGATGGGTATCCTGTTAGGCTGCATACACAAACCCACAGAAATAGTCGGACAACTCAGGAAAGGGCAGCCAAATGGGAGAAAGTCCATATCAAGGAAGTCAGTACTTGTATGCTAATAGAGGTTAAGTATAACAGTATAGAGTGTAGTTACCGGGGGTACACTTAAAAAAGTTCTCATTTCAGGTTGATGATTTCTCTTTCCAATATCAAGCAATTTGGCACCACCTAATGACATTTCGGCTCACCAACTGAATGCATCTGGGTACATTTATTCAGTGGAAGACTGCAGGTTCACTTTGGACTCCTCAGTGGCTGCCTCCCATGAAAAATATTCTCTCAACAGTGCTGTTTCTACCTTAACCCTATACACACCAGAGGCGTCATAGCATTTGAAAGTGTATGTGTGTGTGTGGGGGGGGGGGGGGGGGGGCGAACTGAAAAATTGCTGACTTTTTTGTTGGTACCTGGTATGAAGTCATACTTTGACATTTGCCTGTTCCACTGGATTTACCCAAAAAAAGTGTGAAAAGTCAGGACTTAGCCTTCATTACATGCTTAAAAAGTCAGACTTTGACATTTTTCCACAGTGAATAGTCAGGGCTTAGTCATCTTGGCAGGCTAGTCAGATTTCGATATTTTCCAATGCTGAACGGTCAAGACAGTTTTTAGACTCGATTGAGTTAAATTTGAAGCTGCTGACTTTTTGGGGGATGGCAAAAAGGTGTGTGGGTGTGGGGGGGGGGGGGTGCCCCCCCCCCCCCTGCCCCTTCTATTCTGACGCCACTGCACGCATGTGGGAACCCTGTCATAATGTTGATTATTATGCCCATGGATAAATCCCCAAATGCCACCACCTGCCAACTTTTGTACACTGCCCATTTCGTGGTGAAGCAGACTAAATTTATGCTTGATCAGGAGTGGTCCACAGTAGCTGTCTCAAAATGTAATAACTTATGCTGTGATGTCTTATAAATGAACGAAAATGGGAGGCGGGTGTTTCAGAAAGAGTGACATAATATTTGTCCTTTCAAAATGTGCGATGAAGTGTGACAGGGGGAGGGTGTGTGTGTGCTAAAAATGCTCTAAAAAGTGACATCATTTACCGACAGCCCATTAAGACTTGGACAGTTTTAAAACTGATTCATCTGTCCTTAATAGCATGTGGTCTTAGTGATGTGAGCTTTACCTCACAAATGTGAATGCTGTTTTACATTTGCTACCACATGTATAGATCTAGATGCTATTTACTTCTTATCTTGGGACGATGTGCATTTATCAAGGACTCAGCGCCGCCATCTACTGGGAAACATGAAACATAATTGTCTCTTCCACAAATACACTGTAGTAGGTAGGCCTGTGTACCGTTGACGCTCAGCAAGCTGTTTTAAATGCATATCCTACAATTCACAGTGGCGCCACCTGGTGATTTTTCAAATCATGTCAATTATTAATTAGTCAAAACTAATTTCTTGGGATTCATTCTAATTCTAAATGAGTAACTTTAATGTTTTGTCAAATCCCATTGGGTAAAATAGGCCAATTTACATTTGCCTGATTTACATAGGTAATGTAGGCCTACTGAAAATCATGGTTTTCTTCAATTCTTTCAAAAACAACATACGGTATAACTAGAGACCATAGGGGTTCTGGTTCTTTGAAAACAAGAACGGTGACCTGTTTTAAAGAACCTAAATGAGTAGTACCACAGAGTAAGGATATACTTTGTGGTAGTACTATATATATATATATATATATATATATATATATATATATATATATATATATATATATATATATATATATATATATATATATATATATATATATATATGCACTACACTCAGTGAAAGTTTGAGGAAAATGACATGGGTTTTACTAAATCTATGTGAAAAAATACTTTTTAGAATTTCAAAATTATCATAATTGAATAGATCTTTAATTCAAAAACTAGCACGGTGATCCCCGATTTTTACGTTAGATACCGGTAGCGTTATGTGTTCCACAACTTTTGGGGATTATCTTCTTAGATTTTCAGAAAATTGACATATGGGTTTTAATTTTCGTGCCAAATTGTCCGATATGCCTTTAAACTCGTATCGCAAAGCAGAATGCTCTGGGACGGACTATTCCACAGACCGCTTGGAGGCCGTCTGGTGAATGTGGACCGCACTACATATTAAAGGTCCATTGCAACGGGTTGAAGCCAGCACAATTTTTACTTCCCAATATGGCTGGACATTCTCCGATCCGGCCAGGAAGTAGGTGGCGCTCCGAACTCCCTGGGCGGCCATTTTCGAGAATCACCTCTGCAATGCTAAACCTATGGACCGTTTGGACGTCCATTTATGATATATTTTAATGTGTGAGGATGTTTTAAGTAACTCTGAAGAAATTTCCCAGACAAAATAAGACTTTCCTGGTAATTTCAGATCAAATGATTATCTGGTAGCCCCAGTTAAAGCTAAAAACGTGATGTCAACAAATCGTCGAAACAAGCACTTTTCTTCGAGTTGGCACATTTAAATTATATCTGAATAATGTAAATAATCCTATTTCAATTATTATATGTATAGGATGCACATGAGGAGGTTGATTAATATAGTTTTTCGCCATTTTAGACTTTGACAGCGCTTTGTATTCACCAGGCAAGATGGCGGATCGATCCGTTGTCAGGCGAATTTACATATTTTGGAGTTTTTTTTTAACCGGAAGTGTCCATCCGGATCGGAGAATGTGGATGCACGCAAGATCATCGACAAGGATTATAGCACTTGAGTCTTTATAATGCTAATATAATATCACTTTTATATTCCTTTTCAACGCAGGATATTTTGTTACTTTTATTGTGATGAATTCATGGCAATACTGATAAGATTCCTACCAGCTATGTAGGTAATTCTTCTATTATCGCTCAGCATCTCTGTGACATTGTTTTGATGTTCTAGACAACTCTTCATAACAAGATGCCACTAACAGACATTGTGGCGTCTTTAAAAGACAACCCTTACTTCGGAGCAGGGTTTGGTCTGTTTACCATCGGAGCTGCCGTTGCTGTGTCAAAGAAGGCAAGTCAAGTTGGAATGGTTTTGTTCCGTCGGCATTGTATGATGACCTTGGAGGTACCAAGCCGTGATAAGAGTTACCAGTGGCTTCTGCAGTGGATCTCCACCAAGGGAACCCGTACTCAGCACCTGGGTGTGCAGACAACATTTACTCAAAATGAAACTGGTAAGGTAACCACCAGTTTTGACTTTGTGCCAAGTACTGGGACCCACTTCTTCTTCTATGGGAACAACTGGATTCGTGTGGAACGAACGCGTGAGAAACAAATGATGGACATGCAAACAGGGGTACCCTGGGAATCAGTTAATCTCACTGCTTTTGGAAGAAACAGGAACCTATTCTTTAATATGTTAGAGGAAGCCAGACAATTAGCTTTAACACAGCAAGAAGGGAAGACGGTTATGTTCACAGCTATGGGGCCAGAGTGGAGACAGTTTGGGTACCCTCGGAAACGGCGGCCACTTTCTTCTGTGATTTTAGACGCGGGTATTGCTGAACGGATTGTGAAAGATGTCAAAGAGTTTGTTTCTTCTCCTAGTTGGTATATGGATCGGGGCATTCCCTACAGAAGAGGATACCTCCTACATGGCCCTCCCGGCTGTGGAAAGAGTAGTTTTATTACAGCTCTCGCGGGTAACTATACACAGTTTATGACGTTATATAATTCCTTGTTCATTTACATAGCTGTCAGTCAAGACATATTTTTTTAGTAAGATGTTATTCATCTGGGATTACATTTTATTAGATGTCCGATTTTGGGTATATTACATTGGTTCATATCCACGATCTTGGTCGAGTTTACACACAGTAGTCAATAAAGAAGGCATCAGTATCAGCTATAAAGCTAGTTGTTTTTCATACTGAAAGACCATGATGTTCCCTAAAATGAATTTGTTATAACAAGGGCATATTATTATATACCTATGCACCAAATTAGTGTAAATATACACTGCTGCTGGGGGTGTACGAATACAAGAGAACTGAGCCTGCAGGAGAACTGAGCCCGAGGTGTGAATGCGAACTGAGCCTTCAGGAGAACTGAGCCCCGAAGAGAAGTGAGCCTGGCTCAGTCAGTGCTGGGCTGTAGTAGCGTGTTACCTCGGGTGGCTCGCGAGCGTGACACGCCGCGATGTCACGTAAATAACAACAAGACATAATCAGATTGCAAAATCAAACTGGAGAAGGAAGTATCACAGATGCAGGAAAAAGTCAATGGACATAACTTTTCCTGGCGGTTCTAATGGCGTTGAAATCATTCAAATCCGATCATTAGATCCAGAGTTATAATGCTTCGAAAAGCGGCCGCCGTTCGACGCTCACCCGCGAACGTAAACATGAGATGTCACGTCAAATCCACATCGCGGAGCAGCGGCCCGCCCTAATATATATATGTATCATCATAGTGTAACACATATATTTGCCAAAAAGGTTTTATAAATCTTTAAAAAAATATGTACAGAGTAACTTGCTAATTAGCGGTGGGCCCAGGCTCAGTTCTCCTGCAGGCTCAGTTCGCACCTCTGAATCTCAACCCCAGGCTCAGTTCTCCTGCGGGCTCAGTTCGCACGTCTGGCTCAGTTCTCCTGCGGGCTCAGTTCTCCAGGTACCGGGTGTACTATAGAAAGACATGGTTAGTGTGTCTGAATGGAATCTGTTCAGAGATATTTCTGACCAAAATATCGAGGAACAGATGGAATTCAGACACACTCACTATGTCTTTTTATTATTATATACCTAGAAATCATTAAGAATGCCATTCTACAACTTACTAAATAGAAGAATGAGTGGTCACATGGTACGGAGGATAGTATAACATATATTACGCCACAGTGTGGACGAATGAAATCATTACTACTAGGGCGTATACATGAGATATTCGTGCACAGTATATAATAATATATCTTTTTTGTTTGTTATGCTTTAATCTACTTCTTTCAATATTGTAGAAAGCTCTTCCAGTGAATACAATTGATCTTTCACACTGTCCAACATCAGACAAGTGAAAAGTTGAAATGAATTAATGACATCTAAGGTATCAAAACATGTGGCCTTCCTACAACATATAATACATCACACACAACATACTTTAAATAAAATCCTGTTTATACGACAGTGGAATCACCTTACAATCAACTCTTTCATTTATTTGGACAACCCTTTTTTTTTTTTTTAGCTTTTTCTTACTATCAGCAGTCTGTAGACCTACAGGCAATCATTTCATAACCTTAGCCCCTGTACTTTGGTGACTTTTTGTATGGCATACTCTTGAATGTTTTTATCTTCAAACTTTACCTTTTTGTCTCTCCTAGTTCCGCATACATGATTATCTAACAAAATACGATTTTTAGATAGCTTATGCGTCAAGCTTAATAACTGGTATTTACGTATGGTCTCAAGACTGTCTACATTGCATTTTTTGTGTGCAATTCTTCTGGTATTCCATAAGAGTAAAACATCATCACTAGCAAAGCTCTGTTCTGAAATCGCTACAGTTAACTGGTTGATGTTATGACAGACCTTTCAAAAGATAGCCACAGTATTCCATTACAGGTCTCATAGTTGTTAGGTATAACATCCTTGCTACCTCCTTAGTTAAGCACATTCTAATCTTACTTAATCGAAATAATTTTGTGTTCACATTCTTTGCAATATCCTTTAGGTGCATTTGCAGGTTATGACAGCTGTCTAGGTTAATTGCCAAATACTTATACATGATTACATGTGGTAGATTTTTGTTACCAAATCTAATTTTTAATGGGGTCAGATGCTTCAGTTTTGGAGTTGATATGAACCAGCATGTTTTGGTCTTTGCTACATTAATAGTCAGCACGTTTTCAGCACTCCATACTGACACAGAATTGACTCCTCGCTTCACATTTACTTCTTTCTTCACTGGTACCTCCACAATATATAACTAAATCATCAGCGTACTGGATAGCATGACACTCAACCAAGACATTCATTAAATCGTTTACATAGATATAAGAGAGTCGGCCCAATAACAGAACCCTGAGATACACCGATATCAACAACCGTACTATCAGAAATAATACCATTATAAAGCGCACTCTGCTTCCGATTACTCAAATAACCTTTTAACCAATTAACCAGCTGATTAGATACCATATAGAGTCCCACAATTTTTATCATAAGAAGGTCTCATGGTATACAATCGAATGACTTTTTGGCATCGAAAAAAACCCAATAGGCAGTCACTTTCCTATCATCCTTGTTATCAAAAGCATCCTGTACTAGCTTAAAAATCGCATTACTAGTGCCCTTGCCTTTCCGAAAACCATATTGTTCAACACTGATTTGATCTTACAGTTCTGAATTCAGAAAGTCATTGTTCTCGCTAAACGCTATGTAATATTCAATCCGCATCAAACGTTGACCAAAACTTGTTGATTTTTTCTTTAATATGGGACAATACGTGCATTACAGACTTGTAAAGTTGTTGTTTTAATTCCTTTAAATTGGGAATTGGTTTGTTTGTACAAAATACAGTGCGGTCTACCATCAAATCCTATAAAAAATTATGTAAGATTGAAGAAATATTACAACCGCATGAGTATCTTATTAAGTGATGGCATTTATTATCAGGACCGACGTTTCGACCCTCTAAAAGTGAAAGGAAATTAGTGACATACTGCTAGGCCTAACAGCCCAGAGTCTTAAAACATTTGATCCCATTTATAATAAAATCATAGTGATGGATCTACAGTGGATCTAATTCCCGTTATAAATTGCTTTTTATTTGAAACCGTCGAATGTCTTCAAAGCATCATCCCCCAATAGGCTGATGCCTTCCTCAGGAGTTCAGTCTGTGGGGCGGCAATGCAAAGAGGGTTATGTCCTGAGATCTTGTGATAATGAGTCAACTTGTAATTTGGGTATCGTCTGATGACGGAGACTTTACTCCTATATTTTGGGTCAAGGAGGGCTTAATCTTGCTGAACAGATATATTTCTGTACTGACTTTTTCATCACCTGCCTTGTGTTTCTTTCAAAATTTATGTTCTCATCCACCGTTGCTCCTAGATAGGTACAGTGAGTTACGCAAACTAGTGGGTTTAGAACAAAGTACAGTCATCGAAGTCCGTGGTATGGAGTAGGGAACAGCGGTATGTCACTATGAAAAGTATTTGCACTAATTTATCATTAAAGTAATGAATGGTGACAGGTTATTCATAAAAACAAGATTTAATTCCTTTGTATTGGTTGGTGACATTTTGCTGTAAACCCCATCAGGTGAGATGGAGTACAGCATCTGTGTCCTGAATCTAAGTGAGCGCGGCCTCTCTGACGACCGCCTCAACCACCTACTCGCCGTCGCGCCTCAACAAACCATCATTCTTCTGGAGGACATAGACTCCGCCTTCCTCAGCCGCGAGCTCGCGACAGAGAGTAAGTTTTGCATCCACTATAAATGGGGTGTAGTCCCCCACTCTACACATATTGCTTCATACACAATGAAGCACACTATGTATAGAACGTTGTTCACATTCTTGTACACGCTATCCTTCTATATCTTTAGAAAAGCTGTGAAAACTCGATAAGAAGAAACAGTACTGTAATTTGAAGTCCCCTCACTCTTTTCTGGACCACTGGAATATTATTTAAGAAATACATGTACATGATAATAAAGACTTTAAAAAAAATCAGGAAGTCTAGAAAGGACCTGTAATCGTCGGCCGGGCGTAAAAAAACAATCAAATAAACAGTCCATTCTTTGTACCCGCTATAATAAACACAGTAGCCTTGTATTTCTACTCAGGTGAACTTTGAATGGAGAATGTTTTCCTAAATTTATGAGCCAAAACTTATTGTCTAGAGAAAAGACATTTCTTAAAGTACATGCCTTACATGTATCTTATTCGCTATAATCCTAGAATGCACACCTTGGGTTAAAGTACCAATTTTGGTTAATGTATTTGATCATTTTAGTGTTCCATTCATTGTAAATATATTTTTCTGCGATGCTTGCAGCATGAGAACTGAACGATATGAAACTTTTCTTGCAGACCCTACCGCCTTCCAGGGAATGGGACGCCTGACATTTAGCGGACTTCTCAACGCATTGGACGGAGTGGCTTCCACAGAGGCCCGTATTGTCTTCATGACCACAAACTACCTCGACAGGTATATAGGATATAACATCGGCCGGGGATTTGGGGGTCCCTTATGCCCCCAACAGGGTCAAAGGACAGTGCCCTGGGTGGGGCTCAGGGAGCGAAGCCCCATCAAGCTCCTGTATTTTGAGCTAATCTGTTCATTCTTGACCTCAGAGAGCTACAATGGCCAGAATAGCGCAAATGTCGCTCGCCATCTTACAGGTTTTGATTTTGAACCCCCAGCCTCTGCTTGAAAATAATCTCCTCGGATGTACATTAACCTCAAGAATAACTTGAAATATAAAGAAATTCGGAAATATCCTATGCCTGCATTGATTTGTTGTTGATAACATACAAACTCATAGAAGGGATACTTTTATCGCGACCAACCTCATTTATCTAATCCGTAAATTTGAAAATCCCTGTCTGAACTGTATACTTTTTTTACTATTACAGACTCGACCCTGCTCTGATTCGACCCGGTCGCGTGGATGTTAAAGAGAAGATTGATTACTGCTCGGAATATCAGATCGCGGCTATGTACAGCCGTTTCTTCCCGGATGAACCCGAGCATCGCGGCACAGAATTCGCACGAACAGTAACCAGTCACAATAAAACCGTCAGCGCAGCTCAGATTCAGGGCTTCTTCATGTTCTACAAAACTGATTCCCAGGGCGCTATAGACAATGCTAATAGAATATTGACAATATGAGGACTTCTAGGTTTGTATGTGGTGAATGAATGAACTACACAGGGATGGTATATTTCAAGATCATTTGGATGTACATTGATTTGAATCAGAGTAAGCTGAAGTGTATCCTTTTCTATTTGAATATGAATTAAGAAAAAATAAATCAAGATATGCTTTGTTAAAATGAGTTTTTTTATTTTACAATTAATTCATAACAATCCAACCTTTTAAAATTTTACAATACAGTTATAACGGACCACTGTAAATATGCCTTGCTTATGACTAGTAACTGGGCAAAGTTCATGCTATTCATAATAATAAATTTAGGAAACGTGTGGTTTCCAATCACATCACTTAAGTAAGTTGAGTATCACAGACCATTCACAAAGTATACCTGAACTGTTAACATTGACAAACACTGAAGATTGATCAAAATAAATCCAGCGACTGAGCTGCTTCCAAACATGATATAATTAAATCTCTGATCATGATCGTTATTCGCTTCCCAATCCTCTCTTGGATATGAATAATGGATTTTACAAAATTTATATTCTGGTGACAGGTGACATTGTGATGCCAAATATACAATAAATATATTACATTATTTTACACATTCAGTTATGGAAACACTTTGTTCCGTGGACGGATCAATGGCCTTGCATTATACACTCTGTTTAGAGATATACTGGCAAATACCTCATATATAAAGTATATGACTTATGCCAAACATTGTGCAAAGGACAGTGTATACTTTTATTTTCTTGAAGGACACGCCTCAAAACCAACACATACTCTCTAAGCAACACAAGCACCTTAAACGTGAAAAATTCGTTCCAAAATTGCTACTTGTTTACAGAGCACAATCAAATTGTGCGGAGATATTCATGCTTACAACATTTGAGAAGTGAAGAAGTTAAATCTTATTAAGAAAGCTGGTCTTTTGATGACATTTTACAAGTCAAGTCTCTTCATGGTGAAGTCATCGCCTATTGGATTTATTGATTCTGGAAGTGATGTGAAAAGTAGATGGTCATTAGTGATGGTCATTAGTGAATTAGTGCATAGTGCAACATTTTATGTTCGCTATAACTAGACGCTATTATCCTTACATTCAATTCGACGAGCTTGGAACTAGCTTTACATAATTTCATTTTAAAAAATCAAAACAAGTTTCCTTTCCACTACATTGATAGTGGGACATTTTTTTTGTATTTCACTTTAATCCATAACGATAGGGGGATGGTATTTGACTAATGTTGAATCACAATACCTCAGTTTAAAAAAAAATTCTGGTGGAACATACATGACCCAATCTATCATAGTGGAACTTATGTCGCAAAACACAGTTTTTAGTTAGCTATTCCATAATATAGAGCGGTTCAAAACCTTTCCATAGAGGCCTTGTATGAATCGCGATCCCTCATATATGTAATTTATTCATTTTTTCAAAGTCAAAAAGGCCCATATATAAACATCCTCCATGGCCTTCGTTTTGCACAAAACTGACATGTAAAACCTCTTCAAATGCTTAAAAATGAAAAAGAAATCTGTCAGAAAATAAAATTCACTGAAATGTAGGTTTTACCCTTCAGACCCTATTTCTGCAGCTTCCGCCAGTGCGACATAGGGTCTACTTTGATAAATTCATCACAATATTTTTCTACTCCGAAATCCTTCTTACAATCTATACAATGCAGATACATGTATACTATCATATACTTATTAGCAGGTGGACGGTTGGTCTTTAGGTTATGGCTATAGCCTACTGTAGTACACATGCTTGTAGAGTCACTTGGCAACCTGACTACGATTTTGCTTTTTATAGTACAGATAGGACTATGATTTCTGTTTGGGAAAGAAGGTTTTATGGTGGTACAATGCTTTACAGTTTTAATATTTTGTATTTTGGCAGGGATTTTTTTTCTCCAAAAAGTGAATTCAGTTTGGGGGGGGGGGGGGGGGACATCTGTAGTCACAGACAGTCATGTCCTCTATGCACATAATTCAACCCCTTAAACTGGTTGAATCATAATATGATATGCCTCATTTGAAAGAGAATAAAAAAACAGTAGGTGCTAGGAAGTGGAATTTTCTAGGCAGATTCTATATTTAGAGAGATATTCAAGTATTTGTTAAAAGTGGGGGGGGGGGGGGGGGGGTTAGTGAAATGGGTATATTTAAACAGGAGTTTACTCAATATTGATTTACAATGAGCATATGTGTAACATTTACCATCTCCATAAGTGGCACTGACAGTAGCTTACCCTCTAGGAAGTGTCATTATTTAGGTTGAACTTGTATTTGGCATGATATTCATGTATTTTTGCTTAATTTCATAGCATGGGGGGTATCAGCCATCTTTGAATTGTAATGCAGCCATGTTCCCCTAGAGGACTCTTTAGTTCATATCACTCTCCAAGCATATTGGCACATGCCTTATACCTATACCGTTATAAGAACACTGAATATCTGGTTGAAGCTCAGCCTCACTTTGAACATGGAGCTTGTAGTATGGTCAACCAACACAAGATGGTGCCATAAGTAAGTGCAGATAGATTTCTTTTTTTTGGACAAGTTTTATGGCAATGCAGTATCTTATAATTTTATTATTTTTCGGTTTGACCTAGGATTGATTAAATATTCAAGAATCATGAATAGTTATACAGAGGATACACTGCATGTCTCTGAGCCTAGTAGAGCCACCCGACGACATGCCTTACCCCTAACCCTACACCCAACTACTGGCCTCAGTCCCTGTATCTTCTCCCTCCCCGCCTACCATCACCCTCACTGCCTCCTGGGGTTAATTGAATATTCAAGAATCGTGCATAATTATACAGAGGATACACTGCATGTCTCTGACCACTTGCACCCACCCTCTGGTGGTACAGAGATGTGTGAATGCTACATACTTCTTCAAACATTTATACACATCTTTGTAAGACTGTTGCAAGACTGCAAGTGCAGTAAGGCTGATACTAGACTGTTACAAGACTGTTGCAAGACTGTGGTAAGACCGCAGTAAGACTGATACAAGACTTTTTAGACTGTTGTAAGGCTGATATTATATGATATGATATGGGGTGTCAACCATCTCTACATAACTTTGTACAACCAAAAATATGGCAATGCCATATCAACGTTTGTATCCTCGTTTATTATTTTGACATGGATTTTTTAAAGTCATTTCAGTTGGGGGGGGGGGGGGGGGGGGTTCTCCTACTGTTATCCCACACCTCCCTTTTCCCCATCCCCTATATCTCCAATTCCTGCCAACTCCTGGGGGGCTTCCTTGTCATCATAGTAATCAATTATTAGCAGACCTTGTATTGAGTTTTAAATGCGTCCACCTGCTAATTTGGCCTTTAAAGGCCAATATTTCGATTTCAAAATGCACACTTAGCTCTTGTTTTATATATGTGTATATATATATATATATATGCTTAGACTAAATACATTTTGAAAGAATGTAAGCTCAGCTTTAATGAAGAAATAGACCTCTCACCTGTTCATGGTATCGGCGGAGTTGTACGGGTCGTTAGGCGGCCCCTGGTATGGCATGTACGGGACCTGATGTTGAGACCTACTCCCCATGTTTCCGCCACCTGTCGAGAAAGGCAGGTTCCCCGTCCGACCTCCACTTCCGGTGTTCATCGACCCGCCACCTAGCGGCTCCCGGAAGTTGGAACCGGCGCGACGACGCCCGCCACCTTGTGGTAAATTAAGGAAGGCTAGAAAAGGGAAGGAAATTAGCGGAGAGAAAAAGGAAAAGAGGGTAATTTTTAATATACACAGCATCAGAACACAAATCAATGTTAAGGTGAAATGAAAATGTGCACACGATGAGAGTCAAATGATACCAGGTTTTCTATTCAAATCACCAGCGTACCAAGCAGTCGAATCAACCAAACACCAGAAGAAATTGAATATTCAAGTATATGTGGTTTAAGGTTTGTATCTCACGTGAAAATACCCGAAATAGTATAATTTCGGTATGTATGACTATATAGGAAAAGTTATTCAATCTTGTATTACGATGTTTTGCAACAATATAAAGTTTAACCGGCGAGTGCCTCGCTTATAAATTTCAGCAACGATATCCCAAACTTTCCAGTGAGCCCAGCTCTATAGATATTCCCTTGAATTGGAACGTCTTGGTTTTAATTGTTTACACCACTGTAAATTATAGCTCAAAGCCCTAGCTAAAACTGGGCGGAAGGTCAGTCGATGTTAATATTGCTTTCGATTGGAAGAACTGTCTTTCGTTTACACAAGACTTCGATTATTTTGGATCGATAATCTTTCAGTAGGCCGGTCCATGATGAAAGTGTCCATATGTATCCTATTGAATCATATGAATGGCTCTCTCTGTCTAATCGAGAGGTACTATGAGAAAACGTAGTTACTGAGCCCGTAGGATGTCCGTTCTAGGTCTTTGACTCAGGAGACATTGCCTAATTTATCTTAAATGGCATCTATGATTAACTCAGTCTAGCAAAAAATATACACGCTGAAATATATTATGGTTTAAATCTAAGTTAAACCTACAGATAAGTACATAAATCTGATTTAGCAAACTGTGCGTTAATGATGATAACAGAGATACCCACTTTAACACTATATTAATGAATAAATTACAGTAAACCGAAACATAGGTGAAGAAGTTGTAAAAGAAATAAATGTGATTTGATCATTAGCGTAACAGAAAATGATCATGATAAAGGAGAGTGATATACCCAAACTCATAGCCAAATAAAAGGAACCAAATCACCAGAAATTAATATCTCCCATCAAACATGATACCCAAAAGTCAAAGTTCACTCTAGTGATGAGATAGCAAACTCAAACAATGCAAAACAAGTAAACCGTACATCGATATCTATCTCAAACATATCAAGGGTAAATGTAGGAATAACTCAATTTCGTGGGAAAAACTTGTGCCCAGCTAACTAATCACAAAAAAGCAGATATAGGGAAATGGGCATTAAAGGGAAGGTCAACTAATGAAGGTGACTATTCTAAGTGAGCTGGTGGAGTTAACGCGAGTCTCTGTGGGCTTTCCGGAGCGGGCGTCGCGGCTCACCCTTCTGAATCTCTTGCTGGTAGATGTCTTCACTGAGGTGTAGCGTCCCGCCAAACGTCTTGTCGACGAAGGGACCTGACAGCAGCTGCATGTTGGTTACCTTGACCGGCACTTGTGTCTTGTATTGGCCTATACCCGGCAGGGTAGTCTCCACTGTCGTCTGTGGCGGCTGCAGGAACACACAAAGCAGACGACTTTTGAACTCCTTTACGGTTAGAATGAGTAACAAGAGAAACTGAGTCAAAGACAAGGAGTTTCTGCATACAGTAGGTCACATTCCAAATCTTTTAATCACAAAGGTTACTATTTGTCTATCTTAATTTCTTTATCTGCATCGCATGCGTAAGCTGTTCACATATGTTGTGATGTGCCATTTAAAAGGATATATTTGCTGAACAGACAGGGGTTCCTCTGTGCAAACTGTAAAACTTTTTAAATATATGCGCATATGAAGTCCATTATCTTTTATTTTAATAGTCTGTATATGACTAAGTATAGACAACAAGATCTTGTACTTCTACATCTGAATTCATGCAATGCTGTTTTTGTCAATGAATTATTCATTGTGATGATTACTTTGAATGTAGAAGTGTTCTGATGTTGGTAAATCATATAGATTGACATTTTTCACCGCACCTTTCTCGTTTCTATAATTGGGATATGAAGGATGCAATTGCCAAGCCATCACACATTTCCATTCCATCTAATGCAAAAATCAACTGATAAAGAATACTATTTCATTTGATCCAATTATTTCCCCTTTGTTGCACAAATTTCCATGCCTAAAAAGATCGCGAACTCATAACTATAATTTGATTTTATCAAGTTGAATAAGAAAGGGTGCATACTTTTCTTGGTGCAAGCCTGTTCTATTCAAAGTACTTAGACAAAATGTAAGTTTATCAAACTGTGAAATATTTTTTATATCTAACTAAACGTGACGGAGCACAGCAGATGAAAGAAACCCATCGAAACAAGTTGTAAGGCATAAGGGTGCAAAGCTAGGAATCCTTGCAAATCGAAGGGATTTCACTTTAAGATTGGAATAGCCTGAAAAGAAAGAATTTAAACTAAATCTATAAAAGAAAATATTCAAAATTGTTATTTCAAAATGGATGCAAAAATAACTTGATTTTGGTTTAATACCTTGAGTGATGTTTTATCTTTATTACTCCCTTTCAGTTTTTCTAAACCTGGAGCACTCCGTGTTTTCCTATCGCTTTTTTTACTGGGAACATGGCAAGTTTGCTGTTCTGTAGCAACATCGTTAATCAAAAAAAGGGGGTTATTGGGTTCATCGTCCTCCTCGTTCTGATGCATGTAAATGTAACAAAGGAAACTGATCTTTAAATATTGATAATATTTTCAACATGAAATAAACCAAATAGTATGAGATATTATTCTGTTTGTATCTGTGTCAAGTTAAAAAAAACTGGGTTCCAGTGTCATCAAAATTTAAGTGCTGGTTTCAAGTTTATGGAACTAAAAATTTACATATTTCTACAAAATTCATTGTGATAAAGTTACGGGCCTAATTTTATATCATAAGATGAAGCATAAGTTGTTTCTTAAGAATATGAGTTTATCCTATATGTTCACGATCATCCAGGGCAAAAATAATGTATGTACAAAATTAATAAAAAAAATCAGCTTTCTCTTCGATTTGGAAGAAAATGACTGCTGCACAAATGAATTATAATAAGCAAATAACATGTGACTACGCGCCCAAACCTTTCCCGATGAAAATGGACAAGGCTTGTCTAGAAAATATAACACTTGAGCAATAAATTACGTACTTATATGTAATTCTTAAGATTTCCCTGTATGTCATCATAGTGGAAAGCAGACACAAAGCAGATATAGATGTGACACCGCAAAGTGGTAGCACAGCTGACCTGTTGTTCCATAAAGTAGAGCTCGGCCTTAGTTCGCTCCTCCTCACTGACAGGGATGCCATCTATGACGAGCAGCTGGGGCATGCGGTACACCAACATGGGCCGGTGCAGCAGTCTACGTGCCACCTGACAAACATTAGAAAACACCAACACTATAATGATCTCCATACATTTCTTTGAAGTGGTATACTAGGTGGCAGGTTTTAATTTATATCATACGTGTTGTAGTGGTCCTGAAAGTGGTCCATCAGACAGCGTTTAGTCTGGCCCACATACCGTTTGCCACATCATTTACACGATAGATCAGGTTGTGTTTTGTTGCAAACATTGTGTTTTGTTGCATACCTGCGGATTTAGGATATCCCAATTTTTTCGGACTATCAAGTACTTAGAGTAGGTTAATCAGCAGGCAACTTAATCAGCAGGCTAACTTAAGTTAACTAGAATAAGTAAGTGTTGAGTAGCTCACTGCGTTGCTGACGACAGACAGCTCAACGAGGTTGGGCAGCGCCTCCAGGCGCTCCAGCTCCGTCATATCCTGGATGCGGTTCATGCCCAGGAACAGTCGCTGTAAGTTCTCCATGACTGCCAGGTGCGACAGGTCCCGCAGCCGGTTCTCCTCCATGTGCAGTTCCTGCAAAGATGAGTGGTGAGACGATCAGAGAGACAACGATTACCGCAATATATGAGATGCACCTGCGGCACTCTATAGAATTGTACATTTATCATTGTTCTAGTGTCTCCTGGAAACTAGCTTTCATACAACAATATCTTCTCACAATGACAGATGACCTCTACTCAAAGTCACACTTTGTAAAATCTAGTGGAGCTCTCTTAACGAAAAGAGAATAAAACTACCCCGACACTAGAATAATATGCAACAACAAGCATATATTTCTTGATCGACTTGTAATACCATTTACCTGTAGATTCCATTGATTGCAGAATGAGTATTCACTGATACTCTTTATTTTGTTCCGGTCAAGAACAAGCTCACGCAGATCCTGAAGTCCCTCCAGGCCTTCTACCTTGGTGATTTCGTTTCCTAAAAACCATATGCATTAAGGTCAAATGGTGATCAAACGCTTCTATTCTAAATCACCACAACAAATAAAATAAGTATTGTGGGTGACGTGAGCTTTCTTTTTTTCTATCGATGATAGGCGACTTAAAATTGCATCAAGAACGATATTGCTATGAACAAGAGCTAAGTGAACATTATCAAATAGAAATATTGGCCTTTAAAGACCAAATGAGCAGGAGGACACCTTTAAAACTCAATACAGTTCAAAGGTCAAAGTTAATTATTATGATAAAAAGGAAGTCCCCTGGGATGGAGGGAGGGAGGGATGCAGGGAGGGAGGGTGGGAGGGAGGGATGCAGGGAGGGATGCAGGGATGGAGGGGGTCACAGCTTCATGGATGAGTGCACACAGACCTGTCTGCATGCTCCCTAGCCATGTGGGGGACAAAACTTTGTTTCTATGTACACCAATAAAGTAGGTCAAGCCAATATTTGGTGGTAAATGATATTGCAAATAATTTTACAAACCAATATCATTTGACTGGGTCTTGACTGATTCCTACAACAAAGTTATGAACCATTTTGACTTCTATTTGTGTGTAAATATCCTGAATGAACCATCCACTCATACACCTGCTGCCTCCCCCCCTCACATTATGAGATTTAGAAAAAATACATGAATAGCACATCAAATATGTATTTTACCTGAATAATGACACTTCCTAGGGTGTAAGCAACTGTCAGTGCCACTTGTGGAGATGGTAAATGTTACACTAATGCTCACTATAAATCAATATTGAGTAAACATCTGTTTGAGTATGCCAATTTTACCCAAAATCCCCCCACTTTTAACAAATACTTGAATATCTCAGCAAATATAGAATCTACTTAGAAAATTCCACTTCCTAGCACCTACTGTTTTTTATACTCTTTCAAATGAGGCATATTATATTATGATTGAACCAGTTTTACAGGTAGAAATATGTCCATAGAGGAGTTCTTAAAAATGGACCTGTGACTCATAAAGTCCCCCCCAACTGAAATCTCTTTTTTTTCTGAAAATCCATGTAAAAAAACTAAATACTAAAACTGTAAGATATTGTATGGCCATAAAACCTTCTGTCCAAAACAGAAACCATATTCCTATCTCTACTTAGTGAGCTATAAAAAGCAAAAATGTGGTCAGGTCATCTAGTGACTCTACAAGCATGTGTACTACAGTAGGCTTTAGCCATAACCTAAAGACCACCCGTCCACCTGCTAGTAATAGAAATCTCTAACGCTGAATGTACAATTGGGTTGAGCAGTGGCATCTTGACAATAATGTAAACTTAGAAGACATTTCAAAATGTAAAAAATTCGGTATCGCTACTGATCGATCCCCTATTGATTTAATACTTGATCCATTTCCAATGGCAGTAAAAAAAGAATCTCCACTTGTTTCAGAGTACCCCTCTTTAGTAATTGTTTTTCAAGTGTTAACATGTTTCACCTTGTAAGAAGAGAGCCTTCAAAGACGTCAAGCGGCTGAGTTGTAACGCCGCCATATCTTTAATGTTGTTGTACCTGCAATCAAACAAATGTAGTTAACTTATATGCAGACTGATATAGACAATAGTTGATACATTGTGTATGCCATACATTATTCCACTGCCATATTAAATGGCAAACAAAATACTTACTCTTACCCAATTTGATCTACAACAAATGAGATCATTAAAGACAAATACCAGTCTCGTGAAGCTCGAGTTGCAATCAGTTTAACGTAGATTATGGATAAAAAGTTACCCATTAACAATCTGTAGTCCTGCTGACCTAGTAACCCAGAATAAAAAGCTAAATAAGGTTAAATAAACGTCCATTAAACGAGCGAGAGCGTAAAACTGGAATACTGATGTCTTTAAGGCGGTCTGCAAAGACACTGGTTGAAGGGTCTAGTTAAGTAGGTAATTTCTTATTCAAAATATTTCATTAAACTGTTCATCAGAATCTATTGAATATGTTGAAAGGGCATCACTCCTGCTTACCCCAAATGGAGCACCTCGAGGTTCTCTAGTATCGGGGTGTAGGTGTCGGGGTTGTAAGGGTCTACGCCAGTCCCTCCAGTGACACGCTCAGTGAAGCTCCGTCGCAGATTCGGCGGCAGTTGCTTCGGCTTTGGTACGATGCATTCGATGTGGTTGTGGTTGAGGCACAGAACCTGAAGAAAAAAAACAACCCACCAAAGTCTATAGATCAATTCTCCAATGTCCACATGCATCACAATACCATTCATGCTACATACGATAAGAATCTAGTCAATAATTCAAGCACTCCGAGTAAAAGTGAAAAGGGAAACAATTAATTGGCAGTAACAAGGTTTAATGCTGCGCAATCAGATTTAAAGAGTATGTTACATGATATTTAAACTATTTTATGAAATGGTGTGTGGGTTGGGTCTGTTTCCATTATATTCACTTCATGCAAACTAACTTTCTTTGATAGCCAGTTGTGTTTCAACCTTGAGACGAGTGTAGACATCACAGAATTAATATGTTGTCACTCCATATTCAACATTATCAAATAAGAATATCTATAAATCGGCATTTGATCATGAGTGAGTAATATATTAACACTCACCAATATGCCATACTGAAACATAACTGAGACAATAACTGCTAGGAAAAAGCTATTTCCTAGGACACGTAAAAGATGATAAGCAAACTGTCATACCCGAAGGTTGATTAGGAAGACGAGACCACTGAGCGAGGTCAGGTTGTTGTGCTCCAAGTTGACACTGGAATGAAAAAATATTAAGATACAAACCATGCAGAAGCCATATACATCTTGCGATTAAACTAATTATGGAAGCTTATTTCTCCTTTAAAAACACAGTCAAGTTACATGAATTTTCAAGTGGCTAATTGAAAGGTCTACGATCACATAGATTCTTCTTTTGCAAAACACCAAATGTTACCTCCTGAGATTGAGGAAAGTGTCGCCATTGCCGATGTCAACAGTCCGGATCCCACAATGCGGGAAGTCCAACTCCTTAATCTCGTTGAAATTCCCATGCCCCAACCTCTCTGCCACGAAGTCGGACGTTAATCGCCCACCAAATGCATCTTTGGCCTGCATTGACTCAGCCATCTCCTGATGAGAGGAAGCAGTAAGTTGTTATTCATAGCAGACATTGTCGGGACTGCATAGGGGGAACTTATCTGATATCAAACTATCCTATTGAAAAATTCACTGCACAGACAAATTTCTGTAACTCTATACGCCAGAGCATTGGGGGAAACTATGAAAGGTTCACCACAGCGTACATGAAATTAAATGACTCACTCTCCATGCATACGAAATGTTTTACTTCACTCAGATGTCCTTTGTTTGAAAATTACTTCTTATCACTAACCGGAGGAGCTAGGGCAATATGTTGCGGAAGGCTGGACTGTGTATAGAAATAACTGGTTCCACAAAACCGTATTAAAAGGAAATACAAATTAATATTGGTGAAAATGATAACTCCTATTTCACACATTCTATACGATTTACACACTACTTATATAGTCGATACTGTTCGAAATGTTCTTAAACATGTTTCGCATCAATCTTAAAAGTCGGAGATAGGGTCGTAACAGTATGGCAACAGTTTTAGTTTACATCACATCAACTTACAATGGCGGAGCCGTCAAGTGCTTTGAGGGCCTTGAGATGGAAGATTATGAAAAGACGGTAGCTGTCGACAGAGGTCACTACTGGGTTGCCATACAGATCCAGAATAACGAGGTTGGGCAGTTGCTGCAACAAACAACACAAAGTGTGACTACATCTTTATCGTCAACGCATGGCAAGTAAATTACTATGGAAGGTTGAAGGCTGGGGTCAAAATAACAGCTTCTCATAAGAGTGTAGTTATTCTGTTAATACATTCAGCTTCCGTTCTGGATATCCTACAAATATATTCAATATCTAGTAACCTAATGAGAAAAGTATTTCCTTAATGTTACGACCCTAGTCATCAAAAAGGGACCCCAAAACAACAACATATCACTACGACACTAACTACTATTCTTTCATTATACAGTTTAGAATACGTGGCAAGAACACTTCATCACACAGCCGATGCTACCCTTTTTTTTTTTTCTTTTTTTTTTTTTTAATTTTTTTTCTTTTTTTTCTTTCATTATACAGTAAATAAAAACATGGGTTCTGTAAGTTATGAAGAAAAACAAAACTCTTTGAGCACAATGTGAGGCGGTACTACACTTACTTTGAGATAAAAGATCTCGCGGATATTAGTGATCACATTATTGCCCACGTAGAGCTCGACTAGCGAGGTGAGGCGCTGCAGGCCCGCCAGTGACGGGATCTGGTTGTTCTCCAGGGACAGGAAGGTGAGGCTGGCCAGCTTGTCCATCCCCGTCTCCTCCAGACTCGTCAGGAAGTTGTGCCCCAGAGCCAGCCTCTTCAGTCGACCCAGTTTGGTTAAACCTTCGATTTTTGTGAGACAGTTTTGTTCTAGTGAGAGCTCCTCCAGCTGCACGCAATTGTCCAGGCCCTGTTTGAAGCAGTAGATATTTATTAGTGGTTATAAAAGGACGCGTTAGTATTATAAAGAATATTGGATGATAAGGTGAGGAAAGGTAAGCTGCATTAAAGTGGTTTTTTTTATTAGAACAAACATCTCTCACCGAAGTGAGTTTTTCAGATGTAGTTGAATCTCTGATTGTTTTTAGTGAACGAAAAGAGATTCTTTTAAAAATATTTGACTAAGACATCTAATATTTTGTCTCCTCACGATTCACCCAAATATCGTTTTTCCAACGCACATGGTATTTTATGATTTACAGAGGAATTGAAAATGTCCTTGCATCTATTATTTCAAGGGTGAGTGAACTATCTAAACTAGATATTTTTCAACACGATAAATCAGATCAGCTGTTTTACACACGATAAAGTATTCCAGCGACGAATCTTGAACAATTAACCCTTTTCGAATCTTATGATGAAATTATCAAATTTTCATAGTACCAATCATCATATCAACCCTATAACGGTAAAAGGTATGATCACTACACTTAATATCTGCTAAATATCTACTATATCATTACGTATTACAACAGTAAACAAAAACAAGAGCAATGCGTACATTTTAAATAGAATTCTTATAGGGAAGGGTCTGCATTGATTGGATACTTATAGCCCTACCCCTCTATGAACTCTTCATTTCATGGATCAGTACACACAGCTGAGGGGGATGGGGGTGGGGATGGGAGGGGGCACACTTTTAACAAGTACATGAATATCTCAGGAAATAGAGATTCCACCTAGAAAATTCCACTTCCTAGTAACTACTACTTATTGTTCTCTTTCAAATGAGGCATATTATATTATGATTAAACCAGTTTATAGGGTAGAAATATGTCCCTAAAGGAGTTCTTAAAAATGGACCTGCGACTAACCCCCCCCCCTCCAACTGAAATTTATTTCTTTTAAATACAAATCAAGATACTAAATACTAAAACCGTAAGATATTGTATTGCCATAAAATCTCCTATCCAAAACAGAAATGATATTCCCATCTGTACTTAGTTAGCTCTAAAAAGCAAAAATGTGGTCAGGTCACCTAGTGGCTCTACAAGCAGATGTACCACAATAGGCTATCACCATAACCTATACGACCAACCATCCATCCGCTAATAAATAAAAAAGTACATAATGATTCGCTTACTTCTATTTTGGTGATGTCGTTATCGTTGAAGGAGGCCCACCGTAAGTTCTCCAACCGATCAAGATTCGACAGTTTGGAAATGTGCTGGCCATCAAGGTTTAATGTGGTGACCTAATGACAATTTTAGAACAATTTAGAAAACATTCAATCGTTACAGTTTACAGGTACAACTTCCGCAAACTGAATATAATCATACCATGCATAGTTCATATCTTACCTCTATTTGTTCATACATCTGACAAATTTCATATCAAAGCCATAATCATATAGCTACTGGAAATACATGTGGGCCAGGACAGGTACCGTTATATATTTTTTATCATCTTTTCGGATTTCTTTATTGATTGTCTAGAGTTGCAATGATCTATGTGGTAGTCCAACCAAGTACACTGCGTTTACAATCAACAAAGTGGCTGAGAATCTCAGTCTTAGCATGGACTGGTTTTCATGATCCGGCAATATACATTTTTGAATCAGAAACAAATCAGACTGTCTGAATATTTTTGAGACTTTAGTTTGCACCTGCCTTAGAGTACCACAGGTTGTCCTGCTCGCCGACCCGGTCCGGCTTGTTACGGCTACTCTGTATGAGCACCTGGGCGTAGAAGGCCAGGTTGAGGGTGCGCGGCGGGGCGAGGTCTGTGCGTGAGTGTGCCAGCAGCGATACCTGCGAGACCCGGGACCCGGCCGCCAGCCGTAGCGCCGCCGTCGCCTCGGCCTCCGTCACCGGGCTCCCGTTCACCATAGTCAGCGTCTTGATCCGCCCGATCACCCGCAGTCTCAGCCCGTCAGGCTGAATGGGAAGATATTACGTTAAGTTTACCGCAATCAGTACATCACACAAGTAGAGAACAATACAATTATACTCGATTTCATTTAGTGTATATATATTTTGATATCACAATGGCATTTGATATGGGGCCGGTTTCACAAATCACTAGTAATATCAAAGAAGTGATAATATTCTGTATTCTGGGCGTGCCTCGCGTCATTGTTGATGACAGAGTGACTTTATTGATACAGCCAGAACTATTTTCTTAGTAGCTCACCTTCTGCTTGCTGATAGGTTAATAATGGCATCACATGTTTTTAGCTTCATATGTCACACGTGGCATATAAATATTTTATCGCATAACCGTGCCATAGAGTCATCCCATGTTAATGTATGGACATTTATATGAGGGGTAGGATAAATCGCAATATCTTTTTGAGAAATGCGACCGAAAATATAGATTTGGTGACAATAAAAAAGTTGAGGCTACTCCTTGGAAGACAGCCTAACAGTAAAGCTATGAAAACTATGTCTATAACAACTCAACCAAAAATATTGAAAGGGAGTCGAACATACATCCTAACAGTATATAGTTGGAGAGACATACCTTCTGCCAATTGTTGTGGCGTAGGTCGACTGTGGCTAGGGCTGGCGTGTGTTTGCGTAATGTAGAAATCTCATCACGTGTATTGTACAACTGGTTCCAGCACGCATCCAGGTATTTCAGTTTCGTCATATTCTGCACATATGCCAAAAACGATGAAAACAGTAGTTATTACGTGAGCATACCTGGGTGCATTCTTTACTACTACTAACAGTTTCCAATATCCCTTATCAAGTATCAACTCTCGTACAAAATTAAGAAGACTTTTTCATAGAAAGCATGTAATGACAGTGCTTCCTGTATAATCCTTCCCGCGATATATCATTAGAAAATGTTTTTATTTTCATACCGGTATCGTACACATTATACATAACACCCGAAATTCCGCCCCACACCTGGAGTGTCTAGGCGTACCATGGTAACGTGCTAATGCTGTTCTACTCATGTCGTCTGCTAAAAATAGCATATTGAATTTTATATCCAAAGGAATTTCAAACCCTGAATAGCTATAAATATATAGTTAAGAAAGCTGTACGGAAAGGAATACTCACTCGTATTGTGTCCAGAGATACTAACTTGTTAAAACTGGCATCTAGGTATTCGATCTCCTGCAAATGATGTTGAGAAAATGTCATAAAATATTACTAATAACTTAATGGTGACAAATCAAAACGTTATTAAAGAATATAGATGAAGAATAAGAAATATTGCTCAGAAACACCTGGGTTAATACAATGTGCTATGCAGTGTAATCTTTCTGAATTAAACGGTATTTACATTTCAGGTTTTTTTGTTAACATTTATCGTATTTGAAACTGATGCAATTCTGCGTATTTTTGATACTATATGTTTTTATTAAAACGCACCATCTGGCCTATGTCCTCTAGACGTGATAGAGAGTTGCAGCTGACGATAAGACGTTTCAGGCTGGACAGAGAGTGAAGGTGACGCAACTTTGTCAGTCCCAGACCATGCAGATCCAGTATCCTGATGTGAGACAGGGACGTCGACTTGGCGCACTTCAAGATGGCTTCTTCTGTCAGCTGACTGACACTATGAATAAGTGACAGATATCCTTTCATTTTATGTCATTAGCAAATACACTATAAACTTCTCCACAATGGTGATGTGTAGAAATTCTCCACTGACACTTGGGAGGATGTTCACTGGCTCGCTGATTATCACAGCATTACATTGATAGTTCATTAATTGTGGAATTATATCAAATAAATGAATCCAGATTCTCATTCGGGTAACCCAAAATGCAATTTCCTTATTCTAAAAAAAAAAAAAGATGTGTATTGTCTCTTGATATCACTTGGCTGTGCCTACCATAGTTACTTCGCTACACACAACTCACAACGCTCACGTCGGTTTGGGTCACTCTCCATAGGCCTCCAGGCCTTAAATAGACTGGACAGGCCAGTTAACACAAAAACCTTTTTGTATAAATGGAATTTTATTTAAACTAGTATTTCTTCTAATAAGTTCTGCTATGATCAGAATTATGATATTTGCATAAAACGGAAATCAAACCTCGTTCTCGGTTGGACTTCCGGTTCCATGTCAAGAATGTCATCGTCTGACGTGACGTCGTCAAGTGTCGGCATGGCGACCAGGTCCCTAGTTTGTAGCAGGGCTTCCGTGTACTCAGCAAAGGGCGAACGCGGCTTTACCTGTAAAGCGGGAATAAAAATGGATATACATGCTGACTCTAACAATCAATCTTCTCTTTGTTACAGCTTATACTTTGACTGAATGAAGATTTCTCGAATCCATCTTCATCAGAGTTCATTTTCTATAATTACTTATATTTCTTTTAAATGTAATGTTTTCAATTGCCAACCTGGAAAATTTATGTATCTTTAAGTTAATATTTTATCCATTAGGTATGACGCAGCTTACAACTACGATAAACAATTTACAACTACGATAATAAATGTCAGATAACAAACTGAAATTCCGTACATCCTTTATTTCAGTGATGAGCATATCTTGTAGTAAATTTCTTTTAATGCCTTGTATCCTTAACCGTATGAAAAGTCATGAAGGGTTTTAACTAAAGTAGGCAAGTAATCAACTACTACACAAGACCAAATAATACAATCTTCTGATCATTGAAGTCTAAGATAAACTTGTTATCACCGGGTAAGACATGTATTTACTTTGTACACATTTAAAAAGACACATTCTAAGTATTTTATACTAGTTATTTCATGAGAATGAATGTGATCCGCTCACCCTGGTAATGTACTCAAAGTCGACGATGTACTCGGGGAGGACGAGCTCGTGATTGAAGACGAACCACTCGGACTGACGATGACTGCACTCACACGGCTTCGGAGCTATTTGTAGGTCTGTGTGTCCGAGTTCCTCCTCAGGAGGAGGTACTGTAAGAAGCACTCAGTATTTATACATGTCACTACTATATCTTCAACTACCAGCATAACCCTTAATTTCACTCGGGGATTTTACCACGAGGAAAACTTTAGTGACATGCAAGGAATGATATCGCTGGAAAGGAACTGTTCCCTTTCTATTGCATAGCGTTGTAAAGAGCTTTGTATTTCAGATATCGACTCTTTTATATGAAAATCAAAGGAAGATTTACCCCCTGTATAGACAGTAAAACTGTCTTTGAGCAAAAGTGAATTTGATCCTTTTTTTTAACTGCCCGACATGATGAAACAAATTAATTACTTTTGGGAATATTCCAAGGTGTTTTATATGATGTTATCATCCTAGTATTATTTGAAATACAAAACACATCAAAAATCTACTCAAATGATAATCAAAATCTTGCCTCTCCTTTAACAACAACCTGTTTAATATCTTATTGTAGCTGCTATACATGAGGTCGAACATGAGGTCAAGAGACAATCATAACACAATTTTCTAACGGTTAGCTGCAGAAAGAATAGCTAATAATCAGTGGACCACATGCAACCCTCTTACTGAGTTCAGCATAACGCATGCAGATGCGTGAAGGTCAAATATACTGCAGTATAATCATCGAGTTCTACAAGCCCAATTGGCACATGCACCTTATATCTGTATTATCTAAAGATTTGCAACAAGTCATGTTTTGAGAGCAACACTAATAATTTTTCATTCATTGCAATTTAGAATCGGACACGAGGCTGCAGCTGGAGTGGTACAATATATTACCTATGAATGCTGAACAAATGTAAATTTTCTAACCTTAATCAACAGTATGGATGAACCATGTGAATTATGTCATCATGCAAAGATATCCATGGGGCTAAATAATGCAAGTGAAAACCAAAGGATATTTTCCATAAAATTTAACAGTGGTGAATCAAGAGAACACATAGAGGTCGCAATTCAATCAGGGGAATGGCCTCTTTCCTTGAGTGATGATGGAGGAATGTAGAACTAGTTCATGCATGGTTCCTTCTGTGTAGGTCCAGGTTTTATGGATGATACATGCGTAGATATGAAATCAAAATCCACTAGAGAATGCCTCAATTGTCATGCATATGGCATGTCAATAATTCAACATAATGGTTTATCGTGGACACTCTCCGAATAAGACCCGAAACTCAAACTGCCATATTGCAAATGTTTAAATAAAATGTCCATTGCATGTTAGTCGCAAAAGGAAAACAGGTGTCGCCTGACAAACCAAGAGGAAGCAAATAAATTCTGATGAATGAAAATGCATGTCATATCTTCAATCAACCAAAAACTTAACAAAATCAAAGCAAATATGTACAATATGTGGATGAAATATGCTTGATTTCTTTTTAAATCAATACCTCTTTAAAATTCAAAGGAATTACCATTTTTAAAGGAATTATTTCTACATATATCTTGTCAAACACAAGAAGGAAGGGTATGAACAAGCGTAATCCACACATGGTACAGCATAAAGAAAAATGAGTGGACTACACCCAGTTGGTAAACTGTTTGTAGTAAGCAGGAGCCAGATTACTATTAAACAGTAGAGAGAGGGTCATTAACGAGAATAAGCACATAGCAATGTGTGAGGTATTCATTCCTTAACAGTGACACTGAAGAGTAGGTTCTTGCCACATCGGTGCTCGGTGAACTTAAGGTTGGACTGAGTATTCAATGTCTCACACCATTTTCCTGAGCCACACAGTTTATGGCATCTGGAAGACCGTCATCGTTGTCTTCCTCCTCTTTCTCATCTCCTTCTTCCATAGAATAATCGGTTTCCTCATCTTTGGCTTCGCTTTCATCTTTGTCAAGGTCTTCCTCGACCTCTTGGTTTTCGTCACAATTCTCATCATCCGAATTGAGTTCTTTTTGTTTGTTTTCCGACGGAGTTGAATTTTCGTCACATTCACTCTCCGATGTGTTTTTGTCAGTGTTATTCGAATTATCATCGCCTGCAATGTTTTATTGTCATGTGTCTTTTCAGTTTGTATTATTAGCTAGAAGCGCCATAATCAATCATGCATGTTTGTGTCATGCCATGAAACGCAAGCCACGTGACAGAAATTTGTCCAAGGATAAGTTTTTGTTCATTGTCTAGTTTTAACTTCGAGAAAATGAATTTTAAAGGGTTGTGGTTAAAACATTCCAATATGAATCTATTTCAGATTCATTGTTTCTAAAGGGTGATGAAATCCAATAGAGAACTGGGATGTAAAACAAATTAGATATTGCACTTTCACTCTTCACCTGTGTTAACATTCGGCACCAATATTCCATCAAATATTCATCCCATACTGTTATGAAGCAGGGTGTAAACCAAAGTTTTGAACATGACGCCACACATGCAGGCCACACTAGGCTTGTAAAAAGCCCATACCTTCGTGAAGAATACTTCTGTAGCCAGCCTTGGTTGTGTTTTCTGAAGCTATCAAACCTTTTATCAGTCTGTGTCTATAGGTCAATTCGGGGACATTAATAAAGGTACATTCCCATGTTAGGCCAAATAAAATTTCCCTTTACATACAAAAACTTCACAGGTTTACGATAGCACAGAGCTAAAAATGGGTCCTGGCTCATTCATTCTCACCACCAGTCTGAATGCGCCTTCAATGTACCAGAATAATCGTTCTGGTCGTGAGCATCTAACGGGAAAGTCATCAGACTGATGCTCATCATCTAAGGTATAATGTACTCGTTTTAAAAATATGTCTACGCGGCAGTAAACGCTAAAATACAATTTCTCCAAACTAACTTTTCTTTCCTCTTTAGGATAAGGCTTTAAACAATTTACCTGGATGATCTTTGATATCCTTTCTGGGCCGGTATACTGTGTCCGACTTTGGGTATCCAGACCTCGTCACCCTGCGTATATAGAAAGTAACGGTAGAGGGAAGACTTTCTTTGCAGCATCGCTAAGTCCAAAAGGTATTTTACAACTTTGTACGTCCAGCCTGACGCTGAGACAGAACATAAACCCTTTACTAATATGCATGTAGCAGTAACAATTATATCGGCTGATTTTGAGTTAAAAATCAACTGTTTATTATACAGTATGAATTCAATTAATGGTGCATTAAGTTAACTTACATTTTCGAACTTGAGTGCATACTGCTTTTCCCCACATAGATTTTTGCAATGACGACTTGACCTGAAAAAATGTGTCAAATCAAAATCAAGGGCATTCCTCAAGACAATATATGAGAAAAGGTATAAAAAAAATGTTAAGAATCAAAATTAGAGGAAATTATCTAATTGCCCACCGTAGAAGCATGCACAGAGACACGTATGTAGTTGTAAGAGTTTTATTTTACACTTAATTCTATATAAAATATATATAAAATATTTAAAACAAATACAGGGGGTATCTATGGTTCTTTGGTTTTATTGTCGTGCTGTCTTGATGATAATACAAGAGCTTAATGTGCATTATCAAATAGAAATATTGGCCTTTAAAGACCAAATGAGCTGGTGGACACCTTTAAATCTAAATACAGTCCAAAGGTCTGCCAGTGCCAGTAATTAATAACTATGATAACAAGGAAGCCCCCCTGGAGGGAGGGAGGGAGGGAGGGAGGGAGGGAGGGAGGGAGGGAGGGAGGGAGGGAGGGAGGGAGGGAGGGAGGGAGGGAGGGAGGGAGGGAGGGAGGGAGGGAGGGAGGGAGGGAGGGAGGGAGGGAGGGAGGGAGGGAGGGAGGGAGGGAGGGAGGGAGGGAGGGAGGGAGGGAATCCATAAATAGGGAAGGACCTGCATTGATTGTCTATTTAAAGGCCTATTCATCTGTGAACATAGTAGTTCATGGATCAGTGCACACCTATATTTAGCTACCTGTAGGGGATTGTATTGGCAATCCCCTGCAATGCCTACATACAAAACGAATTGCCTCATGGATGAGTGCACACAGACCTGTCTGCATGCTGCCTGCCCATGTGGTCCAAGGGAAACCTTGTTCTTATATACACCAATAAAGTAGGTCAAGCCAATATCTGGTGGTAAATGACATTACAAATGATTTTACAAAACAATACAATTTGACTAAAACAAAGTTCCTAAAACAAAGTTCTGCCTTCCCCCCCCCCCCCCCCCTCATTATGAGATTTGGCAAAAATACATGAATAGCACAACAAATATACATTTCACCTTGATAATGACTTTCTAAGGTGTAAGCAACTGTCAGAGCCACATATGGAGATGGTAAATGTTACACTAATGCTGAATGTAAATCAATATTGAGTAAACATGTGTTTGGGTATGCACATTTCACCATAAAACCCCCCCACTCTCAACAAATACCTGAATATCTCAGTAAATATAGTATCTACCTGGAAAATTCCACTTCCTAGCACCTACTGTTTTTTATTCTCTTTCTAATGAGGCATATTATATTATGATTGAACTAGTTTTACAGGTAGAAATATGTCCACAAAGGAGTTCTTAAAAATGGATCTGTGACTCAAAAGGTCCCCCCCAAACTTATTTCTAAAAATCCATGTCAAAATACTAAATACTAAAACTGTCAGATATTGTATGGCCATAAAACCTTCTGTCCAAAATAGAAGACAAATTCCTATCTCTACTTAGTGAGCTATAAAAAGCAAAAATGTGGTCAGGTCATCTAGTGACTCTACAAGCATGTGTACTACAGTAGGCTATAGCCAAAACCTAAAGACCAACCGTCCACCTGCTAATAACACAATAAACTGCTACTCAGTCGGGACGAATTGAGACAGAATAAATGAATTAGTAAAAGATACTAACCATGTCTAAAGGGGCACACATCGCCATGCTCCTTGCCCTTTGCCTGTTTCGTAGAGTAGGCCATGCGTAGCTTATCTGCGAGGCTCAGACTGTTAGCGAGAGGGACTGCTCCGTCACGTCCCAGCTTCTGCAAATATTTGAAAGAGATGACTAAACGTCTGCATTTTGAAGTGTTCTGTGTACATAATGCAATTATACATACTAACCTTTATAGAATCTACAGTATATTTAGCTACGTCTAGGCGATTTCAATTGTCAATCACCAATGCCCTACCTACATATAAAACCTTTTTCAGTTGCCTGATGGTGATACCTTCATGGATGAGTGCACACAGGAACTGAGACCTATCTGCATGCTCCCTGGCCATGTACATTACAATGGGGGACAGAACTCTGTTTCTTTGTACACTAACAAAGTAGGTCAAACCTATATTTGGTGGTAAATGATATTGCAAATACCTTTACAAACCAATGTCATTTTACTGGGTTTTGACTGAATCCTAGAACACAGTTATGAGCCATGTAAATATGATGAATAAACCACCTACACATACACCTGCTTCCTCCCCCCATGAATTATGAGATTTGGCAAAAATACATAAATAGCACATCAAACAAGAGCTAAGTGTGCATTTTGAAAAAGAAATATTGGCCTTTAAAGGCAAAATTAGAAGGTGCACACATTTAAAACTCAATACAAGGCCTGCTAAAAATTAATTACTAGTCTAGGGAGAGACAAGACCCTGCCAGGGAGTTCTTCAAAATGGACCTCTGACTAAAAAAGTCCTCCCCCCAACTGAAATGACATTTTTTTTAAATCCATGTGAAAATACTAAACAAAGTTGTACAAAGTTATGTATAAATGGTTGAAGAAGTCCAAAAAATACAAGAGCTAAGTGTGCATTTTGAAATAGAAATATTGGCCTTTGAAGGCCAAATTAGCAGGTGGGTGCATTTAAAACTCAATACAAGGTCTGCTAATAATTAATTACTAGTCTAGGGAGAGACCAGACCCTGCCAAGGAGTTCTTCAAAATGGACCTCTGACTAAAAAAGTCCGACCCAATAACTGAAATTACTTTTTTTTTAATCCATGTAAAAATAATAAACAAGGATAAAAAAAGTTGATAGGGCATTGCCATATTTTTGGTTGTACAAAGTTATGTGTAAATGGTTGAAGAAGTCCAAAAAATATAACTTTTTAAACCAGTCCAAACAAGATAAATGCAATATTAAATCTATTAACAGCCCATATCATATCATATTATATCAGCCTTACAACAGTCTCACAAGTCTTGCAACAGTCTTATACGTCTTGTATCAGTCTTACTGCAGTCTTGCAACAGTCTTGTATCAGTCTTACAATAGTCTTACAACAATCTTGCAACAATCTGGTATCAGCCCTACAACAGTCTTACCACAGTCTCATATTAGCCTTACAACAGTCTTATGTCAGTCTTACAACAGTCTAACAGTACAACAGTCTTGCAACAGTCGTAACAAGTCTTGCAACAGTCTTATTGCCGTCTTGCAACAGTCTTATTACAGTCTTGCAACAGTCTTGCAAGTCTTACAAAATTCTTGCAACAGTCTTACAACAGTATCGTAAGTCTTACAACAGTCTTGCAACAGTTTTACAACAGTCTTGCAACAGTCTTGTATCAGCCTTACAACAGTCTTGCAACAGTTTTATAACAGTCTTGCAAGTCTTACAACAGTCTTGCAACAGTTTTACAACAGGCTTGCAACAGTCTTGTAACAGTCTTGCAACAGTCTTGTATCAGCCTTACAACAGTCTTGCAAGTCTTACAATAGTCTTGCAACAGTTTTGTAACAGTCTTACAACAGTCTTGCGACAGTCTTGCGACAGTCTTACAACAGTCTTGCAAGTCTTGTATCAGCCTTGCAACAGTCTTGTATCAGCCTTTGCAACAGTCTTGCAGCATTCTTGTATCAGCCTGAAAACAGTCTTCCTACAGTCTTACAACAGTCTTGCAACAGTCTTGCAACAGTCTTACAACAGTCTTGTATCAGTCTTACAACAGTCTTGTATCAGGCTTACAACAGTCTTGCTACAGTCTCACAACAGTCTTACAAATCTTGCAACAGTCTTACAATAGTCTTGAATCAGTCTTACAACAGTCTTGAATCAGTCTTACAACAGTCTTGTATCAGGCTTACAACAGTCTTACCAGTCTCATATTAGCCTTACAACAGTCTTGCAACAGTCTTACGACAATCTTACGGCAGTCTTGTATCAGCCTTACAACAGTCTTGCAACAGTCTCACAACAGTCTCACAAGTCTCGCACCAGTCTTACAACAGTCTTGCAATAGTCTTGTAATAGTTTTACAAGTCTTGCAACAGTCTAACAATTCTTACAACAGTTTTGCAAGAGTCTTGCAAGAGTCTTGCATCCGTCTTGCAAGAGTCTTGCAAGAGTCTTGCAAGAGTCTTGTATAGGATACTGCATTGCCATAAAACTTGTCCAAAGAAAAAAGAAACCATATACCTTTCCGTACTTAGCTATTGTTATAGCTGTTATAGTAGTAGTTATAGCTGGTTTTAGTTGGCCATACTACAGACTTCATGTTCAAGGTGAGGCTGAGCTTCAACCAGATATTTAGTGTTCTTATAAGGATATAGGTTTAAGGCATGTGCCAATATGCTTGGAGAGTAATAGGAACTACAGAGTCCTCTGGGGGTACATGGCTGCATTACAATTCGAAGATGGCTGCTACCCCCCCTCCCCCCTGCTATGAAATGAAGCAAAAATACATGAATATCATGCCAAATACAAGTTCAACATAAATAATGACACTTCCTAGAGGGTAAGCAACTGTCAGTGCCACTTATGGAGATGGTAAATGTTACACCAATGCGCACTGTAAATCAATATTGAGTAATCATCTGTTTGAGTATGCCCATTTCCCTCAAAATCCCCCCCCACTTTCAACAAATACTTGAATATCTCAGTAAATATAGAATCTACCTTGAAAATTCCACTTCCTAGCACCTACTGTTTTTTATTCATAATTATTTTAGCCATAACCTAAAGACCAACCGTCCACCTGCTAATGAATATTTCACCTAAACAAGAGCTAAGTGTGCATTTTCAAATAGAATAATTGGCCTTTAACAGGCCAAATAAGCAGGTGGATGCATTTAAAACTCACTACAAGTAGCTTAAAACATGATTAAAATTGTTGACTGAAAATATTTTGATATCTTAATTCTAACTGAGGGAGGGAGGGAGGGAGGGAGGGAGGGAGGGAGGGAGGGAGGGAGGGAGGGAGGGAGGGAGGGAGGGAGGGAGGGAGGGAGGGAGGGAGGGAGGGAGGGAGGGAGGTCCATGAATAGGGAAGGGCCTGCAATGATAGGATATTTAAAGCCCTACTCCTCTGTGAACTCAGCAGTTCATGGATCAATGCACACATATATTTAGCTACCTGAGGGCGATTTCGATTGCAAAACATCTACTTAACTAAATATAAAACGTTTTGTAGTTGGTGATAGCTTCATGGATGAGTGCACACAGACCTGTCTGCATGCAGCCTGGCCATGTGCTGGGGCAAAACCTTGTTCCTATGTACACCAATAAAATAGGTCAAGCCAATATCTGGTATTAAATGATATTGCAAATGATTTTACAAAATAATATCATTTGACTGGGTCTTGACTGATTCCTACAACAAAGTTATGAACCATTTTGACTTCCGTTTATGTATAAATATGCTGATTAAACCATCCTCTCCTACACCTGATGCCTCCCAGCACAGCTGAGATGCTTTGTATCGAAATAGCATTTAGTTGGTGGAATACCCATAACCCATAGTTATAGCAATAGCCTATAAGACCAACTGTCCATCCGCTAATAACTACACAAGGCGAACTTTGGGTGGGGGAGGTGGGGAGGCGAGGGCAGGAGGGTGAGGGCGGCAGCGGCTGTTATCCTACCCCTAATAAAAAACGCCATAGGCTTAACATGGTTATTGTTTATGTCACAGGTAGTGACATAAAGTGTTGTTTATGCCACTACTTTCTGAAACTGAAAAAATATGGAAACGGGGTAGGATAAAATCTAGACGCCACTCGTTTGATTTTGAGCTTATTCATGCCACTTATTTTGTTGGCTCCGTAATATCACTCGTCTTCGACTCGTGAAATTATGGAGCCAACAAAATGTGTGGCATAAATAAACTCACTCAAACTCGTGACGTCTCTTGATAATATGTGTATGGGGGACTGTGGGTAAACCTTTTCTCATTTGTCATCTATATATAAATGTGTGTGTATTCGCAAAGTGTAGTATCATTAATGTTTTCTACAGTTTATGCCACAAATAGGTGATGTGTATACGCGCACATATGTAGGCGTATATAGCTAGTTATTGACATATATTTGCATATGACGAACATAACAGCCATTAAATGTGTATATGCTGGAAACTTTCTTCCTCAAAATTGTATGGAAACATTAGCAAACACAGCCAGTATGCACGCTTACGACATTGTGGAATTGTTAACAAACGCGAATTTTCGTCCTTTGGTGATGAGATTTATTGTCCACTCTAATTCTGGTATTATTTCAAAACACTGATCATATAGTAGAAAGATGTCACGAAAAAAACAACCCATATCTATACTATGTTGTTTCTGTCCATTGGCCGCTATGTAGACGTCTGGTACTAGTATAGAAAGAATGCTGACAGAAGACAGCAGAAATTGACCAGTGCCTAAGATTAAAAAAATATGACTAAATTTGTACCTTGTATGTCTCAGCATCTCTGAATCCATCGTCAGGGATCCGGGCCAGTTCTGTAACACCACCTGGTAGAGTAGGGTCCCACACGAAGAATAGGTACTCCAAGTGTTTTTTCAATCCAGCCAACCTGAGTCAAGATATACCTCACTCAGTACATTCGGATATTACACACAATGATTCAGAAATGTTCAAGAAAATTTAAAGAAAATTTACTCAGAGCATTTAAAAAGGAAACGTCAAAAGAGTTATTTATCTATATTGAACGTGTGCTTTCTAACTGCAATATATTTGTTAAATAATTTTTTTTACTTTCTAACAAAACATTTAACAATATTTCATCGGACTGAAACTTCTGACCTAACATATCCTGTAGGTGTTTATAAAAGTAAGTACACACCTGAATCATAATGTGTTCATTCGTTTTGACTACAATATAGGGCTAAATGCTACCTTAGATGTAACTGTTAACTCCTAACAAGTCTTGTCAACTAGCTATGTCTATGACTTATGAAAGATATATACATAGCAATATAAGCAAAATATTTCAGTAGGCTTATGTCTCACTAAATAGACAAGATAACGTTTTGGTACTTTGTTATCATTAACGTATATAACGGGAACTAATTAAACAAGTACAAACTATTTATTACATTGTTCTGAAAATCGTCATGATAATTACGCCCAACATGCTGTTAGTATACCAAACCCCACAGTAGTGTGCAATGCCATTGTTTACATGGTTATATTATTATTTCGAGAGAAGGACCATACTTTTGTGTATTTGGTGTTTACATCGACATGACATAAATTTGCCAGTACATAACGGTGCATTACATGTTGCTTAAACCTACGGCGGGGTATAATAACATAAAGCTGTGTTGTTATGGGCACTTATCTTTGAAATGAAATCGGATCAATGTCAATATTGGGTCTTATGGAAATCATGATTCCAGTATAATATTCATTTGGGAGAGTATGTAAAAACGGGAAAGTCTCTACATAGTGAAAAATAAACCGATGTACTTTCATGACACGCACATGTCATCTGGGTTTGTTTTAGCAAAGCTTATGGATATGTAACAATATATAATTATCGCAATTATGAACATTCATTTCTAACTATGAACTGTGCAATACATGTATATATATCTTCCTTACCTCTGAGCACTATGAACATACAGGGATACAATACATTAGTTCAATGTGGAATACGATCAATTCATTGAAGTTATAATACAAAATTTCAAAATGTCAAACTTGTAAAATGGGTGAAAGATAATAGAGAAAAATACATAATACCACACGCGTAGATTATTGAAAACGATAATAATCTTTGCAAAGTTTTAAGTAAATAAATAATACTCAAATACTAATAAGTTTCAGTCTTTCAAATTGGTTGTCTTTCTGGACTGTGGCTACTTATCGCACCTGGCTGAAGGGTTATAGATGTCTTCATCATCTATCAAGGCCGATAGGCTGTCCTCAAACTTGGACCGCAAAATACGGTTGTGGACTCTGGTTATTCTGTGAATTTTTACGCCTACAATTCCGTGGTCGCGATAGTCGGCGGCACAGAAGCGAGACAACAGCAAATCGTGGCACGAGGTAAACCTAGTTTGTGGAAGAGTAAAGCATGTGTGTGTGACGAGGTGTCTGTAGAGTCAGGGTAATGAAGTTGAAAAATACGATTTTAATTACCGTTATTTCATGAGTTCGACTGCAATACATGTACTTTATTACCCTAGGGAGCATTTATAACTAAACTTAAACTACAATATACGAATACACTATAAGCGCAAAAGAAACCAATGGGAAGAGAATTTAGGCAGTAAAGGTCACACAAGTAATTTTAGATCATAATACATTCTATGTTCTTTTCTTTTCTTTAGCTCTCCTATACTTCGGCGTATCTCATTCACACTTTGTTTGATCCAAAACTGTTTGAGCTGCAGAGCTGTTTGAACCTACCAGATCTCAGACGGTTTGCCTTCCTCAAAACGCACGTTGCCGCCTGTCTCTAGTTCAACAGTGAGGCGATGAGTTGATGCATCTGTCACCTGACGCAACTTGTCGCAGCTTTCTTGCCAAAAGTTGTCTATCCTGCAAGAGAGATTTATCCAATAAATGTTTTGTGTAGTGAAATAAAATGAACTGTTCGGGTTTATAGATTTGAGAAATTTACGACACGAATAGTACTTAGTTTTAATGTAACACATGGTATTTACACGCCAGTATCCATTTTCATAACTATTGTGAAACGAGCATTGGTATTTGCTTTTTCAGTGAATTTGATCAAAATAATATTAATAGCTATACTGCGAAAAGGTATGTGTTGGTTTTGCGGGATATTTACTCGGCAGTTTTTCGTTCCCACTTCTTGACCCTATCTTTAATCGCCTTCATTTTGTTGACGAGGCCGGAATGCCTTTTAGGGTCATGTGGTGTCTGCAAACAGAAACAGTGGAAATACTGTAACCCGAAGAAACATTTTAATCACACAGTCCTTGTTTCCCGGGGTTTTAAGATTCAATTTAGTTCTTGCAATTTAGTTCCTGCCTAGACACAATGAAGTCTCACAAAATCATTAATCTTTTATTCCCTTTCACAAAATTCAATTGTCTATGAGGACAGTTTTTCATTCCACTTAATCAGGGTGGTCACAGGCAGCAACTTACTTTATCATGTGATATAAACAATAAACTACATATAACCATACCTTATCATTATCTTCGTTCTTTTCGTTACTCTCACCCTCCCCTGAGATTTCTTTATCGTTGACACCGATTTTGAGTTCACGCTCGATGCTTTTAAGCTGGATGACGAGTTCGCGAAGCCTTTCGGCGGGGATTGAAGTCAGATGGATGCGAGCTCCATTCAGTCGTGAGAGTAACTCTCCCAAGTTCCGACGAATCGTCTTTACCTTCATGTTGTAATACATCTTTTTCTTCACGACTGTCATCTGGAAATGAAGAAATCAGTGTTTTCGTGCCTTTTGGTTGGAAGATGTACAATCCCGGTATCTTGTACTAGTTTGATTCTGTTCTCCCTAGACGAGTTAGACTTTTTGAATAGGGATATAATCGTTTTTGTTTTTTTTATTGACATCACAACATCTGATACAGTATCAGTTATTCCTCTTTATGTTCAATAGCATTTTTCCCTTTTGTTTTTGTATGCAGGATTGTTTCTTACCTCGTGACTCAGTGGATGAGAGTTCTGGGCGTTTATACATGTGGTTTTTGTTTTTTTTTAATTTTAGAATGGCCCGATCAAGTAAATAAATCTCAAGGTTTATTAAGAGATAATAGATAAACTAAGCTAAAATATTTATTTACAAAAATAGGTTCAAAATAAGACCCGACATATTGTCAGAATCAGTTAGTTTGAAATATTTAAAGGGAAAGTAATGTAGCGAAAATTACCCGTCCTTGATGGGTTAAAAGAACGAAGACATGTTCATCCACAATAAGTCAGGATAACAGGAATATATTTAACAAGATTATGATTTGGCAAATGCTGGCCAGAAAATATTGCAGCGAGGAACATCATATGTATTCCAGTTACAATGAACAATGTTTTTACTTTTGCTAGTCTTCAAGATAATTTCTACTATATATACTTTTTTTTTTTTAATACTTTTTTGTTTAAAGAATTTATATCATCAAAAGTGATTGTACATAATGTTTATAGCCCCCAATAACAATCAAATAAATATTAAAACCACATTGTTTGGAGGTGACCAAACAAGGTTTGGCCTCGTAATAACAAAACATGAATCTTAAATCGAGTGTCAGTGGAAACAGTACAACAGCTTTGTGGAAAGAATAAGCATAATAGATCTCGGTGCAGAGAACACAACTTGCCCTAGGGAATGATCTACACATTGGACTTGCAGAGTACTTCAATAAAATAACTTGGAACTAGTCATCCAGATGCAGACAACAAGCAATTATAGAAGATACACGTTAACATATTGAGTCATACCGTGGGGACAGACGTGCTTGTGTGTGCTTGACTCCATGTTTTTGCAATCACAAGCACAAGTGAATATGTGATGCAATCTTTTCCCAACTGAACTACTTTTAGCTATCCTACGCTCTTCGTAATTACCCTTTCTTTGAGAAATCATATTAACTAGTATATTTTGTGCAAATGAAATCTTACCTTTGCATATTCTTTTACACCCTTAGGTGGCCTAGCCCCCTGGAGACAGCAATTATTTCAAAGCCAATTGTAATTCAAGCATCAAATCAGACTAAAATGAGTATCACGCACTATGACCAATGTCAATCCAATGCATCAAAAGTACGAATGATCGAAATAAAAATTAGATATTAACATTTTCAAAAATGACAAGAACAAAAAGTATATAATAGACAATTATCATAAATACAAAAATATTCATTTGTTGAAATAAAAGATCACAAAAATATAACGAGTGGATGATAAAACAGGTGGAATAAGTCATGTGGTCTGACCTCCGAGTGCTCTTTGAGTTGGCGGGTAGTGACGTCATAGGAGTCGAGGCGATTTATGTTCGGTAGGTGGTAGAGAATGTGGGTCTGATAGTTGCACAACTCTGACACAGGTGCCGGTGTATACATGGGGGACTTGAGACCCAGCTCAACCAAGTTAGGTAAGCGCACAAGGTTTGTCAGATCCTGCAAAAAGATGGAATTGACCACAGTGGTAAATATTCTGAAACACTTTTTGATCTTACTTTCCTCTAAAAAATGTAAGTACACATATAGAGATATAGTGATATGGGAGTTCTGCAATATTCGATTTTGCAATATTCGATTTTGATTGATAACATTCTGAATCGATAATCTATCATCTACAGCTTGTAAATTGTTGATTGATAATATTACCTGAAGTAATATTGTTAACTGCATGATCAGGTAATTCAACAGATCGACAGGTTCATTTTCAAAACAGCATTCACATCTAGTCTTTACGAGGTCAGACTGCACTATTTACAACCAATCCTACTGTGGGAATGCAGAATTCAAGCAAATTCGGCTGTGCTGTCATATTTGAATTTTCAACTCAATGCAGATTCAGCTGTGGAACAGGCTTGTAGATTTGTACACTATCGAACCCAGTGACCTTCAGAGGTCATGGAGGTGTTGGTTCTTAGAAGCTTGTCGCAGGCAGCGTATATTCAGTTTGCTCTCGCAGCTCAGAGGCGGATGACTTATCAGCCTGCTATATCCCAGGAGCGGTGTTTTCAGAATTTTTGGTGAATTCTGGCCTTCAGAATTTTTGGAGGTTTTCTCAGGTAAGTAGGACTGAGCTGGAGTCCAAAATATTTAGGGCATTTCTGGCTGGAATCAGGCCCTGCCGTGCTTAAACTAGGTTTCTTTCGTGGTTACTGTGCAGTTACTACTGGCGGTCTCATCTGACTAGTGACCGGGTGACCTTTTGACAAGGGATTGGGGTGAGTGCTCACAGAGACAGAGCTCACTCTGAGTCATGGAGCAGAGCAGGCAGGACACTACCCAACAGGGCAATACTGGGGACCCACTATTTGGCGCTCTAGCCAATTTGGAAATGGACTCATTGCAAACTAGGGAGTATGCGTCAGAGGTTTCCATGGATCCTGATGATCTTTTTACTCCTCCCAGGAATTTTGTAGGAGACAAACAGCCTGTTGACACAGCGAGAGGTCTTGCGCAATGTCTCAAAACCCTCGCCGGTCTGGTGGTGGATTGGAAAATTGGGGCTTTTCGTCACAGAAAAACAGACCCAAAACAACTCCTACTGCTACTGTGACAGGTGGGGAGTTGTACATCGTTACACCAGGTGTATTGTGTGCCAGTTACTCCTGAGGGTTCAGCTGCTGAGGAACTCTGAGTTGGATGATATATTTTCTATGCAGTCAAAAGGTGGTAGGTGGGAAACCTCTCTTACCGCACCCTGTGGTGACATTGAATGCGGAACCAGACATACTGATAGGGACCCGAGTCATGAAGTCTCAGAAGAGGAATCAGACTTACAGGGCTCCCTGAGGACTAATTTTTAAAGCACAAAGGGGAGATACGTCTAATTATCAAAAGAGAAACATAAAGGATATGTTGGACACGGTAGAACTACCGAAGCTCATAGAAGTCGACACCACATGTGGCAAGGAGAGCAATTCAATCAAGGCTGTGGTAGACAAAAATGGCAGAACCCTCTGTCAAAGGAAAAGTTGCTGAAATTTATGAGCAGTTGCCTAGACCTGAGAACCTGGAGGTGTTGAAGAAAACAAGGTTGAACCCAGAAATTGTGGACAGTGGGTTAGATGGCAGGGCAACCAAGAGAGACAGGGAGTTGGCATTGGTACAGTGGTCCTTGCAATTTGCGGCTAGGGCAGTGGTAAAAACCCTGGAAAAAGTTTAGGCTGGAGGTAGACTTGAGCCTAGGGCAGTAGTAGAGGGCACAGTAACTGCTCTATAACTGATTGGCAGAGCCACCAACAAGGTAAACAACCTCAGATTCACAAGTTTAAAACAATATATTAAAGGACCTGCTATGTCACTCACCAAAGATGACAATACCAGAGGCTTTGAATATGTGTTGGGGTCCAACCTGAAAGAAGACATCTTGGCAAGAAAGGAGTTTGCCAAAACAGTTATAGGTGTCTTGGGTACGGGTCAAGCTCAGGAGAAAAATTGCAGGAAGGCCGGCTACAGGTATAAGAAGGGTTCTGATAGAAGAGGCACCCCGAGGGGAAGGCTCCAGAGACCAGGAGCGGGACACTATCATGATTACTGGTACTACAAGGTCAATGAGGATGCAGGACCCTAGGATAGGGGGAACTACGGATGGGACATATGTTCATCAAGAGGCCGTGAGTGAGTGAGTACGATCTTGAACTGTTTACTTTGTCTGGAATTGCTCCACGTTATAAGGCTGTAGGGGTTTCTAGACGGGCTCAGAACTAGGGCACAGTCACAAGTGACAGCTGGGTATTAAACCAGGTCAAAGGGTTAATAATTGATATAGACCAGATACCCGACCAGCTGTCAATTTCTGACTCAAAAACTGTGGACGTAACCAAATATTTGATTTTGGCAGGTCAAATTGACAAGATGCAGGAACAAGGGATAATAGAGCCAGCGGTAGACACAGATAGAGCTCATTTATCCCATCTATTTCTGAAGGAAAACTAATCAGGAGACTTTCAGCCAATACTTAATCTTTCTTATCCCTAAAAATCCATTTTGTATTTAAAACAGATAGGAAAGCAAATTATATAGACATCGTCATAAGGCTGCATTGCATGAATCTATAATCACCATCCAGCCACTAAGAATGCTAAGATAATTAGATAAGTTCATGATAAACTGAAACTTTCTACTTACCCGGAATGAGCATAACTTGTTACCAGAGAGCTCTAGAATCTCGAGTGACGTTAAGCTATTCAAAGAGTTACCTGAAAAAAAGATAATTATTGAGAATATTTTCTACAAGGATGACACTTGATTCGGTTCTAGAAAACATCATAAGGTAAGACTACTGTTGAATTCTGATGTACTAACTTTCAAATAAATACACAGAATTCACAAAAAGAAACTTGCATAGATATGGAGAGAAACGTGAATGCTATTATACTGTTCATGGAAAAGCTATTTGGAACCATCATGACAGTGTTTAGGTCACGGGACAAGGGCAATTGTGGACAATGCCTGAGGCATTTTCGCCCACAGAGAACTGCTGACCAATTTTTTAGGATATTTCGGTCCTGGAACTACTGGTCTAAAACCTACTGATACGGACAGGGTCAATTAACCCTTTCTACGCCGGTAATGCCTTAAGGCATTCCCCTAGCGTGCGCCAGTAATGCCTTAAGGCATTCCCCTAGCGTGCGCCAGTAATGCCTTAAGGCATTCCCCTACTATACGCCGGTAATGCCTTAAGGCATTCCCCTAGCGTGCACCGGTGATGCCTTAAGGCATCATTTTTCGTAAATAGGTTAGAAAGTCTTCTATTTTCGGCAATACTTAATTTTAGACACAAAACAACTCCAGAAACGTGTTCTCCATATCTTTTTATTATTATAAACGGGAAAAAAACATCATGTCATCGCAATGAAAAAAAAGATAAAGATCTTCGTAGACGATGTGCTATATTGAACCCTAGCCACAGGCTTGTGTCAATGGAGGGGGAAAAATGTCTTACTTTGAAATATTAATATAATTATTGAATATCGATCTAATCAATAATTAATGGTATGGAAATAAAGCCTGAAATCTCTTCTTTTTTTTTGGTATCATTTAAATTATCTAATTATTTCTCTAAGTTATTTAAATTTGATAATTAGTAACGCACCCCTCTGCGGGTTTAGCCATTTTCTAATGCTTGCAGAATGGGCCGGCGTATGAGAGGTCAGATGCGTCAGACGTGCGGCGTAGTAACAGAGACTCCCGTAGGGTTAAGACTAAAGGGAATTTCAGAAAAAAAAACCAACGATGCACTTACCAATCTTCTCTATCCGATTTTCGGCCAGATTGAGTTCCTTGAGATGACTTAGTTTTGACAAGCCCTAAGGGATAGAATATAGAATATACGATAGTAGATGAAATAGAAATAGCAAGTTCTTGGTATTTCTATCTATTCTGTTTTATCAGGATCTAACGTATTTGAACTAGGAGGCATTTAAAGAAGAAGAGCCACCTGTAGACTAGTGTTACCCGAGTTGATTAATCGTTGTCAGATCAAAATTAATATGGATTTAGGCTTTTTATAGATAATAAAAATGATGGGTTCCGAACACATTCCGGACACGTTTATTGTAATACATTTTAATCATGTGAGACTTCCTGTCAGTGCCTTGGCCTTCAAATTGGGTCTCTAACTTATCTAGATAAGATGCACTCAGGAGTGCAAGATAGAGAATTTGAAATATCACAGATAGAAATTAATAGTTGCAAGATACTACAGAAATTATTCACGCCAAAATACTTCTGTATGGGATTCTACATGAAGGGAGTGTTCCATTAGACAGGATAGATTTCCACTTCACCAGGGATAATTCATATATGCTTAGAGAGATGCCCATCTGCCAGTGGCGCCTGTATGGGCGCCACAGGCGGGTACCAACAAAAGCTATTTTATCAGCTTTTACCAGGTTGTGGCCGTACGGCAGCTGGCAGTGAGCAAATGACCTGTTCCACCAAACAGGTTCTGTACATCTGCCTGGCAGGTAGTGTTCATGTGGTACCCATGTGGCGCCTGTACGGCGAGACTCAACCTGCCCGGTGGACTACACCCTTAAGTTGCAAAGCACATAACTTGGTGCATAGCTCTTTTTACATTTGAAAACCTTTTTTCCGGTTGTAATTAGAAGACTCTAGCCATGTACCGGCTAATCTATACTATTTGAAACCTTAACACTCTCGCCATATAGCTATTGACCAAATTAGGAGATTAAAGTTACCTCAATGTCTGTGATTTTGTTCCCATGGAGCCAGAGCACCTCCAGCTCGGCGAGGTGGTCCAGGTTGTCGATCCGTGAGATCTCGTTGCTGTACAGGTACAACTTCTGAAGATACTTTACATGCTTCAGGCCCTCGATTTTCTGCAAAGTTATAAAATGTGATAATTGTGTATACAAATAGACAAAAGAAAATTGTCTCCAAACAAGAGCTAAATCTGCATTATCAAAATAGAAATATTGGCCTTTAAAGACCAAAAGAGCGGGTAATCACATTTAAAAATCAAAAGAAGTAGCTAAAGACAGGATTCGTAGATAAACAGCCCCAAAAAAATCCATGCTTTCCAGGCACACCACAATAGGGAGGGAGGGAGGGAGGGAGGGAGGGAGGGAGGGAGGGAGGGAGGGAGGGAGGGAGGGAGGGAGGGAGGGAGGGAGGGAGGGAGGGAGGGAGGGAGGGAGGGAGGGAGGGAGGGAGGGAGGGAGGGAGGGAGGGAGGGAGGGAGGGAGGGAGGGGAGGGAGGGAGGGAGGGAGGGAGGGAGGGAGGGAGGGAGGGAGGGAGGGAGGGAGGGAGGGAGGGAGGGAGGGAGGGAGGGAGGGAGGGAGGGAGGGAGGGAGGGAGGGAGGGAGTTTTCCCTGTATACTTTATACCTTACCATGAATAAATAGCCATTATAACCAAACCTTATCTCGCAACCTATTCTTTTTATTCCATGTGCGACTAACTTCACGCTATCCCACGTTGGTCTGTAACACCAATATCGGGTGGTAAATGATATTGCAAATAATTTTACAAACCAATTTCATTTGACTGGGTCTTGACTGTTTTCTAGAACAAAGTTATGGCCCATTTTGACTTCTGTTTGTGTGTAAATATGCTAAACAAACCATCCTTTCATGCACCTGCTGCCTCCCCCAGTCCCATGATGAGATTTGGCAAAAATACATGAATAGCACATCAAATATACATTTCACCTAAGTAATGACACTTCCTTGCAAGTAAGCAACTGTCAGTGCCACTTATGGAGATGGTAAATGCTACACTAATGCTCAATGTAAATCAATATTTTGTAAACATCTGTTTGAGTATGCCCAATTCACCCCCCAAATCCCCCCCCTTTTAACAAATACTTGAATATCTCTGCAAATATAGAACCTACCTAGAAGATTCCCCTTCTTAGCACCTACCGGGTACTGTTTTTATTCCCTTTCATATGAGGCATATTATATCATAATTAGACCAGTTCTACAGGTAGAAATATGTCCATAAAGGAATGTGTGTTTCAACGAGGCGTATCAAGTTCCAAGACCTTCTCCCACCACTTTTGACCACGGAATAGAGAGAACAGGGAAGCGGACTGGTGTGTTATTGCCAGGCGTCCGACTGCGCATCTGAGGCTCACTGTGTGTGCTTACACACAGTTCCTAGTGGGTTCTCTATTCTGAGAGCCTGTAGTAGGGAGATCTTCGCTCCCTATATGCCCAGCCTTGGTCAAAGCTGGGAGGAAAGTCACTCTGTTTTTTGTCGAGCATAGCCTGACGCAAACCAATTTGGCCAGGGCGCAGCTACGGTGTCCAGCACCGGAGCAAGATGTGTCGAATCGGTACCTTTGTTTCTCTCGTGGTTTCGACTGTTATCCAGTCTCATCAGGCAAAGTGCGGTAGGAATTCTTCTGTGGTCTTTCCTGCGGGGCTTGCACCCCGTAGGAGGATACAGCAGTCCTTTATCTTGTTTTTTTGTTAAATAAAAAAAACACGTCGTTTTACTTCTCTCTATTTTGTGTAGTCCTAGCGTCGCCTTGGTTCGTCCCCTGGGTTTGAGCAGTACTTTTCGTGAAATTACACGAATACGTCCATAAAGGAGTTCTTAAAAATTTACCAGTGACTCAAAAGCCCCCCCCCCCCCCCCACCAAACTGAAATATCTTTTTTCCAAAAATCCATGTCAAAATACAAAAAATTGAAACTGTTAGATATGGTATGGTCATAAAACATTCTGTCCCAAACAAAAATCATATTCCTATCTGTACTTAGTTAGCTATAAAAAGCAAAAATGTGGACAGGTCGTTTAGTAACTCTACAAGCAGTGTACTACTGAAGGCTATAGCCATAACCTAAAGACCAACCGTCCATCTGCTAATAATGACACTTCCTAGGGTGTAAGTAACTGTCAGGGCCACTTATGGAGATGGTAAATATTACACTAATCCTTAATGTAAATCAATATTGAGTAAAGATCTGTTTTAGAATGCTCATTTCACCCCCCCTCCCCAATTTCCTGGCACCTACTGTTATTTTATTCTCTTTCAAATGAGGCATATTATATTTTGATTGAACCACTTTTACAGCTAGAACAATGTCCATGTAGGAGTTCTTAAAAATGGGCCTGTGACTCAAAAGGTCCCCCCCCCCAAAAAAAACCCAAAAACAACCTGAAATCTCTCTTTTTTTCTTCTAAAACTCCATGTTAAAATACTAAAAAAGCAAACTGTAAGATATTGTATGGCCATATAACCGACTGTCCAAAACAAAAATCATATTCCTATCTGTAATTAGCTATAAAAAGTAAAAATGTGCTTAGGTCACTTAGTGACTCTGCAAGCAGGTGTACTACAGTAGGCAATAGCCATAACCTAAAGACCCATCGTCCACCCTATAATAATGCCTTGTTTTTATATATATGAAATGGGCAATATATGTCTCGAACCATAATTCCTTGTCGCTTTAAATCCAATCAATGATTTTCATCATCTTAATGCACTTCTTGGTAGAATGTCCAGAGACAAAGTTTTTCTGGGAAGCCATAACAAGATGGCTGAAAAATGTCCTTAGTGAAAACTTCTTAAAGATTACTAAAAAAGAGGTTATATTTGGAAGATATGGTGTTGCCTCCTCAACCAGGATGGTCAATTATGTAATTTTACAAGCTAAATCCTTTGTGCATCGGCAGAAATTATTTTATGCAAATTACTTGGATATTATGGCTTTCATGGTGGAACTGAAGAGGAAATTAGAGACAGAGAAATATGTATATATGAAGGAAGGTCGCATGCATAAATTTAAGTATTTAGCTCAACTGTGGGAGACAATCCAATAGGGGGGAGTGTGGACCTTTGGGGGGTGGGCAGTACTAACTGCAAATACTGTTTTGATGTGTCTGTCATATTGTCCTCTTGTGTTTTGTCCTGTATGAAAATTAAAAAAAAAAAAATGGGGAGAAGAAATAATATTCCATGGGTGAGATGTGACACATGTATTTCGAAAATCTGTAGAAACAGGGTAAATTAATTTACCAGTGCATGACAACCCTATATAATTTAGAAATGTATCTGTTTCTTTATGGCTGCTAGAATACTTGTGTGTATATATCCTGTACAAGTTGAAAATAAAATATTCTCCACAATAAAAAGAAAAAAAAAGATTTTCATCAGTTTGATTTCTTATGACAAAAGTACATCATTACTACAGCTCTTCTTTACTAATACATGCCCTAGGTGTGTATGAGGTGGCGATATACGTCAAGCTGCAGGTGATGCTAGCAATACCTGCTCGAGTACATGTATCTATCATATTAGCTTTCCAACACTATCTTAGGGGATGACCCGGTGATGAAAAATTATTTATCATAAAGTTTAAGCAACATATCTACAAATCCACATCAGAGGCGATATTTGCTCACCTGAAGTTTACACTCTACAACCCAGAGTTCACGAAGCTGTGGAACAGAATCCAGACCTTCAATGCGGGATACGGTCTGTCCAACAATCACCAGAGAGAGAAGATTCGGGAAGTGAGGGAGACCCAGCATGCGGGGGTACCCGGAGAAGAACATCTCCAGCTGCATGGTTGCCATACCCTCCGCCAGCAGGCGGCTGTAGTTGATGCCGTTGGTACTGCACTGGAACAAAGATGCATACCTCTATATATTGATGTGGTGAAGTATATATCATATCGGACAAGACTGGCCCTGGAAGAAGAAAAAAGACCTGAAAGGCGAATCGGCAGGCAAAGAGTTGTATTTTTAGTTATTATGATCATACCGCTGAGACCATGGACGGTGCATTTTCTGAGTAAACAGTCTATGGTTGACCCAGTCCACTGAATGACCATCTCTTTTAGAGAAAAATAAAGCTAGGAAAAATATTCGGCATATATTTTACTTTAAAGTATTCAAAATTAGCCGAGGAGTAACAAATTATGAACACATTGAATCCGTACCATCGATCGTCCACTTATACAGCGCGCAGTTTTTTGAAGGTATACATCTCTGTTCGGTATAGTACCTGCTGAGCTGGTCTATAAGTAAAGATGTGTTTAAATAGTATTTTAGATTAGTCTGTTAATAAATCTGTTAATTTATCAAGCTTACTAATTCCCTTGTAATTTCATCCTCTTCTTCCTCGATCGTCTTTTTCTGGTGATCTGGTGGTCGATGAGTCATCTTTGAATTTTAAACTTTATCGACGATTCATTTCTGAGTCTGTGATACATTCATCCGTTTACTTTTAAAACTGAAATGAATCACGTTTTGAATATGAATACAAAATGGCATTGTAATATAATAACATTTAGACGTTATGACCATCTACTGAAAGTCAATAAAGTCACTGTAAAGTCAATACGTTTCGGGACGTTACACCTCTTGCCTCTGGGGATGTTGACCTGTCGACATCTAACATTGAAATAGGGATATATATCAAATCACTACCTAAGTTTTTATAACATTTGCGGATATCTGTGATGCATGTAAATTGTGTTATGAAAGGACACAAAGAAAGCGTATTACAGGTATTTCTAAAAGAATATAAGCAAATGATGGCAGGAAAATTCTCTACAAGGTGAAGCAGCAGATACCAGATGATGGACAAGTTGCCCTCATAACAATATCAAATCAATGGGTCTCAGGGTCTCGGTCTACAAAGGTTCTTGGTCTGTGTATGACCGCAGCTATAGTACCAACAAAGATGTGGATTTGCGGTGGACAATTTGCCGTGGGTTTGGAGGTTTTGCCGTGACATTCCCCGGGGGTCGTGGCGGACGTTTTGCGATGCAAAGTTGTTTTAAAAAAAAGATTTATTAGGTTATAGATTCTAACATTACACTTGGTTTTCAATCCAGGACAGATCACATCAAGAATATGTCAATTTAAAGGTATTACAATCAAATTCAGGTTGAGAACATTGAAATGGCAATTAAGGTGGATTATTAGGACAATCATTACAGATTAATTAGAGTGAAATGTGGTTCAGGTCAATTTTACTTCGACGATACAGCATAGCTTATTGCAGTGAAGCCAACACTAATAAACGGCCGAATTTTACAATTAAAACATTTTTAGAAAGCTGAGAAAATATCACAGCAAATCGTCCACGTGCTCAACGCAAAACATCCAACGCAAATCGTCCAATTGCCACCGCTAAACGGTAGTCTATGCAAAACGTCTATGATTCGCCCTAACATTCTGAATTGGTTTGAACCACTTTTTACTGTTGTGATTGTGGCCAAATTCACTCTCTCTTTGTTTTATCTAGATCTAGATCTAGTCCGAGAAACTTTACCTGAATTCCGGAAAATGTACATTCAGAGTGGTTCACTGTGTAAATGGGTGTAAATCAGTATCTGAAACTGAGTGTGTCAACCAGTCAGTTAGCAATTAGTCAGATGTGGCCTAGACTTTACGTTTAACTTTAATAGATTAGTTAGAACGCGAATTAGCATTGTCGCTTCTACAACTAACCATTCAGTCTCCCGGAATAGTCCGGGAGACTGAATCAGTGAATGGTTAGTTGTAGAAGCGACAATTGTCAATACTAATTCGCGTTCTCGTGTGATGCAAGTTGTAAACCATGTAGCTTGCCTTATGTGAACACAAAGTTGACCATGTTAAGTGTAATGTTCTATTCGCACGAGATCTATATCTATCTCATCACGACACAACCCAACCTGCTTTGTTTCACGTATTTGACCAGCCTATGATCCATCTAGACATAGATCTAGATCATTACTCATTAGATGATCTAGATCTCGTAACACTTCTGTTACTAGTGTTAGTGTTACTAACAGTAGTATTGCCCTTGGAATATGATTTATCTCTGAATTTTCGAGCTAAAATTAACGCTTTATGAAGAAATGTGCTTTAGGTAATGAGTGTAATATATTTAATGGTAGCGCACATCCCACTTCTAGGTGTTTAGTCTACCGTATACTCTTCTTCTAAACAAGAGAGGTACATCAGTTCTGATTTATTTACATCACGCAATCAAGCGATGGCTGACCCGTTCACTTCCAGGAAACGAGAGTTCGGTATGCAATCAACCCATGACACCACCTATTGAACATTCTATTTTGATATACCATATACACTACCTTTAATAATCGATGTTACGACTCCAAATTATTCCATTTCTTGGTAACATATCATCAAAATTTAAATTCCCATTCCGTAAGAATCACGATCCTCGTCCTCTGTCCGCCATATTGAAGCTATTAACAGGCGGGTGATTGGCCAATACGGCCACACGTGACCGTCAAATCGCCAAGGTGACGGATTAAGACGCTAGATGGCGCAATATACAAAAGCGTGCGAGCATTTTGAAAGTGTGGAGGGAAGCCTGACTATTCGCTGACCTTTTTATTTTCTTTCTAGAGTCTATATGATTCTACCGCGGACTTTTCCTCACCATTGATTCTACGTTATCAAAGAACTAATTCGTTAATAATCCGATTCAAATACTTTGACATGTGGGTGTTGGGTGTACCAGAAATGCCCTAGTAAAACTAAAAGGTATTCATGACATCATTTATGGACAGTCCCTTAATCAATGAATAAAAAGAAACTTTAAGTCACTGCAAGTAGAATAGATAAAGTGTATCTATACCTGACTGCTATATGTATGAGTCAACTATATCAAGAGATACTGTGTTCTTAATTTTTTTATTTTAGAAGCCTTGATAACTTCAGTGCTGGTGTTGTCCACTTGCTTATTAATACCGTAAACAGGGCCCGGTTCACAAGCGAAGTCTAAGTTAATTAAAATAGACTTACTGCCTAATGGACTTCAAGTCCAAGTCAATTCCGCTGAGATCGAGTTCACAAGCGAAGTCAATTACAAGTTTTAAAGTTTTTTTTGTGCAGTCAAGAGAGGACTCAAGTTTTATCCCACTTTATCATGCAAGAAGAATGATGATATTAAAGAGAGGATATTCTTGTTAAATGGCTTCTTGTTACTTAGTTTATTGTTGTTTTACCTTCACTTTTTCTCACTGTCACAAGTTACCCCTTTTTGGGTAACTTGGGACACTTTAGGGGTAACTTGGGACATTATGAATTTTTGACCTTGAAAAGACCTTCTATCTATAGGTAACCTTCAAATAGAAGGATTTCTAGATTCGCCTAATTTTTTCCCCTTTGTTCCTTGGGGATGGGGAGAGTGAGGTGGGGAGGGATGACCATGTTCATTCCTGAAAATCAGTAATTTTTATTCATTAGAAAAAACAAAAATAAACCGGTAATTTCCAAGCTCATTAGAGTATCTGACTAGGACAAAACCTCCCTCTTCATCAAAACCTCTGAATTGATGGATTCCTTCCCATTCTACTTCATTTTCCTTGTCTTTCATCACATTCTTCATGGTCATCATTGTCATTGGCAATACTTTTAAGGGTTCATACAGACACTGGTTGTATCTCCGTCTTCTTGAACCCTGCTCTAATTATTTCAGGCTTGTTTTCAATCTGGTCAAGGAAATGCAAGAGTTCTTCTGGGAAAGAATCTTTAGGCAAAATGGTGGCTTTGCCATGATTTCTTGTCTTCCATTCTTCTAGCACTTAATTCCTCTACAGCTATTTTAGAGAGCCAAAGAATGACATGTGTAAGAGCTGTAAAATTATGTTGTTCCTGGCAGGTTCCTGAAGTACCTCAGTGGAACACATTCGAACCAGTCCTCAAATATTTCTGTGTCAAACCATTCTGAGTGTCTCCTTTTGAACAAACAACCTTCAGGGCCACCAGTACACCAAGATGGGTGGATTTATATAACACATGTGTGGGTAATAACTCACCACTTGCAGAAGCTCTTGCCCTAAACAATATTGATTGTTTTGATGTGTTTATAAAGCTAGTGATTCTTTTGCAGTCCCTCTTATCAAGGACTTATTTTACTGCCCTGATCATCTGTAAGGTTGCTGTTATCATAATTAATCATACCATCCATACTTTTCTCTGAAGTAGAATGTGTCCACATGCCATTTCTTTTCATCTTCATGTATCATGTTAATTTTACTATCAAAATATTCCTCCTTACAAGTTTTAAATGGACAAACACATCAAATTTTGATATTGTAGTAATGCTTTTAGATATTTAATGAGATTTGTGTAATTTTCAGTAAAATATGGGGGGAAATGGAGATGTATGAAATAATATATTTGAAGTTGTCATTTAGCTGAAATCAAATGTTTTTCTACTAGGATGCATACAAAACACTAAGAATTGTCAATCATTGTGTATATTAGAGGTACCAGTATACAAGTACTGGAAAATGGACAATTAAAGAAAATAAAAACATAATTGGATCAAGGGATAACTTGTCCCAAGTTACCCCAAATATGTCCCCCTTCATCATGCTTAAAATCACAAAATCATGAAATTCTTAAAATCTATGCTATGAACATTCATGATACTTTCAGGACATAAATATGACATATTCCTATTTATAATGCATGCCATAAGGATGTGACTTGCCCTCTTCTAATCAGGGGATGCATTTCATGAATTTTTCAGTCTCAGACAATGTCCCAGATTTGTACTGTGGCCCCAAAGTCACAAAAAGTTTCACATTTTTTTAGACCTTTTAGAATGAAGATAGAACCACAATTCAAAGTGTTCTAGAAAGGCCTATATTAACTATAATGCAATGGGCATATATCAAAAGACTGAAACATTCCAAAGATTTTGTAATCAGGGGATGCTTTTCTTGAATTTTTCAGTCACTCAAACTGTCTCAGATTAGCACTGTGGCGCCAAAGTGACAAAAAGTTTCACATTTTTTTAGACCACATAGAATGAAGATAGAACTACAATTCAAAGTGCTATATAAAGGCCTATATTAACTATAATGCAATGGGCATATATCAAGACACTGGGTTGTTTTGAAGATTTTCTAACCAGGGGATGCATTTGTTGATTTTTTTTTTAAGCAATCAGTGTTGAGACTGTTATCGCCATAAAAAAAACATCAAAAGTGCTCCCCGAGATGAAAATCTTAGAAATGTCTCAGCCTTATGAAATCTAGCCCTTACAAAATAGTTTTTACAGGACTTTCTGAAACACTTTGAATTGTGCTTCTATCTTCATTCAAAGTATTCGAGAAAAATGGGAAACTTTTTGTCACTTCAGAATGACAGTGTTGAGACTGTTGCCCGCCATAAAAAAAACATCAAAAGTGCTCCCCGAGATGAAAATCTTAGAAATGTCTCAGCCTTATGAAACCTAACCCTTACAAAATAGTTTTTACAGGACTTTCTGAAACACTTTGAATTGTGATTCTATCTTCACTGTAAGTATTCAAGAAAAATGGGAAACTTTTTGTCACTGCAGACTCACTTTAGCTTAGATCATAAAAATTATGAAAATTAGGACCTGATCTGAAAACTTTTTGACCATCCTAGCCTTATAATCTATACACCATACATTACATATTTTAATCATTTTTCTAAAATACTTAGAATAAAGATAGAACTATAATTACAAATCGTTACAGAAATACCTGTAATAACTGTAATGCATTTCATATATATTACTGTAGCACCATCTAGTGGCAATTCGCGGAACTACGCGCAAAACGGTGGCGCCGCCTATGGCAGGTGTATGTATTAAAGTGCTGCAATGATCGGCCCACGGCAGGGCCAATATCGGCGTTTGAATTTCCGCGTAGCAAATGCTGCACTGGTGGCCAGTGTATGCCTACTCAAGCGGTCGAGTCTGCAATCACTCTCCCAACAGAGATCTTAGCCAACATTAGCACCGTGAAGGATCTGGCTGGGGGGAGAGTGGTCCACTATCGATCTATAGCCCAATGTTTCGAATTCAAACGCCGATATCGGCAGATCGGCCGGGCCTATCTTCTTCATATTTAGTATGATTATAGGTTATAAGTATCCCTTACTCGTGATAAGTTTCATGGCTTAATTCCTACTGCAAGTGGGTGAAAATCTTCTATATACGCACAGTGAGTTAGACTTGTACTGTCCAAGTTTGATAAAAACCTGTGCTCACTAAGTGAACTATGCTGTAAAATATGCCAACAGCGAGACCACTGATGAAACGCGACACTTGTTGGTATCACTGTTGCAGTCCTACCTCTTGCTTTTACCCCCCTACTAGTGAAACGGACCCCTGGTAGCACAAGCATACCTTCGAAAAATGAAAAATACAAAATGATTCCACCAAGACCTACAAGACAATTTGAGGGCCCAATCTTAAAGTTAGCTAACAGCATACAAAGTAAAGTTATTTCAAATCAGTCAAATGCAAAAGCTCGAGCTTATGGAATGAGATCTCATTGGACACGCAAAACCTACCCAACTACGAAGGCCTAAAAGGGTACACAAAACATTGGGGGAAAACACAGTTATATGAATAAGTATCAGCAGTCAGCTCGTAAGACCCAGACCGATTGTTTGCCCATAACCTTGATGAATGCATACGGTCGCTAGCATTAACTAGTTTTAATGCAGTGACACATATTAATCATAAAGTGACTGAATTGAAGGAGCGGTAAAATTGTATTCACTTTGTGCATATTGTTAGGTTCCGAGGTATGCACTCCAGCATATCCGGGCCACTCCCACCCCCTTCCTCCGGCCAGCGTGGGTGAGGGCTGTTGCCCTTGGTAATGTATAACTTCAGATCAAACTCGTCATGTACGCCTGCTAGACAAGGACGGACACATCTGGAGGGGGTGGAGGATAAGCACAATTTTTCTAAACCCTAACTCCAGTAATTATAAAAACCTTAAAAAACATTCTTTTCATAGCCTGTAGAAAAGTTCCCCACTACATACTTGCCCTCATAGATAAGCGTCAAACAGTAGCGCAATTTGTTCTTCAGTTGTACACCAAGATAGTGGGTATCCAATATTGGAAACGATACATCCTCAAAAGAGCACGTTGCCTTTTTTTTTAGAACCCTGTCACTTACGGTGTCTACCACCCAAAATAAACGGTCCGGTTAACCAGCCCCTGCCCCCATATACACACAGCTAGAAAGTGGATCCATCATATCCAATCCACCTTGCCTGTTCACTAGCAGGTAGTGAGGTGGTATACTAAAGACTAGGGACTGAAGGCATCTACTGGTCAGTATCCATGATTGGGGAAGGGATTATTGATAAGATCAGGATTCGTACATATACACCTTAACCCATTCGCGGCGGGTGATGCCATATGGCATCAACCGTGCTGGAGCGGGTGATACTAAAAGGCATCATCTTTTGAAACTTGAAAAATTTCGTTTTTATGGAATGAAATAGGAAATATTGGATAAATAATCAGGAAATTTCACAGAATTTCAGATATAACACCAAAGTAAAGATCTCAGGTGAAATATATAACAAGATTAGTGATTGCATATTCTACAGCGTTCTTTTGTTATACAGGGATGCTAGTGAGGTTTCACAAAAAAAAACGGAAATATCTAAACCCTAGTTCTCAACATTAAATATGAATAAATATGATTATACATGCTATAGGGATATCAATAAAGATATTCTATAAGAATATCAGAAAGATAAAAAAATATCTAAAAGATCTGATTATTCATTTGAGTTTGAAAATTTTAAAAGAAAATGTACACAAAGACTAAACAAGTCTAGGAAGGCTTGGGAAGAATATAGGTCAGATGCTTGAGCTCAAGGAGTGGCCCTCAATACTCTCCGCTACCGGCCGCTAGTAAACTACATTTCATTTGAAGTAATTTAGAATAAAAAAAACCCGGAAAACTGACATCCCTGGTTATATAAACATGACAATTGGGCTAGACTTCCTGGTGGTATGAACTGGCACTAATACCCACCTATAACCAAATACTATTGCCAGTTCCCTGCCCTTAAGCGTTAACAAAATTCATCTTCCTTACTGTCTATGGAATTCAGTGGTTTGGCAGATATTCTAGTTTTTTTGTGTGGCCAAGTTTAGATATGAAGCCAAATAGCAATTTGCTATATGTGGTCAACCAAAGGATTTTTGAAAGTATTTAATCAGTCACTTAAATTTCATAGGCAGTCAGGCACAATAGTTAAGGAAAGCTCACGACCAGAATTTCTGGGGACTAAATAAAAAAAGTTTTTTTTATGCAAAACTAAATTTTCCAGGCTCTTCCAAGCATGGAACACAAAAAAAAAAAAAGTCGAGGCTCAGTGCGAACCATTACTCGAATGCATATTTAACTAGTAAGACCTCGAAGAAGGAAATTTGAGTTACATGAACATCTTTAAGATTTTATTTTTAAAATTGCAGTTCATAAGAATTACTATATTGAAAGTTAATGGATAGAAAATATGTTCAGAAAATGTATGCGTGTAAAAAAATATCAAAATATAATTCTTTAAAAACTTAAATCAAAATATGTTTGGTACTTGATCATTTGATACTTTAGTCGTTTTAGTATTTAACATAGACTACATACACATGGATAACAAACAATGGTTTTCTTTCTTCATCGCTCTTGATGGTATTTATTTCTGGTATAATTCGCGTCTCTCTGTCTATTGGTAATGAGTCTGGGGACGAGCCGTTGTGAAACGTGGGTAGTGCAACCTCTTTGCAACCCGTCTTGGCAGAGGGAAGCGGATCTTGCTATCCTGAAACAAACACACGGAAGGTCATTTTCAAATTTGGCGACTTTTAGAAAAAAAAAATCACATCCAGCATAATACGGATGGTAAGTTTTAGGTTTCGTGACTCGGAGAAATCACATCCCAGCATATATACTCATGTAAAGTGGTTTTTTTAAAAATTAAGAACGCTTGGTTTCATTTACAGTAGACTTTTATCATTGATGGTTAACCAGCACACGTTTAGCATTGTACCAATAAAGGGTTGCGGCAAGAGTTGTTACAACACACAAAGTATATCCCTCCCGACCAGGGTGTCAAGTGACATGGACTTAACAAACTTATTTACACCATCAGAGCACTATCAGTACTAATTTCAAAATGACCAATGCCTGTAAGCGTCATTTTTCATGTGCTTATAAGATATACACGGAGAACTTACGTGGAACTGCTTAACATGGGTACGTCTGCACTGGCCTGGTGAGATCGTCTCAACCCGAATGATGTGGATGGAGGAAGCACGAGCACGATGACGGGCACCCATATCCCGGTCTGTTCAATTTAAAGAAGGAATTAGGTTAATTTAACAACTTGCTGAAAGCACATGTAGGTGTGTTTGATTGCGATAAATACTGTAAGGAAATTTCAAAGTGTGCTAATATCCTCAGTACCTGAGGCCTATTAGCAACATGATTCTGATTACTTATAATGTTGTGCCAACTTTGAACAAAATTAAATCAAATTTGAATATGATGTGTAGTATGCTTGATTCACTTCAGATGTCATTTTATAGATCAGTGAAGGCGACAAGCAACAGTTATTATTAGCACATGATCTGACCAAGTGAAACATTGCAAGTTTCCATGGCAAAAGGTAATAGTGCTTATCACAATACAATGGAAAAGCTATAGCCAGAGTCTGTCAACTGAACACAGTTGTATAACTGTCACAAAATCAAATTGATCTGCAGGGAGCATTTTGCAATGAAATAGCATAGTATGCTTGATTCACTTCTATGACCAGGTTATCAACTAAAGAAGGTGACAAACAACAATATTTTTTTGTATTCGCACCTGTTCTGACCAACTGAAACATGGGTAGTTACCATGGCAGAAGGTACGAATGCTCAAAATGCTGAGACATTTTGGAACAAATTGAGAACACACATGCCAATGGATTCAAAAACAAGATTTCATTATAGAAGCCTGAGCAAAGTCTACTTATTCCATCATTACATTCAGAGTATGTGTTGTGTAGTATGCTTGATTCACTTCAGATGACATTTTATAGATCAGTGAAGGCGACAAGCAACAGTTATTATTAGCACATGATCTGACCAAGTGAAACATTGCAAGTTTCCATGGCAAAAGGTAATAGTGCTTATCACAATACAATGGAAAAGCTATAGCCAGAGTCTGTCAACTGAACACAGTTGTATAACTGTCACAAAATCAAATTGATCTGCAGGGAGCATTTTGCAATGAAATAGCATAGTATGCTTGATTCACTTCTATGACCAGGTTATCAACTAAAGAAGGTGACAAACAACAATATTTTTTTGTATTCGCACCTGTTCTGACCAACTGAAACATGGGTAGTTACCATGGCAGAAGGTACGAATGCTCAAAATGCTGAGACATTTTGGAACAAATTGAGAACACACATGCCAATGGATTCAAAAACAAGATTTCATTATAGAAGCCTGAGCAAAGTCTACTTATTCCATCATTACATTCAGAGTATGTGTTGTGTAGTATGCTTGATTCACTTCAGATGACATTTTATAGATCAGTGAAGGCGACAAGCAACAGTTATTATTAGCACATGATCTGACCAAGTGAAACATTGCAAGTTTCCATGGCAAAAGGTAATAGTGCTTATCACAATACAATGGAAAAGCTATAGCCAGAGTCTGTCAACTGAACACAGTTGTATAACTGTCACAAAATCAAATTGATCTGCAGGGAGCATTTTGCAATGAAATAGCATAGTATGCTTGATTCACTTCTATGACCAGGTTATCAACTAAAGAAGGTGACAAACAACAATATTTTTTTGTATTCGCACCTGTTCTGACCAACTGAAACATGGGTAGTTACCATGGCAGAAGGTACGAATGCTCAAAATGCTGAGACATTTTGGAACAAATTGAGAACACACATGCCAATGGATTCAAAAACAAGATTTCATTATAGAAGCCTGAGCAAAGTCTACTTATTCCATCATTACATTCAGAGTATGTGTTGTGTAGTATGCTTGATTCACTTCAGATGACATTTTATAGATCAGTGAAGGCGACAAGCAACAGTTATTATTAGCACATGATCTGACCAAGTGAAACATTGCAAGTTTCCATGGCAAAAGGTAATAGTGCTTATCACAATACAATGGAAAAGCTATAGCCAGAGTCTGTCAACTGAACACAGTTGTATAACTGTCACAAAATCAAATTGATCTGCAGGGAGCATTTTGCAATGAAATAGCATAGTATGCTTGATTCACTTCTATGACCAGGTTATCAACTAAAGAAGGTGACAAACAACAATATTTTTTTGTATTCGCACCTGTTCTGACCAACTGAAACATGGGTAGTTACCATGGCAGAAGGTACGAATGCTCAAAATGCTGAGACATTTTGGAACAAATTGAGAACACACATGCCAATGGATTCAAAAACAAGATTTCATTATAGAAGCCTGAGCAAAGTCTGCTTATTCCATCATTACATTCAGAGTATGTGTTGTGTAGTATGCTTGATTCACTTCAGATGAAATTTTATAGATCAGTGAAGGCGACAAGCAACAGTTATTATTAGCACATGATCTGACCAAGTGAAACATTGCAAGTTTCCATGGCAAAAGGTAATAGTGCTTATCACAATACAATGGAAAAGCTATAGCCAGAGTCTGTCAACTGAACACAGTTGTATAACTGTCACAAAATCAAATTGATCTGCAGGGAACATTTTGCAATGAAATTGCATAGTATGCTTGATTCACTTCTATGACCAGGGTGGGTGGGGAGATATCTCAGTGGTAAAGAGCATGGGACTTTGTTGATTCGGGTCCCACTGCAGCCACTTTTCTCCTTCACCCCCCAGCAGTGGTAGATTTACTGCTATATCAAAGGCCAATCCTTCTCATGCCATGTCTATGTGGTGTGGGAAGTAAAAGAACTCTCACCTCGGTAAATGTGTAGGGGTGGGATTTCTCCTGCATTCATCTCATAGATTTGATCAAACCCAAAGTAAGTCTAATTGAATAAATTGGACGTTAAACTACCAAAACAAACAAACAAAAACTATGACCAGGTTATCAACTAAAGAAGGTGACAAACAATATTTTTTTGTATTCGCACCTGTTCTGACCAACTGAAACATTGGTATTTACCATGGCAGAAGGTATGAATGCTCAAAATGCTGAGACATTTTGGAACAAATTGAGAACACACATGCCAATGGATTCAAAAACAAGATTTCATTATAGAAGCCTGAGCAAAGTCTGCTTATTCCATCATTACATTCAGAGTATGTGTTGTGTAGTATGCTTGATTCACTTCAGACGACATTTTATAGATCAGTGAAGGCGACAAGCAACAGTTATTATTAGCACATGATCTGACCAAGTGAAACATTGCAAGTTTCCATGGCAAAAGGTAATAGTGCTTATCACAATACAATGGAAAAGCTATAGCTAGAGTCTGTCAACTGAACACAGTTGTATAACTGTCACAAAATCAAATTGATCTGCAGGGAGCATTTTGCAATGAAACAGCATAGTATGCTTGATTCACTTCTATGACCAGATTATTGATTAAAGAAGGCGACAAGCAACAATTTTTTATTAGCACCTGTTCTGACCAAGTGAAACATTGGTAGTTACCATGGCAAAAGGTAATGATGCTCACAACATTGTGACATCTTTGAACAAAACGACCACACTTGCAAATTCATTCAAAAACAAGATTTCATTATAGAAGCCTGCATATCCCATGATTTTATTTAAGTTGAGTATGACATGTGTAGTATGCTTGATTCACTTCAGATGACATTTTAAAGATCAGTGAAGGCGACAAGCAACAGTTATTATTAGCACTTGATCTGACTGAGTAAAACATTACAAGTCTCCACAGCAAAAGGTATTTGTGCTAGCTGCAGTTAATTTCTTGATTTTCCTGTCAAGAATCTGACGTGTTTATTTTAACCCTGTGTAAGTGGTCATTTTGACCCGGAATGGAGGGTGCCCGCTTCCGCGAGGTTCTACTGTATGTGTTTCAAGAGATGCAAGCAATCAACTTACAGCACTGTGTGATGGCTCCACATGTGGTCAGATCACGGTACTCGCGGTACATGTTGATGGTTCCGCTACGGGACACGTATCTCAGCCAAACAGCGAAGTTCTTGACCCTAGTGGGGCTCGTGTCAAATACCTATAAAAACAAGGGGTTGGTATACGGTTATTGAAAGGTAAACAGTACATAAGCCAAAGACGCAGTTTTCTCATCAGATAAGACTAAATAGACGAAGTTTATATAATAACCAGTTAATGTGCCACAACCTACTTTTCTCACCATGAAAACTGCGCTAATCATGGACAATGGATCAGATGAGAACAATCTACTCTACGCATACATCTTTATCAACATTCTATTAGAATGGTGATAGAGCTATACTGCATGCGCCTTGCAGATGGAGTAAAACGCAAAAGATATATTTTGTAGAATTTGCAGAGACACGCAGAAAATATGTCGGTGTCAGCCATGGGATGCAGATTGGGGTTTGTAGGGAGGTCCTCTAACGAGGTGTATCATAAGATGACAGAGCTACAGAAAGATCAGCAAATCTATTTAGGTTCTGTCTTATAACTATATCTATGATGTGTACATTTCAGCAACTTTCCAAGTACCTTTGAGTATACGTACAGTATCATTCTCTGTTCACTTACCTAGGATGTAATGCATTCATATTTTCTCACTCAAACCATCATATCCTTATCATACACAACTATTATCAATCAAAGTATTGATACGAATAATATCATTTTACCAATTCCTTCAACGTTTTCTCACTTCTTATTTCATAACACCTATCTTATTGGTATGAAAGAGGCTGAAATGATGTTCCATCTTTTTAGCACAAGTAAAAATTCAACGAATTTTGTATACTCTATATAAAATAGGTGGATTTCTATGGCATATGAAAAGATGTAATTCCTGTCTTGAGTTCATGGCTTAATCATTTAATGGCAAAATACAGGACCGTTTACTGACCTGAGAGCAGCACACGATTTCTCCACGGCTCTTCTTCATTTTCTTGAGTAGACCAGCAAAGTACCAGAAACGAGATTTAGCGGTCGCCTTGTTGGGAGCGAAGATGGTCATCTGGTACATCGGGGGGATCTTCACCTTCTCGGTGGGGCACTCCCGCCCGATCACCTTGTATTCACGCAACTGCAAAAATATAATAACGCATGAGAATTACTCGAACAGCGGCCAAACGGTCAGATCATCGTCTATGCAATTAAACAAAACATATTTGTCAACTGACACCACCTCTTTGAACGGGTTCCTTGGTACTGACAGTCAGTGACATCGCAATTGTCAACAAATAGGGAAACGAACAACGAAAGCCGTAACACTTGACACTCAACATATTTTTGACTTAACTGCAAAGGCAGGGGGAATACTCTATCGATAAATAGTGCCACCACGCTTGGCCGTGGCTGATCACAAGGTGTATATATTTATTGGGAGCTTAACGGCATAAGATACGTCAAACGTGACGGCTAAAATGAAACCCCTCGCCTCTTAAATGCATGATGCGAACCCCGTCATGCCACAAACAGGTCACCACTATAGAAAACTTCAGTGAACGAAAACAGAATAGCAGCAATCTGAGAAATTAAAACCTTATGATCGATAGCTAGAACAGGAAAAGAGGCATTCGAAGACACAAATTCCCGTTCCTTTAATAAAGAATTGACTGTCAGTGACTGTCAAGAGTGTCTGTGACATCGCCATGTTTTCAAACCATGTGGCCACATCAAAACGGAATCGCCGGGTCGAATTCATTGTTTACGCAACGAAATAAATGACATACTTGCCAAATCTGGAAGGACTAAGTATTTATTATTGCACATATCTCCGAACCATAACAATTAACAAATTTAAAAGTCGTAGTAAAGGGAGAAATATTGACAAATCTTACCACACCGCTGGCCTTCATGATGGAACACGAGGAAAAGGAAGGTAGTCACGTGATCTCCAAGGGAGAGTCTGATGAGATCATTATTTTGCACAATATTTTTGTAATGAAGGAAATTAACAGTATTTATTTTGTATTTCCATGATATTATGGTATTCTAGATTAAAAAAGATAACTTCTAGATATATTTATTACGATAGCGGCCCAAATCTCGCACGGCCCATAACAAATATGGCGGGCACCGGTGGACGGACTGACGAAACGTGGCCTGTCAGAATGCAATATTGAGTCTATAAAAGGTAAGCTTCAGTGTTTTCTTGCATCATAACAGAAGCGAACTAGTTTACACATTATCGTCTCATGGAATAAGTAACATTCTTCCATTACAATGACAAGTCTTCGAAAAGGGGAGGGAACTTGACCGATATGACCAGTCCAACCATGTGGACAACTCTTCATCGCAATGGGGGAGGCAGTGTCATATTTGACAACTTCTCGAAGTCCCCTCAAACATCCTTTTACCAGAACAACCTTGTTGGCTTTCGGAGTTTATCCACAGACCATCATCTACAGGAATATTCAAATATACTCTTCTCAGATTATCAACTTTATAACCAAGCGTAAGTTATTATTCATATGACAGTTGACACACTCACAGTCACACGTCACAGAGTGATATTTACGAGAAATCGTTCGGAGATGGCACCCATTTTCTTTCAGTGAACGGCACTAGATCTAGAATATTAGTACTCTGTATGAATCCTCTGTAGTCATCAGGTACTGCAGGCATTCGAGTAGCAGTGATTTTAATGCCTGTAAGGTACTGGACCAAAGCCAAGAATTAAGTTTAAATCCTGTTTCTTTTGTTAGAGGGGTTCTGTTAGAGTGACTTGCTTATCGGGGGCGGGACAACTGACCAAAATCTCAACTGACACAAGACAAGTGACACACAGGAAAACCGTGTGTCAGTTGCTCACTGGTCAGTTGTCTCGCCCTTGAGTCAGTCTTTTTATATGGCAAAATCTAAAGCAAACAAGCGTAATAAGATCATGTAAGTTGGTGAATGTGCATGCCATACATATAAAAATTGTATCCTCAAATATCTTTTAGTTTGATTATGTTTTTCTATCTGAAAAATCCAATTTTGTGATCAAAAGTTATCGAAGTTTGAATGATACATGGGCAGCCAGGGCCCAGGGCGGCCGTGTATACATCAGGCACATCTCAGCCTCAGGTCATAACTCTGTGAATATTTAGCGTAGAAACCCCAGATAACAAATAATAGATAGCTGGATACATGTGTGAAACTGTAAATAAGTTTGCATTTTGATATACAAAACGTAAAATGCAAATTTCCGTTTTTTTGTTACGGAGTTTACAGCGAGCGCGACATTGTGTCAGTTGTCTCAGCTGGTGTGTCAGTTGTCCGACATAAGAGTGTGTCAGTTGAGATTTCGGTCAGTTGTCTGACATTCTGTTTATCTTACTAATTTTTAGTCCGAGAGGCTCTTGACTGTTTAGCAGTGCAGACAGTCAGAAAGCAGTCCCATAGAGACCTAGGTTAACTGGTCGACCAGATTTGTACATCTCAGCTCAGTAGCCGTTTTCCTTATAAATATAGGTTGAATCCTTCTGATTTTGTGGTAGACAGTTTCCTGAGGCAAAATACAGTTACATGTCAGTAATTTCCCACCTTTGCATTAGTTCTAACTAATAGAACAGCCAGTGTTTGTAAAATCAATATTAATGCATTGTGCAGGCACCAAAAATAACAAAAAAAAACGGTTTCAAAAGTGCAGGACATCCTACACAGGGGAGTGCCAGGAACCAGCTTATGAAATATGGCCGACATGAGTTGGAAGTGTTGAAATGTGGTTAAATGAGCTATACGAAAAGGCTCCCGAAAGTAACTCGAAGGAACAAAACAGAAGTTTTATCATTGAAAAGGAATTATTATGCATTTCTGAAGGAAGGGAGCATAAACATGCACTGACATTGACAGGATTACTCAGAACCAAGGAAGTGATCTTCTGTACTATGGGAATAAGCGGTGTATGGACGATATGGCACAGGAGCGTTATGGCATGGACGATATGGCACACTCACCTAGATGATATGACACAGTTGCTTAGACGATTTGGCATACTTTTTATTACAATATTCGGCTGAATATCTACACTATTTTTATTAGGGGAATTGAATTCTTCATTAAATATTCTTTATCTCAGTTTTTATTTGGAGATTCTAGGTGCAATATTAGTGGTTGACATGTTTTTTTTATGGGAATTAGACGCCTTGAGCCTTTTACAGTTTGAGCCCGCTGTCAGCGCGAAAACGTGGACGCCTTGAGCCTACCCCGTGGACGCCTTGAGCCTACCACATTTTAGTTCCGATTGGCGGTTTAGGGTTAAAATAGGGTTGGGTAAGGCTTAGGGTTGTATATATTTATGACTATAACGTTCTCCCAAAACCTGTGATATGATTGAACTTGAAATGTGATGTGATATGATTAAAATAGAAAGTGTGCCAAATGGTCCGACCTATGCCAAATGGCTCCTTTTCTATGCCATATCGTCTAGGGTTGTTCCATAACGTAGGCACTTACCTATCTCCCGTTCGCGGCTCTGCCGCTCATACTGTGATTAGCACTTTGAGAGAGACTTTTTACCTCACCTATCTTCAAAAGTCGATTCTGAAGCTATTTATTGGAATATCAAGACAATTAGGGTGTCATATTAACGGGCTTGATGAGATCTATCACATGCATATGAGTTATCAATGATTGGTTGAGAAAAAAATAAGGCTTTGCTCAAGTGAATTTAAAGCCCAACTTTAGAGGCATTTTATGGTATGAAGATCATGTTGCACCTAAAAATAAATGGTTTGTACCTTTCCACATGTATGTGTCATATATGGGATCTAGCAGGTATCACATAGACAGCGACGTCTTTTTTAGTGATCACAGAAAGGGAGTGACTGTTTAGTGACCGTTAAATAGTGATCGGGTACTGTCACTATAGATTGACAGTAACTAAAACTGTTACTCAGCCACTCTTTGTCTGTGATCACCATTAAAAATGTCACTATCTATATAAAACACCCCCGTGATTCAATTTCAATCTTTTTTGATAGAGGTGTTATTGCCACGTCGTAATAATCTGATTCACAATTTCACCAAGTATTTTAGTCAAATTATCTAGTGCACAAACGGATGTCCACTCCAGATTTGAACGACGAAAATTTATCCCATTCTGTTGATATTATGGCTTTATACACGCCTTCCTCAGGACAAAGATAATAATCAATCATTTTTATATGATAAATACGGCCACCATAATAGGATGATCCAAATATTTTTAAGACTAAATGGTTCAAATATGGTAATCATAACATGTTAATCACAGGTCAATTCATTGAGATGGCTATAATAGTGTTTAGTATTTCAATGTTCGATCACAGTCAGCCTGTTTCGTATTAATATGGCGGAATATGACCTTGTCACGTTATGATATACCGTGTGCGTCACATGGTGGTATGTTTGTTTAATATCGATATGGTTAGGAGGGATGGTATACATATTTGATTTGGCTAAAGGTATATAAGGTATACACCATGTAAAACCATGTAATCACCTGGTAGCGCCATTGAGGATTTTAGGATATGCCTTTAACATTTTGATAACGATATCTTGTGTATTAACCACATCAAACAAATCTTGAAAATTATTTATTGCTTGTATATGTGTAATAATTGTTCATTTATATACCATACATTTCCTTGGATTTGGCAGAACGATGGATTATTCCGCTCTTGCAGGACTGGGGGTTCCAGACAATCCCCAAGCCCAACAACGCGTAAGTATTTCATTTAACTAACGTTACGTTGTAGAATGCTGAGAACTCTTAGTTGTAGCCTAGACATATAGACCGGAATTTATATGCAAACGTTTGCTGGGACAGATGATATAGGGTAGCTAACAGGAAAAGGCAGCGCCAACAAAGAATATGTAATTTACTCCACATGGGTGTTAAAGGAGACTGTGAACCATTTAACAGAAACTATTAAAACGTGAATTTATTTAAAAAAAAATAGATTTCTTCATTCATTGTATAGGATGGCATATCTTACGTAACACCAATAATGTGCTCAAAGAAGACAATAAGATACAGTAAAACCCCACTTCCGGGACACTCCACTGAAGGGGAAAATTTGCTTGGAATGGAAATTTCCCCTCTTTTCAGAGTTTATTTTAACCACAATTAATGGGACCCCCATCTTAAGGGGACAGTTGTCTCTGTACGGAATGCTTCTTAACCCCGATTAAGGGGGTACTTCGGAGGAACACTTTATGACAGGGATGCCAGTTATCAGTATTTCCATTGAAATTCATGTTTTCATTTTCAGGATAAAAAATGATTTTTCCTTGTGTAATATTGACATACCAACTGCTAAATTATCCAATTCAGCCACAGCCCAAGATCCCCTCACTGAACCTCCCCATTGACCCATGTAAAAACTTGAGCTTTCCCTTGATCCTTTGATTGGTTACTGTATTGCATATGTAATGTGTAAACCCTGTATTGCAATTGAAAATATTTCCATGTTTTTTTTCCTGACAGGAGAGATCTCTATTTGTTATTGTAATTCTCAATACGGTCCGCCCCCTCCCCAAAAAAGTAGACTTTGCCTACCATATAGATTTTTTTCCTTTTCATGATTCTCAACATCATAATAGTAGACAAATTTGCATCACAATATTAAAGATAAAAAGGAAGTTCAAAAGATCTTCCTTTATGTTAATGTACTATTTCGTTCCATAATAGCAAGCTGAGTACTTCAAAGTGACATTCAAGTCTGTGCCAATCGTAAACATGTCATTTACAAGCTGAGATCAGCATGTCCAGCGGGAACCATGGGTAGTATGAAAGTAGAGAGCTGTAATGATGTTTTTTTTATATCAAAGCCGCGGACAGCAGGAACTACCTCTTGTACAGCTCGGCTCACCATAGACACTGTGTGAGGTATCCGATTGGGACAGTTCCTTCACTTTAGGGAAATCTGCACTAACTAGTGTGACTTCATCAGACACAGCATCATGAAAGACCGCTATTATGAGTCAGGGTATCCTGAGCCCCTCATCAGAGAGGCCTTCAAACATACCTAAAACACCCCAAGAGAATCACTGTTGAAACCCAAAGTTCAACCAACAGAGGAAAGCCACAAAAATATTTTGGTGACTATGTGCACTCCAGGATTCCAAGGCCTGGCGAAAGGTGGTTACCACCAACTGGAGCATACTGGGTCGGTCATGTGTCATTTGCGTGAACCACACACAACTCCCCATAATAGGCCATAGATGACCCAAAAATCATAGGGATCTACTGGTTAGGGTAAAACCGAAAATAGAAGGTGTCCTCACATATACTTCCCAACAACAACGCTTGCTTGTAACTTAGGAGTTGCAGATACTGCCTGAAGCTCAAAACTGATGGCTGTATCCTATGTTCCAGCAACAGCCAGGTCTACATGGGCAAATACAATGTGAACTGCGGCATCCAATATGTTGGGCAGACCAAAGCCGGACTGAAAATATGCTTCACAGCACACTTTGGAAACATAACCACAAACAGTGTGACGGAGGGTGAGGTAGCCTGCCACAGTCCACTACAACTCCCCGACATCACATGGGTCTCAATGATGTGAGCACACATAGAGTCAACTTTGTCTATGCAGCATCCGACACTGCAAAGGCCAAATACCTAAGAGACCCGCTGGAGATCAATTGAATCCAGTGTCTACATACTAATGTACCATTGGGTCCGAAGGTTATGGACTAGCATAAGCAATAATCCGACAGCTTTTGCTAAAACCTTTGCCAACCCGAAATCTAACGATTTATGATACCATTTCAAGCTGGTGAAGGATCCTTCTTACCATTTATAGATAGTCACACAAAACCATTTACGTGACCAGACAAAAAAACTTTTTTTTTTAACTCACTGGAGTTTCCTCCTACTACACTCAAGTGGGGTTCGACTGTATTTGAAAGAAAATTATTTTCCGAATGTGTGAGTCCCTGCACCGTAAATGGCACCATTTGTCATATGATTTACCCTGGTCATTCTCTCGAATCTTAAATTGGTATTATTTCAGGCCGTGCAATACTTCGAGCAGCTTAAAGCGTCACCAAACGGTTGGAAATTGTGTGCCAATTGTCTGACATCTGGAGAACACCAGAAGTGAGTACTCTTTTATTTTGAATTACAATGTACTTGTTCACGATATTGATTTCAAATACACCAGTTACACCTAGGACCTAAGGTTGACGATATCAATACTCGTGATACATTGCTTGGCCGTGGTATCTCGTATAGCCTCTACACGGTAGGATTTCATAATGAATCGGTCGCTCATGTGGGTGTCTACTTAATTCGTAACTGTTCCTGGCCATTTGGTAAGAAGTTAGGCTCCATAACATGGTTTTACCGAATGTCCCTCTCAACGTTTTTTTCTCCTGGGGGAACATTTGGGGAATGAAGGTAGGTTTACGGAGATGCAAATGGTAGGCAATCAAGAAATAAACTTGCGACCGAGAGAGCTACTCAATGTCTCTTTTAGTGGAATAGAGAAAAAAAATCTATTTATAGATAGTTTCAAACGTGAGAAAAATCTACATTCCAAAATAATGTTTGTATTTCGCTCAAGGGTGTATAAAAAAGCATCATATATATGCGGATGTATCAATTTTTAGACGACAATTTCTAATGGCTTAGTCGGGCAGTGGCAGCTCACACAATCCAAGACGTCCTCATATCATATAATCTATTGGGGGGGGGGGGGGGGGCAGTTCTGAGGGTGCACTATCAAATTCGCGATAATACCCAACTGAGAATATTTCAATCAGATGAAACAACAAAATGGATCAGGTTTCAGCCTACCTCATGGCGTTCCTCTAACTGCCAATCGTATACAAACAGGAGAATGCATATCCATGTAAATTTCTTTATTTTTCAGCAATGACCACATCAAATTCTTCTGTTTCCAAGTCCTGGAGAATTATCTGAAGACAGGGTATGTTGGTGCTACACCTGCCGACCACGAGTTGGTCAAGTCTGTGCTGCTAACCTGGATTCAGATGCAGGTATTTACAATTTACTAAGTCCCATATTAATTAGTTCCCTTTAGCAATACCTTGAATTCGAAAAGGAAGTTGACATGTCATATATTGTCAAGCAATTCGGTTTAGACATTTAGACTGCATTTCAATATTTACTAGTATAAGCCATAAAATTTTCCAAAAGTGTTTTCTGGATTAAAAAGAAACGATTATTTTCCAAGCCTTCTTGGCCTTCTTGCAAAGTGGTAACGTATACTAAAGATAGTACAATGGCTTCCTTTCCAGGTGAGAGGTCTTGACCCGAAGTTTATTCGCAACAAAGGTGCACAGACATTCGCTCTTGCCTTTGTGGTTGACTACCCCCAGCGATGGTCAGGATTCTTTGGAGACCTGCTGCAATCACTAAGCCTTGGCCAGGCAGTGGTAGACATGTACATCAGGATTATGATGGCCATTGACAGCGAAGTGGTCGATAGAGAAATCATCCACACACCAGAGGTACAGTAATTAGCTAGATATGTGACATTGATAATGTATACATGTGTTTAATCCTACATAAATACAGAATAAGAACTTAAAAATCATGATATCAGGGAAAGCGGTTTCCCATTTATTTCATGTTCTCTCGGTTTGTGTATGTATTGAACTGCCCTTAGTTACACCCAAAGAGTGGGGATAAATAGGGTTTGATCGTGTCCTGATCCTTTTCTCCAATCTTCACTGACATGCTCATAATTCACCTAGATAAATCGCAGAAATCCCTTGATTTCTTGTTCCAAATACAAACTATTTTTTTTATCCATCGTCTACATAGACCCCATTGAAAATGTATTGGGACTCAGTAAACCACAACCCATTATATACCATAACTGTGGTATACGGATTCACATCTGTGGTATACGGCCTCAAAACCATGGTATATGGGAAAAATAGTCCCTTTGTGCTATAGAGCAAAGAAATAGTCCCTATTGTTATACCCTTTAATATGGCAATTACTGGGTTTAATTTATTCGAAAACATGGATAATAAATACAACAACCGATGGTTATGTGGACAGGCGGCTCTGTAAACCACTCGAGGTTGACATTGTAATTACTACGCGTCAACCCCTCGTGGTTTACAGCCACCTGTCTACAAAACCATTGATTACTGTCTACATATTAACCGAAGCTCTGACTTCAAGTAGTCTATTATTGCTATCAAGGAGAGATTTATTCTCATGTAACCTAAATATTTTAAGGCTTCATGATGATTGGTTGCATGTTTATTCTAATAGGAATCGCAGAGAAACACCATGTTGAAAGACACAATGAGGGTGCAATGTGTGCCACAGCTCGTCGACAGTTGGTTCCAGATTATTGTGAGTATATGGCGTGATCCACGGTTGTCTGGATTAGTATGTAGTTGAATGTCCTGAATATCGAACATATTTCAAAGCTCTAACAAACTACATTATCTTGGAAGTGGCATGCATTACAACTTTTTGATATATTTTTTTAAATCTGGAAATTCCCATTTTTAAGCTTGACTTTGGAGTTATTTTAATCACACCGAAAACATAACGCAACGCTCTGGCCTGTATTTACGCGTAACTCAAAATCTTAATTTCAGACCACATACGAACACACCTGTCCTGAGCTCACCTGTGACTGCATGGAGCTGGTCGGAGCATATATCTCCTGGATCGACATCACACTCATCGCCAATGATCGTTTCGTACCTATTCTCCTGCGCTTCATGAACAACCCGCTGCTCCGTGAGAGCGCCTGTGACTGCATTCATGAGATAATCAGTAAAGGCATGGACCCCATCGCCAAGACGAAGCTAATCGAGTCCTTCATGACTGTGTTACAGAACGCTGGGGTCTTCAATATTAATGAGGTACGTTAGCTTTTCAAAATATGAATCATCTATGTTTGTATCGAAACTAAGTGAAAATTAGTATGTGTTACAAATTCTTACACTAACTTCGAAAAATAAAGGTCGGGGTATCAATATACTTTAACGAATTCTGTTCGAAATGAAATTGTGATAAAATGATACTTTGGTGTTCGCCTTCTGTTGTGAAGGTGTCTGGAAACCGTCAATATTGACAATGATTCAAAAACGTACGTAAAGGTAGGTTATTGATTTAACATGTTGGCAGCAAACACATAAATATGTAACATGACAGCAAGCAGAAATATCTAAAATGAGAGATGTTGGAATTACATTATACCACTAGAAACTATTTCGAAATAATACATGACTATACAAACTTCTTGATATGCTTGGTTTCTGTAAAGTTTTAAAGAACGATATCATGAATTCTGCCTTGCAGGATGAGGAGAGCGACTACCTGGCAAAACTCTCAAAACTGGTGAACGGCGTTGGGATACAGCTCATACTGGCCTGGCAGAAGTAAGTCGAGCCGTTCTGGAAGACATCTTCAACACAGCATTTACAAGTCTGAATTTTAACAGGTTCCCTCCTAATTAAAGAGTGCTTATATATGCCAGTACGGAAAGTTTTCTGATGAAACATTCATATAAGTCTGTGAATACGTGGCTAGTCTTTGCAAATCGAGCTAGCGCCAAAAAAGATACCAAAACATTCATATAAGGGCAAGAGTATGATACATGCTCCATTGTCCAGGAATCTGTAACCTCTGCAGTTCTCTGTCATCTAAACCATTAGGTAATCTTAATTATAAATAATCATAACATCAGTTAATATACCACAGATGACAGCACAAGTCCAGATCATATGATCTGGGGCCTTGACATAACCCTAAAAGCTGATAATGATGCCTGACAAGCCGAGCATGGCAAAACCTTGACTTAATTCCCCCCTTCCCCCCCCCCCCCCGCCAAAGTTTGGTAATTCAATCTTTTTACAATTTCCTATTGTGTCTTCACACAGAAGTTTACTGTCTTGTCTCCACAGGTCACTATAGATACACTGGGGAGACAGTTGTTGACGCTATGATGTCACAGCTGACAGTGCACCATAGTTACAGTGGTTAGGGGCAGTTCTATTAACTGTCATTCAAGGTAGCATCGCTAGCGTCCAGTTTTGATTTTACTTTACCAACTGATATGATTTCCAAAGATTTTTCTTCAATTCTATTTTAAATTGATCTGCAGGTTAATCAAGGGATCCAGTGAGGAACAGACCACCGCAAAGATTCCCTTCGAATCTATGGAGGCGAAGCTGCCGCTGTTGTTTCAGTTCCTGGGTAACGAGGACGACGATGTGTCCGGTGCTGTGGGCAAATTTGCTCACGACTACATCACAGTGCTGAAGACAGTACCCAAACTGAGTGACCAGCAGCGACAGAATGTCAAGGAACTTCTTTATGTGGTCATCAAGAAGATGAAGTTCGACGAGAGCTATTCGTTTGATTCTGAGGTAAGATCAGTTTTAGATAGGTAAAAATATCCATTCAGAATTTGAAGAGAATTGGCAGGTTAATCTCTTTTTCTCGGTTTATTAGTAATATATTAGAGTGGTAATGTTCCGATTTGTTTGGTTGTGGAAAGCGCTTGAAGGAGCATCTACATGAATGATTCAAATTCTCTTTTTATAGGGAGAAGAAGAGGCGATGTTCCAAGAGTATAGAAAAGAACTGAAAGTCATCTTCAACAACATAGGAGCTTTAGTGAGTGTTTGTTTGCCTTTAATATAATTTGCACTTAAAATCCCATAATTTTTGCTTTAGGATGGCGTTACGTTTGGAATAAATGAAAAATAAAGAAGACGATTTTACTCAATCGATATGAACCTAATTATAAAAGATAGAATTGCATAATTTCTATGGCATTCTGATATCAAATATGATGAAAGGTCGAACAACTGGAGGTATATTGAAGGTTATAGACCTCAGCCCTCACTGGAACCTATAATTGGCATATTTAAAATTCCAACCCTGAAGTTTGAAGCTTCTCATTTCTTATCAGTAACTGAAGAATGCACTGTGTCTGAATGTGAGTGTGGCCCTCTCTTACAGGACAGCGAACTGGTGCTGAGCACAGTACAGGAACTGCTCTCACAGTCCTTACAGCATTGGCAGACGATGAACTTTAAAGACGTGGAGATCTCTGTCACACTCACGTATATGTTGGCTGAGGCCCTACCAGTAAGTTACACCACAACATTTAACAATTACACCACAACATCTTATTATGATTTGTGATACTGTATTTTTTCAAACACAAACACAAATTTGTGTATTCTTCCGGAGGATTGGAATTGAACAATATTTATGTTTTCGAATGTAAAAGTAAACCGCATTTAATGACAAAATATTTGATCATCCACCTTTACACAGAAAACTTGGTTAAGAAAATTACCTACATGATGTTATAACCTGCTATTGACCACACAAACAGTCAGTATTTAAGAGACACCTAGACAAAACAATATATGAAATGACTAAAACCATTAAAGAATGCATTTATTTGTCAGTATCTTTAAGAATCCTACGTATATGGAATTCCAAACAAAAGATTATTTGAACATTTGAATTAAAAGAAATGTCTTTATTGAACAGATCCAACATGGACAATACCTGTCGGGTGGTTCCTCAAAGGCGCCAGCCCTACATACGATCATGAAGATGGTAGGTTTTAGCAACTGTCTCCTTTTAACTTAGGAAATGATTACAACTCCACAATCCTCTCCATAGTCGCCTTTTTCCAACTAATGTTTCAAAACCAATAAAACGGATCATAACAATGTAGCAATCAATCCAGAAAGCTAACTAGCGACCACGCTAATTTATATATCAGAGATGGCAGTTTTACTATTTTCCAAGGAAATCCTTATTTTCGTTTTCAGTTAACACAAATCCCTTTTCCTGTGTCAAACACAAGAGAGGATAAAGTGGGCCTCATTCACAGCAATAAACAGTGGTTCTAACCTCCCGGCACATCACAGCGCTATTCTATGGCCATCAGCAATGTGTGTCCCATGTTTTCTCGGTCTCTCTGAAGCCACATGAAACATATTTCCTCCTTTTTTCATGACCCCAAGTTACATCCCTGATATATGGTTTCTTGTGGTTTGCTGCAAATATTGCACAATGCACTTAGTTACTTCTCTGAATTGTTTCGTACCTTTATTGTTGCAGTTGGTGACGAGTCGTGTGAGCTGCCACCAGCACAGTTCTGTCGTGCTGCAGTTTTTTGAGACAGTAGTTCGCTACGAGAAGTTCTTCAGTCAGGAGCCTCAGTATATCCCCGATGTCCTAGTAAGTGTGCTCTTAACTTTTTAAAATGTAGTCTCATCACATAAGACAGTTAAACACCCGGAATTCTTCGTTTTTCCCCATTTTCCCCCTCAATCTACGAATTTCATCTCTGAGCACATGCTATAGATGAAGAGGTTATAGCAGCCCATTGTTGGATGTGGAGTGTTTAACGGAATAACAGGGCATCGCATTTTACTGTTTTCGGTTGAAAGAATAAGTATAGAACACTTAAATTTCCCTCTGAATTGCTTTGATGAATTGATTGAAAATGGACACATGGACTTGCAGATGGCATTCCTTGACGAACGCGGTCTCCACAACCCGAATCAACACGTATCAAGCAGGACGTCCTACCTATTCTCCAGATTCGTGAAGAGCGTTAACAAGTAAGAACGACCACCTTTCACTGAACACACATTCAAGGATCGCTGTAATAAGTGTAATTTTTATTTTTACTAAACGTCAAGCAATTGGGAAGGCTTTAAGTACTTCAGTTCATTTGAGATGTCTGGAAAATTCACCTTGGTGAGAGACATTCTTTTCAATTAAAAAAAAAATTCATTTTGAATGTAACGTTATTGTAAGCTATTTTGCAAATGTAATATATGTCTATCCTATTGCTTGTATGACGAAAAGATCTTTGAACAAATATCCTTTGATTAGTAGCTTGTGTCCTTTTAATTGCTAAACCTATAGGTACCATACATAATAACAGGGTTGCGACCTGGTAGGGTAGAATCATGAACCACTTTTTTTTTCAATTTCAATGAATTATCATGTGAGGAAATTTTGACATTGCCAGTTTCTGGCAACCCGGATTAAATTTTAATTTCATGTCAAATGTTGCCCTTTAATTGGTCGACATTTAGACTTCCATAAATTTACTGTTCATATTTACAACAATCTATTTGTTTTCATGGAAAAGAAGTATTTACATTCAGACTGTTTATCTTTTACAATAAAGTACTCTGAGGTCCTAAATAATGATATAAGTTTTCAGTATAAAAAAAAGAAAATGCATAGACTATTGTAGAACTGAAGTATTATAGCATCTAAGAGTGGATGTCAGACGGGGCATATCAGGAACACAACCTTAACCGGGGTGGGGAGTTAGCTCAGTGGTTAAGGCACTGGACTTGAAATCTCAAGGTTGTATGACTTCGCAAACCCACTGCACCCACTCTTCTCCTTCACCCCAGCAGTGGTAGACTTTTAGTTCTATCAAAGCCCAATCGTTCTCATACCATGTCTATGTGGTGTGGAGATTAAAATGTAAATGTGTAGGGGTGTGAATTCTACCTAAATTCATCTCATAAGTTCGATCACCATCAAATCCAAAGTAAGCCTAATAGAACAGATTGAACGTTAATCTACCCAAATAAACAACCTTAACCCACCCACTTTATCTAAGACCAACCGTCTCTTGCAGACAATACATGCATTGTTACCTGGAGGAGATCCTGAAGCGTCTTCAGGACCTGCTGGTGCTGCATTGCCCTGACAACGGCACATCTTCACACACCTGCCGCCTCTCCTCCGATGACCAGCTCTTCTTGTATGAGACAACGGGCGTACTCGTCGTACAGAGCCAGTTCCCCGCAGAGGTTGGTACTTTAATTCATGTGCTCCACAGTCCTCTTCCCTGAAATTAGTACCGAGAAAGTCGCTCACCAAGATGACATTTTCCATTGCCCAGCAAGACGGCTTTTGGTGACTGGCCACAGTACTGATTGCAAGTGCGTGTTTGCTGACAGGCTGGTAGAAGTCACCTTCTGATCATGAATACACTTACTCAAGCAAGGAGTGAACTACTACGAAAGTAGTCCCGGCCTGTTTCCTTAGTGATTTAAAAAATAGCGTTTTCTTCTTTTTGACATGCCAGTACGTTAGGGCATGTAGCTCACACCTCGAGCCATAAGGCACTACAACCACCCCTTGACTGCAGTCGCTCTGTCATAGATATGAACCACCCTGTTATGTATATGTTAAGAACATGTGCGCCACGAGGCTTCTTGAAGCACGACATTTATGCGTTGTAATCTATGGATTCGAAAATCTAGCCACTAACTCGTATGTTATGAGTGTCTTTTATACGTCGTCTAATCCATTTTTTTTTACGTTTCTAATCTTAACAGAAGAAGAAGGAGTTAATGAGGCAGCTGCTGACGCCCATTGTCAGTAAGTTCGAGGGGCTGTTGCAGGTACTCGTGTCAGCGCAGGACGAGGTGGTACAGGTGGCGTATGCAGAGTGTCTCAACCATGCCATGGGGCTGGCCAGGTAAATAGACATAACACCATACACACTAATAATGTAGTTTCATCAGTATACCTACCCCGTACTGTTAGAGGGGGTATATACTAATGCTTATACCACCTGCTGTAAATTGTAATTGGTTACATTTATATGTCAGTCTCGTTTTGTGTGGCAGAATCCTTTAAAGATTAAAAAGGTCTAAAGTGCCCTGTAATCGAATTTAATAGTTGCCAGTTACAAAGCAGATTTGTGTCACTCTGTGATTAGACCTTCGACGGTAAATGATGTTTCAGTAAAAAAAAGGTTACCATTATTCTGCTAATAGATATACATTGATATGTCAAGAATCAAAAATAGTAGCATTCTGCTGATGCATTGTTTCAGTCGCACAAGTAAAGGATTCTCCGGGCAGCAGACGATCAAGCAGTGCGGCTGCGTTGATGTCTACACGGACACGCTGAAGGTGTTCCTCCAGGTGCTGAACGCGCCCGTGCAGCGCCAACTCCTGCACATGGGCGTGCGCCAGTTCCTCCACCGCATGGTGGTGTGCCTGGAGGAGGAAATCATGCCATTCGTGCCGGTCGCCATGCACCGCTTACTGGAGAACGCCGACGCCAAGGAGCTGCATGACTTCATCCCGCTGCTCAACCAGGTCGTCAGTAAGTTCAAGGTACGTCCTCACGGCCTATTAGCCGATGGTATATAAAGAAATTATGTCTAAGGTGAAATGTATCCCTTGCTTATACATGTGATCGCTCTAACTGAGTGTTAGAACAGACGGTTATGATGCAGTTTGCTGGAAAGTTTAAACGTGTCAGCCTGAACTCATGAGGTCACGGATACCTTTCTTAGCTTGTATCTTTTTTTTGCCCGGTTCTGCATATACATGTAGATATATATCAGAGATGTCAGTTTTCCATTTTTTTCATGGAAATCTACCTTTCATTATCACCTTTTCGTAATTGCTTTTCCTTGCGTCAAACAAAGATAATACTGATTAAGCCTCGTTTACTCTAATAAAACAGTTTTTTACCACCCCACAGACCTTCAGCCCCATGCCATTGGCCGACAAGGATATATCCAATATTTTTCGGTTTCTCTAAGGCAGAAAAATCAATATGAAAAATGTTTCCACTTTTTTTTCTGACCTCAACTGACATCCCTATAAAGGAAGCTGCGTGGTCAGCCATATTATAAACAGAATATGCTTTGATAATGTGATTTGTAACAATTGCTATAATGACCACTCCCCAGATGTCCCCTATCTTTTTTCAAGCTTCTAGTCCCTAATAAGCCAACACGTCTCGTTTTCTATTTGGCAGAAGCGGGTGGTGCCCTTCCTGCAGGAGGTGTTCATGCCGGTGGTGAGGACCATTTTCCACGTTCTGTCGACGCCGGTGGACGAGCGCGACCAGGTGGCGGCCAACGACAAGAAGATGTTACAGCGAGGTTACTTCTCCTTCATCAGCACGCTCGTTAACAACAACGTGCACGAAGTACTCAGTTACCAGGGTGAGTAGTGTAAGGACAGGAGGCCTCAATTGAATTAACCTGGAGATTGTAACTTGTCTTTCACAACTCAAGTTGGTGAAATCTTAGGGCCGAGGCGCCCACCGAAGCCTGCACAACTGAATAATAAGATTTCCGTTATTTTATGTTTATACTCCAGGGGTAGAATAAATTCAGATCCAATCTCAGGATCAATCACTGAGTCTGTTATGACCTTGGGTGGCTTTGCAAGCGACCCTCGAGCCGAACAGACTCAGTAAAAGCCTGTTCTATATTGACCTGACAGAGTGTCACTAGCGCGGCCAATGATGACTTATCGCTCGGGATTGCAGTCTTTAAGACTAATGTTAAGACTCTTAAACCTTATCATTGACTTGTTACTTGGACGAACAGATGCGACTGATCCTCCACAACCAGGTTTTCCACATCACTGGCCACTATGTTAGATCTGGTGGGGTTAAATCTGCGGCCACCTTAACCCACTAGCTGTAAGTGTTTGTCACTCCCCCTGCAAATATTTCATATGTACTAAACCTATACTTGGAGAGTGGCATTTCCTACTATTGAAGCTATTTTTCGGCTCTCAAAACCTACATATAGAACAAAATTACTTGGTTCGAGATTCATGTCCATGGACAAGGCCTGGACTCAAATCTAATTTGTCCCTCGCTATCTTTAGGTCGACGCTTTTGTACTCTGGTGGAAAGCCCTTTATTAGGAGCCTTGAATCGATACGTGTATCAAATTATAACAGAGCACTAGTCAGTAACCCGTACCTGTCATGCTTTATATAATTTCAGAGATGGAAAACCTGGAGAAGGTACTATTCACGGTGATACAGGGCGCCGTAGACATCCCGGACCCGCAGGGACAGAAGGCTTGCTTCACGATCCTGCGCCGTCTCATCGAGGTATGGGGCGACAAGGAGAATGGACTGGCCGGCTTCAATGACTTCATGTACAAGTCCATCATCCCTGCCTGTTTCATGGCCCCATTGAAACCTAGCTTCGATTTGGCCGACGCACAAACTATACTGGTATGTCAGCGCTCATATGTTTATATCTTTTTGTTGTTGCGCCTGAAGTTATGGCAACTCTCAATTGCCAATATCGGACGCTAAATCATGGAAACGAAGTTGTTTATTAAGGTTGTCTCGATTTCTTTATTCAGAAAATATTTAAGAAAAGTCTTTTCATGGTTAAAGACGCCTAAGTTCTGCAACACGAAACCGTCTTCAATCCAGGACTTTAATCCTTAATTCGTCACATTGATAATTTTGCAAGTTCTATTTCAAATGACTTATTTATATCGGCTCTTGTCTGTGACAGGTTCTCAACGAATGTTCTGCCTGCTTGAAAAGTGCCTATGATAAGAGGGTAAGTGTTTCCAATCAAACTAAATAACTAATGTTTCCATGCAAATTTCATGTTTTCATTTTAGGCATATGAAATTATTTTCCTTGTGTAAAAATAAACATAACAACTGCTAAAATACTGAAGTCAGAAACTCAACGCCAGTCCACCATGGGTTAAGGCCACATGCCTTGATTCCTTGGGGACGGAACCTCCCCACAAGCCCTTATCCCTAGCTGTAGTTTCTCCAGTCCCCTGAAACAGAAAAGACATGGAAAAGCCATTTGAGGAAGCCAGTCAATGGCTGTGATTGGTCAATTGATAGCAGACCTGTGCAGGGAAAGTGATAGGCTTTTCGACAACAGTATCAAGCTTGACATTCTGTGGGCTGAACTTTTAATTATTGGTTTCTCTCAATGATATTATGTCGTAACCATGTTGTACTTGAACCAAATTTAACATTAAAAATCCTATTTTATTAGGATTATTAATGTAAGATCACAGCCAAATTATTGATAGAAAATGAGTGTGTACAACCGATTCAATAGTTTTCATGATAAAATATAGAGAGCGCTCCAAAATGAGTAGATAGTACCATACAGTAGCCCTTCTAATTTTCCACTCTTTTTTTCGGATCCAAATGGATATTCCTTTTATAATGTTAAAATTCCCCTTTCTATGTTTTTGGTAAGTGTCTCAGCTCTAAAAGAAATAATATCTGGATGTATTCTTATGAATATATTAAGTCAGATAAATCTGGGCTGAGATAATGAGGTGTTCATGGTAACTAATGCAAAGTGCGGAGATTATAAATTCTCGCCTCCTTGACAACAGGGAGACGAGTTCATCCTCTTCATTCAGAACGACTACCTGCCGAAGATGAACGTGGCCCCCGAGCTGTGCACAGAATTCTGCCAGGCACTCAAGTCAGATATCCGCACCTTTAGGAACTATTACAAGGCAAGTTGATCTTTGTTGTCCCCTTTGTTGTCATCATAGAACATCAAAACTTACTATTTGTTAGCACTTTATTCTTGGCACGACGATGCTGATGGACTCGTCCTTGTAAAATCTTCAGGCCTCCTTCAATGATATAGTGCCCCGACAGATGAGAATGCTAGAAAGCACGTCCATCTGCGCCCATAGAATATATGTTCTCCCCTCCCACAGTACTTATATAGAACGACCTAACCATGCTGTACATGCTACAGCACGAGATGGGGAATTGTTGTTTTTTATGGAACGAGGCCCAGGCCGAGTTCCATATATAACATCAATTCCCATCGAGTTTTGAAGCATGTACAAGCATGCTAGGTCGTTATATATTTATCATATACACAAAATTAATCAAATCTTACCATATATTGGCATAGAAGACATGTCAGCATGAAAGCACACACACTGCTGATATTTTAACGTGTGCAGTATAACAGTGTACTGCACAGGCTTCAGTATACAATTTATACTGCATAGGGAGCAGCAGTACGTAATCATTAAATAGACGGCATGCGTATTTATAATAGCAATTAATACTTACTTTCAAGTTAAAATTCACTCGAATATATCACGGACTTGGATCCGTGTATATCGATATACGGTAGCCACCAGGGTATTGGATTATATTTGCAATACCTGGACTCGCAGAATAATTCCTCATGATCATAACAAAAGAAATGGTTCTATCGATTTATTAGACTAAATTCTTTACAACCTAATTATCAATGATATTTATGGCCTGAACTCTTTCTATTTATAGACTTTTTTCACACGAGGGAAGACGTGACCACCGGCCCAAATATCGCCCACTCATTGACTTACATCAATACACCAATGTTACATCTCATCACCAACCCTTCATCCATGTACAGACACGTTGAACTGTGTAATCATTACTGTATATAGATCGATATGCACAATGTAGATAGTATCTTAGTTCGTTAAAATAATCCGTATTAAATGACAATTCAACCTAGTATGTCCTTTGTAACTGATTAATGAACTTCAATATGCTTGATTTGAAAAGTAAATTTGGAATTTTTGTGTCTTTTCGCTCCTTGTCTGCATCTAGGAGACAATTTGTTTAAGGGCAGAAATAGACATTTAAACTTTTTGTATCTGCCATATTCTTCTCTAAAATGTGCATATGCTCACGGATGGAGTCTTTGAATTGTTACCGATTGTCATAAATCCTGCATATATACAGCTGATAACACTTTGAAGCAAGATAAGCTCGAAATGGGTTTGAATGTTCTATTTTGTAAAAGAACTATAATGAAATAATATTCATTCATAAGATAGTTAAGCATTCAATGTAAGTACCATTGGAATCCTATACTTGCTAATGTCACCCGATAAAGGTCGCGTGAAACTTGAACGGTATTGTCATCTGTTTAGATATGTGTTAATTGAGAACGTAGTTATTGTAAATGAAAACTGATCTGAAATTATTAATTTAGTTAGTTTCTTGTTAAGATTAAGTTGACCAAACACCAGTATGAAACCCGCCGAATTTGCTCTTCTAAACTCTATATAGGTTACTCAGCCTTCATTTGATTTGTTTTTATTGCTAGCTAAAAACTACTTCTAATGCCTTGAAGTTATCTAATCGGATGTTCAAAAATATTTTACCAGGAAGCAAGATAGCATAAGCGCCCTGTAGTTATCTTTATTCTATAAAAGAGGCAGTGCTTTTCTGTTGTGTTTTTGTCATCGAAACGACCAAGTATGTTATGTTGTGTAAGACGATTTGTAAAAGTTAAATTCCATACATTCATTTTGCGAACTGTCACATTTGAAAACAACGATAATAGTCTAAATATGCATAAAAAATGTTGCTACTGTTGGTCTATAGAGATGTATATGCTTCAGAGGCAATGGTAAATGAAAGCAAATTCCAAGGGAATTATTTCCAAACAAAGTTTTAGTATTTCCATGACAGTGAATGCAGACATTTCACTCATTGCATGACACCATCCATATTGCACGTTAATATCTGATGCATAAAAAGATTCTCTTATGGAAATAGGGAAGGACGTTCAAATGCTACCAATGGCCAAATTAGAACGCCCGTTTCCCTTAGCACACTGAATTCTGTGATATAATTGAAGGATCGAGTTAACGCCAGTTGGAAGACTGATGACAGAAAACGTGTAAATATATATTTGTATACTGTGGGAACGCTACGTTGAGATTGTATCCCTTAGGGACAATATTGTTGTTATAGATGTCCGGAATTAGTACATCATTAGAATTAGGGTAATTATAAATATGTGTAAAAAGCAAGGTAGTGGTATTTTTTTGTGGAAATCTGGTTTGAAATGTAGCAAATTACATTTGAAATTTGAAACTGACCTGTTATTCCTTGTCAGAAGGATCGACTATTAATTGAACTAGACCAAGACGTAGAAACATTGTGTGTAGTAACCTGTGGCCGAGCAGGAAACTTCTTCAGTTCTGAGCTATCAGTAGCGCAGTGAAAAAATATGGGGCAAGTGAAGAGTTCTTTTTAGTACGTGCTTCTACACTAAGCAAATTTATAAGGATGCGGTAAATTAATTCGACCGGCCTGTAGCCTACCATAATTTTCTCTTATATTTGCTTTATCAATCATAAATGCCAATGCTGTTTACCACAATTAATGGTAGTGGGGATTTAATCCCTAAGAAGGATGCACCAACTTTGCTGTCTACCATCACAAAGCATGTGGCTAAAATAGTGTAGGAGGCATACACAACCTATAGTAAAGCAATATAAGCTGACCGAAGCAGTAAATCGGCATTAGGGGCAATGTTAGCATTTAATCTCTTGCTCATACCTTTAAGGTGTAACTTCAAAGGCATTTTCTCTGACGATGTAGGTGATATCACATGATGCATTCTATCTTTGATTCGCATTTGGTTAACGCATTTTATAAACGCGTCTGCTATGTCTTTTTATACATATAAAAAAGTTGTACCTCAGTATAGACCTAGAAGCTAAGCATAGCACTGGGACTTCACTTCCTTTAGATTATATGACCAAAATAGAAACTAATTTCTATTACTAAGAAATGCTGCAAAAATGTATAAACTCATATATTTCCCTAATAGTATCGGTACTTATCGATTTAAGTACTACCTTTGATTATCCAGATTTCGAGAGTAATGTAATATGAAATGTAGTTTAAGGATTCAGGCCCCCATGCTTTTCCAGGAATTTACCTAGAAATTAACCTACAGCTTCTTTCGGTCAGTCAGTCGAATTACTGGTAATCCTCTATTATGAATGGGCTTGATAATACAGCTTTTGATATTGGTGATATACCATGTATTTCGTTCATATCAATATCTAAAATAAAGGTGTGATATCCATATACATCTCAGCCTACGCAGAATTCCCAATTTTAATTTCCTCGAAAAAAAAAAAAAATATCGAACAGTTTCAGGAATTACACGTTCATGTACTATTGTTTTTGTTAAACAGGGACGCCCCATACGTTCCTGGCGATACTTATGTACAAAGTGATTTGAAAATTCCCGTACTGGTAGACATACCGTGCAATGCAGTGGCTGTATTATATTTGGCCCGCTAATTTTGTTGGTTGAATGGTTTCTTTCTGTGAGGGTGTGATATCATTGATTAAATGGCTTCCTTCACTGAGGGTATACTACTTTACCACTGATTGAATGGCTTCTTTCTGTGAAGGTGTGTTACTTATTGCTTATGGAATGGATTCGTCAGGTGTTAACCACAGAGAACCACACTCGCCAAATTCGTCCAACAGCTGAAATATTCATATGTTTTCATCGCAAAATATATAGATATTATTTTTCGGTGTGGCAAAATAGGTGAAATATCTTGAAAATACTGAACGAACCACTTCCGGTTTGACAGTATACTAGTTCTCCGGCCATCTACTACGAGGGATAGCTGCAAGCAACCTTTTTGTCTTACCCCAACTGTAAACTCAGCTTCTCTGATGGTGCGCTACTTGTTACTGTGTCTCCTTTCGGTCCATATTCAGTAGAGCTTATAACGCTATATTTTAGTTATCATCATCCCGTGATTTCAAGTCTACCTTTGTAATACCGTTCACAGTATTCTAGATTATGACTTTTGCTTTTGACATTTAATCTGAAAGGTGAAATGAAGGGAACAAACAATATTCATTTTGAAATAGATATTCCCCCGGAAAATAAAGAAGTTCACTTGGGTGTCGACGAGAAAAATGACCCACCCCCTTTTGACCATGTGTCAACAACACCGACCCGTCTCAAGACCATGCTTGTTCTGGTATTGTGTTTTGTCATATTGATAGAAGGGTGATCGCACACCCAGCTCTGAACCTATCTCTTTGTAAGTAGTAAATTTATTTTCCCCTGCAGTCTGTGCTTGGCGTCAAGAAAAAACATAGCGCAGATCCTCAGTGCAATAAATTGTTTCCTCCAATGCTAATTTGGAATTGTTTGTTCTTATAATTAAAAAGCATAGTTCTTAAGACCATATATGAGAATACACGATTTCACTGCATACATCTACGATGGGGCAAATGGGAATTTAAAATTTATTTCGGACTAATTAGAAGAGGATATACTTTGAAAAAGGAAATTAAAAAAAAGAAGAAAATGCATCGATGTTGGTAGCGCAAGTCGATCTCAACTGGAGCGACTGGTCGGGGTTTATTACCTTTAATGCACAAATGACGAGCGCGTTGTACCAGTGAGACCGGGGCTTTAGCCTCCAGGGCCACTGAAAATGCGAGCCATTTCATAAATTTCTTTTCGCGCACGCCGTCGTTTCTTTGAATATATGCAATTTGTTATATACTGAAATGTCAGGTTTCCAGGTGTTGCCATCTCTGTATATGGCACTTCAATACTTCATATTTGATAATGTGCTTTTAGGTCATATATAATCGCAGGAATATAAGCTTTCCACGTAAATCCATGTTTATAGCATACATTTTCTTTGATACTAATAATTAAGGCTAATGAATTCAAACAATAAACTGGTTTAACCTCCCCAAATACCCTCACGCCCCACGACGTGGTCGACGCCAAAATATGCAGTCGTTGGCCACCACCAACCGACTTTTAAGAGTACTCAATTAATCCGTGCCGTATTCGTCGGCCAGTGGAAAAGAGCTTCAGTGTCAGTTTTACAGGAAGATCCTATCGTTATTATTCACGAAGAAGTACGCAAAAAGTACGCAAATTGATAAAAGAAATGAAAATACACAAAACCTCAGAGTTGAAAAATATTTCTATTAGGGTTTTTAAAAAATCATTTACTCTGCCTGGTTGAGGAGTTCACCCTCCTCTCAGAATCGTCATGACATAGATCGGAAATTCCAACAGGCTGGAAAGCGGGCATAACCCCCACCCCCATACCACGGTATATATAAGGGCGGTGGGGGAGGGGGGGGGGGCGCCAAATTACCAACTAAGAGAATTGCTTCACACAAATTATGTTTAAATAATAAGAGACATAGAGACAACTCAACACCACCAGTACAGGGAACATGAAGCATTAGGGAAATTAATTTTATTGCATATCGACACAATACAGCAAAGTATGAGAAAACACCCAGAAAAAGATCGATAAAATCATGGGATGCACTAAAATAACATAAAGGAAACCCCAAGCTTGAGACTTCCAATCCCCTCAAACCAGCCCTTTTTTATTTTTTGAAAGTAATAAATATTCTTTTCAGAAATGATGTCAGTTCTTCCACACTAGAATAATCTCTATTTCTATTTTACTGAGTCATAAAATTGGTTCAGGAAGTAATGAAAGTTCTACTGCACTAGTCACCTCATAGAATAATCTCTTAGAATCAGGCAAGATAGCTTCAGGCTGTGCATACTGATATCAGAATGCAGTCATGAATTCTGTTCTGTTATCAGTATGCACAAGCTAAAGTCATCTTCTCACATATCTTTATCACATCTTTATCACAGTACAACACTGACACTGTTTGGAAATGACCAAAAGTACAGTTATCTTATCCCTTGGCTGTACTGGTCTAGTCTAATCACAGCACTGACACTGGGTGGATATGAAAAGAACTAACATTTTCATTGCAGTGCCTGCCACCTGGTGTACTGTGAGGAACCAGATTTCTCCATGCTTTCATGAGACCCTTAAACGTGCCCTCTACAATTCAGTCTCAGTAAATGAAAGATAGAGTGTCTGCAAGAGAAACCTAAGGTTAAGAGTTAATAACCCTCCATGCAGAACTTTTCTCTTTTTGTCCTCAGTCATAAAGATTCTTTTAGGAACCAATTTTAGTTCCCCTACACTAGTCAGTGTATAATTGCTATTGTAAGTTGTCATTTTTTTCTCTTTCTGAATTAGTTCTATTTTCATTCAGAATCTAACAGAGACAGACCGACTTAAACATTCCTTCTTCATGTCTTTTCTGTAGTCTAGAGGTAGAGTGTCTGCAAGGAAACCTCAAGCTTGAGACTTCCAATCCCCTCAAACCAGCCCTTTTTTATTTTTTTAAATATTCTTTTCAGAAATGATGTCAGTTCTTTCACACTAGAATAATCTCTATTTCTATTTTACTGAGTCATAAAATTGTTTCAGGAAGTAATGAAAGTTCTACTGCATAAGTCACTTCATAGAATAATCTCTTAGAATCAGGCAAGATAGCTTCAGGCTGTGCATACTGATATCAGAATGCAGTCATGAATTCTGTTCTGTTATCAGTAAGCACAAGCTAAAGTCATCTTCTCACATATCTTTATCACATCTTAATCACAGTACAACACTGACACTGTTTGGAAATGACCAAAAGTACAGTTATCTTATCCCTTTTCTTATCCCTTGGCTGTACTGGTCTAGTCTAATCACAGCACTGACACTGGGTGGATATGAAAAGAACTAACATTTTCATTGCAGTGCCTGCCACCTGGTGTACTGTGAGGAACCAGATTTCTCCATGCTTTCATGAGACCCTTAAACGTGCCCTCTACAATTCAGTCTCAGTAAATGAAAGATAGAGTGTCTGCAAGAGAAACTTAAGGTTAAGAGTTCAATAACCCTCCATGCAGAACTTTTCTCTTTTTGTCCTCAGTCATAAAGATTCTTTTAGGAACCAATTTTAGTTCCCCTACACTAGTCAGTGTATAATTGCTATTGTAAGTTGTCTTTTTTTTCTCTTTCTGAATTAGTTCTATTTTCATTCAGAATCTAACAGAGACAGACCGACTTAAACATTCCTTCTTCATGTCTTTTCTGTAGTCTAGAGGTAGAGTGTCTGCAAGGAAACCTCAAGCTTGAGACTTCCAATCCCCTCAAACCAGCCCTTTTTTATTTTTTTAAATATTCTTTTCAGAAATGAAGTCAGTTCTTCCACACTCGAATAATCTCTATTTCTATTTTACTGAGTCATAAAATTGGTTCAGGAAGTAATGAAAGTTCTACTGCATAAGTCACTTCATAGAATAATCTCTTAGAATCAGGCAAGATAGCTTCAGGCTGTGCATACTGATATCAGAATGCAGTCATGAATTCTGTTCTGTTATCAGTATGCACAAGCTAAAGTCATCTTCTCACATATCTTTATCACATCTTTATCACAGTACAACACTGACACTGTTTGGAAATGACCAAAAGTACAGTTATCTTATCCCTTTTCTTATCCCTTGGCTGTACTGGTCTAGTCTAATCACAGTACTGACACTAGGTGGATATGAAAAGAACTAACATTTTCATTGCAGTGCCTGCCACCTGGTGTACTGTGAGGAACCAGATTTCTCCATGCATTCATGAGACCCTTAAACGTGCCCTCTACAATTCAGTCTCAGTAAATGAAAGATAGAGTGTCTGCAAGAGAAACCTAAGGTTAACCCTATCGCGCCGGGTACCCGTGGCTGGGCTACAGTCGTGGAGCCGGGTACTAGTGCCAGTGAATGCCGCTAGAGGCCAGGTACATAGGCCTATCGTGAAAATTCTGTTTTTGGATCACGTGACATGACACGTGATACTTATCATTATTTTCAATTTCACTTAGAAAAATCAAATATGATGTTTTATCTACATTCTCCGAAAGTTTCATAATTATTAAGCCATTATTTTCAATTTTATTCAAAAAATTGTATATTTTGCAAATGATGCCTCAAGGCATCACCCGGCCAGCACCGGCTGATGCCTTTAGGCATCACCCGGCCAGCCCTGGTTGATGCCTCAAGGCATCACCCGGTTTGAAAGGGTTAAGAGTTCAATAACCCTCCATGCAGAACTTTTCTCTTTTTGTCCTCAGTCATAAAGATTCTTTTAGGAACCAATTTTAGTTCCCCTACACTAGTCAGTGTATAATTGCTATTGTAAGTTGTCATTTTTTTCTCTTTCTGAATTAGTTCTATTTTCATTCAGAATCTAACAGAGACAGACCGACTTAAACATTCCTTCTTCATGTCTTTTCTGTAGTCTAGAGGTAGAGTGTCTGCAAGGAAACCTCAAGCTTGAGACTTCCAATCCCCTCAAACCAGCCCTTTTTTTTTTTTTTTTTTTTAAATATTCTTTTCAGAAATGATGTCAGTTCTTCCACACTAGAATAATCTCCATTTCTATTTTACTGAGTCATAAAATTGTTTCAGGAAGTAATGAAAGTTCTACTGCGCTAGTCACTTCATAGAATAATCTCTTAGAATCAGGCAAGATAGCTTCAGGCTGTGCATACTGATATCAGAATGCAGTCATGAATTCTGTTCTGTTATCAGTAAGCACAAGCTAAAGTCATCTTCTCACATATCTTTATCACATCTTTATCACAGTACAACACTGACACTGTTTGGAAATGACCAAAAGTACAGTTATCTTATCCCTTTTCTTATCCCTTGGCTGTACTGGTCTAGTCTAATCACAGCACTGACACTGGGTGGATATGAAAAGAACTAACATTTTCATTGCAGTGCCTGCCACCTGGTGTACTGTGAGGAACCAGATTTCTCCATGCATTCATGAGACCCTAAAACGTGCCCTCCAAAATTCAGTCTCAGTAAATGAAAGATAGAGTGTCTGCAAGAGAAACCTAAGGTTAAGAGTTCAATAACCCTCCATGCAGAACTTTTCTCTTTTTGTCCTCAGTCATAAAGATTCTTTTAGGAACCAATTTTAGTTCCCCTACACTAGTCAGTGTATAATTGCTATTGTAAGTTGTCATTTTTTTTTCTTTCTGAATTAGTTCTATTTTCATTCAGAATCTAACAGAGACAGATCGACTTAAACATTCCTTCTTCATGTCTTTTCTGTAGTCTAGAGGTAGAGTGTCTGCAAGGAAACCTCAAGCTCGAGACGTCCAATCCCCTCAAACCAGCCCTTTTTTATTTTTTTAAATATTCTTTTCAGAAATGATGTCAGTTCTTCCACACTAGAATAATCTCCTTTTCTATTTTACTGAGTCATAAAATTGGTTCAGGAAGTAATGAAAGTTCTACTGCACAAGTCACTTCATAGAATAATCTCTTAGAATCAGGCAAGATAGCTTCAGGCTGTGCATACTGATATCAGAATGCAGTCATGAATTCTGTTCTGTTATCAGTATGCACAAGCTAAAGTCATCTTCTCACATATCTTTATCACATCTTTATCACAGTACAACACTGACACTGTTTGGAAATGACCAAAAGTACAGTTATCTTATCCCTTTTCTTATCCCTTGGCTGTACTGGTCTAGTCTAATCACAGCACTGACACTGGGTGGATATGAAAAGAACTAACATTTTCATTGCAGTGCCTGCCACCTGGTGTACTGTGAGGAACCAGATTTCTCCATGCTTTCATGAGACCCTTAAACGTGCCCTCTACAATTCAGTCTCAGTAAATGAAAGATAGAGTGTCTGCAAGAGAAACCTAAGGTTAAGAGTTAATAACCCTCCATGCAGAACTTTTCTCTTTTTGTCCTCAGTCATAAAGATTCTTTTAGGAACCAATTTTAGTTCCCCTACACTAGTCAGTGTATAATTGCTATTGTAAGTTGTCATTTTTTTCTCTTTCTGAATTAGTTCTATTTTCATTCAGAATCTAACAGAGACAGACCGACTTAAACATTCCTTCTTCATGTCTTTTCTGTAGTCTAGAGGTAGAGTGTCTGCAAGGAAACCTCAAGCTTGAGACTTCCAATCCCCTCAAACCAGCCCTTTTTTATTTTTTTAAATATTCTTTTCAGAAATGATGTCAGTTCTTCCACACTAGAATAATCTCTATTTCTATTTTACTGAGTCATAAAATTGTTTCAGGAAGTAATGAAAGTTCTACTGCATAAGTCACTTCATAGAATAATCTCTTAGAATCAGGCAAGATAGCTTCAGGCTGTGCATACTGATATCAGAATGCAGTCATGAATTCTGTTCTGTTATCAGTAAGCACAAGCTAAAGTCATCTTCTCACATATCTTTATCACATCTTAATCACAGTACAACACTGACACTGTTTGGAAATGACCAAAAGTACAGTTATCTTATCCCTTTTCTTATCCCTTGGCTGTACTGGTCTAGTCTAATCACAGCACTGACACTGGGTGGATATGAAAAGAACTAACATTTTCATTGCAGTGCCTGCCACCTGGTGTACTGTGAGGAACCAGATTTCTCCATGCTTTCATGAGACCCTTAAACGTGCCCTCTACAATTCAGTCTCAGTAAATGAAAGATAGAGTGTCTGCAAGAGAAACTTAAGGTTAAGAGTTCAATAACCCTCCATGCAGAACTTTTCTCTTTTTGTCCTCAGTCATAAAGATTCTTTTAGGAACCAATTTTAGTTCCCCTACACTAGTCAGTGTATAATTGCTATTGTAAGTTGTCATTTTTTTCTCTTTCTGAATTAGTTCTATTTTCATTCAGAATCTAACAGAGACAGACCGACTTAAACATTCCTTCTTCATGTCTTTTCTGTAGTCTAGAGGTAGAGTGTCTGCAAGGAAACCTCAAGCTTGAGACTTCCAATCCCCTCAAACCAGCCCTTTTTTATTTTTTTAAATATTCTTTTCAGAAATGAAGTCAGTTCTTCCACACTCGAATAATCTCTATTTCTATTTTACTGAGTCATAAAATTGGTTCAGGAAGTAATGAAAGTTCTACTGCATAAGTCACTTCATAGAATAATCTCTTAGAATCAGGCAAGATAGCTTCAGGCTGTGCATACTGATATCAGAATGCAGTCATGAATTCTGTTCTGTTATCAGTATGCACAAGCTAAAGTCATCTTCTCACATATCTTTATCACATCTTTATCACAGTACAACACTGACACTGTTTGGAAATGACCAAAAGTACAGTTATCTTATCCCTTTTCTTATCCCTTGGCTGTACTGGTCTAGTCTAATCACAGTACTGACACTAGGTGGATATGAAAAGAACTAACATTTTCATTGCAGTGCCTGCCACCTGGTGTACTGTGAGGAACCAGATTTCTCCATGCATTCATGAGACCCTTAAACGTGCCCTCTACAATTCAGTCTCAGTAAATGAAAGATAGAGTGTCTGCAAGAGAAACCTAAGGTTAACCCTATCGCGCCGGGTACCCGTGGCTGGGCTACAGTCGTGGAGCCGGGTACTAGTGCCAGTGAATGCCGCTAGAGGCCAGGTACATAGGCCTATCGTGAAAATTCTGTTTTTGGATCACGTGACATGACACGTGATACTTATCATTATTTTCAATTTCACTTAGAAAAATCAAATATGATGTTTTATCTACATTCTCCGAAAGTTTCATAATTATTAAGCCATTATTTTCAATTTTATTCAAAAAATTGTATATTTTGCAAATGATGCCTCAAGGCATCACCCGGCCAGCACCGGCTGATGCCTTTAGGCATCACCCGGCCAGCCCTGGTTGATGCCTCAAGGCATCACCCGGTTTGAAAGGGTTAAGAGTTCAATAACCCTCCATGCAGAACTTTTCTCTTTTTGTCCTCAGTCATAAAGATTCTTTTAGGAACCAATTTTAGTTCCCCTACACTAGTCAGTGTATAATTGCTATTGTAAGTTGTCATTTTTTTCTCTTTCTGAATTAGTTCTATTTTCATTCAGAATCTAACAGAGACAGACCGACTTAAACATTCCTTCTTCATGTCTTTTCTGTAGTCTAGAGGTAGAGTGTCTGCAAGGAAACCTCAAGCTTGAGACTTCCAATCCCCTCAAACCAGCCCTTTTTTTTTTTTTTTTTTTTAAATATTCTTTTCAGAAATGATGTCAGTTCTTCCACACTAGAATAATCTCCATTTCTATCTTACTGAGTCATAAAATTGTTTCAGGAAGTAATGAAAGTTCTACTGCGCTAGTCACTTCATAGAATAATCTCTTAGAATCAGGCAAGATAGCTTCAGGCTGTGCATACTGATATCAGAATGCAGTCATGAATTCTGTTCTGTTATCAGTAAGCACAAGCTAAAGTCATCTTCTCACATATCTTTATCACATCTTTATCACAGTACAACACTGACACTGTTTGGAAATGACCAAAAGTACAGTTATCTTATCCCTTTTCTACCCTTGGCTGTACTGGTCTAGTCTAATCACAGCACTGACACTGGGTGGATATGAAAAGAACTAACATTTTCATTGCAGTGCCTGCCACCTGGTGTACTGTGAGGAACCAGATTTCTCCATGCATTCATGAGACCCTAAAACGTGCCCTCCAAAATTCAGTCTCAGTAAATGAAAGATAGAGTGTCTGCAAGAGAAACCTAAGGTTAAGAGTTCAATAACCCTCCATGCAGAACTTTTCTCTTTTTGTCCTCAGTCATAAAGATTCTTTTAGGAACCAATTTTAGTTCCCCTACACTAGTCAGTGTATAATTGCTATTGTAAGTTGTCATTTTTTTTTCTTTCTGAATTAGTTCTATTTTCATTCAGAATCTAACAGAGACAGATCGACTTAAACATTCCTTCTTCATGTCTTTTCTGTAGTCTAGAGGTAGAGTGTCTGCAAGGAAACCTCAAGCTCGAGACGTCCAATCCCCTCAAACCAGCCCTTTTTTATTTTTTTAAATATTCTTTTCAGAAATGATGTCAGTTCTTCCACACTAGAATAATCTCCTTTTCTATTTTACTGAGTCATAAAATTGGTTCAGGAAGTAATGAAAGTTCTACTGCACAAGTCACTTCATAGAATAATCTCTTAGAATCAGGCAAGATAGCTTCAGGCTGTGCATACTGATATCAGAATGCAGTCATGAATTCTGTTCTGTTATCAGTATGCACAAGCTAAAGTCATCTTCTCACATATCTTTATCACATCTTTATCACAGTACAACACTGACACTGTTTGGAAATGACCAAAAGTACAGTTATCTTATCCCTTGGCTGTACTGGTCTAGTCTAATCACAGCACTGACACTGGGTGGATATGAAAAGAACTAACATTTTCATTGCAGTGCCTGCCACCTGGTGTACTGTGAGGAACCAGATTTCTCCATGCTTTCATGAGACCCTTAAACGTGCCCTCTACAATTCAGTCTCAGTAAATGAAAGATAGAGTGTCTGCAAGAGAAACTTAAGGTTAAGAGTTAATAACCCTCCATGCAGAACTTTTCTCTTTTTGTCCTCAGTCATAAAGATTCTTTTAGGAACCAATTTTAGTTCCCCTACACTAGTCAGTGTATAATTGCTATTGTAAGTTGTCATTTTTTTCTCTTTCTGAATTAGTTCTATTTTCATTCAGAATCTAACAGAGACAGACCGACTTAAACATTCCTTCTTCATGTCTTTTCTGTAGTCTAGAGGTAGAGTGTCTGCAAGGAAACCTCAAGCTTGAGACTTCCAATCCCCTCAAACCAGCCCTTTTTTATTTTTTTAAATATTCTTTTCAGAAATGAAGTCAGTTCTTCCACACTCGAATAATCTCTATTTCTATTTTACTGAGTCATAAAATTGGTTCAGGAAGTAATGAAAGTTCTACTGCATAAGTCACTTCATAGAATAATCTCTTAGAATCAGGCAAGATAGCTTCAGGCTGTGCATACTGATATCAGAATGCAGTCATGAATTCTGTTCTGTTATCAGTATGCACAAGCTAAAGTCATCTTCTCACATATCTTTATCACATCTTTATCACAGTACAACACTGACACTGTTTGGAAATGACCAAAAGTACAGTTATCTTATCCCTTTTCTTATCCCTTGGCTGTACTGGTCTAGTCTAATCACAGTACTGACACTAGGTGGATATGAAAAGAACTAACATTTTCATTGCAGTGCCTGCCACCTGGTGTACTGTGAGGAACCAGATTTCTCCATGCATTCATGAGACCCTTAAACGTGCCCTCTACAATTCAGTCTCAGTAAATGAAAGATAGAGTGTCTGCAAGAGAAACCTAAGGTTAACCCTATCGCGCCGGGTACCCGTGGCTGGGCTACAGTCGTGGAGCCGGGTACTAGTGCCAGTGAATGCCGCTAGAGGCCAGGTACATAGGCCTATCGTGAAAATTCTGTTTTTGGATCACGTGACATGACACGTGATACTTATCATTATTTTCAATTTCACTTAGAAAAATCAAATATGATGTTTTATCTACATTCTCCGAAAGTTTCATAATTATTAAGCCATTATTTTCAATTTTATTCAAAAAATTGTATATTTTGCAAATGATGCCTCAAGGCATCACCCGGCCAGCACCGGCTGATGCCTTTAGGCATCACCCGGCCAGCCCTGGTTGATGCCTCAAGGCATCACCCGGTTTGAAAGGGTTAAGAGTTCAATAACCCTCCATGCAGAACTTTTCTCTTTTTGTCCTCAGTCATAAAGATTCTTTTAGGAACCAATTTTAGTTCCCCTACACTAGTCAGTGTATAATTGCTATTGTAAGTTGTCATTTTTTTCTCTTTCTGAATTAGTTCTATTTTCATTCAGAATCTAACAGAGACAGACCGACTTAAACATTCCTTCTTCATGTCTTTTCTGTAGTCTAGAGGTAGAGTGTCTGCAAGGAAACCTCAAGCTTGAGACTTCCAATCCCCTCAAACCAGCCCTTTTTTTTTTTTTTTTTTTTAAATATTCTTTTCAGAAATGATGTCAGTTCTTCCACACTAGAATAATCTCCATTTCTATTTTACTGAGTCATAAAATTGTTTCAGGAAGTAATGAAAGTTCTACTGCGCTAGTCACTTCATAGAATAATCTCTTAGAATCAGGCAAGATAGCTTCAGGCTGTGCATACTGATATCAGAATGCAGTCATGAATTCTGTTCTGTTATCAGTAAGCACAAGCTAAAGTCATCTTCTCACATATCTTTATCACATCTTTATCACAGTACAACACTGACACTGTTTGGAAATGACCAAAAGTACAGTTATCTTATCCCTTTTCTACCCTTGGCTGTACTGGTCTAGTCTAATCACAGCACTGACACTGGGTGGATATGAAAAGAACTAACATTTTCATTGCAGTGCCTGCCACCTGGTGTACTGTGAGGAACCAGATTTCTCCATGCATTCATGAGACCCTAAAACGTGCCCTCCAAAATTCAGTCTCAGTAAATGAAAGATAGAGTGTCTGCAAGAGAAACCTAAGGTTAAGAGTTCAATAACCCTCCATGCAGAACTTTTCTCTTTTTGTCCTCAGTCATAAAGATTCTTTTAGGAACCAATTTTAGTTCCCCTACACTAGTCAGTGTATAATTGCTATTGTAAGTTGTCATTTTTTTTCCTTTCTGAATTAGTTCTATTTTCATTCAGAATCTAACAGAGACAGATCGACTTAAACATTCCTTCTTCATGTCTTTTCTGTAGTCTAGAGGTAGAGTGTCTGCAAGGAAACCTCAAGCTCGAGACGTCCAATCCCCTCAAACCAGCCCTTTTTTATTTTTTTAAATATTCTTTTCAGAAATGATGTCAGTTCTTCCACACTAGAATAATCTCCTTTTCTATTTTACTGAGTCATAAAATTGGTTCAGGAAGTAATGAAAGTTCTACTGCACAAGTCACTTCATAGAATAATCTCTTAGAATCAGGCAAGATAGCTTCAGGCTGTGCATACTGATATCAGAATGCAGTCATGAATTCTGTTCTGTTATCAGTATGCACAAGCTAAAGTCATCTTCTCACATATCTTTATCACATCTTTATCACAGTACAACACTGACACTGTTTGGAAATGACCAAAAGTACAGTTATCTTATCCCTTTTCTTATCCCTTGGCTGTACTGGTCTAGTCTAATCACAGCACTGACACTGGGTGGATATGAAAAGAACTAACATTTTCATTGCAGTGCCTGCCACCTGGTGTACTGTGAGGAACCAGATTTCTCCATGCATTCATGAGACCCTAAAACGTGCCCTCTACAATTCAGTCTCAGTAAATGAAAGATAGAGTGTCTGCAAGAGAAACCTAAGGTTAAGATTTTAATAACTTAAACAATAGCACAAAAGACCTAGAAATGCAGATCATATTAATTAAAAAGAAATTTCTGAAACCAATAATATTAGTTAACGTGTATAGATTTCCAGATGGTAATATCAATAGCTTTTTAGAACAATTAAGAACAACCTTAAACAATATTAGAAATCAGAACTATGAAATTATTTTAATAGGGGACATGAATGTAGACATGAGTGGTAAAAAGATCATGACGCCGGAAGAGTACTAGGAATGATGTCGCAATTTGGTATGAAACAGTACATTGAATCTTTTACAAGATTTGCTGAGACTAACTCTATCCTAGACCTGGTCTTTACTAATTCTAATAATGTGAATCACTCGGGAGTCTTGGAAACAGAGATTAGTGATCACAGAGTTGTATTTATTATAAAGAAAAAAGGGAAAGACAAGATGCTCAAAAAAGAATTTCTGGGTAGAACCTATAAAACCTACTCCATAGGAAAATTAAAAGAATACGTAAGAAACTTGCGATGGGAAGAATACAAGGGACTTAAGACTACCTCTGAATGCTGGGATTATCTTTTAACAATATTAACCAAATTTTTAGACAAAGTCTGTCCATTGAAAAACTTTAAAATAAGAACTAAAGATGACCCCTGGATGACAGGAGAATTGGCGGTATTAATAAATGAAAAAAACAGAGCTATTAAGTATGCAAAAGAAAATATAAATAACCAAGGATGGGATAAAGAAAGAAAACTAAGGAATGAAGCCAACAAAATAGCAAAATCAGCAAGAATAGATTATCTAAAAGCACAAATAGAGTATAATAAGGACAATCAAAAACAATTCTGGCGAGCAATAAAAAGTATTCTCCCTGGATCTGACAGAGTAAATACACCAGACATAAATCTTGAGGATAAAGAGACAAACATAACTATAGAAAGTAATGATACTCCGGATTACATCAACAAATTTTTCACGGGAATTGGCCCTAAATTGGCCGACAATAAATACACCCCTTGGAAACCATATGATCCAAGAATCCCTGGAGATATTGAACCCTTTTGGGTTGAGCCGGAAGAAGTAGAAAGGCTCCTGAAAGAAAGCAAAAATAAAAAACCATCTGGAATCTTAAATGTTAGAACAGATGTACTTAAAGATTATTTAATAGCTATTATAAATCCTTTTACAGACTTATGTAATAAGATATTTACTGACAACCAAATACCGGATTCATGGAAACAAGCGGTGGTAACCCCAATACATAAGGGGGGTGATGCCACAGACTGTGCTAATCATAGACCTATTTCGATTCTTCCCCTGCAATCAAAAATTCTGGAAAAAATCTTAAACGATCGAACTCTCCATTTCTTAGAAGGTCATAATGTGTTATCGTCAAAACAAGGTGGTTTTCGCAAGGGATACTCAACTGTAAAAACAGTCTCGGATTTTAGTGATCATGTACTTAGAATGATGAATGTTGGTATGTTGACTGGTACAGTATTTATTGATCTGAAGAAGGCATTTGACACCGTAGACCACTCCATCCTGATATCAAAACTAGAACACTATGGAATAAGAAATGGAAATCTGGAACTGTTTAGAAATTACCTAACCAATAGATCACAAGTAACTAAAGTTAACAATAGATACTCGGATAGGGATGGGGTGGTCTGCGGTGTCCCCCAAGGGTAGAATTTGGGTCCCACACTGTTCATACTGTTTATAAATGACCTGGTTAATTTCATACCTGAATCTGACATAAGGCTATATGCGGATGACACAATTATTTTTGCTGGAGCCCCAGGTATTGAACAAATTACGTACAAATTGCAAGAAACACTTGATAAATTCGAACTATGGTGTGACCAAAATAAGTTGTCGATAAATGCCAACAAGACAAAATTTATGTTATTTGGAACAAACTATAGATGTAGACGGACTGGGCATATCTCCCTAACACTCAAAAATTCAGAACTACAAAATGTAAGAATTATAAATACATGGGATTCCACTTAGATCAAAATTTAAATTTTTCCGCACACATTAAGGAATGTCTGCGGAAAATCAATTTTAGAATGTATCAGTTGAGTAAACTCAGACCCTGTTTAAACAGGGATTCTGCCCTACGGATGTACAAATCTTATATAATTCCGTACTTTGACTATGGAGACTTATTATACTATAATGCTCCGAAATACTTATTAGACAAACTCCAGAGGACCCAGAATCAGTGTTTACGCATAGTACTCAAAGAAGATAATTACACCAGTATTCAAAATCTGCATAGATGGGCATTTATGCCATTGTTGCAAGACAGGCGCTTGGCCCACATGAATAATTTCATGTACCAAAGAGCCCAAGATGAACAGTTTGTGGACCTTAGTACCAGAGTTACCAGACAATATGCTGCCCCAGTGTTAAAAACAGTCCAACCTAATATTCAATCATATGTGAACAGTGTTGAATACACGGGTTCAACTTTGTGGAACAGTCTACCAGTATTGTTGAGACAGACCCCAACATACAAAGAGTTTAAGAAGATTACCAAGATGACAATGTTAAGCTCAATCCCTATATGAGGATATAACATGAAGCTAATTGAGGTTATATGATGTAAACAGATACTACTCAATGTAACGAAAAATCAGTATAGCTAACTTTGGTGGAAGCAAGACAAATGCTTTTTGCTTTTGCATGAACATTAATATTGGATAGGTTGCCTTATGAAAACCAGCCGACATTGATGGGCTGATAAGGCTCCCTTAAACAGGTTTTATTGAATGTATAAATGAAAAAGAACATGTAAACATGAATGTATGACTTTGCTCAATAAAACCGACTGAACAAAAAAAAAAAAAAAAACCCTCCATGCAGAACTTTTCTCTTTTTGTCCTCAGTCATAAAGATTCTTTTAGGAACCAATTTTAGTTCCCCTACACTAGTCAGTGTATAATTGCTATTGTAAGTTGTCATTTTTTTCTCTTTCTGAATTAGTTCTATTTTCATTCAGAATCTAACAGAGACAGACCGACTTAAACATTCCTTCTTCATGTCTTTTCTGTAGTCTAGAGGTAGAGTGTCTGCAAGGAAACCTCAAGCTTGAGACTTCCAATCCCCTCAAACCAGCCCTTTTTTTTTTTTTTTTTTAAATATTCTTTTCAGAAATGATGTCAGTTCTTCCACACTAGAATAATCTCCATTTCTATTTTACTGAGTCATAAAATTGTTTCAGGAAGTAATGAAAGTTCTACTGCGCTAGTCACTTCATAGAATAATCTCTTAGAATCAGGCAAGATAGCTTCAGGCTGTGCATACTGATATCAGAATGCAGTCATGAATTCTGTTCTGTTATCAGTAAGCACAAGCTAAAGTCATCTTCTCACATATCTTTATCACATCTTTATCACAGTACAACACTGTCACTGTTTGGAAATGACCAAAAGTACAGTTATCTTATCCCTTTTCTTATCCCTTGGCTGTACTGGTCTAGTCTAATCACAGCACTGACACTGGGTGGATATGAAAAGAACTAACATTTTCATTGCAGTGCCTGCCACCTGGTGTACTGTGAGGAACCAGATTTTTCCATGCATTCATGAGACCCTTAAACGTGCCCTCTACAATTCAGTCTCAGTAAATGAAAGATAGAGTGTCTGCAAGAGAAACCTAATGTTAAGAGTTCAATAACCCTCCATGCAGAACTTTTCTCTTTTTGTCCTCAGTCATAAAGATTCTTTTAGGAACCAATTTTAGTTCCCCTACACTAGTCAGTGTATACAGTAAAACCCCTCTTAAGGGGACACCCTCCGTTCCGAGCCAAGTGTCCCCTTAAGCGGGGTGTCCCCTTAAGCGGGGTTTTCAGTCTGTCAATGGTTATACAATTGAGAATACAGGTCTACATAAATGAAGGAAACGATGGTTATTAGGTTAAAAGGTTTATTAATAACACATAATTAAGTAAATAAATATAAATTATATAATATAAATGAAGGTAAAAAAAAAAAAAAAAAAAAAAAAATAGACAATAGAGGTTGAAGGTGGATATACCTTCCTTGTGAAATTCGCTCCTTTTTATACCTCCGGTCAATGCCCCCCCCCCCCCACCCCCCTCCCCAGTAACTTCTGAGAGAAATCAGCAGCCCTAAAAGAACTCATCGTGAGCCGCCCAGAGCCGCGATGGCTCACTAGATACCGCACCTTCAAAGCCCCCAGCCCTCCTTGTGTCGCCCACAGCTAACCTGTAAGCGGGCCTCTTGCCTGGCACCTTCAGCAGGCGCGAAAATCACTGGTACTAATATCCACTCACTGTGGCCTGCCCAGACCCACCAGAGAATGCTCAGTCTATTGTTCTGTCTGTCCCGTACAAACGAGCACCATAAACTTGGATTTTCAGTGTTTTCGATATGATGTCCTTCCAAACTGTCCCCTTAAGCGGGGTTTTTAAGCATTTCTGTACCGAAAAACTGTCCCCTAAAGCGGGGTGTCCCCTTAAGCGGGGTGTCCCTTTAAGCGGGGTTAAAACAAACTCTTAACAGTGGGAAAAATTTCCGTTCCGAGCAAATTGTCCCCTTAAACGGGGTGTCCCCTTAAGCGGGGTGTCCCGGAAGAGGGGTTTTACTGTAATTGCTATTGTAAGTTGTCATTTTTTTCTCTTTCTGAATTAGTTCTATTTTCATTCAGAATCTAACAGAGACAGACCGACTTAAACATTCCTTCTTCATGTCTTTTCTGTAGTCTAGAGGTAGAGTGTCTGCAAGGAAACCTCAAGCTTGAGACTTCCAATCCCCTCAAACCAGCCCTTTTTTATTTTTTTAAATATTCTTTTCAGAAATGATGTCAGTTCTTCCACACTAGAATAATCTCTATTTCTATTTTACTGAGTCATAAAATTGTTTCAGGAAGTAATGAAAGTTCTACTGCATAAGTCACTTCATAGAATAATCTCTTAGAATCAGGCAAGATAGCTTCAGGCTGTGCATACTGATATCAGAATGCAGTCATGAATTCTGTTCTGTTATCAGTAAGCACAAGCTAAAGTCATCTTCTCACATATCTTTATCACATCTTAATCACAGTACAACACTGACACTGTTTGGAAATGACCAAAAGTACAGTTATCTTATCCCTTTTCTTATCCCTTGGCTGTACTGGTCTAGTCTAATCACAGCACTGACACTGGGTGGATATGAAAAGAACTAACATTTTCATTGCAGTGCCTGCCACCTGGTGTACTGTGAGGAACCAGATTTCTCCATGCTTTCATGAGACCCTTAAATGTGCCCTCTACAATTCAGTCTCAGTAAATGAAAGATAGAGTGTCTGCAAGAGAAACTTAAGGTTAAGAGTTCAATAACCCTCCATGCAGAACTTTTCTCTTTTTGTCCTCAGTCATAAAGATTCTTTTAGGAACCAATTTTAGTTCCCCTACACTAGTCAGTGTATAATTGCTATTGTAAGTTGTCATTTTTTTCTCTTTCTGAATTAGTTCTATTTTCATTCAGAATCTAACAGAGACAGACCGACTTAAACATTCCTTCTTCATGTCTTTTCTGTAGTCTAGAGGTAGAGTGTCTGCAAGGAAACCTCAAGCTTGAGACTTCCAATCCCCTCAAACCAGCCCTTTTTTATTTTTTGAAAATAATAAATATTCTTTTCAGAAATAATGTTAGTTCTTCCACACTAGAATAATCTCTATTTCTATTTTACTGAGTCATAAAATTGGCTCAGGAAGTAATAAAAGTTCTACTGCACTAGTCACTTCATAGTTCTAATAATCTCTTAGAATCAGGCAAGATAGCTTCAGGCTGTGCATACTGATATCAGAATGCAGTCATGAATTCTGTTCCGTTATCACTATGCATGCACAAACTAAAGTCATCTTGTCATATTACTTTATCACATCTTTATCACAGTACAACACTGACACTGTTTGGAAATGACCAAAAGTACAGTGATCATATCCCTTTTCTTATCCCTTGGCTGTACTGGTCTAGTCTAATCACAGCACTGACACTGGGCGGATATGAAAAGAACTAGCATTATCATTGCAGTGCCTGCCACCTGGTGTACTGTGAGGAACCAGATTTTTCCATGGATTCATGAGACCCTTAAACGTTCCCTGTACATGTTAGTTCTCTTTCTGAATTCGTTCTATTTTCATTCAGAATCTACCAGAGACAGATTGAATGAAACATTCCATGCAAGAATAATCTCCATTTCTCCTTTTAGATACCTTATATTTCCAGAATCTTACAAAACTTATCCACTGGCATGACAGAGCTATCGTCTTGAGTTATCATTCTCTATGTATCAAATTGGATTTGACCATTCATTTAAGCCCTTTCTCATGCACCAGTTACAGTAGACCACAGCTTAATGACAACCTGTGTTTACACATAACAGCATTAACTGACACCTTTCCTCAGAACAGTTCCTTCTCCTAGATATGCAAACGCCCCCTCCCCCCATGTAGGAAGACAATTTGGCCCCGATTGGAGGGTGTCTGTTTACAAGGGGTTCTATTCTACTTCGCATTCCGGGGCATGCAGTATAAACTGTGTACAGCACATGTGTGCAGTAATTATAGCTTACTGCAGGGCTTTGGCAGTAAGTGGTCAATGTGTGATGCCTTCGAATGGAGACGTTAGGCTTCTGACAACCTTCTATATCTATTTAGGGTAAAATTCTAAGGTGTATAATGACGGCAAGAAAGCTTGAGCTTATGCATAGGTATAACAGAATGCTGGCAGTAATTCTGTTCTGTTATCAGTTTGCACAACATGAAGCCATCCAGCAATTTTCTTTTTTTACTGAGTCATAAAATTGGTTCAAGAAGTAATTAACAACTTCGAGGACAAATTGGAGAGAAATTTTGTTTATTAAAATGTATCTCGTAGACTCACGGGTCTGAGAAATCTGAAAACTTCCGAAGGGCATTGTATAAATTGATATGAAATAATTTCGAGACTCAGGGGTCTAAGATGTAGAAAAATGCCAAAGGCATAATACGAAAGGCCAAGGCCAATTAAGATGGGCGGGCTAAGTAGGGCATAATGCCCGAGACTGAGCTCCAGTCGCAGACTGGAGCACGGCTGGCACGGGCGACCTTGAGGGGCGAGGACGGCGGGGAGGGTGTCAGCATGAGTGAAGGCTATGTCATAGTCCCCCAGTGCCGCTATCAACCAGATATGGCAGGCCACTTCTGTGTAGAGAGTTTTTTTTAATATATATATATGTCTTTATTGCGTTCGGTCAAATAGACCGTTCTTCCAGGCAATACAGAAACAGGAACAGAACATAATTCAACTATATACATTGTTGATGGTATTTCTTACTGTTCGATGATATACATGTATTCATGTTTACAGTTGTTATGATGATTGATATGTGAATATATACATAGATGCAAATAAGTGCATATGATTATATACACTGTGAGACAGGCTAGCATTCCAGTCCTTTGTTATTGACATTAACATCGTACATTTTCCAATTTCATTCATTTTCAGAAAGCTTGTTCGTAACTATTAGTTTATACACTTTCTTAGAGGGTTCAGTCTGAGTTTCCTTTGACAAACTGTTCCATAATGTTATACCAGCATATACACATGATTTTCTAAATTTCTCCTTCTTAGGCCTTGGCAAATAAAGTATGATTTTGTTTTGGAGTCTCGTTCTTCTCTGATCTTCCCCTATTTGATTATTACTTAAATTCATCATATCAATCATATGTAACCTCCTTATAATTCCTGCCAATAACAAATTTCTTCTTACATTTGGATGTATGATCTTACACTTTTCTAATAGGTCTTTATTACTAATAAACCTTTCACCTTGATAAGCTTCTGAGCCAATCGCTATTCTCAACGACCTGAATATCCCGCTGTTTAACTTATTTCTGACTTGTTTGGTAGAGCTGCTTAATAAAAATGAACAATGATCTACCAACGGGAGTGCACAGGTTTTCACTATTTTAAGAGCTGTTTCTTTACTAACATACCTCCTGGTTCGTTTGAAAATATAATTTTTATCGTTAATCATCTTTAATAGTTTTTCACCATGCTTATTAAACTTCAAATCACAATCTATGATTGCACCAAGATAATTGATCTCTTCACAACATTCAATCTGGGTTTTATCTATATACAGCTTTCCTCTTTTTTCTTTCTTAATCTTGGACCTCGGGCCATGATAGACCAGTTTTGCTTTTTTAGTATTTATGGTTAATCTATTGGCAGTATACCATTGATTAAGTGTTCGCATGATGTTTTCCATATTTCTTTCAGCAATTTGTAAATTTGTGTGAGTGGAGATTACAACTAAATCGTCAGCGTACATAATACATTTGTATTCAGGGATCCATTCAGGTAAGTCATTTACATAAATTAGGAAAAGAAGCGGGCCCAGTAAATATTGAGTTAACTTAAAAACGGCACCTCCTGTACTACGATTTTTTCTAAAGCCAAACTGATTGGGGTTAAAGTAGTCGTTTCCCTCTAAAAATTCATACAATTGTGTGTAAATTATGCGTTTCAAAACCTTTCCTGGCACAGGAAGGACATATACTGGTCTCCAGTTGGTAATCTGACATTGATCCCCTTGCTTTGGTAGAGGGGCAATTCTGCCCTCTTTCCAATGCTGGGGGAATTCACCATTTTGGATGAGTTTCCGTAAGAGGTTAGTCAGGTGACCAGCACAGCTTATCAAATTCATCTTTAAAGCCTCACATTTTAAATCTGTCATACCGGATGATTTCTCAATGTCAATTTGATTTAATATGTTATTCACCTTCTCTAAGGTCACTTTTTCTAGATCGATTTCGAAACCTTCTGGGTTGACCTTGTTAGCAAATCTTAGACAGTGGGCTAAGTTTAGTGTCCCAGATAACTTACTACCTATAGAACAAAATAAATTGTTAGCGTGTTCTGCAAACATTTCCAATGGGATCTGGTTACCTTCATTTGTCTTAAATCGGGTGGAGGCATTTACTTTGTTTTTCGGTTTAATCAGTTTGTTCACTTCCTTCCAGTATATTTTTGGATTCTTAGCATTTATCCGTAAGTTATCTTCCAAAGTTTGTCTTTTTAATTTCACTAGATCCTTGCTTATCTTGTTTTTTTAGAAACTTCATGCGCTCTACTAAACGGTTTTGGTTTGCGTTTGATATTTTTTTCTTCTTTCTAATCAATTTCCTACATAATTTTCTTTTCAAATCGATATTTCTCATGATAGCGGGTGTTAGCTGGCACCCCTCTTTATATCTTATGCTTTTTTTCTTTAAAAGGAGCCACTGAGTCTAAATATTTTGCGATTTCTGTTTTCCAAATTTCCCAATACTTGTCCCCCCTGACCAGTTGTTATCTAAAATACCTAACCTGTTCTTTACCTTATTATCACGTACTTCTTGTTCTGCATTTCTATATTGTCTAATTTTAGTGGTCTTCCTGACTAAGTGTTCCCGAGTTTTGTTTTTGATGGCAAACACTATTAGGTGGTCGCTGTGGTACACATATAGTGTGCCTGAGCATTTTATATAAGAGGAATTTGTTATAATTGTGTCTATACTTGAACTATTTCCAATTCCAGGGTGTGTGAATCTTGTGTTTATTATACGTCGTAAACCGTGTCTGCGTAATATGTCCATCAGTTCTCTGTTTCTAGGATCTCGTCACTTTTTTGCATCTAAATTCATGTCTCCTGTCACCCAGATTTCAGTATTCTTAAATCTTTTGTCCTTGCATATACTGTCTATATATTCATTAAAAATGTTAGTGTTATATCCTGGCAATCTGTGTATGTTTACTATTGTCATGTTCTTATGTCCCGGTTTTGTTACTTTTACTACTATATACTCAGTTCTCGGGTTCATTAGTGATACATCCTCATATAATTTGGTTGCAGTAGACCATTTATCCCAGACATATAAACAACACCCCCCTTTTCCTTGTTCTCTATCGTTACGTAATAATTTATAACCTGGTAGTTGAACAAAAGATGATGATATCCAATCCTTTAACAATGTTTCTGAAATACCAATAATATCAAAGGAATTCACCGCGTTTTCCAAGAACTTTATCTTACTCAATAAACTACAAATGTTCCAATTACATATAATTTTGAAACCTTTATCTTCAGCAATCTTTAAATAGTTATGTGTCATGTTATAAATAATACGATAAGTGTATCTCTATAGAACATGAAGCCGACCCTGTCACAATACAATGGTGAAAATTACAAAACAAAATTAGTGCAAAATGTCAATGTATACATGCAACGTACTCGTGAACATATTCGTTGAGGAGTACCGATGATAGTATGAACTGGCAGGGGGAGATCTGCTCAGTCCACATTGGAATGATAAGGGATCCTTGATGGTGTTTTCACAGTTTTATATATCCAAGCATCCACAGTAAGTATTACACAGCACAGAAGATATAACAGCTACAATATCCAGTTGTAGTGAGAGTCAAAGTGAGTGGTCAGTTCTCAGAGTAGTATAGCTCCTGGTAGCTCAGAGTGGTATGAGTTCAAGGTGTTGACTGAGCTCACTGTTACAGAGCTCACTGTCTTTTATTCAGAAGCCAGGTTATTAGCTGAGCTCACACTTACACATCCTTGTGGTGTCATGCTCGTGGCAAGCCGGATGCCCGCACCATTTTATAACCCCATAACGCGAGGGGCTTTTCCCACGCAGAGGCGGTGCTCAGTACAGTTCTATAATGCCTCATGGCTGCGTCACTGGGGTTTTCCAATGACAGTACCCATGACTGGCCTTTACACAACATTTCTTGGAAGGGATGATTCCTATTTACTCTGACCAACTCACAACTTTATCCATAAAACTACAATAAAAGTGTGTTAGTAATCTCAGTCACTTTGTAAACAGCAATTTGTCTTGTGATGCGATACTGCACCAGGATGTGCTGACAATATGAAGTAACACTACCATATAGGTTTATATAGAAGAATACAATAGATTTCTACTACATCTGTAATTCACAACTAAGAGTACACAGTCATATATAAGAGAATATTATACAGTTTTATATAAATGTGAAGACATAAAATCTCTAATACATTTCTATCATATCTATTTATGCAAATAATACTATAACAATAGTCCGCCTCAAATGAAGCGGTTGGTTGACTATCCTAGTCATGTGATATGAAGAGATTATTAAATAGGCTCTCCCATGGGATAGGCATTTTAAAGGAGAGAAACAAAAAGTTCAGTTCATATTCTATCTTCTATTAGGTCCTCTATGTCCTCTATGTCCTCGGTGTTGGCTTGTATGCCAGAGCTCCGCAGCAATTAGCCGATCTTTCACGGATGAGTTGTCGCCTATTGTTGTTCAGCATCATCACTTCTATTTATCGCTCGAGTATCAAATACTGTGATCATATTAGTGCCACATATGAAAGCAAATTAAAAGTTCTTTCTGGTATATATAAAAGTACAATACATGTCGTCTAATCCTTATCAGCGAAGTTAAAAATAACAGTATTAAATTTCTAAGCGCGGAAACGAGCAGGTAAATTGGTACTTAGTTACTTGGGTATGCCCTATATGGAGCGTGTGCAAGTAGTGCAACTGCCGCCAGGGGGCCCTCGTCGTCAGTGTAGACCACGATGCGGGCGCCCTTGGAGCCCAAGGGCTTAGGGTGGCGACTGTTTGAAGAAGGGCGACCAAGTAAGGGCGGCCGGCCGAAGCGCCCATGAGATGGACGACAGCCCGAGTGACCCTCTGGCATGCTGATGCGGAGAGGCGGGCCCTAAAGGGGTATAAGACGTTATGCCCTGGGGGGGAAGGACTCGAAGCTCCACCTGAGGCTGGCAATACACCCGGGCTAGGTCCGCCTTCCATATCCATGACCCAAGCATGAGGTAACGGATCCTGTGAGCCAGGTCGGATATGGTGGGGGAGAGTGCATGCCTGGGCATAGGGAATGTGATCCCCGATGACTATGCCTGCATTGACCCCGCCCCCTGGAGGAAATGAGATGTCCACTATGACCCTTCGTTTGCGTGACCCGTGCTTCAGGCCAGTAAGGTTAACACAGTTTTGGTCCACTTACTTCACTCAAAACTTCTTCTTGTTTTTTGTCCACTAAATCTTATTCAATCTTAATGATATTTTCAGCAAAGAATGTTATACATATGAGAAATATATCTACTAAATCTCATCCTTTACTAACAATTAACTCGGGTGTGAGAACAATTTTACTGCTCGAACTGGCAAATGGTCACTGCACCTCTAGGCTTCCTTCTGACAAGTACACACTGCTTCGCTTGATAGCTTGACAATCCATGTAAGGCATTCTTCCATGTACTAGTTTACATTATTTAATCTCTAGAAACAAAATACATACATATTCAGATATGATCTGAGCACTGACACTAACTCCCAACGTTTTGGTGGCAGTTAATTTTGGAAAGGACTCAATGCAGTCCAATGCAGTCCATTGCAGTCCAATGCAGGTGCGGCCGTGTGTATGAACCGGGAGTTAGAGTGACCTTTGACCTTGCTTTGACCCATAGCGTGAGGACCTACACTCTCCAAGCATACCTTAAGCACCCTAGTAAGGCTAAGTGCAATAAAGGATCCGATGGAGAGTGAGCCTGCTGGTTCCCGGCGTGAAGCAAGTGAAAAAGCGAGTGATAAGTCAAGCGATCAGAAGGTACCAAAAGCCATATTTCTTATCCAACACAGATGGCCAATTATGGCAATAATTATCATGCTTTCGCTCATAGGATCGCTCGCCTTTAGACCAAAGCGATAATTTTCTTATTCAACAGGGCCCTGGCCGCTGATAGGCCCGCCACACCCGTCACTCAACCGCTGGCGGTAGGTAAATTATCATTCCTGTTTGAGGGAGTTGGATGTTGTTAATAAGCTGGGTGAAGATGTCATGTGGTGTTTCTTCTTTCTTTTCCTGCTTACCAGAGATTATTATAATCTTTTTTCTCTTCTCTACCTTGATAAGGTTAATCTTATCTCTGTTATGAATCACAGTAAGGTGTGTTTTCAGCAAATCGGTCTGAAGCTCGTCTGTCAATTACCGTATTTAGGGCAGCATTCAGTTTCAGGGGACTTGGTGGTTTCGGGGTTACCTTACTTGTTGAAGCTGGGGTAGTAGGACTGGAGTCCTACTGACAACACTGTAGACATGTAGAGGGAACGTTTAAGGGTCTCATGAATGCATCGACAAATCTGGTTCCTCACAGTACACCAGGTGGCAGGCACTGCAATGAAAACGCTAATTCTTTTCATATCCCCCCAGTCTCAGTGCTGTGATTAGACTAGACCAGTACAAGCAAGGGATAAGGTAAGGGATAGGATAACTGTACTCTTGGTCATTTCCAATCAGTGTCATTATGTACTGTGATAAAGATGTGATGAAGGAATATGACAAGATGACTTTAGCTTGTGCATATGAAAACAGAACAGAATTCCTGATTGCATTCTGATATCAGTATGCACAGCCTGAAGCTATCTTGCCTGATTCTAAGAGATTATTCTATGAAGTGACTAGTGCAGTAGAACTTTCATTACTTCCTCAACCAATTTTATGACTAGAAATTATTCTAGTGTGGAAGACTAGAGATTATTCTAGTGTGGAAGAACTGACATTATTTCTGAAAAGAATACTTATAACTTTAAATAAAGAAAAAAGGAGCTGGTTTGAGGGGATTGGAAGTCTCAAACTTGGGGCTTCCTTGCAGACACTCTACCTCTAGACTACAGAAAAGACATGAAGAAGGAATGTTTAAGTCGGTGTGTCGTGTTAGATTTTGAATGAAAATAGAAATAATTCAGAAAGAGAAAAAAAGACAACTTACAATAGCAATTGTACAGTGACTAGTGTAGGGGAACTAAAAAGCAATCTATATTTGATGTTGTGAATCATGGTTTTTTGTGGATTTTTTTCAGCACCCTGAGGTTTTTTCATTTATGATGCTAGAAATGACTGTATCGGACATAAAAAGATTATGGACTGTTACATGAAAGATTGATTTATACCTGAACTACTGAAAAGGGTGGCAATCTTCTCTAAGGCATTAAGAAAATGATCAGTCAGACATTAGATAAGATTAGTTGTTTTTAATTAAATTTTTTTTTGTTTTCATCATAAAATTTAAAAAAAGGAGCAAAGCACTCATATTATGTTTTTGACAGAGAAAAGTATATCTCAGATATTTTAATCATTGACTCTGATAAGGAACAAAAGTTGATTGAGGGAAAGATGTTAAATGAATGAATAAAGTTTTTGCTAAAAAAAAAAAAAAAAAAAAAATTGGCTACTTAAAGAGTCTTTATGACTGAGGAAAAAAGAGAAAAGTTCTGCATGGAGGGTAATTGAACTCTCAACGTTAGGTTTCTCTTGTAGACAATCTACCTCTAATCTACTGAGACTGACATGTACAGGGAAAGTTTAAGGGTCTCATGAATGCATTGACAAATCTGGTTCCTCATAGTACACCAGGTGGCAGGCACTGCAATGAAAGCGTTAGATCTTTTCATATCCACCCAGTGTCAGTGCTGTGATTAGACTAGACCAGTACAGCCAAGGGATGAGATAAAGGATGAGATAACTGTACTTTAGGTCATTTCCAATGTAGCTGCCTGCCCTGGTTTTTAAACAAGTGTTGACTGACAAGTGTTGACATAGTGTTGAAAGTTTTATTTCGTAACTTCGTATCGGGTATGTCGTTATGCCGTATTGGTAATGCTGTATCGGTAATGCCGTAAGAACTAGAATAACAAAAAAGATTTACATGAGAGACAGACAATATGTGTGTTGTACACAAACTATAGGCAAACTCTATCTCAGGTAATATAGAATTTAGGTGACACATAATTTGAGTCATAATACCATAACACAAGCAGTGTGTTTAGACTATAGTTAAACTCAATTTAAGGTAGCACAAATTGAGGTAACACAGAATATTTAGCCATAGTCTCATAGTATGACATAGTCAATGATTGGTAAATACACATAAATTTAAGTGTTGACATATAATGACAAACACAAGGACTAGTTGTGGCTGACAAATAGCAGCAAATACTTAAAATAAGTGTCTCAGATCATGAACACACACTTTTATGCTGTGTGTGGGACAGGCTTATATGAACACATAGTGAGGCTAGTTTTTATCAATACACAAACAATCACTCTTTAGCACCTTATTTTGAGGGCTTATGCAGTTATAAAACATATCTTTTTAATACAGCTAATATCTCACCTTGTGGGCTTATCCAGGAACAGGTACTGAAGATATGGGGAGGTATTATTACATCATGTTTTTTAGATTTTTAACATGGGATTTCTTTTTGGTTCCCGTAACATTTGGTTTCTAGTGAGGAAGTAGGAATCACTTCCTCACCAAGGCACTCTGGAATACACCAAGATGGCAGCCTCCATGAATGGAGCCACAAGGCAGCAAAGTTTGTTGACATTGCTAATAAATGTAAATCTCAAGGATTTTACACACCAATAGAACCATAGCACCATTCATTTGGTAAGTCTAGGCGTTTAGAGATAGTTAGATACCCTGTTAACTTTGAAATGAGCTGAAAACGTCATATCAACAAGGGTGAGTGATATTAGGGGGCATCAATTTCGCCAGCCTTTACATCCAAACAGTGTCAGTGTTGTACTGTGATAAATATCTGATAAAGGAATGTGACAGGATGACTTTAGCTTGTGCATACTGATAACAGAACAGAATTCCTGACTGCATTCTGAAATCAGTATGCACAGCCCGAAGTTATCTTGCCTGATTCTAAGAGATTATTCTCTGAAGTGACTAGTGCAGTAGTACTTTCATTACTTCCTGAACCAATTTTATGATTCAGTAAAATAGAAATAGAAATTATTCTAATTTGAAAGAACTGACATTATTTCTGAAAAGAATATTTATTACTTTCAAAAAAGAAAAAACAGGTGGACACGTGGTATGACTGGCAGAGCCAACTTCTAAGTCCTGGATGTAATTACGACGAGTAATTACCCAGAAAAACACAAAAACACCTAAACAACCGCTTAGGACCATGCAGGTAGAACCAGTGCAAGGGAAAAGACTAAGAAACAAGGGCATCAAAAACCCAGTGAGACAAGCATGGCGGACTCCACTCCTACTACCCCAGCTTCAACAAGTAAGGTTACCCCAAAAATTCCCCGAAACAGAATGCAGCACTAAATACGGTAATTGACAGACTAAATTTGCTTGAGAATAAGATGTATGGGCAAGAGAAAACGTTACTAACCACAACAACTCTGCTGAAAAAAGTCCAAGCAAATCTAGAAGAACCCCAGAAACTAAATAAATCAAGCTTAGTCTACTCTTGACTGCCACAGAAACAGAGACAAGCGACCTGTCAATTGCAATGAGGAATGTCAACTGTGAAGTAGAATGTGAGGGTAGGACTCAGCGTTTTCTGATGCTACCCCTATCGCATTTACGACCACAATGTAGAGAGTATACGGGTTGGTGGACTGGAATTCGCGCTTGTTGTTTTCAACCCCAAATCCTCGATTCCCATTGGTCGTCGTTGCCGCCTCTTCCGTCGACCGTGTAGCTGTTCTTTTTGCACCCCCCCCCCGACGGGTGCACATGTCGATGTTCTATGGCGAGTCGGATGTGTCGTAATGTTTGTCAGGTTTATAATTTCTTCTTTGTGTGTGATGTCTGTGGAGACTGTTTGATTCTTTTCCTTGTGTTACCCATCTTGATGAATAGTTCCATGGTTTGTGAGGGAGTTGTTAGGGGTTAGTTGGTGGGTATAATTCACTATGGGGTTATATGTTAGTATTTTTTGTTTTTATAGTATCAAATGGCATTTGATGTTATTTTTATTGGTGGCGGAGTATTTTATCGTAATAAACGCGTGGTCAGTTTGTGGCCATCACGGATTCGATTGTCGTGTGATTATTATTTTGGCGTAAGTCTCCCAGACATTTTGTTTGTGTATTATTTTCTTGTTGTGTGTCTCCCCTGGTGGACGGCGTTCACTAGAGTGGCCCGTGTTGTTTGTGAGTTTGCAATCCATTTGTTGTATTTCATTGGTTTGATGTGGGTTCCTCGTTTGCTATTTTTCTTGTGGTGGTTGATGGCTAGTGGTCTTTCCTCCTCATCCTGGTCTGTGGGGAGGGGGATTGAGTCCCGTGCTTCTCTCTCTACATCCAGCCGTATAAACTACCTCTACCACTTGCGTGGATAGATGTGATAACTGATGAGGGAAACATTGTTTTCTTTGTGGTTGTCCTTTGATTTGTCCTTATTTTCTTTGTTTAGTAGTGAGTTTCTTTCTTGTTCATCCACTTTGGTCTTACATTCTTGTTGTAATTTTTCTGGATAGCCTTTGTCTCTGAAGTCATTTAGTTTATCCTCGCTGTGTTTCTTGTAGTCTGTACTGTTTTGGCAGATTCTCTTGATTCTTAAGAGTTGGGAGTAAGGAAGGCTCCATTTGGTTGCCGGTGGGTGAGCCGAGTCGAACTGTAGGTAGGTGTTGGCATCCATCGGTTTATTGTACCGGTCGGTGTACAGCTTTACTGTATTTGGGTTCACCTTTACCATGGTGTCCAGGAAGGGTATTTTTTCCTAAGCCAAACCGAAAAGGTTATGTGAACGAAAAAGTTATCACATCTATCAACTGTGAAGTAGACAAACTTAAGACTGATTTGCTGAAAACACACCTTACTGTGATTCGTAAGAGAGATAAGATTGACCTGATCGAGGTAAAGAAGAGAAAAAAGATAATAATAATCTCCGGTAAGCAGGAAAAGAAAGAAGAAACACCACGTGACATTTTCACCCAACTTATTAATGACATCCAACTCCCTCAAACAGGAAAAATAATCAAGAACGCATATAGGAGAGGCAAGTACTATGAGGACAGTAAGCGCCCTAGAGTCATTGTTGTGAACCTTGCCTCACTCTCAATGAAATCGACAATCTACAGAAATCTCTTTGAAGAATAGCGAAGCCTGGTACAAAGTGTCAATTAGGGATGAATTGTCAAGAGAAGATCTAGAAAAACAGAAAATGTTGAGGGCAATTGCAGCACACGCCAGGGCACATCAAATCAAGGCATATTTGAAGGGCATGTCTATTGTTGTGAATGATAAAGCCTACACCCTCGCCCAACTAGACCTCCTAGAGAGCGATCATCCAGGCTTATCGATTGAAAGTGTGAAAACCCAACAAACCGGGGTTGGTATTGCCTTTCAGGGAGTACATGCACCCCTGTCAAACCTGTACCCATGCAAGGTCAAAATCATTTGGTGCAGATTATGACTCTGCAGAAAGGGCATATCAAATGAAAATGACCATTGAATGTGATGACGAAAACTCAGCAGATTGTTAACATGGTCAAGAAAACACCGGATTGGAATAAGAGAAAATTCAGTGAAATGGAGAAAAATCTTGATAAATAAGTTTCAACAGAACCAAGACCTGTGTAACACTCTGAAAAGTACTGGGGAGCTATTCCTATATGAAGCGACCTGTGACCTTGAGTGGGGGTGTGGTAAACACTTAGGGCAGATTGAGGAGATCATGCAGAACAAGTACATGGGAAAAAACTGACTCGGCAAAATTCTTCAGAATGTCTGTACTCAAATCCGGCAAGAAGAAAATTTAGTAACTGATGGCAGTAAGGGAAGGGGAGGAAAAGGAAGGAAAAACAAACAAAGAGTAATGGGATTAATTCTCTAAGCACAAGGAACCCGGCACCGCATGCAGAGACAAATTTAGTAAATAGACCTGAGGTCAAGGTAATCAAGGCTCCACTCAAGTGTGCCTCACACCAGAACAACGAAGTTTATTACATATTTGGAGGAACATGTAATATGACAGATACAATTAATCGTGAGATCCAGTTTAACTGGTCTAGCACTGAAGAACTGACAAACCATCTATGGTCTCAAATTGAAGCCGTGATGGACTGGATTTACAATAATAACCCTCATGTACAGATTATAATTTGTCCACTGATTGAAAGGTGCAGATATTGACTATTCAAAACAAGATATTGTATATGTATGTAATGAAACGATAAATCCTTGGATAATAGACCTCGATCAGGTCAATCATCCGAACTTAAGCATCCCATGGGTGCAAAAAAGATTTCACCAAAGGAAAAGATCCAAAGAAGTACATCACTATGACCTCCTCGACAAAGATGGGATTCACCCTACGCACGAACTAAGACAAATCAAAAGAATTTGTTAAAGCCTTCAAACAAAATGACTAATGCTACGCTTATGGAATAGATCACTTAAATCCCCCTTTTGGGTCGCTGAAACAAAAGGAGCATATAATCTGTTAGAATTAAAAACCCTAGAATAATAGTGCTTGCCAAATTCAAAAGACAAGGAGAGTATTGCCTCTCCACAACGACCATAAGTGTCGTGGTTGTAGGAAGGTACTTGTTTTTCTTTATTTTCTAAGACAAAATGTAAAGTTATTTGACTACTATAACGAATATATCTGTAATATGACTGTATACATATCATTAGTAAAGATTATCTATGCGGAGTGTATAACAGTACTTAGAAGACATTATCTTTCTGAATGGAGAATTCTCTAATCTGTATAACTGACCTTAGCAAGCTAAAGAGTAAAAATATAGCTCATTTAAACATCTGGAGCTATAAAGCAAAATATGAGAAGTTAATGGTGGAGTCAGTAAATGCGAATATTCATGTGCTAACTCAATCTGAATCATGAATGGTACAAAATGATGAAAAAGATATGTATATGATGCCAAGGTATACCATAACAAGAGTTGACAGAATGTGGAAAGAAAAGGAAACTGACCCTTACCCAAAAAAAGGTGGGGGAGTTATGACTTTAGTGAAAGATACCTTAAAATTTTATGACTATAAATTCTCCAATTATAATTTAACTCTTTCTGTCCGAGCCTGATTGGAGAGCACAGGCACTATAGGACGAGGCGTAATACCTCTATAAACCCCAAGGGGACGAGACTATCGCCGTATGGTGTCTGTTTGTCGTATGAGCGTCACTTAGCAACCTTTAGATACCAGCTACTATAGTTACTTGTCGAATACCCATAGAGTATAATAATGAACATGGTATGTTTTATCAATTGTGAAAAAATGGTGTAAATCTATTCATTATTTCTCATAAAACATAACGTTTGTGATGGTGACACAGAAACATAAATATATTTTTAAACAATGCCTGGAGGCATTGCTCGTCCCCTGGGTGGGAATGCCTCCAGGCATTGCTCGTCCCCTGGGTGGGAATGCCTCCAGGCATTGCTCGGACTGAAAGAGTTAAACACAAGGAACATTGAACTTCAAATTTTAGAAATTAAACAGGAAAAGGCCAGGAACCTACTAATACTAAACTGCTATAGACCCCCCAAGGGAAATAAGAAAATCTTTATAGATACACTTAGAGAAATAATGGAAGAAAACCTATCAATGGAGCTATTCATCTTAGGAGATATGAATATCGACATAAATGAAGAAAATGATCCGTTACAAAAATTCAAAGTAAAGACTAAAAACGAACCATGGATGGATGGGATACTGATTAAAATAAAAAAACAGCGAGCTAGGAAAAGCTAAAAGGTTAAATACGAAGCGGGCCTGGCAAGAGGCAAGAACAGCTAGAAATGAAGCTAACATAAGAGCAAAGGAGGCTAGGCAAAATTTTATTATAAATAAGCTAGATGAAAATGATGATAATCCCAAGAAATTTTGGAGGATAATCAACAATATCCTACCGGGAACTAGTAAACGAAAGGATACAGAATTTTTACTGAACGATGAACTTGTTGAACCAATCAAAGCGGAAAATACCGCAACATTTATAGATAAGTTTTTTTTTTTACAAATGTAGGTACAAAACTAGCAGCAGAGAAATTTACTACATGGTGCTTCTATGATAATGCCTCGCAACATGTTATGGATGACCTGAAAGTCCGTTCCAAGAAATGGTAAAAGTAATCCAACAAATGAAAACGTGTAAACTGTCAGGTATACCAAACGTTAAGACTACGATCTTGAAAGACTTCTTACTGGAATATGTTAAGGAATTTACGGATGTATGTAATCTGATAATCAATGATGGATTTATCCCTGAAAGTTGGAAGGCTAGCACTGTAACTCCAATACCCAAAGGAGGAAACCCACGTGAATGTTCCAACCTACGACCGATCTCAATCTTGCCAATTCAAAGCAAACTATTTGAAAAACACATTAATCAAAATCTAATGGAATTCTTGGGAAAAAATGAAGTTCTAACTAAAATGCAATCAGGTTTCAGAAAAGAACACTCCATGATTGGAGCAGTGGCAGACTTTAAGAATGACATAGATCTATAGTTTTTTGGTTAATGTTGATCTGTGACAGGAGCAGTGTTTGTAGATATTAAGAAGGCTTTTGACACCGTACACCACTCCATCCTATTAAAAAAACTAGAAATGTATGGAATTAAAGAAGAAAAATAGATCTATTAGAAAATTATTTATCAAATCAGACTCAGAAAACTAAAGCTAATGGAATACTATCAGACGCGGATGGAGTGGTCTGCGGTGTCCCTCAATACAATACAAATGATATGAAATGACCTATGTGTACTACCTACTGATTATGTATTATACTTAAATTGTGAATAGAACAAGATGACAACATACTGTTAGCTAAAGGTCAAACAATTTCTTAAAATTGTTGAAATATGGTTTACGGTAAACTCCCTGTATTTTTCCCGCATGGACAAGAATTTATATTGTCTTTAAAAACATTACAAATAAGAACTAGACTATGGAAATATGCTCATATGTATATCGGGTACGTTTATGAAAACCAGCCATCCAGGCTGATAATATGGCTGGACTTATTGTCAAGTGAGCCAAAAGACAAAAACTTATGTAAAACGGCTATATTTTGTAAAATTAATGGATATGACAATAAAGCAATTTGAAAAAATAAATAAATAAAAAAGTGGCAGTTAACGCTGTTATGCTACACAGGTTGCCATTAGGTGTGAATTGTTCATCTTATTCTTGATGTAAGCCTTTTCGATCTCGAGCCCGATCCTTTCTTGCGCCTGGGTGGTTGAAATGTTAGCGGTTGAAATGTTCAGTGATGCCCTGAGGCATCATGCAGCCATGGTCCATAATGCCCTGAGACATCACCAAGTGTGAATTGGTTATAGATGAATGATGCCTTGAGGCATCAACTGGCCAGGGGCAAATGATGCCTAGAGATACTAATCAGTCCAAGGTGAATAATGTCTCAAGGCATCATTCAAGGCATCATTTGTCTTTAACAAAGAAATGATGGAGTAAAACTCTGCCCTCCATCGGCTCCTCCCTTGCAGCAGAGTCGTATTGGCGTCCTGCTCAGCAGCTATCCGAAGCGGCCTGGATGAGACTAATCGAGGCGCTTCATGCCGGGAAATACCAGCAACGTCACCTGGCGGATCTCACAGGATCGACGAGATTTATCCTGTAGTGCAGCCCACTTTCACCAGACGGCGTCGTACATGCTACATGCTTGTCAGACTGCCTCGCATAAGCGGTCTGTGGAAGAGAATAAACGATTTTAGGCTTGGTTAGTGGAGAAGCTGTTATTAGGTCAACCTGTTCACCATAACTATTAATCAATTTAAGATCTAAATGTTTATGGGACCCTATCAGGAAAGTAAACGGTCCCCTACCCGATTTTTAACACTACTAGCGACTTCGTTGTGGCTTCTTTCTAGTCTGTGGCTCCCCACCCACTTAGTGGCTTAGTGGCGCCCCCTATTATTAAAACCTGGAACTATCATACAGTTCCCAACCATCATTTCATGTGACACCGATTCTTCCAACTACCAGCGAAATACGATCTCATTGCATTTTCTCAAGGAAAGGAGATTGGAAAACTACAGTTCAAAATTATGTTTTCAGTACAGTTAAAAACAAATCATAAGAATAGAAGTACATCTGTGGAGAGAAAAACAAAAAAAATAGCAGGATTCAGTTAGGTACTGTACGAGAATCTCACTCTCGTGGCTCTTCAGTCTCCAAGCCTAAGTTTGGTTCACTTTGTCTCTATGTGCGGGAGCATCTCCAAGCGGATGTTATCAGAATTTACACGTTTTATAATAGGTAGGTAACTAGCGACTTTGTCGAGTCCGAAAATTATAGAAAAGTGAAATAACAGACTGCCGTTAGCGGGGTTCGAACCCCCGACTTTGGCCTTCCTAGCCGAAGACTCTGCTGACTGCTCCACAAAGATACGTGCTGTAGTGGAGTCAAATACTTAGGCTTGTCCTGGGTGAGGGAATCGGTGGAGTTCCGAAAGGGGTACCAGCGAAATCTTGCGATCTCATTGGTTTCTCACGAGAAAAGTAGATTAGAAAACTACAATATTAAACTTTGATTTCAGCATGGCTCGAAATGAATGATAAAAGAAGAAGTTTTGTCTGAGGATAGTCACACAAAAAAGAAGAACAGGTTCGAGTTTTTCACTGCACGAGAATCTCACTCTCGTGGGCCTTCAGTCTCCAACCCTAGGTCGGGTTCACTATGTCTCTATGTGCGGGAGACTCTTCAAGCGGATAATACAGAAAATTACATGTTTTATATGTGGTAGGTAACTAGCGACTTCGTCGCGTCGTATCCCCCCCTCCCTTAGTCTGTTCAAGGTACGTTCCCTGCTAGTGATGTCCCCCTAAAGATAGGGGGACAGCACTAAGTGGTGCCCCCTACTATTAATACCTGGAACTATCATTTAGTTCCCGACCATCATTTCATGTGACACCGATTTTACCGACTAAGAAAAGTAGAAAACTACAGTACTAAACTTTGATTTCGGCATGGTTCAAAGTGAATCATAAGAGAAAACGCATGTCTGCATATAGAAATACAAAAAAAGAGTAGCTGCTTACAGTTTAAAACTGCACGAGAATCTCACTCTCGTGGCCCTTCAATCTCCAAGCCCAGGTCGGGTTCACTATGTCTCTATGTACGGGAGCAACTTCAAGTGGATTCGACGAAATTCTACCGTTTTAGATATAGTAGGTAACAAAAGGCGTTTGGGGCAGAGACGTACCTCTGCTACTCTGATGCAGCAAAGCATGACAGTGTATGCATCAGATTTGCTCAAGTCTTTGGGTATGAACATTCATTGACTCTTTAACAGCAGGAAGATGCCTCCAGACATTTCCCTGGCTATGGCAAAAAGATGCCTGGAGGTAACAACATGGCATGTAAGACTGATTCAAAGGCAAAATTGAATCTTGATAAAGCGTGTGATCCACCAAGCCGTGTGGCAGTCGGTGACAGTTGTCGTCCCAAAATGTCTGTCGCCTGGAATTATCTGGTTGGTGGATCAGCAAATAAATAAGCCACGACAGTTGTCGCCGACTATTGTCCCACCTTCGTGCCTCTCAAGGCCTGTCGCCTGCAAGCATCGGCTTGTCTGTTGGTATTATGTCGATCGTCGCCGACTGTCACTGACTGTCTGTCATCTCCAAATGCCGTTATTTTGCTGATCCACCAGTCTGGCCGACTGACGATAATCCCGTGAGCTTTGGCCCAACTTAATTTGCATGATTAGTGCATCGCCTGGAGCTTCGGCTGTAATTTCTGTCGGTTAGGAAAAACTGATTCATTTGATTTTATTTTCAGCCGACCAGCCGACAAGGCTTTCCCGGGGTTCGCGTTGAGTTCTTGCCGGCATATATCGTGACACGCACCATCAACATTGCGCGGGCGATAGCCGCGATGCGCTGAAACACAGACAATTAAGACAGATTAGGTACTCTGGGCAGAATCCTAGCACCATAGCGTGATATACACATTCATAACCTCCAGCACACTTCTCCGCTCGATATGCGGGTTTCGCTGTTTCAAAGCGTCATAGTGTACCGCCACTTGCCACGCCGCCTATCAGTTTAGTGCAGAACTTGATAACTGTGTGAAATGCGGCCAACGTCCACAAGGCAGCGCCACTGTCGGCACACCGCTGCTGCTTCTAGATCGTCGGGTGGGGCGCCATAGGTTCATTGTGTGTGGCCAGCTGGCTGGAAATAAGGCTTTTTGGTGGATTAACTCGGACATTCTGCTGAGTTCGGACCTTCTAGCCGACAGACATCGGTGAGGATTGTCGCCTACAAGGTGTCTGCTGACCTTCTGCTGTGTCTATTTTGGTGGATCACCACTATCAATATATTTACTGATTCAAAATGATTTATCTAGTCGGAAAATGGTGTATCACAGCACCTTTTTTGCATACTAACACTCAAACCACAAGATTCAAAACAAACAACATGGCAGGTGTGGTGCTAGTGTGAGTATATTTGAACAGATCTAATATGGAAATGAAGTTTTGTAAACCTGCCTTGGTTTTGGAATGTATTACACATACTGTCAGTCGATCCTTGAGCAAGATACACTGTCATAATTAATTGTCAAACGCCTGCCGCCCCTATTATCGCTCAAGTACATGTCAAAGTCATGACAGTTTGTTTTTCAATTAGTATATATATATCAATTATGATATGATATCGTCTATTATATTTGCCTATTGTTGTTGAATTTTATCAGTTAACCCTATTGCGCCAGGTACCTGCGGCAGGGCTACAGTCATGGAGCCGGGTACTAGTGCCAATGAATGCTGTTAGAGGCCGGGTACATATTGTGCCTTTTGTGAAAATTTCATTTTTGGGTCATGTGACATGACACTTGATACTTATTACTATTTTCATTTCACCTATAAATATAGAAAATGATGTTATATCTACATTCTCCGAAGGTTTCATGTTTATTGAGGCATTATTTTCAATTCTATTAAAAAAAACGAATATTTTGTAAATGATGCCTCAAGGCATCACCCGGCTATCCCCGGATGATGCCTTGAGACATTACCCGGCCAGCCCTGGTTGATGCCTCAAGGTATCACCTGGCTTGAATGGGTAAATATAGCCAAGTGTAGTTTATTGTTCATCATAACCACCTAGCAACGACTGTATGTTCGTTGATAATTTAGCTGGTTCCCGGGACTGTAGTCTACTTACCATGACCAGCTAAAATGAGCATTCAACCACCGCCAGCACTCAGAGGAGGTGTGAAGCGCAGCGCCCCCTATAGGGACCCAACTCGTATATGCGATCGTGGCAGGGTTCAAGGCGCCACTTTCAAACATGCCAGCATGAGGGAAGGAGCTCTGAGAAGAACCCCACCAAAACATGAAACATGCAAATAGCTCTTGTGTCATGAATAATAGGCCAATTTTGATAAACAAAACATTGTTAGAAACCTAAGACATGGGCCTATTTAATGATACACGATTCGTATACCTGTGTATGGCTAAGGTTTCCTGTCGTAGGTTGAACATTGGAATTTGTGAAAAATAAGGTTGTATTCCACAACACAAAACAGGCACAAAGTGGAGCTCTATTGAGCTCTATTGTGGTTTGGAGTACATTAGATATCACTCTATCAATATCTGAAAAGATTTTTGATAGAGCTCTAACAGTTTGTATGTAGTAGCTGTTACTAGTTAGCCTATTTTAGTATAGAAATCCGCATTCAGCTGTCATTTGAGACCATGCCAAAACGATAGGGGGCGCTACGCTTCACACCTCCTCTGGCCAGCACTCCAGCCAGCAAGTCCTACCTGCCTGAACATTTACGGAGTACACAGGCGAGAACCAGCCGACACACTATAGTACATGTACACCATGGGCGGCACCACCGTTTTGCAAGTAGTTCCGCGAGTTGACACCAGATGGTGCTGCCGTACTATATACCCAATACAAATTTAAATTGTATTTCTATCTTTATCATAAATATTTTAGGAAGGCCTGTAATAACTATGATACAATGCACATATATCAGGAGGCTAAGACATTTCATGAATTTTTCAGGGTCTCACACTCTCTCAAATTTATGAGGTGGCGCCACAGTGACGAAAAGCTTCACATTATTTCAGACCACTTAGAATGAAGATAGAGCTACAACTTTACATGAATGTTTCACCCTGGAACACAGTCTAAGATTGGTAATGTGGTGCCCCAGTGACAAAAAGTTTCACATTATTCAGGCCACTTAGAAGAAAGATAAAGCTACAATTGAAAGTATTTCAGAAAGGCCTGTAATAACGATAATGCAATGGTTATATCAGGAGGCTTGTCTGACTCTAATATTTTCAAACCAAGTGATACTTATCATGACACTTTCTGAGATTTTGAATGTGTTGCCACAGTAATTGAAAAGTTTCACCTTATTTTAGACCAATTAGAATATAGTTTGAGACAAAATTCAAAGAGGCATAAAAATGCCTGTCATGCAACTGTAACTGTAATAACTGTAATGCAATGGGCATATATCAGGAGGCTGAGGCATTTTTGAAATTAGCAAATTACATGATACTTTTCATGTCATTTTCAGACTCAGACACTGTCTGAGATTTGCAATGTGGTGCCTCATGATATATGTCTATTACATTACGGTTATCATGGGCCTTTCTAGAATACTTTGAATTTTTTTATATATCTATGTTCTAAGTGTTCTAAATTGATGTGAAATTTTTTCTCGCTATGGCACCATATTCCAGTCTGAGAGATCTGTGAGACCCTGAAAAATTCTTTAAAAGCTTCCCCTGATGTCTTTTGATACATATCCATTGCATTATAGATAATATAGGCCTTTGCATAACACTTTGAATTATGGTTTTATCTTTATCCTAATTGGTCTAAAAAATTAGAAACTTTTATTAACTTTGGCACCTCATTCCAAATTTGGGACATTGTCTGAGACTGAAAAATTTACGAAATGCATCCCCTGATATAATCTTATGCTGGATTCACACCATGGCAGTCCCGGCAATGGATTTTGGCAGAATCGTAACTTGACTTGGTACTTTTATGGCATTTTTATGTTTTTTTGCCTGCTCGGCCCTAAACATCCATTGACCTAAGCCACACCGCATCGACTTGAGACTGTCATTTGTCGATGTGGTCCTGTTGGGGTCTGGTCAGCATGCTGCCATGGCTCCGCCATACATCTACTTACATTCAAAACCAGACAGGTCACCAGCGCGTTCAAGTCGACTTAAGGCTGCTTACAACATTCACAATTCAGGTCCCGTTCACCTTAGACTACTTGGACTCACTTTTAATACACATGTCAAGTTAGGGTGACTTAAGCCTAGTTACGGAGGAACATGTTCCTTTCCTCCCCGTTCCTTTATGGCGCCTTCCCGACAGCTTCCTCTATGTATAAAAATGTGCTCCGTCATAGAACACAGGACCAGCAACAGCTTTCATAATGGTGAACAAATTTCATGTTGTGCTTTTCAATGATTATTGAGAAGCAGAAGGAGAACAGTCACAAGCAACGCCAAGTCTGGATGATTAAGCTGTTGTTCCACAAGCCAGGTGCCACTTAACCCATTAGCTGCGGGTGATGCCTTAAGGCATCACCACACAGGATCGGGTGATGCCTTAAGGCATCACCAGTCCAGATCAGGTGATGCCTTGAGGCATCATTTTCCAATATTTACAAAATTATTGTTTTAGGTGATAAATTAGAAAATAATTCATCAATATACATGAAACTTCCACAGGGTTTTAGGTATAGCATCATATTTAGAATGTTTATGGAAATGGAAAATGATATCGAGTATCTCATGTTATATCATGTGATCACATCATCAAATTACCCTAATGGGCCTGTGGATACCCGTTCCCTAGCACTATATAGGTACTGATACCCGACCCCTATATACATGACTGTGTAGGAGCCCGCCGTGAATGGGTTAAGGAGACACCAAGCTTTGGTGGAAGCTTGGTTGGACCAGTTGGGCAAATACATGGAATAACTGTATGCTACAGAGGGTTGGAGAGTAAACCTGTCATGATGTCTCATCTCATCTCCTCCCTGATGAAGGCTGCGCAGATGTATGGTACTCCTTCCTCTGTTGGTGATGATTCCTGGAATGGTCAAGGGCCCTACGATGCTACTCCGATTCCAGTGCTTCTGCTATTGTCATTGAACTTTTATGTATTATTTGGCAGGCGATGCTTGTGCAGATCACGGTGACAATCAATCAATTATAAATTTTACTGTGAACTCATTTTATGAGGAATACTGCTTTATAATCATTACCTCTTTGTGTGCTGTTACTATTTTGGAATTACATTAATCCGGCCTTTTTCGGTAGAGTGCTCTTGTATTCATGCTTTCTGTTGAAGCTGTCTTGGGGTTCTTCCTTCTGTTTTCAAATAAATTTTGCTAAAGTCTCTCCTCCTTTATTTGCCTAGGTGTTACTTGCATTTTTATATCTTCAGCAATATTTCAGGCTCTAGAATTAAGTGTTAAATTCGAAGTTCTATTAAGTGGTAAATTTGATGTTATTGCAAGAAAATTATCTTTAGGTACTACATTTCAATCAGTATGCAAATATCTATGAAGAAAAACGATGAGAGTTAACTTAAGTTAAAAGATTTATTAACAATAAACATCTTGAATAATATGTACAATACTGAGACTCATCACATATCAGATCCACAAGGTATTAGTTTCACAGGGCAACTCACAAGGCAACAAGGAAATATCAGCAGTCAGCATAGCATAGTTAGTGCGTGTACATAATACAAGGATATGAATATACATGCATGGACGACAACATATGATCCAGATAAACAGGAAAACAACATAACACGAAATGAAACGTCACATGCAACAGCTGAAACGTCATATACTGCATAGAGTGTGATACGTGCCAGATGCAGTATGTGGGACAAACCAAGAGGAAAATCAAGGAAAGAATAAGAGAACACCTGAACTGTATATGAAAAAGCTCAAGCAAGAATGAAGTACTGAACCATTACAATCAACAAACACACAATGGGGTGGATGACGTGAGGGTCTACATTTTGGACTACATATACAGACACCCAGAATCAAAGGAAGCAGCCAGACTACGAAACAAAATTGAATTCAATTGGATACATCGACTGAAGACTCATGCACCAAACAGCCTCAACACTCTGGACAACAGGTACGGCTAACTTTCCCGAGCTGCCACATGTTCTCCCATATAATGCCACGTCAAAAATGTTTTCCAACCACAGAAAGTAGATGACACTGGCAGTCCAGGAAAGTTATGACTACTATAAATAGAGAGAACATGACACCTCAAACACGAAGCTTCAGGTGGGGACACATATCCACCTCCCGGACTGGTGCCAGGGGGGAAGACCACAGAAGAGTATCTACTGCACTTAGCCTGACGAGACTGGATAACAGTCGAAACCATGAGAGAATGTAAAAGTAATAACGCTCGCTAAGTCTGAAGTGAACATGTCAGACGGGCTACTCGCATTGGCAGATTCCAACAAAAGATAGTACACACAATGCATAGCAAACCGGGTTGAAGACAATCAACAAGGTAAACTACATACTCACAGTGGGTTTCCCCCACGTCCAGAACGGGTGTGGTACTGGGGCTAGATCATAAACCCCGGTATTAGAGTTGTTCTGATAGAAAAACTCCACTGTGGGTAGGGGAACTGTGTGGAACTACACATAGCACCCCACAAAGCCGACAACACGGGCGATGTACACGCGTCGAATGAATCCGGCTGTAAAAACAACAACATGGGTCACATGATGAACATGTGACGCGTTGACCAATCAGAAACGTCGATTTTGGGTATGCAGCAGAGACCGCAGCGTTATCTGCGACCCGCTTCCCGCTTCTCTCTATTCCGTGGTCGCTACGTGGTGGGGAAGGAGCTTGACACAAAGTAAAGCCCCGTAACTAAACTATATGAATATACAACGTCCATGTGGGAAAACATCCATGTAGGAAAACGTCTATGTGCTTGTGCAGCCTGTGTACAGGAAGCAGTAGGTGTACAGGAAGCAGCCGGTGTACAGGAAGCAGCAGGTGCACAGGAAGCAGCAGGTGTACAGGTAGCAGCAGGTGTACAGGAAGCAGCAGGTGTACAGGAAGAAGCAGGTGTACAGGAGGCACTCTTCCTCTATGGCCTGGTGCGTGCCAGATCGGCCAGGTATGGCAACAGGAACTGGACTGATCCCAGATCCATTTGTCCCTAGGCGAATTCGGCAAGGTCATATCTGCATACTGAGGTACCAAGTGCATATTTCCGCAGCGGGCCTGCCAATGCATTTCACCTGCTGTTCCCTCAGCAGGTCTTTGTGGCTGGTGTCCCGGAATGCAGTGGACCCGTTGGCATATAGTTCAGTATTATGTCAAAGGAAGATGATTATTTCCTCCTTCTGTTGGTCACTGAATTTGGCGACTGCCCTGTGAAAGTGGCGATGTCGTCCGCTGTGAGCAGGAGTGGAAGGTGCAGGGTCAGTATAGGTCTGCTCCTTGATCACCAGCAGCATTCTCCGGCATGTGTGGTGCATCTGGTGCTGCATTGTATTATACACCTTTACCGCAAAATACTCAATATACCAACCTCTGCTGGACAATTGGTAGTTGAGCCATACCACGATACTGTGCCGGTATGGGGCCGTACCAACATACTTTGAAAGTTCAATCTCATTGGTTAATAAAATCAACTGACCTATTCATGACATGATTTTGCAGACATCGCGATGCCTTGCATAAATGGTTGTTGCAAAAATAAAGTTTTCTAAGAGTTTGAATTTCATTTACGAAATCATGGCTATGAATACTTCGATAAAGCCGTTAATGAGGTCAAGCAGTAGCCCCCCGTATGTTCTACAATAATTTGTGCTCAATGACTCAGGTTGGAGAGTAAAAATCGCACATCCGTGGTTTTTTTCCCATTTCAATAGCAGCGTTTGTTGATATAAAATAGGATACAATTACAATGAGATATCCTGACATAGTTTCTGCAAGACGTTAAAGGAAAAAACAGAGAGTAACAATTAGCACATCCAATTTCAAACAAGAGTTATGATGAAATCATTGCTGCTTATTTTTTTATGGACACATAGATCCTTCACCAAACTAAAGACATTACTGAGCATTGGTGCTACAGAACTAAATCATTTCAGGTGTTTATAAGAGGTAGTGTACATTGTCAATGTGGTTACAAAAAAATCAATCTTAAAGTATGAAGTCTGAAGTATCAATCTTAAGGATAACTAAGAAGACAAACACAGGGGGAGACAAGACATAGTGGAGACAGAGGGGATAAATCTGTTCTCAGCACATCCGCGTTTTATTGATAGCAGAAAATGACTTCCGGCCGCCCAGACTACTTTGATTATCACTTCGATGTTGACACATTTTGGTTAGTTTTTAGACATTTGCGGATATTTTTAGGTGTACAGTACAAGTGAAACTTGTTAACCTAATTGAGACAGCTTATAGTACCTTGTTACTATCGGTAAAATTATCGCATTCACTCTGCGAGCTCATGCTATAATTTTAGTAATAGGAACGCGGTTTGATAAAGCCGTCCCAATTAGGTTAACAAGTTCCCTAATATGTTGTGCAGCAGGCATGTCAACATGCGTGTCGGCAGTCATTTCAGTAGGCGTGTCCTCAACAGCATTATGGGCCCTTCTGTGTTTACATGCATGTGTACGTGGAGGCATCTTGAGGCGAATATGAAGTGCTGTGTTGAGCTCCTCGAAGTGGAATGAAGACCTCTCCTCCATGTTGTCTTATATATACCAAAGGCGGACGCAAGTCAACTGAATCTTACCTGGTCGTAAGTCGACCTACTGGGGCTTAGGTGGATGTGAACATCCAGTGAATGTCGCCATAAGTTGCCAGGCTCCATACCCTCCTGGCGCACGCATCGGCTGTGATGAACTTGGCAGGGCGTAAGTCGTTGGCCTTCCCGTCGGGACTGGACTCAAGCCGATGGCCTCTGTGCAAAGTCTGTGACCGAACCCCAAAGACTTATGACCACCAAGCCCGTTGACTTGAGTCAAATTACGCCCTGTGCCAGAAGCCCCGCCCAGTCGAACCCAGACGGTCATAAATCATGGGGGGTTGCCGGAACTGCTAGGACAGATTTTTTGACAGTCAGAAATTTGTCCTGGCAATGCCTGGGCAGTCAAGGCGACTTACAATTTGCAATGCCAATGACATAAGACCAACTCTGAAGTACAAGTGGAGAAACGGCCACGGCATGTTGGGGCTGCCAGGACCCCCAAGATGATGGTGTAAACCAAACATTAACAACACCCCAGTCTCTTAATACATTCTAAGTGGTCTGAATTATGTGAAACCTGTTGTCACTTTGGCGCCACATAACAAATCTGGGACACTGTCTGAGACTGTAAAATCCATGAAATACATCCCCTGATTGGAATTCTTGAAAAGGCTCTAGTCTATTGATGTATGTCCATTGCATTGTAGTTAATATAGGCCTTTCTAGAACACTTTGAATTTTGTTTCCATTATCATTCTCAGTGGTCTAAAATAATGTGAAACTTTTGTCATTGTGGCACCATATCAAAAATATAAGAAAGTTTGAGACCCTGGAGAATTCTTGGAAAGCTTCTCCTTATGTCAAAATCTAACTTTCTTGACATATGTCCATTGCATTATAATAAAGAACACTTAGAATTTTGGTTCTATCTTCAATCTAAACGGTCTAAAAAGAATGTGAAACTTTTTGTAAATCAAGTGCCACATTACAAATCTGTGACACTGTCTGAGACTGAAAAATTCATGAAATACATCCCCAGATATGAAAATCTTAAAAACACCCCAGTCTCTTGATATATGTCCATTGCATCATAGTTAATACAGGCCTTTCAATAACACTTTGAATTGTGGTTTTATCCTAAATGGTCTAAAATAATGTGAAACTTATTGTGACTTTGGCGCCACATTACGAATCTGGGACACTGTCTAACACTGAAAAATTCAACAAATGCATCCCCTGATATGAAAATCTTAACAACACCCCAGTCACTTGATTGTTGCTTGACATGTCTCAGACTTATGAAACCTAGTCCATACAACATAATTATTATTGTCCTGGATGCCATTGCTGCAGGAGCGGCCATGGCATCCAGGGCATCAGGTTTGGCGCCAAACTCGGACTTCGCGGGCTTATCAACGGATCAGCTTGCGCATCCCTGGATTCCACGTGATGGACGGGCGGTAGGCGTGGCCTACCAGGACGAGGATCTCGACCGTCAAGTGCAACAGATCCTCCAGTCAACATCACACGTCTTGAGGCCTACCTCAGGTAAGCCCACCCACCCGGCTCACTACGTTTTCCGAGGAGCTAAGAGAGAGCGAGCGGGCTTAGGAGCTCTTAATGTACAAGAATATCTGTGGGGCATCTTACACATGTCTGAAGACCCCAAGACTCCCGCCAGTTGCCGCAGACCGCTGATGACACACCTCAGGGAGGTAGTCGAGGATTGATTACGATTTCCGGCAAGTCCGACGCTGGAGCGAGGAGATATTCTCGCGATTAACAGAAGGACGATTCCTACAAGGCTGGAACTCTGTGAGCGACATCCAGCACCTACGGACGGCAATATCGTGGGCCGAGGGCGGCAGGCTCGGCAAGGAGGATTTACTGTCCCAAGCGGGAAAGGCTAAGGGCAAGGCGCGCCCAGCAGGCGGGAGCCACGCCCCTTGCCCAGCTTACAACACGGAGAAGGGATGCACTCTCCAAGCGCCGCACGTCGCAGCGGCAGGAACGGTGGATCACATGTGCGAGTACTGCTATGATATTCTGAGCTTGCACCACCCCCACGCGGCCAAGGATTGCCGCATCAAAGTGAAGCACGAGTCTGCGGCAGCGGCCAGGAGCAGTAGTCGGCCCTTTGGTGGTAGGGCAGGTCCGCCTGCCGCCCGCGACTAAGTTGGAGATGTCCGCGCACTCCCAGCCGGCACGCACGGACTGCGACTCGGAGAGCGCTTGCGGCGACATGGGCGGGGAGGTGGACAACTCCTCGTCCAATTACGTGCCGCCCCGCGTGGCGGGAGCGGTTAGCGTTTTTTGGCGCCCTCACCCTTCTGAGGAATTCAGGGAGCGGTGCCCTCAGTTTACCTCGGATTATTCTGTTATCCCCAACGTTGAGGCTTACAATTTTGAGGGGGCTCGTGTTATTGTCTCCTCAGCTCTCCACGTGGACGAGTGGAGGGCTCGTTTAGCCGACTTTCATGATGTTGATTTGTGTGATTTCCTCGACTACGGGTGGCCTATTGGCTATACCCGGGAGCAATGGCCGCTCCCTACTTATGTCAACCACGCATCGGCTCGGGCTTGTATTCCGGACTTACAACGTTTTGTGGACAAAGAGATCCACTTAGGCGGACTTCTTGGGCCTTTCGAGGATTTACCGTTCGGCATTAATACTCAGGTGTCCCCGCTTTTGACACGTCCCAATTGGGACTCTAGGGACAGGAGAGTGATCCTCGAATTATCCTTTCCCGAGGGCAAATCAGTGAATGACGGGATACCGGTAGGCCTGTATTTGGGACAGGGCTGCGCCTACACTCTGCCTACGATAGGCGACCTGACTGGGCTCATCGAGACGTTAGGCCGACACTCATACGTTTGGAAGGCTGATCTCAGCAGGGCCTATAGGCAGTTGAGGATCGACCCGGGCGACGCCCCTTTTCTGTGTTTTCACGTGGAAGGGGCATATTACGTGGAAAGGTGTCCCCCTTTCGGGTGTAGGTCGTCCTCCGTCGCGTGTCAGAGGAATCTAACGCTGTCGTTTATATCATGGCCCAGGCCGGGTTTCGAGTACTAGCCTACTTGGACGATTTTGCCGGAGCGGCGGCATGGGAAGACGAGGCCTACCGAGCCTACCAGACGTTCATCGACCTAGCCGACACGTTAGGCCTACAGCTAGCGAAAGAAAAGTGCGAGCCTCCTATGCAAGTCATCACGTGGCTGGGTTTCACGTTGAATACATGTGACATGGTCGTCACAATCCCACGGGACAAACTCGAAGCTGTGCTGGGAGAGTGCACCAATTGTCTCGGCCGCAAATGGATTTCCTTCCACCACATGCAGTCCCTGCTGGGTCGGTTAATTCACGTGGCCAGCTGTGTACGGCACGCAAAAAAGTTTATGGCACGTCTCTTCGCGGCTCTACGGGCGGCTCGTGCGGCTCCCGTTGTGACTCTTGGTGATGGAGCTCGAGCGGATTTACGTTGGTTCGGGTTCTACGCGGCTTCGTCGAACGGGCGCCACCTTGTCCAGACAACGTCGCTTTTTGTGACGCTCCACGTCGGCGTGTCCAGCAATCGAGGTCAGGTCAAGATGTGGGACGTCAACTTGGAGTGGGCGTGGCGCGTTCCAGATATTGACCCCGGCACAGGTTTTTACAAACTCGCGGCTTTTGCCTTGGTCGTGGTGTGTACACACGGTCTTGGGAACGTTCCCGCGGGTGCCACGGTCCGGGTAACGGCTTCCCACGCCGCAGTGTTCGCTCCTCTTCACCACGGGTTAATACGAGACCCGTTTATCGCCGCCTGTGCCCGTAGGATCTGGTTAGGGGCCGCTTTGGGCGACTACGAAGTCGTCCCAGACGTTGTTCTGACCGTTGAAAGTGCAGAAACACCTGTAGAAATCGTCTACCCTTGTGTCCAAGAAATTTTACACGATTTTCGTTGATTCCAGATGCCGACCCCGGGCTCCACGCTCGGATGTTATCTTCATTCGAGGCGGCTTCAGCTGTCTCCACGTGCCGGAACAGGTCAACGCAAGCTGTCAAATACCTACGTTTCGCAGTCAGGAACAAGTCGTCTGTTCTCCACCCTTCGATCCTCCAGGCATGTCTTTACGTGCAACATTTAGCCGACACCCTCACCTCGCCCACAGCCATTAGGAATTACATCTCAGGCGCTAAGTACTGGATTACTCACCGTGGAGGGGACGTTTCTGCGTTCTCTTCCACGCAGGTGGCGTCTGTTCTACGGTGTGTCTTAGTAACGTCCGGTCACGTTGCTCGACAGGCCCCGCCGATTTCCTGGAGTATGCTGGCGGATATTTGCCGTTTATCTGGGCAGCTGTCGTGCGGCCTTGTAGTCAAGGCTGCGGCCTTGTTGGCCTTTCACTCCCTCCTGAGGGCTTCGAACCTCTTCCCGGATACCTCTAAAATGCACCGGTCGCCTCACTATTTATCCCGGGGGGACGTTCAGGTGGTTGATGGTTCCCTCCTGCTCACCGTTCGCTCGTCCAAAACTATTTCATCGGGATGCCCTCCTGTCGTGTTACGTGTGGAGTCGTCACGTTTTCCGGACATATGTCCTGTTAAGACTTGGGGGTCTTATAGAGGCGTGGCACCTGGCCAGAGCCTAGACCCCTTGTTTTTGCTTAGGCCAGGAGTGGCCCTCACATCTTCTCACTTCACTTCAATTGTCAGACTACTTCTCTCACGTGCTGGTCATCACGAGGCCTACCTCGTCACACCTCACTCGTTCCGCAGGGGTGGAGCTCAACACCTCGTCCGGTCAGGTAGGCCTCTCCACGACGTCCAGAAGCTCGGCACTTGGGCTTCGCAGGCTTCTTTGGCCATCTACTTACAGTAAATTCCGTCTTCGACGTATGCCCTTTTATGAATTATACTGTTTGACAAATTTCCGTATACCTTCGTATACCGTATACCTTGTATACTACATATTTGTCTTTTTCAACGTGAAAAAAATTTTTCGTCCACAGCTTGGCCTCGTATCAGTCATTGGTACGAACTTGTGAGATATAATGACATGAGGCAGCTGTCTGACTAAGCGCGGCAACGCAGCAAGAGACACCTACCGGACGTTTCTATGAACTGACACTGTCGTGACGTGTATATCACGTGACAGTCTTATAAACTTTTTCAAAGACTCAACATGTTTCTTTACCTCCCACCCACCCCACATGTTTTTTGGGTGTTACCTTTTATGAATTATACTGTTTGACAAATTTCCGTATACCTTCGTATACCGTATACCTTGTATACTACATATTTGTCTTTTTCAACGTGAAAAATAAAATTTTTCGTCCACAGCTTGGCCTCGTATCAGTCATTGGTAAATCATTGACATCGTCAAAGTATCACACAGACACACACACTTACAACCACCCCCCAGACCCCACACCTACACACACACCTACACACACACACCTACACACACACACCTACACACACACACCTACACACACACACACCTACACCTACACCTACACACACACACACACACACACACACACACACACACCTACACCTACACCTACACCTACACACCCACACACACACCCACACAAACACACAGACACACAGACACACACAGACACGCACACACACACCTACACACACACACACACACACACACACCTACACACACACACACACACACACACACACACACACACACACACACACACACACACCTACACAGGTACTACACACACCTACCTACATCCCCCCACAACTATTAGTAATTTGTAACTATCTTTAATGTATTCATTAATTACCCCATCAATGCCTGCAGACTTGTTATTTTTGAGGTCTTTAAATCTCTGATAAGACGTTCACTGTCAAAATCATTGCAATTACTAGCATTATGCTCCTCCTTTTAACCTCCTACGAGTTTATTAAAATATTCAGTCATACGTGTTATTTCTAAGCGGATGTTATCCCTTTCATTGGGCCCCTTCAACATGTCCCAGAATTCTGTTCTTAAGTGACATTAATCTCTCAATAAGCATTTTCCTCACATTTATTCTTGCTTTTGTAAGACCTCTCAATGCTCCTCAAAACGAATGCACTGTGTGAGTTTGTCACTTTTGACCCTGTAAAGGGGGGGGGGGGGGGGGTAATGCCATGGGTTTGGCTTCATGATATTTCTTTCGTTCAACTGGCATGTGCTATCAACCTTTTTATTATGCCCGTTCTCTTTGCCTTGGCCTGCCATTGGTAAGGGAAGTAGTCATTAGTGAATCCATTAGAACAGAGTTTAGTTTTACAGTAATTTCCTGGACACTAAGTTTTTCACACTCCTTAAATATATCTCTAATATCAACTTGATTCAAGTTATCAGTAAACTCTTTTTCCATTTCCACTTATATGGCCTGATACTATCATTCTCACCTATTTTATGTACGTTTCCACTAACATTCTCAGCGTTTTCCTCTCTGCTTTTCTTTCCTTTTACCATGTTACAGTTTATGGTAAGTTGGATTCTGAAGTGTTTGTCAGAATACAGTGGGTCAAAGTCTAAGATGTTAAAGTCTATTATTTTGTCTAACAATTCAGGTGACCCAAATATGTAATCCACAACAGTCCCATGTATTGTAGTTGCTTTACCCATTTTGCCACTTCCACATTGACCATTACAAAAATACAAAGTGAGCTGCTTTTACACATTGCTAGTAGACTGCCATAGTTTCAATTATCTCTGAATTTGTCTACATTATTCCCTTCTATTGTGATACCAAGATTGACCACATTTTTATATGTATAGATCTAAACCATACCTTTTCTCCTCATCTATATCACGCATTCATCCATTATTGTAATGTCTAATTTTGTTGGAGGATGTGTATCGGAAACACCGCACATGATATGTTCATAATCATCTGGTGGGAAATTCATAAATAAGAGATTTCTTGAAACGGATACTTAACATCAAGGTAGGCCTACATTCAAAAGTCCACAAAGGATATAAGATTACATCGAGGGGTGATAATATTCCCTCTGGTATATAAAATTTAGAAGTTGAGAATGTCTGGAGGGCTTCCGGTGGATCTAAAGAATATGTCTGTAGATTGGGTAGTGAAATATATATTTATTCCGTAACATTCCAATCCATCAGCTATTCACCACGTTCCAAGTGTGCACAGGGCCTTGGACGAAGGAGGATTAAATGAGTCATGATGGTCTTTACAGATGAGCGGACAACAACTACTGCTAATAATGAAAGAACTCCGGAGAGAGGAAAGAATGTGGCTTCCCATGGTTTAAGCCTGCATTCGCGATGATATCCCGCCAAGTGAGATGTTGGGAGTGTTGGCTTCAAAGAAACCCTGGATGGTCAGGCCACACAAATAACATCAATTCAATAAACAGTAACAAAAACTAGAACAAAGGAACCTCCACTTGAAATCCAAAAGGAATTGTGATTTAATATATTTTTTAAGTTTTCATTCATTCTTGAATTGAAAATAAAGGATTAGATTTTTTTTTGGTGTGGAGTATCGAATACTGGGATTTCGACCCGGAAGAGAGGTTGAGGTTCAGCCAGGCTGAAAGAACTCCCTCTAACAAAGCCAAGGTTACTATTCGTCAATACTACAGTAAACAAGCCAGTCGGAATTGAATGCAGCTGTCACTGTTACTAGGCCGAGCTGGATGAAAAGAGATGACAAGTCATTTGGATAAATAAATTGATGTATTAGCTAATATCAGATCATAGTAAGACAATTTTGTTTTTCGAAAAGCATTTTGTTTCTGACGAAAGACAGTTCACAGTATTGTACAATGCTCTTCCACGGCTTCTGTTTACATATAGAACATATAGTCAATACATCTGCCAAACAGGCGACAAGACGGTATCACAATACAAACGCAATGAAGGGATGATGATGTAACTCATCTGACTGGGCCATCAACCTACTCAGTTTATCAAATGTTTCTTTTGGCCGACCTAACTGTATCAAGCAGCAGAGTTATAACAGGTTCAGGCTCACACCGAAGGTGCATTGATACAATACATGTACATTTGTACGTTTACACATCTCAAATACAAATACTATCAAGAAACGTTACGAGATTTCCTACAATTGTTTATATGGCGTGAGTTGTTTTCAAGGAATGATATCACGAAACGAAATTATGAATTTGAGTGATGTATGGATTTTGTCCTATCCTGTCACATGTTTTTAATGGCATATGCCACTCGTACCATATAAATACAATATGGCATAACCATGGCATACAGTCACACCATGTTATATCCATGGAGATTTATATGAGGGATATATTCATATGCAACTAGTGATACATGAAGTTAAAAACATGTAACTGCATAACATGCCAGACATTTGCGCCTGCACAAACAAAGGAACCAATGATGGTAAGGCAAACTAACAAGATCTCTTGGATCAATGTTTTGTCAGACATTTTCTACTATGACAACAATAACTACATCCTAAGTGTCAACTACTACTTCAAGTACATCCAAGTGACACAGCTACCAGACATATCTAGTCAGTCAACCATTGATGCACTAAAGCAGCAATTCGCCTCACAGTGTTTGCCTGAATGCCTTAATACTGACAATGGACCTCAGTATGTCCTTGCAGAGTTCACTGAGTATGCCAATCACTAGAACTTTCAGCATATAACAAGTAGCTCTCACTTTCCTCAGTCCAACAGAGAAGCAGAGGTAGGGCTCAAGACAATATAAACCCTGTGGAGGAAAAGTCAGGATTAGTGGAAAGCACTTCAATGCTATAACACCACTGCTGTACCATCTATGGAGTTCAGACCATCCCAGCTCAACATGTCTAGAACTCTGCACACAACCTTCCCAGTAGCAAGACAGCTACTGCAGCCACCCATTTCAACCCCACAAAGGTGGAGAAACGATTAATGACCAAAAACTCGTCGAAGGCATTTTGGTAAAATTTATTACCGACAAACTGGAAGTATGACATAAGGTATCATGAAGTATAAAATACAATACCATGGTGATCGAGGGATTCAAACTGGTATAAACGGTATAATGTCAGAAATACGATAGTCCAAAGTCCATAGCAGAAAACTGTGGGGTGGGTGGGAGGAAAATGTTCAAAGGCGTCTTTGATGGCGTGCGGCGTGACGTCACGAGGATGATGTCACAACGGCCGCGAGCCTCTAGATGGCGCTGCATCCGGGTGGGCCGGAATGCGTCTCGTAATCGTCAGGGGGCGCCACTCCGTTCTCCTCGTGAGCCCATTAAACCTCCTCAGTCGGTCACAATGACCAAAAACTCGTCGAAGGCATTTTGGTAAAATTTATTACCGACAAACTGGAAGTATGACATAAGGTATCATGAAGTATAAAATACAATGCCAGGGTGATCGAGGGATTCAAACTGGTATAAACGGTATAATGTCAGAAAAAGATACCAAGCTGAAAGTCTGAGAATATTATACAAGATAAGGTGCCATGGCTGCCGAAGATGACCAAGTGCCGAGACGCTGTAAGTCTGCGGCCGGCATGCCATGGGAATGAAAAAATTGAGCCCCCCCCTCCGGAACGAGTGAGGAGTCACCTCGTCCGCGTGGGGGAAACCGGCCCGTTGCAAGAGGCAACGAACGACCGCGGTAACCTGAGAAGCCGAAAACGGCTCCGCCGGTCGTAGGAGAAACATGGGGTCTAACGGCCGCGCGGGGGCGGCCGCTATATAAGATCTCCATGCCCTCACTGGGCATAATGCCCTGTCGTCAGACGGCTCCAGGGAAATCACAGCCGGAGAACGGCCGGGTCCTATGGTCTTAGCAGATCGCACGGTGAGCACTAAGCGGCCGTCCTGTATGACCGCGTCGGCGCGCAAAAGCGCGTGAGAAGACTGGCGCCTCCCCGGAGGTGGCGCGAAGAGATTCGAGGCGCGGAGGAGGGAGAAAAAAGCGACGAGCGCCACGGCTTTGACGAGAACCCCGGTCGTGAGCGATGCCGCCTGGTTGGCGATCGACGACAACATATCCATGGTGATGGGAGGGGCGTGGCGTAGGATGTGCGCCGACTGCAGGGCCGTGCCGCGCAACACGGCCGCGGCCTGCCGTGAGCTGAAAGTGCTGGCGTCCCCTCCGTGGTCCGAGAGCCAAGCGCGGGCGCCGGAGATGGCGTTCCTCACGGCCGCGGGTGACGAGAACGTATCCGCCAGGTGCTGGATGTAGAGGCATGCCTCCAGGACCGTGGGCCGGAGGATGACCGCGGTGTGCCCGGCGGCGAAGCGGAGGTACCTCTGCGCCTGGACCTCCTTGTTCCTGTGGGTGGAGGGGGCAAGCGCGGCGTTGTGGGAGGCCCTCATCCGGGCGTGGAGATCGTGTGGTGTGCCTGCAATTTACAAACCAATATTGAAGAGATCTGCGTGGGTAGGGACATCGGCGTGGGTCGGCACGTGCGTTGGGGGGGGCAGTCCCCCCACCCCCCCCGGAAGCACGTCGGTGTCTCTGAGGGCGGCGTCGAGCCAGACTTGCCGCGCGCATGCGGCGATCTGGCTGTTCCTGATGAGCCCCGAGGCGAGTGGGGCGAGTACGCCCGGATGGGAGGCGTGAACCCGGATGGCGACGCCCGGGGGGGCGTGAGGGGCGAGGAGATGTAGCGCCACGACCAAGGCGTAAGCGTGGCGAGGGGCGTCGTCCGAGGGGACGTCCGCGTCGCCGGGGGCCCACCCCCACCTGACGGCCGACCTCTCCAGAGAAGCTGTGCCGCCTGCCGCGGAGACGTCGATGTGGAGGTCGGTAGAAGCGTCGGGCGGGCCGAAGTAGTGACGCCCGTTCGAGGACGTCGCGTAAGCGCGGAACCACGCGATGTCCGCGTGCATCTCGCGGCCGACGGTGATAACTGCAGCGCCCTGCGACGCCCGTAGAGCCGAGAAGAGGCGTGTCATGAAGCGGTGGGCGTAGCGGACGCAGTGGCCGACGTGGACGAGGCGCCCCAGGAGGGACTGGAGTTGATGGCGAGATGCGTGGGATCGGCCCTCCCACTCGCGGCACACCTCCAGAACATCTGCGAGCTTGCCGGTAGGAATGGAGACGGTGGCCGCATCGATGTCCAGCACGAAACCCAACCAGGTGAGGCGGCGGGTGGGGGGCTGGCACTTCTCCGCGGCAAGTTGGAGTCCCAGATGGTCCGCTAACCACAGGAAGTGGCCGTACGCCTCCTGGGCGGCGCGCTTCCCTGCGGCAACGCCCGCGAAATCGTCCAGATAAGCGAGGCAGTGCCGGCCGCGGGAACGCATCATATAGACGACCCCCTTCGATGTGCGCTGGCACGCAATCGAGGAGGTGCGGCAACCGAACGGGGGGCATCGCTCCACGTAGAAAGACCCCCCTACACGGAAGCACAGTAGGGGGGCGTCGACGGGGTCTATCCTGAGTTGTCGATACGCCCTGGAAAGGTCTGCGGTCCAGACGTGAGCCGTAGGGCCGGCCGCGAGAACCTCCTCGATCAAGTCTCCCACCCCGGGGAGGGTGTAGGTGGCGGGAGACCCCAGGTAGAGACCAGGGGTGATGGCGTCGTTGACCGCCTGGCCAGGAGGGAACGACAAATCCAGTATAACTTGAACACCCTCCCCCCCCTTCTTAGGACGAGTGAGAAGTGGGGAGACCTGTGACCACTGGCCGAACGGTAGCTGGGTGAGGGGGCCCGTCAGACCCCCGAGAAGCAATTCTTTTTCAGCGAATGCGGCAAGGGCGGCACCCTGAGTCCTCCCGGATGCGTGATTGCTGAATGTAGAGACGGGCCAACGTGACTGATTGAAGCTAATCGGCCAGTCGTAGCGAAGAAACTCGCTCAGGTCGGTGTCGTGGTAGTTGGTTAGAAGTGCGGCCCAACGGTCGACCCGTAGGCCAGACGGAACCTCGCGGCGAGCAGCTCGATAATTGTAGTCGCCGCCGGCTCGTACGGCGTCGTAAAGCGCTGCCTCCACGGGGTAGCGCTCGCGGAACTCGTCCGAGGGGGGGGGGGGCGCCAGACTTCGGCGGCAGAAGCGTCGACAGGGCTTGCCAGGGGGGGGTTGTCCGCCCCACCCCCCGGAAGACGCTCCCCCTGCCGGGGCGAGTTAAGCAGAATTGTTGGCGGCGGCAGGTCGTCCTCCTGCCTGCCCGCGAAAGGGCGTACCAGCAGCGTGACTGCCGCCGGTGGCCTCGTGGCGAGCCCTTATCCGGCAATCAACGAAACTGTGGGCGTGATGTGCTCCAAAGTTGTCAGAACAGTAGGAGCAACAGTGAACAACAGTTCCCCCACTCGTGGAATGAGGGGGGGTGACGGCACAACCCCCTTCGCTATTGTACAACTTGCAGGGGGGGTGGGCTGGAGAGGAGCCGAGAGCCCTGTTTTTCTTCTTTGCCGCCGGTGCCTCCACCGCGCGGCAAACACGAGAACTTTCGGAACGAGAAATCGCCGTGCGTAGGTGCTGGATTTGCTCGGAATCCTCCCATCCCCTGGCGAAGCGACCTTCCACCACCCGTATGAAGATCTCCTCGCTCCACCGGCGAACGGCTGCGAAATCGTAATCCAAACAATCCTCCACTACCTCCCTGAGGTGTGAAAGTACATGAGGTTTGACGGTAGGGGGCACCGCCGCATCGTCCACGATGCGGAGGATACCCCAAATGTGTTCCTGCAAATTTACGGTGCGCAGACTCATGTGGTCCTTACGGCTGGGGAGCAATACATAGTGGCAGGGAATAATAAATTTACCTCTGTTTGGCCGTAGCACATGGGCCGTAGATTGCAGTAATAGGCGCACCTGGTCGTCGATGGATTGATCCTGATACGAGACGCCAAGACCAGGAGCGTCCCTGGGAATCCAGGGATGCGCCAACATGGATGCCGCGAAACCATCATTAACGGCCGTTGGGGCTGTACTCACAGTAGTATTCGGTCGATGTAAATCGAATCCCCGCATCTGGGGTCCCGTGGGCGTCGATGGGGAAACTTGTGGAACCGCCATCGCGGAATCGGTCGTAGGCCTGGACGGCGAGGCTGCCGCCTGGTTCCTAGAGGCTGCCGCCTGAGTGAATGCCATCATTGCAGATTTCATAGTCCGCATTTCGCGACTCAAATCCTCGATTTTCTTGTCCATTTTTACGTTCTTGTTTTCCCCTGCCGATGTCTTTTTAACGATTTTCTGGGTCTTGCCCGCGGGAGTTTTCTTCGGGGGCATCTTTAGGCGTCGCAGATGCGCGAAAAAGCAAACTTGTCGGCGTAATAACAGGATCAAACAAAAATGTTCAAAGGCGTCTTTGATGGCTCGGGCGTGACGTCACGAGGATGATGTCACAACGGCCGCGAGCCTCTAGATGGCGCTGCATCCGGGTGGGCCGGAATGCGTCTCGTAATCGTCAGGGGGCGCCACTCCGTTCTCCTCGTGAGCCCATTAAACCTCCTCAGTCGGTCACAATGGAGAGCAAGGCAAAACCAGAACATTATGTACAAGTCAGCAAAGAGCTTGGCCCTCTACTACCTGGTCACCTGGTTAGCCTGAAACCTTAGCAAGGATCAAAGGTGTGGAAGACAGCCATCACAGTCAAACACCACACCCGGCCACGCTCATGTGCTGTTGATACCAGGCAACACCAGCTATGTCAGAGCTGAGCTAACATGACAGCGAGCCATGTGATGAGCTTTATCACCAGTGCACACCATCACCTGCCACCACACTGCCTGTTACACAGCCTGTTCCTCAACAAACCCCAGTGCCACATGTCGATCCTCATGTACCTCCTGTAGAAGCCCCGACCATGCCATGCCGGTCATTGAACAACTAAACAGAATTAATGGTGTACTTCACCACAATACAACCTTGAGATAATCAGTATAAAGATTTTTCTCTGATAAATTGATAGATTGAGTGGTTTGATTACCCTCTTTACAAACATTTTACATCTAAAATAAAATGTTAAAGATGTATTGAAAAATGCGACAAATATCCCCTCGTAATGCTCTGCCTTGCCCCCACCCCCAATACACACGTGCACACACACGCACACGCACACCTGAACGCATACACACACTTTATGAAAAAGTATGTATCAGACCCATCTTTTTCAGAAGGGCTATACGGTTGTTGATGATAATTCACTGGTGGCAGAAAATACCTGGAAACACAATGGATAACAAAAATACTTATAATACTCGTGGTAATCTTAAAAGTCTACTTAAGATAAAAAGACCTAAAACCGAAAAACATAAACATAGTCCATTATATCAAGGCGGAGAACTTTGGATCTTATTAAAACCTAGTACCCAGAAGTTGATATCAGCAAAGGATTTAAAAAATGAACTTAAGACATACTTGATGACACCAGAAATCTATAAGAAAGCTCAAAGTATATGCCTGTAATATCAGAGTCATATAACCTAGTAATGACAGTGCCGGCGTCATATGACCTGGGGAATAATATATATGAAAGTGATATGTTAATAAAGAAACTGACTAAGTCTCATAGCTTGTGTGCTAGACTCGGAATATTAAGAGAGAGTAAGAGTAGATTAGAGGTTGGAATTTTTAAAATGGACCTGTCTGGACCCGTCGGCAAACCACTTTGTATTGTTGTTCGTTTGTATATGTCATTGTGTATTGTCTTTGTAAATGTCCTGTGTGATGTATATATGTTGTTCTGTAACGTCTGTGTTTTTGAAATTAAAAAAAGAAATCCCTACAATGGCTAAAAGTTTGGACTATAATTGGGTTCATTAGACCATTTTGAAGTAATAGTCTCTTTAATATTTCTGCCTCCGTGTACATGCCACAAACACCAATATCCATCAGCATCAACACCCATCAACACCCACTCCTATCAACTAATACCTCCAGCAACACCTACCAACACTAAAACCCATAGCAGGCCAATTTTTGTTTTGTATATAGAGATAGACCTATGTATACAGAATTCAATTTTTAGCCAACACAAATATTGATGAAAATTATTGAAATTTCTTGCCAAACAAATTCAAAGTCCCATTTTGATTTACTTTGCAATCTTATCTTATCGTAAAACTAGTTTAGTAATGAAACTGAGTTGATTTTTTTGTAAAGTGTAGACAATCATATAATAAAAATGGAATTTTTTATAAAAAAAATGGCTATTTTACATGGTTTTTGGAGCATAATATACCAGATTTCGCTTTCAGATAGGTCAAACTATATATGGCAGGAAAGCTAGCACTCTTTATGGCACATGCACTGGTCATAATAATTCATGAATATATTCATTATTATTAAAGGTATTTTGGACTGGAGATTTTAAATTAAATTGTCGCCAAATTCTGAATATCGAGCATATACAACGTATATAAACGAATGGGACAAAAACGAGTTAGCATTATCCCGAGAAAATTGGATGCCCATGGCCTTTGGTCAGGGGTGGTCATTGCCCCCCCTAGTGAAACCACTCTACACTAGCGCACCCCTGCGCCACCTCTCCACTATCGGCCGCACTAAACATCAAAGTGCGCTAGGTCAACACTCTCCTCAGCCTCATACGCTTCTCAGGTCTCCTACACTCCACACATATTTTTCTACCCGCTCCTTGGCTTATCGCCCATCGTACCTCCGGTCTCCATATTCCCCTGAATATCGGCAGACGAGGACAGGGATACCAAGCGATTCAGTGGTTTAGCAATTTATTGTGTACTTATGTTGACTAGAAGCGCTATGGCGGCGTCCGCAGCAGCCGAGACGGATTCTGAGATCACCCTACGGCAGCAACCTACGGCTGAGAGCGACCACGTGGAGTCGGTCTCTCAACAAGGTACGAGTGCTAGCGGTCGGTCTCGGGCCTCCCGCATAACTGCCTTAGAGACCAACCTCGGGGGAGTGAGGACAGATGTGAACGAAGTCAAGACGGATGTCAACGAGGTCAGGACAGATGTCACGAAGATGTCCCGCCAAATGGACGGCATGATGGACGCCATCATGCAGATCTCTCAGCCGGCATCGCGGAGGAGCGGCTCATGGGCGTCGTTGGCGGCCGAACGGACACGGGACTGGGCCCAGGAGCAAATGGAACGCCTTCTACCCCCACCCCGGGCTCTCAGGGAAGCCTACACACAACGAGACCGGACGCGCTCGGGGGAGCGAGGCCCCGTGCCGGGAGTTCAATGGTGAGAGGGGGTGCCGCCACCGCAACGACCACACCGAAGGGGGCATCCGGTGGCTGCACATGTGTAGCTTTTGTGACTCAGTGGGCAGGAAGTGCGGTCACTCGGTGCACGCGTGCAACCGAAAGCTCACGTTTGGTCACGGCTACGACAACTCTGCGGCTCCCCCTGCACCCACACCACGACGGGCACCCCAGGCGGGGTATGAACTGCAGACTACCACGAAGCCGGCGGCACCACAGAGCATGCATCAACACCAGCCGACTTAAAAAAACGGGCAGGCCGCGCCCCGCAAGTAGGCGAGGCACGAAACAAAGATCAAAGGGGGCCTGCCGGCCTGGAGTGTGATGTAAGGAAGCCGGCCCCCTCACGTGACTTCACGGCCCATGTGATGCCCTCGGCACGTGGCCGAGGACTACTGATAAACAACAACAAAGGTGCGGGGAATACACTCCCGGAGGAGGTATGCCCCCTTTCCCCGGCGCCGGCCGTGTCCGGCTGCGTGGCCAGTGATAGCTCCACTCGCATGGCCGGTGTTAGTGTTAGTGCGCCGGCGCGAGACGAGGAATCTAACACTCCCGACTTCAAGGCTCTCAAGGAAGTCTGCGAGAGCGGAGTACACCGGGAGGGAGTGAGAACGGACCCGTTCGCCTTCAGGGAACATCACCGGGAGACGTGGCCGGACTTCACGGCCGTGGGGCCCGCCAGGCACGCGGAGATCTACTGGGCCGTGCGCGACACGGGAATCCCCAACGCTCTCGGCGCGAGGATTGAGGTTCCTTCTGATCTCAACTTAGCGGCGTGGGACCATTACCTGGGGGCCGTGGATGGGGCGCAGGAGCTCCTGGGATTCCTGCACTACGGCTTCCCCCTAGGATACCTCGGGCCGGAGAGCGATACAAGGGGTGTGGCCAACCACCCCAGCGCAACCGCTCACCCCGTGCAGGTAGAGAAGTTTCTGAGGAAGGAGGCAGCCTTCACCAATATGATGGGTCCGTTTGTCGAACCGCCGTTCAGCCCGTGGTGTCACGTGTCGCCACTTATGACACGGGAAAAACGTGGGACGGACGACAGACGGATTATAACGGACATGACTTTCCTGCGGGAGTGCAGCGTGAACTCGTTTGTCATTAAGAACTCGGTCTACGGGCTGGAGCGAGATCACGGCCTCCCAACGGTTGACGAGTTTGTGGCCAAACTCGTTAAGGCAGGCATGTCGTCCTACATGTCGTCCATCGACGTGTCACGTGCCTACAAGAACTTCAGGTGCGATCCCCTCGACTGGCCTCTGCTATGTTTCACGTGGGAGGACGGGCACTACTGCGATACGGCCATGCCGTTCGGTGCCCGGGCCTCCTCCTACCACATGCAGTGTGTGGCGGAGGCCATCGTGGGAATCCTGGGATCGAAGGGAGTCACGGCCGCGATGTACCTCGACGACCTCATCATCCTCTCCGAGGACCGAGGTAAGACGGCCGTGGACTTCAGGATTGCACGTGATCTGTTTGCTGAACTGGGCCTCCCCGAGGCCTACAATAAGGCTCAGGAGCCCAGCCAGAACGTCACGTGGTTGGGGATCGAGATCGACGCCCGTACGATGACACTCTCGATCCCCATGGCCAAGTTAGAGGATATCCGAGGTCACGTGTCAGCCGTAGGGAAGCGCCGGACGCTGACGAAACGCCAGCTCCAGTCGGTGCTGGGCAGGATATTACACGTGGCTAGGTGTATACGACCGGCGCGGGCATTCGTCTCGAAGTTGCTGGAGGCCCTCAGAGGGATGAGAGGTTTCTACATGAACATCAATTCCGAGATGCGCCAGGATCTGGATTGGTTCGTACAGTTTGCAGAAGGATGGAATGGCCGCGCCCTCATCCCTCGAGGCCCGCCGACGAGGCGCATTACCGTGGATGCCTGCCTGTCGGGTGTGGGAGGCACTGACGGCCGCTACTCGTATTCCGGCCAGGTGTGCCCCGTTCTCGACCCCATGGAGTGCATCTCGGAGCTGGAGGCTCTGAACACGATATACGCACTCCACACATTCATCACAGACAGGGATCGGGGATCAAGGATAGAGGTGTTCTGTGATAACCTCGGCACAGTACAGACCCTCAACAGTGGGCGTGCCCGAAACTGAGTACTGGCGGAGTGTGCCCGCCAGGCATGGATGGTGCAGGCACGTCTGCAGGTAGAACTCGTCTTCAGTCATATCCCCGGGGTGCAAAACGTGATCGCAGATGCCTTGAGCAGAGCCCATCTGTCGAGGACGGAATACGATAGGGCCAACTCCCTCATTCAACTTCATGAGCTGTACCCTATCACGCCATGTACCCATGCTTCATTTGTACCCGTACTCCGTCTCTTCTGCAGATCGGGCGCTTCTCTTACTCCAGGCGAAGGCATCTGCGAGGCAGTCAGAGGCGCGTGCCCTCGCCGTCTTGTATTATTCTTATTCATATCAATAAGGCTCATAAAATTAAATAAAATTTTATAAGCCCACTACGGCCTCCATATTGTTTCATTGGGGATCTGGGGTAATGAAAACGCAGTCTCTACGAACAACACAAATTTCCTAGACCGTTCAATATTTAGATTTCAGCATCCTCATTCATAATGACAATGTGAAGCCAAAAAACCAATTCAAAAAGTTAGTGCCGACAAACCAGTCCTACTGAATGTGTAGGTGGCCGTGATGTTACCCAGTGTAGATATAAGAAAATCACAGAGTGTTTCACTTTGAACAATGCTTCTGTTGTACACGTGCCCTGAACTGAAAAAAGTAGAATATGACAGGTAGACAGCATCACACTCTCAATTCCTCATCTCATTCCCGGCGCAACCTGAGTATTCTAATACTTTAATTGCCCACATCTAACTATACAGTTTCTGTTTGTAAACTGTCCAATCTATATTTCACATACCTTTTAAACATTCCATGAATGTTTCCACTAAGGTTTCCTTATTTTGTTCATTTGGCTCACATAGATCATCCCATAACTATCTACAAGGAATGATGTGCATCATTACTCGGCGTTTACACGAGACAACAAAAACGTGACGACTGAAGATCGTCTAGCTAATTGTCCTTAAGTGGTGATCGCTTAAAGAAGAAACTAACAAGTTTTGGTCAAAGTCGTTGTTCTCCACGAGTTTGATGTGGAGTGAATATCACATAGCATTCAAACTACTTCTTTGATCAAAACGAGTTGCTTCCTGTATTTATCTCACCCCTGTACACACTAAAAGAATGGGCAACAAACAGGATATAGACCATGGAGAACGGACTGCAATACTTGAAGGGGCTTGGAGAACGAGATACAAATGTTAATCCTATGGACATTTATTCCAGGGGTGAGATAATACGTAATATAGTCCTCAATAGTCATCAACCCAAGAATTTTCAATGTGCCAATGTCGAGCCATTGACAATAAAAGGTGGTGCAAAATTCAAGAATCGCCGCCTTTAATCGTCCAGTGTAAACGCCGTGTTAGTGATGCATGAAAGTGACAGCATTGCCAATGAAAGCGTAGCGAAATGTACATAAGTAGACCTCCTCCTACAGTTACTATTAAATCAACCACTCCTGCACACACCGTATCACAACTACCATCAGATTGACTGACCTTTAATTAATGACCTATGGGATTGGGTATTTTCAATTAGAGTAAGCTTGCGTAGTATAAATTTGATTGCGTAAAGATAAGTTACATTAACTTACAATGATCTTGATAAGGGGTTTTGTGTCGTTTACAGTATAATGCTATAAAGCACATTAGGATTAATTGTATTCAGGTTTCAAATCTAAGTGGTTTATCATCACTGGCCCCTGGTCACTTCCGTATAGTGCATCACAACAAGGATGTCGTTCTACAGATGTGTCTGAGCAATTTCCGTTTTTAATTGATTATTATTCTTGGTCTGTCGGGTTTCAGTCTGTTTTTCCATCGGTTGCGCAAGTTCGTTTTGATTGAATGATATTAGGATTCATTTCATAACACAACTTGTTATATTGAAGAGCCACAACAAACACCGAACGACGAGCTAACAGCAACAAATAGCAAAATCAAAGAAAAAAAATGAAACAGTAGGTAGGTTTTTCTACAGAGAACCAAAGTCGTTCCAGTTCATCGAGGTAATCTATTGATAATAAACGTGTTCTTGGTACCCCATTCCCGGAAAACAAGCTTGGGGAAGAAGATGAGGAATGTCGGGGAGTATGGAGAGGCAATCTCTTGCGGAGACGTAGAATTAGGCATTAGATACTGATCTGCAGGTCAAGCATGAAGGTCTCACTGATAACCTCCCCGAGGGGCACCGTCTCGGAGGGGTTATCTAAGAGCGACGTGTTCCTGACCACATTGGGACTGCGATCTGATATTGAAATTCCAGAGTGATGGTATACATCCTCACCTGTCTGTTCCGCTTACAAATATGATTTGAGTTCCAAATGTAATAAGTACATCTCCTATAGTCTGGGTGGCAGGCATAAACCACAAGTGGTTCAAATTTGGTCCTTGGCCATTTTATAAGCAAGAAGGGTGTCTTTCAAGTGACATTGGTATAGGTTCAGCCACACCTACGAGAGAGGTCCAACATATCTCTCGCCTCCAAACTCACACTGCAGTGCGGGATGAATTAGAACTTCATCCTTTTTATCTACATAAACAGAGCTACACGGTGTACCTGCCTTTTTCTGTGAAAAGTGTCGTTCTGTCAACTATTTGATAGCTGTTGCTATGCGCACATTAACGTTTATACATCATTTAGACAACGTCGATGAATGGTGCTGAGGAATGCTTAATCTCTACGATAATGCCTATTGTTAAATGACAAAGACAATTCATTTTACCCTGTTCAGCCTTCAGCGAATGCATTTTCCATTTCCCCTTAATAACCGCGTTGAATGCAGAAAAGGAAACAATTCTGCCACCAATTTCCTGCCACAGAACCATCCCACACCACAACGGACCTTTTAGAGAGCTCAATCCTATTATCCCTACCTTTCCTGATCTATTCGTGAAGCTATGAGCTGATGATAAAGTAACCAATTCTTGATTTAAATACCCATACAACTAATTCAAGGATACGGAGAACTTCTCATGCATTGCCCTGAATGAATATACAGTATATCAATCTCTACACAACGATAAGCACGGTTTTCAGTAGTTTTCACGGTTTCAATTCGAATATGCCTTAGTAGATACTACTACTCTAACGATCTAGATTCCGATCTAGGAAGTTTCTATTATTGAATCCACAAATGGCAAAACCTATATTTTAAGAATATTCATATATTCATTAAATATAGAGATCCTATTTAAAGAGAAGTCTACTCAAAACTATTCGACAAATAGGAACTGTTCTAGAACAAAACACTATACTAAAAGGAACACAACCTAGAATGTTCGGGTCGATACAATCATAAGTGACTGTAATAATAATTACCTGATTTGCTATTTCATTCAGGTTTCGGTGCTTATTCTTGCAGCCATTTTGGATTTCAAGATGGCTCGCACACCAGGAACTCATTGGTAGATATACTGGATTTGACAGCCATATTGAAAATACCGAGTATGACACTTACTCTAATTTGTATCATCACATCAAGTTTTGCAGTTGCTGTTGCCAGGTTTCATGCTTGTTCACCAAAATGAAGTCACCATCCTATTTTGATACACCATTCCCCAACATACTCCATGTCACCTACATATATCCCCTTAGCATCCCCACTTAAGACACTAAATCTCTGCAAATTAGGGAAGTAGTGAGTAAGCAAGATGGATGGGCAGGCTAGGTGATAGAGCTGACCTTTCCTGTTCCTGACGGATGGGTACTTATCACTTATTAGTTGGTTAAAATGTTTACAGTTGAATTGATCGGGTTCCTCATTTCAATCAATATCTGTATCTAGAGTAAGATCCGCCAAAGAAACAGATAAGATGAAATAGCTGCTCTCTGAATAAAAATGTATCTAATACACATTACCGATGATATAGGTATCGGTTTTACAAGGTTACTAAGTCGTGTTATAAGGAGACCCCGAAGGAAATGACCGCTGTTATGGTTTTGTTCAATTTGAGATCACAATCCATAGAAGTATGACAAAAAGATTACTATAAAGGAGAGATTCCTATTTGAAAAAGGAAGTTCTGTGTAATAGATCATGAGCCACACAAAAGTGTTCCTTTTTGAACGTTTGTATTTATCAACCGTCATTACATTCGTAATGTTTATAAGGTAGGAATTCATGTTATCTTAGGAACGTCGTGTTGGCATAAGCGACGACTGAGATAGTGATCTTACTTTCAGGTCCGCTTCTGAAGGTGGGGGGATGGGGCATAGATATGTGGGCGCTGCTCGTTGATTGGATTTTGGCAAAACAAAATATGTGTCCCTTCTTCTAATTAGTTTAGGTCCGTCTCATGGGGGTGGGGACCGGTCACTGACTAATGTATGTAGCTGTTTTGCCCTGCCTGTGGCCTTACTGAGAGTGGACCATATACAGTGGACTAACGCATCTCCCTTTACCCATAAATAAGATGAATTCATTATATAAAACATAGTCTTTTCATTAACTGTGTTTTTGATACAATCGCCATACACAAATACGAATATCAAGGATGATACACAAGGGGTAGATAATGAAATCCTTTAACAAAATGTACATTCGATGTCTCATGACCCTAGCCCAGCTTTTCTTTTTTACCTTGCAACGATCGGATCACACTAGGTGGGCCTGGGCTTTATTGTAGGAAACTAACCAGTGACATGAACCGTGAACAGATAACCGTAGCCAGCACCCCAGTTATCTGATCCCTGTTTTGAATAAAAATTGCTTTCATTGTTGTTCAGGCAAGTTTTACATAGGTATAAGTCAACGATGATACAGTCTGGTAATATTGTATAGTGCTACAGAGGACTTATTCGTGATCTAGTGGTCTAAGTTGAAGCTGTCATAAATCGATAAAATCGATAAAATGGAAGCTATGTACGATGAATATCATGATAGGTGGTTCTTATACATGGTCAGTCCTTGATTATGATTACTACACATGAACACACATGGTTGGTACAGATGGTGTGCGAGCTTGATACAAAGAACAGTCTCCCTTACACATTTTCAGATTTGGCCGTTTACTCATAATGGAGTTTTTGAAAATTAACTGTGTACGAAATTCTTTTGATTTTTTACTTGATGACAAATGACAATTTGAAAATTGTAAGAGAATATCACAGTGTATAATGGTGAAAAGTTCATAAAAAGGCAAATTTCAAAGACAGGAACTGTCACTGTAAATACATGGCCATAGAGGCCCACATGCCCACATGCCTACCCCTCTGCACCTTGGCGAGGGGGCTACCACTGTTGATGAAGTGTTGAGTTCCGCTTTGGCAGAATGAATGAGGCATGACGAGGTAGTGAGAGGCAGAAAGGGGGCCCCCAGGCATAACAGAAACAAGGGATCTAGCTATAATACAGGTGCTATGGCTCTAGAATTTTCAAGCTTTAATGGGACAAAGAATTTTATAAAAATTTCTCCTCGTACGCTTTCGCGTATTTCATCGGAAGTCGCACTGACAACGCCACGTCTTTCTACACATTTTAATCGGTCAAAGGTCCAAATAGGCAGAGGCCTCGATGTGTAGAACTGCGGGAGCTGGCGACATCGTCTTAGAAGACCAGATAGTAAGGAGGAGAGCTCCGTCTGCGATGAGAATGTTGCCCCATGATGCACAGTGAGATGACTGTTGCAGGTGTGTAGAGTTGCCGAAAAGGTTGGACACCATGAGGAGGGAGTGGAAGGCCAGCAGAGCCACGACCTTGATGACTAGACTGCACAACAGGTCAGATGATGCGGCAAATAGGAGAGAGTATTTTCCATATGACCGGGGGGGGGGGGGGGGGGGCTGTATGGTCATCCAAATGGAGGGCATCGCTCCACATGATAAGAGAAACAGTGAAACACAGAAGAGGAGCGTCAGCCGGGTCAATACAGAGTTGGTGGTAGGCCCAGCATGTAGTGACGAATATAATCAGTGACTATACTTATAATACACTATAAGATAAGGTTGAATGTGACGGTATTATAAAAACTGATAAGGTACCCACAGCAAATGGGAAGGCCCGCGTGAAGAAAATCAGCCTATTGTAAGGGCTGACAGGTCTTGGCCTCTTTATATGATGCAAAGACACAAAAATGGATCCCTAGGATAACAACTCCAATGTACAAATTATAGCATCTATAAAAAAAGTTTTGAAAAAAAAGTGACAAGGATGATACAAGGACCCCTCATAAACCTGTGGCAACTTGAGGCAAGGTAAAGGCTGACGCATCGCCCCCGTGTTTAACAATCTAATCCTTGGCTCCGGATATGCAGTTCCTTATGGCATAGGGAGACTTGACGGAATCAGCTAAAGCCTGGGAGTAAAGGCAGGCCTCGAGGATCGTAGGTCATAGGATGGATGTGGAGTATCATATAGAAACCTGATGAACTGCAATGCTTGCAACAACTTGTTACAAGCTGTAGATACCGCTGTAGCAGTGTTGAAAGATGATAACATGTACACATGAAGCACAAGGTTGACGCTTGTTATTAACCAAAATCCAATATCAGATGATCAACATCAGGACATGTTACTGTCTCATAGCTCAACTTGCTCTGAGCAGTCACAACAATGTCAGTAACATATTCTAAATCTTCCGTTACTGAAATCATACTCTTGCGAGTAATCTTTGGAAGACCTATAACATCAGCAATTACTGAAGCAAAAGCGGCAAGCTTAAAAAACGTCGTAACAAGTGACATTGCTTTGATCACATGACGGCCATTGGAGTTCACCGCATAGAGTTGCAACCATGGCAAGTTAGCTTTTGCAGCTATTCCCAACGTGATGACTTGAGCCGCCCGAGCCATCCTCAAGGCTGCGAAGAGCCGGGCCATAAATGGGTGAGAGTGACGAATACAATTGGCTGTGTGAATAACTTTTCCGATTAATGACTGCAGTTGTTTGACAGTAACACATGTGTGATCTAGGCACATGGCACATTCCTCTAAAACAGCATTTAGTTTTATCAGGTGGCATAGTAATGACCGTGGTGACCATGTTGATTTAAAATCGCAACCGCATGACCATCTGAGAAGGGGCACTTTTCCTCAGCCAGTTTCAGGCCCAAGGTTTCAGTCAGGCCCAGGAAGGCCTAGTAGGCCTATCAGGTTTCCTGCTGATCTGGGGCTGCTCCTGCAAAATTGTCCAAGTAAGCATTACAATGATATTTGATTGGGCATGACATATGCATAACCATGTTTGAAGTATGCTAGCATGCCACAGACGATTTGCGGCATCCAAATGGAGGGCATCGCTCCACATGATAAGAGAAACAGTGAAACACAGAAGAGGGGCGTCAGCCGGGTCAATACAGAGTTGGTGGTAGGCCCTACTTAAATCCAGATACAACAAGCCCCCAGGCTTGCCACTAGGCCTGACAGATCCGAGATGATATGCAAAATGTAAGAACAGCCTTTGCCTACATGAAGGCCTCACAGTATGCTATCGTTTACAGATCACCCTGAGGAAAAGATAAATCCAGGATAACCCAGCGGTCAGATGAATCCTTCTTGGGTCTCGTTAGCAACGATGATACCTGAGACCTATCAAAATTAAATGATACTTTCAGCAGAGGATTCTATATGGATAGCATGCCTTGATCCCTAATCTCATCATTTTTTCTTGAGTAATATTCATGTGACGCATATTTCTGATTTTGAATGGGCCTTGTTGATGCTGAACTGTTGAAATAGCTTGCAGTTAAGTTGTGCATGAGTCAATGGTGGTAACTGGCATGTTTACATACATTTACAGTGAACGTTTTGAGATGATGACTATTACTGATCAATTCAACAGAGATCATTTCAGAAAAAAACAGTGATCGGATCTTTGGGACGTATTGCAAGGACAATAACTAAAACGGTTTCCCAATCAGTCACTCTTTTTCTGTGACTACTAATTAAGATGTCGCTATCTAAAAACACCTCCCTCGAGTCATAAAGTAGCCCCCTGTTATGAGAAAAATACTTCATAAAGCTTCATAAACTATATACCAATAACTTATATAGACCTTTATGGAACCCTTTGAATTTTGGTTCTATCTTTATCATAGGTGATTTTTAAAAAGGGGGAATTTGTCATTGATGGCAGCATGGGAGAGTACCATAGTTCATACCTCAAGCCATTAAGTGGCACTGCAGTCGCAGTGGCAAAGCCACGCAATTACACTGTTATCCCTCAGCCAGCTTCAAATCCAAAGAGAATGCACTGTTTATCTATATGTAAAATCGTGGACTTTGTGACTTTACGACTTAGATACGCTTGCATCATTTTGAGCTGTAAAGTTTAGGATTCATTTCATTATTAAAGAAAATACGATTGCGAAAGTGCGATTGCGAAATCCAAGAGATATAAATATATATATCATGTATTTGTGTTTGCTGTATGCTTCGCAGGCCAGCGGAAAGTAAAAAGTGGAAATGATGTAAGAAAAAACTGAGAACACGTCGAGACCAGCTTGGAAAGGCTGAGTGTTTCTCAGAATTGATAAAGGTCTTTTAAACAAAAGAAATACCTATGGCAAAGTCAACTTTGCCTGCACTACTCATATGGCAGGAGTCATTGGGAATTATCCGTACTCTTGCCGACTCATGCCAAATGACTTATACTAGAAATCGAAACTTATGACTACAGTTTTGAAATCTTTCAAGGTATGCTTGACAATTTGTTTACTGTGATATTGTGTGGGAAAGTGTAAGTTCAACAGATTCTCCAACCAGTTAGTTATATGACCAGAAATGCAGAGGCCTTTTCGCGATCCAGAGCAATACAAATGCCATATATAAGTAAATCAATTCCATTACTAGATTTGTTTCTCATATTGATATCCGGTCCCGTAATCAACTACATTGTTATAATGGAGTTCGATGTGTCTTCTATGAGAAATACAGAACTAGAATGTCGCACATCCAATTCGATGAAATAGAATGTTTTGTTTTGGGTGTTTTATTTCTATCATATAGCGGGAAATAACACTCGGCGATACAAATAGCCTAAAGGGGTCACAAGGTGCGCACTGATTTGGAACCAACAACATGCCAGCAGCTATTTAAATTTTCAAACCCTGGTTAAAGGTAGTTAACGACATTTGCAAATCATCAAGCGGCGGTCTTTGATATAAGATAACGAATTACATTGGTAACTTTTTAACATCTTATGGTTTAAACAGTAAACTTGACCCTATAACTAGTAAAGACTTTAGACAAAACATACTGCATCAAAAGACATAAACTAGACCTTCATAAATATACATACAACATTGAATAAATGGCCGAATATGGAAATGACGCAAACCTGGTAAAACAATTCTAGGCGTTTTTACAGGAACAAGGTCATACATATTAGATACTTTACAATGTTTAGAGGTAATGTATTGGCCGTTGTGGTTGTAAACACATTAAGTCAATTTTCCCACAGCCATTCCCAAATTACAAAGAAACCAGCATTCATTTATTATCGCCTGCATATTGCATATATACTGCATTGTATAAGCAGAGTTTTAGTGAACATAGTGCTTTCAATCAGTCTCACTTATAAATGATGGAACCCAGGACTTCTGTGTCCCACTCCTATCTTTACGATCTAGTCCCGGTTGGATTTGCATTGCAAACATAGATCCAACCCACAGATTTCCAAAATGATAAAATCTGCATTACATCCTAGTCTGCGGTAGATCTCACAAAATGACATGTACTTCATTTCTGAAGCACAATGCATCGGTTGATTCGCAATTCATGATCTATAGACTAGAAACATTCTTCATTTAAAACAATAATCGGCTCCATTGTGTGAAAGGCTAAACGTATTGGGATAACCTGTCTGTGTTTACTGGGGAAAGCCAATGCAATGTGTTTGAACATGCAGGGAGCACTTAAGATAGAGTCGCCACGTGTGTGCCACACGGCAATCGGCCATAGTCAAATAATGACAGCAACCAGCTATTGACGAGTATAGCTTAACGGGTTTCCCACCAATTCATTATGGAATACCATGAAAGGTGATTATCTAATTAAATGCTAAGAAATGCGGGAGTTAGCATCTTGTATATACCAGTGATCACCTGGGTGAAGATCTATGGCTGGGCATGCATACATTTCATCATACACAATTATAGAGTTCATTTTCAATAACAGTCGATTTTGAAACCGCAGGTTTTAAACGATAAGATCAGTCAAAAGAGGAGGCTTTGTGGTAGATGTAGCTGACGAGAGTGTGTCATTCGATCAAGAATAATGAAATCATTGCCTTGAAAATGGATATATGTGTTGTGCCTGTCCAAGACCAGTCAGATATAGAATATATCAAGTTCTGATAGCTGTACATGTAGCTGAAAGAAGGAAATATAATTCAGAAATTAATTGAGCATTTGAAAAAATGATGGTTTGAACACCGTCTGAAAGAATCATCGCAATGTAAATCAAGTCATAAAAGCTTTCACTACACCTTCTCAGAGGTGTTTAAGAACATGGAAGTACATGTAATTGAAGCTGCTATTGAGAAAATTGTTTTTCAATGACGTCTACGTGTGACGTCTACATATATTTAGGAGAGGGTCTATTAGCCACCTCCTCAATCAAAATAATACTAAAATGAGAAGTACCTTTTTTCGATCATTCCATCATATATGCTTTAGAGACTAGAACATACGACTGGTAGTGTTGAATCACGTCACATATTAGACATGCTGTGTTGTGCTATGGTCATTTGCGAATCATTTTGTCTGTTTCATCTGATGTCGGTCGACGTGCAGGCATTGTGAATGGCAGACGCCCACGGCACAGTGATTACCAACAGCATGCACCTGTAATCTATTATGGCATTTAATGAATACCAACTAGAGACGAACTGAATAGTTTATGTCATCAAAGAATACACTATTTATCTAATGTACATAACTCTAAGTATTAGCGAACGAGTAGGGGGCGTTGCTGCGATTATCAATAACCAAGTCGTTACAACAGCACCATTGCTGTGCCACCTATCCAACTAAATGCCATTTGAATGGATGGTTTTGTAATACAAATGAAAACCACAGACCCATGGATCGTCAGGAATGACGTGGGGCGAGGTTAGTTTTCAGGAACCAGACACAGGGCCTTGGATAAAATGGGTCGTCAAGTCAATATTGGTTCGATGCCTCTGTGAAGTCTGATGGATTGGCACTCTTAGCATACGCGCCAGTGTCAATGATACATTCCGCTAACAAAAGCGCAATCTATGACGCCTAAATCATAGTTGGACCCACGTAATGGCAATAAGAGAGATGGGTGGAGGGTTAGTCAGGTAGGGGGTCACATAGAGATAGAGTGTATGGGGAATAAATTAGAAAGACGCGGTCGGTCGATGAGTCGGTAGACCCAGATACACACACTGACACCAAGAAAACAGAATGAGAGGGAGAGGGAGAGAGAGAGAGAGAGAGAGAGAGAGAGAGAGAGAGAGAGAGAGAGAGAGAGAGAGAGAGAGAGAGAGAGAGAGAGAGATAGAGAGAGAGAGGGGAGGGAGGAAACGGAGAGGACAGTGGGAGTGTTTTTTATTGCCGGTTTGCTTTAGTCAGATGGGACGAGGCCGCACCATGGCATGCAATTTCAAAGAGGAAGTCTTATGAATGCATGCGCCGCTCATCGGACCTCAGTTAACAACTTCCGGACATGCGCCCAAGGTGAAACACGATCGACGCTGGTGCTGTATAGAAAGAGAACTAATAGTCTTTGTCAGGATAAGACTGTACATGTACTATATGTCTTTCTGTGTTGGGAATAATAAGGGAGTGAGTTTCGACAGTGTGAACTATTGATTGAAATTAATTTTGACTTACCTTAAAGATGATTAAACACAAAACATGAATCCATAAATGGGGAATAAATGGATAAATTTTTTTATAGGAAATTTTGCGTATGGTCCCTCTTTTTTCTATTGGGTATAAGGTCGGGGGGGGGGGGGGGAGGTCAACAATTTCAGAAAATCTACATTCTACATTCAAATTAAACATGAAGTTAAATAAGAGTACAGAAAACTCACGCGTAATCGTGCAACCTCCGTTCTAGACTGGCCTCACTCCCTGTATCCTACCCGCACCGCCACCGCCACCGCACCGCCACCGCACCGCCGCAGCCGCCGCCGCCGCCGCCGCCCCTACCCCTCCACCCTGCTTGATTCATGGACCAGTCGGAAAAGCATATATATTATAATGAACTTTATTCGGATTGTGTCTAATCATTTAATGAATGCTCATAATCAAAGACTTGAGCAAGTCTACCTCCGTTCTGGCGCAAAGTGTCTGCTTACACACGGTGTCCGCTTACACGGTGTTTTTATGTTTCCTCCAGTCCGATTCACAAGTACTATATTTCGATATGTAGATGAGACAGAGGTGAGGGTTTTCGGATATCAGTCTACACTCCACACACCCAAACACAACTACACCTATCTACAAAAGAAAAAACAGGAAGAAGAAATTAATTTAGATAATCCAGACTGTTGTCCACACACTGACCAGCCATATTTGAGGGGTGCCCGCTTATGCGGGGTTAAATCAAACATCTAATAGAGGGAAGCGATTCTGTTCCGAGCGAAGGTGACCGCTTACCAGGGTGTCCGATAGGCGGCGTTCTACTGTATATAATAGTCATGTGCAGGGCTCAGAGCTGCTGCTGCGATGTCGGGACATGCCAGACTGGTTTCTAGTAGGACACATAGTTCTCATAGTTCATTGTATGTCGTAAATGTCGCCAGCGTTACAAAGGTCAGGTGAGCGGCTGGCTGACAGTGCCCGTCAATACTCCCAGTTAAGAAATATACCTGCTAGCCCTGCTCTGCGCACTGTCACGGGCGCGGATTCATTAACAGAGCAGTTGTGCATCTTTAAGTCTAGTTAAGAATATATACAGACATACCTTTCTTTGTAACTGGGTTGTTTCCCACAGCATTTTTATATTACCCCTGAAAATTGGAGCCCTCTTTTCTTCATTTTCAGGTGGTTAAATTTGTGCACCACCATGTCCACCACCATATAAAAATAACATCATAAGGTATGGGGTTAATAAATGCCAACCGACTGGTAGAAAAATTAAACGTGTAGTACCATTGTCAAGGGACTAAGAAAACCGACTGAGTGACATCTGCAAGATCCATGTCTCATTGCACCACTGATTTAGAGCTATTGTGGGAAAATGGTAAAATGGTATCTTACAAATATATATCTTCAACATTATCGCCTTCATCTATGTACCTACACCGTGAATGAACAGCAACACAAAGATATCCTAAATAACGTTTCCTGTCTGATCGCTCAATTCAGTGACTATTCTGTGATTATTGTTGGTGATTTTAGTATTGTCCTGGATGTGACTTTAGCTAGGCAAATGTAGGTCTCAGATTTCGTTTAAGGTTTGTATAGCGTTAGAATAAACCAACAGGGTGTAGCACTCTCTACACTTGTTTTGATGATGCGAGTATTGCCAATCCGTATATATCAAATCAAACAATCGTGGAGACTTCAATGTAAAAACTGATTTTGATTGCTCAAATAGATACAGCTATTTTGTAATCAACAATTAACTAGTTTACTACGATAAGATGTAATGCCGCTATTAGGTTGAGTCAATCGTTGTTAAATTGCATATGGTCAGCAATATTTGGATCTTTGAAATAGAATGACCGACTATGAACTATGCAACAACCCACCCAAACCTCCTGACGTCTGGACGTCACGTTGAGTCGGCGGCCACTCTGACGATGCTCGAATCTGCCGTCATTGAAACATATTTTTGCACTACACATAAGTTTATCATATCTGTGCAGTATGCTGATACTATTCCCTCAGTCCGGCCCTTGTCCGATATTGCCGCACCATATGCTCATATGTTTTCCAAAGATAGCGCCGACTGTGGAGTATTCTATAACCAAAGTACTTTCATCAGCAAGATGGAGATAATTCGCTGGGGAAAACAGCTCAAATGAAACAAACTCTCCTGATGTATCCCCTGGCGCATTTCTGCAGGCCATTTGCTTTTAGGACATGGCAATAAGTTTTGGAGGGTGTCTCTCATCTTAAGGGCACATTCTATCTTGGGACAGATTTTGCTAGCAATAATCTTCTATCATTTGTCGCTGAGACGAAGAATTTCTGCGGGCTAGTGTTCACTGCTGCATTTGCTTATTCCGACTTCAATACATTGAATGCTTGTATGACCATGAATCCTAATTAGCAATCTATGCTCGACAGATTTGTACACCAAACTTACACATCTATGACATCATACAAAGGGGATTTCCGTTGTTATTAGCCAAACCTCATGAAGAGTTTCCAGCTCTGTAATTATATATCATTTCAATGTGACGTATGAATAACCTTTTATCATTCCTTGTTAACGCTAGTGGAATTGCATTGCACCTGATAGTGTTATGTATATCAATAATAAGTGACTACAGGACGTTGTCAAGTTGTAATTCCATTTATACGATTTAGCAGCGATCATGTCCGTGGCATGTTCATCTCAAATTCCAGTCCTGTTCTTCTCTTGTTCGTGCTTGTAAGCCTACCCAATGCATAATGTAGCTATTCCACTGTCATTACAGTAACACGATTCCGACACGACTCGGACACGACCACATGTTCGCGCGCCGCTCGCGATATTATCAGCGCTAAACTCGTATAAATGGTATTACCATAGGTCGTGCAACCATATACAGGTGTTGCCGTTCAGCGCCGCCTAACGGCCCACTGCCTAGTAACGCGGCCGCTCGGACAAACACGGTCGAGTCTGCCCACATGCACATAGAGCCACACAGTAATGACACCTAAAGTGTGAATGTTGGGTGTGATTGCAGGAGTGTTGTTTTTGGACAGATTGGACCTCTAGAACAATTAAAGGCATTGTATCAACGAGTCTGGTCTATCAAAACTTTATAGTTGATAATTGTTTCGGTTTTAACTTGGGGGAAGATAAGCCTATGATAGCTAGGCCTGCCAATGTATTAATGTGTATTCAATTTCAGTGACCCTATGTTATCTATCCTTTATCTAAAGTATTTTTGAGGCAATATGCATATATGACATACCAGATTTGAGCTGGAATACCATAGAATACGATGCAATCGTTATTATTTCTCTGGAAATAATGTACACGGATATTCTAAATGTATTAGGCTCATACATTCAATGATCCAGTGCTAAAGTATACGTTGCCAGGGGTATGTTTGGCTGCAAGCATTGCGTAACCACGCAGATAACGTGCGACACCAGCCTGTGGAAAAAGGCCTATTGGGGACTGAAAACTAGTTATTTTTGACTTGAAATGCAAAAATTCTCATAACTTAGGCTGTAGAAGAGATACAGATTTACAAAGGATACCGTATTATGGGGTTTATTGTCATATATATTTTGAATTTATTGAGGTGCTTTATCTGTTGTCATTTTTTGTCATATTTTCTCTGAAACCATGCTAAAAGTTTATGAATATGAGTGAAGATTCCATAGAATTCTATATAGAAGCAAAATCAAAGCCCAGTTTAATCAAGTTGAGATTTCTTTGAGGATCATTTTGATACCTTAATTTTTATTGTACTCATAATAGAAGTGAAAATGGACTGTTTTGTTATCAAAATAGAAAAGTAGCAAAAAGCCCCTTTTTGTGGTATGTGCCATATGTTATAGCATTGTGGTGGTAGGCAGAAAATGGAGAAGTAACGCTTGGTTGGAAATGATGCAATATGTTTACATTATAATTTCAGACAACGTTTTTCCTTTAGTTATCATTTACAAACAATTGCTTCCTTAAACTTATTAGATATGCAGCTCAAGTCAATCTATAAGAATTTTTAGGGAAACACTGTTTTAATCCAGACCCCACCTTAGTCCCTAATATGCCTTCCTGACCTATAATAATGTAGAAGATAAATAAATGAATATCTTTGGTCATGGTCATGATGTGTATGATTTCGGCCGTCAGACGCTCGTTTGATGATCGATATCGGGTTTCACTCATTCACCTTCATGCTATTATAGCGCATTGTAACATCAGTCGTTAGTAGATAATTGTAACCAACCACACGTTACCATCGAGAGATGGTCAATCAAATTGAGTATTCTTAGATTTATCTCCTCAATTGACAAGAAATATTATATAAAACAAACCCTTTGTGTATGGCCCCATACTCATCGCCAAATGACCCATGCTGTTGTTCTGGTGTCCAACGCAATCAATCAATAACAATCGGGTACAGTAGGTTTATACACATCATTCACCAACTCATTAAAAGGCGTGTCCGTGTTTGGCAGTTGTTTTGTTGTCTGATAGATAATTTACTGCATACTCATTACACACCTACGGAGTCTCTATACTAAATGTTCTTATTAGGTGGATAATAGAAGGTATGACGCGATATATAAATCAAAATGTTATTGGAGTACTCTTCGCACCTAATGTCGGTTCACTAGTAGAAAATGTGAGAAAGCTATGCAACGTAGTGTAGATTATATATATATATGTATACAACTGACATTACTCGTAGAAATTCATCAGTCAACTTCGAATGTTCACAAGTTAAAATCACACTTTTTAGAGAGTAACTACACTATGGGGACGACAGATTTCGAGCACGTTCAGGTAGCAGTCAACGATAAAGAATAATAGACATAATATGACGCTAGAATCAGAAAAACAACATATAACGGAAACATAGTCGTGACTGGCACCATTAGGAATAGGTCAGCTGGTAGCTTTTAGCTCGGAGCAGCTCGGACTGCAAGAGACCCCCATCGTTCGTCCAACTCTTGGTCTGTTAGCGAGTGGTTCACATGCTTCTACCCCGCTCTCCAAGCACATCTCCCCACTGACATCTACATTAAGAGCTACTCCCACACGACCTAGACTCTGCAGAATGAGCGTTAGGGGGTATATTGCAAGTCTCGGGTTACAGTGATCGCCCGATAGCTTCTCTACGTGTGACCACGGGTCATGTGATCGATAAATCTCGGATGAGATGGTAATCTCGCGCGATTAAGAGTTGGGGGATCTCGTGAGGTCACGGCAGAGTCATGGGTCTTCGCGGCGCGGCTAACCTGTGACAAGAATCCACGGGGCTCACCTGTTTGGATGGGTCGAGGCTGGTGGTGGTCGGGGGCACTCCTACATGAGGCGCAGAGAACATTGGGGAGGTTTTTTTTTATGGTAGTGACAATCGTTAATAGTAACCGTTTTTGTTGCATAGTCGAATAATCATAACTGCGCATGTATGGCACAGCCATATCCAAAGAGATCTTAGACTACCAGTGATCGCTTCACCCCATCAGGTTTATGTACCACTTTGTCTATGAAACACCTCCCCGAGATTCTGATAAATCAACAAAGTACATGAGGCTAGTCTAATAGGGCTTGTCTAATAATTCGTTAAACCATTTGATATAAACTTTGATCATTGATCATCTGGGACGTAAACAGCAATTGGTTCACTTTCGAAGCAAAAAAATTGCCTCTTTGATGACTTCGAAATTAGAAACTGACCACACATACTCCTTACCCTTTACAAAATCCGCCAAATACAGCATCTCCTTTCAACATTCTATCATTCAATTTCATCACATGCGTAGGGTCATGTTTCATATCATAAATATGTCATGATTTTAATTTAGCAAATATCATTTGATATTCAACGATACTTTTATAATTTACATTGATAAAGTATGACCCATACTTACCTTTTCTTCTCTTTTCACTCATTATGGGGCACAGAGAGGCATTTAGTCCTGTGCTGGCCCACCTAGCAAGTGCACAGGTAGTAAATCACCAATCAGGAACATTGTCGGATTCGGAAGTAGCCCACACTGATCAGCTCAGAGATGGTCATCAATACAATAATTGTAGTATCGAGCGCATATGGACACACGAGGCAACCATGGTATCTAAGACATTCCTACCGGTTACCGCCATACATACGAAGTACTCAGAGACATACAAACATTTTTTACCCACCCACCATTCCATATCTTATTAATGTGTTGATTGTACAATTATCCCATGCAGAGCATGTGATTGCTAAATAAATACTTATGTGACTTCGTTCATTAGAATTATATTTTTGCATTGGTCCAAAGTCATAGTGGAACGACCCGATTGAGATCAAAGAGAGCGACCGGGAGCCGGGTCCAGCTAGACCATTATCAGGTGATAGCCCGCTCTAGAAAATACTGCAAAGGTTAATAACTTATGTTATATTTAAGAAATCGAAAATCGTGTTTCAGATCTATAACCACCCCTCTTTCCCCTACAGACCAGTATAAAATACTTCTATGTAGAGCGGGGGGATATAGATCATCGCTAATTCTAAGCGGCCTACACAGAATCGTGAACGATTTGTCAAGTACGTACATCGAAATCTTAAGGTCGGGGAGAGTCGGTCATATCTGACATGGTAGTAATGCCCGACGTGTCGGGAAAAACAATAAAATCGGGTCGTTGAAGTGTGTACATCGACCCGATTCACGCGATTCTAAATCAGAATTGTTCTTGTTCGATCTTCTCTTAGCATATAGCCAGACTTTGGAACTCGTAAAGTCACAGCAGTCCCTGCACTCTTTGAGGATCGTTGACCTTCTTATTGAAGATACAACAAGCCTACAATCCGAGCTAGCCTGAAATGCCCATATGGATGCGTCAGTGCCGACAGCTATATCTGTATTACAGATACATGCGCGAATCGCAGCCAATTATTTTGGTCGGGCTGGCAGAAGTTCTCGTTACAGCCCTGAGCAAATCATTGAGCAGCTCACTACTTCGTGCAATCATATGTTAGAGCCTGCTTTTACCCCCGCGGCGCATCTCTAATGATGTCTCTTAAAATGTGGCAGGGCAAAAGGTTCACGGAATGGTATACATTGGTTCTATTCCTAAAATCAGCCCGCAGAGTTTCAGTAGAAACAGCGATGGTGATGTCCGTTACCTATCAGTACCTAATAGTACCTGTCATCTTTGCTGCTAATTTTCCAGTATGCATATTACTTAAACTATGTTATTATCGTTGCATGTACTTTATTATGATTGGCCATGTTGAGATAGGTGGTTATTCTAGATGATATCGGCACACTTAAGTTAATAGACAGCACGTTTCATTTCTGGCGGGATAAAAGTTTTGTAAATCCGAATTACTTCCTTTCATTTGTTAAACATGACTGTCAGTATGAAATAATATAATGCCAAACTTTCAGGTATATAATATAGTTGTAAAAATGCTTCCCCAAGTCTTCCGATAGAAAGACCATAGTTCAGTGTCTTAAGTAGGGTGCGATCATGAGAACAGGGGAATCCGTCGTGTCCCGGGGTGGCAGCAACGGAGCATAGCGCCTTGCTTTCATATAGACAATTTTGAAGTCGAGGTTGCTTATCATGACCTCGCCCACATACGTTTAGGTGAAATATCTTCAGATTGCGCTGGACTTATCATATATTCATGAATGATTCGAGGTCTATGCATATATGCATTGGGGATTAAAGCAACGGATTGGGTTCAAAAAGGTCATTCGGGTAACGATATATTTTTTTCTGGTGGGCGATAATTTACTGCATGTTGCAATACTAGCTTACCTAACATGATATACATATGTTCCAAATGTCAGTATTAACAAAACAACTCATTCGTTCCTCCTTTTTCAGGCATGATATAGTTCCCCCAAACCATAGTTGATCAAATCCAGTTTAGAGTGGTCTTAGTCAATAACAAACACATGCCATAATTTAAACGCTGTTAATGTTTTATGAATATCCATTAATAAAAAGTTTTACAGGTTGGTCGTTCCTCTTAGGTAGGTCTGAAATGTTTGTCTTACCCTTTTAGTTGAATAAAGCTTGCTCATATTCTTCTCTGATAAGTTGGAACTTTTCTCGTCAGCATAAAAAAATGTTATAATAACGAAGTGGTATATCCCATTAAGAATAGGACCACTCCTATACAAAGGTACAGGAGATCAGATCCTTTCCGGCACAGGGGAAATTGCTTTGGATCGCCGAAACATCTGAGAAGCCATATATCTGCCATACATGCATCACGCTTTACAATATATCTTACCATTAGGATGTAAAAGCATTTGGATGTTCTTCCTTTGGCTATAGCCAGGCTTTGCTACGGATGTGCAGATAGATATTCGTGCACGTAAGACATACATGAATCCCACTAGGTTGCAGTCGTTCCATCTCTAGCATCTGAGTGAAGTCCTGCCAATTCATAAAAGAAAATATCATAAATGGCTACTGTGCACGCTCTGTGCTACCTGTATATTGTGTGTGTGTGTGTGTATAAATATATATATATATATATATATATATATATATATATATATATATATATATATATATATATATATATATATACAATATATATATATATATATAATATATATATGAGAAATATACCCAACAAGTATATTTGTATATATAAAGGGCAGCAGTTCCCCCCTACCGTCTAATTAGTTAATCAAGCCATACCGCTTGCGCGCGGGGCACGGTTCAAGGCACATCAAATCTTTTCCCAGACAGACGTGTGCTACATTGTTCTGCCGGAGTTTGTTCCCAACTTCAAGATGGTGACCTGTGAAAGTTGCGGGAAAACTTACGACAGAAGGTAAAGGCCAGTGGTATGCCAGAATGCCTCCCATATCTATAGCAAAGCCGTGACGTCACAGGACAGTCCCTCAGCATCCCCCCGCTTTAGGTAAAATGGGGAGGGGCTAACGCGCCGGAGGTGTAAGCGGAGGAAAGCCAAAGCGGGGGACCCACCAAGTGGGAGAGAGCAAAGCGGGAAACGGCACCTTGGAGGGCAGGGCGTTGGAGGTTAACCTAAGTTCGCCATCCTTTCCGATCCACCACCCCCTACCATCTCCTCGTCGCTTCAGTTCCCTCAACCATAGGCCATTCTCACAGCCCGGCTGATACCTGGGATCCTGGACTCTGTCCAAAGGAAGGCCACAAAAGTAAACCCCCTCCTTCCAGAGATCCGGGACTCTCAACCCCACCCATAGGGGCACTCTCCCCCCAGAACTTTCGCGGCGCTAGCGCTGGCTTAGTCTCTGCCCCAACCCAGAGCCTGTTCCTTGGGTATCCACTAAGGACGGGGGAGACCAGCGAATATTTCAGATTCAAAACAAGGCAACTGTCAAAAGTTATACAAGTCAAACAACTCACATATCATGAATATGGAAATATAGTAATTGTTAAAGGAGCTTTACAAACAATTCGGTTGTTTCTTTTTCATACTTAAACCATTTTATAATGGGAATCCACAGTTGATTAGACTGCCCCTTCAGAGGAGCACATGGGCATTGTTGACAAAACAAAGCCTTGCAACACATTAGGTGCTTTCCACTGTAGAAAGTAATCCCAGAGACTATGTCTCGTTTGAAATAAATCATAACAGAAATGAGAGTATTTTATTTACCATATAACTATGTTCATCTCTATTTACAAGTTGAACACAAAATACCCCCAAAAGCCCTCAGAATTTAAGATTTTTCAAAAACTGGCGTAGGGGCCAGAGTTGAGCCCAAACAGGCAGGTTGGGGCAGAGATACAAGCAACCGCAGGAAGTAGAGCGCAGGATCTCTGCTGGGAGAGTGCCATAGGGGACCCGAAGGTCTACCCCGGCCGGGAACAGAGACAGAGCACTGAAGAGAGAGCGCATGTAGTCCCTCCACCCCCCAGTGTGTCCAGCTGAGCACCTGCCTGGGCTCACCCTGCTGAGTCACCACTGGTTGTCCTGTGTAAGTCTGGTACCAAGCTGACCAGTCAGTTTTGTTGGGACCTTTCTTACTAACATAGAACCAGCCTATACTCTAGGATCCTGCCAGAAGGCCAGATAACCTGTCTAGACTGGTTGGAAGATTGTGCCGAAATTAGTAGGACCAGCAGCAGGGAGCTGTTTCAAAACGTGGGTTAAGTCTATGGTTTTGAAACAGCTCCCAGCACCTCACAGGTGGCTTGTCGCAGGCCATTACAGATCCACTACTCAGCACCTACTTAGCACGGCCACTGCTACACAGAGCAGCTGATAGATAGTCTGTCAGCGAAAGCCCGTTTTTGGGGTGAACCTTGCTTTCGCGTCCAGACAGTTTTTTTATTGATGATCATTTATCTCCTGAATCTTCCGATTTCAAATCTGCCGGGTGCAACGCTGAAATGTTTGGGCAACTCAAGTTATATGCGTTTAAAGAAAAAAAGTTAAGAAATGATTTTTTAATCAATAAATAAATATGGTTAAAATAATATTATTCTCATTGCTTAAAAGATCTATCATTTTTGAGCCCAATCATATTTGGTTTGATCTTTTATTATGTTTTTTCTGTGCCATGACCTACTTGAATTTATGCGGCGACCTTGACATTAATTGAATAATTAGGTCATGATGATAGAATTATGTGAAATAGCTGGCTTCATAAAACATCTTCATAAAACAAATAAGAGATCACAAGAAAATAATATAAGGCATTCAAATGTGGCTTTCTCAGATGTATTTTAGTAATAATGAGAGAATTTCATGTTCACACATTCATCAATAAATTGACAGTTTTCAAATATTTGTCAATATATTTTATAGAGGAACTCTGTTTTTTGCTTCCTTTCTCTTTTATATCAGTCACTTTCCACAAGGAGAGGTAACCAGTTCATGGCGGGTGATGCTTTGAGGCATCACCATGCCATATTGGGTGATGCCTTGAGGCATCATGTTCCAAGATTTTTATAAAACCAAAAAGGTGGTGAACACAACAGATCAGACACAGTGATATCTTTTTAAAAGTAATTATTATTGAACCAAGTGGTACACAGATGGTGAATAATGGGTATCAAGTGCTGTCATGATGTTTCGCTGATATTTAACCCTTTCAGTCTGACCCCCCTAGCGTGAGGCCCACATACCAAGTCCTACGGATATGTAGCATTATACCAACAGGGGAGAATACACTTATGGCAATGGTACCGGAAGTTATTCAACAGGTGCATCTGATATGCGTCATCTTGGATACATGTAGAACACCCACACTGAATAATGATGCCTATAGTGTTTTCAATTGTTTTGACAAATTTAAGAAAGTCTATGAATTTTGTCACATAGAATACCATTTTAAGTAATGGCTTCAAAAGATGCCTGGAGGCATTTTTTGTCCCCTGCATGGGAATGCCTGAAGGCATTCATCGTCCCCTGCCTCAAGGCATTACTCGGATTGATAGGGTTAATGATTTGTGTAAAATCCTTGGGGCTTTGGAATAATATAGAGAAAAATGAATCAATGTGTGCTAAAGAAGAAACCAACAAGTTTTCATCAAAGTAGTCGTGTCCCTCCTGGCATGTGAAACAGACCAGAGTGAGATTGGTCATCCCTCATTGGCTGTTGAATCAACAGTCAATCACAGCATAGAACTTGCAAGCGCAACCAGCAGTAAGATGCCTCCCAGCTTGTGTATATAAGAATCTCTAGTTGTCATGATTATAGACAATTTAGGTGATTAATCTCTTTGAATAGAAACAATTATGATTAGTCATGATAGGAATGCAGTGACGGACCAGAACATTACAACTGATATGAAACATGATACTTGATGTCATGTATTTTTCCATAAAACACTTAACTCTTTCCCTGCAGCACCCAGTTCCCCTGCGCAGCATTACACGGCAGGCATTGCCTGCCCAGACGACCCTGCTATGACAGGCACCTTTTTGGGGGGAAATAGCAATGTCATGTGATGTGTCATGTGATTTAAGTAATTTACCTTGGTGACTGATCATATTTTGATATATCAAATCAAAGGTCAATATGGATATTATACATTGTCAAAATTTCTTTTAAATCAAACAACATGCCTGGAGGCATCTTCCTGCCATAGCCAGGGGAATGCCTTGAGGTATCTTCCTGCCATAGCCAGGGGAATGCCTGGAGGCAGGTTAAATAAGACATTCTACCTACATGCTGGCGAAGATTCATGTATATATTGATCAATTATTCCCTATGTTATTTTAAAAAGATTTTATACATATCTTGGAAAATGATCCCTCCGGCATCACCCAGTCTGGCATGGTGGTACCTCAAAGCATCACCCACCATGAATTGGTTAACCCTTTAAGGATGAGTGACTGTGGCCAAATTACTCCCATAAGGTTGGGCGCTGGTGGCAGTTTGTCCCACTAGAGGATGGGCACAGACTGGTTAAAACTAAAATTTCAAGGTTGTAACCACATAATATGATAAATAATCATAAATATTTTCTTTCTTTTGAATAGAAATACTAAATATGATGTCATATCCTCATTTTGAATATGAAAATTGATCTATTATTTCTTTCTTAATAATTTGTTATAAATATTTGAACAATGATGCCTAAACAAGGATGCAAGAAACAGATCATCTATAAAATATATATTGACAATATTCGACAACTGGCAATTTATTGATGAATGTGTGAACATGAAATTCGCTCGTTATTACTAAAATACATAGGAGAAAACCACATTTGAGTGCCTTATATTATTTTCTTGTAATCCCTTAGCTGTTTTGTGAAGATTTTTTATGAAGCCAGCTATTTCATGTAATTCTATCATTATGATCTAATTATTCAATTTAAGTAGGTTATGGCAAAGAAAAAATCAATAAAAAATCAAAACAAATATCAACTACACTGATCGTATGATTGGGCTCAGAATTGATGGATTTTTTAAACAATGAGAATAATATTATTTTAACCATATTTGTTTATTGATTAAAAAATTATTTTTTTACTTTTTTTTCTTCAAATGGTCATAATTTAAGTTGCCCAAATATTTCAGCGTTGCACTCGGCAGATTTGAAATCAGAAGGTTCTGAAGATAAATAATCATCAATAAAATACTGTCTGGACGCTAAAGCAAGGTATACCCCTCTCGCCGCCAGACTAAGACGACCACACTACAGGTCCCCTACACACTTGTAAAAGTTACTCATTCAATAGATTTCCATAACTGCCGCTGCACCTCTCGTCTTATTTATTGCGCTAATATCATAGTTTACCTTCCCGTTGAATGTCTCATTTCCAAGGGTGGGAGAAGGCCGTTTGTGCCGATTAAAAGGACAGAAGACAATAGCACAGACGTCAACAACTTGAGGCTGATATCCCTTCTTCCACTCCCTGGAAGGATCATGGAGAAAGTGGTACATAAACAAGTTTATAGTTACTTTAATGATCATAATACCAGTGATAAACAAAATGGTTTCAGGCCTGAACATTCCAAGAAAAGTGTATTGTATAGAGGGGCTTTGTGATGGAATAGGCTACCAACAGATTTGAGAAAAACTGAAAATTACTCAAATTTTAAATTGAAACTAAAAAGAAATGCCAACAACCAGTTGTTAAGTTAAACAACTGACCCCTCTCTCTACTATCTTCTTTACACATAAGTATATATTTTGTGTTTTCTCATGTGAATATATCCCTGTGATACTCTATTGACTATGTATCAAATGGTGTCTCATCACCACACTTATCTGACATGAATAGAATTATGACTGTATATTTTGTAATAGATCAATAGCGATGCTATTGACTAAATGAGCTGACACTCACTATCTATAATGTACTATATGTAGCATATATATTTCATACCATATTACTGTTCACACTGTTGAGTAATGAGAAGTGTTTTTTTTTTAACATTCTCTTTATTAAATCCCCAGTAGTATTACAATTTGTTCGTTTTACAGTTCTTTTAACCATTTGGTGATAAAGATGGTCTCCGTCAGCCAGGTACATATGGCTGGTTTCAATCGGGGGCCAATCCCATATAACAAACTATTGTGAATTGATCTACTTGGTTAATTGCTGTAAATGTGTTTCATACCGGTCGTTAGACTGATTATCTTTACAGGATAAATAAATAAAATATTAAAAAAAAATTCAGTAAAAGACCTTGCAAGTAAAAAAGGTTGGGCCGTCATCAGCACTATTGACTTTTGACCCAAGTGAAATAATGAAACACTTACGTCTATTATATCAAGATTTAGTAAACTGTGTGTTTCTCTATCTTGAGGTTCAGGTAAAGGTATGTGATGTTGGATAAATTGGGAAACTTGTGGTGAATAGTCTTTCTATATAATTATAAATTATATTGAATTACCATTCACTCTTGTTCGAATTAAAGATGCAAAACTTGTAAACTGTAGAATTGAGCCGGCGTATTATAGCAGGCTTAATTTATTTTGAATTCATCGTTATCGATTTTAAATCCCATCCCATGATGGACCATAGAATAGATCTAAAACAAACTTGCATAGATGGGTAATAAACTGCCTATGAAGTGCGCTTCGGATAACAAGGAATTAAGTCTCTGTGAAGAAGGATTGTAAAATTATTGTCTTGCAGTCTCAATTACTAGTAAATTACATAATGTGAAATGCTTTATATACAAGCATTGAGGCGTTTTTCGGCGCATTCCGACTTTCCTTTACGCATCTCCGCGTATTGCGACGTTTTGCGGCGTATTTTGAGATTCCAAAATGCGTAGAAGAACGTAGACGTGCGTACACGGAAAAACCCCGTTTTTTTACGCCAGTGTGACTGGGGCATAAGCGGTGAGATCTGTGTATAGTCATGCACGAGACCTATAATTGGACGTCATACACGCAGCGATATCTGTGTCTGCTAATATTCGGCAGACTAGTCCCACTGTGATAAGTCTATGCCCTTTTATTTGTTGCGGATTTATTGTTATCTAGTCACGGCGAAGTATTTTCAAATCAATTGTTCTCACAATCAATCGAATTCAAATGAGACATATCAGTTTCCCACACTCAATAACGCAGGTTCCTCGGCTAATATTGAGTTATCTTCTAAGGATTTCACACAACTCTTGACCGTACATGAATAACGTGGGATTAAGCTGTCTAGACATCCATTTTTATTACAGAGTTATTTTTATTACACAGTTTACTGTCAAGAGCTCGACGGTTTCGCTTATCTAAGATATTAGTTCTTTTAGACAGACGAGTGCATTATCATAGTGGTTGTTCAGGCCGTGTTGCCTACCTATTTATGAGGGTCTTTTAAATCATATGATGCCGGGGAAACTACGAAGGAGACGCATGGCAGACTAAGGGTATCAGTAATGATGGTATGACAGGTCGCCTATAATGGTAGCATACAGTTAATCATGTTGATGTTCTTTCAGAACAGATACAAACACTTATTTGGATGTGAATGAACCCATTGTCATGTAAACAAATGCTGTCCATTGTATTGTAATGAATATATCTGACTCCCTCTCCCATGGATCCGGCTCGTGGTCTTTCCGATCATTCCTGGGATGTGCAGTCTTTCTCCCGGAGAGCGTGAGACCACGAGAGATGACGTCACATGGACCACTATAAATAGGGCCAGTCGGCAGACTGGGTGTACCAGCCCTTGAGGCGAGGTCGCTACTCTGAGTATTAAACACTCTCTACCTGTTGAATGTAGACCAGCTAGGACAATTGCCTGTTGATGACTGTTTAGTGTAACTGTTTATAGTCATAATATATCTCGTTAACGCTTCTGCTCTGGCATCCTCTTGTCCTTGTCATTTCGATGCGTCATCGTTACAGTACATATTCTGTAAGTAAAAACATATAGTTTAGATGATTACAACCATTTAGGTATCTTACTAACAGTTGCATGAGAGCTAGAGCTACCATTATAAGGCAAGTGTGACTTTTTCTAGGCTTCTATCCGGGCAACCTGCTAAGTTATAACTTACATCAACTTACATTGGACAGTGCCCACTCTGCCTGAGCTGCCCTCCCAAATATTCAGATTTCTAACTTACTCTGAGCACGGAATTGCTCTGTGATTCAGATAACTTCGTTTTTTCCCCAGTATCTCTGTAGGTTCACCCATTGCTAGTACAATACTCTACTTAGTCCTTACCATCATATATAGCAAAAACAACAGTCTTCATTTCAAACCTACTGTCCACACCAGAGGTGTGAATGCTCGGAATCACATTGGCAAAAAGCTAGGGTGACCAGGGGTGAGGTTTTAAAAGAAAGGAGGATTAAAAGAATGATATATCATGGTCTTTGTGGCGTTCTCTTTCAAGAACATTTCCTTACAAGTTGATCATGGATGGATCACTCTAAACATATACTCCTATTATTCAGTATATATCATCAGTAGGTATTTAGGAATATACACACAGCTTTGATAATTATCTACTCATACCAATTTCAGATTGTTCTGCACAAGGAGTTGCCCGCCATTATAGGTGGATAGGCTTCAACATCAAGATCACTTTTAAATAACGCAACGACAAGGATATCTGTTCCAGTATTGCCCATGCAAATCGTAATCGTAGTCGTTGTATTAAACTCGCTTTTTCTTTTATGCTATGCTAGGGCAGAGCGGGCAAAAAACATAAAAATCCCATGTCAACTTACAAATCACCCAAAATCCATTGCCGGGACTGTTGGGGTGATGGTGTAAACCTAGCATAATAAACTCGCCACAGTGTTTGACTGAGCGACAGTCAAAGTAAACAATACACCACTAGGAGGCGTTGAACGGTAGCCCATAAATTGACATCAATGCGTGTGTGAGAAGAAGAATATACAATTTCTTTATTCACTTGACAATATAACAACCCTGTAGGCATTTGATGAGATGTAGATAGTGTAGCGATCGCTAGTTCGGGTCTTAGTCTAACCTTTGGGTGATCGTAAGATAGAGGAGCCGAAGCTACTACTCTATAACACAGTCAATACTTATATAGAACTGCATCGAGAAGCGTATAAATAGACAATACTCCACGAGTTTGGCTGGGCCGCAATCGTCATCGAGGCGAAGCCGAGTGACAATTATGGCCCAGCCAAACTCGTGGAGTATTGTCTATTTTATGATTCGAGTGCGGTTCTGGATTTATCTTACCCCTTTCTATTGTTTAAATAACATCAGATCTTCAGAATAATCAAAACATACTTAACAAATTCACTATGCCACGGCCGTGGCGTAGTATTGTCACTTTACCAGGGTGATCGTTGAGTATTTTTTTCTAATGTTATTCCTATGGCTAAACTTGTACCAGGGGTGAGATAAAGTGCCTTACACACCAAAGTGTCAAACAACATCCGAGGGAGCTGGAAGCTGTCAACTGAAGATCCAAGTTCAACCACTGAGACATTCCGGAAAGTCTAAACCAACGTGAGGCCCCAAGGGTGCCTTCTTCTCAGGCTTTTTATACTAGCCGGATTATGTAATCTGGGCAGAGCCATGGCACTTTAGTGCATGGGTGAAATATGAAATATCAAGTAGAATATGCCTTTGATATGCTGGCCAGGCCTGCCTGTGTGCTATCGTGCAGCCATTTGCAGTTTTCCTAAACCATATCTGAGGTATTTCTGAGGAGACATCCATGTTTGAGCTTATCACCCCGAGTATTTCTCACAGGAATAATGCCTCCAGACATTCCCACTGGAATACCGAGTGATGTCTCTGGCATCACTTTCCAAGATTTGAATATAATCATTGTGTTTATGTAAATAATGGCACTGTCATAGGATATAGGTATAACATCAGAGATATTTAGGTGGAAGATAATACTAAGGACCACGCGTCAAATCACATAATTAGGAGAAACCGAACGAGAGTTAGCCTTGTCAATGTTTATGCCACGATGGGCAGGTTGTGTATTACTACACGAGGCGTTAGCCGAGTTTAGTGATTAGCAGACCTGACCTGAGTGGTATAAACATTGACAAGGCTAACTCGAGTTCAGTTTTGTATTTATCCTACCCCATCTCACCGATATACAGAGAATATTTGTAATTATCCATGTTAGTAGTTATCAATGCTGCCGAATCTACTTTCGTTATCTCGTCCCTGATTGGTCCTTTTTTTTTATTCACCTCGGTGCATAAATAACACTTTATCCAACGCTCTGTCAAATACATTGAGTCAATGTTAAACCTATGGCGTTTTTTATCAGGGGTAGGATAATGGTCTCATCTAACTGTTACAATCGACTGGTAAAGCCTGGGTCCTTGGTGGTAAGACTGACCGTACTTGTCCATACACGTCTGAGTGTGCGGCAATCCCCATGAATATGTTAGGGTTAAGGCCCGGCGTCCACCTACTCCGATATGGCTCCGATATGGTCTACGATGCACCTTCCGATAAAAAATTCAAAATCGCGTCGGGGCAGTTGACCACGTTTCTACGATTAGACACCGATAAAAACCCCATACAATGCATAGTGGATTGGCATGTCTAGACATATGTCTACGATTTTGCACCTTCCCGATATGTCTCCGATAATTGGTGTTTGTATCGGTGCCATATCGGTAGGTCTAAATTTCTATCGTAGTAGGTGGACGCCAGGCCTAACACATCAAATTGGAGCTGCATTAGGGCCGGCGTCCACTGAGCTCCCGATACACTCCGATATGCCCTAAATCAAAATCGCGTCGGAAGGTGACCGATAATCGGGGCAATTGACCATGGGGTCTACGAATTGGTACTGATGTAAAAGCTTTATCGTATGGTGTCGACGATATTGCAACATGTTGAAATGGCGGTGGGTAACCGTGAGCATCTCCGAGTATTCTGTCGGGAAAATCGCTCTCATACGTGAGATACTGATCAGAAAATTATAAAATTTTGGATTTATGTAGGAGATGTGTCCTGGTAAAAATTTTAAATGCAATATTTCCCGAATTATATTGTATTGTATATCGGGAAATGAAGATAACACCTCAGGATATGCACTTGAACCCTCGTAATATCGTGGGACATATCGGGACCATGATCAAGTAATTTTAACAGGAGAACCCATTACAATGTGTGGTGAAGTGGCATATCTAGACATTAATATTTGCCTATAATTTTGCACCTTCCCGATAAGTCTCCGATATTTACTTTTTGTATCGGAGCCAAATTGGTAGGTCTGCATTTTTATCGTAGTAGGCCGACGCCAGACCTTACAATAGAATATACAATATGATGTAGGAGTATCAAGTAGGAAATATCACATATATAAGGTATGTGTACCCACACATCGAATCTATATACACTTAAGGGCCTGTTCCATCAGGTCGATGGCATGTATTTCTCTGTCGGCTTTGTTTTGGAGGCATCGGCAACAATCGTTTGTTGATTATTGTTGAATTATGGTGAAAAAAAGCATAAGACAAGACTTAGGTATCATCTGGTATCGTCTCTTTTTCATTCTGACACCCAGCCGATAGTATTCGAAAATGTTCTTTTTCAAAATAATCATGATATACAACCTTTATTCACTCCTAAACACATCTACCTTCAAATAATCACTTTGAGTAAAAATGCCAGGGGTCTAGGTCACAGTTGTTGCAATCAGGCACCAGAGGACACCACCAGTAAAAAATCCTAGCAGAAATGGGTGTAGTAGAATCGATGGGCATCAGACATATGAAACAAGACACCCGACAGCGGCCGACGGTGGCCGCCGGCACTCATCTCACCAGGTTATGGTGTTCCATTACACCGATGGTACCCGAATACTAAATCAGACACTGTCAGAATCATGATTCGTCTGAGAATTCTGCCAGATGGAACAGGCCCTTTATATAGACTTATTGAAATTGCCAAGAATAGTCATCCAAACTAGCATCAATCTAATCCTAAATATACGTAGTCTGCACCCACTTATGTATTAAGAACTAAGAGCATTAAGGTCACTTGGTACGTACACACACGAAATCCACTAACCGCAAACATGGCTATTCAGACCCCCGACCACCACCCCTACGTGGCACCTGTGTATGCAGGAGTAAACCTCCACGGGAAACCAATGAATGAGGCCGAGCTTATGGTTACATGGTCAGCTCACATTTACACACCGGTATTGGTATTATTTATAAGTGAGCTACCGATCTAATACAAAGCTGTTACAGTGTATGGCATGGGCAATGATTAGGTCGTTAGTATCATCCCATGTAGCCAATGGATTATGTAGCATTTAAATTACCTATTTAATATTCTCATGGACTTCTACCTAGCTTCGCCTTGTGAAATCACTATGCCTAACTCTAGTCACGGTGACCAAGATTAATACTCATCCAGTTTTACGATAGTATTTGTTATAAACTCGATATCTCTGTTACATCAGTGTTCGTTCGTTCTTAATATATATAGTAGGTTCCATTAAAGTAGGTATCAACCAACTCAGGAATAATCGTATTCATTTTTACAAATTAGTTTGATAACCCTAGCATCATGTAATTTATCCTATACCCCATATATATATATAATGTATATTTATTACTTTCTAATGTATTTTATATGTACGTAACCTTTATATTTATAGAGGCACAGATAAATAAAATGCATATGGTCAAAAATCGCGAAATGGCAGCAACGGCCGAAAAAATAAAAAATCATCGATTCCTTTTGCCTATAACACATATATGGCTTGACATATTTGGGCACTTGTGTGGAAAATCGGGAACACTAACTACAATAAATAGTCTTATTGCCGGGCTATTATGAAAATAAAAACGTCACGTTACGACCCCCCCCCCCTCTCAGACTGGGTCATATTGGTTCCCTGTGCACATATTTTTATCCCTGTTGCTTTGCTATGTAATTTGGAGGTATATATTATATATATATAACATAAAACATAAAAAAAATGGTTTTCCTTACCCCAACTGACATCCCTGCCCTTATACCCATCGGGGGGTCGTAACGTGATGGGGTTCGTAACGTAACGAGGGTCGGAACGTGATGCAAAAATATGTAGAGGCCGATAAAATTTTTTCTAGTAAAGATAAGTAAAGAAGTATCAAATTATAATTACTTAGGACTAAATATCGACTCGAAGCTAACCTTCGAAACACAGAGAAATAATGTAAGAAAAAGAGTTCACGACAAGATTTACCTATTAAGGAAAATTCGCGGACTTGTTAATGAAGAAGTGGCATTGCGTATTTATAAGGCCTACATATTGCCCTATATTGACTACTGTGATTATATTTGCGAACCAAAATCACAATCTTAGAATTATATACAGAATAAAACTCGGGCCCAATCCACGGTTTAATATGGAAGAATTACATAAAAAAAGCAAGATTAAATTATCTAAATGATAGGCGTAATATTCATTTACTTTATTACGCATATTCGTTATCAAAATTACCTCAGTTAGTTGATGCAAGGAAATTACCTACAAGAAGGTTTGATGGACTACGACTTATCGAATCTAAAGTGAAATATCCAGGTTACTTAACATCAAGCTATAGCCGTGGAATTAAACTCTGGAACAAACTTAAGACAAACTATACTAACATAACCTCTATAAAAGAATTTAAAAAAGAGATTAAAAAGAACTTTCCTCATTGCCTAGACCAGATCAATTATGGCTAACTATTAGGTCTGATTGTGATTGCAACAGCCTATCCATATTTATAAGCGTACACAACCAGTCTCACTTAATAATGCTTAATGTTGTCAAAGATATACGGCCTCTGAAGTTGTATGTAAAACTGTGCTACGGGTAAATGATGAATAATTCTGAAAGCAGATTGTGATTGCAACTGTTTTGATAATTTAGCTACTAGTGTTTACCATGGATCAGATTGTGACTGCAACTGCTCTGAGTAATTATTGCATGACTGAATCAAATGAATTAATTGAACTATGACTGCCCTGTAAAATTATCAATATACGATACTTTTTATGCGCTGTGTTATAGAGTGTAAAAGTGACAAGTATTGTGCTTAGGTGTGTTTTTCATGTTAGACCGTTACTACCATGTACCAATTCCCCCGAATTCTCTTTAAATTAAGAATTGACAAAGTAGGAAGGTTGAGAACCATCCATAGAGTCTCGCTATGTTAATACCCTTCTAGTAAATCACCTCATTACATCTCATTAACCCCATTAACTGCATATGGACTGGTTAAATCAGATTGCTTTACTTGACTATTCTATGTTGTACTAGACTGTAATTTTTGACCTAAGGGCCCGGGTGGAAGAACGGCACTGCCGAATCCGGTGAAATGTATAATCTTTCCCTGAATAAAAACTTGATGAAAAAAAATAATAAAATAGAGACTTAATTCTTTCACCATGTTGTAAGTATATGGCTACCCAACATATGAACGCTATTTCCACAATTTCTTCACCCTAAAGCCCAATGCTCATCTACCGATTTCGGAACATTTATGTACCTTTGTCGGCGACAAACGGAGGGTAATTTGTCTCAGACGAGCCTTCCTAATGAAGTCGGCCGTAGTCGGTAGATGTGGGACAGCTAGGCAAGGGTGTAGACTGATTTGCTTAGGACTAATTCCCATCAGCCCCTCTCCTCGAAGGCCACGGGTCGAGCGAGGGGTTACGTAATTTGCCTGCGACAAGTTGGCCGACTCCTATACGATTTGTGAACTAATCATTCAACCCATAGTCGGTAGATGGGCATCAGGCTTGAGTGACCCACTGTGGGTCGTAACGCGACGGTGTTGTAATGTGATGGTGTCGTAACGTGATAGTGTCATACGTAACGTGAGGAAATAATATGTCAGGGCTGATAACTTTTTTCTAATAAAGATAGAGACTTCATTTTTTGGCAAATTTGTAGGTATATATCTACCCTTTAATACAACATAAGAACTGTTACTAATATTTAAGGGAACTAATATTTAATGGCACAAATTGTGTTCAGTATGAAGGAAGCATTATAGGCCTGTCCTTTTATGTTAGGAAGATGCATATATGTGAGTCATTAATATCTGGAAAAACCATTTGATCATGTCACTTTTTAATTTATTTCATGCATGATTTTATGATGGTGTCGTAACGTGACGCCCTCGCATTTTAGGCATAATTTGTGTAAATATTGGAGTTAAATTTTATTCTAAGGCTTTAGATTGTGCCCTATTTTGGCCTGGATGCAACAAGAGTATTCAAGCTATTTCCTGGTAAGTATTTTTAGAAATATTCAAAATATAGTCCATTTGCTGCCTTTTCGGTTGTTTTTTTACTGTATATATATATATATATATATATTTATATATGTATATATATATATATATATATATATATATATATATATATATATATATATATATATATATATATATATAACCTTACTTACCTGGTGACGGTAGGTGGTGGTAGGCAAGAGAACATGTATGTAGCGGCCACCCCTCCATGCCTTTTGGTGCTGCCGGGTAACGGGGCCTACTTTCAGGGTGGGGGATCAGACTCAGATTGGAGGTTGATTAGGTAGGGATCGGACGGAAGGCAAGCTGAAGGGGGATAGTGGCAGGGGGCCCTGTGTAATGGCCGGCGTGCAATCCTCATTAATTGACTCCGCCGTGTGGCCAATGAGGATTATTAATCATGTTATTACCGTCCAGGCTGGCTAGACCCGCAGGCGGCATAAGGAAACTGGAGTTATTAACTAGTGGTATTATGTAGGATGACTCCCTCGCTCGCCCATAAGGTGAGGCTGCTATATTAAAAAACATGGGTAACCTCTTTGCTTTAATACACACATACATAGGTGAATATTCGGATAAATACACACGCATATATATATAAAATGATGTACCATGTCCAAAAACACGCTTCTTGATTCAAAAACTTTTCCGTCAAGAATGAGTCCCTATAACTGAACCCTTCTACACCTAAGTTGACGGCTTTCTCCCTCATTGCTAAATCGTATTCAACAAGTGATTTCTCAGTATGAGTGGGTTTGCGGTCTATCAGGTATGCAATATATATATAACATGATATACCATGTCACCTTGACATTTCGAAAAATTGAATAGACTGGAGATTATTACAGGAAATTGGTTTTGTGAAGGGAACGTCTCCCTGTAACATATTAGATTTGCCCATTTGATATTGACTGCAAATTATGTTCCGGTGTTATATATGTTTGAACAAAAATATAAGACAGGTCAACTTCATATCAAATTCTGTGCTTCAGCAATACTTGATCATTTTGATAAGTTCTTTAAGGTTTTGAACATGTAAATATGAAGAACCACAAAATATATAGATCGATAAACTTAGGTACGTTCCAATATTTCATTTATGTGAAGTATGTGTTACATAAACGAATATTTAGGTATTATCATAATCCGATGTAGATTAATACCCATTCTCATTTCCAAACTGATAAACCTCTCACAATGAGTAATTGTAAATTACTGATAATCCTGCATTCATTCTGTACAAGTCACTTGGCATAGCATGCTTTCCATTTAATTACTAGAAAAGATTAAAACAAGACATGGTTTTCTATGTAAGGTAAATGAGCCTTGTTATCCACTCCCCACCGTAACAATTTTCCAACTAAATTTTTTTCACGTAAAAACTGAAATATAAGAGGAACGAAAAATACATCAAGACAGGTTTTTATGCTATATCTTTTTTATTTCCTCTGGGCGGCCATCTTTGTCCATTGTAAGTACATATTGCTGTATCATATCTGCGTACACACCTCGGTCGAGATGCTGACTAGCACACATTTTTATATCCTAGACGCAATTGCTAAGATCACATAGCGCTTTTTAAATATAAAGAGAGTCTGTCCTTCCATGACGGTCTTTAAAAACGACACAGTTTATCAATAAAGCCGATGGTGGGGACTTTAGTCCAGCAATCTCAGAAATGGTAATTCAATCTACAGTATTTCATAAGGAGTAATGAATTACAATGTATGGATCGCATTGCATAAAAGTAGCCATTTTGTCCGGAATTAACCCAGAAAGTTTGATCTATCTTCATGATTCTGGTGTTAAAGGATGTAGTCCTTAGTTTGAGTTATGATAGAGATGAATTCGGATTCACCAGTTCAGATGTTAAGATATACATCGATCTTTGTGTATGTAGCATAAAAATAACATACATAGAAAATTAAAAGTTCTACCTTTTCTTGTATGGAAATGTGAATGAGTCCTAAGCGGGTGACACACGAGACTTAATTAAGTCTCCAAGAGATGTACAGAGACTTGAATGCATCAAACCCAGAGAGCACACCGGCGCCGGCCACTCCACGAAGAATGTTAGCACCAGCACCCTTCATCATGGACATGAAACCCTCGTTCTTGATGATCTGCGTTGCACAGTCCATGGAACCCTTGTACTTGACCGCCTGCCCAGAGGTCATCATCATCCGTCTCCGGATGGTATCCACGGGGTACGATATGAGGCCAGAGGTGATGGTTACGACGTAGCCGAGCGCGAAAGAAGCCATCAGGCTCGGATTCTCCCCAAGCATTATTGGCTTCAGTGTATCGTAGAAGCCGAAGTAGCAGCCACGGTAGACGATGATGCCCACGCAGGAGATGACGAAGCCACGGTAGAGACCCTGGACACCATCAGTGGCCATTGTCTTCTTGTAGACGTCGACGAGGCCGTTGAACTGACGTTCTCCACCCTGCTTGCTGGACTTAGCATCGTTGGCCAAACGTGTACGGGCGTAGTCCAGTGAATACACAAAGGTCAAGGACATAGCACCAGCTGCACCGCCGGATGCGATATTCTTGCTGAAGGCTACACCATAGCTATCCTTCTTGGAAGCCTTGAACATAGCCTTAATGCTGTCCTTGAAGGCGAAGTTGAGCGCCTGGGTTGGGAAGTACCGGATGCAGTTGGCCAGGTTGCCACGCCAGAAGGGAATCACGCCTTCAGATTTAAAGGTGCGGACGGTGCAGTCGACGACACCCTTGTATGGTTTGTCCAAGCGGCCTTGTTTGATCATCTCATCTTGGTTCTGCACCAACAGCTTCACACGTTCGATGGGCGCCGCCGCGGTTTTGGAGATCACAGCGGCAGCTCCGCTCAAGGCAAAGTTTTCCGCAAATCCAAGTTTCTTGCTCATGATTGTTGAGTGGTGAATGCGAACTAAGAAACAAAGTTCTCAATTTCTATCGGACAAAATGCTAGCGGCGGTACTGCCCAGTGAAGAGATGTGACTGGAGTGAACGAGTTCAGCGACAGAAGGCTGACTGAATAGTCACTCCCAACAAAGTGCCTTTTGTAGGCGCTAAGGATATTGGCCCTGGCCTTTGAAACGGCTGATTCTATTGGTCACGGGGGCTTTGGGTTGTCACTGACGACCTCAGTAGACGCAGGGCGGGCATAAGCCTAGACGGCCAATGCTAATGGTGGCAGAGTTCGCAAGTCTAGGCAAATACAACGCTGGTTGCTTAAGTCTCAGACAAGGTGGAATTTATACCAAGGTCAGAACCACAGGCTTATACGCTTATATAACGTCGAGCCAACGGATTGCCATGTTAATTTTGCTGCCAATTCATTGTTGCACTAGATATTGTTCAAGATAGACTACTACAAAACAGTTATGTTTAATTGTTAGAAACAACTATCTTTATTTATTGATATATTTCCTAGTCTAGCAAGTTAAATCACTTCAGATCAATGTTTACCTTTATATCGAAATGTGAGTCGTGAAATTAAAGAATCGCGAATTATTTCTCTCTAAAGTGACTGTGCCCCGGTCACCTTGTACGTTACGAAAGTACATAGTAGGATTATAAAGAAGGTTACCGGTGGCGTTCCTCAAGCCGACTTATGGCATTATAGCACCGGCGCATACCCTTATGGCTAATGAAACGGATACCTATGCAATTCTAGAACCTCATATTTCTCATTATAGCGATAATCTTCACTGGGCTCGTCAAATATATACCGTAAGTGGAGGATAGGAACACCGTATAATATATCTAAGAACGTTTTGAAACATGGTATACAATAGGTGTTTATGTCAAACAGTTCTATTTACTAGTTATGAGCATGGAAATCAAATGCCTTGTCTCACGACGTACAATAAGGCGATGAGGAGGTGAATACACATGGCCCTATAAAGACGACATCAGGACAATAGCGCCTAAATACAAGAGTTTCAAAAAGCTCACTGAACAATAACGTCTCCTTCAAATATTGTACAGACACCATAAAACACGATTACGAATGGCTAGAATGCTTTGAATAAAGGTTATATTTTCAAGGCTATTCAATTGAACGAACTCAGAAACAAAGGACCTCCTATGGGTAACAACTAATATGTGTGTTTAGGGTGCCACAACAGAGTGCTATATTACATACAGTACATACCAGCATAGCACGTGTACGAATCAAAGAACTGTGATTGCTTATCCAAGTTTGATATTTTCATTACAAAATTACTCTTAACCTTGAAATGCTAATCATGTATATCTGTGTATATTATTTCAATGATTAGGTGTAAAGAAATGAGACAGAAATTAACAATATTTTATGATAGTAATAGCAGATCTGTCGCACCACTTGTTATGTATCGAAGCTGGCATTGGACCAGGAAATAGAGAGATCAATACCGACTGGCTGGCAATTACTAGACTCAGATTTTACGGTTGTAGCCGTATGACTCGGTTCACAATCTGTATAGCATAATTCAGAACAGCTATCTTCAGAACGAAGCGTGTTCTCAGAGAAAGGCACACCGGGGGTGGCAGTTTCAGCAGCCCTCACAGAAACACTATCCCTCGTGGTAATTAGAAACGCCAGCAGTCCAGCACAGATGGGTACAGACGGACAAAAAGACAACACAAGACACAGCGAGAAATGCATCATCCAAGGGGTCCAATGGGCTATCAATTTCATTTCCTTTAATTGATTAATCTAATTTGTTCTAATTGGAGAATTGGTCCTATTCTGGACAACTGGCCCGACTCTGGCAAACTCAAGGCCTGGAGATAGTCATAACAGCGGTTGAAGGGACTGTAAAAGCATTAATCTGGTGGAAATGCCATCGGGGATAACAGAACTTGTATTGCTTTTGAATAGAAGTGTGATGGATGTTGATTAGTTTAGACTTGTGGAGATTAGAACATGATAAAGTTACTTTATGAATCGTGCGGCACTAGGCAGTCTTTCTGAAGTCATAACCATAATAAAATAATTGCCAAGACCTTATCTTTGTTTGAAAGTATGATACTCTAACAAGTATGGAAATATGAAGAAACCAGGAGAGAGAGAGAGAGCGAGAGAAATGTGAGTCCTTCTGCTCTTAAGTTCGATAGAGAATAAACACGCCGCGGCTTATTGTTTCTGCAATGCAGTCGGCCCGGGCTACCCTGGAAACCTGCATAATCATTGGACATTGTCCTTAATTGGTTGTACAGGATAAAATGGAAGGTGAAGGTCACTCAGTGCACTTCTGGTTTTTGTGTAAAAATCATGCTGATTGGTTCCCATGGTTCCGGTTTTGTGTAAGAATTATGCTGATTGGTTCCAACGAATGTGCACGATTTGGCTCTCTGACCCCTCACTACTCAGAGGGCCGCAGGACGGCCCTTCAAGGGGTCCGGTGGGGCGTGGTGCAGGACACACTCGTGATGGGGATCCCCTAGGGAGAAGACCAACAACAGGGGTCATGGTCCACACACTCAGGCATGTTCCCGTACCTTCCCCACCGAGAGGTACATCGTCCCCGTCTCGGCAAGTCACGTATTGATCTATCATGCCTCACATGGCATATTATTCCCTGTGAGGAATTTAAAATTATGTTACAAATAACCTTTGCAAGACCAGTCTGCTTCGGAGTTATAATTGAGGCGGATTGGAATTCGCGGTCAATTAGATGGGAAAGGACTGCTGCGCCACCCCGCGGCATTCCCCATCATTGATCCTCGACTGGTAGTCATTTCTGGAACCAACCAGTAGCTCGGACGCTCAAAGAAATTTTTAAACCCACCCACCCACCCCTTCCGATTAATCAATAATAAATTTGTTTGCCCAATATGGCCTCCTCTTCTTTTATCCAGGGTTATGCGTTAATGGGTGTTAATTCTTTACAGAAGATGTCGCCACAGGCATGAAGATGCCTCCGGTTTAGCAATATTACATGACCTTCTTTATATAAAATGAGGTACCATGGCTAGAGCAAACTTACTGGCTGGTGGATCTCTGTGGGGAATTACCAGTCCGGGTCGTGCACGGCAGTGTGAACTACCGTGTTGCCCTCTTAGTCAAGTTGATCCCCCGCCTTTGCTGCCAGGTCAATTTATCCATGTTTGTTAGGCGAGCGAACGAAAACTGCCGAAATGGTCATCGTCTAAGTGAAGGGAAAATCGGGAATTTATATAGAACGAGTGGAGTTTTGTGTATTTTAAGATTCGAGTGCAGTTCTGGATTTGTCTCACCCTTTTTTATGACATTAGATATCATCAAATTTTAGCAAATTCATATGACATCATCTCAAATTCACTATGCCACGGCCGTGGCATAGTATTGTCACTTTACGGGGGTGATCGTTCAGTATTTTTTTCTAATGTTATTCCTATGGCTAAACTTGTACCAGGTGTGAGATAGAATAACCATAGCTGGCGGTGGAAGCGCCCACCTTCTTTCTGATAGTTTCGGGCGCTAGTACGATTATTGCCCGAGTACAATCATCACGAATACATATTGTATGATATACTTTTATATATTCCAAAGACACCAGAATCCTTCCGATAAAACCTTAGTCTGGTGGAAATAGCACTTTTTAACTAAAAGATACAGACAAGCTTAGAGATGATCATTATAATCACTAAAGGGTAATGTATTTGGGTTGGTTTTTAAAGCAGAAATACGGTGTCAACCCTCTCCCATAGCGTCAATGATGGCCCAATACCAAATGACACAAGACCCTGACAGCCATAAGCACATCATTTCCAGTATCTCCATCGTCATGCCACTCATTGAATGTACACAATACACAAAGGAAGTCTCCGGGTTACCTTCCTGACAGTTAGCAATTTCCTCCAGTGTCATCTTCAATCATCAAATTATGAATTACTATTGACTTGTAGGTCAAATGAAGGCCAGTGTCAAAGATGACTGGTGTTATGCATAAGTAATAAGGGTGGTCGCAGGTAAAACCAATATAGGCCTTTATTGGTACTATACCTGATAAATATATAACTCAAGGGTAAATTCAGAAGTATCTTGATTTACAGGTTTTACCAGAAAATAGCTGATTATTTTGAGATGCATATTGTCATGACTTTCCATAAGATGAGTATTTATTGATCCCCAATATTCACAAACAAAATGTCCCTCCGTCCCTAAAAGTATTGTTGGCATACCAATAATTCTATCACAAAAATAAAACATAATCTGATAATCTGTAGTCAATACACAAGTACCCAATATATAGTACGATTTTTAACGAAGATCTTTCTGGAAAGGGTCAAGTAGATACCCCATGAGATCTGTCTGACGGACAGATGGATCTGACGTCACAGCATGACGTCACAAAATTAAATGGGAACCTTTGTTAACAGGGACGCGGGTGAAGTAGTGTTCAATGTCCCTCAATGTAACGGATCCGGTAAATCGATCAAATTATCCGGAGACTTTATAAAAAATGTTAGATGCACCGTTACAGTGTCTGAACCCATTCCGTTTTGTTGGAAGTTCTACCAGGAAAACATCATCTCAATTTCATTACCTAAGATATATTCATTCAAATTCTATTCATATCTATACAATTATATATATTTTTATACCCTGTTGTAGCTGTACAGTGTAGCTTGGGGGAGTCGTGGAGTTCAATGTCTTTGTAAACGTACAATCTGATCTAATTTAACACTGAACGCCTTTCTTACGGACTTCTTAAAGTAATCGGATAAAGATAAACTTAATCAAGAGGAGAAGGTTACTTATCATATTCATAGAACAAAATTGATTGTGGCATTGTAAGATCAGGCCTAGATAAAATGACAACAATATGTTTCCCTAACATCAGATTTGACCCATAGAAATGGTAGACCAACCAGCGTAATGTTCGAAGAGACGTTGTATGGCTGTACTACAAAAATCCAATACAGCATATATTGTCAGAAATATCAAATGCTTGGAGATGATTTCTTTAAAATTTACACATTTTGCCCTACATGATGATACATAGAGAATACTTGTCAACGTTTTACGTTACGCATTTTTTGGTCTGATTGCATGCCCCCAAAATTAAAGAATAACGGTACGTACAAGCGGACAGTATAGAAAATGCTCCTACGATTCTCCCTGGACTCTTGGCATAACTTCGAGGGCGGGTTTTGCATGACCTTGCGATGATGGTGAACAAAAGGCGGAATATGGAGTGTGTATGAATGAGTGTTGGTCTACATAGAGGTAATTGTGTTTTAAGGGTGTATATTGTTGTAAAAAAGATCTTTTCGCTTCCGCCAACCGTTTGGTGGCGTCCGACGAGAATTTTTTTTATATTGATATTGTATATTGAATAAGATTTAGCGTGATGGGTGCCGTTCTGGAGGAGTGAATGGAGGGAGGGTGGAGTGGAGAGAAGAAGTAGATGAGGGTTCTGCCTGGACTCTTTGCATGACCTTGGGAGAGATTGGATTCAGGTTGTAGATATGGTGTGTATATGAATGAAATTGAGTGTACATATAGAAATATTAAATGATGTTTTAAAGATCCCCCGGTCATGCCGAGTCTTTTCAGATACATCAAGATGTTATTAGGCTTGAGTACATCGAAATGAACAATTTTAGAAGCCAAGTGGCTATAAAATGAAGAGGGTGAATAAAATAATAACATGAGATGGGAGCACGTCCTCGTTCAAGTCTTTTTGTTGTCTCTTGGCTCCTAGTAAATCGTGCTTACTAGGTAAATATTGAAGCGCCGAAGACAGGTGTCCCAGGCAGGTACTCCCCTGATTTTTAAAGAAGATCTTGTCGTTCGTCGCATGGAGTCAATCCAGTCTGAATTGTATTTGTTTCGAAATGTGATTAATAGTAATTGCTCTTTTCGTCAGACGGTCTACTTTACAAAAAGATAGCAAGTCTGTAATACGGTGGTATCTAGTGGACCTGTTGGAGGTGATCCCCAGGGCTCTTTGAAGGGGTTATGATTCCATCCTGGCAATCGAATAGGGCGATGGTATGTTAAATATGATATAATGAAATAGGATAGACCAAAAGACAAGTGCACCAGTACAAGTTTCCTTAAGAGGAATCCATTATACATTGGTATGTCCTACTGGAATCAGTTGCCAGCCGAAATTCATCATCACCATTACTGTTATTATTATTATTACTATTATTATTATCATTATCATCATCATCATCATCATTATTATTATTATTATTATTATTATTATTGTTATTATTATCATTATTATTATTTAGCTGACGTTTGTTGTCCAAGTTAAAGCTAGATCAAAACCCCGGCGCCCAGGATAAGTTAAAAAAGAACAGCCGCTACCATCCTTCTGGAAGCAACAAAGTAGCCCGTATATTGGTGCGGGATTCTCCTACACATGGTAGAGAAAGCCACCAAAGCCGACACACTGCGAGCTGGCTGTCAGAACGTCATGAGGTTGATAATAGCATAGGTGATCGCTATAATGTGAACTTGTATACCTGCTGCTCAAAGAAGGTCACAACTAAACTAGTTTCTTGTTTATGCAAAGGACCTTTTATGTCTTTCAAAGTTGTGCTCTTGTCGGACACCTGTGGTAGAAGCATGCAGGCCATAGTACGAAATGAACTTCACTCTTGGGTGGCATATCATGTTTTAAAACATATATGTTTATAAAACATGAAATGGCACCTCTATTAGATTATAATTGATGAAACTACTACTATGATCGTATTGTTTGATCAATCTACGCGAGCCGCTCTTATTGAGGGTTTGTAAATGTGGATTCCCCATAAGGAAGGCATGCATGTGTTCGTAACTATCAGATGTAACATTTTCCTTCATCGGTGTTGGAGACGATATTTACAAAATAATTTCGCATAAGGATTTAATGCTTGTTAAACTGAAACAGACCGAGTTGGGAATATCACACCGGATTGCATAAACAAGATGGATTACCAACAGCCATCAACACCCAACTCATCAACACCCACTCCCACCACACCGAATTACACACCCACCAACACCATCAACACTCACTAAGACAAAGGTAAATTGTCCGATGTGACTTTAAGAGCTTTTGAAAAAAACCCTTTTACTCATACTCACCACAGCTCAGCTTCTTATGAGGCTGGTTTTCTTGCATGAACGGTGGTCATGTTACAGTAATACATATGATTTTAAACATTTTGCATATATAGGAAACAACACATTGACAACCACATGGCTCCAGTCAACAAAGCGAAGTATACTTATATCCTCACGGTATGTCTCTCATCATCTATCAATCCATTCCTGTTCCTGTTGTTATAATACCTACTACATAAGTTGCTGAATTTGATTGTATCGTTTGTAAATGATATATCTCAACACGTTCTGGCCTAGGTTGAAAAACAAATGTAATGTTTGAATCTATGACCAAAAAACAATTAGAAAAAAACCAAAAACGTAACAGTCAGGATTATCAGACAAACAGGCAGCGTCTATCATTTCAACCTAAAATGCCAGTTTCCTTTAAGGGATCAATGAATTAAGTTTGTTCTTGTCATATATGTCGTAAAAGCTTTCTTTAAGTTGGCATTTTCTGAATCGCAGACTGTGACGATCCATTCCATAAATCAGGTCCATAGTAAGCTAATGAGTTTAAGAAGCTATTGTTTGTTGGAAAGCTCTGTCCCCAAAAGAAGCTTCCCTGGTTGTTCTTAACGGACTTTGTAGTGGATCCTGTTGATTGCGTCATGTGAACATATAACTTAAAACATGTGTTTCTCTTCTATTGCAGAGATAGGGGAGCTGTACATTCCAATGTAACAGATCCTTTGGGGTCCTCGGACGAGCCTTCAGTATTGTCCTAATAGCGCTTCATTTTGTAATTTCTGCAACTGATTCATTTCATTTAAACGTTAAAAGAAAGTTATAAGTCGGTACGCTCTGGAGCACTTGACGATTTATCCGTCAGCCGGATATAGAAATATGTCCTTTTTCAGGTACTGATATAAATCAGTGACAGTTCCCACAACCGGCTGCCAGTCTGTTCCTGAGGCTACATATCGTTTCTCTGCTTCCTTAACTTTTTTCTTTAAAGTTGTAGAAGATGGTGCGGATGTTTTGTTTTGAAAGGGTCGGAAGTGAGATTTTAAATGATGAGCCGTACAGATTTCAGACTCAAACTGTATATTGCTTAAGGAGATTTGAATACTAAATACGGTATTGTTCTTTCAATACAAGCTTAAGCCCGAGTCGCTGGGAAACGCTTCCGTGTACTCCAGTCTCTGATATTAAATACGAACTTGTTTTTCCCTAAATCTAAAAAGAAACCCATTTCCCATTTAAGTCCTCCCTTTCAAAGAAGTGTTTCAGCAAAGAAGTATATCCAATTCATTTTGTGGCTCATTTATCATTTTGTATTATTCCCACAAAAATAATCGAAGGGAAAATCGCAAACGAAAAATGTCGAGTCGACAGCGTTGAGTACAAACAGCCACTTGATTATTGGGACAGGAGGCACTCCCTTCCATATTTACCGCAATTAAATTTGCCTGCTCGCCACAGGAATGCACGAATAGAAGTACGATTCCCACAGGAATGGGACCTATTGGCGTGTTGCCGTGCAGGGTATGTGCGGGATTGATCGAAATAGCTGCCGTACTCTCAGCAATTCGTCTCTGTCGTAGTCCTTGGCCTAACACACAATCCTTCGTTGATTATTTGTCACGAATAACCTGTGGGGTTGACCAAGCAAATAGGTGATTGACTCCCCTACGGTATAGTGTGTTAGGTATCCCATCAGACGCTGATAAATTATACATTAGGAGAATCTGTTGGTAGTAGTATAGTATGGGCAGTGGACATCCCCGACGACTTATAGAGAATCTCGCAAGCTTGGGTTTCACTCGACTCTTTTGGGACTCGTCAGAAGGGTGGAATAATATGTCTTGGTGAGAGGTGTAGTTTTCCCTTCAATTCGTGATTCACTGGATAACAGCAAAACGTCATAATTCACGTGCATGATCCAAAAGGTCAATCCAATTCTTAAATATCCCTATCAGTATATTACTCTACTTTAAGGTTTGTTTGATAAACGCCAACGCAGCAGAAGTTGCTGCAATAATAATTTTGACTTCGTAGGGCAATATTCCACAATGGTCGAGCATTACCCTCAAAGTTTGTATCAAAGAACCAGCTTTTTATACCTTGAATATACTTTATCATATTACGATTATATTGTATTCCAATTGAGTCCTTTCCTCATCAATTACATCCGTTATGTTTCATATATATGTTCAGCTCTCGATAAATAATTCAGCAATGGCGGCGAGGAATGGTATAAAGCCTTCAACTGCCCACCCTCCAACATGCCTACCTACAAACCTACCCAACAAACTGCCTACCAACCTACCCGTCCAGCCACCTCGCGGTCGTTGCCCCATACTAGCAACCTAATAGCCTAACCGTTGCTCCTAAAATATAGCGAATCACGCCGTAATCGTATAGCTGCAAAATGGAGAATCATGGTGAGAATGTTCAGCTGATTTTAATTAAATTTATTTATCTAGTATATCTGCAGTGTCATTTAACAACTTCTGTATCTGTTGCCATGTTCTCAAAACTCTAGGACAATTAATCAGAAAATGTGTGATGGCATTTCCTGCTCGGGCAGATAGGATAATGCTTAAAGCCCATTTCTATTGGCCGACGATAACGGTGTAAATTTCTTCAGTTCTCCTAATAGTCCATTTCCATTGTGCCTCAGCAGTACTAAAGGACTCTAGACCGGTGACGGCCAATGGAAATGGGCTTTTAGGAGAACTAAAAATACCCACACCGTTTTCGAGGGCCAATGGAAACGGGCCTATAGACTGAAGTTTAGTCACCCTGGTAGCCTTAAAGCACTGTGGAAATGTTAGACCAGGATTTCTGTCAACAAGAGATATTTTGGATTTCCTGACCACTTCATGAAGTTTTCTGTTAGTATAATTTAGGATGTTCACTACCTTATCCACTCTGTCATTAACGTAAAGAGGCTGCTTGTATATCTGAGAGAAGACCATCTTCCATAACCATGGTATAGCCCTCCTTATATGGTACAGGTGTAGATAGGTAAATGTCACATTATACTTGATTCCAATATCGTGACACAATATAAATCTGTTTTCTACTAGCAAATCATTCATACAGAAGATTCCAACTATAAAGCATTGTTTTTCTAAACCGATAGATCCTAATGATTCTATTACCCGAGATTGGTTCATAGTGCCTATCTTGTACAGATATGGGAGGTTAAATATACAGCCTGGGCTATATTTTAAACAGCTGGCATTTGAACAAGATTATATGATTGATCATCCTTGTTGAAAAGGTTAACCTTATCTGTGGCTTTCACATTTTTGAGAAAAAGGTCTTATATAAATAAGAGTTATTACATATGCGGGGAATCCATTTTAGGATTGGGGTTTCATACATGGTTTCAATTGATAACAAATTCATGCCTCCTTCTTCAGTTCTTGTTCGCCTCGTTTGCTTAAAAAAATTAATTTGCCATTTGCTTAAGCTCTAGAAAGTACATCTAGATATAGCATCTCATTATCATTGCATGATACACTCATCTATCATTTCTTCTTGTAAGTATGCTGTATTGATGTCAACCTGTATATATATGTCATACAATGTATAATTGAGCAGTGAGTGCTCTGAAAAACTCACTTATGTGAGATGACACTCAATACCAATTCAAATACTAATAAAAAAAGCTCCTTGAAATTCTCGGAGAAGTGTAGATGACCGAGATGAGGTAAAGCAGCAATTAAACCAGCTGGCTGTTGACTACAGTTACTTTGCCTTTCAGAGATCCTGTTCGATCAGTTTGTGCAGATTTTCTTGTATTTCTTTAATCAATCATAGAAGTTATTGAAAAACCATATACCTTATATGCTCATAGAGCATACTTCTTTTAAAGGACGTGAGTTGGGGTCTAATCGGTGGATGCCAATACGCAATATAAAAGACTAGGATTTGTTAATCCGGACTCCCGACTTCTATGAGATAAAGGGAGAGGCAACATCCTTGGCGTGTGCCTCTGGAAAGGAAGAAAGGTGCGGTGCCCATTGTCGTTTAGACATGTTTCCGAAATTTTGTATATCGTTTTCACTCATGAAGTATAGTTTTCCCCAAAACTAAAGATTTTCAGTATGTCAAAGATGGCCCTCCATGGGAAGTCCAGTTTCAACAATGGCGCCATCTATATCCAATTATAGAACTAATAAATCCTCCCCTGTCTCATTTGTTGTGTACCAATAACGTTGTTGTATCACAATCATGTCGTAAGACGTAGGGATATCGCGTGAAAACAGCGATATTACACGATCCGATACAATATTACTGAAGGAGCAAAGTTTTTTCAGGCGGATCGCTAAAATAATCGTGAAAATGAATTTGCCATCCGAATATAGCGAACGATACCACATAAACGTGAGCAACGGCTCCCTGACCAACAACTTCCCTGTCAGGCCACCAACCTGCTCATCCAACAATTCACCCACATATTGACCTGCGCAACTGCCAAAACACCCAACCCCCCACCATACCGCCTTTCCACCAACCAGTCTACTAACCAGACAGCCTGCCCCCTATGAGCCAATCAGCAGCCTGCCTGTCTGTAGCCTGTGGGCAAATGGTCAGTGCATCATTGGCGTGCCTGTCAATGTCTTACCCGTCAGTGGCCAGCATGCCAGTTTTCTGCCTGTCAGTGGATTGCCGTTTCAGTGATAAAGTTGAGACAATGGCACGAATGCATTACCGACATTTTTACACAATCCACCGAAACGAAAATGGATCTTACATTTGATAACCCTGTTGATTGATATGTCCCAGCCTAAATTCATGTCTTAATACCAGGCACAATCCAATGTTTTCTAAATTTACAACGATGTGGGTGGATCAGACTTTATTACGCCCTGGTATTAACAAAACTAAATGCATTCTCATCACTCCAAGAAGAGCAGATCTCTACATCAAATATAGGGAGCTATGGTCTGGAGACAGCATATAGTTGATAAAGGTCCTGACTACGCCATTGCAATGCATTCCACTCTGCTGTCAAATACACAATTCGACAACGCTGTAGCCTGCCCAACACTAAAGGAAGATTCGAACTACCAATAAGAACTGGAGTTATAAAGTAGAAATACGCAGGTCCGATACAAGCAAATATAAAAGCACTTATCATACAGATGAGACTATCTTCCATATCCACTGATTTAATTGAGCTCAATTCTCCCAAACGCCCAGCCATATAGAGTAGGCCGACAAAAAGAACCGAAGACCTATTTCCATCATCTGTTAATCAACATGCTTATAAATAGGACCCCCGCGTTGAAACAAGATATATTACCAACACCCCACGACCCCGGAAAATGGTTTCGCAAATGACCTTTTTAAATAGCTGCCTTTTTGTTAATTCCGTCTTGGTTGCAAAAATGCAAATGATTTCCCCCTTTTTATGCTTGCCTTCTTCAGCTTATTGCTGGGCCTTTTCGAGTGCGATAATTTCCATTAGGCCCTTGGAAAGGGACGTCTGTAGCGTCTTGATTTCTGGGCTGATTTGATCAGGGTTTACGAATTTCTCATTACCTTGGCATGATCATGAATATAGAATAAGACAGATTTCCAACTCTTCCACTACCCTCAGCACAAATAATCGGCAATTACCGAAATGATTTGTAATTTCACCTATTAATGTTATCCAATGATTCGATCGAGGTTTTATGACACGTTTTTATGTGCGGCTATCTCCATTACTCTGCTGGTGCATCATTAGGTTCTTTTGGGCTTGAGGATGGGTCACCTGACATAACCAACGCACACTTCAACTCCCAAGGACACACCAAATGCACTCCCCTACTCTCATCACACATCAACACACCTCCACATGTTTATTCTATGGAAATTTCATGGATGATACTTATACTACATCATTTTACTAATTTATTGCAAAGTGTTAGTCACCAACTAAATACAATTCATTTTCCAAAACACATTAACTTCATTTGATATATTCATTGATAATAAAATTTGATGCCACGGATATTCTGAATATAAACCTCTGATTTAAGGCATAAAGCCCTGAAAATGCATAATCTCTATTCATGTTTATTTTCACTACCCATAATTGGTTGAGAATCACGAAGGAGGTATTCAGTTCAACGTTTTCAGGCAATTCTTAGGAGACATGACTTGTGGCAGGGGTGTTTCTATTACAGTTTAGAGCCTCAGGGAACACTGCCTATGATATTGTGCGCCTAGAAGGGTGAGAAGCTACCGAATAGACGTAATGTTCAACGACCTCCTCCTCAAGGAGTCCTTCATTCCTAAGAATAATGATCTCAGCTGCATATTTCTAATATATCAAATGTGTCTATCTAAATCTAATACACAACCTATTATAGAATAGATAAAACATCTGCTTGAGGTGAGAGGTCTGTTCATGCTACTAATGAGGTGATCTATTAAATATTACAATAGCAATGATGACGGTTACATGTTTAAATCGAATATTCCTGTTGATATTTAGGATGATGCTATATCTGCAATCTATGTCTTGAACTGCCATATTTTATTGACCAGGTAGGTAGATAAATTCCCTCTAAACATATATATAATTTTGGTGATAACCCTCCCTGTAATAACTGGTTCAAATTCAAATTAGGTTGTCCGTTCCAACTACCTATCGTTATACTCCTATCAATGCAGAACCATAGAGCAGGTTCCCCTAGAACCACAGTCTATGGCACATGTGCATGCCCTGCAATCCATCACACATACAGAAGGACCCAAAAGTAAAAATCCTATACAGACTACGACATAACGCCACTCATTGAGTGTCTAATCATGTCCTACTCCGTAAAATATGCCAATGTCAAATCTCTTCCAATTCCCAATTACTGACAGTGATTCAATAAAATTCACTGAAATATGGTTTGTGAATGAGGTGTAGCATTTCACCGCTCGCCCGTCTACCCCTCGGCATCATTTAACATGTGGATATTGCAAGATACTTTGTAATGGATATTCCTTTGGGGGGAGGGGGTCGAAAGTGCTGGAGTATAAAAGGAAAAAAGGTGAGTTAAAAAAAAAGATTTAGCGAAAAGATGAGTAGTATCAGGTGGGCCCCTCGGTAGTAACTAGGGCGTGTATGATAACAGAGAAACGGAGGAGCACCAAGTGAACTGCACCACACAAACGAGCAGGACTCATGACAACCCAACCCATCCTATCCAACTCTTCATGCAGATATTTGGTTCATATCCCTGCCTCGACACTACTCTACTCTCATAGCGGACAAAAAGGGAGGCAATGGCTCCGTTAGGAGAATGTTACAGGAGTTGACCAGAAAGGGCCCTGGCGCCAGAGCGAGCCAGAAGGCTTCTATGGCGGACCCAGCGACCGAAACTGGCATCGTGCCAGCATGGCCGCCCTTAGCGCCATCCGGCGGGCTGGTCATCAATCAAGCTGGGTTTGCCTTTTATCGTTCACTTCGTTATCGTCTTGTTTTGATTGCTAATCCGTGATGAGCACGTAATCACGGCTGGCTAACAGGATGGGCGGTATTTCGTCTACCCATGACGAGGTCCGACACGGGAGATACGTACCCAGGGGAAGGTTAGGCTACACGTGGAACATGCTCGAGCTATAGGAGCATTAGGGAACCATAGACTCGCACGCAGATTCAGCTTTACTAATTTTCGCCCATTAAAATCAGGGACTGAAATTCTGATCAGACCTTTTTCAGAAGCGGTAACCTAGATGAGATTTTTGCCAGACTTGTAACAGATTAAACTCTTAGATGATATTTCCTGCACAACTATTTATAGGCGCATGTTTCCACCGTCAAATCCCCACTTCTGTATACTACTTCTTTTTGATGTCGTTCAAAGTTTTTTCTCTCTACAATATTTATAATATGACAGAAGGATAGGATAGTGGGAGTCAATCCTTAATTCATAGTATTAAAGTGTGGGTTAGAGGTAATACGGCAGCCGATAAAAAATTGGGTGGGGAATTAGTGTGAGCAACGAAATTGAATTAACCTTGTTGGTGTGAGGGAATCGGATCTGGGCCCTGTTTTTAAGACATAAAATCGTTTATAACGACATATACTTGAGCCGTCAGTGTCCTATAGATGTGATATCTTAGAGGATCGTCCAACGATCATCGCTAAACGACCCGTTAGGCGCTTCTAGATGTGCTATAGTAACGATGATTGTAGGGAATTGAATGTGAAAACGTCGTCCAAGATGTCAGAACCAACGGCATATTTGGACATGTCATACAGGTATAAAGAGTAGTTGTAACTTTTTTTAGATGCTAAAATTTGTTGGAATTTGGGACAATTTTGCTATATATTTGGTTTACCTATTCTCAATATTTCATAATCCTCCGTTTGGTATTGGGATCGTGAGAAATATTTTCCTAAACTACCATGTTCTAGTTGACAAATGTGGGCACTGCACAACTCGGCTGCTTTTGAAAAACCTACTGCTGCGCATTCCTCAATAACCAGTTCCCTCAATAACGACGTCATGACTGAAAAATACCACGCATACTTCTATAGTTTTTCGAAGAAAATCGTTCTGAATGACATTTTCCGCGTCGCCATATAAAACGCCAGCCATCCTTTGTCGTCCAAAAATGTCGTGCATTCGCTGGACGATCTTAGGGTATCGTTGGCCGTTTTTTTCGTGGCTGAAAAACAGGGCCTTGTCCATATTCTGTAGCAATTGGCCCAATTGGTCATTTTTTTACGTTACACTCAGAACTGGGTTTGAGATATGTTCCTTATAAGATTGGGGTTGACCTAGTGACACACTTCTATTTCCATATGCATATCTACCTTGGTTACCTAAGCGTCCATATATGGAATATATGGAATGAATATTACCTAATCTGGCAACTACAGCCATATGTATATAGTAATTGCGTTCGTTTAGAATGGAAACCAACTCCAGCTGGGCAACATATAAGACCGAGTTGGTAATATGTGATAGCTTCAGGATGATCTAGACAACTATATGTGCTACCTGCCTACAAAATGTAGCCAATATATGCCGATGTTACAGCCTGACAATATGCTGAGGACCCTGTTCTCCGTCATTTTGGCTTAAGAATGCAGCCACAAGGGCACCTCCGTCCAGCCGCTGTTGAGAAATAACCTCTGTCAAAATTTGCGCTAATCATGCTAAAGCGGACCGCCGCCTATCATTTCCTTGTATTCCAACAGCATATATTCAATATTCAAATCCTCTTGGTTACTGAAATACATTTATATATACGTATATACATGTATATAAACATGTATACATGTATACATATATTTTGACATAATAAATTATATTACTATAAATCAGTGAACCGCACAGATTGTGCTATTTTTTCATGGTACACTTTGATATCATGTTATTTGTTAGGGTACCCACGTATACATAGTGATATCTATGGTATCTAACGGGTTTCTAGGGATATCGTTCTAGGCTCAACGGTCATTTTTGCAAATGAATAAAGCCGTATTTTTGTATCTATTACCTCCATCTACACCTTCGTGGTACTACCTACATAGGTATGACTAAAAACGTGACGAATGTAGATCGTCAAGCCAATAGTCATCAGGTGATGTAATGTCCATTGCAAAAGTCGTCGACCACAGAATGTACCGGAGCGATTACACCGATGACTATAAGTTTTCACAGAATCGCCGCCAATCTAGACGACTAATTCAAGCCCGCTTGAAATAGTTGCGGGCGTCAGAGCGTGACCAGTGGGCCGTTTAATAATCCAGGGTAAGGGCCGGCGTCCACCTACTACGATAGAATCGTAGACCTCCCGATATGGCACCGATACAAAATGTAAAAATCGGTGCCATATCGGGAAGGTGAAAAAATCGTAGACATATGTTTAGACAAGCCAATCCACCACGCATTGTATCGGGTTTTTATCGGTGTTTAATCGCAGAAACGTGGTCAACTGCCCCGATATTAGGTGACATTCCGACGCGATTTTGTTTTTGTATCGGGAGGTGCATCGTAGACCATATCGGAGCCATATCGTAGTAGGTGGACGCCGGGCCTTAATCATTGATAAAAATTGTCCTCTGATCGTCCTAGGGCCAATGTCCTTGTATGAGCCATTTATTGTCTTAGAGCTAGGAGAGTTCAAGGATACAATCTCATGCAGCCTTTGAAATGTCGTCGTATAAATGTAGCGTACAACTCTCCTTTGTCCTCCAAATTGTGCTAAGTAGTGTAAATTCTGCTACACCAAGGACATCTAAAGGGCTGTCGTACATTTAGCTTGTATTCAAAATACAGTCATGACAACCATAGTGAGGTGATGTATCTCAGTGAGACCTTTAATTTGAGCTACTACATGACCATATAAGTGAAATAATGAGGATTTTTTTTTGTAAATTAGAAAGCTTAAAATAAATTTTTCAGCTTGGTAAAATTATTTCGAAATCTACACCCAAAAATTGACCTAAAAATGTTTCTAGTCTAGTATGATAAGTTGCGATCTTAATTGTATTCAATGTTTTTTTTACAAAATGGCTGGTCATGATGGAAGAGAAAGGAATGTGCATCATTTAAAGGAAGAAAAGAGGCTCTGGAGGAGCTGGGGCCTGTTTAATAATCTATGATCGTACATGAAGACTATTTTCTGTACCTCTTACCAGGGTTATGATTTTATGATATTTTAGTCTGTTCGCTAAGACAGTCTTAGCAATCCATAAGGTCGTCCATAAGTGCAGAATAAAGTTGACCCAGACCATGCCTGAGTCTCTAGGGCATACAGAAAATAGGTCCTCATGTACGAGCTTATATTATTAAACGTGCCCCAGGATAATCATATGTTTATTCAGCACTTCCTATGCCATGAATAATCCAGGATATATCATACAAATTGTCCCACGTCTATGGGGACTCAGGCTTTAGGCTCGAGGGACTTATCCTTAAGAGACTTCTGCGACACACTAAGGACAATTTCCAAGACGGATTTGACTGTACACCTGCCCTAATCGTAGTCGTTTAGTTAATATCGTTCTTAGTTTTAAAAACACCTCCCAGGGATCTCATTTATGAAACAATATTTGGTGTGAATTGTCCTAGACCTCCTCAATCTTGAGTAAGATCTTATCTTCCAGCCCCACGATACATCCTGGGTTATCAAATAGGCCACAGTAGTTGTCAGGAGGTGCCGAATTGCATAATGTGATGTAACCAGACCATCTGCAGTTGCCACCCACTTTCCGTTTACATTAGACGATTTCTATTATTTCATTGCTGAAAGTCGTCAGGAGGTGCAAAATACCAGTGTCCTGTTGAATAATACAGGATATATCATCGAAATTATCCCGCATCTATGGGGCCTCAGGCTCCAGGGACTTGTCCTTGTGAGAAGATTTCCAAGACGGATTTTACTGTACACTAGGGATCTCATTTATGAAACGATATTTGACGTGGATCATTTCAGACTGCCTTTATCTTGAGTTAGATCTTATCCTCCAGCCCTATGATATATCCTGGATTATTGGATGGATAGGTGTTTATCCTACCCCTCATATAAATCTCCATAAACTTAACATGGTGTGACTGTATGCCACGGTTATGGCATAAAATATCTATATGCCACTGGTGACATGTGATGTTAAAAACATGTAACAGGGTAGGATAAAAGCTAAACATCACTCAATTTCATATTATAGAGGAAACTCATGAAAGTTCAGGGTCAGAGCTCGTATCCCATAGAGTTTGAATCGCGTAGTAATTCACAAGGCGATTCAAACGAGATGGGATCGAGCTTATACCCTAAACTTGAATGGGTTTCTGAATTTATCTCACCCTTCACATTGACAAATTGTCTAACATTTGTGACATAATCCCCCATTGGATATTTTTCCTAAATATCTCATGGGCGTTGGATACGAGTTCCCAATGTTAAGTTTATGGAGAAAAAATATCTGGGGTGAGATAAAATTGTTTATATGCCATTCGTTGTCTTCCCCTACAAATATCACCCAGCTCCGCTTCGTGATATCATGCCGCGAAGACAACTCATGCCATATAAACAATCATATGAAATTTTGTGATGTTTCATGATATTATCGCAGTCTGGTCAGGTCGGCTACTCACTGTGCTCGTCTAAGGCCTCGTGCAGTACCATGACCTGCTCGTCCTGCGATAAACACTCACACTTTTTTCCCTCGCTAAGTTTCTACTAAATATCTATTAGAACTTCTTTTGAAGGAGGCCATGGTTATCGTTGGAGCAAATCACTTTCGAGCACAAGGACTAAAACTCGCGCCTCCCCGACGGGGAATTGAACCCCGGTCTTCCGCGTGACAGGCGGGGATACTAACCACTATACTATCGAGGACGGTGGAATCCCATCTCTGATGTTTCGAACAGAATAAGGTATGCCGAGCTACCGACTGGATTCTGTGGTTATTAGTTTGGGGAAAATGCATATTTTAGTCCACATTTACAAATTATTTGACTTAAATTTCATATAAGTTATTATCGGAATAGATCAAAGAAGAAATACCACCCTAACCGAAATACAATCTCCCGTATAATAAGGCACAATTTAACTAAGATCAATACGTCAGCGAAGGAGGTAATGGTAATTACACATATATAGACTGATGGAGACTCAAGTGGATTTCTAATCATTGAAGGTTTTATTAAATGATAAAGCTTATGTATAGTAGTTTGGGTACGAACGAATCAGCAGGTTAGGGGTCGCGATGTGATAAAAGAATCAGGTTCAAACAGATAGTATATCGAAGCGGCAAATGCTGAAAAGGTAGACCCTCTACAGGATTCTATTTGATCCCCGATTACAGACGCCTGACAGGATAAAGGGTTTCAAAAAGGCAGAAGACGTTAAACTGGCGTAATCTGTACAACGTACCCCGTACACTGCCAGATTGACCAGTCGAGAACCAGAAGTTGCCAAACTAGCTTCGAATCTCTAGAGCATCATCTTTTTTTTTTTTTCAACTTTCTTTATTGAATCCATTGAGTACATTCTTTGTTTTCCTTTGTGAGTTACATTCAGATCAAGACAGATTGGAGACAATAAAGGGGGCATTGCCTCAACTATAAAAGTTGATTTTCATGGCTTTGCCCTATCTTTTGTACATCTTATATTACATTGCTAACCTGGAATTTATATTATATCTTATTACACCAACTTATATTGTCCGATAGTGTAAAATGTTATACAGAGGGGTAAAACAGTCATTACTGTAGATTAAACCATGTATCTCCAATGAAAGTTCTGAAACAAGATTGGAATAAGCACCTATTAAAATGGTGTTGTTATGTCACGTGGGAATGCTTTCCAATGTCAATTGTATTACATATTCATTCATGTTGAGACTTGAACATATAAAAGCACCGAACGACCCATTAATGTACAGGACATTTGTACAAGGTAAATAAAAGAATATTCACTATTGTATTCAGTGCATGCCTGACAATAACAATTACCTTTTCAGTAGCTGTTCCGGTAACTGGACCGATGGCACCACGGACCGATGGCACCTGGACTGATGGCACCACTTGCCTAGACTGATGGCACCACCTCATTTTTTACCTGGACATGGGAACCACTTGATAGATATATTATTTATGTGCAATAGTCCTGTAATATCAGCGTTTTCAGTTTAGTTTCGAGAGATTTTTTCTGGTTTCTGAATTTTTTTATTGGTCTTCAGGAGACCACCGCTGCTACCGCGACTCGTACCGAGGCGGCCGCTACCGGTACCGAGGCGGGTGCCGCCGGCACCGAGGTGGCCACGGCCGGGGCTATGGGGGAGTCTTAATTAAGCGATATATAAACCTCTGTTCTTATAACTAGGTATCTTCTTATAACTGTTAATGCTAAAGGTCAGTGGTAAGTCAGGGGTAAGTCAGGGTGGCCGGCCGAGACCCCCGACTGCCGATGCCGAGGGGCCCGGAGCCGTTTTTTTTTTATTTGTTTCAAAAAAATCATATAAATTCTTCTTTATGTGAATATAATATACTCGGAAGTTGAAAAGTGGTGTTCACAACATAATCTCGGACTAATACTTACTTAGACTAATAACCATTAGTCTAAGTGAGTGGTACCATCAGTCTAGGTAGTGGTGCCATCGGTCTAGGAAAAATGTTGCCATCGGTCCGAAGAGGTGCCATCAGTCCAGGTGCCATCGGTCCGTGGTGCCATCGGTCCAGTAATCGCTGTTCCATATCTCGTGTTATAGATACTATCACCTATCAGAATAGTCAGCATACCGCAATATGACACATAAATAGTAAATTTGAAATTGACAATATTAACATAGTTTCCTTTTATACATGCTGTTGTCTGTAACTGATATACATCACTGATAGTAACATATTTGTGTTGTAATAGAGAAGATACAAGGTTATTGAACTTTAAGGGGTTTGCGGGGGAGGTGAGTGTGGATATAACTATACACGGTAAATATTGGGGATTAAATTGGTGCGTCATACCTTGTGCTAAATCCAACTTTCATCAGCCAATAGGACTCAATCTACGCCTTCAACTGTTATGGCACTCGACACGCTTCGAATTCTGGACACTTGTTTACTAATTAGAACGTTTCGGGTATCTGGATGTACCATATTCAATATATTTCGATTGCGATCAATAATACGGTAATCAGGGAATACGGTTCCATAAGACTGATAAAATTTACTATAGTGATCACCAGCTAGAAATAAGGATTAAAACGCGTGTCACCCACTACAGGGTCTTGGCAGGGTCAAATTGCTTATGATGGTGGTAGAAAAATTCAATTATGATACAATTATGATACATATTTGGAGATGTCCTGGTTTATTTGTCAATGTATGCTTTGCATTTTTCACTTGTCTCTTACTCTACAAAGTAAGGATTCGAAAGATGCCACCTTTTTCCCAAAAAATGTTATACTTTTTCTAGCTAGGTACCTATGTACAGAGGTACATATGGATGTTTCCTAGTAAAGTAACAAGTTTTTTGCCTCTACAGGCCACTCTGACTTTCACAGACACTGGGTTATGTGTAGGGGGAAGAACCACCACTTAGTGTGGAACGTCCCAAACTTCTTTTACGGTTTTGGTTCAGGGATGGGTGTTCATGCCAAAGCCATTTGGTATTTCTAAAACCATTTGTTTTATATGGTAGAGACGTTGGGGAGTCTGTTGGTGGGTTTCACTGGTGGTAACAAGTTTGGTGCCTCTGGATGTAGTATTAACTGTGGACATAGCAAACTGTTCATGGGCCCAAGTTTTGGGGAAACATCCAGGTGGTGTAAGAAATTGCTCCTTTGCTATCCAAAATTATTTGTTTCGTATAGTAGAGATGTTGGGAAGTCTGTTGGTGGGTTTTACTGGTGGTTCTGAGTGAATTAACTTTGCTCTTTTGAAAATTCAGCTTGTGTTTGTTTACGACCCCTACCACCACCCAACAGGCTCCGCAAATTCAAATTACGGACAACCTGAAGGTTGGAGACAGTCCTAGTGTGTACATATACATGTTTCCTACAAACGTAATAAGTTTGGTGTCTCTGCATATAATATCAACTGTGATACAAGCGTTTCTATGTGGACATAGGATACTTGTCCCGGGCGCAAGGTTTTGGGGAACTTAGATGGGTTCTATGAGCCATATAGCACAGTATGATATTGATACTAGTAACTTCTGATATTTGTATCCTTGTACAGTAGGAATGTATAGATTTGTGAAGAAGTGCGTATTTTCCAAATTAGATGGGTTATGGCTAGTGTAGACTAATTCAAAAAAATGTTATTCACTTTATGATGCTTAAATTCAATTTTTCTGAAATGTGAGTAAAAGTGTTTCATATGATAGACATAGTAGTATTCATAGAAACTCAGAGAAATTTAGTACACATATTAGTCCAGTATTAATGCTATCATTACTGTGAATCCTGCTTTTGTACTCTGAATAGAACGCACTAGACAGTATTTCCAGTGACAGCATGTTTCTAATCTTTTAGGCGTTCCTTAGGAAAAATCAACTTTTTCTGTAACAAGTGTAAAAACTGAACCGCTTGGATAAAAGTCAGTATAGTTTGTAGCTACATACAGTTGAGATGTTGCTCTAAAGGAAATAAAGTTTGTTTAATAGATTATTTGAAACTTTTTAAATCTTGTTTTGTGTTGGCTCAGAAGTCTAAATTGTACAGTTTGAGAAAATCTTACCCATAACCACTCTAAGCACTGTGTATGGTTCACTGTATGTTAAGTGTACGGCTGTACATGTGATTAGTATAGGGTGAGGCTGATGTACACAACTACACAACATTGCAAATTGCTAGAGTGAGTATAATAAGTTATATCTTATGGTTATAGATATAGTTTGGACCATTACCTTGTATAACTGTGTAGAAGCACGCCTGTCTATGTATCTGGGTCTATGGTTGTAGCTATGGCTCTGTGAACACATGTGTGTCTCTGACACAGAATGTCAACCTGTGTAATATTATGTGTGTATACTGTATCTGTGTGACTGTGTATTTGTGTCTGTTTATCACTCAGCTTAGGTTATGTTCCACCACTTCTCACACGAAATAGAATAGTTGCACTCACAGGAAGCCCATGTTCTCCCAGGGCTACCTTTCCGTGGCCCACTTCTGACTTGTTGGAATCCCTAAATATAAATGATCAGGAGACACACTGCACGAAACTAACCACTTTACATATATATGCGAACGGCGTGTATAGGTATGCTTTTGCGTATACAAGGTCGTCATATTCCCCGTGTGTATACGCCTCACCTGTAGGCGTATATAAGCGTCCATGGCGCGGTCTTATATATGTCATATATATGCCTGATTCTGCACCACTATGAGAAAACGTGGTTACTGAGCCCGTACAGGTGGCTGTTCGAGGTCATTTGATGAAAAAATACGGCCCGATGCCGCAGGCTAGAGGGCCATATTTTTTCATCAAATGACCGAGAACGGACACCGTACGGGCTCAGTCACTACGTCTTCTTATTACTATACACCTCCTACTCGTTGTTTTATTAACTTTTCTGCACCTCATAAAGCAACTGCTATTCACTACGGCCCGCTGCCACAGCGGGCGCGAACATTATTTATACTACACCCCCAGCAGCGGCAGTATTTCATACATGTTCGGCCATAGGTATATAGTAATATCCAATTGTTCCGATCTCTGCCACTTGGGGACACCACTGGTAGTATATTTCATTTTCCATCAACCATCCAAGTCTGTATTACATGAAAAATACAATCTTATATTACCAATTTATTTTATAAAACCTTTATAAAACGTGATTGAGTATAAATTGATTAATTACAAATAAAGGACCCCTGCATTATGTTGGTTTATTTACTGTTTTTCTAATAGATTTGACCTTAAAACACCATGCCTAAGTGTGGTCAGTCTTGGCCTACCATATAAGGGCCCTCTTCAAGGTTATAGTTGACCACTGAAATCATCTTACCCCCATGTGAATGCGGCCGCACACGTGTGAATGTGGCCGCACACATGTGGATGCGGCCACACACGTGTGAATGCGCCCGCCGGGCCCCCGCCGGTCACCCACTGCAACGTCTACACCTCCGACGACACCTCTCGACACTTGAAGCCCTCGCACACGACCCCCGCCTCCCTTCAGTGTGTGTATATCACCTATACCTCTACCAGCGGCGGAGTCGGAGTCAGCGTTGGCGTCGTCAGTGATGGTGCAACCTCTACCATCATGCATGAGTGCGGGGATGGTGGCGGGTCACAAATCTTTTTCTCTTTTTTTATTATCATGTATACGCCCGGTGTATACATGTTGCACAGAGGATATTTCCTCTTGTATGCGCCAGGTGTGAAATACAGCAAAGTCGCGTCCGTCTACATAAGAAAACAGTCTCGTATACGCCTCATTTCCAGCCGATACGTACACTTCCGCGATTGCGCATGTATGAATAAAGGCGTTAGTTTCGTGCAGTGACACCCTCCCACATGGCTGATATGTACCCCATGATTGGCCCTGCCGACCTGATTGGTTGTGACTGCTGCTACACACACTGGCCTGTTTTCTCAAAGTGTGAGGGTGGGTCTATATTTCTAATGAAGTTATTATCAACACTAATTTCTGTAGCTCATCTTTAATGTATTACCTAAATTGTGCTTATTATAGGTGAATCATCATTGACATTTGAGGTAATTGCCATGCGATACATCAAATGTCTAGATTGATGGTGGATATGTCAGAAGACGTGAAGTGCCATAGCGAAAGCTATAGATCAGGCCATAACGAAAATTTCTGATCTAAGGCCACTAAAAAAAAATATATATATATATGAACCTTGAAAGAAATTATGAAAGGTATATGTATTTAGTATCAAATTAAAGCTCCTGATGTCAGGGATGCATTTAATGTATAGCCAGTAAAAATTTGGAAACCCCGCGTAAGCAGACACCCCGCGTAAGCAGGCACTTTGTCCCGGATCGGAGGGTGTTCGCTTTTGCAGGGTTTTACTGTATATCTGCCATCTTTGATACAGCAAAAAAAAAAAAGCAAAAAAAAAAGCACCCTCGTCATAATTTTCATGGCTTGGTGATGAGAAACAATTTTTTTTTTTAGTGGCCTAATAGGATAGATTATTATGAGCTAAATGTCATCTTATAGGTAGTACAGCGAAATATGATCTACTAATCATGCTCTCTAAGATTTAATTTCCAAATTGATGGGATATCTGGCTTCCGGTTATCTGGGTGAAATCAAGACGGGCGTCACTACCCATGGGCATTGACCTATTCTCACGGACACGACACATGGGTCACCATGCTAGTCTGTAAGTTTTGGTATCTCAAGGTATCGTTAACTGCATAGGAGCTAAGGGATGAGCCCACCGGTCTGCTCCCATCATGGATTAGACAGATCTATGGGACCGCCACTTGAGCCAATACAATCAATGGTTGTTTGTCAGATACCACATACCTGCCATTGTCAATCTCCTCCTGGATCTGCTTTTGCACCGCCTGTCTGTTCTCCTTGCTTACCGCAGATGTATGGTTAGGCTGAGATGCTTTCGCCTGTTTGTGCTCAAGCTAAAATCCTTGATTCACTTCTTGAAAAATGAAATCTCTGTCCACATCTTCTGCTAGTATCCATTTCTCTGATGCCTCTGGCCATAGCGCTCCATCCCTCATCGGCACTCGCTACGTCCTATCCTAGGCAGACTTATGATGGAACTTACATCTATCCTCATATGGCAACCCCCCCCCCCCCTGTATTTGCATAAATCTTACATAGCTCCTCTGGATTGTGCTTTACAGCCTTTTGTTGTTCTTTACCTGTTGTTTGTTCTGTGGTTGCTGGGGGCGCTTAGAGGTCAGAGCTAAGGCTCCTATAGATTGATTGATAGCACCTCAAAGTCTGCGAAATTTTCGCTGTATAATGCCTCTGTAATTTTCCTTTTCAGGCCAACACTTTTCACCTATGCAGTGAAATCAAAGTCGGATGCTTATTCAAATTCACTGTCACCATTCTTGTCTACCATGATGCTGCATAAAGTTGTACCTGGAGTTTTCCGGTTAAGCATGCTGGCTGCGCGGGTGTGGGTTGGCAAGTGCCTGGTCCCACGTGGCTGCTTCCTCTGGTCACATGGTCTTACCTAGTCACGCCTGGTGACCTCCATCAGGCGCCCACTGACATTTCTAATTTAAACTTAAATATCACCCAAAAAAATCAGAATTCAGACTCCTTTTTGCCTTTTCTTTTTGCCAGGTGGCATGACTAGTATTTGACAATTCAATTGCATCAGTGTGAGATTCAGTACAACGAATCGGTTGCAGTTGGAGTAATAAAACATGGTCGACCGGCGTTTATGTGCTCATAAAATATGTTTTTACTGCATTTATATAGTACAAAAGTGATCCACATCTTCCATACCCTCGTCGTCTTTCATACCCTTTAACACCACTTGTTAAACGTGAATAGTCTTTTCTCGTCAGATAGCTCGTTGATCAGTGGCATGATCCCTGGTCGATTCTTTCACCAGGACCAACGATTTTTGAACGGGGCCCTAGACCTAGAACCTTACAGGTGTTTCCATGTTCCACGGGAATTTTCACCATGCTTTGTCAAACTATGTACACTGATCTCAAATTGACGAAGACCAAAAATAGTTACAATATACATGAAGATGATGAATTGGGAACATGCAAGCAGCTTTTACTGTGTTCACAGAGGATAAAATGATTCTCAAGACTTTCGCTGGAAGGATTTGAAGATCGGCCCTTCTTCCTCTACAAGGATGCAATGCTCACATTCCTCCCACCCATCAATGAATTGGCCAGCGAAGTAGTAACAGGGAAGCGGGAAGTCACCATGGGATGAACATTACCCCAGTCCAACTAGGAGCGTGTATGTAGGCGGCGCGCTGGTAAGAGTCAGAACCCTCAAGACCAGTTAGCAAAGGAGGGATCAAGGGAAATGAAGAGTCAGGACCTCTCCTGGTTGGAAAGGTAGACAGCAAAGAAAAGTAAGATCTGTGCATGGCTGAATTTCTAAGACAGTGATGAAATGACTAAAAATATACGTAATTAGTCAAACCAATTTCTGTGCTAGACTAACAAATTCCGAACGTCGGAAAGTATCAGCCAGTATTGAGAAAGAGTAAAATAGTTTGTTCAGATATCCTTAACGTGTATTGAAATACTTTATGTAAGGAAATACAACCCTTATCGGTTTGTATGAAACATATAGTGGGAAGACATAAACTGTTTCTTGTAGCTTTATCCTATAAATACCAGCGATGGATTGTCAAGCCCAATACTATTCCAATCAAAAGCTACTACGGATAGTCATATAACACAGATGGACGTTCACATGTAAAACATTCATCTGGAAAGACTTGGTGGAGTTAAGCAATACATATGGTTGAAATACTTATGAACACCATATACTGATTTATGGTAATTGATTAAAAAATGACAGAACTTCGTATACATGTACTTGAATCTGATAGAATCAATTATCAATGCGATTTCTATATTCTCCCACCTATTGCTCCCCGATACCTCATAAATAATAACACTCCGTTGGTTCTGCACATTAGCAACATCGATTTTGTTTTCTTTTTTATATTTCTGCACGGATGGCATTTCTGTGTTAGACTGGATGGCACTGCCATTAGCAGAATCTTCTCTTCTTCATCTTCTTCACCTGCGACCCCTATTTCCATCTTTCGTTCACGGAAATGTTAAGTGTTCACAATGTCAGGGAGACAAGGTGTTGTCTCTGGGAACCAAAGTCTCTCACCCAGAGTGGCCCCGACTAAGAATAAATAACAGTTAAACGGCCTGGACCGGGCAGCCCAGGGGAACTTGTCTTGTTAAAAATAAGAGGAGTGCAATCCTACTTGTTGTAAGAAAGCACGTCAAACACTTAACCAACTGGCATATTCCCACATGGTGGATGAAAACACGGGGCGATTTGACATGATTGCTACTCTCCAGTTAAGCGTCTGGCATCGGCTTAAGTTAAAAGCCTCAGGTCCCTGATCACCAATAGGTTTCTGAAGTTTCAGAGACATTCCTGGGATAACATATCGCCCGAATTCACATTGCACCGACACATTCGCTGTCTGTATAGCTCGTCAATGCATCTATACCTGCTATCCATACCGTCCTCAAAAACCTTCTGAACGACAGAGTAACGTTTGATGGCAATCGGATAGCATATATATATATATATATACAAAATCTTGTAAGACGAGTATACATCTTACAATTTATAACTCTAATGGACTATTTCCCTGGAATGAGGTAATGAGTTGGACCGGTTGATAAGGCGACCGGTAAGCAACCTCTTGAATTAGGTTATTAGAAAAACTCAAATACATATTTACAATGGGGATGTGATATATCGATATACATGTACCGAGTGGCGAGTGGAGAGATGATTTATGGATTCACACCTGCGCAGCGGGTTCATCCGGTGGATCTGACATCCGGGTTGAGATTCTTACTGAGGACACCTTTACTTCTACCAACACAAAGGGGCGGGAGGCAGAGGGGGGAGAGGATATTTCCTCTCATATACGCCGGGTGTGAAATACAGCCAAGACGCGTCCGTATATAAGGACTGGGCGTATATATATACATATATATGAAAACAAGTCAATATTCAGCCACTACATGCACTTCCGCGATGGTGTATTTATGAATAAAATAGTGGTTTTCGTGCAGTGTGAGTAGTACATCCTTAAGCCGCTCACCCGCACCAACCCCAGCAAGATAGGACACAAGCCCACCCAGATGGAGGACAACTATGCCCCCAGGCTATTTGTACCAACATCATTTCACCATAAATTATCTTGAATTGTTATAATGATATCACCAAGGTCACTCATTAGCACATACCTTACATAATACTTGCCATTAGGGGGGAGCACCAGATTTATATTCACATACCATAACAAGCACATCCAATCATCTGTATCCTATCACCATAACTACTAGAGGAAGTAACACTTTCTCTTAAGATTGATACAACCCCTAGTGTCAACTAAGGCAAACCAATTCAAAATTAAAATCAAATTTATCGAAACGATGGTTTCTTGAATACCTTCACCAATTACTGATGAAATCAGTCTACCTGTAATTCATCTGTTCTTATTAATAAATGAGTTTTGATTACATCGGAATGAGTCTAGTTTTGTTTGATTAAAGCTCACCATACATATTTTGTATTAGTTCCCCGAAATCGTCATGGGAGTTGTATTTGAACTAGTAATAAAAACTCCTTATGCTAAGAGTAATGATAAAATGATATTCTATTCAATATAGATCAGCCCCGCTCCGTTTACCTGTTCTCCAACTCTACCAGCTGCATCTCATTATGTTCATTTTCTTAATCTACAGTTGTTACCAATACATGGGCGTTGGCTCCGTCTGTTTTGTAATAAGGTCGATCTAGATGTGTCAGCTGTCATACAGTTATCAGTTCTGTATGATTTTCACTAAAAAATATATACCCATCCCTCAATAAGCAGAGAGACCATATTGTGAATGAGGACTTCTCGAGTGCCGAGCGCCTGTCCTCTCCACTATATAGTGCGTTTGTAACCTGTACTGTACCTGTTGCCAGTTCCTGTCTGATATTTCATCCTGTGCTAATTTTCTGTTTTTGTTTTATAGCACTATTTCACATGTCGTTCTCTGTATGCAGTGTATGTGAAATATCCTCTGCCTGGAGTTTGTCAAACTCTTGTCGAGTCAATTATCATGCGAGCAGATAAATCACGTACACCTACCTCAAAATAGTACTGTGGTATCAGACTCAGAACCCAAAGAATAACATTATTTTCAATGCACATGAATCAAACTCAATGGACTTCACATTGATACTGACTATAGTAGTCAGTGGGCCAATTCCCTGAAATCCTATAATTTAAGGAGTTTCGTTCCATGGAAGTATAGCAGCAATTTTATTGTATCAAAAGAAAGCTAAGACTTTGGCCATTACAGATATTGTAGCCATTTTTCTGTAAATTTGTCCATTTGACCTTTTATTAGAGCTTAAAGGTTTAAGGTCATCAAATTTCAGAGGGTTTTGAAATTGAAACATATTTTGTCATTTCTCCAAGAGTATTAAGTTGATTTCTTAGACATAAATTTGATTGATATATTGAAATACCATAGAGTCACCAGCTTATGTCATCATCTTGATTTTGATCAAGGTCAAGGTCACCAAATGGAGCCCTGATGAGGGACTACAGGTAGTCCCTCCACCCCAATGTGCCCAGCTGAGCTTCAACAGGCCTTATATACACCTGTGGAGCCGCACTGGGCATGTGCAGAACTCTGCTGGGTCCCCAGCTGTAGTCCCATGTAAGTCTGGTACCCAGCTGACCAGTTGGCTATGCTGGGACCTTCCTTACCCATGCAAAACCAGTTCATATTCTTGGTACCAGCCAGGTGGCCAGATACCCATTTAGACTGGTTCCAACACCATGTCCGAAATAGCAAGCGGCTTGTGACCTCACAGATGTCTTGCAGCAGGCTCAAAAGACCCACCAGGCAGCTACCTGGTGCACTCAGCCACCGCTAGACTTGGAGAGGCGTAGTGGGCGTGCCTGTGACCAAGTAGACTTGCCACTGGACCCCTACAATAGCCCACTGATGTTGAAACATATTTCGTCACATCTTTAAGAATATTTCACTGATCTCTTAAATATTTGACACAAAGATTTATATTCCACGGTACTCTAAGATTCTACAATAATCAAACATTTTTTCAACGTCAAGTTCACTAAAAGGAATGTTTTTTTCATAGTAGTAGTTTCTATAAATTCGCTTAAAATACCTGTAATTTAACTTGCATCACATATTTCTAAAAATGATATCAGTACCTCACAATGTTGTGATATTGTCTTCCCATCATGCATCATCTAGTTCTTCATTTACCCTTTTCCTTGCAACAGTATACTTACGAAAAATCTGTCAGTCCGATTGTTGACTGCTAATTGTCTAGTCTTTTTGTATTCCTATCCTGAGATGGATAATGCGGAAGGTTACATGTAACTTCCCCTACACCACCTCCCCACCTCCTCCTTCATCCTTTCGCCTCCCACCTCTCGGCACCCCTTCCTTACGGTCAATGCGCCCCTCTCCTTTCCTTTTGCCCTTGCTACTCCTATAACTCATCAAACCTTACTTCTATTGACCCCTCATCTAACCGCAATTCTCGTTCGTCTTGGTGTTATTTCGGGGTACACCTTCACCGACTCACCCGCGGGGCCCTTCCCTCACATCACCTTCAACATCCTAATCACATCTCCCCCTCAACACCCCGCCCTCCACATAGGACGAGACCACATATTCCTCTTTTTATAAGAATTCCTCGTTATAAGCCCAATAATCTTCCTTTTCTTATTCATGACCAACTATGGAGACCCAGGGGCTTTCCTATCCTCACATTGATTGGTGCACCCCCGACGTGACCAACGTGGCCAGCGTGACGACGCGACTCTAACTCCTACCCGTCCACCCAACGGGTATAGAGAAAGCTCGACTCGTTGATCCACCTCATCCTCGAGGCCTCGCCTGTGGGCGACTCACCATGGAGCTCCGGCTCACCCACAGGTCACTCCACCTCGTCCTCCGTCATGCGACCTCGGGCCTACGTGCTGGCTACCTCCTCTCCTTCACCACCAAATCCAAAGTATACCAAAATATATTAAATTAAATTTCTAATAGACATATACTCATTTACGATTATCTATATCTATTGAAAATTATAGGTGAAAGTGTTATGTTGAAGCATATAGAGCAGCTTTTGTCAATAAGATGGATACATCCCAGTAGTTATGCGATGTGATGATGATTCCACATTTTGAACACACTATCATGACATTGAACATCAACCAAAATGCATATCTGGTGGCTATTATGTTGCAACCACTACAAATGCCTAGGGATCACCATAGACAGTTAAGGTCCTTATGTCGGCATTTCTACTCACTGGCGACTATGGACTACCTTCAATTACCTCGCTAGACTGCAATCGCTCATCCATTAAGCTATTTTGATAAAATATCTCTAACATTACCTCTCTTTCTGCGTTAGTTATCGCCATTCTCCAACGGACTCCATAAGGAAAGTTACCTCCCACCCAGCCTACAGATACCTTTTACTCACATATTCATCCCTCCTCTGTGGAGTTTACTCTTAGTTAAGGTTACCTTGTGTTAATATCCATATCACGTGATTTTCTATATATATTAACTTTATCAGTAACGTCAATAGCTCACTAAATCTCGCTATTCTGCAAACCCCTATTTGCCTTAATTATTATAAATGCGAGCGAATCAACATAACTTGCACCATCGCATGGGAATACAACTATTGGTCAATCAGTTCTTCGCATAATAAAATATGTGTAACATAAGTAGCCTGTGATATAGTGTTTAATGAATGTTATCCATGAATAGAATAATTCATGTAAATTTAATGGGTTGCCTTGGGATTTCTATATTCCACATTATGATATAATCCTTTTAAAAACGAAAGTGATATAATGGAACAATATTCTCTCACAATATCTCTATCCAGAAAGTTATCACTGAGTCATGTCTATGAAATGATAACAGGATTTGGAGCTCTGAATCCAAATAATAACTGAAGATACAAAATAGCAGTGCAAAAATAAATGTAATTTAATGCCAAACGACTTGAGTAAATCAACTAGCCTGTCCGCCTGATATACTGTCACCAAACATATATACTGCCGGCTTACAGTTCTGAGATGTCGTGGTTGTCATCCCGTACCCTCCCGCAACAGACAAACCCGCCGCAAATACTAATAAATACAACACAAACATAGAAAGATATCCCTCTCTTGGGAGGTGGACGGAAATCTCCGCTGTTTGTGGCATGTGCACGGTCATAATGCGACTCGGAGATCGGGTTGATCCTGACCGATAGAGAGCGTGGAGGCTCGAAATGCTCAGAGCTGCTCGAAGGCGAACAGAAGGCTCACCCGAGACGGCGACAGGAGGGGCCGGGAGCTGAGAGCCGAGAGGAGAGGTGGGTGTAGAAAGACGGAGCAGGTGAGAGTATGTGGAAGGGATACAGGGTGGCAGATGCCTCCCCAACCTCCCTCATGTACCCCACTAGAGGGAGCTATATCTGAGCTGCTCATAGACGACAAAATACAAAAGAGTGACGTCAACGGATAGGAAACAAGATATCGATACCCATAGAATGCTATCAACAGGAGAGACATCCTGAAAGAGATGGAGCCATCAAATAGAGGTAGGGGATGGACAATGAGGTATACTGCGGTCAATATGCACAGTCGTCTTTGGCTTTATTTATCATTCCTCTCTTTTTATATGAACAGTTCATAGATGGAACGTGAGAATTGGATCTAGACGTCAATTCAGTATCAATGCCCGAGTTGACATAAAAGAACTAGGTCGTGAAAGTAAGTCCCCCAACGCATAAATGATCACTTTGTCAAGTAAATAAGCTGCTCGGCAAAGAATTTCCTTCCGGAGTTCAATGGGGCATAATAAAAGGCAACCTTATTGTGCACATTGAATAAAGATGACGGGCCTCTGCAGATGCGGGATTCGCATCAAAAAAGTCTTCTCTTTACATCAAGGTATCAGTTCTTCTATATCATACAGCCAATATTTTGAGTCCAAAGTAGATTCCTCATTGAGACTTTAGATTTTGCACGAAAGTTGGTTGTAGCCAAAATAGACTCCATCAATAATATATTCCGTTCAGATTCAGCTTATCTACAATATGTTCCTGTATTGCCTCTCTTTGAAAGATCTCATGTTAGGCTTCAAGTGATTATTGAATGGACCGGATATATCTGGATGTAAGTTCCTGATTGGAACCGCGCCCACGTTGCAATATAATTTACATAATTGTGGGTTCATTCTTTCCTTTTGGAGTAGATGCCAGGAATATACCGTTACTTGTACGTTGTAACATATATATATATATATATATATATATATATATATATATATATATATATATATTACATTGGTATCCTGTTGATGTATGCTATATAAGCAAAGTGATTATTGAATGGACCGGATATATCTGGATGTAAGTTCCTGATTGGAACCGCGCCCACGTTGCAATATAATTTACATAATTGTGGGTTCATTCTTTCCTTTTGGAGTAGATGCCAGGAATATACCGTTACTTGTACGTTGTAACATATATATATGTGGATCATAAAGACTAGTCTTTATGGACATATAAAACAGTAGTCCAGTAAAGTCTCACCAGGGGACCACGGCGTTCATGGACCAGGGACCAACAACTCAGGAACCTGACACCAGAGGGCATCAGATACCAGACCATAAAAGGACGGGCAGGACCAGGGATCGACCTCACTCTACAGGGATCCGCCACCGCCGACCCACCACGCTTCAGATTTTTTTCTCGACTTTGGTCGACTTTTTCATTGACTTTTGTCCGTTTTTGGTATACCTTTGGGTTACCATGCGCAAGTGTGACACTTGTGGCTTGGACTACGATCGTCGGTCACATAGAGAAGGCTGTCCCACCTGTAAATTTAAGGAGTTACAGAGGACTTCTACACAAAGTACGGAGGTGGAATTGGGAGCGGTTGGAGACAGGGCAGAGGGCGGTGGCGGATCCCCGTGGCAAAAGCCCCCTTGGGTGAGTAACCTTTTGTTAGAACATAGCAAACTAAAGAAGGAGGTCTCCTCTATTAAGTCTGATATACAGGTGTTATGTTCCAGTTTTCGAGACTTTGAGTTGAGAAACAGTTCCGAGGAAGGTGCCGGCCAGTCTGAAAGGGTGCCACGTGGTAGCGATAGTGCAATGCCCAGCGCATTCAACCATGAAATTGCCGGTCAAGCCTCATTGCCTCGGGGGTTACAAACCAACCCTAGTTTAAGACCTGTTTATCCTAATGCAAAAATTTTTCTTCCACCGCACGTGCAGGGAAATGCATCAAGTTGCACCGGCACACATGCCTGTTCAGAAAAGGTAAAACGTAAGTCCAAGTTCTTTTCACTTACTCCTTTTCTACCTCCTAGTTAAATTATCTTTCTGCCCTATGGGTTTTTCATAAAATAAATGGGTTCGATCACGTTCCAGTTGATCATTTCCAGATTAAAACGACTTTAATGGGAATTAAAAGAACCATTGGTTATACTGTAAAACAAGCAAGACCAATTCAAAAGATTGAATTATTAATGATATATTTCTCATTGAATTTGTTTATAATGGAAGATATGGCTTTTTGGTTATCATGTCTTCTAGGTTTTCGTGGACTACTGAGAAAGACGAATATTCTCGAAGAAGGTTTTGCAATTTTGGTAAAAGATATTACCTTCACGAAGACACATGTTTATTTAAAAATTACGAGGTCAAAAACAATTCAATTTAATGATCGAATATTGACAATTCCATTCTCAAAGATAAAGGATTTTCCTTTTTGTGTATTTCAATTTATATCAGAATTACTACGTATGGCTTCATTTAAACCAGAAAATCATTTAATATCATTTGTTAAAAATGGGAAATTACAACAATGTTCTTATAGTTGGTTTTCCAAAAAGTTCTCTCAACTTTTGACTTTGAACGGCCTTGACAAGGCTACTTCTCATTCACTACGCAGGGGTGGTGCATCTGCTTTGCACCAGGCAGGTGTATCTCTTAGTGATATAAAAGAAATTGGAGATTGGTCAAGTTGGAGTGTTCTTTCTTACTTACAAAGAACATTAGAAAACAAGATACAGTTGGACAAACAGATTGTTGATACTCTTTTTTCCCCTTGATTTCTGTTTGGCAGGGGGTTGGCGAGTGACAATATGACAAATTATTGTAATAAAGACCCCTAATCATATTCTCAGCCAAACAGAAAGTCTTGTTATATATATATTATATTATAATATTCATTGATGATATATTCATATACTTAATCTTCTATTCTTATTATCTTCTGGAACGTACACGGTTTATGTGGATCATAAAGACTAGTCTTTATGGACATATAAAACAGTAGTCCAGTAAAGTCTCACCAGGGGACCACGGCGTTCATGGACCAGGGACCAACAACTCAGGAACCTGACACCAGAGGGCATCAGATACCAGACCATAAAAGGACGGGCAGGACCAGGGATCGACCTCACTCTACAGGGATCCGCCACCGCCGACCCACCACGCTTCAGATTTTTTTTATTATTTATTATTATTTGCCGAGTGACAATATGACAAATTATTGTAATAAAGACCCCTAATCATATTCTCAGCCAAACAGAAAGTCTTGTTATATATATATTATATTATAATATTCATTGATGATATATTCATATACTTAATCTTCTATTCTTATTATCTTCTGGAACGTACACGGTTTATATATATATATATATATATATATATATATATATATATATATATATATATATATATTACATTGGTATCCTGTTGATGTATGCTATATAAGCAAGGTAAACTTTGCGGCTCATATCCGTTAATTTCAGCTGAATTGTCAAAGGCTATTATGAAATGGGTACATCTTCGACCCTATTACATCACGTTCGAATCATAGTAGACGCTTAACAATTGGTCGTAGTTTTTTTATCACAATAGGCCCGGCCCCACTGAGTGTTCATGATTTGCGTCCATCCTCCCAAAGTTTTGAGCAGAACTAGGACCCTGCTCGTGAATTTCATAGAGTGAATTAGCAAATTAGTTATATGACATGAAAACCTTCAGAGGTCTCATTTCATCCAATGGACACGTGTTCAGCCCTTCAGGAAAACATGACTATCAACCTTACTCACTCATATTTACTGTATGGAGACATCAGGTCGTATGAAGTTGAGGAATATCAAGAAATACCTAAAGAAATATCCGCATTCGTGTACAGAGATCTCAAGAAGGAGAATGATGTACATTTAAAAGGTGAAGACTGGGAAAACAACTGACACATATATATATATATATATATATATATATATATATATATATATATATATGAGGACAAATACTGCCGCGCATAATGCGAGGGAAAATGACAGTATGAAGATGGACATGGTGGTCTTGCTCACCCTCCTCAGACATGTATTACAAGAGTTAGATAGCTGCGGCTTAACTGCCACAGCAAAAAGTGGTGGGGCGAGAAAGGAACTTGTTCTTTACTCACCATGGGCGAATAAAGGGCAGTGAGTTAGCACTCTCAGATAATGCACTTTGGCACGCTCACCACACAGAAGAATACATGCAGAAGAATACATACATTAGCTCCCACATATCCATTACGATAGAGCAGCCTGTAGCCAGAAACCCAGAGACATGCACTGGCAGTAGGGAAGGGAACATTACAAGACGAACCCTGTGCCAAAACCTTTTTATGGGGAGGATAATTAGTAGAAACCAAACGAGAGTTAGCTTTGTCCATGTTTATGCCACGATGGGCAGGTCATGTATTACTACACGAGGCGTTAGCCGAGTGTTGTGAATACCAGACCTGACTAGAGTAACTCGTGTTCGGTTTTGTATTTATCCTACCCCGTCTCTTCGCTTTTCCATCACCAAAAAATAAACATCGACTCAATGACCAACCTAAAATGCGTGCAGGATATCCATTTGCTACTTTTTATTGTCGGAGCAAGCCACTAAGTTATGTACCTACACGACAGTGCTTCGGTCTGCTCTAGGAGAGGATGTAGTTCGCAATGTTTTCACTGTATTTATTCAAATATTTATGTCTAAGGGTGTGCAAATAGCGTAGTCAGTTTAATATTAACATATAGAAGATGATTATGACCATTAATGCTGTTGCTGAGGCTCTATATTGACATTGCTAAACTCGTTGCCATGGTACTCGTAAGCGGCCATTAATCTGACGTCATCTTCAGAGAAGTGGCGACTACTACGTGGACCTATGTACCGAACATGCTTGATCATTCAATTTAAACTGCCACACTGATCTGATAACCTTACAGGATGGTTTTAACCCATGAGCTGCAAAGCCTTAGTTAGGGTGGACCACCGCAATATGATATAAATTTGACATGACATTTCATGTTTCCCATAACGGGTTCGTATTGAACGTCGAATGCTTTTCAATTGCTCATAACTACAGATTTCATGATCAGATCTGAACATTTCAAACACCATTAGAACCACCAGGAAGAGTTATGGTGGAATCCAAATCCCCGATGCTTTCGGATTAATATTAGAACTGAAAATGGCAGCTAGATGAAAATGTATATCAGTATCACTATCAGGTCATCGTAGTCAACAAGATTTCAAAATGTCAAAATAACGTAGTTATAGCTCTATTTCATTCAGTGTATTTCTATTCTTAACCCTTTCCTTACCGGCCCTGGTTGCAGGTGCATGTCTTTAAATGCCGCATGCCTGACACTGGACTACATCTGTAGGGCAAGCCTACGTTACAATTGTTGAGAAAATATATTCTTTTCCATCGTATTTAAAGTAGTCAGTAAATGTTTCTATGGTGATAACTATAAAACTATTTATAAACTACCGCTATGAAGGCATTTTACATAATCTCTGAAAAAATTATAAAGATCCATCTTGAATTAGCTGAGATAAATGATATTTTAACAAAAATGGAAAGTGATGCCTCAAGGCATCATTTGTGCTGGCTACGGGAGTGCCCTGAGGCATCATTTGCTCTAGCCACGGGAGTGCCTTGAGGGATCAATGGTAAGGAAAGGGTTAATATAAAAATTGCATTTGAGGTGGGTCTGGTTTAATAAAAAACTTGCAATATTTGAATGGGGGTGTTGAGTGTCTATAATAGCTCACATGCTAGTCTCTCATTGGTCAATTTCTTTATTACTCTAGTGGCATAAAAAACACTTTATGTCACGGCCTGCCACATAAAATTTGCCAATGTTAAGTCTATGGAAATCTTTTTTTAGGGGTAGGATAACAATCGAATACATGCCTGCTGTTATCAAGCTGTGCCTCAGAGTGAATCAAAACAAAATGGAAATATGGCACAGAAATTTAGGCTAATTGTGAAATTTGGTATAATGTTAGGATGGCAACACAACCACCCCCTCTATTAGACACCACGACATCGGATGGATACAACAACCTTCCCATGTTGTACCACAGCTTCTCTTTCAAACCTGTGCAAGAAGAAATTATATCCACCCAATTAACACTGTCATCCGTCCCCTGTTGAAAACAAGCAGATTTCTAAACAGGTAAAGTAAAGACAAAACAGCAGTCCCAGTGACTAGGAGAAAGGCTGTCATTAAAACACTAGCGGCTACAGACAAACAAGCAGCTGGAGAGTCAGCCATTACTGACCCTGTGAGCAACTCAGCTAATCAAGTTACTTAAAACAACACCAATACTAATGCCGTCTACATGCTGACTGTAGTGCAAGATGTACTCGCTAAACCAGGGACCCTCAAAGATACAAGGGTTCACCCTTATGCTTCAAGCAATACTGAAAGGTCCCGAACCGAGAGCTTCAGAAGACTGACTCTTCCACCGCACCACCAATGACACGGCCCAACTTATCGCGAACACAACCCCCCTTGACCCAGATTCAGACTTAGGAGAAAAGGTCAAAAAGGTATTCGCTACAATGTTGAGCCATTCTACATTATCCAACAGTAAGTCTAAATGACCACATAACTACAAGACAAGAAGAGTCAAAAAAGGGAAAACAACAATTACATCCTCTCGCTAGTAGAATATCTGTATAGACTATTCTGGCTATAAGATGATCCCATAACTAATATGGTAGACAAGCCCTAGATACTGATACAAGACTATTGTAAGGCTGATATGAGACTGTTGTAAGGCTGATATGCGATTGTTGGGAGACTTTTGTAAGGCTAATATGAGACTGTTGTCAGACTGATATGAGACTGTTGTAAGGCTGATATGAGATTGTTGTAAGGCTATTGTCAGACTGATATGAGACTGTTGTAAGACTGTTTTGAGACTGTTGAGAGACTGTTGTAAGGCTGAAATGAGACTGACATGAGGCTGTTGTGAGAATGTTGTAAGCCTAATAAGACAATCCCTCCCTCCATCCCTCCCTCCCTCCCTCCCTAGAGAAGAATTTAGGGCTATGCTCAAGAATTCGATTCAAAACTTTCAGCCAGATAACACATCTTTTGAAAAAAGGTTTTGAATCAATAATTCCACTCACTACCTCAATCGTGGCTGTGCACCTTGATCAGGTAGAAAACAGAACCACACACTGTCTATTACAGGATGCACCTGACAGACACACACAGAGTAAAAACACAACAATGAATCAAATTATCAAAATAAATTGACAAGTGATATATCTAAGTCACAGAACGTCACACACAAAAAAATAGAAAGTCCCCAAATAACCTGAAGAGCCAGATGATGGCGAAACTGCGGATTTTTTTTATAAAGTTTAGACTGAAAATAATATTTACAACCCCCAAGGACAATGGTAAGGTGTCAAGGTAGAGCAGGAAGGGTAACTTAATGCACCCCACCAATCAAAAGGCTAAGATTTACTCTTTTCACTCCTGCAACTTTGATATTATTACAATCTGTTGCTTTTTATCAATGCATGTTGCAGACTGGGTAGTTACTCTAGTTGGAGTATGAATACGTTCTTTCAGACTGATCCCATCATATTTCTTTTTAAATTAGCGACATCACCATCTGTGACACTTTGAAAATCCAGGCTCACATCTCCCATCCAAATATCTCTCTCTTGATTAGGATTGTACGCTATTTCTCAAAAAGATTTTGTAACGTTTCCGTAAGCATCTTTACATTGCCACTGTGTGGTCGGGAGTCACATAAATAACATCGTGTTGATCGAGTGTATACTTGGTTTGGTTACAACATTTGTTGGTTTGACATCTTGTTTGTGTTCATCCACTCTACCACTCGCGACCACTCTGAGAGAAACCGGGTGTTTGTTGGTGGGGCTGGCCATTTTGACACCTCTGGGAGGTGGGTGGGGGCGGCTTTTGGTAAGATATTCCCATTCCTATTAGGTTCAATGTATTTGAGCCCAGTTTTTTGCTGGGTTTCAGCTAGTTACCTGCGAATTATTCGCCAGGCTAGGTGTTTCTTTTAAGAAGCTTTTCATAGGTCCGATATTTTATTATATCATGACTTCTTTTTCTCTCTCTATTGGAGGGAGGTGTGGTTACAACTATTTTAAGTCTCGTCAGGCGATATGCAATAGCATGCAATAGCATATTCCATGGTATGTGTCACCCTAGTTGTATTCACATTACAGATTGTTTTATCGTAATTATTTTGTTCCTCTATCCTTCGTGGGAAAATATTTTTGACGTGGCATTCATGTGATACAACTAGCCGTACATATATTTGTGAGTGAGAGCGATTTCTTGTGGTGTCCATTACATTTAGTCCTTCTGGTGCATGTGTTCATAGTCGGTGAAACCAGTTAGTCGTTGTGCTTCCTTGCTTTCTGGGTGTCTATGGATGTAGTCTAATATGTACACTTTCACATCATTCACTCTATTGTGTGTGTTTTGGTTGTAGTGGTTCAGTATTTCATTCTTGCGTCGGTGTTTCTTTATGAAGTTCGGGTGTTCATGAATCCTTTCCTTTATCTTTCTCTCCGTTTGGCCCAAATATTGTATGTTGAAATTCTTGCACTCTATGAAGTTTATTACATTTGAGCTGTTGCAAGTCACATTTCATTTCGTTTCGTGTCTTTGCCAGGTGCTTTTCGAAGCGATTTGGCCACTCGTGTCCAATATGTTGCAGTATTTGCAATTCATTTCGGTGCAATTGTTTCTTTCACCTCTGTCCCTTTCTTTTTGTGTCACAAGATGGTCTCTAATGTTTTTGGACCTCTTGTATCCTTTTATCATTCTCTTCTTGTATGTGTCTCTTGTTGTAGTGGATATCGTGCCAAAATCTCCCAATTCTTTTCTATTATCCCTCCTAGTTGGTTGCCTCCCGGTCAGTATGTTGTAACCAATGCAATGGCATCTCCATCATTTTCTTTCTTCTCCTCCTTGGTTTGTAGTAGATTGTCTCTATCTTTATTTTGCTCAATAAAAAAACCTTGGTTTTGCACTTGTTCAGTAAATCTTGTGGGTAACAATTCGCTTTAAATTCTTCTAGTTTTGTCTTGCATCTGTCCTCATAGTCTGTATCCCTTTTGCATATTCTGTGTATTCTAAGCAGCTGTAGTAGTTTAGGTATGTGTCACGGCTGTCCTCACCATCCCATGGTGATTTAACCCCGTAATGACTGTAAAGATTACCTAAAGGCTAAAACATATCTCTCTGTTTTGGAACATTGATGTACCTTTGTCTGCGACAGAGGAACGTTAATTTGTCTCGCGCGAGACATCCGAATGGAGTCAGCCATAGTGAGTATATGTGGGACAGCCAACGATTAGTGAAGCTCCTCCTTGAGATCTTTGTTTGTCGCCGACGAGTTGTCGTTCAATGTTCCTAAATCACTTGCTAAAAGTCTATCAACATGTTGTTAGATGGCGTCTGATTGGATGGCCGACATGGGCCTCGGGGTTACGTAATTTGCTTTATAACCACCTACATATTAGTCTTGACTTTTACTTCCTACGTTATAGTATAAATTAGTTACTTTCAGGGTACTGCCCTATTTACCTGCTGGTGAAAAAAATATTCCAATTTATATGAAAATACTTGTGACCTCCGATTATTCTAAGACAAAAGAATAGTGGAAAGCAAGATTTCAAGAAAGCAAATTCAACACACAGACAAAGCAGGTCACTGGCATACACCTTTAATTAGCGTTACATATTTGATTCACCATAATTAACCATTGGTACCTTATCGACATGTCCGCATATATATTGATATTTGGATATCACTATCTAAATAAAGGCTTTGGCAGGGATATCAACGGGCTTCACACAATATCAGAAGGAAATTATAAAACTCCTATAGCAGGCTCGAGTATGCAATGAATCAAATGTATCGGGGTCTACCTTCGGAAGACAACATTTTCAAGACTCAGAAACGAATAATTGTTCCAGTTATTCTACAAGCATTTGATGTTTTATAATGACGTTCTAACCGTTTTTGCCATTTAGTTCATCTGACAGGAAATAAATCCTTATACTTAAAACGATTCGTCTTGAGTCAAATTTATCATTTGCATGAAAGGTCTGGATAATTTGAAGTGCACTGCAGCATGCAGCATGTCTGCTTACTTATTTGGAGATACACGGACTGACATTTCCATTAAAGGAGGCGTTTTATTTTTCTCGAGTGGAGTTTCCATATTCTGAGTCAGGAGCATGCTGGGAATATGTGCTTCCACAGAGGGATAAACAAAGAGAGAGAGAGAGAGAGAGAGAGAGAGAGAGAGAGAGAGAGAGAGAGAACGGGGTGGAAATGGGACGAGTAAGGGAGTTAGAGAGTGAGAGACTAGAGGAAAAGAGACAGTCAGAGAGAGAGGAAGAGAGTGGCAGAGATTTTTAATTGATCACGGTAGCTTATTGCAGGAAAATTCAAATGGAACGGTCATAACGCTAAACTTCTCAGTTATTATCTTGAGTGCCTTCGATACTGAGCCATGGTAGACCTATATCGGTGACCCTTTATACTCGTCAAAACATTTGTAATAAAAAAGGGGATATATTAGGTGCATTGTTATACAAAACAAGCTAAAAGTTACCAACTACATGAATTGACAAGCTAAAGCAATGTGTGTATCCGAAGGTGTCGACAGTTGCAAGTTTAGCTCCGACTTGGGGGTCGTCCTTACAATGTTACGTATGCAGCAAGCAAGTGTGGGAGTGGGAAGGGGGGTTAATTTTTTACAAAAGCATACAGGTGGAATGGGAGCTTGATTTCCCTAACGCATGCATACACAAATTAAATAAAGAAATTGCCATGTCTTGCAAGCAGTGTTGTTGGGAGGGTAGCCTGATTGGTGGGTGGGTTGTTCGTGAGTGGTTGATGGTAGGTGGGTAGGAACTAGCAGCAGGGTGGTGGCTAGGTAGGTTGCTAGATGAGATGGTTGGTGAGTTTAGTAGGTGATCGGTTTGTAGATCGGGCTAGATTGGTGGATAGAGGTTGGTAGCTGGGGAGGTTTGATAGCGAGCGGGTTGGAGATTAGGCAGGTTGATAGGTGAGCAGGTTGGTGGGTAGGTAGGTTCGTGGGTTGGTGGATTGGTGGGTGGGCAGGCTAACGGGTGAATGGTTAGGCTGTATGATAGGTGAGGTGGTATGTTGGTAGGTAGGTTAGTTGCTAGGCAGATAAGTCGATAGGGGGGTTGGTAGGTGAGGAGGTTGGGCTGTGGGTAGATTGGTGGGTCAGAAGGTTGTTATGTGGTGTGGCACGGTGGGTGGGCAGGTTGGTAGGTTGGAGGATAGGGAGGGAAGCGGATGGATAAGTCGGTAACTGGGCAGGCTGGTTGGTACACCGTAGACAAAATCCGGTAAATCTTAGGGTATTCCCCTGGCAACTTAGGTGCCAGCGAAGTACTGTAAATGTTACGGGTGACCGTAATATATTTACGACCGGTTTACTGAAATAAACCGTATTTTGATAACGGTTCAAACCCAGAATATAATTCTCACCGTAAATCTCAACTGTGATGATCCGTAAAGGTGAGCATGCGAAGCTGTATGAATATACCATGCAAATGTCACCTTAATATAAACATAAGATAAATCTTGTTGCTGAAGATTCTTTGTATTGTTTTATGCACCAGATATCTAGTATTAGGATGCAATAGTAAATTCCTCATTTTTAGTACCATCGGAAATGCTATAAGTAGTAGATGAGCTTATCCATATTACTGATCCTAATGATCAATGATATCTGAATATGATGTTCTTAGTGCAGACACTATCACACGAGAGCTCATAGAAATTTTACAGCACAAGGTCGCACTTGACATGGGAGGATTAAGTCAATTCTATTTACGCTTTAGAAATTTTCTGCTAAAGTGGTGTTTAATTGTCTAAATGATAATGGTATAACTACATCTTCAGATTTTTTTTTTATTAAAATGCCAAGAAAAATAAGTAACTACCCTTTACACATTTTGAAAAATCTAACTTCTCAACTGTGTTAACTATAATTTGGTGAGTTTTCAAATGGGAAGGGTCCCCACCTCAGCAGCAATGTACCCTGCCCAAAGAACTTTGTCTGAGACTATGTGCCAGGTGTGTCCTCTCATGTGAATGCAATTTCTCTGGGAAACAAAAAAGTACACCCTGCTGCAAGATTTCTGTTCTGGGGGAGAATTGCCAGAGACGGAGGAAAAGCTGTAAAGCAAACCTGTCTCAGATACATTAGTTCCTCCATGTGAATCCTACTTTAGGTATTTGCAAGGGGGGAGGGATTCCAGGAAATGTATATTCGGAATAGGGGAGGTTCATACGAGAAGCCTATTCTGTACACAGGGGGTTGAGGTGGAAGTGTGCATACATAGGCTACTTCATGGTTGGCTCCTTAACATGGTCATTGCAACCCTCATTTTGCTATTCAAGATTTTCGCCCTGAAATTGTCAAATGGTCAGATACAGGCTACTATATGTTTCAATTATTCTTCAAGGTATACGGAGAATTCGGTACCGTGCGTACTCGATACCTCAGCAAACTCGCTTCCGTTGAATTCGAAATAGCTACCAATACTAAGTGTTGATGATATCTGTTATCCGACAGCGAAAGACAGAAATCCATGTTTAATAAGAATATTGATATCAGATGTTTGAAGTGACCCCGTGTAAGAGGGGACTTTAGCAAGGAACTTTACGTCGGGGTATATTGTACATGAACACAACTGTTTCTTGATACTTGTAGAATATGATACTCAATTCTAATAATGTCTCATTGTAATGGGGTTCAGGGATACACAGCAAAAGCGACTTCAGCTTATTAGATAACAGATAAACAAACTCTTTCATGAAAAAAAAGAATAGCTACCTAGAAAGAAAAGACATTGTTGATTTCATAAATAATGTTTTTGTTACTCTGGGCGAACAGTGCCCGAGGATGTAACATAAGATAGAGTAGCGGAACGGATTTATAATATCGATAGCCTAGGAGCAGTTAAAGAATTATTAAAGAGTTATTCCTTAATAAACTCAGTGATCAGTGTTTGCATCCTGAACGAGGAACTACCGAAGCAGTAAAGCAATTGGTCAATGATTTGTATACCAACCGCCACAATAAACGCTTAACCCCTTGCCTATTCAAATACATTGCCTACTACAGAATGTCTTTTGAATATCATATTGCAATAACAAAAAGCCATAATCAGTTAATACATATATAGTATGGGTAGTTGCTACACATTGTCATAATGATCATAACCTAGCGGGAAAATTCAGAATTCAATTAGGACTTCATGTATTGTCCTTTATAGCCACCACTATATATGTTGTCCTTTTTCAGTCATGAAATTGCTTAAAACCTAAATCCTGGTATTGGCTTAACACAGGACATTTGGATATTTTACGTTGTCATGTCAACGAAAACTGTCATGTTTTGAGCAGTCATTTTCCTTTTCTGGAACCTGAACTAAGTTACAAAGTACTCGGAAAGTATAGATATTTTTTTATATTATCCTATCAACCTCACTCATACAAACACTTACGTATACTATACTGCATTTCATATAATATGGCATCCCTTGAATAGCCTTTACCATCATTCAAACGTTTTTTTAATTTGATCTTTATTCATTCTGTCTTGTGACAGGTCTTCCTTGAATAGTACAGAGTTGGACAACTAGATCGATAGTTGGGAGGATCTTATGCTATTGCCACCATACACGTGTCGCATATCAAATGTCGGATTTCTAATATCAGTTAATTGTGTCCGTATAGACAGTGCAGCATCTCCTACCCGTTCATGCCGTCGCCCATTACTGTTACCAGCAAACTCCAAATAGACACAGGTTTCTACCCGGCTGAATTCACCACAGAGAGAGATATACACGCCGAGACCAGCGGCTAGTACCATCTCAGCGTCTCAGCCCGTAAGACGGAGACACGTCGATTCTTCCTGATCACACCTTTGCCTGACGTTCCTGAAGTCGGGCAGAATCGGTAAACTTTATGTCGGTATAGGGCCCGATTAAAATCGGGTCGTGCTTTACTAGCATGGGGTACTGACTGCCTCTGCCCGACCTTAAGATGGTCGCTATAAGCACTTCCCCGACTGTTCAGGACTGATTCTGAGCAGGCCATTTAAATACCAATGGTGTGTGTCTGAATGTCCTACATCCCGGTGTTATTCGCCGATATGTAAAAGAACTGAGACGGTAATAGGTTAAAAACAGTTTTCCGATATTGTAAATAGAACGTTGCATTTTTGAGGGAGAGTGTGTGTCATGAATACAGAAATGCTTTAGTGGCAGGGTAGTGGCACCTTAATGAAGTTCGACCACGATAGCCCCAGGTACCAATTAGTAAGACACGGATATGCCGCCACTGATCTGCCGGAGGCTTTACAGCAGGCAGGTGACTGGGTGTTTGTCATAGACGTGTCCGCATGTATACTGCCGGCAGGTTAGTTTGAGAAGTGATAATAATTACCAACAAGTGGATTGCCTTAGATAACACATGTGCTTAGGGCTTCGCATTGAGATTCACTAATTGGCATCTTTGGGGTAAAACAATACATGTATTTCTTTTGCATGATGAGAATAAAATCAACCACAGTATTTTGGAAAGGACATCGTCCCTTTCCTTTGAATCGCACATTGATAATGACAACTTGATACCATTGTCAGAAATCTTTTTATTAACATCACATTCTAAACACAATTTGCTTATGGAGATGTGTAAGGCATTGTGACCCAAATGAGTAGCATAGAAGAGTTTTTATTACTGCACTTAATTTATTGAGTTCCTAAACACCTTATGAATTAACGAAAGAAATTAAGTCGTAATAGAGGATAGAGACGTATAAGGAATTTAAATCCATTAGCAAAAACAAAATTTTTGGAATCCTTGATCCAGCACCTATGATCAAGTATTGAAGGGATCTGCTGCTTTACTTCAATTGTCTCTGTCTTGTACAACTCGAATCTGTATGTGCACTTGCGACTCTGCTCTGGTTTTTTTATTGCACAAAATACATATAATGGCCTCTGCCATGGCAGGTATTCTGGCCATTCTATTACCAGCTACAGCTGTGATCAGTAACAATCTCTTCAAGTAGATACAGTATGATACAATATGTACAAGTGTGGGATGAAGTAATGATGTGGAATATACCCGAAGACACAGCACCATAATTCAAAAGTATCTATAGTACTATGGTTACATATATTTGTTTCAAATATTTATGTTTATGGACAACATGGAGTCCTTATATGTGATTTGTTCTCTCGTACATTTTAAGCTGGAAAGAATTTAAATCATTCATGCTTACTTAATCTGTGTAATGGATCCCACATTAGGATATATTCGGGTTCTAGTATTATTGTATCAGACAAAGCCAAGAATACCAATTGCTATGTCAGTTGATTGAGGTGAATGCCCCGTTTACGGATTCAAGTTTTCACAAGAGTGGCACGAACAACTTATTGGATGTATCAAAGAAGAGACCCAATAAAGAAATCGATGGAAAAAAAAAATGGTCGAGTAGGCCGGTTTGACAGTCAGAGGTTCCATGATGGGGTCACGTGATCAGGGTCACATGGGTTGGAGGTGTCCTTAGTTACAATAGTAACTCTTCTGGAGTATCAACATCAACTCCCTGTTGGGCCCAATGACTTTCCAGCAAATCTTAGCCTTCTTTTTGGATTTACAAAGGCTGTACATACTTTGAATTTTCCCATTCAGGCTAATTGCGAAATTGGTATAATGCTTGGGTGGCAATATGAACACTCCCTCTATCGGAATCCCACTATCTGATGGATACAACAGATTTCCCACAATGCAGCACATCTTCTCCTTTAACACAAACTTCTGCATGGGAAGAAACTTTTGCCCGCCCAAATGATGCTGTCACCAGTCCCCTGTTGGTGATGAGCAAACTTCTATATGGGTAAAGTAGAGACAAAACAGCAGCACTAGTGACCAGAGGGAAGGCTGTTACAAAAACACAGGCAACTACAGACCTCAAGTCCAAACAGCTGGAGAGCTGGTTGGATCGTCAGAAGGCCACCAGTACCAAACATGTGAGCAACCCAGCCTACCAAGTTAGTCAACGCTGATAGTGATTTGATCAACATGCTGGCAGAAGTACAAGACATACTGCCAAAACAGGGACCAGCAAAGGCCCGATTCTCCCCCATGCCACCAACAACACGGCCCAACTCATCGTAGCCACAGCCAGGCTGGCCCCAACCCCATTTGACTTAGATTTAGACATAGAGGACTAGGTCAAAAAGCCACTGGCGGCAACAGCAAACCATTTTGCCTCATTTGCCAGTGAGTCAAAACAACCACATAGTTATGTTACAAGAGCAATTGATAGTGAGAAAACCAATCTCATTGTCCTCTCCCTAGTGGAATATCTGTATAGACTATTTCAACTCTTAGACGATACGATAAGTAACATAGCCAAGGAGTCTCACATAATGTACTGCCAAGTGATTTGGTAGAAGATGCAAGGGAGTACACATGGCCGTCTCTGAGGGTTTTGTTGGAAGAGGTGTTTAATCAGGGAGCTGTTTCAAAACCATAGACTTTTTGAAACAGCTCCCTGGTGGTTGAGGGCAAGCTCAAATGGGAAATTGCCACTAGGATCCAAATCCTACATATGGGCATGTCTTACACAGTCGTTGCAAACAATGGCTACTTGCCACACACTCACTTTGTTTTAAACAGTACAAATGCTATGCGCTTCCTACAATGCAGAAGGCCATCTAGTCAGCAGCAAGCCAGTCTGACACTTCTGCGAATTCTGTAAAGCCATCCTTGGCCTGTTCTACAAACCCCTTAATGGCTTGTGATCTCTATAAGACACAAGAATATCAACCTGAACCATCTCCCCCAAACCACACACCACAAAACCTCTGCACCCCTGGAAGGGAATCATTTCTGCTTACATCTTCTGATGAGCCAACTTTGATTGGATACCCATCCTCTACCAAACCCAACTCACCACCAGCCCCCATTATGAGACCTGTCCCTCCAGCAGACACACCACCTTCAGGGTAATGATGTACACACCCAGTCACCCTTTACAGAAGAACGAGGTGGCGAAACAGTAAACCGCGCAGTGCACATGTACAGGCACTAGGCAGCAGGTATTGACAAAATTGAACTATGCAGAACAACCAGCGCACAAAGACAATTGGCATGCCCCAAACATAGTTCGCCACTCACCTCATAACTTCCCTCCCATTCTTAACAGTTTCTGGCCTTTTGCAGTCCTGAGTGAGTGGCAAGGCTTTTTAAAATATGTGCTAACATACAGTGCTGTGAGGGGCACCACCTACACTAACAGACTTACAGCTAGGATAGTCCTGTCCTATGGCCTCAACCTGCACGGGAACTCGGCTGGAACATCTCACAGGATACCATGACAAAGACCTGATCAAGTATTTAGTATTCAGTTGGCACCTCGGAATCCTAGGGGGATGTCGCGCAGCGCTCAAAGCGATGGAAATATTTCTCAAATAAAAGACGCTTTATCTTAAACCTTTCTTTTCCTGAGGGGCAGAGAGTTAATGCCATTTATATCTATAAACATCAGAGAGAGACTCAATTAATAATAAATCCTTCTATCTGCTTGGCAGAGCAAATAAATATATTTGTCGTTAAAATTTTGCTTATAATGATTGTGGCATTTCAATTCAATGCATGCCTGATGCGATAGATAAATTCTGCAAACCCATAAACTACCCATCCATTTCTGGTCCTGCAATCATCCAATGAATTAGTTGTGATGAGTCTAGTGTCAAACCAATGGTATCACCCTATGCCACAGTATTGTCTATAAACCATGAGAGGGTTTTCACCGCATGGTAGCCTTTTTCAAACTGAGCAGTAACTTCTAGAAGTTGTTCATGGCAATTGGCAGGAGTTGGCCATAGAATTGATCTTTATGATATTTGATATAACATGACCATGTGCAACAGTAATGATTTATCATCGTGTCTAGTTAGATAGGATCCTCAATTGACCTTACTAACTCATCAAATATTGATTATAAACAATCTCTGATTATTGCATTGGATTTGTGACCATCAGAAACACTAAACTGAAGGTGTCACACTAGATGATAATAGTGAATAGCTGAGTTGCTATTTTACATAGGTTTGGGGCTGATTTTGGCAGCCATTTTGGATTTTGAGATGGCTGACTGATGACCACCGACGCAGATATTGATTTCCTACTGACGGCTTCGACGGGTGCCCGGCTTTAGGCTCAAACCAAATGTAGTGGTAAGAAAGGAAATTGGAGCATCGATCAACATTGGGTGTGGGGAGGAATTGATCTGGTGGTAAGTAGTGGCTACCTAAATTGATGAGTATGGAAAAGCTAAAAACACACTTGAGGTCTGAACCCATCGAGTGATAGAATTCATTCCGATGACGGTACCTCAAACAATGGTGGTTAAGACATTTCATGGATGAGCATGGAAGGGACACATTTCTGTCTATGAGCGTGCGCAGAGCGGGGCTAGCAAATCCAAGTCTCACCCAGGGGCAGCGTGGGGCACTGTGTACAGGCCGCCTACATGGCCTTTATAACATTCGCGACCTTCGCGCCCTTGCGTCGTGTATGAGAACTATGTGTGATGCTATAGACCAGCCTGGCTTGTCTCAAAGTCGAGGCATCCGCAGTGCCCCGAGCGGGGACATATAAGGCCAGAGCCTCTGGCTGCCCAGTAAACACAAGACGTATATCTACGTGTCCCACAGGTAGATTCCCAACGTATAAAAACGAACAAATGTTAAGGTTTACTTACGTCTGTAGAACGTATGGTATCTTTAGGTAAATTCACACAATTGATATTACATTTATTTACGTAAATTTACGTTTATGTGCATGAATTCCATGTATGTATTCACTAGATGGCATGACAGTAGTTTCTGTAAGTTTTTTTGTACTTTATGGGGAGGATATGGCCTCTAAAGTTGGTATATTCACCATATTTACAAAACCAGCAGTTTTAATTATTATTGATATCATTCAGGCTATGATTTGCTGAATTTTTTGTCACTGCAGTTAACCTAATTTTGGTGATTTTAGCAGTTTGGTAGGACCACACATTTCGGCAGGTGTGTGTAGTTGATATTAATGTAATTCTAGTTTTTTCCAGTTGAGAAATAGTTATAGGCAAGTGTTGGGACCTATCACAAAGAAAAAATAAACAGAATTAACCATACCTGAGTATAGCTGCACATAATCCATGGTTACACCTTCAGGCTAATCATACTCACTTCTCTATCTCCTTCATAGAGAAATCCCAAAATAAACATTCCCTGCCTATGTAGGTGGCGGCGTCCGGTTGTGTGGCCCTCAATGTCTATAGTCTGTACTTCTTAAAGGTTTATAAAGGCTTACATCCACAACCCTACAGAAGAGTGGTGTTTGAAAGTAAAATCTATTAAAAAACGTTTAAAAAACCAAAGAATGCGGGGTTTGTCATATATAATTAATGAAGAGATAATAAATAGTGTTTTAGAACAATTTTATAATAGAAATTGATAATATAACCTTGGATTTTCCATATACCGAGGACTTAATGACTAATCGCAAATGAAATATGCTAACAGTGGTGTCCCCAAGTGGCAGAGATCGGAACTATTCGATAGTGGCGTAAATACAACAGAATCAGGTGTAAATATGACATATATATATGACCGCAACATGGACGCCTATATATACGCCTAGAGGTGAGGCGCATACACACGGGTTATAGGACGTTCTTGTATACGCAAAAGCATACCTATATACGCTGGGCGCATTCATATGTAAAGTAGTTAGTTTCACACAGTGTACACAACTACACAACATGGTCAAGTTTAAGTTATAGCTTACAGGTAAAGATTTGGATTGGACCATTATCCTGTATAACTGTGTCTTTGTGTTTTTTCACCTGTGTCTGTGTAAAAGCATGCCTGCCTACTCACAGATAATCTGTCAGTGTGCGACCGTGTGTGTGTCTGCATATATATTTCTGTCCATCTATGTATCTGCGTGTCTGTTAACCTTTGTGCCTATGTACTGGCGATAGATATGTGTGTACGTATGTTATATATAGGGAAAACTACTCATAATACTGCATGTAATAACTACAGTCTGTGTGAATTCATGTTACATAAGATTTACCTTCCATGGCCCGCCTGGGTCCCATTTTGTGGAATGGCCTATATTTCCCTGAGTCTGACTCCTATATACCCCACACAGCGCAGACTGGGGCAGGGGGACGATATGAGTGGTGTGAGTCAGGTGCACTGATCTTCCACAGACAGCTTGGAGGCGCACAAGCGTGTGATGTATATGAGCATGTAATTTTTTGGGGGGTAAACATTTCTTTTATTGATGTTTAATGAGTTACATAAACTTCTTTGATGGTTACTGTTGACCAGAATATTAGGTGCACATATGACAGTCAATAAAAGAGGCCTTAAGCGTCAGCTCAAATAGAAGCTGGTTTTCATCACCCAGGCCCTTTGCCATTTAGAGATGTACAGTATCTAGGGAACCAACCACAGCAGACAAACTTCTGAGTCTCTTTCAGCTATATCTATATAAGGAGTAGCTATGGGCATAAAGTTTGACTAAAGTACGGATACAGTACTATGATCACAAACAATTTGGCAGAGAAGCCATAGACCATAGACAAAACATAATATACACCTATGGGTTGTAATCTCAGGGAATACAAAATTACTTTACATGAAAAGATCACAATTACTGACACAAAATAAAAATAGTGACACAAAAATAAAGTAAAGTAAAGACACTGCTGACCACACTCAAACCCCAGATACAGTTTGATCAAGTAAATCCAAGACAATATCTATGACCCGGTGCCAGTCTATAATCTAGGTATAGAATTTTTCAAGCAATGCTTCGAGATTTTCTTAAACATAGCAACAGTATCAATATTTCTTGTTACAGGCTGCAAGTTATTCCAAATCTGAGAATTATATAGGACAGAGTTTGTATAAGCTACACAGTTAGGTCTAGGAATTCTTAAGATTGGTGCATCATGCTTACGAGTATGTTCCTCGCGGTTTTCCAGGTAATGTTTATTTTGTGCATGATGGTACATAAATGTTCTCATATGATGAAGTCTTCTCTCTTTCAAATAGGGTACAACAGCGAGAGCATGTAATACAACTGTTGAAGTAATTCTTTTAGCTTTTAAGCATACCTTCAGACACTTATCCTGTAGGATTTGTAATTTCTGTATATATTTGTTTGCTGAACTCATAAATAAAACATCCCCATAATCAAAGTAAGGTACAATGCATGATTTAAAAATTCTTATTGCTGATGATATGTTGAGATAGGGCCTCATTTTCATTAATTGATATAGTCTATACGATATAGATTTTATTAGAGCGTGCTTGCACGCACTAAATACATCATCTACAGCTTAGAGTCAGGGTTAGAGTGGTCACATTGAACTTTCAGTGTGCTTCCAGAAAGCTATCACTTCACTATCTGTGGGATGTTCACTGTGATAGTGAGAACAGAGCAGGGAGCTAGTGTCTCAGGGTCTTAGAGGTGTGCCCCACTCAAGACCGAAATACCTCTTTGACCCACTGCTGCTTGATATGTTTTGATCCTAGACTCAGGCAGTTGGAGAAATGACAAGTTGACTGAGTGCTAGTGGGTTACAGAAAACTATCCATAGGCTAAATCTAACTCAAACCTTTTAATTGTTATTCATTTACAATTGCACGCTCATTGATCTGTGATGAACATACTTTTGGCTCCTAGTTTTTATTAGCCAAGTTGTTATTTAGATGTGTGCCTAAGTAATTGAAACTATGAACATGCTGAATATATGTCTCCCCAAATTTTAAAATTTGGCATCTCTTGTGGATTTCGCTTACAATTTGATCTAAAGTACATACTCTTTGTCTTATTTACATTTATGGTTAGCTAGTTGGCCTCACACCAATACTGCATTCTATCCAGATCATCCTGCAGCGATTTGTGTACAGATTCTAAATCATGACCATGTTGACATAACCGTATCGTCTGCAAACAAAAGATGTAATGGCCTATTTCGTGACCGGCATATACATTGCATCAATAGAATAGTTACGTCGGCATATAAATTGCAAGAAATAAAAAGGTAAAAAGGTTTACCAACAGTCTCACATACAAAGACTATCAGCTAACAGGCTCCTTACACCAACACTTACTTGGCCTGGTATCTTCTGCTTACACCATTATCATGAAGTCTTTTGGTCGTCCTCTGTCCATGGTTACATGAGGACATATAATTCCCACATTTCGTGGCGCTGAACTGTAAAACACGGGAAAATATACTTACTACTACTCAATGCTGCGATATCGGATGTAATTTTCATAGCACTTGTCTTCTACCTACTTAATTTCCAATAGTAGTCAGAGTACAATTGAAGTGAAGAATCATCTTGCTATATTTCCCATGACATTCCCAGGAACGCCCAAACAAATGTGGATATTTTGATTCCTAGCATGTTCTTTACTATTGTAGTACGACGAACTCCAACCTCTGACTAATTAACTCTTAACCTTTGTATAAAAAGATCAAAGCGGCAGGTAATTAGACAGCCCTCATCCTGCCACAATAGATGTTTTTTACCTGTTGACTAGACGGGCAGACTCAGTCATGGTCTAATCTAACCACAACTATTTCACGTGTAATTGTTGTCGTTTTTAAGTATGTTTCCTAATTTATATCTGCTTTTAAATCCGCTGTTAAATCATTAAGAACAGCTCATTATGCCGAAACAATCTAGTGGTGATATCATTTAAGCATTTGGATGAAGAATCTGAACAGACCAAAAGACATTCAATAGTAGCTCTTTTTGGATAGAATGGTCCGACGCATAATTAACAGGCTAATTGGCTAACCACTGATATGGGGAAAGACAATATTGGTGGACATTTGAATTGTTGGCCTTGGCAATCAGATGTTTAGGGATGCTCTAACAATTAAAGCATTGTTGACAAGCGCCTCCCCCCGCAAGGAGACTTAAACACAAAGGAAAGCATCCTTGGAGACAGGAAAGGCAATACCGAGCTTCTCTGTTCCAGTGAAACCACACTAAAAACAACAAAAAATAAAACCATTATGTCTTTGTCGTGTCATGTTTTTACATGCTGTGGGCCATGATTCACAGGCGAACTGGAAAAAGTCGTCGCTGCTCAGCAATGCCTTGCAGGTAACTGAGATACTGGAATTCTGACATTTGTGCCCCCTCCCTCCAGTAGTACCGTACCCATTCGCCAGGAGGGACCCCCAGTAAGCTAAAGGGCGAGCATTCATTAGAAGAAGCTCTGGCGATCCCAATTTTAAACCTATCTTTTCGTCAGTCACAGGAAAAACGGTGGATCAACATGAAAAGGTTGTAGCTCGATGACATTTGTGGGCAGATGGAGCTGTTATCGCCGACAAAAAACAGGCAGTCATCTCCGGCTTGCAATACGTAAATACCCTCACCTTACTTTCAACAGCTACTTAGGAAAATATCAGTGGCGTCCCATCGCTAACCATCAGGCGGGAAGCAAAAAGTTCAAGATGATTAATTAAACAAAGCAGACAGGCAAGCCTAGGGGAGGAGGGGCGTGTGGGAAGGCCGGCCAGATACGGATGGCAATAAAATGCTCTATTGATACTTTTGGAGGCAAGCCGTAAGGGTAACAATGCAATTATAGTAATCGCTGTTAACGCCGAGGCTTGTGCTTTTTTATGGCAATGTTATTACAATTAAGGAGCAGATCACAAGCCGAGCGTACACTATCACTCTTCTCTTTCGGATCTTGTCAGTATAACCAAAGCCTTTTCTGTGGACTAATGCGATATATATTTTTGTGCCACTTGTCAGGAATAAAACACCTTTTTGATGGGTGTAAACGGATAGCATTCATGGTATTTGCCAATAAATATGTGGTGGTCGCCGCCTAGCTAGCCGTCAGAAGGTCTACCTCCCGAACACCAGTCCCCGGCAATGTCCCACCCTATGAGCTATTACGTAGGTCGGTTCGGTTTTTGGAAAGTATGAACTAACCTTGTCACACAAGACACAACTCCATGCCTTTGATAAACAAGATGCTTGTTCAGTTACTTCCTGAAATGATCTTTACAGATCACTTCTACAACTACAGTACCCAAGCAAGGTTACGAAAACCCGCCTGCAAAGTGAGGGCCCAAGGGTCTGCTCTTGTGGAGAGACGAGCGAGGACAGCCTGTCGACCTTCTGTGAACGCTGAGTATATATATATATACCCAGCATTACGTAATCCCGGCCCCCATCGCGCCACTTTCATGTGCAGCGTTGCACGGAATCACTACTCAGTAAGGATTGATTCTCTGCGCCACCTTCCATAGAATGGACAAAACACTGCTGGATCCCCGCCCCACTACAAATATGAATATCAGTCGATCATGATACTATTTATCTTATCTTATCATTGTCAGAGATCTAATTTTTTCTCTTTTTTTTAATCAAGAAGCAAAAAGATAATTACTCCGGAGAGGAAACAGATACATTTTATTTATCTAAACGAGAGGAGACTAAGAATTGCACATTCAGGTATCCTTGCCGTCACACATGTAAAAATGTAATATTTACTCATTCCATAGAGAGTGATCTGAAAATAATAGAGAGAAACAACCTTCCGATGAAAGAACGTCAAACTTACCAGGTAATGCCCGGAAGAATATTGCCCGAGGTCTTGGCCGAGGGCAGTGATTTTTCAGAGCTTTTCCGAGTTACTTTGTCTATCTTTCTCAGGAACTTGGTTTCCCTATTCTTATATACCATCAAATGTTGATAAAAACGACAATTTACTTTTCCTCTGATCAACCATGAAGCCTTATCGAACCTTCTCAACGTATAAATATTTGTCCCGCCCATTCCCCGCATGTTTCGTAGCAACTATCCGTGTTGCTATGCATGTTGCTATGCGACAATGTTACGGTGATGTCATAGTCGCATCGATGTATGTTTACATTTGGCAGGCTTCGAAACCATGGTAATTGCAACCTCAGTGAGTATTCCTATTCATCTTTTATTTTTAAAATATCGCGTTGGAACTCGTGCAGTTTATTGGTCCGTAAAAATACCACGAAAATAGCACGTCAAGATTTTGCTAAGTCTACTTTATAAGTAGGTTGCCATGAATTGTCAGGTATCAACAATATTGTTCTTGTGTCAAACTATAGGCCAGGAAAGCATATTAGGGACTAGCAGGGATCCAGATTCAAACAGTGTTTCCCAAGAAAAATCCACATAGATTAACTTCATATCTAATGAATTTAAGTAAGTTTGTTTATAAATAATATCTAAAGGAAAAACATTCTCTGAAATTACAATATAAAGATGTTACATCACTTTCAACCAAACCTTTCTTATCCATTTTCTGCCTAGCATGACAGTGATTTGACATATGGCAGATTGAAAAAAGGGGCTTTTTGCTACCTTTCTATTTTGATAACACGACAGTCAATTCTGACTAATGCTATGACTACAACAAAGGTTAAGGTATCAACATGATTGTAAAGGAAACCTGTGCTTGATCAAACTGGGTTTTGATTTTAGTTCCATATGAAATTCTATGGAATCTTCACTCATATTCTAGAAGTCAAACATTTGCCTAACTTTTAACATGATTTCTGAGAAAAATATGTCAAAAACGAAAATAGATAAACTCAATAACTTTATCTCAATAAATCCAACTTATATATATGACAATAAAGCATAATCTCTGGCTTAATATGGTAACTTTTGCAAATCTGTATCCTTTTTACAGCCTAAGTTATGAGAATTTAGTAAGAAATAACTAGTTTTCAGTCCCAAATATGTTTTCAGTCCCCATCTATAGTATTGGTTCAACCTGCAACTTGTTGATCCTTGTACTAATGTATTTGACGCTGTATCCCCTTTGTAGATCCAGAGCTCGACTGGTTGCAACAGAAGGCCCGTGCAATGCAGAACAAGGCGTACGCCCCAGTGACCATAAAAAGACCACCGTCGGGCGGCTGCGAATTGGATAAGGTTTGCGGCCCGCTTTGGTATGGACCCAACATAACCGAGCAACCGCGGCATCTGGGTGCACCAAAAACTGTCATTTTTACATTAATGAGATACATTTATACAATATCAGCCTTAAATAAGCCTGTTTTGGCCAATTTAGCAGGTTTTAAAAATCCCACCCATCTGCGTCCACCTCGAGTCCCTCAGACTACATTGCGGCGCCCCCGGCAGCCTCGCCAACCACATATTACATGTCAGAACATTCCTCCACCTTGCAGGCAATGACACCACTCAGGTAGACCATATCCGGCTTCAACGGCGCTCAATGTGTAAAAAAGGGACAAAACCTACAGGCCGTGTCAGCGTTCTCCGGTCACAATTTCACATCTCAGGGAGATACTTAGCCAGTGTACCCGGCCCTGTCCCTGTACAGGGCCGGGTTTTCAATACATGTAGCTCTCCCACGCTTTGCCATTCCAGTGTGTTTGCATACTGGCCGCCTACTGCCATGTATGAAAAAAGTGTGAATGAATAAATATATACCAATTTGTGTTTGCCGACCTTCAAAATAGGTGTCTGTTGCTTTACAACTGTGTATTTAGAGGTAGTTTTCCAGTGGAGGTTCCCTTCTTCTCAGTTCAGCCAGTTTGTCACTGGTCATCTCACTGCACACTATGACACACCAGTTACCAGCTCTGTACAGGATGTCATGCTATCTAATTGGATAAATGAATAAAACACCAGTTACCAGCAGTGACCGGCAGTAGCCACAGTTCAGCTGTAGAATTGTGTTGCCTCACCTGGGAGTAAAATCACTGAAAATTTACCTTTATATTGCAATAACAACACTTGTAGACAATGAATTTAGTGATATATATTAGTTCTTCAACTTAGGAACCCACAATTTCACTCAACTGACCAAGGTAAGGTAAGTTTGGCGAACTTTGCAAAACCGGGACTGTTTACATAGCACAGCTGTCCACCCCTAAAGTGGATACTTTACCTAGGAGATACTCCACACTCTGTTCCCCTTGACATGGTGGTAAGAGTTGCAATAGTCCTCATATATTACGCGGCACTATGTCAGAGGTAGCCCCCATCAAATCATACGACCATCACTCAAATCATATGACCAGACCAAGCATCTCACAAGGGCAGACGTGGTCCAGACTCCCACGGGTATCAGAGTGACAATAAAAGCGGGACAAGAACTACAGTTCGCCGGGCAGTACAAGACACTCAAATTGTTACTAGCAGATAAACCACTTCTCTGCTCCACCTGTCGATCATGCCATGTACCCTGCACAGTCTCAGTCAGACGTCTGGCGATCGGCGGCCCATTGAGCATACATCCACGTGACCAACAACTCGGAAGTCAACCGCCACCTCATCACTGGCATTCAGGACACACAGAGCTGAACTCTTAATACTCTACTTTTATACCATCCGTATCTATTATCTTATATTAATCTACACACAAACATTCATCCACCCCTCCCACATAATATCTCATACATTTAATTATCATAATACAATCTCATAAAATGTTATTACCACTACCTACAATAAAATTTTATTTTCACAACTTCACTCTCACTTATCATTTCGCGCTGTGATATAGCATAATGAAAAAGTGATAATTGTAAAAAAACATTCATATCTGTGTACCAATAACATAATATGGATTAAATGGCACATAAATTGTGACTTGTAGTGTCTTGATAAACAAATAGCGATGAAATAAAAAAATAAATGGGGAGCTACGTATTTTCCCCCGAATTGCTGACCGATAAACTGCACTTTAACCCCATTCCCAATCTTTATGTTATTTTTGTGGATTATTTACGATTATTGGTCCGAGTGGAAATGTCCGTTTCTTGCCATATTGAAGCGTACAGTGCAGCATCCAATTTAATACAGTAGAACCCCACGTAAGTTGACACCCTCTGTTCTGGGCCAAAGTGTTCGCTTACACAGGGTGTCCGCTTATTTGATGTTAAAATAAACATCCAATAAAAGGAACCGTTCCCAGCAGAGGTGTCCGCGTGAGGTGTGCGCCTACGCGGGGTGTCCGTTAGGCGGGGTTCCACTGTATAAGCTTTTGATCACTTAAATAAGGAGACTGGAGTGGAGGTAAAAGAAGGCTTATTACTAGGAAGGCGCGCAGACGCTATAGGTCGTGCAACCATATTGGGGACTGAAAACTAGTTATTTTTTACTTGAAATACAAAAATTCTCATAACTTCGACTATAAAAAAGATACAGATTTACAAAAGATACCATATTAAACCATTGATTGTGGGCTTTATTGTCATATATATTTTGAATTTATTGCGGTGATTTATCTGTTTTCATTGTTGTCATATTTTCTCTGGAATCACGCTAAAAGTTAGGCAAAATGTTGGACTTCTAGAATATGAGTGAAGATTCCATAGAATTCCATATGGAAGCAAAATCAAAGCCCAGTTTAATCAAGTAGAGATTTCTTTGAGGATCATTTTGATACCTTAACTTTTATTGTACTCATAGTAGAAGTCAAAATGGACTGTTTTGTTATCAAAATAGAAAAGTAGCAAAAAGCCCCTTTTAGTGGTATGCGCCATATGTTAAAGCATTGTGGTGGTAGGCAGAAAATGGAGAAGTAAGGCTTGGTTGGAAATGATGCAATATTTTTACATTATAATTTCAGACAATGTTTTCCAACTTGTTATTATTTACAAACAATTGCTTCCTTAAACTAATTAGATATGCAACACAAGTCAATCTATAAGAATTTTTAGGGAAACACTGTTTGAATCCGGACCCGACCTTAGTCCCTTATATGCCTTCCTGACCTTTAGTATGAGGTCATACAAGGTTGTGAAAAGATTGACGTAACCTGAATTAGGATAAGGATAATAAAACGTAATACAGTTACCGCTAATGCAAACTAGATGCGAAGTATAAACACCTAGCAGGAGGTAGGTAGGATAAACAAGCGTTGATAATAAGATAAGGTAAAGGTAAGACAGTGCATGTAAGCGCTGAGGCGCAAGTCCTTGAGGGAGGGGCGAGCTGAGGCCGCCTCCCCGTAATAGGTGAGGAAAGAAGGCAGGGGAGGGAGGTGGAGCGTAAGGGGGTGCGTCCACCAACCACGACAAGGCTGCGACAACGGCTTTCCGACAAGGTCCACGACAGCTCTACGATTGGAAGCCTTGTCGTAGCCTTGTCGTGGTTGGTGGACCACAGTTCCCGACAAGAGGCTACGACAAGGCCACGATAGGCTGCGACATGAAGCTTGTCGGGGGCCTGTCGGGCGCCTTCCGACAAGTTTACGACAAAATCGAACATGTTCGATTTTGGAGCCGTGTCGTGGTGTGTTGTGGCGTGTCGCAGAGGTCTACGATAGAATATTTAGGTGGAGCGTGCACTTCCTGACACGCTGCGACAAGGGCTCACGACAGCTCCCCTCCTCACGACAAGGCTGCGACAAGGAGCCGATAGGAACTTTCTTGTCGGTGCGTGTCGCAGCTTTGTCGTGGTTGGTGGACGCCCCCTCTAAAGCAGAGTGTGTGCTGACTGTGTGGGCACAGGAGGGTGAGTGACCGGAGCCTGTGAGGTAGATGGCCGAGCCTGCCTCAGCCCCACAGTGGGGGTTCTGCCCCCGCTCCCTTGAGCCTTGTCTTCCATTTAAACTTACATATAACTTTATATATCAACCTAGATGAGAAAACGTCAACCTAGGAAAGAAAAGGCAAGTTACAACACACCCAGCAGCGGTATTCAACTATAAAGTTTTCGGCCATAGGTATATAAGAATGCCTGGATTATTTGACGCATCAACTATTTGATACAAGACATTTAAATCATATTGGTCTTTGCTAAGTTCACATTGAATAGTTTGAAATGTTTTAATCAATCTGTAAGTAGATATGATAATCGTTAATTGTCATCTTGTTGAAAATTATGATGGATTATTCATAGAGACAAAATACATTGCACATAATGAAAGGGCACGAGGGAAACAACCATTTACTATTCTTGTAATCTCATATAGCCGGGCAAGAATATTGCACAGCAGCATAAGTACACATTTTTCCCTTGGGATAACCAGCAGTAATTATTCCCTTCCATTTCATTTCCTGTCTGTAGAAACGGAACGTTTGTAGGTGGCTGTGCAGTCATCTCGAGAATTTGAATTAAAACAGGGGTCTCCTACTGTATTGTGAGGAAGTCTATATTGTATTATCCTCCCCAACCTTCCGTCGAACACCTGTGTTCTTACTTCCTCCTAATGATCCTACAGTAATTTGTATAGCCTCTAAAATTTCCTTTACCATTACCATCCATATTATTTATTATTATATACCTATGTTGGTATATCCAAGACATACCGCCCTCTCAGACCCATCTCGTATTTATATCCGTACGGCACCTACATGGTGTATGTAACGGTATCACGTGACCGTAACGACGGCCGTACAAAGGCACTGCAAGATGGCCGCTGATGCAGTCGAGTCGAGGACTCGGAACAAAGTGGGGAAATCAGCAATAATACCGTAAATGACAATGCAATTTTGTTTATAGAAGAGCTAAACTTGAAAATGATGAGAAATAAAACGTAAATGGAGTCCTCACCGACGGCCGATGCGCCGGAACGGACCGGAATCCAAAACCGGAAGTGACATCTTGAAAATGTAAACAACGCCAATAGAAGAGCTAGTAGTGAGTGCCAGGAACCGTATGTACTGGACATGGCGGCAAACCCTGACAATACGACCAAATTCTAAGGTACAAAATGGCTAAATTAAGGTATATAATAATAGAGAAACCGGCTGACTGACTCCGTACGGGTGAAATACTTGTTAAAATCCGAAATCAGATTCACCTCTGCCTTCGGCATCGGTGAATCTGATTTCGGATTTCACCGCGTATTTCACCCGTACGGAGACAGTAAGCCTGTTTCTCCATATTATATACCTACTGCCGTAACTACCGTAATTACTACACGCTGCCGCCCACAATGTACTGCACAGCTGTGCAGTAAATCACGGTTCGTTTTTCACTATCAACTAATAGGATTACGTCATAATTTAAAAATGGCCGACATTGTTTATTGCTTCGACATCGGTAACGTTAATGTTACGATACATAAAGAAAACACACTGGAATACTGCAAAATCAAAAAATGCATATATGAATTACGGAAAAACATCGAAGCCCTTTGCATGCCGTCTACTGTGACGATGAGATAAAGCAATTACGCCCTACCAACGAATCCTAAAGACCAAACCCTGCCTACAGTGTTCATTTCTGTGCTGAGAGCGGCATTGGGGATTTGTGGATGGCTAGTGGTCCCCCTGTAAAGTGGGATTCACACGATGGGACAAATGGACCTGAGACTGGTGTACTTCACACCTTTGCACCAGTCGGCTACTATTTCCAGCTGGGTAAAAAGTTTCACAGATTGGGGTGTCCTACAGTCTCAGGGTAACATGGCGGATTCAATTCACATGGGAAGACTTAACAGGTACATAGTCTCACCCCTACACCTCTACACAGGGTACACAGGGTGCACAGGGTACACAGTTGCCAACTCAGGGTACTTCCCTGTGTGAATAGGTGTTATTTGAGAACACTGAGACTCACAGATTGAGGGAGAATGTGTGAAGTACATTTGTCTCACCAAAATGTCCCTCTAAATTTTAAACCTGTTTAAAGTCAAAATCTCATGAGATTCTGTTCCTTGTTAGGGGTGATTGTTGCCGCCAATTGCAAAAGAAAAAAGTTGTCTCAGCAAAATGAAAGCCTGCCATTCACACGAGGAGATTGTGTTCCAGTACCGAATCTCAACATGATTTGTCTCAGACAAACGGCCTGTGAGGTACGTGAATCCCACCGTGTGAATCCCATTTTAGGCGCGGCGTCCACCTAGTACGATAAAGATTTAGATCCACCGATATGGCTCCGATACAAAAAGTCAATATCGGAGACATATCGGGAAGGTGCAAAATCGTAGACATATGTCTAGACATGCCAATCCAGCACGCATTGTATGGGTTTTTTATCAGTGTCTAATCGCAGAAACGTGGTCAACTGCCCCGATATTAGGTGAGCTTCCGACGCGATTTTGATTTTTTATCGGTAGAGGCATCGTAGACCATATCGGAGCCATTTCGTAGTAGGTGGACGCCAGGCCTTAATGTATACTGGTCACCTGTGAGGCAGAGGATGTCTGTACCATCACTGCCGCTAATCCTAAGGCATTATGCTCATGTCGAGATGATATGACCGGAAACGAATGTATTACACCGCATAAATTAGGATCGTATGAAACATCTTGAATTGTGCAGTAATTGTAAATTACATATAATTTACTGCCGAGCTGTACTCTCATTTAACTAATCGAACGTATCCTCGTAACTATTATTACTGTGGTGGTTAATCGAACACTTATTATAATTTATTCAACTGGTCACATGATCACGTGACCCCGCTACTAGCGTCATTCCTGCTGCTACATTCGTTGTCAACGCACGGGAATTTTTTCATTACCCACCCACCCACACCTTTTTTCTTTTTATTCTCTCGCCTTAGGGCTCATAATGTATAATTTTATATCTATTTATTATCTTTTATCGTCTTTTTGAAACGTGTTTATCTGCTTTAATCATGCATTGTCTTATCAAATACATGTGCAATAAATACATTTTACTTGCAGCCCGGCTTTGTTAATTGTAACCTTGAAAAGTTTGACGACTGTATTCACTGCTGAACCCTTGTCTCGTTATGAACACTCGGTCACTGGTAAGGCTATGAGGGTAGAATTCAAGCTGTTTTGTTCGAGCTGAATATGAATCCGTGTGCACTCTCTTATCTGTGGAGAAAACTACGCCTGTCAGAGCAAGCTCCACCAATGGTTGAGGCGGAAATCCAATTGTCCGGACGAGATCTGCAGCAGATAAAACGTTTCGATCTGTGATTAAAACCTTCGTTCACGTTCTCATATTTGTGCCATCCGATGGAGAGCACGCGAAGCAAGTTTTGTAGAAATCTGCCAACATGATAGTTTGTGTTTGGAATTGTCCACATCAGATTCCCCAACAGGTGGCATAAATGTGAGAATGTGAACGAAGATTCAAATCACAGATCGAAAAGTTTTAGTTACGAGGCTTTGTGTGGTGGCGCACAGGATATATACGAGTTGGATGGTTCCTCCCCCCACTGAGAGCGAGCAGGCAGGTAGTACCCATGAGTGGAGTGCTAGCAGTGGTTGACCGCTGGTTTTGGATTGCATCAATGGAAGTCGGCTATAGACCGGGAAACTAGCTAAATTTTGAAACCCAACAGCCTCATGTGCATTAAAACACGCGCGAATCATGAAGAATATACTTCGATTTAGCATTAGACAGATAGAATACCTTTGGAAGTAGATATACTTAATCAGAGCTTATGATATACTATTCTGACCAAAATATTAACCGAAAACGAACCTTGAGAGGTGCTTGAGCGATAGTAGGGGCCACAGACACTTGGCAATTAATTATGACAGTGTATCTTGCTCAGGGATCGACTGTCAGTATGTATAATACATGCCAAAACCAAGGCAGGTTTACAAAACTTCATTTTCATATCAGATCTGTTCTTATATATTTAGTTACAGTGTATATTTTCCATTACATGTGGTTCCTACTCACACTAGCACCACACTCGCCATTTTGTTTGTTTTGAATCCAGTGGCTTCCACTCCCATCACTTAACAAGACATTGCACACAACCCAGTAATCGACTGTCAGTATGGTTTGAATACTCAGCAACAAAGACAACATTGTGATCCATCATTTCCAGACCAGGGCCCTGTTTTTTAGTCAAGACAGTCTTGGGCTGAGATCTGCGAAGATATCCTAGAGAATCTAAGACCTTTTTTCAAGACAAAAGATGGCCGCTGTCCTATAGACAAGGTCTTGGTGCGCCACGGTAGATCTTGAGACAAATATAGAACTATCTTAGGTTCTATAATTCTACTCTTGCCGGATACCAGCTCCAGCACTAGTGCAGTCATATCAACTTATAGTGGGGTCTCATGAGCATATTGCATCACCCAACTCTGTGGAGACATAGGTAAGGCATCCGGCAATTGTGCTGGAGGTAGGGTGTTCAAACCCCGGTGCTAGCACATCATTTTCAACTAGAAAAGGTGAAAAGAATTTTGTTGTGGTGTGGTTGTGGGTGTAGTTGTGGTTTTGGCTGTGGTTTTGGCTGTAGATGTGGTTGTGTTTGTGGGTGTAGATGTGGTTGTGGTTGTGGCTCTTATTGTGGTTGTGATTGTGATTGTGGGTGTGGGTTCGGTTGTGGGTGTGGGTGTGGTTGTGGGTGTGGTTTTGGCTGTAGATGTGGTTGTGGTTGTAGTTGTGGGTGTGGGTGTGGTTTTGGCTGTAGATGTGGTTGTGGTTGTAGTTGTGGGTGTGGGTGTGGTTCTGTTTGTGGTTGTGGGTGTGGCTATGGGTGTGGTTGTGAGTGTGGGTGTGGTTGTGGGTGTGGGCATGGTTGTAGGTGTGGTTGTGGGTGTGGTTGTGGGTGTGGGTGTGGTTGTGGGTGTGGTTTTGGTTGTAGATGTGGTTGTGGTTGTAGTTGTGGGTGTGGGTGTGTTTGTGTTTGTGTTTGTGGGTGTAGTTGTGGTTGAGGGTGTGGGTGTGGTTGTGGGTGTGGTTTTGGGTGTGGTTGTGGGTGTGGTTGTGGTCGTGGGTGTGGGGATGGGTGTGGGTGTGGATGTGGGTGTGGGTGTGGTTGTGGCGATGGGTGTGGGGGTTGGTGCAGGGGTGGGTGTGGTTGTGGATGTGGTTGTGGTTGTGGGTGTGGTTGTAGGTGTGGGTGTGGGGATGGGTGTGGCGGTGGGTGCAGGGGTGGTTTTGGTGTGGTGTGGGTGTGGTGCAGGTGTGGAGTGTTGAGCGCGGACTGTTGAGTGCGGACTGTTGAGTGCGGACTGGTGAGTGCGGACTGGTGACAGAGGACTGTTGAGTGACAGGAGCATCTTGTTTTCTTGTTCTCATGTGGCCACATGGCCGTAAGATACATCTAAGACACCTCTAGGACACCTCCAACCTTGTCTTGGGCTGAGACCGTTTTGGAACCAATTTGAGCTAAGATATCTCAAGATAATCTTGACTAAAAGACAGCTATGACGCCCCTAAGTCGTCTCAGCCCAAGATATATCAAAGATCCTCTAAGATATCTTGTCTATAGCACACTTTTGTCTTAAGACGGTCTTAGCCTAAGATAATCTTGACTAAAAAACAGGGCCCAGGTATGTTATTTCAAATCATTCTATATATTGACAGTGTGATGACGGTTCGGTCTAGCTTTCGACATGGTCAGACATGCCATCTTGTCTATTTACAGTTGACAACCTGCGCATGCGCTCACCGAGGTTACCAAAATTAGGCATTTCCATGAGGTTATCCCTGCAGGTATTTTGCCGCCCCTAGCGGCTACCCGGGAAACCAGGGCCTTGTTTTTTAGTCAAGATTACCTTAGGTTAAGACCGTCTTGAGACAAAGGTGTGCCATAAACAAGATATCTTAGAGGATCTTAGAAATATCTTTGGCTGAGACATCTTACGGGTGTTAGAGGTGACGTTTAGTCAAGATTTTCTTGAAATATCTTAGGGTATCTTAGCCAAAATTGGCTCCAATATGGTCTCAGCCCAAGACAAGGTTGGAGGTGTCATAGAGGTGCCTCATAGGTGTTTCAGAGCCAAGTGACTGGGAAGTACTGGTAGGTGAGTGAGAACTGGTGAATACTATTGGATGAGGTCTGTTGAGTGAGGGCTATTGAGTGAGGACTGTTGAGTGCAGACTGGTGAGTGAGGACTGGTGACAGAGGATTGATGAGTGAGGACTGTCGAGTGCAGACTGGTAAGTGGGGACTGGTGAATGAGGACTGTTGAGTGAGGACTGGTGAGCGATTACTAATGAGTGAGTGCTGGCATAGATATACGAGCAAAGTACATGTAACAGTGAAAAGACATGCGCATTTGACTTAGGTACAACAAGACAGGTCCATACCGGAAGTCCTTCACTTGTTATAAATACTACAAAGTTGGGTGATCTTGTTCCTTTTGCTACTGTTGAATATTGAATGTGATCTTTCGGACAGAACCAGGAAAAGTGCCAGCAACAGTGTCTGTAATAATTTTGTTGCTTTATTTGGTCTTTTCGTAGACATGGTATTATGTTTGCTTTGATAATTATGAATGAATTTTGAATCTCTGTCTATAGGATGAATGTAACCCAGCCATAATGTTTTAATACCGCCTAGTAAGGCGAATTATGTGTATTTTATAAAAAAAAAATGTACAAAAGCTTCTCTTTTGAAGAAGTATGTGATTTTTCAGATTGATATGAAGTTTTATACTGTTGTTCTGACTATGCTCTATTGTGTAACTCAAGCGAGTCGACCTTACCGAGCGGAGTATACCCGAGGAGTGGCTGATGATGTGGTGGTCACGTGGTATTGCTACGCCCCTGGTGCGGAAACTAATACAAAAGGTGCTGCACTCTATCATTAATATCAGACACAATGAACCATTGATGTCAGACCGATATGTCAAGCACCAGTGGGTCAATGTGGTGCTTCGGACTGAAGTGATTGGTCCTGGTCGAAAGGGCACTCCTCTGCGACACAAGGACAGTGGTCCTCAACACCTTCGCCCAGTCTACAAGCCCGCTGGCCTGCAGGACATAAAGGGTTAGTGTGTGAAGCAAGCTGAAGGTTTATGTAACGTTCCCCCCCTCTATGCAGCATGCCCCATGCCCAGCTCTGGCCATTGCACGTATTTGCCTCCCAATCGGAGTGTATACAATCCTGTCATGTTAGTGTGAGGCTGATCGACAAAGCAGATGATAATGTTAGACCCGGACCATCCATAAATTACCTCATGCAGCAGGGGTGGGGGTCCTAGTCGTCATGACCAGCAATTATAAGGGTATATGACAATAACATGACAAGGGTGTGGGGCTGGGGTGTGAGGGGGGGGGGGGGGAAGGGGGGGGGGGGGTCAAAAATGGTCCTTACTGTATGATGCAGGTCAAGGGAGGGAAGTAGCAGATTAGTGACCCATGGTATGCCATCATCGCGTTAGCTGTACAGTCACGCATGACATGACCAGGTACACCCGTCATAAGGATGTTAACAAACGTGTTAACTCACATATCTACAGCTGATTTCCAAACCAATGCAATGTCACTAGCACTGCAGTTTGCATAATGAACCAAATCTCATGATGTGTTTAACATTATTTAAACTTACAGAAGTCCATGTTGGGTATTCTATACATTGGCTTCCTTTTCCATGCCTTATCTCAGGTGAGTAATGTACCCCATTGAGACGTAGGCGCCTTCACAGAGTAAAGACCTGTATTTATACACCTTCCCAGGCCACAGTGTTGTGTCGGGACGGTCGTCAGCGGTGTGATCCTCCAAACACAACCATCCTCTCATCTTTTGAGGGGCAGGTCTTATATTTCTGAGATTATAAGTGGGAGTGATCCCTTTATAACAGCTTTAAGGCTGCTCACTGGTGATGGGCTTATAGGGAGGGGTCTTCACCACTGGTAGGCCGGGCGAAGTCTCACCCATGCATGATGTCGTCTCGTAGGAGTGGGTGCGCCGGTATGCTTTTAAAGCGTGGGCAATACCGAGCTCCCCCTGGGTGTTGCATTGATAATTCGGTTAAAAAGGAAATTTGAAAGCACATGCATACTTGCATGAGAACAATTTTTTATTTCATTCTCAAGTGAATCATACAAGGTGATATTTTAAAGAAAGATACTTATTACAAAAGCGTTTCTCTTTGTGAATCTGTTATCAGTTTCCATTTGAATCTGTTATTAGAACCTTTAAGGGTTATGATTCGATAATTAGACTTGCGTTTATATAAGAACAAGTATTTTTATCTTTCAGGGACGAGCCAGAGCCAGATTCAAAATCATTTCCCGTTTCCCTGTCGCCAAACAAATAGGGAGCACCAGTAGTTTGGCGGCTGTGGTTTTTCTGCGTGCACAATTACTTGCGAAATCACCTTGCACTGTCGAGTCGGGCAACTGGCAACGTGTAGGTTGTCAATGAAGGCAGTTTGCATCTCCGCTTCTGGTTGCTCCAACCGAATTAGCCAGCATGGCTACCCGACCGCCCAAGCTCCTCACCGGCGCGCGTACAGGGACAACCGCAGGAGCAGCAACACTTCGTGACAGACCCTCCTTTGTAGTAGAACTCTGTGAAATAAAAACTAGTAAAAACATGGAGATTCCACTTTTGGTAGTGGAAGGGAAGCGTGGAAATTTCTTTTGAGTGTCACTTATCTGGAGTTCGGAATCTTGTTGTAAAGACAATCTCAAACGGGTTGAATTTTATGACATTTCCCTTTTATTGTATTAGGACCTTGCTTGAGTCTGTCCTTTTTCCTGGTTCCCTCCCCATATTACCGAGAGAATTGTTGAGACTTTAAGAGATGGGATGAGGATGAGAGCTTGTCTTTTAATCACCTAGTCCCGTAGGTTTCCACAATATTACGCTGTGGATGAAAGCTTGAGTCTACTCCGGTGAGCATTGTAGAAAGGCACAGGGAAAAATCGGCAACCTAGATCCCTTAAGGATTCAGCGTATAGATAGAAAGAAGCTATTAGTGATAGAGTAGGTCTTAGATCTGAATAATTACGAAACATCCAGGAGTATTTTATTGTAGTCTGGTGTATTACTGTTGTCACATTTTAAGGAAATAACCGAACAGTTCATTACTATATCCACCCCCACCATCGAGTAAAATTAGAAAATAGAGTGAATTGTGGATAGATAATATCTATTATGGAATTTGCAGGAAAATTTCATTGAATTAATATGTGTGTGGTATTTGATAACATATTTATCAAATTGATGATATATCAAAATATAAAATACGGGCACATGAGTGAAGTTATGAGCAAAGTTGAATTTAAAAAGAGGAAAATCGAATAGTGTATGTAAATGATTAATGAAGTGGTGCGTGATGAAGGTCAGCAGCATCATGTGCACACAGTCTTTACTTCTTAGTCCAAGTCTACCATATCATAATTGGCCTCTTAAAAGTTTCGATTGTACCACTTGTTTGGTGTAAAAGTGTCAGATTAGTCCACATCTTTGCTCCACGGTAATAAGGGCTGTTAAAACATTTGTAGATCTGGTAGACTATCGTATTACTCATTGTGGTGGACCTTTCGGATGATCAATCCACTTATATAGGTTTACCTGTTTTTATACCCAAACATTTGCTGCTGCATAAAATTGCTATAACATAATCTAGCAAATGATCCATTGTGCATGGATTGTGCATTTGTCAGGGTCTCCCTTCCTTGATGTAAGCGTCTGTATAACGGTCAGCCCTCATCTAGTTCGCTCACATAAAATATTGACCTCTTACTCTTTAATCTCTGGATGGTTAAGGTTAATACATGTTTAAGATGAGTGTATATCTATTGTATGGTTCAGGCGTTTATTCTTGTGTTATTCTGTCAGACACGCGGGCTCGACTATTCATTATATATATATATATATATATATATATATATATATATATATATATATATATATATATATATATATATATATATCAAATATCATATGTATAGGTTAACTTATAAGACCAATTCAAAATATTTGACATTTTAATAGCGTGAACGAAACCCATGTGGAAAGAAATATGTTGCAGTGTTGGAGAGATTAAAAAATAATTATGTACACAACAATATCCGCCCCCTATATTTTAAATTGTTTCAACATACGTTGAATGAATATATCACAATTCAGTCTCATCATCTTAGGTCTGCTGTTATATACCCATATATTCATATCAAAAATACTTCTGCCATGAATCTCCGTCGCTGCCTGAACACAAGTTCTTCGAGTAAACAGAAAAAGACCAATGTCGTAAAAGAAGGAGAAAGAAGAACAATAGCGCGCCTCGTTGAATCTAAGAACCTTCGTCTCAACAAGTCCAAAGGCGGGAAAAGGTCCCTAGATCCGCTGAGTTAATAATTAAAAGCCGGGCGTCTGATTTTGTCTTCTCGTCGTTCGTCTTGGCGTGGTTCCTTTGCATTTCTGGGCATGTTCCATCCCTTTGTTGGTAAGGGCGTGCTTTTGTCAGACTTGATCAGTAGGGAGAGGAAGGACTGGAGGTACTGAGTGTTTACGCGGGATACCCACGTCTTGAGCAGTTAGTCACGTAATAGGCCTCTGACCTCCGAGGGCTATTACTAGATTAAGGACCTAATATATCTACCTATGTAACCCTCCCTGTTTCCGTCTGCCTCGTATATTCATAACATGCAGATATTAACCAGTTTTGCAGGAAAGACTCCTCCAGGTATAATTCCTATTTATCATATGATAATTCTCCAAATGAACAATCGATATGCCTCCAAATATTCTTCGCTGAAACTACGGAAAATGTTATAACCATTGGAGCTACCAGAGATATTGTTGATTATATTTTGTGAATTTCGTGGTTAGGCCGGGAGTGTTTGGGGATTATTTGCCGGGTCGTGTGAAAGGGTTCAGGAGACTTTGTTTAATGAAATCATTTCAGAACTCCCATGCAACCTAGCCATTCAAAGTGAATTAATGAGTATTCCGATCACGATGCTTGCAACGTTCCGAACAACCACTACTGAGGGCTAAGACGAACGGGGCTAACTTTCAGTAACATATCACTAGTCTCTGTAGAATGATCCATATTCGCCCTAGTCACATATTCAACCTTGTATAAAACATCAGTGGTGTGAAGATAAAATTGAAAAATATTGGCAAATGCTCTAAACCAATATGACCATGGGTAGGCCTACAGACTGTGTTTATGATTGACCGTCCCGACAGGTCTACGAGGTGGAACTTATTATTACAAAGCTGGGCGCGAAGGCATTCAGTTTGTGCACACTGTGCAAAACTTCTAGTCTGTGCACCCCGTACCACGTGACTTGTAATGATCAAATGGCGTTTTTAATTATTTCAAGGCATATGATGATAAGGAGACTTAATATGCGTCCCACAACACTGATAGGTAGCTTGTATCACAAGTACCCTGTTTGTCCTCTCCCAACCTACCCAACTACATGTATAAGTCTATCGACAAAGGACTATTAGGGTCCTGCGCCATGGTTGACTATATTGAGAATGCTCACCGAAATGGGTAATATGTGTGGTGTGAGTATTAACCATATCATCTCATCTCATCCCACTGATTAAGTAGGAATAGGTTGTTAACGATCCTTTGTCCTTTTATGTAATTCTGTACTTTTACAAGGCCTGTATCTTGACCGTATTCAAAGAACCACCAAAGGCACTGGGCGGAAGAACGGCCAAGCGGAGCCCAGATATTTTTTTGTAAAATGATACCCTATTTAAAATGTTTAAAAAACAAACTTAGAGAGTACCACTCAACTACATCTATTCCTTGTTGGTTTTGACGGTTTTCGTTGTTCGAACTCGATGAATATATCCGATTAGAAAAACCAAGGAACAGATTTCATTCAGCCACACTATCTGTGTCTTCGTATATACCTCAGGGAATCTCGGCGATGAGGTATGCGTATGCTAGATGCATCATTAACCAATCGGTTAATTGATTACCCTGCTATTTCTTCTGTCGTATACCAAATATTCTTTATATCTTCGTTATATCTTACCGCTAAGTAATACCACATATCATATTTATAGAAAGGTTGTTTTAGTCTGGCATAATGTGTGCTCCGAATACTAGTTTTTTTTGTTTAGGTCTTCGCAGTGGATCCAATAGGTGTGTCACTTAAGGAGCCAGGAAAGTGACAGCGCATCTAGTCTACACAGATATGGTCGTGATATGCAGAAATATATATCTTTATATGAGTCATACTTAGAGACTAAAGGTGGAAGTACTTACTGGATTCATAAATGTATCTATTGACACGAAGCATATAAAACATTATCTGGATAAAAATGACGAGGCTTCCTGAAGGCTAGGTTGAGTGCAGGCTATCTGATGTTAACAGACTCCACCACATATAGTTCCTCCGCCCGTGAGTCAGCTGTGAACAAGACGTTTCTCAGGCTACTAATGCACAAGCCCTTGGGGTACTTTTAGGAGCATTCCATTTTTAGGCCTTCAGAAGCGACGTCCATATTTCAAGCATTTCATTTTACTTATCGAATAAAAGGAAATGACAACGTTTCAGTTGAAAGTGGTTCACTTATTCGCCGTTGTTACGTGGGCAAGGATGCGTAACGGATGTTTGACGTCACCTGTGTAGGGGATTGTTAGCCGTTGTCATCCTTCAAAAATAAAAAAAACCTCATTATTCCTTTGTTTAAGAATAGCTAGCCCCTTATGGAATAGTGACAGTTTGGAGATTGGGATCAGGTCTAAGATTTTGAAAGTAGTCACTTTTCAATATACTTATTATGACAGTCTATTATGTCCTAACCCGACGTTTACACTAGACTACAAAAACATGATGACTGTGGATCATCTAGCCAATATATATATAGTCGTCAGGTGGTGCTCCACTACCAATGTCTAGCTATTGACAGCTGAAAGTCAAGGTGGTGCAAAATTCAGGAATTGCTACCTATAATCGTCTAGTGTAAACGCCGTGTAAGGGTGGAAAGCACATCGAAGTACGGCTGCTCCATATGCGGTAAAATCAAAGTTTAGTACAATGGTGTGCAACAATTCCAAAATTCATTTACGCTGACCACCGAAATATTCAACTGCAATCATGTGATAGGGAAGTGTAGCGTTCAGATATACATTTCCAAGTCGAAGCGACGATCAAAACGAATGGGAGCTGTATGCCAATTTGAAAGTCCATTGTTGTAATTCTTGTAACGTAATAATGCCTAAATGTTGATTGTTCTAGTTGTTTATATAGTAATACTATCAATATGATATTGAAAATATTATCAATATGATATTGAAAATGGATGAAAAATACTACCTAGAGAGAGCAGACAAAATATCGCAGGCTGTCCGAATCGACAACCAATTCACAGGGGGTTCCGTGTGTGATGCCCTATGCTTAGTAGCCTCACCATCCCTACAGCAGCCACTGAAACCAGCATTCCCCGAGATCCTGTTATGCTGAGCCCAGAGCCGATGCTTCGACATGCTGTCATCATCACTTCTCTTCTTCAAATATGAGTATTAATATTACTCCTAGATGTTACTTATGGGAAAGCATAGAACTGGAGATAAAATGGAGTGTTAACTCATGCCGGGAGTCGCAGTAGTGGCCTGGGTCAGTGTGGCCTTCTTCCACCAGTCAGAGTTCACAGTCCTTGGGTTTGGTAATTGTTACCCTGTTTTATTATAGTACAGCACGAGCCCACTGTATCGATACCTAGTGGGTTTTTTTTCTTTGCTAAGAGTTGTACACCTTTCTGTCTCTTTCTATTGAGTTCCTGTCTTTAGTTTCTTGAATTGCAGTGGACTTCATTCTGGTCTTCTGTTTTCCACTCGTATCGCCCAACACTCCTATTTCGAACATACTCTAATTTACAAAGCGTCTGTGGACCAATTAGTTGGATGTACGTGTATACTATATTTTGGGGCATATCAACAGCAAGAGGAAATGTTTGAGATTAGATTGAAGGTTGCTTGTAAAATGCCTTTGGTTAGAATATAATCGAGGATCTATATTCAAAATAATATTTCATCAAAGCAATTTTTGTATCTAGTTAAACGAACCTAAATGAAGGAATATCTATAGTAACTTTTACTATCATGATTCACTTGTAGTAACTAGTGTAATTTGAATTCACAGATGTCACACAGTTTTTGAGTCTAACATCCATGCAACAGCTGCCACGGCTACAACCTGTTCTCCCCTCTCCACGTAACAGTTAGTTGTTGGCGTGCTGTTACGGTCCTTTGCAATGCGATTGTCCCATTCGGAACCCTCTATTCATCAGCCATAGCAAATATTCTAAAAAATATATAATAAGCACTTTCACCAGAAAATGTTTGTAAATTTTCCACAGGGAATACTGGATATAAAAGAGACGATATTCGAACAAAAAGTATAATACCTGCTTCGTTTTAATCATTTCCATGGCTCATGAGAATCTTAATTCAATCTTCCTGCATGTGTCCAGTTCATGGTGTCTACGATGAATCCATTCATTATGTTGCTAAACAGACCTTTCCAAAAGGAAAGATTCCCACGAAAGCTCCAATTTACTTTCATGGAAGGAGTCCTTCTGCACACATAGATGCATACATATGCATAATCACACATACATATGAAATTTCTCTCCTATTTTGAAACATGAATTAATCCTAAATCTGCTTGGAGTTAACCTTAGATAGCATATCTCAGGGGTTTGGAAATATTTATGGTTTAAATATTAAAAAAAAGAAAAATCCTCGAAGAGCATTTCGTACTATCTTTGGATAGATAATCATCACTATTGCTTTCAATCTATTACTTACTGTCTTTCATCAAAGGGCCCTCACGACTGTGCTCTACATACCCATTGTTCTAAATGTAACCAAGAGGTCAATCTTTATACAGGTCTATTAGAACGTCTACTTTCCTCTCCGTGGTTTGTTGTGTGGCAATATTCCCAATTTATTAATATTTACGCAGTCAATAACTTTGTGGATTGGCAAACGGCCTTGCATGACATGACTCCCACGCAAGGATATCTAAAGTATTCAATATAATTGTCTATAAGGCGAGAACGCAAATAATTTACAAAAATATTGTATTGGTGTTAGCGAGCAAATGGACCAGGAGACTGGGTTTACACAGGAACATGGCAGGGCTAACGACATAATAGTGTAATGTACATCCTTTAACATGATTCATGCGTATTTAATAAGGTGCTAATCATAACAAAAATTCCAAATCCACATCCATGTGTAGAGAACTAGATAACGAAGAGGTATATCTATCCTCTTTATCCTTCTTTACGCAATAAATATGAGCTATACATTGCACATATCAGTGTTACAGATTCATTTTCATTTTTTTTGTCAAGGATCAAACTATCCATTCTTCACGCAAAATAGAACCTACATAATTATATTCACAACTAAAGAGGAATTGTTATCTTCTTGTTGTTCAGATTAGTTAGAATATACTCCAAGCAATTCGCTTATCTCATACATCAAGATTTGTAGTGGTCTGTTTCGTACGTTTGACACTCCAGCCTCGACTTGCATAATAATCACATTCCTGCTGCTAAGAAGTTGTACCGCATAAAAGTAATGAGTTCAATCTACAGTTAGGATTGTGATTTTTGATGGCTGCTAGTAACATCAATTGGGGAGCTCCATTCGACTAGGCTGTATATATATATATATATACGGAATGTTGCTAGTGTAGATTGTTAAGTTTTATGCAGCACAAATGTCAGTGTCCCAATAGAATAAACTACTAGTTAATATGTCCATTTACTTACTCCAAACGGAAACGCACAAAGACCGTATAGGTAATTGAAATGTGTATGAATCCAGCTTAATTTTCTGTTAGGTGCTCAGGCAACATCTCTGTTTTAATTCTTGATAACGAGTATTCAAAACGGTATTTAAAACTTATTATACAGAGGAGGGAGTTAGAAGCCACAGGGACATAAATCACTGATTAAAATGCATTGCTAATGTATAGACAGTTACTGCGTTTTGTAGGGGCTTCCTTGTTTAAGGTATATATAAAATGATGTCCAGTGGACGCGGATTTCTCTTGCCAGACATTTGAAACGTTAATCAGGGGACTGGAAGTGGCGGGATGTATTATGGGTACATACTACCGTCCACACGTCACTTCCGCAGGCAGCCCCCTGGATAAGGTGTATCACAACTTCGTAGTGTCTTCGTCTACTTTTTTTGTCTTTTTATCAATTTTCAGCTATGTCATTTTCCCCAAGAAGGTGGTGTCATTTAGTGTCTTGTATCTTTTCTTGTATATAAAAAGTCTATTGGTTCTACTTCTTGCCGATACCCATCCATCGGAGTCGGGGGTCAAGTACCATTCGCCGACTGATGGTGGTCTCCGTCATGATGTTCCGTTTGCTCCTGTCGTGGACTCTATTTTGAAGCCTTTCTTCCAGGGCTGCCTTGGCCTTTTCCATCTCCTCGGCCGCCACTTCCTCCAGTAGCGCATCTTCCCAGCCCGACCCGGCGCTCTCTGCCTCCCGGTCGGCCTCCTCTGCCTCAAGCTCGGCCAGGTCGTTATCACTCTGCATTTGGGTTAAAAGGTTCGAGAACAGTTCGCTGTCGGTGGGTTCACTCCCGTCTTCACGTTTACCCAGTCCGGCAAAGCGCATCCCGGCTGCTACAGACTTCTTGTCGAGCCCAGCCAGTCTCATCGCCTCATCGAACCGCTTACCAAGCCCGGCGTACCGCATTGAGACATCAATAGGGTTGCGTTTGCCCAGTCCAGCGAACCTCATACCAGAATCAATACCACCACGCTTACCGAGGCCTGCAAATCTCATCCCGGAGGAGATGCTCTTCTTGCCAAGCCCAGCAAAGCGCATTCCTGAATCAATACTTTTCTTGCCAAGCCCTGCAAAACGCATGCCTGCTGCCACTGATTTTTTGCCTAGACCTGCAAACCTCATTCCAGATGACACTGCTTTTTTCCCAAGGCCTGCAAACCTCATTCCTGAGGAAACCGATTTCTTTCCAAGTCCAGCAAAGCGCATACCTGAATCAATGCTCTTTTTTCCTAAGCCTGCAAACCTCATTCCTGAGGATATAGATTTCTTGCCAAGCCCTGCAAAACGCATTCCGGAACTTATACTCTTCTTGCCAAGACCTGCGAACCTCATTCCTGAAGATATAGATTTCTTGCCAAGTCCTGCAAAGCGCATACCAGAATCAATGCTCTTTTTGCCAAGTCCTGCAAACCGCATTCCAGCAGCTATTGATTTCTTATCGATGTCTCCATTGAACAGTTCCTCGAGGTCTCCCTCTTCAACAGCATCACCGTTACTTAGATTATCCATATTTTCGTCGTCACGCTTGCCAAGTCCTGCAAACCGCATCCCTGCAGCTACGGACTTCTTGCCAAGTCCTACGAATTGATGTCCAAGAGATATGGCACGTTTTTCATCTGCTAGCAGTCCATCTATTTGTTCACCAACAGCTTTGGCCTGATCTGAAAATACAAGAAAAGGAATCTTAATAAACGCAAATCAACACTTCATAAGGAGCCCAGAATTAATACTGCCCCACATCAGTATAATTGGCATCTCCTAACCCATAGCACATTCAAGTTGAAATGTTACGCCTCACTAATATATATCTCGTTTGAACTACTGAATGTGACAATAATTCATCTGCAAACAAGACTCTAGGGAAAGACGAAAAAAGGTATCTTGATGAGTGGGTATTTCATGGGTAAGTCTGTCATCGCGCACAAGTTTAACTCCAGAAAGGACCTCACAGGCCACAGCCACAGTGACACATAATTGTATCTACTTTGCAAATGCTCTTCCTAATTACATTACGTAATACTAGAAATGTCAATCAAGAAATAAAGGTTTAATTCTGGCGTCTGAAATGTCTGAACCTATGATATGTCCCAAAGGCAGCATGGATGCCTAATTGCATCTAATTGTCAAAGACACTTCCTCAAACCATGGTTTAATATTGGATGTAATAACTACAGGATTAAAGCCTATTCGTGGACGTAAGGAAATTAGTTTAGGGCCTGTATCTTTCAGAATGGAGAGGAATACAAGACCCGCACGTCAGATCCGGTATCAACAAACGTCCAAATAAGGGAAGTGGAAGGAGGCCGTTTCTATTAATTCAAAATGCGCTTCTTACCACAGCCACCAACAACAGTTAAAGAGTCTTACTCTGAGTGCTTCCATGACAGTCACAGCCACCTCCCCCTTCCCCATTCCTCGCCCTTTAAAGCTTTGCTCACGATGGGAGCTGCTCGCCGAGTTGTTTGCCTTAATTAGAGCAAGTCGTGGTAAACCCAAGCTCCTAACAAGTGTGGCTTCCCCGTGGTCCGAAGTCACTCAGCCGTCGCCATGACAACGTGACGCGCTGAATGCTGGGAACGGGCACGTGACCACCCATTATGACGTCATGGCCATGAAGGTCACATTGAAATGACGCCAATCAGAGCACTTAGTAAATTTGACGGCTCGGGCACATTCCGAAGCCAATAAAACGTAGTCATTGCAGCGCGAGAGAGAAAGGTAGTGAAAATAATGACGAGACGTTGTAAGGATAATAAAAAACCCAACCGCTCGCCCATGGACTATTCCAAGTCGATTTTCTAAGGGCAGTAGCAGCTAGCGTGGCAACGCTGCATTAAGTTTTAACTTTGTTTTTGAAGCCGGCTGCAAGCTCATTGTTTGTTCATCTTTTGTATGTGTTTTTATTTGGTCTTCCGAGGATTAAGGTAGTGCGCCGGCGCGGGAAGGAAGTTGTCCAAATAAGGCTCATTAGTCATGGTATTGTTGACAATGATGAATTGGGCAGGTAAATAAGAATGTACATACAGAGGCGGAAGGGAAAACCAGGGTCACGTTTTTCTCCAGGGGCTCAGCATGCGCGACCCGTTGCGCCATTGTGGAATCTGAGGTTGATGTCAATATTTCAACCAAAGACTACCCATGGCCGTCACGATTGTTTACGTGCAAACTCACATATCAGTCCATTTTGCCAACACCATATATATATATATATATATATATATATATATATATATATATATATATATATATATATATATATATATACATTTTTGTATATATATATATATATTCCTATCTTACTTATCCTCTCAGCCCTACCACATATATTGCACAGGCCACACCTCTATGTACATGTCATTAAATCCGTCGCTGCTTTTATGATCGATATGATAGGTGTAAGTAAATCAATTCATACACGGGAAAGACTTGGCTGAAAATCCAATTACTATTCCAAGACATGAGGAAATATCAATCGAATAGTGGCTGCCAAAGCCTTCATTTACATACGCTCTGCTTGTATACGTGTTGTTACCATGGTGACTACTGCTTCAGACAGTGTGGCTACGGCTTGGTGGGAATTCATAGCCACTTCCGGTACAAGGCTGGTAGAAGTTGATCTACTGACCACTGGGCATGTGTGCGCCGACAGCACCGGAACTGGCTACAACCAGGTCGCCCCTTAACTAGGACATGCTGCGTTTTTGGCTTCCGGTTCGCTAAGGAATAAAAGACGACAATGCACAATGCCGGAAAGATATCCGCTTCAAGGATAGGTTGTGACATGGCATACATCATTTTGCTGGCAACCGTACTGTTTGTAGATGTCATATCCCTCAACGTTTTTATTTTCCTAACCTATGGATTACATAAAGTACGTTCAGGTAAATATAGGCATAATGAGCTTCGGACTTGCATCATATGATCAAATGATGATCCCATAACTAATTTTGACTAATCATACCAATTAGGAGAAACGTATAGGCTGATCAATTGCAATATGGTATTGTGCACTCCAGGTGTGTACCTTTAAAGTATAGCATGTAAATGGAAGGTCTATTACTCTTATAAGGCAGATGAAAATTAAGTTTGGCTTCATAAGAGACAGTTCACAATCATTTTCTACCAATAAAGAAGCCAAATATGCATATACAATTCTACTTATAATTCAAAGTGAATACAGTTATATCAAATAGTGTAATGCAAATGCTTAATCAGAGCCAATTGGCTTGCACATATATGCATTGCGATGTCTTTTTCAGAAATGGCCCAAGATTCCTTTGGGATGTATTTTCAATTTTCAACGGAATTGCATATTTTAGTTTCCCTTAAATTACTTGGATTACTCAACCCCAATCACCTACCTAAATATAGTTAAGTTTATTGGTTAAATATGAAATATTTTTGGTCAACCATCCATATAAGAACCAGCGATGGTAAGTACACAATAATTCATATACTGTCATACTTTTGCGTAACCTTTGTGGGATAGGGTGTAAGCTAACGATTTTACCAAAGGTGCAGTTCTTCTGAGTGTAGTCAATAGGATTGCATTGGATTTGACGTGCATACTGTCTTTACTTTGAACAGTATCGACAAATGCCTTATAAACATGCATGGGTATTAAGGCATAGTATTGTAATACAATAACAGATGTCGTAGACATTTTTCCCAACAATCAAAAAGGCAAAGGCTACGCAAGGTTGCACATCAAAATCTCACCATTTGATTTGTTCTAGGCTTTGCAGTACTTGCCACACCTCACTCAACCCATTGCAATCTACTATTCTATGTCTTTGAGCACAATAAAATATATAAAAGCTTCCCATATCAATGCATCTTGTCAGTTTTTGCGGCTCTTTGTCTTCATAGGTCGTACATTTGGAAATGCATATTGAATGCATGCACCGAAGTGACCTGTTCCTATACAGGTAACCCTTTGTATGATACAGAGAAACTCTGTAAATCCATATTTCGCTTGGGATAGTAAGAAGTTGTATTTTGCGCAAGGATGTATGGGGGTATTGTCTGAAACAGCTCAGCTGTTCGTTCTGCGTCTGTGCGTAGCATGATGCTTTGTTGGAGGGTAACATGAAAACATCTACAGCAGCGATGAAGTGTATGCTGATTCTGTATGTTAACAAACTTTCGGTATAGAAGACTTCTTTGCATACACGTCTGGAATAATAGTACAGTTGTTTGATTGATTTCAGTCGAAATAACGAGGCCGCTATTAATGTCCATTATAGCTGTGTTTTAAAACGAGCTAAAAAGACATAAGGGGCTTTGTGTTTGTGTAGAGACTATCAGGGTGGGATTTTTAAAACCTGCTAAATTACGGAAAACAGGGTTATTTAAAGCTAATGTTGTATGAACGTATCTCATCGATGTAAAAATGGCATTTTTTGGTGCATCTTTAGATGGTCTTTCATTCCAACATAGGGTTTTGTATAACTCTGAGGAATTTTTTCTTCCGGAAATCAACAAAAACAATATCCTGACTGTGAGAGCTGAAAGTTTCAACACAATCAGATTATCCATTCTGATATTAAAACATTGTGATTCCATAATTAACAAACACCGGGCTGCAGAAAAATGTATTTATTGCACATGGAGTTATAAAACATTGCATGATAAAAGCAGATAAACACATTTCAGATAAAACGATAAAACGATAAGAGAGATAAACGATTACACATTATGAGCCCTATGGCGATAGGTAAAAGTAGTAAAAGGTGTGGGTGGGTGGGTAAAGAAAAAATTCCCGTGCACCGACAGTGAGTGCAGTATCAGGAATGACGCTAGTAGAGGCGTCAGCTGGTCATGTGACCAGGGAAGTAATTAACATAAGTGTTCGATTAACCACCTCAGTGTTACCTATTACACAAGTAAGTTCGATTAGAAAATAAGAGAGGCAGCCCGGCAGTAAATTATATGCAATTTACAATTACTGCACAATTAACAAACACCGGGCTGCAGAAAAATGTATTTATTGCACATGGAGTTATAAAACATTGCATGATAAAAGCAGATAAACACATTTCAGATAAAACGATAAAACGATAAGAGAGATAAACGATTACACATTATGAGCCAAAGAGGAGGCTAGTGCAGTAGAGGTCTGGGGGGGAACCGGCTTAGGTACATATGCCCGGAAGCCCCCGACCGAGGTCCAGGCCCCGTGGGCCATTATTTTGTCCTCGGGGACGCCCGAAAGCGCTGCTTGTTGGGCTCCCATCCTCCTGAGAGCATGGAGTGTAAACGAATGCCATTGTGGGTATCCTGTCGCCCGGAGGGCTGATCTTACAACCGGAAGTATGGCGTCAGGTCGTAGAGGGGCGCCGCACCTAGATACAAAAGCCGCTGCGGAGGGGAGCGCCGGAACGGAGTCGCGGTATCTCTCCCATGCCCCGACCGGGCAGAAAGCGCCGTTGGTGCGCGCGACGGGTAATGAGAAAAAACTCGCCGGTCCAGCCGATGTCTTTGTCGAACGGACCGTTATGTTTAGGCCCTCGTCCGAGACCACAATGTCCCTGCGGCGCAGGGTATGAAGAGAGGCCCCGACAGGCCCTGTCGTGAGGAGATTTGACTGACGTAATAGCGTCGTGTAGCCGAGGAGGAGAAGGGACCGGGCCGCCAGCCGGACCGGGCCGGGGGCATCCAGCGCCATTAGCACGACTTTGAAGATGTCCAGCGGGACCGGAGCGGCCGGAGACGTCTGGTGCGAGGATAAGCGCTGGGCGCCCTTTATAGCGCGAGTAACGAGGATGGACTCGCAGACTCCGGTCGCGCTACCACTTGCCCGCAAAAAGGTCCGCGCCCCGGAGAAATAATTCCGGACAGACGCCGGGCTTTTAAAGCTATTCGCCAAAAACTGGATGAAGAGGGCGAGTTGAGTCGGGGACGGGTCGAGGTGGTTGAAACTGTGTGCCATCATAAACGAGACGTATGCCTGCATCTGGCGATGTAGGTTCTGTGCGGTGCCGATGGATGCTGCTGCCGTCCACGAATTCCGGAGGGACGAGACGAGGCGGGGGTTTGCGTTATCTGGAAACATAAAAAGAAAAACTACGTTGGAGACAACACATATGATAGCGGTGCTGGATCTCGACGGGACAACTTTTGATCCTTAACTAATTTTAGGGCGAGTTTAGCCTTATCCTGGTCGAAACTCGCGCGGGAGAGGGCGTCTGCGAGAACGAGTTGGTCCCCCGGCTTATGAACTACGCGAATTATCACATCGTGTAGGGCTTCGATTAACGCGATCTCTCGCGCGCAGGCGGCCAAGATGGGGTCTCGAGTCCCTCCGGAGTTCAAAGCGTACATTGCCGCTGAATTATCCGTAGTGACTTGGATGATATGGCCTCGCGTTCCGGGTGGTCTCAGCGACTTGACCGAGAGGAGGCAGTTGATTGCCTCGATCTGGCTGATGTGATACGCCTCTCGATACGCCTCTGGGAGGGGAATACTATAATACGTCTTTGCTGTCTCGCAAAAAGCGCCGAGGCCCCTCGGACAGGCATCGCATTCAATCTCGACCGAGGGCCGGTCCTTGATGATCAGTTTTTTCCCGTTAGAGTTCTTCGCAAAGTCAGCAAACCAGACCAGGTCTTTCTTGCACTCGATGTCCAGCTCGACCGGGACGTCGTCCTGTGATCTTCGCAGTGTATCCAAAAGCCGGGACATATATCGTCGCGCCGGAGGAATGCACTGGGATATATGGTTCAGTTTGCCGCAGATCGACTGTAATTGCTGCTTGGTGGCGTGAGTTTTCGTCTCCCAAGCCCGACACTCGTCTATGACGGCTTGGAGCTTGGTCTGGGGGATGGTGATTTGCATATCGATAGTGTCGATTGTAAAACCCAACCATTCGATATGAGTTGTGGGAAAAACAGATTTTTCCGGAGCCAGTTCCGCCCCCAGCCGCTGGCACATCTCCTCAAAACCGGCAAAAGACCGGACAGCGGTAGAAAAGTCTGAGTCAACGGACACAAAATCATCCACATATGCCAACAGTTGAGCGCCACACTTCCGGTTCATTACCCAGCATAAAGCGTTAGAAACTCTCTGCTGAGCTCCCCCGGAAAAACGACAGCCAAATGAAGGGCAGATGTCCACGTAGTATTTCCCGTGTTGTTGGAGTCCGAGTAGGGGATAATCCAGCGGATCAATCCGGAGCTGGCGGTATGCCCTCCGGAGATCAGCTTTCCAGATGAGAGCGCCACGTCCGGCGCGTAGCACGAGGGTAGCGAGGTCCGCGATGGTAGGGAGGGTGTATTGGCTCTCTTGTCCTTGGAAATAGTTCTTAGCGATCCCGTCGTTAACGCTAGCGCCTTTAGGGAAACTGAGATCCATTATTACGCGTCTCTCCATCGGGTCCCCCGGCTTAGGGCGAGTTAACAAAGGACTCACCTGAGTCCAAGGTGTAAACGGAGGGGAGTCGAACGGTCCAAGCATAGCGCCTAGCCGTTTTTCTTTCGCTAAGAACGAATCCACTGCCGCTGGAAAAGCGATAGCAGACGCGTGGTTCTTGTAGGTGGGTACTGGAGGTCTGTCGGCTGAATACGAGCTAGGCCAGCCGAAGCGAAGGTGGTCGACTATGCCTCGGTCGTGATAGCCGGTCAAAGCATCACTCCAGGCGTCACAGTTCATGTTAGAGGGAATCGGTATCCGGGCACCCAAGTAATTTGGGACTCCGGAACGGCGTACCTCCCTATAGATACTCATATGATCCGGGGCGTTCCGGGCGGCGGCTGCTGAGGGGTGCGGCCAGGCCCTAAGCACCAATTTCATGTACTTCTTAGGGCTGACTGGGACGGCCCGAGCGCCTCCAGCAGCCGGTCCAGTTACGCGGGAGTCCGTCTGGTCGTTCATTTCGACTGAGGCGTGAGTGGTAGTTCTCCGCGGAGTACTTGTAGCAATTGGTGAAAGTCCTGTATCACGACTCAATGCCTCCACGGTGCCCTCCAGGTCGTTGGGGGCGAGAGCGGGTGTGTGACAGGCACCTTCAACACATTCTGTTGTCATGAAAACATTTGAAAAAACATGGACCGGGGGTATCGGTGCACCGACCGCTTCTCCAGGGTCGGGGTATTCCTCCCGTAGGGAGCCGATACCAATGTCCAGTTTAGGCACAATTCCCTCCAGCCGTCGGTCTAAGGGCGCGTCCCGTGTGGGGCGGCACGGCGTGGGGGGGCCAGCTGGACCGGCCACGGTCATGAGAACATGAGAAAAAGGTCGATCACAAATGTCAGGAACATGAGAAACAACATGGTCAGAATCATTTGGTACAATAGAACATACACGTGAACAAGAAGAAGAAACATCACAATCATTTTCAGGTTCAACAATACATCCCAAAGATACACTGTCATATTCAGTCTGAGGGAGAACGCGTGCCGGGGTGCGACCACGTGTGGGTTTGTTTTTGTTATGGTATTCGCCCACCACGTGACCAGTATGCACGTGACTCGCACTGTTTATGTTTGTCGAGAGCACGTGGCGTTGGCCGGCACGCGGAGAACAGAACCGTGTACACAAGTCAGGGCGGCGGTTGAAACATACATGTGCACTGTCCGCGTCGCGTGGAAGCGCGCCCGACCTGGTAGAGTTATAAAATACACGTGTTCTGTACCTTTTTGTCTTCCGGTCGTTTACTTCCCAAACCCCGGAGCAGCGGGGGCCTTTTGTCCGGACCGGCAATTGATTTGCGGGTGCGGGAAAGTTGCCGCCTTGTTGTGGAGACATGATACGCATATGTGCAGCTTCCGTATGCCTCCTTGCACGTGATGTGTAGCTTCCGGGCATTCGTCTCGCTGGTACGGCTGACATGGCGGCCCGGGGCGGGCCCTAGCCACGTGATGCGGTAAGTCCATGGCGGTTTGTCCCGGTCTGGCTGCTTCCTTCACTTTCGGAGCTGTCGTCGCTTGGCCGCCTGGCACGTGAGCCAGCCGTGTTTGCAGTCGGTCAATTTCATAAGAGTTTAGCCACGTGATTCTTCCGTTCGCGACCCTGTCGCACACCTCCTCGGAAAAACAACGGACATTGACCCACGGGAAGTCCCTAGCGTCGTCCAAGATGGCCTCCAGGTGGGCCCCCATGGCCTCCCGGGTTTCCTCGTCCGGGGCAATCTTTGCTAATTGCAGGAAACCATAGGCGTACTCCGGGATAGTTAAATCGTCCACTCCCGTCTTAGTTCTCTTGGGGCCCCTAAATATAAAGTGGTGGGGCATCGTACAGTTACCTTTAATGTCCGGTTGAAGAGCGGCCCGGACAGCCTGGGCCACCCGGTCCGCGGCGTCCCCCCGTAGATCCAGGTCCGATATCCTCTCTGGGAGTACTGGCGTCGGTAGGCGGGCAGGGTGGTGAGGGTGGTTATACAAACCCGAGCGGTGCTCGTGGTCACGGCTGGACGAGCGGCGTGCGTCGTTTCCCGCGTGCCGGTCGGGCTGCCCTGGCGCCTTGTTAGAAGCGTCATGGGTATTAGAATTCCGGACAAGCTGCGATAACATCGATGTAATGCTTTCCAGCCTGCCGTCGATCGCGTCAACTCTTCCGGCAACATCTTGAATTTCTGCCGCGTTTCTTCTTGCCAATGGTCCGGAACTCGAGGAGGACGCCGGCGACCCAGGGCCGCCATCGTGGTCGCCATCTTGGTCTGACATGTTTGCCGGGTTCTCCTGGTTCTTTTTCCGGGTTTGAGTCCGTTTTTTCGGAGAAGGCGCCTGCTTCCGTCTGGGCATCTTGTGCTCGTTAAAAAGTAGTTGTAGATGTGTTGGTAAAAAACCGAAAACGGTAGTAAAAGTTTGAGCGGAGCAGTAAAGAAAAAATTCCCGTGCACCGACAGTGAGTGCAGTATCAGGAATGACGCTAGTAGAGGCGTCAGCTGGTCATGTGACCAGGGAAGTAATTAACATAAGTGTTCGATTAACCACCTCAGTGTTACCTATTACACAAGTAAGTTCGATTAGAAAATAAGAGAGGCAGCCCGGCAGTAAATTATATGCAATTTACAATTACTGCACAATGATATTTTTTCCAAAAAATGGGGTGTTGGACAACACCCCTGTTAAAAGATGTCTAAAAGAAATAATAATCATAATAGAATAACAAATACCCCTGTATATGTTAAGTATTCCTACCACTTTTGAATACCCAGTTTATTTTCTTCCTGAATAAAAAAATGTACTTCTTGTGATTCAAAAACTGAAAACGTGTTGTCCGACACCCCGGGGTGTCGGACAACACGCTCTGATATAAATCCTGATTTTTGGGGTTGTTTCTTATCAGTAATTGAGTGATTTGCTTTGAAAAACATAGCTTTCTATCATTTCATTAAGAATAAAAAGGATTATAGTTACTGATATTATTTTATTCATTGTTCTGAGCAGTTTTAAAAACGTGTTGTCCGACACCCCGCGTGTTGTCCAACACCCCTGCCTGGCCCAAACCCAAATATGGCTCAGAGCTTTTGTTTCAAATCTGATATATGATAGAGGTGTTTTGGGTCAAATATAGCATATGTCACCATATAATATTAGTTTTTCTCAAAATATAAGCTTTTATAACGTTTCTTGAAATTTCAAATATTTTAGGGGGGGACAACATGCAGTATTATACACAACTTCAAAAGGCTCTCAAATCTGAACCATTTGTCTGATTTTGTTGGAATAATGTTTTTCTGGAAGGTATGCTGTAGGAGACTAATATGAAATGTAAAAAGAGGTAGTATTCTAAAATTATTCTTTGAGTGTCTGACCCCAGGAAGAAAGCGTAATTTAGCAGGTTTCAAAAATTCGACCCATAACAGAGAAAAAAAAATAGAATAGAAACGAAAAGAAATCACGCGTAACTCTCCACGTGTGAGCATCTCCATAAAAGATGTAAACAACTAGAATATTGTTTAGTAAAAAAAATACATTGACATTTCAAACCGGAACTTTCCACACCTCCCACCAATTAACAAACCTGTAACCTGCGGGAATTTCAACGGACTTAATCCCCAACCAAGAGGCAATTGAATGATCATTAATTGATTAACAAACAATAGGAATGGCATTTGTGCTGGGAATGTTGGGAATGTTTTTGCTTCTTTTCAGAGTGACCTTCGTGGTCCTCTTATTTCACCCATCTGTTATGCTCATTGAATTACCTTAAGGCCGGCAGACAGGTGGGTAGGGGATATGGGGCGCAGACTGCGTGCTAAATCCTTAGACGTGCCCCAATCAGTGACAGATCCCCTCGTTCAATCATGGCGAAAGACGGGCGCGAACATTGTACGGACACAAATACCGTCTAATACGAAAAATGCGTATCTATCTCACCCATAACTGCCTTTCTCTTGCACTTCACTCTCAGTAGTTTATTCCTCTCCGCGACAGCCGATCAGGCCCTCAATGAACCACCTTTAACATTATTAACGCTTCCGAAGCAGACGTGAATCCAATTCTTTTCCACAATTTCCATAACATATTAGACTTAGAAGGGGTGTACAGGGCACCGCGTTTCATGGGAACCTGTTTCTATTCATGAGGAGGATTGCAATTTGTATATTATGTAAGAAGCTTTGCCTTTGGCTCAATAGAGATGTAAAATGATATGGGGGTCGTCCCTTGACGGTAGGTTAATAGACTAGGCCAAAGTTGATTAAAGACTACTATCTACTTCCTATCCATACAATACGGTCCCGCAAACCATGGCCAGCTCATTTATAAGTATTGATTAGGGTGGCCCATTTACCAGATTTAAACAGGATAAATTGATTGGCATTTTAGATGCCTTTATGTCCAACCGAATTGGGTCGTGTAACCTAGATTTTTACTGTGCCACAATAATGAATTTAATCAGACATCCAAATATGGGAGGTGAATAATATCAAGAATTATGATGTAATTTCATAGATTATAGCCGTACATAGTTGAACACATATTGGTGTCATATCTAGATTATCAAAAAAACTTAGATGGCAGTCATATACAGGCCCCATCACCTGGTACACATGGAGTATACATAAAATATCACATCTAACTGTAAGAAAATGATATAGTTGCTACTTTTAAACTTTGGTTGTGTGATGTTAGATATTTTGACCTGATGGGACATTTAATCAAATATCTTTGCGTCCAAGATAAGGTGGTGAAAATTCGAGATTGTCAGAGAAGGTATCCTCAAGACTGTATGCCAGAGTCACCTATGGCATGGTACGCATTGACCTTTTTAATGGCCATATTTCTTGGGGCTAAATTGTAAACAGGCGTGCTTTGTAGGGGAAATGATGAGGGATGGCCCATGCCTTGGCAAGAAACGCCATCATCAGCTGCTAGAAGCGAGCTGCTCCTCACAATTGGACGCAATCCAGAACCGGGGTTGCGATTGTTGGCCGCGAGTTGCAGAGCTACTCCCAGCTGCTCCGAGCGGCTACCAGTTGCCCGGCGAGCAGAAGTCCGGGCCCCCGGCACGCAAGCCCCCGCGCCAATTAGAGGTCCTGTGATTAAGGGTTGACATTTCTGTACAGCCCCTGCCTCTGACAAGCAGGGTCGCAGTGGTAAATGGGCTAAGAGGGGGGAAGGCGACGAAAAGAGAGGGTAAAGCACCACCCTCAATCCGGAGGCACTTGGCATCCTCCGGCTTGCGGCTGAGTCTCATGTCTCCTTCGACTGGTCTTAGGCACGGAGCTAGGTAGCTTTCCCCCGGGGTATCTATCTGATTAAATACTATGCCTAATCGTTTCTTATAAATAATATTTTCTGTTGTCTCCTTCCTCGTTTGTTGCGAAGCCGTCTGTTGTACATTTATTTCTATTTCATGGATTATTTCACATAGAAATGATAATGGTCCTCTATATCATGTATAAAGCTACACTTTGAAAAGGATGGCAGAAGGCTAGGCTAATCAAAGTATATATGGGTTTTAAAAAGAAATTTAGAGCTCTAGTAATGATAGCATGATATACAAATGGATGGGCAAATCTATATTACTATAAACCCGTTTCCATTGGCAGACGAAAACAGTGTAGATTTCTTTAGCTCTCCCAAAGGCCCATTCCATTGGCCATCACCGACCTACAGTCAGGAACCAGCGAAGAACTTTAACCGCTGCTGACGCAAAATGGGAATGGGCTTCTAGATGAACTTAGAAAATCTACATCGTTTTTGTCTGCCAATGGGAACGGGACTTATGGGTATACTATTGTTATACAGTAGAGAGTGTAAACCGTTATACGACCGAATGTGTAAAGCAAGGTAGAATAGGGAATTGGAATCGGTAGGTAGACGGTTCATCTGATTTTCTTACGAACTATGGACTATCACGCTAATCAGAGCTTTCATCATAAGATTACACCTAAAATATAACAACTAAGAAGCCTGAATACAGAGGCATACATACGCAGGCACTGACCTTGATGGTCTGGGGCCCTGAGTCTACCTTTACCCAAATCTCGCTTTCTCAGTTAAAGCTTTTTCTCCGCAGAATATCTTGGAGGCCTATGTGATGAATCATAGACCTGAGGGTGTGAGGTCACCCTTGGGCATTTTGAATAAAACCCCTAAGTTGGCAGGCACATACATGTCCCATCACGTGATACACATAAAGTATACATATAATATCACCTCTGTTCTGTAAGTATATCAAAACTGTATATTTGAAATTCATATTCTGAGATATTAGATATTTTGACTCAATGGGATATCTAATTTATTATCTTTGTGCCCATGATTAGGTAGAACAAAATCGAGATTGCCATACTGTTTCTAACGTTTTGGGTGATATCATGAATAAAGAAAGTTATAGTATCTGATACAAGATTGGCCATTCTTCATCTTCTAATTTTCTCTAATACAAGTTTATGCTTGGGATAAAATATTTAGCAATAATTATTATGGCCATGTAAGTGCAAAACAAAATACGTTGCTGTGTAGGTATGTACAAGGCCATGGACAAACAAACGGACTGTTAGATAGACGAGTGTCCGTAATTTTTCAGTACTTTTGTATTTTCAGCAGACAACAGTAACTGATTGAACTCTCCCTTTAGTGTGCAGCTTTTGAAGGGAGTTCCCCACTGGCTACAACAGAAACCTGGCATTTGAAAATTTCCGGGGGAAACTTTTTCAGATACATTCATATTTGCACCGGACACGTACTAGGTTGAATAAATCAAAGTTACAGATGAAGGAACATCGAAACCAAAGAGCAAAAAACAACAGTTAGAGTGTTTTCGTGCAAGAGCTATCTCTTGGCAAAATAATATAAGCCAGATTCAGCCCCTTTTGTGTTTGGTTATTCTGTATGGAAACAACTTCAGATGGGACTAGGAATCTACTTCTACATCTAAAGTAATGATATTTCAAAACATGGGACCTCTGAAGTTCTAATGGAACCGCACCCTTCAATCCCTTTAGTGGCATAAATCCGGCAGGCTTCATCAAAACCTTAAAGACCGCTTAGTCTGAGGTAGGGTATTTTGGTCGTCATGGTGACCCAAGCATACATCGATAGTCTTTGTCATGGGAGACAAACACAGCTCAACTACAAAGTCACTTAGTCCTCAGGGAGCTAAGGTGATAGCAACTAACGAGTGCACCCACAGTTGTTGGATTTGTCCACCGTGGTAAAGTTGTGCGAGGGAAGGTTAGTTAGGAATTATTGAACGGTTGCGTATGTCTGAAGATAGATTGGTCAATATTTGTTAGGAGCTTACAGACTGAGGTCAATTTGCTAGCATGGCGTGTATTGCTAAATATAGCAACAGGAACAGATACGTTATAGGCAATGGACTCGAAACTACTCAATGGGTTTACGTAGCTATAGTCTCGAGAGTCCGTGTTCTCGCACAAGTAATGACATCAATATTTAAAGACAAAGACAATTTATATAGGTGTTGAAGGGAATTGATAATTCGCGTTAGCATTGATTTAGTGTATACTTTTGTCTCCCCAATACAAAACAGTTGGCAAGTGCCGCCAGAAGAAACCCTACCATTATGCAAACAGTTGTTGGTTTCGTCTATGTGAGGGTTTAGCTAAGGCAAGTCGGGTAGATCCCAAATTTCCCAAACGACAACTAAATTAGGGTTGGGCAGAGTAATGTTCATAATCCTCGTCTCGGCAATGTGAAATGCTAGGCATATTCCCGAACAGCTTGTGGAGCTGCCTATGAAATTATACACGACGAAAGATGCATTTCCCTAGGAGGTCATCCATAAAGTACACACGCAAAGGTTCTGAAAGATATGACCCACCAATCTCTCTCACCAAACGTATGACCCCTAGTGGAATAAAGAGTTTGTTTGTTCGCTCGCAAAACTTTGTGTAGAGGTGTATTTCTGTGTGGAAAACGATGCATCTGTGTTTCAGCTACTCTACAGAGGATGTCTCATATAACCCCAACATGATGTGCAAGTAGAACCTCGCATGCAATATCAGGTAACCGTACGCGTACAACATTGAATTTTGCTACAAACCACAGTGTTGGGTACAAACTACGGTAAACTGCAGCCCGATATGACCATCAACGACTAAATGACAAGAAAATCAGGGTTTTTTTTCCAAACCAAATGTTTCAGTAATCAGGAGCGACTTTTAGACTCATGCAATTTCAGACTTTATGATATTTGTAATTAGTACAAACTGGATTGTATATATTTCAATATCATCTCTCATATTGTTAGACATTGCTATTCGTTACACAAGGATCATGGGACACAAGCTAGACACAAATCCACTATTGATCGATTGCCCAGGAGACAGGGACTGCTGACAATTACTCAATTTGATAATTTCTTTGCAATTTCGACAAGGAAGCTTAAAGGGATAGACCTGATTGTATTTCTCAATATACATCAATGGCGCTTTGAACTTTGGAAGAATACCAAGCTTTCATCTTAATTAAAGCTGATTTGATGAAGGTGTTAAAGGTCTATACAAGATAATTTGACGCCCCGACGTTGTTAAATGAAGTAGGCTGTAGCTAGAGGAGAAGACGAATAATTTGCATTTGAAAATCACCATAGATCCTTGTCTAATTGCTTTGCTGTACATTGTCCCTTAATTGCATTGAAAATACATGTGTTTGCAAAGGTGTGGTGTTTCCTGACATGAACATTTACGAGAAAATACTTTTGGTGGGTGATCGGATTTAACACTTTATGTACAGATATTGAAGAGCTTCTTTTAATGAGAGGGTAATCTCACGACTTCTTTTTGTTCGCTCGTGTTCCTTCCTAAAATCATTTAAAACACCTCAAAGGAGAAAAAGATCGTCTTTCTGAAACGACAACAGGAAAGCCGTCAGCAGACAGACACGAATTATTTTGCTTTCACTTCCGCAGTAAATTCCAAGTTCTTGTTTGTTTCATCACCCAACCATCTGCTAAGATGGTTCAATTTTGTCACACACCCCTAAGCTGTCGATCTCCTCTCCGGGTAAAAGTCGTAGATTGCAAAATAGGTTCCTTTTTGCCAGACGGCCAACACTCCGTCCCTCAGACTACCGGAAACTAGCCCCCCTCGGGCGACTAGCGGCGCCCCAAGCAAGTGTGCATGGACCTACTCCAAATATAGACAACTTAATATAGAAGGAGAGTGTAGAGGGAAACGTATGGGGAGTCTAGGGAAAAGTGTCCAGTGCATTTTGCCAGAGGCTAATATGACAGGACAGCAGCATATACACGCCGCTTTACGCAGATACCATCATTGGGCAGAGAATCCTATTATATCCTTCTATTATCGCCCAATCGTTTTGTCACGATGGCATGGTGGCGTGTAGGCTTTCTCACGACCTATAAATGGCCACAGTGCGCCCTGGTGGCAAGGGACGGGTATTTAGTGTGGGGGCAATTGGTGTCCAGCGTGGACAGGGCGTGTATCCGCCGTGGACGGTTATGGTCGATAACTGAGTTATCATGTCTTAGGGGCGAGCGTTTCCAGAGCTCTCTTCACCACGGACTGCCCCTATCTGCAATTCGGCTTCTATTGTCGCCACTAAACGCAGATCTAGGGGAAAACGGGAACTCTCACAAGAGGGATTCCATTTGAGAAAGGTCCCCCATAAAGTGTCTGACAGAGGGTTTCACAGCAGACGCTGCATATATATACGGGACGGGAGTGTAGTCTAAAGAGGCAATATGTCACTCCGACCAAAGAAGGTATAGCTGGGAGTTAGGAATGTCAATGGGTCCGAACATTCAGATAAGCCTGTCAGTGTATGGGCGAATAATCTTGAAAATATATTTGATGAACTATGATCTAAACTATTCTTTTGTAGTCTGAGGTGGTAATAAGGCTCTGCACCTTCCAACACCGACGCAGAATTGAATCCTTCCAATGCAAACTGACGTGCTTCTGACTTGAAAATATCTGTGTCGTAGAGCGCGTCTGATGAAAAACTTCTGCACTACTTCGGTGTGCATCGCAGTGCATCGGAACGCGTTTAGTTGAAGAAAAGGGGTCCATTGTCCGGACGCATGCTACGACGCAAACAGCTTTCAAACGCAAATGTCAGGGAGAAATTCAGACTAAATCTTCTCCTCTTTGAAGAATATGCCTTTAATATACTCCAACTTTTAGACAATTTAGCAAATGTCCATTACTATACATAGGGACTGATAGCTATGAATTAGAGTATTTGCTTTGCTTAGATCAATTAAAGAAAATAACATTTTTCAGGACATTTTCATGTCATGGTCACATGGGAAAAAGTATATCGAAAAATCATTTTCGCCCATCCTTCATATGTTTTTTTTTCTTAATACGAGCTTCACTCTTCTTTATTAATCCTCAATTTGAATGTATAAAAAGTATTTACGAGGCGTAGCGTTTCACTTCTTTACCTAGCGCTTCGCGACCACGGATAGAGAGAAAAGAGAAAAACTAATTTCCAACCCAAGGATCTCAATATAGACCCTAGCGGAACGAAGAAATACACAAAATACTCAATTTGAATGTAGTTTACAGGTAGATAATACAACAATGAATAATCAAATATCAGTATTTGGCTACATGTGTGGTATCCATTGGAGAACAATGTGAAAGCTGATTCAAGAAAATGCTTGTTACGACATTTCAAAGTCTGTTAAGAAAATACTAATATTTCAGTGATAAGCCTCGTCATTCCATTGCCTCCCTTCTATATGTCATACTTCATGTAGTTGCTAATTTTCTGTCTTATGTTTTTGGTGTTGAAAAACATCAGAGGCAAACAGTACACCATTGCCCAGCGGCCGAGGGAGAATGTATTGTCCTGCGCAATAACCCAACCGCCAACTGGGAGTTTGAGGAACAATTTATCGTCAGCATGCCATGGGCAAGAATAAGATTTTATGTCATGGATTAAGTCTGTGATCTTCATTGTTATTCAAAAGAAGTTCAGATCTCCCTTTGACTCCCGTTTAGGTGTCGCCCTGATCGCCTCTTCATCTTTTATGACACAGCGTTACCCAGCAACAAGGAAAAAGGAGACACTTTTAGTCAGACGATTTGCATCTATTTTTCCTTGGAGTATAAAATCACATCACTTGAGTCCAACATAAACATTGATTAGCTTTTGGCCTTTTTCGTTGACACTTAATGTTAAACTGTAGATTCAAGTGTCAGCTGGGTTGCAGTTTCAGACTATGTAATACGTTCAAGTAGAAATGCTTCCCCACATTTGAATGATACGATAGCTAACGAAGCCTCCTTCCACATCTGGAATACAATATTTCATTTTTCATTGTACATCGTTCACGTTATGTTGATAAGATGTGCACTTTTTAACCGCGGACTAAATCAAAGGGCCTTGGAGAACTTCCGCTTGAATGACGTGACCATTGTTAATAATATAGGATGGCATCCCATGAGAAAATACCCCTTTATCAAGTTTCAAACGTTCAGAGAGTGAGAGCATGGTATGAGAAAAAAACCTCCTTGCATTTAATAATAAAGGGGACATAAACATCTTCGATGCTATATATCTTCGAGTTGAGTATTTCTTTAGTATCCAAACTAAGCTGCTCGCACCGGCGGAAGTCACCATGAATGTGACCGGAGGTAGAAAAACAAACCTACTCAGCGAGCATTTAACTGCCGCCCAGCTGCATGTCCCCGGCATCCTGATCGACCGTCGGGTGAAGACACAGAAAGCTGTGGGAGAAATACGGGTAATGGAGGCGTGATGAAGCTATGTATGATGTGATTACACGATATCAGTTACATGTCACATGTGCCAGAGGGAAGGGATAGCGAGGTGGTCGGGGATGAGATCCCTGTCATACTTTCTTATTGACTTCTACTTACTGAATCCCAGACACGAATCTATGTTTGATTCTCGGTAATATTGCAGGTTGGCTTCCTGCCATTTAAACGTTATGGATTCGCTCCCAGTCGGATATTAGCCTCACAGTTGGTACATCGTAAGACATCAGATCCAACGGCTGTGAAAATATTATACCTTTGATATTATAAGACGGACTCTGGACTACGTATGTGGAGAGGTAGTCTACTACATACATGAACGTGCATACCTTTGCCTGCAGGCTTGGCCCCTATTTGACCAAAATCGTTTGGACGTACTACTTTAAGGTCAGACACATAACCGATTTATGAGGGGATCTCTCGCAGCAGGCACTCAGGGGGTGTTTTCATGATCCTATAAAATTAAGTGCATATTTGCAGTGATGCCAAGATTTATAGCGTCATGATCCTATTTTATAGCGTGACGCCATCTTGAATGTAGCCAAAGCATTGGAGAGCCCATAAGCATGACTAAATATACCCATCTATCCATTCCGCAACGTAAACGAATAGGGGCTGAGAAATATCAACCGTTATCAAATATTTGCGAAAGTGATAACACAGACTAAAGTCAATATATCATATTAATGATGATAATGCTCGTAGGATCATTCTTGCATAGGAGTCATTAATCCCCTTGCGCATCAATAAAGACATATGATAAACATCCTAAGATATAATTTGGAACTGATATACATAAATTGCATACACATTTACACTAAGGGAAAGACTTCAACTTTGACTTCAGGTCTAATGTGTTGTGGTGCTTTATCTACGAAACTCAGACATTTCGAACGATAAAGTAAATAGAAACATACGCCTAAGGAGGAGTCAGCGGTGATTTTTCACCCACGTTCCCCGACCTTTTCCCGCCATTTCATTGAAAAGCTCTTCTGCCCTGTGACGCATGCGCGCTAGCAACAGGAAGCGCTTAGTGAGCAGGCGCGTCAGACACGTCACGTGCTGACAACCAACCAGAGCCGACATGTCACGCCTGATCTGACAGTGCATAGGCAGTGCGACCGGCAACCAGCAGGCGGCCATTATAGTGTCACGTGTCACCGGAAGTAACCAGCGAGAATCCGTCGTGCAAACGCCATGTACCTTCTGCGCAACTTCCTGTGGATGTCATCGCAACAGGTATGTGTGTACGGCGGTGTGAGCTGTCCCCATTGTATACTCATCATGATGGCTCGTGCAGAAAGACAGTGTACGATTGAGGTGGGACTGAAAGGTCACCCAGGGATAGGTAATGGGGCTGTCCTATACTATTATTATATGACCATATGACCAGCAGACGTATGCAATGTTATATCATGGAACCCAAAAGCTCCAAAAGTAGCGGTACAGGGGGTTTAGACAATGAAATACTTTCCCCAGCGAAGTAAGTTTTATGTTGAAACATCTGCCCATCTAGGAGTACATACAAATCAACCTGGTGGTCGTTACTCCTGTTTCTACAGCGACGATTTGAATTGTCGCTGTCAATGCAAGAGGAATCGTTCAAAATCGTAAGGGCATGTTATATATAGGGGACTTTCTAGATGACGTGTCGGCTTTGTCGAATCTTCAAAGGAATACCTGCGCGCTGATATCAGCCGCTATTGGCTGTAACTGCTCTTCCAGTAGTTGTGCAGATTTTCACGACGTGACCACAGGAGGTATGGCGCGTGGATCCATACTGCGAGAGCGCTCCTCTCCGCCAGTGCTAACGTATACTGAACACTGACGTCGGCCTTTAGATGTTTCTGTAAGTTGTGCAATTATCGCGAGCGGACGGCCGAGTCGACGACTATGACTCTCCTTTTGACTGCTTCACCGTCTATACCTCAACGGGCGCGGTCACCAAACCAGACCTGACTAGCACCCACTGCCGGTCGACCGTTACATACACCCAACTCACCCCTACATTCGGTAAAAATGAAATAGAATATGACAGCTCTAACAGATACTATCAGTATCAAGTTTAGGGAAATACTGGTCAGGATATGCTCAGTCTATATCAGAAGAGTTTTCAACTACAACATTTAGAGTAAGAAAGATACTTAATAATATTAAATCATAATCATGTTAAATATATCAATGTATCTTATATTAAATAAGATATTGATATATGATATTAAGTATATCATATCAAATATGTCAATGTATATTTTTTCCTACTTCTTGCATAGCGATGTTCGGTCAACGACGGATGTTTATCTGCTACTTGTTGTGGCATCATTAACTATAATCTGATTGTAAAATTATCTTTATGATTATTTCAGTGATCCTACTGGTAAAACTTTGCTCCCGTAACATCGGATCGTCTTGTGTGATATCGCTATTATTACGTGGTTTCCTTGCTTTTTAGCAGATAGCGATACAGCATGGAGTGGCAGATATCGATTGAGACAGGGGAATATCCATTAGTTCTGTAATCGGATGCAGATGGAGCCATTTTTGAAAGTGGACTGTCATCTAGTGGTGTGCATAACTATTTGCTGAAGGGGCGGGGGTCGTGGTGTGACCACCCATCGTTATTGAATATATGAGATTATGCCGTTTTTCACTGAATAGGCTGAAGTGATTCGATCCACAAACGATCTGCAGTGGTGTAAAGGTCCGCAAAAAATAATGGTTAAAAGCCTTAATTTAACGCAGCGATGCGGCTATGCGATTCCGACGCGATCCGCCTTATTTCGAGAGCCACGTTTAGGTATTCAGGTCGCTATCCTGCGATCCGCAAACGGAGAACAACCCACCCCGCCCAGTGGATTTATGGATGGTCGTTTACAATGAGGTGTTGATGCGTAGTATTACCCGAATCGAGAGTAGCGTGTTGAGTGCACTACTTCATCACCACTCATTTGTAATTGACCGTCCAAATACGAATCCGATACTTGGTGTATTTATTACTCTCCCTTCCTTCATTACTATAAACAAGACTTATAAAAGTAAACTTTGTAATCTATCGTAACATTGTTTGTAATTGTGAAACATTGGTTGTTACCGTAGTGTGTACATGTAGCTCATAATTTCACATTTAGCATAGGTGTATTTATCGTACACCATAGGTGCAGCTTACTCATCAATTACTACTAATAAATCGTAGATAGTGGTTTAGTGCGGCTAATACATTTTCACTGAGGACTTAATAATCAGTGTGTAATATAAGAATAGAACTCCCACCAAGTAGTTACATTTGACTAAGATTGGTTTCTTTCTCCAGGCTCCAAAAAATTATTGACACGGACCGCTTTGAATTAGCACCGCTTATTCACCCTAAAAAGGGATGATTGGTGTTTAAAGGTGGTTTTCAGATCTGCAAAAGACTAAAGACAAAAAAAGGGAAAAGGAAGCAAGGCCTTTAAAGATAAACGATTAGCCTTGGCTTCTTTGTCTACTTGGATGCTCTATTCTGGAAATGTCAGATTTAATGAATTAATACACTACATCGTCCTGACAATCCACAACTCAGGTTTTGTCGTAATTGGTTTTACAGGTTTTTGTTGTTATATTACGTTAAGAAACTGTAACAGTGGATTCTACAAATAGGAAAGGATTCATTGAAATATCTCCTCACATCTAGAATAACAGAATAACATTTTAACATTGGGAATATAAGTATTAAACACAAGGTAGATATTGACATGGAGAGGAAAGTTTTAATGACAGTCAGGATCATATTTTAAGATGTGGGACACAGACACGCGGTGTAACTCCAGATCGTGGCCTCAGTTGAATCGCTTAGAGTCCAATACATTATTTGTCTCACATCCCAGTAAAGCTAGGCCCGAAGACGACTAACCACATTTTGGACACGGACACCTCCTCGTGAAAACCTAATACGAAATACGATTACCGATAAGTGCTGGTGGCGAAATCATGTTCCCCTGAAATTGAATACTGGCAAGGGGCCAGGCCTCTAAATGTGCAGGCCTTAATCTAATGTGGAATGTTAGGTGAGCCTCAGTCTCTCGTGATTGATGGCGTGGGTGGGATGTTCGGCACTCAACAATAAGAACAAGACATGGGTTATCAAATACACTCCAAGACTTCAGTGATCAGTGCTGTGTAAACCTTCACCGAACCCAATCTGGAGTGTGACACTCCTACAATGCCTGTCTATTTAACATGGAGCCGAAAGGTTGATGTACCCGTCGATGTTAAGCAACTGCAAACACAGATAAGGATATTATTGATCAGACACAGATCTGAATATTAATCTCCAAATAAATCCAACCTGTATATGGTAAAGGAAATCATTCTATGACAGTAGAATGCAATTTGTCAGAAGCCACAGAAGGCCAGGGATTATGGAACATCCGTTGAATAGGATTTACCGGCATTCACCTGAGACAGGAAGGACGTCATGGAATGGAAGTATCTGGCCCTACCTTGACTTCCAGAAAATATCCTTTTACATATGAAACGCAGGTGTCTGAATGAAAGTTCCTTATCGGCCATTGTTTCACTAAGCTATAATTACAGCATTATAGCTTATGGTCATAGGAACTCAGGAAAATCATCTTTATTGTTTCGGTATCTACCCTTTATGTCAAGGAGCAGTTTATTATGAAGGGGAACCGCTCTCTTAGCTGCCGACAAATACGAATTCACCACTGGTGGAATTCTTCGATTCCACGTTTTCCCTTGATTAGCTTCTTGAGAAATCGCCGACTGGTAAGGGGAATGGCTAATAAATAGGATGGACCAATTCTTTACATTCAATAAAGGCATTTGTTTGGTTCTTTTGAATAAGATCTGTCTGGAGATTCCGTTTCCTGGAGGAAGCAAACGTTTATAACACTTTTACAAGGTATTTGTTATAATCAGAGTCAAATCTGAAACGCCGCAGTATAAAAAGTGAAGAATCCTTGGGACATATCCCTGCTACAAATCCTAACAGTTTAACATATATGTCATATATGATCAATTTTTATGGTAGCTCGATCGACCTTTCGATTGTTGCTATGTTGATTTAGTAAATACATTTTCACATATTCACCACAGCTAAGACAGTCTAAATATGCTACTTGAACAGGTCATAATCCGGATTATATTTGTAGATTATGTTTAAACAGGATGTTCTTGATTAAATACACAGACCCAGTCTTTGCTTTATTGAAAAGGTCTCCGATACACTATTCCTGGTAGTTAGTACAACACCTTGTCAACCCTGTCTTTCTTTTATAACAACTACTCTTAGTTATCCCTCAGTAAGTACATGGGTGACTTCAGGCCAGTGCCAGTAGCTCACAGAACATATTTTACACTAAAACCTTCATGATTAAAGATATGAAGGCCATATGTCGAAAAACTAATTTCTTCCCTTCAATCGCATGCATACCTATAAATGAAAGACAAACGCCATTATCATAGATGGAAAGAACGAAAATGGACATTCCAAAGACCGCTTTGGATGCGGGAAATTGGGATTTTACTGTTGGATTAGGAAAACAAGATCAGGTTCCCTCCAATCCTGTTTGATAGCAAAGGGGTGCACGCCCCAAATCCTTATTTCCAAAGTGATATGAATTAGGGAATACTTTCTATCTTTCTATAAATACCTGGCATGTCATACTGTTTCCCTGGGCGATAGCTGTAGGACTCCCCTATTTTTATTTGTGTGTACATTGGTTTTAGTTCCTTAATGTAAAGTATTGTTCTATTTATATCTTGTGGGACGAAAAAAAGGGACGGCCTGAATATTGTTTGCTTTATTCAAACCTGGAAACGACTGGAAATGTCTTTGGAAATGTATTTTTCAAAGCATAGGTAAGGCGGATTAAACGAACTATTTGAAATGTTACTTTCAATTATTTAATTACGATAAAGCCACAGAGCCTTAGCAGAAGCAAATAATGAAACAATGACATTAAAAGATTCAGATTCACAATTCTTCGGGGGGAGGGGAGAACTGATGTATCATGCCTAATTGTCAATTATCACCGGAAATTTGTCTGTTTTCGTCGCTTCATCAAATTAAGAAGCGAACTGATTTCTTTCTTGTTTTGACAGCTTACGAGATATTTCTGTACTGCAATAATTCTCCCACCCAAGTTCGTATTTTCAGATTGCCATGGAGTCGCACATAAATAAGTAATGGATAGTTCTCTAATTTCCCATAAGATAACAGTGACGAAGGTTCACAGAGGTACTATACACATTGAAATACAGGTTTTGTTGTTTGGGGACTGTCTGTGCCATTTTGCTAAACATCGCCAATTATTAAGTTCCAAGATTCTTAAGCTCTGCCTTTGGAAAAGAAGAAGAAAAACCAGCAACGATTGAATTGAAGGGACATTTTTATATACTACATCACGATATAACCATTAAGACATCCATGTTCCTGTCATCTTACTTTTCTCGGAATTCCAGATAATATACTTAACGTAGCACCGAGAAAATAACGCATCAGGATGTATGCACTGAACAACATCCCAGACCTAAACAAAGGAGTGTCTTTCGATTGGTACGCTGGGCAGGGTCAGTGTCCTATTAAGTTCTAAGGTTACACAGTAGATTGATCCCGGTCTACAAAAAGGCAACTTGCCAACCCAAATTATAGACCAAGCCGAGCTCCCAACCTATTCCAAACCCCCTGTATTCTCTCACATTCAGAGTGCAGGGCAGCGACTGGATCCTTGGTAATTGGCTGAGTTAGAACAACGTCTTTTGACCGTGCACGTTCTACTGGTAGTCACGTGTGCGTTGTCACGTGCGCAGGGGTCCGTGTAGGGTCACTTTTGCGTGGTCACGTGTGGTAGAGGAATAATCAGTCTCTTAGTAAAGCCTCCTTGCCCCTTCGCCTGTAGCCATGCTGTTGCGTTCTATGAGATACGTCCTTCAGATAATCGACAGGACATTTGCACCTGCTGACAGGCCTTCATTATTATGTCCCCACTGTTAATCAAATAGGTCATTATCAATTTGAGAAATAATGAGATACCCACATCACATGAAGCTGGCATATTGTTATTGACGGACACTTTTACAGATAATTGATGTGAATGAAAGAGGCCAATGCTAGGAGGAATCACAATCACATACAGGTGTATATGTACATTGATTACCAATCAGGATCGCCAGAATAATAACTACAAAACTGTGTACCTGTCACAACTACACCGCGAGAACAAAGCCATTCAAATAGTTCCATGACACCCACTTCTCCGTTATAGTTACTGAGAACAATCGGCATCAACGGATATGTATTCCATTATTTATTGTACTACATGATAAGGGACATAATCTATAGTTGTTCTTGCAGTTCCGATGTGTCAGCCTGGATGTTGTATATGCACAAATGAATAATAACCTAAATGATAGAGTGTCACATTGTCAATTCATTAAGATATCTTATGAAATAGTTAATGCAATAAATAGGACAGGTCATAGACATTCACTTTATGTAAGAAATATACAGATTTCCGGTCTGGTGTACTTGATGTGATCCTTGTTCGTGACACCCGGATTATTCACTCTAAGCTATACAACCTAGCACTTGACACCTCGGATGTAGCACGACAAATAGCACACACTGCAGGTGAGGGAATGGTCAGCTGGGTATGAAGCCTAGACAAATGAACGCTGACTTTGCGCAAAGTAATTTTCCCACTCGTGTCACCAGTAAGTGTTGAATGTAAACTGTGGCGACATGAGACCAGCGATTGCGAACTTACTAGGTGGCGCGTTGGACCACGAATTAGCAGCGGAAGTTGGAGGACAGGATTTGTTTTAAGGGAAAGCAGGGGATAATTGCAACACAATTGGTTTGTAATGGTATCACAGCTTTAACAGACTTGTTGTTCCAGCCATCTGCTTAGTCATGGTGTATAGGTACCCCGTTGTAAGGATATTATATTCATTTGAGATTAGAAATTACATGACAGTCTAATAATCAGCTCTATTTCATCTTGTCGGGACCAGACAGCGTATGTTTAATTTTCCTTCAATCCTCGTACTAGAGACAATCCTCATGAACCTAAAATAAGTGTTCTCTTGTATTTCATTTTTTGTCATATCACTGATAATCGTGTTTAAATATACATTGATAGCTACTATGGAATACTGAATTGTGAAACAATAATCTGCGCTGAAAATAAATACTCTGACCTACGATATGGTGCAATACAAAACCAGCGCGCAACAAATGGATCAAATGGGTTACGCCACTGAGTAAGAAAGCTTATACTTCAAGCGCCGTGAGCTCAGATGAGCAATTCAGTTAATAATAGTTTTCCGGGCAGCTCCGAGCACCTCCGAGCAGTTCTGATTGAAGGCAGGAGTGGGTAGATATGAGCATACCTGGAGTTATGGGCTCAGAAATATGCGTCTGTCAGAAGAAAGACCATTCCATCGCCAAGTACGTGTCTTAAGAAAGGTTAGCAAAGTGGCCTTTAAGCGGCCACCAATGAGCCTTTACGCAGTCACTGTCTCTGATCAGAATGGGTATCCCAAATAGCATGGCTGAGCTACATTGCAATATGCCGAATATGTTTTTGGCATACCTTTCTGCTCACATTTCTGGCATAAGATTGGATTCTACTATGACGGCTTGATTGTCATGTTAATTACAGAGGCGGATAGCAAAGGCCAAACTGCCGCTCATGTTTATTGGCATCATAATTAATGGATGCTCTGATTTAGATAATGCGACGTATTTCATCTCCGACTCTGTAAATGTTACATTATTCTTAAAGGTTATGAGTTGTTCGGTAAGCTCTGGAAAATTCCACTGTTGTTTATAATCGATGAAATGTTTGAGAGGACTTATCGAATAAACATATATAGATATGTATGTGTTTACACTTATGTACCTATTTATACATGTGTGTGTATATTGGGGATTACACGGATACACATAGACGTTAGCGCATTGAATGCAACCAATCTATACACAATATTAACTGGTTTCAGATACAAGCGGCAGTAATCTCCGAAGACGAGACGCGTAGTGATCTCCGATCGATAGCGAGGTGATTACGTAGAGTCTGGTTCGAGGAGATTACGGTTGCTTTTATCTGAAACCAGTTTATATTGCATTTATTGACCAACGTACTTATTTCAAACTAATATTTGAAACTAATTCCTAAAATAGTTCTAAAATTGCCCGTGAGGTGTCAGCACTGTCGAGCATGGTGGTAATTCAGTGTATCCTTACGAAAAATATAGATTTTCATATTCTATTTTTGAAAACGTGGTATTTCTGTAATCATCCTTATCAGAATCATTGTTATTTTCACATTTCTTAAGTTTCTATTATCATCACAGCAGTGTTTTAGTCTGTTACAAAATTTTGATTAAAATTTCCCTTCAAGCACCAATTAGGTAGGAAGCTAGGAATTCTTTGACAAATATAATCTGACAGATTATGGAGTTTAGGAGACAGTGCCACAGATGAGTTCACAAAACTTGAACTATTCTGTAGTTTACATCGATTGTGCTTGCAATATTGTCTGCTGCTGCCATTGCATGTAGTGATTCGCGTTTGGCTCGCTAGGGGCCCGATTACGCTTTAGGAACTATTTCCAGTAATCTCCAGATTTTAGAATCAGGAGATTACGGGCCTCAGTAATCTCCCGGTGACACAATACTCACACCTAATGCTATTCCCATGGAGACTCCGTATTAGGTGGTTAGTAAGAGAGTATATAAATAGTCGACTAATACAGATTGACATTGTATGAGTAACTCCCACAGAAAATACATGAACCACTTCCATGTGGTGGGCGTGAAGATGGTACACCATTCCTGTAGCTTCCAGAAATGCTCACCGGTAATTACAGTTACCTGTAGTTGATCGCCACCCCCCCCCCCCCCCCCCCACTCCTGCCCAACTGAGTGTATCTAACTTCCCATAATGAGCGTAATGAGCCATGTTTGCTGTTAAGATGATATCCTGAGTCATCTCAAGACAGCAGTGACTCAACCTCATTAGCGAATGTGACACTAAAGGTCAGGTGGAATGCACTTTAAACATTCAATCGATTCTCATGACCATTACGCTGTAATTAGGCTGTTTTGCTTGAAGAGTAGAAATAGAATTTCCACCTTTTGTGAATTTAATAGGAAATAGTTCTACATATTCATAAAACGGGGGATTCGTAAGCTCTAAATAAACAATTTGTTTATTATACCTGAATATGGCTCTTGGATGCGATAACTAATGTATTATAAAATACAATTCGATCCCGTTCCAATCCACTCACCGTGCATACGTAATGCGAATCAACTAGCTATGAACTTAACCATTTTTTTTATGGATTTAATTAAAAGGCATGTCTACTTCAACTATATATATCCAGTGCCTAAAACAGTTTATAAAATGATTTATTATATAATTGTTATCTTTCTATTGTTGTATAACAATAGAAAGATAACAATTAGCTTCTTCTGTGGTCACTTAAGTGGGAAACACACTGTACGATTTCATTCCCACCGATTAACTCCCTAAATCGGAAGGACATTTTAACTTGTCTCAGGCGAATTTGCGCTGGGCATCGACCATCACAGCAGGATTTATAGATGGCGTTGGTGGTCATTAGTGAGAATTTATCTTAAGCAAATTCTGTTCACACTGGACGACTGACTTCCGAATTTCTCGGAGATTTTAGGCCACCGATAAAGTAATAAATCTTAGAATATGGGAGCTAAATCGTTGAGCTGGCCTCAGTCTGTGTGTGGCAGGGGCATTTCTGCTCACCCAGCCACTAATTATGGGCAAAAGTCGGTAGGCCACGGGGGCATTTCTTAAACTCTGTTGTCGGCGACAACGGGAAGGAACACGTTCCTTAATTTATCGCTCTCGATTTCGGAACATTAGACTGCAATTTGTCGGTGACAAAAGTACATCGCCATGGGTGGGGTTTAAAAAACTTAGGCAAATTACTGTAGGGTTTTGTCGCTGAGAAAGGAACATTCATGTTCCGAAATCGTAAAGTGTGTATGGGCCTTTAATCTACTGGCAATATTTTCCTGACATTCAGTACATTGTGTATTACCCTTAATACCAAACTGAAACCTAGCACTTTCGATTTATGCCAACATAGGGGACGATAAAGATATAGCTACACTCGTTCTTACAGATTTTCTGTTTGGGCAATTATCTGTCCCCTTGTTCCCCACTAATGTCATCAGTCAACATCGTTGGTTAGCTTTTACAATGTATTCTTTGGATGTTGTTAATGTATTGCCTTAAGGATATTAAATTAATGATAATCTACTCAGCAATACATTCCTGATTGGCATGGATGGGAATTATTTCACCAGCTGCTTTTGTCCATGATGATATTCGCTTCATATAGGATTATTATATCGAACCACGCACATACTCTCACTGCTCATAAGTAGGCTGTTGAGCGAGTTCAGATGAACAATGTGCTAATTAGGGATAACATTTGATTCATGCTGGGTCCGAATGAGATTAGGTGAAATCATATAATGGTTGCTTTCTATGTCGTAGGAACAAAACTAGCGTCGTATGGGCATTCGACGAAGGAATGGTACGTAATTATAAATGTAAGGTTTAAACTCCCGGAAGTATTGACAGGAACTGGACATGCGCATACACGGAAGATGACTTCCAGTTTCCCGAAAAAAAGAGGCAAAAATAAACACTAAAGATGGCTGGGAGATGGTTACATCCAGCACTACTTATATTGAATAGCTCTTCCCACTACCCTATACACCACAAACAGTGAGCTGCTCTGAGTGATAGGGACCTCTCTTTGACGTCGTGCTCCGTGATCGCCCAATCGTACATGGGTTCTGTGCACAGTGGACCAGCATCTATTGCATTAGGGTTGGCAGACCCTGGCACCACAATAAACGGGTATGACACAGAGGCAGGGCATTGCGTGTTGTCTCCATACTTGTAGGGGTGTTTTGTATTGACACCTCATGTAGGAACTAACTTATTTGTCCGCTAAACTATCTTTAGTTTAAAATAATATTGAAACTAGTATATGTGATTAAAGTAGAAGCGGCGAAATCCAGTAATTGTACTTTTCAAACAAAGTTGGCCAGAAGATACGTAAGCAATATTCTACCTAACTCAAACACATATTGTGGCTTGTGGTTATGATTCATAAGGCGGAATTCACACCGAAGGATTTATATACCTCACTGGGCATTTGTCTAATATAAATCCTCAATAGGTTCTGTACCCGCACACAATTTCCACGAGTGAATGGTCCGGTTCCATTTCTCTGAGACAGTAACAGGTACATGTGTGAATCCCGGTGGTTGTAGGAGGTATTGGCAGTTGAGGGTGTGGGAAATAGCATGTTGTATCGGGTCAGTATTGGCGGTCAGTGGTGCACCACGACTTACGTCAGTGCACACAGAACACACGCCACTTTTATCGTGCATAGACCTTACCACGTCCAATAAAAGCTGTCCACTGTCATTAGTCACATGACCATATCACGTGACGTGTGTCCTCAGTAGGTCCAACCCTCTGGTACTGAGACTGTGGATCTGTTTGTAATGTAATGTAACCTTGTTCGTAGAGTAAAAGCTCTGTCGGTAATGAAATATCAATGGTATATTCCATAGGTCTTTCTGATATATAAGTAGCCATATAAATATTACTTATTGACTTTCCGATATTCTACGAGCCAAGCAGATATCATATGAGATTTCATCGTAAAGGAAAGTATGATAGAATTTATTTTACCGTCCGCTTACCCCGTGGCGTTTCCTTACCACTTTGATTAAATCCCTTGATTAAACATAGACATTATAATAAAAGTCATTTTCCCGTAGGCTTATCATGTATACTGCGTCCTTAACAAAACCTCTACTCCTCGACAGAATTGAGATAGCCCAGGAATAGTTATTCTTTTAATGAATTTGAAGAATATCTGTTGGCATTTAACAGATTATTCTGTTGCTCGTGTGGCGATGTAGTTTCATGCACAATTTAGAAAATGTAAAAGCCTTAAAGTAGGTCTGATCAGAGATCGGCAAGCTGCACATTGAGGTAGGTCAAGCTTTACCTCAGGTCACCTCATCTCATCCCCACAACATATCTGATCTCACTCTAAAACCTCTGTATCTTCTACTCACATCCAATGACATTTCCAAAGTATCAAAGCCAATGACACATGCATAAATGTATATGCGTTCACAGAACCTAATTGCATATCTGCAGGTTATCATACATGGGAGAAAATCAAGGGGCGTTCATGGCTAGAATATAGTAATTGCAGATTAATTACAGATTGGTCTCACTGAGTCTAATAGCCAGTTGCGTGTCACTTGTGCCTGATGGACTAGCATGCGGTCGATGGACATTCACATAAAGCCCCGATCGCCTTTCAGATGTGTGTAACGGGCGCCGAAAACACCTGATCCCACCGCCTAATGATCCCCAGGGACGAGATAAATTAGGCACAACGAGAACTTAAAGTGCTCTGTTAAAATATCCCATTAATTCAAAGTGTTGTAGTGCAATGTGTCACGAATTGAAAGAGTTCTATTAAAATGTGCCATGAATTTTCTTCAGTAATATGCATTTGAAAAGTCCTTTACAGTAAACAATACAGTTATGGTAGCTAACCGTATATTTGGTTTGAAAGCTCCATAGGGAGCTAGAATTAGAATTGACAAATAACCAAGATCTGCACTAAAGGTTATAAAGGTATTAATCAATAACCAATCCATGTTGTCTTCGAGATTAGAAAACTTAGATTATATATCTCCGTGGCTAAAGGGCAGTAAATTTCAAATCGGGCATTGACCGGTGTTTAAGTACAATATTATGTCGATACCACCATTCTAAGGACAAGTGAAACATGGAATTTTGCTGGTTACATAGTCTAACGCACGGGATAAGCGACCAACATGTATAACCTAATATTCTATTTAGAACCCCTCTCGTCGAACCTTGAGACAAAATACTCAACCTGCGAATCCAGCAAAGAATGAAACTGCTGAGAGGGGGAAAAAACCCGTCAATCTCGCTCCGGTGAAATGAAAGAAGGAGCACTAAAGAAAGTGTCCTGACCCCAGTGGCAGTCAATGTCCATTGAACGTGTGGAAAAACTTGCGGCTGGCGGGAACAGGGGAAGGAGGGTCAGGTGACAGCATGACTCGATACCTGCTACCTTAAGGGTGGCGGCGGAGGTCGGGTGTGGGCTGATGGAGAGGTGACCTCCAGTGTCTGTGGGTAGGGGTGTAGGGGATGGGGGTCAGGGGTGCTGGAGGTATTGTGGGAAACAAAAGGAGGACGACCCAGAGGCCCAATTGACATGCCAATCAATTTGGGGTGAGGTGTGGCAGGGCTGGTAGTGGTAAGATGGTGACAGGATCTGCACTTGATCAATGGCTTTACTGTCTTCCCAGAGAAATGTGCACTAGCACAGGCCGGCCAGAACAAAGGTATCAATGAATGTATTGACTGGATACTGCTCACCTCTCGCGTGTATTGTTCAGCTCAGCCCCCTCCCCATCCATATCGGATATCTCCATGTCTAAGTTTATCACGGTTTGAGGCTGCCTCTATGTCTGAGATTATTTCTATGTCTCAGGTCATCAATCTTTCCTCTACTGACCTATATTACCCGTTAGTAGATATATTTCAGTTCCTAATGATGTTATTTGGCATTTGTCATCAGTTGTTGATGACGTCGATGTACTACTACATGCTACATGTTTTGTTAATAGGCCAACACACTAGGCACACTTGTCACTGGAGGAAAACACCCTATTTCAAAACGGTCTGTCCAAACAAATCCACAGATACCTTTATCAGACCTCAGAAATCTATCCGTGAATAATTTAGGGCAAAGTATTGCAAACTGTGGTAGTACATTTCAATAATTTCGTATCTATACTAGAAAACACTATTCAGATTCAGAAAAATATCACAATTAGATCATTTTTTATCTACATTGACTCATATCATTGACCTATACTCTGTTATTGTTAGCATTAAATCACGAACGGTAGAGGAGCACGATTTAATGGAATGACATAAAGGCCATGGAAATAGCCCGTTACAACTCTATCAGTTCGTCCACACAAACACTTTATCAATAATGTGATGCGTTTCCTGATAATACACGTTTTTCCCATGTCAAGATTTAATGTGACACGTGATGGACGTATTACTTTCTATCAAATTCCTAGCGATGACTAACTCGGTTGGTTCCAATTGAAAATTACTATAGTAAGCATTGCGCCACAATATTGATATACAGTGTTAAAGCCAGTCCACTGCTGCCCACCACACGAACATTATACAATTACATGCACCAATAGTACCCACTTTCATTATCGCATTTCTTACCATTTTATTGACTTACTTTTTGTTTTTTCATGCATCGACTTTTATACTATTACTTCTTACCAGTTAAATCAAACCTTTATTTTCATGTCCGTGTTCACGTTGTGGAATGCGTCATACTACGATACATCAAATAGTATCAATTCAGTATACATATGTTGTGCCTGCACCTTACAAAAGGATTGGTCGCTAAAAGAGACCTCTCGGATGCTTTCTCCGACCACGCAATATGAGGACTAGTAAATGAATCCCTCTACATCTATCGTCTATACTGTGGTATCTCTCGTGGTCCAAGTATATTCAATACACAATCATCAACAAGTGTACACACAAGGAATTGGTTAATGTCCAACCGCAAAAGAGGTGCATCCGTCGGTGTAATTGAGTTCTGGTGGATAAGACACGTGAATGGGCGGATGTAAGAAGAGATGGGGAAGCGAGCGAAAACCAAAGATCACAGGGGGAACTATGTCTGCCACAAAGAACAGAGAACAGGCTTCAGAGTTGATAGATCTAAAAAGGATTTTTAACTTCAAGGGTTGGTATGTTGAATACAAAATCGTATGACCATTGATCAATACCATAGAGCAGGAATAGCAGAACCATACTATACAGTCCGATACTGACGTTAAGGGCAGCAACAATACCATCACCTGTAAGCGACATATATATGCAGGTGCTGGCGGTTTGCAATGTTACTCACACTCACAGGTTAAAATCGAATAGTAAATAGAATGAAGTCACGAATGTCATAGCCTGATATTCCGATGGTTATACCTAAGGCTATCTGATAAAAACCTGTGTGTATTGAGAGCGACTCAGTAGAGTTCAAAGCGTGCATAGGGGCTTCTAGGGACTGCCACTTGTGTCTGGATAGAGCGGTTATCACAAAGCACAAGCACGTCTCTGTGCCAACTACCGATTGGTGTATATAAAGGCTGATTCTATCAAGGGGCAGTCAGCTGGTTTGTTCCGCCTACGGCTGTGCATGGAGATCGTTCTCCAAGCATACTAAGTCTGTGCATAGAGATCATTCTCCAAGCATACCCAAGGGCGTAACACAAGTATTACTGCTGCCATAGAGCTGTACTGAGACTGGAGGCGCGACCCCGATTCGGCCGCCGCGCTATGTTGAGTTTGACGTCGTTTTGTGCAACTGACTGACGAATAATGCAAAGATTTTGAGAAGAATGGCACCAAACAAAAGTCAAAAACTCCCAGGAGTACATAGCACCACCGACAAAGTCATTATACCCTTTATGTAGCGTGTTTACCTCTATTGGGTTCAGAGCGAGACATCAGCCGTTTTTGCGGTCGCGGCGAACTACCCGGAACGTGACGGAAATCAGCACACATTCATGTTTTCCCTTTCGATTATAATTAAAATCTAAACTTACAGGTTGTCTTCTGCGTGACTTTAGCCATTTGTTGGTCTTTATGTCAAGTCTCTACGTGAGTTATCACGGTGTATGATCTGAGATGTGCAGTGACTTTCTGTGAAGGGAGTGTTCATTTATTATGGACGGGGGGAGGCACTTTTTTTTGGGGGGGGCGCAATTTCTTTTTGTATTCTGAGGGGGGGGGGGGCAATCCTCAACGGTCCTCACTCAACAGTACTGACCAGTTCTCACTCACCAGTCCTCACTCTCCAGTACACACTTAACAGTCCTCATTCACCAGTACTCACCACCAGTCCTCACTAAACAGTCCACACTCAACAGTAGGCCTACTCACTCACTAGTACCTACCAGTACCCACCAGTCCTCACTCACCAGTCCTCACTCACCAGTTCTCACTCTTGACCACTTTCAATAAAATATCATACTCAAAAGAGTGTTGCAAATTATAGTGACCAAAGATAATAATAATGGATGCTATACTAACCAGCCTGGTCATTTGACTCATCACTAGCATATTCAAGTAGGTAACTCATTATAGATTTCTCTCGATGATAGATGCCTTTTAACCCCTACTTTGAATGGTGATGCTGAACGGAAAAACTGCCATAGCTCACCCCACCCCCACCGTAAATAATGAACGATCCCTCAGACAGACGCGGTCGCAACCGGCCTCCACCCGCATGCAGGCGGCGGATGAAGGGTGAAAGGCCCGTGTGGAAGCCAGCACAGTGCCTCAGTTCATAACTCTGTCAATAATCAACACAAAAACGCCAAGTAAAGACTGACAAATAGATAAAGGTATGCAAGAAACAGTCGTTTAGTTTGTATTGTGAATTACGAAAGGTAACATATGATAATTTACCGTTTTCCGTTACGCATTCTGCCACGAGTGCGACATCGCGGTATGTCAAGCTCGGGAGCCACCTGAGCCTTTAAGTTTAATGTAAACACGCCAAAGTTTATCCTCGCAATTATAAGATATAGAACATGACAATGGTTAATAAACAGAAATCCATCTTGGTAATTATCTATGTTTGCTTCATTCAAAAGAGCAGCAATCAATACAGAACAACAGTTACGATAAAGCTACTTCTTATGGACCTGACATTCCTACTCGCGTTCATACTGGCAGGGGGAACCGGATGTTCTGGCATAGTAAGATGTGCAGCTTTCTGCCAAACTCTACATAGTTCGCGCAGCATATGACAAACATTGAGAGTAAACACTCCATTCCAGTACAGCTACTACTAAGTTTGAATCTGGTTTTATATTCCCTGCATGGAATGCAGACAAATATGTACATTTCCAAAATAGTCACATTTGTGAAATTGATGTTGATTTCCTCTTTTGTCATGAATAAACATAATGTGAATCGATTCCTTGTTTAAATATACGTATGAACCAAGTTCAATATATAGGACCAGTGCGCTCTATAGTTTTCCTGCTAGACCATCCCTCAGGTTCCCGACTGAGCGGCCAACATCTCGTTCAGTTCTCTTTGTATATGTCCTCTAAGGAAACATCCACCCTTTGTATGTAAAAAAAATAACCTGTGTATCGACCATCTCATCGGTATTTATTTCAGGAGGGGTGTATGTTTACTGAGGCTGTTAAGAAGTGGATTTAAAGAGCAGGTGTATTATGTAGATCAGGTTCTGGGGTACTTACAAGTAAAACTTAGAAGTCGAACGGAAGTGATTTGTAAATGTTTTCAGAGGGCAGTGACCCATTTTAACAATGTAGGAGTTCCTGTTGTTAAATTTCAAATAACCTAGTAGCCTTGCTAAAATATTCTAAATCACATTACTCTACCATCCGGAAATTCTATTTATGGTATATATGTAATTACCATAGAAAGGTTTACTGAAAGGGGTATAGAGGCCCTGCCGTGCAAAAGATTACGGTCTTATAACTTGTGAGCGGCTGATAAATATTTTCACGAAGGGAAGGGGAGAAAGTGCGAAGATAGGATAGACCGAAGACATGAGAAAGGCCCTTGGATTGATTATCAGATGGAAAAGGAGACCATGGTGGTAGTGTGAGAAACGGGAATTTTCTCCGTTATACAGGTCTGCCAATTCCGTAGGTGCTCAGTAGCCTCTGCTCGTGCTGACAATCACGAACAAGTGGGCGTGGCTTACGGGCATGATTGGCAGCTTCATAAGAGGCATGGCGTCAGCAATGTTCTACCTTACCGTCAATGAAATAGGTTATCTCATCTGTGTGACACAGTAAGGTAGGATGTGGAAGATTGTATCTGATAATGATACCTATTCAAATGATGTAGGTATGAGAAGTACAGAGATGCTTTAATTAAGTAAGGAGGTAAGAGTAGAACCCATTCATATACATTTTCTCGAATCCTATTTACGTATATTTCATTTATCAAAAGGCAGATTGATTAGCTACAATTATCTGACCGTGGTATGACTCAGGATAGAACAATATTTGATTGCCAACAGCTATTATTGTCTATCACATCCACTATTATTGGCTGTCGGTCGTGATGATATACCCTGTCACTAGCCTATATCAACTCATCACGAAGTAGACATTGCCCATTGTTGTGCTACCAGTACCAATGGAGGGTCTATTCTATGGAATTGAAGGTAAAAGATTTGATTGTATAATGTTTAATGACTAGCTTACTTAAACAATATATGATGCGTCCTGCACACGTATATTGTATATATGGTGCTCTTTTCATATACCAATATTCATGAAGAAACTACAATGGCACTGGAGCCTACTGAAAATAGGGTTCGTGAACCCTAGTAGAGATCCCAGAATAGAGAACAAATGGAAAAAAGGTGAGGCGTGCCTCAAGGACATGGTGAACAGAGTAAAACTACACGTAAAATTACTGAAATGGCCCGGCAGCAGGTACGCCACTGTACATCTACACATCCCGTGGTTAGACTGCATTTGCCAATAAGCTGTTTATACAAGAGAAACCTCACTAACTATTTGATATCGACGTGGAGTCAGTGGTACCACCACTAACAATATTAATCAGTGTCCTTTTCGTCGGCCATTGGAAAATGACCTTCTGATCGTATGGGTGACCACTAATCTAAACAATATGAACTTTCATACGGTAAGTAAACACATGCGTGTATGATCAAATAGTGTCAACGATATAATGTATGACAGTACCACACCCGTACAATATAAATATATATATGCTCACTTGCGTTAAATGGCTAGGGTCGTGACTTGGCCAAAGATAATTACATATCAGTTCAGTTTTAACGAACAAAGGAGATACCCTCCCACTACATACGTTGTACGTATTTCCCCATAATACCTCATCAATGACGTTAGTAATTACATGACACCTGCGTTGGAGTTGCTTAGGATGTAAAGGTGTGTGTAGGGGTGTGTTAGGTGGGGGGCAGTACTGATGGCGGCTGTCCTAGCCTACCGGTCGATCATCTCATTACCACTTAATCAGCCTGGTGTATTGTTTCTACACCCACGACGGCTGCGGTGCCCGCCTGTAAACACGTATGGATAGTTCTTGTTCCCCTACTCTCCGTCCTCCACCCTTGGGCTAGAGAGGGAGAGGGGCAGGTCAATATGTAACGATTATACCATACCATACATGAACACATCACCAATCTTGTAAACATAGGGCACAGGGGATTAATGATCATGTTTCTCTAGGTGTACTCGTCAGAGAAACCTGCCAGGGAGGTCTTGAGGTTTATCCAACTTGCAACCAAAAGGCCAATCTTATCAACGGCTATAATGTTACATCCAATTAGTTACAACAGGAGCGATACACAGGGAGCGTAGTGAGTCTAAGGCTACATGACAAAGAGAGATTATATAGAGTCCTGTGAGGTTTATTTCTCAAAGAGGTTTGTAATGAGATCAGTAGAGAAGGGATAATCTTTGTCTGCCTGAGTAGGCCCCGGTATATCCGTTTTTACATAAGATCTCCGGTCTTTTTCTGACTCCCCCTAATACATTTACTAAGACATTACAACGCATTTAAATCTGCTTATTTGGTTACATCTTTTGATATTTGTATGTGGAGGTAAATTTCCTCCTTTTGTGTTTCACGTGATGTTATTCCCTGTGGAAACTACCATCTCCTATTCTATAAGGCGTATGATTATCGGTTCTCGCGGGTCCCCCAAAGGGGCAGCTCAGCATTCGGGGTGTGAAGATGAGCGCGGCGAGTAATTACAGGGTATTACACACCCGTTTCCTTGCATCGCATGATCCGTATTCTACATCGTTTGAAAAAGAAATGCGCCTTGGGGCAAGCTCCACAAAACAAAGTTTGAGAGTCATTAGAAATTAGATTATGTTGATTATCTGCATCTAAGGTGCACAAAGACAAACCTGGTTAACTTGAATATCACTTTCTATCATTGTATGAGGACGGAACTAGGGGTGAGTAACATACGAGACTTTAGTATTATGGAATTATACAACAAATGCAGCCTACGTACACATATAGAAGAACACTACATCTAATAAAGCAAATGAAATAGTGGTCAGATGGCCCCGCAAACATCATACATGTCCTAAAGGCAAAAAGACAAATGGATAAGCTGTGTATAGGAGCAAATTTCGCCAGAGGGGAAAAGTAGCAAAAATCTCCCAGTCTACCTAGATGATCAAATATGGGAAAAACCTTTATCGGAAGTCCACCAAAGAAGAGATAAATCACACTATAAACTATGTCTGGAATCCATACTGATCGAAGACCCGAATTATAGTTAACACTAAACGTGACTTGCAAACACACTTGGTCAGCAAAAATATCTCTTTTATTGTCTTCCTCCTGACCTTGCCGTGTTGTCAAATTGTATTGTTGATTGTTATTTGTTAGCAATCATGTAAAAACGGCCATTATTTGAATGATAAAAAAGAAAAAAAAGTGACTACTATAATACTAATACCCAACCTTCTCTATAAACCTATCCACCGACGCCAACCTCAGATTCAAGTGCAAAAATTAAGAGCTAGAAAGTATTATCCAAATTGAGTATCCACTACACGGACTGAGGATAATGAACTGGAAGTCACTAACCTTTACGAATCAGTGTGATGAAAAAGAAGCCCCTTAATGAAATCAAATGTGATGGGAATTAGGTAGTTAAAGGCATGGGACCGGTTACTGTGAGAAAAGCCCCTCGTTCGCCAGCAGTGGTTGGCGTTGATTGAGTAGACATTACGGAGAGGAAGGATGAGTGGCGCCATGGTGAGAGCACATCGATTTGAATTCATTCCAAGTTATCGTAAGGGATTGTCTCATCTGAGGCAAATGTGCAAATGTTACAGGGTGAATAAATTGGAATCGTGGCTTGATATTCCAGTCGCAATTTCCACAGGTGTCTACTTTCCCGTCAGCCCCCCGTCTCTTCGTCCAGGTGAAATCTGCCCACCACGATGTACGCACCGCCTGTTGTGAAAAGCTGATTACAAATCCGGTTCTTTGCTAGAAACCCCGATGCGAAATTTCCCATCGCAATGGCGGTCTACATAAAAATTGATTATATGCGTCCCTGTGAAGTAAGCAGGCTGCACGTTGAAACAATCAGATTAGAGACAACAATTCTCTCTTGCAATAGCACGAGACTTCCCCTAATGAGTACTCCAACAACTACTAGTAACATCTACATTGCCAGTGCGCATTTCCGAAAGTAGTCAATACTCCCCTAGCTATCCTTGCCCAGGTCACCCCTTACATTATCCGTCATGTAATATCTGTCATATAAAAATTTAACCGGTGTTGATATGGTGGTGATTGTATGAGAACACTAACACCAAGTTGGATGAAGTTATAAGTATTGGAACTTATGGTAATCCAATCTTTTCAATCCTAGAGAAGGTATGCGCTGCAATGTACATTGCCTTATAGCGCAAAGACAGCGTACTTACTGTAAGGGCTGAATCATTTAATAGTTACCATTAACGTATAAGAAATCTAAATTTATTTGTCTAAACCTCTCACAGGCTAGAAATATAGTTATGGTTATTATCAAAACTACGCCTCTTTAGAGGATCCCGAGATCTAGGTTCAATTCGATCTACTACTCATAGCCGAGCCATGTGTGGATTGTATGCGTGTGGTAGTAGGAGTAATGTGGCTCAGTCAGATCATATGATGTTTCTTAATTGCATGAACAGCGGTTTATTCCTAGATCCTACTGTGTCCCACTCCTTTCCTCACACCTCCGTGAGACACGAGCCATATATTAAATGGACAAAAACTCAAAGCTCTAGTTTAGAGTCGGTCCTGAGAATTGGGTTCATTTCTATATACTACTTAAATCGGGGCTGGCGAAAGACAACCATAACTAAGCTGTGTCAATTGTGTGACAACCAAAAGGCAAGAGTAGATAAAATAAATATTCTTTGTGAGGCTGCTCCGACATACACGGATGTGCATTTATTTGCTGCACTTCTCTTATGTCTATATTTCATACATGAATTGCTACCTGTTTACAAGCCGTATACTGTAGCTATCGCTAACCAACTTAAGGTAAGACTCATAGACCAATTGCTCTGCAGCTTCCCCTTGGGAAGTTCTGGCTTCCATCCCAAGTACCACATCTTCGACGTTGCCGATATTTAGTGCTTTTCTTTTCTGCTGTAACAGCCTGCAGGGAGGTTGTAAGGAGAAAAGATAAAAATCTGCGGGAACAGATCAATAAATTAGCAGAATCACACACAAGTGGCAGAGTAGAGTGCTATTTTTTTCTTATTTCTCTTGGGGCTACTTCTAGCGGTGTAATGTTGCGGATCTGGTAATATCCATCAACATCACACAATCATATGCATGAAGTCTATCTGCCCCTAGTGTTTAGAGTGAGTAATATGAGATGAATGATGCTCCTGTTTCTTTAAGTGACTCCAAGCGAATGTATGAAACGCGATCAGCTCGTTCTGACATTCATCGCGTCAAAAGTATCAACTTCAGATTTGATTGTTCCCAATAGATAAAATACAAGGCAGAGTCACGGGGGATATACATAAGACCCCCTTCAATACCACAAGTCTCTCTTCAATACGCTACGATCCCAATAGCGAGCTCTATTATCAAACCTGAAGAACAGGGTATTAACCTACGGCTAGGTAGTTGTTGCAGACTACCAAGGTAGAGTGTGTTCAGCAGTTTTTTTATATTTTTTTTATCAAGTAAATAGAATTTCTGGCCGGTTGACCAGTTCTTCCAATGGAGTACCAATACAATAAACGATGGTGCCGCAGTACAAATTGTGATTATTAATGCTAAGTAGATTATAGATTATACATTTATAATTCTAACAATTTATGGAAATATAGATACAAAGGAAGAAATAAAACAGTGTAGTGATGGCAGTGGCCAGGGTGCAGTCTTGTAAAGGTGGTGATATGACTCCCTAACTATAACACGTGATCAGTCATCGATTAATGCCTTTAGTTGTCTCTTAAAGGATACTATGCTTTCAGCTGTTGTTAAACTCAAAGCATACTGTATCCGTACATTGGAGGGCTTATGAGCTACGCTAATGAAGATATGGAACATTGTTCTAAAAACTATTTTGGCCTTAAAGCTTTGGTCCTGTCGGTACATAACATCAATTCAGGTATGCTATTGAAAGTTGGTTCCACTAGGTCTTCAGGTGTTCTTCATGGTGGTGTCCATCAATACACATACGATGATATACATGCTGAAGCACCTTCTTTACGTGGTCGCTTCTGTTTCTGGGACATTGGTATGGAAATTGTATATATATATATATATATATATATATATATATATATATATATATATATATATCTATATTATATGCGTATCTGGGCGTGGATGTGTGTGCAAGACAGCTCTCATAAGGCCCTGAGAACTTGATTACCTCTGGCCATACGAATAAATTGCAACATAATTTAGCAATGATGTCGACATTTGATATTCTCAAAAAGAGGGTCACGTGATATACTAACGTTGACGTTCTACAAGCCATACGACAGACACTGACGTTAAATTATGAGGTTTAATTTGCTTTGCGTCGACTACGCCCAACATCTGTTCACCTTTATCTATATAGAATCTGCTGACATTTGGCAAGGACAGGGAAGTGCTTCTTTTGCCCCTTATCAGACAGAACGTCGAATAGCTACTTTAAAGTCAATGAGACAGTTGTAACTCTCATTTAGATAAAGACATGTGCTGAGGTATGGCCAGTTGCGCCGTGGATATTTCTCACTGGCTGTAACAATATGCGCAGATAATCAGAAATATGCATTTATATATGATACCATACGTAGTATAACTATATAACTGCGACTCTATTAATTCAGATAGATCTGAAGATCTGAAGCCTGAAATTATAATTTTACTACATACATATGATGTCTCCAGATCATCACACTTATTCAAGCGACGTTTTTCACTTAGCCTGGGACTCAATTACGCGGCAGTAACGACCCTACAGCTTTCCTCCTTTGAATTGGTGTCGGCATCTACAACCATAATGATACGGTTCTAAGAGACCAATACGCCGCCAGTATCTCTGTAGATAGAGCGTCAAGTAAAGGTAGAACTTTTGGAATATGCATATAAGCCACAAATTGGTTTGTACTCTGCCATGACTAAATGATATCCAGAGAATTAGTGCATATATGTAAAGATGACATAGGGATGGATACGGAGAATTATATTCGGATAAAAGTACGGTGTGGAACGTGTTAGTGTGAAGTTAGAGAAGCTGAGGTGAGGGTAGTAGTTGCAAAGGATGTCTATTATAACAGAAGGAACCCCAGTGGAATAGGTTACTTCGCAGAAATTGTCTGTGGCGCCATCTTTTGAGGATGTCATGCAGGAATGCTTTATATCCGGACGGCTTTGTGTCATCCTGAGCCACCTTAAAGCGCGGGAATTGGACCACACTGAGGTCTACGGTCTCTTAAGTGGAACACATTGAGAAGACCCGCAATAGACCCAGAAGAGGCAACACAATTTGTGATATAGCTTTGGAATGTCACTAACAAGCCTACTGAATAGGAAGAAAACGTGTAAATTTGTGAAAGTCCTGTCAGATATATAGCCTATAATCAGTCATAGAATTATCCTAAAGAAAGCAGTAATCTCTCTTCCTAAATATGTATCCTTTTTTTTTTATCCCGACAGGGCTTAAGTTCAATTCTTTGTCAGACTCTAGTGACTTAACATGCATACTTTTGATTATCTATCAGAAGTCAATATAAACGGAAGCAGAGATGGGATACAAAATATCATTCAATCTAGATAGTCAGATTCGTAAAGAGACATATGCCTGATATTGGGGACTGACGTCACTCAGTATGAGCCTCTAAGCAGAGGCTTCATATGTGCTGACGTCATCTGGGCATGACGCTATAACCCCGCGCGTTTCTCTGTGACGACGCACGTCCGAAACAACTGGGTGGAACAGACCCTTAAACCCATCCATGATGAGGATCATAAATGCCACCCTGCCATCCACCGCCAAAGACTTGAGTCGGAAGGAGTGGGAAAGCCATATTACGAACGGAAGATGGTTTAGTAGAGCGATCAAAGATGTTAGACCTCCCGGGTTTCCAGATCTAGACTGATGTCCATAATGACATAAGATTCAGGGTAGATTTTTATTCATCGAAGGCATTGTTCAAATTTCCACTTTCCTAGCACAATATAATTCTTACTTTTGACAGTAAAGTACGCCTTTTGCGGAACTCCCTTATCCTATGTTTACTAACTGTAAAGAAGCGAGGCTATATGCGTATCTTTCTTTAACACTTAGTCCTTTAAGATGCATACAAGACTTGTGTTCCCTTAGTCCCCCGATACTTCTTGGGAAGGGACACTAAATCAGTATGTCATTGAATTAGGCCACCTACTACGAAAGGAATTTAAGACCCCCCGATGCACAACGATACAGTATGTCAGGCATCGTAGATGATCGAGAACCTCTATATCGTAAATACACATCGGCGTGCATCGTAATCGGGTTTTAGGTACGTCGTAAGGTCTATCATAGAAGTCTAAGAGCTCAGTGGACGCCGGACTTTATATACACTCTCCCTTTGACGTTTGTTGTGTAGGTAAACGGTTGATTAAGTTAGTTAAAATAAATTCTTCTTCTACGGAAAAAACGCATAAGATAATAAACTAAACTTGTAGAAAACACCTGATATAAATAATCCTGTGCATGTTAAACGCCATTAGAAAATTAAAAAATGTGTATAAAGTCACCGAAATCCAGTTATGAATATATTGTTCACCCATGTGTAGCCTGCTGAAGCAAGAGGACCTAATAGTTTAGCCTACCTCAATATAATTCTAGATCTAGGCCTAGAATCTAGATAAACAGGCTGGAATTCAGCTCGGCAGAATAACTTGCAGTTTGAATCCATTCCATGTGGTGCTTGATATTGTTATTTTCAATCCGAATAACTCACACAGATTAGTGTGTCGGGTTTGACATTGTTATTTAAAACATATGATTTGAAATATGAAGTGAGTGTGTTTATATCCTGATGGGGAGCGAAGTGAGTCCAAGTGACATGGACATTTTCAGCTTCACGCTGGCCGATCCTAGGTTTTGACGTCGTCATTTCCGGAGATGATTCACGCCGAATACCGATGGCAGCGTCAACGGAACTATCTATTTATTCTGTGTTCGTCTTCTTCAAGTTACAGTAGAGTTAGGAGATATGTGTGGTCGTTTAAATTGAATAATCCAGCATGCATATAGCTCTGCGCAATTAGTCTGTCCAAGTCGCGACATGGGCAAGGATGACGTCGGATTTGTGGCACATTTACAAGTACCATGGAAACGTGGTTTGTTGACGCATTTAGGTTTGTCGTAGTAGAGTATAAACAGCAGAATTCATAATCATAATCATCTTTCATATGTTAATATCAAACTGGTTATGCTATTGACTCACTTTTAAACATTAAGATTTGAATAACTGCAGTGAAACCTTCGGGAAATATATTCTCACCTGCGGCCCAGCAAACAACCACCACGGAGACATCAAATTTGCTCCGCAGTAAACGTGCATGAACCACAAGGCCCTCTGTCAAGAACAAGTAGCAAATAAAATACCGCCATCCATAAATGTTGATCAGTAACTGTATATATATTTCTTGATATCCTAAAGTCAACAAGGTGGAGTAGGATAAAATCAAAACCGAATTCATTTTAATTTTGACCACCGTGTGCCGGTCATGGAGATTTAGGTCCTGATCTCACGAGGTGAATCACTATACACGAAACTCCATTTGTGGCATATAGCGGCCAAGATTAAAACTCGTCCAGTTTTACAACAGTGTGTTACATATGTGACAGTAATAGTGATGTAAACATATATGATCATCGTTTATGGACCCTTTGTGATTCCCTGAGCAAATTGAGTCCTGTATTCAAAAGGAGCAGAACAGAAATGGTAAGCCTACATGGCTTTGAGTTTGGAAGCCAACATAATCTTGTGCAAAGTGTCAATATATGGCATCAATTTTTAGAAAATTCCCAATTACATGAACGATTGATTAAACACGGTTGCATGGTACGAGGTAATGATTTATTGGGCTGTTAAGTTCCCACTGAAATTACGTTTGCTTTTCATTCCTTTTCGGACTTTGGATAAGCCACTTGCACGTAATGAATTTTCACGACAATCAGCTAATATCAATGAAGTAATTATGAATACCAGCCAAAAGATTTTATCATGTGTTATTTCTGACCCTCTTTGAAGTCACCGTAACACCTAAAATAAAATGATGAAGAAATATCCTTGTATGCGATTCAGGAGATGACAATTCGGATGGAATTTGGCTTTTGCGCTCGTTTCGGATACACAAAGAGAACCGGGTAGACTTTGACAGGAAAACGACACTTCTCCGCAAAAGCATATATTTAAGCTCCCAATAGATACATAGACTAACGTAATCCTTTTGGTACTTTTTATTGACATTTCCTTCCCTATTATTTACTTTGACCATTGATTGTTTATACTGAATAGGTTTCATAGATTGAGACACATATGATCTATTCAAAGGTAAAACGTACGCAGGTAACAGCTTTCTAATCTATTATCATATCTAATGTTACATCAAAGGATAACAATTTACCTGTACAGATTGGCACTTTGCAGATCCCCATGGGCTTGTGTCAGGTTATAAAGTAAATGTCAGAAGGTTTCAGCTGGCCGTGTGGGATTTGTGGCCCGGTCGGAACGTTATAGACAGAGGTCGGTTCTGTTGATCATATTTGCGTGGGATATAAGTCATAACCGGATGACTTTCTATTCATTGTACGCATGAGAGCTATGTGTGCGGCTGCGTGCCGATAGGCGGCGTTACCGTCCCTAGGGTCACACAGGTGTCAATTTATCATACACGGGACATGGGGACGGAGCCCCGCATACGTCAAGACTCCTGCTGTTAACGCCAAGGCGACTCTATGAACTGATTATAAAAAGGAGGAAAGTGAGAGGTCATTTTAAAAGGGGCCTTTGATTCATAGCCACTTGGGCTGTGTTCCCTGGAGGAATGTATTCACTGCTATAATTGGCTGAAAATGTTGACGTCCTACTGAGAATGCGGCTAATTTATATCCGTTAGGGAAGATTATATTTTAGCAAGAGGAAATTAATGTGCCCGCAAACTCTCATATATTATTCAAATTTTGCTAGATGTCCCAGAGCATTCAACATGGAATTAATGATAAACGGCGTTAAGATATGAGAACGTTGGGAAAGTCTTCGAGGTTTGAGCTGTGGTAATCATGTAACTGATTTATGACTCAAGGACCGCGATCCACGCGTCCCTGCAGAGGGCGCTAAAACAGTCAAACGTGCCAAACCAAGTTAACTGCGAGCGTCTCCTTAAACTAAGGTCGGGGAACTCTGATCTATGGCGTTGGCTTTTTACGTTCAAAGAAATGATTAACGTGGAGTCGCTTGTCGGGAAGACATGTATTAGAAATACGCAATATGGCCGGGTCATTAATGTCGACCTTCAGATGTCTTTTTAACAACACATCGACCAACTGCTCATTATTGGGAGCAGAGGACGTGGCAATCATCACATAGCCTTTTTGAAGACACCTTTGTAAGAAAAAATACACTTCAGTTGCCAAGGAACACCGGGAGAGATTTCTGTGATTACCCTATTAACTTTGGTTAAAAAACAGCAACGGCCAGCAAGGTTGACATTACTATTTCAATCACAGCATCTTTTAAGAGATATTGATATTGAGATCACAGAACAAACTGGTAGAACGTGCCTAGAGAACAAGGAAGATATGCGTCACAGCGCAGTATGACGTATTTCTCTTTGCATTAGACCTTCTTAGTCTTATATATTTTGGGTCATCCATCTCAGAAGGTTGCCAGATAATACATTGAACATAATCAAAAAGAGACCTTTGTATGAAAAACCTTTCTCAGGCTGTGTGCCTCGTACCCATCTACAGATTCATATCACGTTCAGTATTTTTGAAAGGATGGGACTAATATGCCGGAGTAGTTATATGAAATATCCAAGATTGGTATGGCGATACCATTGAACATAATATTATTTATGATGGCCAACAACATATATGTTTCAAAGGAAAGGCGTGTCTACTGTTAGAGAACACATAAGTGCTTTTGCACGACTAGTTAAAGTTCCCCTTATGCGGTTTTGAGCTTTCAATGAAAAACACTAGAATGAAGAGCCATTATGTGTATAGCTACGGTTTCTGGACTGGAATTACTATCTATATGACAAGCACTATTATCATAACAGGTACAGTGTCACAGTACTTTCTCGGTATTTGTGACTTGTATTATGTTAGAATTTTAATGGTTTCTGTCGGTACATGTGACTGTTGTACTGCGTCAGCACTTCTGACTGCTGTAATATATTCGTACCTGTTTCGTTCAAACACAGCTTAGAGGGCAGTTCTTCATTAACCCAATATCTTAACTACAAAGAGTACATGCCAGATACATTTCCCACCTACTTATATATTTTTCTTATTAACTTAAACCAACCCGAAACACTGCTGGACCTGTTAATCATCACAATCCTGTTCTTGATCCCTGCATAGTAAACTGCAGGTAGAAACTTTAAATCTGTTTTTGTGTATGTGCCATCTTTTTCGTTTGTTTTTTTAGTACTTTTATTTCATTGCTGCATACATTGATATCAGTATTCAGTTTCATCTCATCAGTACATTGTATACGTTCCCATGAAGTTCTTTCCAGTAAATACAGAAGTTTCCACAGTTACATGTATTAAGTAATGATAGAGTATTAAACAGCAACGAAATCATGGCGGATATCAGGCCTCCTGTAATCTGATTTTCATATCCTACCCCACTCCCATTTACTCTGTGTTTTAGAGCTGTTTAATAATTTATCATTACGTAGCCCACCTATGTGCCGCAAAGGTGCGTGCGTACCTCACGGTCCGGTTTTCCGGATTCACTGTTGTTGCATATTGCTTTAAAATATGGGTGCCACCGGTACATTTTTTGCCAGCTGGTGTGTCTGAATCATGTTGCCAGCCTGAGGGGTTATTTTGGGGCAAGGGTAGGAGTCTTGCTTTCCTGCTCGTACCCATGCCTGTGCGTGAGCTTTCAGTTGCATGTGTGGGGTGAATGCCCACAGTGCTTCCCGACTGAGTCGCAGAAGGATCACATGTGCACCCACTTGACATCATTGTCCTTTCTGAATTTTAGTCCCTGCAGGGGATCTTCCAACCAGGGACCATTGCGCATAGTGGCTGTTATTTATTTATTTATTTATTTTTTTTTTGGGTGGGGGGGGGGGGGGGGGGGAGCCGTCATGATGAGCCAAACTCTCTCCGCCTGTATCCAACTATGGTCGGACCACAAGAGGCAGCCCGCCTCGATCTGGTCAAAACATGGTGTGACTATCTCCTCACTCCAGCCCACAGGCAGGCCTGAGCGTTGACCGATACCTGTTGCAAGTGGATACATGTATATACATATATGTTCCCGCTTCCAGGGTGGCAGAGCTTAGTCGTCCGCCACTAATCCCAGGAACACACTTCTATACTCGATTGGACTATCGTACCTCGAACTTTTGGGCGATAGTGTAGAACCACTCGTGTTCAACACATTAGGCTCATTATGGCTTACAGATGAACAAGTCAGACATGAAGCCTTGTTTACCCCTGACCACCCCTGACCGTAGGCCATGGGTCACCCATATACCTGTCAGCAAGAGTAATATATTTGTATACTGTAAGTAAGGGCTGGCACTTTTAAAGTTCAATGGCGTGATGCAGTAATTCTAACCGTAATAACCCATACATGTGAATCAATCTAGTAGTATATACAGTTATCCTATTGATATGATATCGAAAATCGATGAAATATTACCTAAAGAAAACAGATGAAGCATGAAATGTCCAAATAGATAGAAAACTCCCACAGGGGGATTCCATGTGTGATGTCATTTGCCTAGTATTAAACCATGTCAAGATTAGTGGAATACTATGGCCAGAGCTGATGCCTCGCTATGTTGTAATCTTTACTTCTGTTTGATAATTCTGAATAGTAATCATATTTGCGGTCACGTTTCTTTGTTATAACGATGGCATTTCAGATGAGAATGTAAATCTAGAAAGTCTTGTAACAACTAATGGCATCGTAAAAGATTGGATTAGTGCGGCCAATTCCCACCAGTTAGCGTTTAAGTCGAGCTATCATTCTTCAAGTGATTGCATGCACTAATTCTATATGTTACGTTTAATAGACCAGTAATCTGTGGAAAATTTGCAGTGCCGGTCCAGGTTGACATGTAATTTATGTGTATTTCTTACTATTTAAGAACATTTGAAAAAAACCCAGTTTTGTTATCTCGCCTGGAAGTCCAGACTGTCGTCCCGAGGTCGAAGACAGAAAGACGAAAAAAACAAACCCTTTTGTCCAGCCTAACCAAGATTTCTCTGAGGGTCGGCATCTTATACATGCCAACAATGCTACATCTGAATCAATGACTGGTATCAGTATGTAATAATTGGCATGACAATATGCACCATTGAACTAACTTAAGTACTAATTATATAGCAATAATTACCATCTAGTAACAGATATCATATGTATGTGAATGATATGCAATCTAAGACGTTCAGTCAAACATCTGATTAAAAGAATTAGGATGACATCTTCAATTCTGACACACACAAGTGTGTTCATATCCGTTATATTTTGATGAATGACGAGGTCACTTCACCAAATATTTGTTAAAATCATGCAGATGTTTCTATCAAGAATAGGATCTCCGATTGGGATTTCTTTAAAAATGACACCCACGAAGTTCTCCTAATTATCAAAAGAAATCAGACAAACTTGAGAAAGTCGTTCTTGGATCCAAACGTTCTTTTCCTGCGGTGGGATAGCGTTTGAAACTTTTTTCATTAATTAGTAACCAAAGAAGGATACAATAAAAAGGAGTCGGTGTGCACTAGACTACATTTTCAGATCAGAGTATTATTTTCGTATTCGAATATTAGAAATTTATCTAAAAATCCATCTTATAATAAATTTTATCTTTGCAATGCAATGCAATGCTGGAGACACCTCATAATAGCGATTACCTTGTCTGAAATTCGATGATATGTCGGAAAAGTAAAGGGAATAATTCAAATAGGTTACGTAGCTGTGTATTTCTGTTTTACCCAGACATCGGGCCATTTCCTACGGTACGCAGACAAACATATCACGGAGAATTGATTTCACGAAGGTGACATCCAATAAGAACAAATAAATCTCATCTTGTATCGATATATCCAAATTACACAGAACACTGACGCAAGATAATTCAACTAAAAAGGAATTGGAGAGAAACCATTTAACTAAAAACCGTAGCTCGGACTTAAACAAAAACTGACATAATGACGCATCCGCTTTGGGATACAGTGACAATGTTTTCCTCCATCAGTGCACTATGCACATATGGCAATTCAAATGGACTGCTTCCTTTTGTCTCAACGGCAAGCACACGGGTATTGCATGCTAAAACATCCAATGCTTTTTGTTCAGGCGGATTATTTGTGGCAAGGGCTGTCAACAACAGCCAATGCCAAAGTAGACATCGCTAAGTGACACCTCACCCCAGGATATCCGTTTTCGACAACTGTCGAGCAATTCAGAGCGACTATATCACTCATAGCTGCTCTAGTCACATTTCATAGTTAAGCCTGTATTCCTGATACCATTTGAATACAGTGCAGTCGTGGAGGAAACAATGGGGGTATTTCAGACAGGTTTCCCGAGCACGAAGTATTTTCATGTATTAATATCGTGCCTTTGTGAGATTCGGACAGCCAGTTCGGGAGTTGGCTCTATGCATCACGCTTGTCATTAATCTATATGTCGCCAGTCATTAGAGGGACTCATTAGCCCCTTCTATGCATTGTCTATCCGTAATGAAGGAGATCAATTATTCAGAAAAGCATGAATACTTTGGTATTTGATGATATAGCTGCCCCTCGGTGATGCCAATGTAGTCTGTCAGTGTTTAATTATAGTCAACACGTAGCTATAGGGGAAATATGCGCTGTTACCATTGAGTGTCATCATAAGGTGGGAGTGGGGGTTGCCAGTAGGTCTGTGGTGGTGGTATACCCCTTCTCTCACCAATGTTCTTGCCGTAATGGAAGAGAATAACAATAACATAAACGTTTTTAGACTAAAACTGTCTTTTTACATGCATAGCAGCACGACGAGCCTTTGTAACGAATATTTTCAAAAGTGCTGAAAAGAACTTAAAAAGAAAGAAAACTGAATAAGATTCGCACAGGCGATTGTGGTTCATTGAATACAGTCTTAGCTGTCAAAATCTCTCTTCTTAGTTTCTTAATGTCAATGTTACCAAGAATAATTGTTTTATATGATTGAATGTATCAAACAATGAGCACTTGATATGTACACGTTGCTCCTTTCACCAAATGAAACAGTCTTCACGATATAAGAAATAAAACCCAACAGTCCTCTTATGTTACCCAGAATTACTTTATATGCCTGCGCTTGACTGGGTCAATGGTGCAATTCCCATAACCAGTCACGTCACATGAGACTAAGCCTTTACACAACATGTATATAGGCTATAGGCAAACTACATTCCTTTCAATCTGTGTGTATTCATTTGCAATATTAAAGTTATGATTATAAATATGAATAATATAAATTATCAATATGATTATCTAATTTCTATTTCACCCCATGTTCCATATGGTACCTGCCAGGTTTACTCAAGCATAGCATGTCGATGCTCTGCAGCATGCCCATACAATACAGCTGGTACGACACATTCAGGCTCACTTTGGTATCTGAGATCTCCTGGGCAAACTATAAAGTATTGCCTTGGATCAAACGTATTCGGTAGCTGGCTGAACAATGGCTGCCAATAAACAGGCCTCCCAGTGGGGGGATCGTTTGGTAAGCGCCATGGCTTTCTGGATTACAGACCGGAGACTGGAATCCAGTATTCGATTATGGTCTGAAGATTGCAGCGGGGAGAATCGGCGTACATTATTTCACAAAATTAAAAGGCAGCTGCAATTTCAGGAAACAGGTATCAAGATCAGAACTTCGGATGACATTTAGGAAACTTTCTCATAGTGAGAATGCTCAAATGCCTTCCTCTGGTTTTCATCTAAGAAGAGTTGAAGGGATTCTTTATCATGCGTCTGTTCCCGCCGCAGAACGTTTCTCTGACGTCATAGACTGCAGTAGGAAAAGTGACCTGCGATGGCTCTTCATAATACACGAATATAACCATTGTTAAAGGCATTTACATCTATTTTAAAAGTCCTTGTTGAAGGCATTTACATCTATTTAAGATTGCGGAAGTGTATTTTAAGCACTGCAATTTAGCAATAGCATCTATATAGATTTTGATCCAAGAAATGCGGAAACAGATAACCCTAGGCCTGCGCTGCACAAAACAGTGCGTCACTTAAGATTCCAAACTTCTGATCTACTTCTTAAATAGTTCTCTTGTTCCACTTGAATAGTCTTCCTATTCAGCATTAGGAACAGGTTTTATGGCAGTTGACTTTCATCACATATACTATTTCAGTACAGCAATTTATATTATGTTCAGCAAGATACTCCCTCGTAGTGTGGTAGTTTACAGTTTCACTGCTTCCCGTTTTCATGGCCATACAGCGGTTGATAACAATTTAAATCAGAACGGGAATATCCCTTGAATCTTATCCATCTATCTGTATCATATTTCCCATCATTTTGGCACGGTAGCAATGCAGTCCGTTCAGTATGTGAGGTCGGCTATTTCCTAAAGATGCGCTCTCAGAGACAGATGATATTATGACAAATTCACTGGCTTACGTTTTTCTTCCCAGATTAGCGGAACCAAGTTGATTAACTTATTACCGGATTTATTTTACCCATGATGTATTTTCCAAAACTTTAACCAGTCTATACATTGATTAATATCGTCAAGATGGCTATCATTCATAAAATGCATCTAGCTCGATTATAAAATGAAAAGCTATTGTAAATTCTGACCAGTGCGGTCAGCCCGAAAAAGCCATCCGAATAGAGCTGAAAAATATATTTTCCTCTTGATTGTTCTGCAAGAAAACACCCGTATGTGATATTTATGAGGAAAGTCGGATGTAAACCCTCTATATTTCCTAGTCCATCTAGTAGTTATTGCTTCTATACGTTTAGCCACAGCCAGGGGCACTGCTCTATAGTTTATGTGGTATGGTTCCTGAGGAAACAAATTAGTAAAAACGAGTAGGAATCTGGAGATGAAACAGTTTGCTCACCTGTCTCTTGGTTAGCCCTGGAGGCGCCTGGACCCTGGAGAAGCAACAAGCCCCCGAGGGCAAGGACCCACACCCTAGGGGTAGTGTACCCCATTCCGGCGCCCGCTACCCGCATGCCGCTGTCCTCCTGTCGCTCCCTCCTCCTCCTGGGTTCCTCCGGGGCGCTGAACGTTGGGGCTCGGCCCTCCAGTGATCTGCACGCGCGCGTGTGCGTATGTGAGTGGATGTGTATGGCGGGGGGTCGGTGGTCGCGGTGTTGGAGAGTTATCTGCAGTTGACCATGGAATGCTTAAATCTTACTCTCTCTCCGAGCTACTCGGAGGTACTGAGTGACTCGTTGGCAGACAGCTGCTCGTTGTATGGTCAGTGGCGAGGTTAGGGGAAAGCTGCAGCACACAAGTTTGGAACAGCGCGAGCGCAGTGGGCAGACAGCCGGGGTGGGTGGGTGGTGCTTGTGGGTGGAGTTTAGCACAAATAAAGTTTTAACACCTCCCACAATCGCTGTTCCAGTGTTGGTGCCGGCTCCGCGCAGATCCAGAGGTATTGGCGACAGCTGAAGATCGGCTTCGGGAGCTGCTCTCCCTGGGTTATGTGCTACTCCTTACCTCCGTGGGCGGACAACGCTCCTATTGGCTCTCCCACTCTGTTAGGCCACACCCACACGCCCACGGGCACGTCAATCAATACCACCCACAGGATAGCGACTAGTCAATCCCCAACGGGCCCAAAGTTTGTACGTAAAAGATAACCAACTAATTATGCAGATAGCCCCTCTTTACCTTGACAGTGCCATCAGATGTAGCCCTTGGGTATAGCACACACAAAGCGGACATACCTCTGTACCTCCATGTCACAAAATATGTCGGGAAAATTGCGTTTATTTAAAACGGACTAGAATTAACCTGTTTTTATTAGCTAGACCCACGTAGATGTTTCCATCCGTCAGAGTCCTGAGAGTTCATTGCGACTCCATTCTGGCTTTTTATCACTTATTAGAAATAGATCACGGAACAATTGACAAGCGACAGTCTACTAGCAACACATATTAACGATAGATAATATCTTACAAACGTATATATTATATCACAGACAGAACTGTATTCATTGCCATTTGCACGTCCCATCAATCACACAGATACTACATAGGCGAATTCAGATCCGTAAAAAAAGGACAAAAACAATACAGAACAAGAAGCGGCACCATCCCTACACATTCCCTTTGCCTGCCCATTACATTTTTATCCTCTAAAACATAACAAAAACACAGAAAAAAAGCGAATGGTTCTGACCAGATGGTCTACGTTCCAGACGGTAGAGTATTACCGGATATGAAGGTTCCGTAGAGGGACAGCAGCGCTGCCAAGTGGCCACAGCGTCAAACATAATTCAGCGCAGTTTTCAGTGATGGTAAAAAGGCACCAACAGTGTACATGTTGACTCAGTATCTTTATTGGTCTTCTCCTGTTTGTGAACAAATCCCGGCAAATGGCGCCATCTCGGACTAAAAGTGATCATACATCAATACGCCATTACGTATTTATAAATCACCAGCCAATGCTTTGTTGATATTGTTCCTCGAGTAGGTTGTATCTATCGCATGCTTTAAAATCATCTCATTTTTCTATTGTTCTCAAGTCGTCACACATTTGTCATAAAATACATCCCGTGATGTTTGCTTTTATGAGTATAGAATTACCACTGAAAGCTTTATGGGTTTCATATGTGCTTGAAGTTTGATAGTGTTCTGAATATGACACTTGATACTGCCAAGAATTCGTCTGAGGTTGGAATCAGCGAGGTATTAGTCATATGATTTTAGGGTAAAAAGAGAGACATTCACTAATGACATTATCCTGTATTCACTGCCGAAGACTCTGCGATAATGTGGGTGCGCGTCTCGCGGTTAAATCACAAGAAGAACGTGCATTCAGAAATGGAAATAAAGCTGAATAGGTATATTATATATACGGATACATATATCTCATTTGCCTGACACGTAAACCAGAAAATTCCATTTAGTTGTCGGGAAGAGCGAGAGGAAAGATAGAGAAAGAGATAAAACACGTAGAGGAACAGAGGGCAAAACGGAAAGGAAGGCGGAGGGAAAAATAGACGAATAGTCAGAGTTTTTGGTAGGAAACCAGCGATCCATTAAGGTCACCATAATCTCAAGAGGTCGACACAAGAGCTAAATCTGGACATGGATGTAAATCAGATCTTAATACAAAATCCGATTCACCAAATCCCAGTTTCTTGTTGACTACAAACGTGTCTAGACTGACCACATGAAGCGAAGTCCCGGGCGGCTCCCGGGCCTGGTTTTCACCTATTAGTTCGACCACACTGGTCTGCTGTGCCCCTCGGGTGGCACCAACGCTCGTGATGAGGTTTTCCGACTCTGTCGCTGTTTCTCGGGGGTGGTCGGTGGCGTGCGACCGGAGCGAGCACCACTTCTGTCGCTGCCAGACACGGGCAAGGAATTTAGGCAAACGAGGTTTAGGGCCCTACTAAGGCCCAAAACCACAACCCATCAGTAATGCCTTGACTATTCTGACTGCAGGGAGCTGTTCCTAAAATGAAATCTTCAGACATTCAAGGTAGGATATATAGAGTGATCTCAGCTATACAAATCAATTTCGTTTTAGATCGATCAAAATGGATGTCCCATATGTGGATTTGTAAAGCCTCATATCTAAATATAATGAAAAGCATATATTAAGAATATACATGTACATCACCCATTTATATTCATAATCACAGTTTATTTAAAATATGCGTAAAGAAAATCTTTGAAATTCTTTGATCCGAAACGGTCCTAGATGTGCGTAGTTTGCGTCATTGCAAACGTCGCTGTATTCGCGATAATGGACCGGTATCAATTTATCAGCGATGGGTTGAGATGGGGATGACTCCCTGTATCCTTTCCTCCATACCCAACACCCTCATCCCCTCCCCCTCGAGCCCTCATACTGTGGTCCACCATGTAGTAGATATGTCAGAGGAACGGCTTCAGTACTTAGCAGCACAAGTCTGCAGTGCTCATCAACTATTGGTACGGTGCCATGCTGCTAGGGGGCGTACTGAGTCGTCGCGAGGAGTCGCCTGTAGTAGAGAGAGAGAGAGAGAGAGAGAGAGAGAGAGAGAGAGAGAGAGAGAGAGAGAGAGACAGAGACAGAGACAGAGACAGAGACAGACAGACAGACAGACAGACAGACAGACAGACAGAGACAGACAGACAGAGACGGAGACAGAGACAGAGAGACAGATAGACACAGAGAGATAGACAGACAGACAGAGGGAAGGCGAGAGGGAGGGAGGGAGGGAGGGAGGGAGAGAGAGAGAGAAACAGAGAGATTGAGAAAAGGCGTGCGTGGTCACGTGACTGCAGAAGGTTGCAAAGCTAACCTGTAACCCATCAAAGCATGGTAGTGTCAGGTTGTACTCAGATATACTCGGTCCGATGGATTTTTACTGCTGAAGGAGACCAACATCAACTATGATCATACATTTCTATAAACCGACCATCCAATGAAAGAGTATGGCATGGAATATATGTAGAATATGTACATTTCGTGCATCGTATAAAATTTGGAATTTCTATATGTAAGATGCACACTATCGTGGATACACAATCAAATGTATACAAAACATTACCATAATTTGGATCTGCGCGGTCCTATTCTCCGCGTGGCAGACATGTAGTAATACTTCGAGTGATAGCGAGGGGTATTGGGTAGAGTCAACAACAAGGCGAGAATACAGCCACACAGATCCAAAGCATGGTAATGTTATATTTATTACTCACCTTTCAACTAATTATTAAGAAAGAAATCTTGTCAATAACTTGTCAATGGAATATATTTGACTGTAGAATATGTACCTTTTGTGTACCATATGAAAATTGGAATTTCTAGGTGTACGATGTACATTATCGTGGATACACAATCAAATTTATTACCCACCTAATACGGAGTCTCCATACTCAGCATATGTAGCCTCCAGATTGCTACTGACTAGAATACGGAAAGCCGTTTTCTCCTAGGAGAATATGGCTTTTTCGGTAACCTAACGGGCATTATAGGATTTCTTAAAAAAATAATGCACGGTGCTTGTTGCGAATTTCTAATTATCTACCAGATTTTTTCCCTAATAATTTCTAAAAAGGTGAGTAATAAATACAACATTACCATGATTTCGATCTGTGTGGCCGTATTCTTCCTGTAGTTGACACTACACAATACTCGTCAACTACACGGAGGATACGGCCACTCAGATCGAAATCATGGTAATGTTGTGTATGTATACGGAGTCTCAGTATGTATACACAACATTTAAGGTTTATTTGGCATGGTCCTGTCGCAATGTGACACAAATCCAGTAATTTAATCTATAGAATATGAATACTGCTACAAAAGCTGGATTTGTTCTAGTTCTAGCATTTACCCTTTTGGCTTTTACACAAATTCCAACATCTGTGGAACATTGGTGTTTGAAGTTGGCACCAGTAGAAAGATGGAGAGACGTGGTTATCAAGATAATATCCTCTGAGACGCGATAGAAAGCAGAAAGAATATGTACATGGAGGGTCTTGGAAATGTTTGGAAGTAATTAGCGGATGCTTAAAAGTGCAGACAGTACTGAAATGATTACATTACTAACGCGCAGTAAAGGGGACGTCGAAACAATGCAGGAGTGGTAGAAACATAAATAAAGGAGAAACATTCGTTCCTCGATAACGTCATCACGATTTATGATGAAAGTTTGTGATCAAGGTGTTACTAAAGATCAGATATTATTCTAGAGACTATCTGCAAGCTAAACCATTTATATCGGCATAGTAAAATAGGTCATTCGTCACTAACCAAGCATCCAGGTGCGTATAAAAGAACCCCATAAATCCCCTATTGTCTCCCGTGTGTCTTGTCTCTCCTTCTCGGCCTGTCATATTAGATATCCTTAAGATTAATACTTCTGAATCTTTTATAATAACACTAAAGATGAACACTACCTCTTATAAAAACCTAGTAGTTCTGCAGTACCCATGTTCATACTGTATTTTGTTGGATGAAGGATCTGATACGTCTCCATCAAAAATAAAGGCTCAACAATAATATCATCATTGTATCATACTCTTTTGTGTTTGAACTGGTACGTGGTAGTTGTTATTAACTGTTCTTCCTTTAACATCTTGCAGAAAGGATATCATGGATATTTCATTATAATTGAAATCTTCTTAATATCAATAAATGCCTTTAGTTTAATTCAAAAACAAAAGAAAAACAATTCTTTTTCTGATAATTTGAGACCTGTGAAATAGTGTCATTTGGTCAGCCTTACTTGATTAGTGGAAATACACTACCCGAGACTCATAGCAGAGTATGATTACAGCTGTGCAAAGAGTGGGACGAAGGAGTGTATATGGAGGGTAGAATGATTAAAGAGGAAAGAAAGGAACTACCTTGGAAAAATGGATTGAGGTCGGGGGGATAGTAGAATAAAAGAATAGAAAAAACTGAGAGATGCAAAGGACGAATAGTGATAGAGGCACATTGGAATAAGGAAGAGAGAGTGGACGGGAGGAGTAGAGGTAGAGGTAGACTTATTAACACGTAGCCAATCAATGATGGAGAGGTATCCGGAGCGAAGATTGGTCAAAAATAAACGTGAGGTGTAGTAAGGGGAACCTTTGCCAATATGTCTGAGAGAGGAGGGGGCAGGAGCTAGGCTTGCGTATGGAAGCCGTGAAAGACAGGGTAGGACTACATGAAGTGTGCAGTCCTGACTGGGGAGACTGACAACGAGAACAAAGGGAAATACATGGAAAGGAAGAATTGGTTTTACCTATGTACCGAGCAATCCTCAATAAACGGTTCTTTTCATCATCATGCCACGGCAATTAGACGTCTGTGGAAGTCACATTACTCACGGGAATAGGTGAATAGCGGAGAATTGCATCACATTCTATGGCCCATCCCGCCACTCGTCAGATAGGCCGTGTTTTATTCTGCCAGCTACGCTGCCTGCCGCACCATAGATATAACCTCATCGCCAGTGAATTGAAGAGAATTTGTTACTCAAATTATGCGTTTGTTCTCAAATATAGAAGACAAAATAAGTTCTCCTGAGAGTGTGTTTGAATTTCAGGTTAGTGTGACAAAAACACTTCTGGAACTCTCTTCACAGACCCAGAGACATAGCTATATGAACGTTTAAGAGTAATTGATAATAAGAATTACTTTGTAACCCCCGTTTGAAATACTGGAAATAAATCTCCCCTTATACACCTCTGATGGTACTGGGCACCACGGCTGCCAACCTGCCAACCACGGAAGCTGACTCAAGGGTCAGTTTATATTTTACCTAGATATTCTAAAGAAAAAAGTTCTACCGTTCAATTTCAATTTGGCGGGTCTCTGGAACTGAATCATGCTTCTATTTAAGAATATTTAGCTCATCAGCTTTATTTCCTGAATTTTACGATGCCATCCATGAGTATTGAGAGTACTGTTTAACACCTTATCTGAGTCGCTTTAACTATAAATCATGTTGTGTTCATTTCTGTTTTGCTCCTCTCCTGCTCTCCTTTTGCTCCAAAAATATTATTATAACATAATAATAGACTTAACATTCTACCTAGATCCTGATTGCCAGCCTTATCGTAACTTAATTACGAATAAATTCCTTCTATCTTTCATCCTGCTACCAGTAATCTAGTCATTTGATGTCATAATAGTTAAGCATATCAATCATACCTGTTCAGAGTTCTGTTTTTCTTTCTATAAAAGGAGATGGCTAATTGTCTTCCCCTCATGTAATGAGAAGGATTGTGATAAATTTCGCTCCTTTCTTTTTTCCTTCAAGTAGTATTTAGTTCATTCCATGCGTCGGTAAAAAGGAGCTATTCCATCTGGCCGAATTCTCAGGCGAATCATGATTCTGACAGTGTCTGATTTATTAATCGGGTACCATCGGTGTAATGGAACACCATAATCTGGTAAGATTGGACCCATCGGCCACCGTTGGCCGCTCTCGGGTGCCTTGTCACATATGTCCGACACACGCAGATACTAGTACACCTGTATTCTGGCTAGGATTTTTTTACTGGTAGTGTCTTATGGTGTATAAACTAGGAACTAAGAGGTGCGACCTTGACCCCTGCCATGTTTACTGAGTGTGTCCGTTTGAAGGTAGGTGGTGTTCTTGAGGTGAATAAATGTTGTGTATAGTGATTTTCTTGCAAAAGAATAGGATTCTAACTGTAATCAAGTTAAATTACAGTCTACAGGACCAGAACTGTGGAACTCGTCTGGACTTGCAATCGGGTGAAGTCAGAGAACCCTAACATTTTCGGGTACCATCGGCGGGGTGTCAGCATCGGAACAGATGGTACCAGATACTGCCAGGGTGACATTTTTTAGTCTTTTTTCACCAATGATCAGTAAAAGATTGTTGCCGATTCTGCCAGGCCCAGGCCGACGATTACGCTCATGCTGTCGGTTAGATGGAACAGGCCCTTTACCTGTGCACATAATGTCTACCCTACAGTGCTGCAGGTTCCCTTCTGTTACATTTACATTCATACGCTTCTCCACTGGCAACATATCAGTAGCAACGGCTATAAACCAGACTGATTACCAGAACCCGTCCACCACAGTGTTGAAAGATATTTACAACAGCTTAGAGAGAGAGAGAGAGAGAGAGAGAGAGAGAGAGAGAGAGAGAGAGAGAGAGAGAGAGAGAGAGAGAGGGATATACCGTTTTGGGTTTACGAACTTTGAGAGCATGCACGAGATGTCAGCAAAACCCGGATCAGCAATACAGGAGACACTGTACAGACTCCATGAACAGGGAAAGCTGAACATGTTGGCTAATACCTCTGAGAATGTAGGATATTGCAAAGAGACAACAACAAAGCTAGATTTCCTTCCTTAGTTCACTCTCTGGAGGGATGTCTGGAGACAACCACTCAGACTGATACCAAGGGATGATACCAAGGTATATTACGGATAATTAGAAAGGGTAGATAAGTTGCGGCGGATATTGGCACCCAGGTTAATCACTTCACAAGCAAAGCTCACAGAGGGAGCCACCAGCTCCTCGGGATGCTCCTCGCAGGTTTTGAATCCGCCACACACACCAAGAGAGAGACACTCCATTCTTAGAGCCTTTAACTTCTATGCCCTAAGGCATACTTGAATACATATATTCTGTGTCTGGAAAAAAGTCCTGCGCAAACATTTTTTCCTCCGAAAATGTGCGCCTCTGTTAGATTACATAACATATTGAGACAGAAATTGGTCACAAATGAGTGAAGCCCATTTTGCTTAACTGCATAAAGGTTGGCCCTAGAAATTAGCAAACAGAAGATACCAGAACAAGTTATCCTACCCATGGAAATATCCCGCCCTAAAGAGATGCCATGAAAACTGTGCCCCCTAACCGTTTATAAGGATCGGGGCCATCAGATTAATTTTTTCAATGCGCGTAGGTGAGGAGAGTAGCAGCGAACTTTCAACTGTCCGACGACATCATGGGTGAGGGTATGCTATTTGCATTTAATAAATGAGGCATCTCATCTCACTACTTCCTGCATCCGCTAGAATCCATGAGCGACTAATTTAGGATCGGATTAGCCTAGAATTTGACAGTATCCGATATATACTCAACAACCAGCAGTTTGGATTTAGCAAGAAACTGGGAACTGTAGACACTGTGCTTGCCTTCAATCAGGATCTCTATTTATATAAGGGATATCGATTGTTACAAATGAAGTAACCGTAGCCTGTTACATGGACCTGAATAAGGCATTCGACTATCTTCCCCACGCACTGTTAACTGGTTCAGGGCGAATGATCCCTTGAGGCATTTCCCAGCATAGGGCAAAGGATGCCTTAAGGCATTCCCCAGTGTAAGGCGAATGATTCCTTGAGGCATCATTTATGATATTTACGGATATTAACAATATCATTGATGAATCAAGAAATAATGAATAAAACATCAACAGGGCTTTGCCGCAGGTACTCGCCTATAAAGTGCTAATCACCAAACTAGATATATATATCGGTATAGGTGGTAGACCGCGATACTCTCTGCATGCGAACCTAAGTCCAATAAAAAAAAAAAAAAATTAAAAAAAAAAAAAAGTTAGACAAGTATATATATCGCAAGAACCTATGCAACTAAAATCATGGTATGTGGAAGACCGCAACTCATGTATGCGAACTTCCCGAAAAAAGAATAATACGTGTCAAAATATGTACTCAAGTAGATTTATTCAATATGCAGATGATTTGATCCTGTACACTTCAGATAAAAAAAACTGATGAGGCCACATACAAACTACAATCTGTTTTTTCGAGATTACACGCTGGTATACCGAGCAAGGAATGACCTTGAACATAAACAAAACCAAGACTGTGTATTATCATTAACCTATGCACTAAATCAGTGTTGGTGAACCTTTGTACTGTTGCCTTTGGAGACTGACAGACTGGACGCTTTAGCTGACAGACTGCACGCTTTGAAGTCAACCTGCAGGCTTTGGTTGACAGACTGCAGACTTTGAAAAAAATAATACATTTTGGGTGCGCTCACATTCTTCAAGGGGGGAGGGGTGTATTATTGAGGATCCATTGAGCAAAGGCAATATGTCTCTTGAGAGTGAAGATGACTTGCGCATACAGCAATTATGTCGTTATCCACTTCCGGCAAGTCTACCTCAATGCACATCATCTTTGAATGGCGTTTCAATTCACTTTGATGTCAAATTACGGTCGTTTTTCACTTAATTGAGGTACATGTATATGTTAACAGCTCGTTCTTAACGAACTTACCAGAGGGAACTCATAAATCTAGCCCTATTGGCACCATAACTATGGTTTGACATAGTACTCCTCTGCCGGAAGGATGCATCACTTGCCATGTCTAGATCCTGATTGCAGTGACCAAAGTCTGAAGGAAGTTACTAAGTACAGAGTTGTACTTAACTCGGTGTCCACTAGTACTCCTAAGAACTTGTATTATGTGAAACCATAGTTATGGTGACAATACGGTGTAGATTTATGAGTTGTTTCGGAGAAATTCGTTCTGAACGAGCCGGCACGGCGAGTTCAGAACGAATTTCTCCAAAACAACGAGTAAATCTAACCAGTATTGTCACCATCACTATGGTTTCATATTATTATATATCTTAATTCGGTCTTAATTCGCTAAAACTGACCGTAATTCGACTTCGAAGTCACTTTTTACAACTTGCAAAGACGATGTGTACATGAGCAGACATGGCGGAAGTTGACAACCGGAGATGATCACCGCGCAGGCGCGAATACATTATAGCGCCGCATAAATTAGCAGGCGATCACCCTGCTACGCTCGATCGAGCCGTCGGACAGCTGTACTCGAGCGGTGCAGTGTATCACAGGGGTTTTGCATTTGTTGACATCGAGGAGTCGCCCGCTCGGCCCGTGAACGTATCGAAATCAATGTTTCTCGAATATCTAAGCTATCTAAAGTATATCATGTGGTTTGTTATTGTATTCCACCTCTATGTTTGATGTATTTTCGCACGAACTCGCTCTGTGGTTACTGTACGACGACACAGAACTCGCGAAGTGAAGCGATCAGCCATTTTTGAATCTTGCACCTAGAATTCTGTTGTCGGCCTCTCGGCCAATCAGATTGCGTTATTTTTTCAAAGCGTGCAGTCTGTCAGTCAAAGCGTGCCAGTGAGGCTCAAAGGATGCAGTCTGTCAACCAAAGCGTGCAGTCTGTCACTATCCAAAGGCACCAGTACAACGATTCACGGCGTACAGTGCACTCTGTGTACGATAACTATACCCCTAGCACCAGTACGTATTTACACTGAGTTAGTGCATAGGTATATAATAATTAGGGGTACTAGTGGAGACCAAGTTAAACTTTAAGAATTTTTTTATCTTTATGTTAATATATGCATATATATGATGCCCACTACAGCCATTCTATACGCTGTCTACGATATTTGCCGTAGTTATGCTTCAAATTCTTCCGCGAACGTATCTACGCTAGTTATCCGCTCATCCGCTGGGGGCCTTAACGGCTAGCCTTTACGATTGCAATTCGTATTTAATGAAGAGAAGTGAGCATAACATTCGTGCCAAGGTTTACACTGATCTCCCTGATCTAGCCAATTGTTGGTTACCTCTTGAGCGAATGACATCATCTTGTCTCGCTTCTGAATATATAGTTTAATCACTGAGCCTTGTTCGGGTGACTTCAAGGAAAACGTGCTGTCATTTTCCCGTGCTGAAATGTGACAAAACATGTTAACTCGACAGGTGCCAAATATTCAAACCCAATAGGCGTCAGCGATGTTTTAAAATAGTGACCACATGTTTCAAAATGATAGTCACAGTGTATTTGATATTCATCCCAGGGAAAACGTTGGATTGGTTCTTGTCCAAACATCTTTGCTATTAAATAAGGTTTAACTGAGCAGTGACGTCCTGCCTAAGTGGCTTCATCATAAGCCGACCAAAGGCTGTTACTCCTTTAGAGCTGGCAGGGCCTGATAACATTCACAGCTCTATTCCACCAGGGCTGCACCTGTCTACCCCCAGAGCCAACCTCTGAGCACTTCCGGCCCCTCCGTGTACCGAATAACATAGAAACACACATCGTTTGCCTTTTTGGTCATTGCCTCAGATATTGACTGATACCTGTAGTCAATCAGAACCAATGATACATATCTGACAGGTCATAATTAAAAGGATAGCTAATTGTGTCGTTGATCGATATCCCCGGCTCAAAATATATGTACTATCTGGTTCCAGTATCCGTTCAGTTATAATATTGGTCATTGCTCAACAATAAATCTTGCTGGTTTTAATGAAAATCACGGTAGGTGCTTTGGACTCTTCGTCTTTTCTATGACGAATAAAGATATTTACGACAAGAAAATGGCAATGGACGGTCACGAGTTAGACCCCAATAAATGGTGGCAAAAGTGAAGACAATTCATCACAAGTGGTGATTATCATATATAGCACGTACTGCAGGTACAGGGCAAGTAGCCATGCGCCATTGTCTTTACTCATATCATAATAGAGTAGCAATACTGCTGAACTGTTAGTATAATGTTGATGAAAGGCCTACATGAGATAACAATCATAAGACAAATAAGCCTGAAGAAGGGAAAGAAACACAATCACGCTGTCTGTCTGGTGAACATGGAGGAACTGTCTGATGAACAGAGAGGAGGAAAACAATTCTAATCGATAAGTGTAAGTGAAATGCTGTGATTGGCTGGTCGATATAAAATTAGAAGAGGCTCAGAAAAGGCTTTTGGGGTTTCGATGGCGGAGGCAATGCTTTTATGAAACACATAAAAAGAAGACTTTTGATAATTTTCTCATAGAGTGGAAATGCAAGCTTTCCAAACACATGTTTAATTCGGTATGCAATTGTATGCATTCTTCCTTTCCTAGTTATAGCTTAGTGTACACGTATCATTGGTGTACCGTGGGATACCGTGGGATACCGCGACCCATTGTATATTCAACTGCCCGAGAGTATATTCCTCCTGGCTTGACATATGGTTATCATAGTTTTTCAGACATATTTGCTCTCTACTCTGACCCTTTATGATGTAGGGGTTCATATCAAAGAGGCATATATATATATATACCCAACTAGGGTATTCGGTTGAAGCTAATTGAAAATTAGTTATGATTCAGTTGCGGACAATAAGGCTGCTGAGTTACAAAGTCTTCATGTTCTACATCATAGAGGTATGAGGATCGTCCAGGGTAAATCAATCAGATGCCAATCCATAGACGCATTCAGCATGTCGCATAAATAGTAGAAACTGAACGAGAGTTAGACTTGTCAGTGTTTATGCCACTCTGGTCAGGTCTGTTCCTCACTACGCTCAGCTAACGCTTTGCGTAGTAATACACGACCTTCCCGTCGTGGCATAAACACTGACAAGTCTAACTCTCGTTCAGTTTCTACTATTCGTTCGGTTTTGTATTTATCCTACCCCGTCTCTACCCTTTTGGATTACTAAAATATAAATATCGATTGAACGACCAACCGAAGTCCAACTGGACTTTTTGAGTCCAACCGGAACTTTTTTCGGAGCAGCTCACAATCTGGTTGCTGATTGGTCGATTATTTTATGCCCCTAGAGGCATAAATCACACTTTATGGCATGGCATGCCGCATAAAATTTGCCTATGTTATGCCTATGGACCGATTTTATTAGGGGTAGGATAAGGCCTGGCGTCCACCTACTACGATAGAATCGTAGACCTCCCGATATAGCACTGATACAAAATGTCAAAATCGGTGCCATATCGGGAAGGTGCAAAATCATAGACATGTGTCTAGACATGCCAATCCACCACGCATTGTATGGGGATTTTATCGGTGTCTAATCGCAGAAACGTGGTCAACTGCCCGATATAAGGTAACCTTCCGACGCGATTTTGATTTTTTATCGGGAGGTGCATCGTAGGGCATATCGGTGCCATTTCGTAGTAGGTGGACGCCGGGCCTAAAGCCTGTTGAGTTACAATGGCAGAAACAACTGCTAATCCAAATGCATAGATACACGGCTGAGTCTGGAAATCAGGCGACCAAGGACATCATTTTACCAGAGGAGTGCAATTTAGAGAGGGTCGAAAGCGTGGGAGTCACTACCAGCAATAACTCAGCGACTGCAACACCCTGGACACCTTAGGAACATGATATGACTTAGTACGAATAATTTATCACCTCATCATACATCCTCCTCATCATCCATCAAAATCTCCCATATAACCTCACTAACCACACGTTTCGATAAAGTTGTATTATACTGTCTAGCATGTTTATCTGGTCTCGGCTTATTGTCCAGAAAAACTTCCATATGGAGAGAGGACAATAAGAGAAATGCTACCAAAACCACCTCTGGTGGCTACTATCCTTGTGAGACGGACACCTCTTGGATTGGTCGCCAGGGTCGCAGTGCCACTGGTTTGTCACAAGACGGTCTATCTTCTTGTTCTAATGATAACATCAATTTAAAACATAGTTTATCAGATATCATGATATACCTAAGTAAAGAAAAATATGCTGCGAAGAAATGCCCGCCTAAATTATAGCTGGGTGATATTTTTATAATTACCTATACATGAATCTTTCATAGAAATACAAAGAAGGCTTATTTGTAAAATGGCATCGCTTTGTCCTCCCCTAAGATTTGTCTTCCACTTGAATTATATTTGCCCTTTTACCAAAGATAATCCCTGAGCAGAGCAAAACCTGATCGAGTGGTCTTGAAACTCAATCTGATTGGTTGTCCACAAAGATATGTCTTCCATTAAGACCAGAGATGTTTGAACGATGCAAATTTGAACTACCATGTTTAAACATCGCAACTACATCGAGATCTTTGTCAGCCTGGGGGGGTTGCATAAACTGGGAAGGATAAAAAAATGTAAATTTAGGTAAAGAACGGTAGTACATTGGAAAACATGTACTCTGTGAAAACCAAAAAAGACTCAGACATCAAGTACCACTTCAATAACAGCCCACACGAGGGGACCACCAACATGAAAGTCTACATCTTAGACTTCATCTACGATCACCCTGAAAGCGACAGGGCAAAAACGCTAAGAAATACCATAGAACATAACTGGATTCATCGACTACAAACTGTAGCACCATATGGTCTAAACACAATGGAAAACAAATATGGATGAGAGACCAACCAAGCCACGTCAATATCTTCTTTTTAGATAAACTGGAAGCAGATCTTTATCTACAACCAGACATCTAGAAATTTAGAAACATAAATTTCACAAGTCTCTCAATCCAGACTCACATCCTGACCAGGCACACCACATGGCCAGTGAAAAAACAAAACAATAACACTGCCCACTATAGTGTGAAGAGAACACCTACCCACACACCTAAAACACAAACACACCTGTGAAGATAAAAGATAGGCAAACACGAAATATACACATAAGTAGGATAACACACCCACCTACCAGCAAAGATCCGAAATGTATCTGATGAGCCAGATGATGGCGAAACTACCCAGTTTAATAAAGCTGAAAGGGGAGAGGAAGACCAACATATCACCATGACAGCGATCTAAGGTGAAGGTCGACCAGGGGGAACACATCCCTCAAATCAACCAACCAAAACCCCAAACAGCAGTGTGTACATGTAACCACAGACAACCAAGGTCTCACCCAATGAGGAGAAAAGCAAAACTGGAAATACAGCCTCAGTTGTGCAGTCATAGTCGGGTTCAACACATGCCTCGTCTCACGATACTCTAATTCAAAAGGTATTACCTTCACTCTCGCAGACTCTCGGCCAAGCCAATCTGGATCCTCGCGCTTCCTAGCCCGCTGTGCACGTGCTGCTATTGCTTGCTGCTCTTTCTGCTCACGACTGCATTTGCGTTTGGGAGCCATGCTGAAGAGAGCCTTTACACCACCAGGTGCTGAAGAAAGGGTCTTTACGTCGCCAGATGCTGAAGAAAGGGTCTGTACATTGCCAGGTGCTGAAGAAAGGGTCTTTACATTGCCAGGTGCTGAAGAAGGGGTCAGTACGTCGCCAGGTGCCGAAGAAAGGGTCTCGACATCACAAGATGCTGAAGAGTATATGCACATGGTCACCAGGTGCTGAAGAAAGGGTCTTTGCACCACAAGGTGCCGAAGAAAGGGTCTTGACATCACAAGGTGCCAAGGAAAGGCTCTTCACATCACGGGGTGCAGAGAAAAGGACATCACCAGGTGCCGAGGAGAGGCTCATTACATTGCCAGGTACTGCAACATAAATAGGTGAAAAGTGAAAAACACATAATACATGTCTCTTATCAATACATTAAAAAGGAATTACTAGAAAAAGGGATGCCTGGGCCCCGTTGAATAAAAAATTGAACGATAAAAAAAGTATCTTACAAGTCTCGTCGGTGGCAAACTGTAGTATAAAAAACTATCGTGGAGGTGGAGGAGCATTGGATGAGAGGATGAAATGAACGATCATGAGTGGTGTTGAATAAAAAATCGTTCATTTTGAAAATATCGTTTATTTATCGTTGAAGTCCCCTCGCAGACGACCACGTTTTCGGCGTCGTAGCCGATGTCAAACGCGATTCTCATGCACTAAATATAAAAATAAAAGATATTTTCAACAGAGATTTCTATTCATATTTGATACATGTATACCAAATTTCATTATTTATCTTTTGAATAATTTTTTGTTGAAATGTTTGAAAATTACTGGAAAAAAAAGTTTGCCTTGGATGGGGTTAGAACTCTCAACCTTCAGTTTGAGAGACCAACGCCTAACCTCTTTGCCCACAGAATTATTCATGTTTAGTGGTCCCCGTGGAAATAGGTCAATTGTACGATCATTCTATGATAATCGAACGATATTATCAAAGACGAGCAGTTTTATGCTACACTGAAAATAAATTATTGTTTATTCCTCGTCCATCTTTCACTATGTCTTATCGTCCAGCCTCACGAACGACAATTTTTTATTCAACGGGGCCCAGATTAGGTGCAGCAAGAATGTGGAAATGTTCTTAATGTGGAATTTGCTTCATAAGGGAGAGGAAGGAAAAATGGAAAATTAAGTTAGTTTTAAAAATGCCTTGGGGCTGAAGGTATATTGAGTGTGTCAAACTATTTATCTAATAGTAATCTACTCTAATCAAGAATTCATACACTAGTAAAACACAAAAACCCACATATAAAGGGAAAAATGATACAATTACTCAAGATAAGCTGTAAAATTTAAAAAAAAGCTCCTCCCACCACCAACAGACTGCAACAGAAACACAGGAAAAAATGAGAAATTAGGAATATATTCCCTTAAAGTATATATACTTGTACCATATGTGTTATTTCATAATGTTGTGTTCTATAGGAAAGTTCATAGAAGACCAGAATAGGCAAACAAACCTAGAAAATCTTTACATCGCACATTTTTGTGTTTACGTTACCACGTTTTAAAGGAAAAAATAGCATATTTGTAATTTCACTAGATGATATCACATAAATTGGATAGATATAATCACAGCCCAATTGGATAGATATAGTACTAACCCAAGATTATACTGGAAAGAAGTAAACAAAATCATTAATTCATCTGGTGATAAAAAGGAAGTTTGTTTCAAATCAAATCGAGGGGAATTGCTCCCAATTAGTGAATGCGCAGAGTATGCAAATAATCTTTTTTGTTTAATTGGAAATGACTTAAACCAAGAACTATCGCCTGACTATATGCTTACTTTTGTACAATGGAAAAACGAGTATGGTTTTGAGATAGATGTAAATTGTATAACAATGGACAAAGTGGGAAGATATATTGACCAGATGAAAACTTATAAATCTTCAGGTATAAAAAATGTGACTTGCGAAGTTCTAAAGAAAACTTTACAGAACTCATTAAACTATTTTACCAGGTTGTTAATACATCTAATACACACCAGCGGCTTCCCCAAACCTTGGAAAAATGGCAGAATATCACCCCTGCCTCAGCAGGGTGACCTACAGCACATAAATAACTGGCGGCCTGTTTGTGTATTGCCAACTGCAGGAAAAGTCCTGCAGAGGGTAATACATACGCAGGTCTACAATTTTCTGGAAGAAATAAGTTCTTTTGTATAAATCAATTTGGCTTCTGCAAGAGACATAGCACTGGAGGGGCGGTTCTTAGGCTTAGTCAGTTTTTAATGGAATTCTTTAATAAAGACAACATCTCATTAGCATTATATGTCGACATCAAAAAAGCTTTTGATTGTATAGATCATGATATCCTGTTATTCAAATTGGGTGAAGCCGGATTAGGTCCGAGGTTAATTGCATGGTTCGATTCATACCTGAAAGATCGAAAATGTTATACAGAATACGGACATCTTCTCAACGAAAGGTGTGGTATGGCATTCCACAGGGTTCCATACTGGGCCCGTTATTGTTTTTGATATATATCAATGATATACAAGACTGTCTTTCTGTTGACTCATTTCTGATGTATGCGGACGACCTTGTGGTGTTCATGGATGATGCAGACACAACAGTGGCAAAAATTAGCTACCAAAGCTAAAAAAACAAAATTATTAATGAGAAAGAGGTGATTTCATGCTCCGAGATGAATTACCTTGGAGCGATTATGGATGAAACACTTACCCATCAAAAACACTCAGAACTACTCATAAGGAAAATGAATGATAAACTTACAATATTCCGCAAATTAAGAAAGTTATTTGACACTGATACCACCATTAGAATAGTTCGTAGCTGCATCATCCCGATATCAGACCAATGCTCATTCCTTTTGGAAAATGCACCCTTAAAATATAAGGAAAAGGTAGAACAGTGTATTTATAGTGTTATACGGGCAGCCTTGGGCAGAGAAGCCGATATTTAACACTGGCGCCTATGGAAGCAATGGTAAGTCAATGGGCATTTATATTTTCGTCTATATCTCTGTTTATAATTGACAGATTTCGACAAAATATCAGTTATATCCTAAACAGGATGTGCTCTTTCTATATCCGAAGAGTTTGAAAATATTTGATAATAAAATATAAAAGAATTCTAAAAAGTTTAATTTCACCTAATAAAACCTGTGCCACCTTCTTCAAACTTTACCAAAATATAGTATATGTATAATACTACTTGTTTAGGGTTTAAAAATCATAGATCACTGTCATCGTTTTTGAAAAAATTGAGTAAAACTGTATTCTGTCGTAGCCCGTGTCGTAGCCCGTGTCGGCGCCGTGGTCTCCTTTTTTTCCGCCAAAAACCGTTACGACATGTTCCGACATGCTCCGACATGTTAAGACACGTTCCGACAAGAGTGCTACGATTGCACTACGACAGAGAAATTCTATGTCGGAGTGTGTCGGAACGCTTGTCGTAGCATGTCGTAACTAGTGGGTGCGGGGCCTTATGTTACTATTAGGGATAATACAAAATCTTCATAACTTAAATCTACTGGAGGGAATCACAATGTAGATAGGACAACACGAACATCTGATAAAAGAAATATTAGCTTACCACTCCCTAGGAAAGAAAGATTTGCTAAATCACCTATCTATTATGGTGCAAGTATATGGAATACCCTCTCAAAACAATGTCAAACTATCTTAGCTAATCAATCTGGAAAATCATTCAGACAAGAAGTCTTATCAAAGATTAGAGAGTATTTAGCATAATATATATGTAGACACTGACACTTGTCTTCAAACCATGTAACAGCAATTGGCATTGATGTAAAGTATTGTAATGTATGGTCGTTATATGTTTCATCAGCACTATCATTGTATAAACCGTAGTATTTGTATTTGCATTATGGAAAGCCGCTCGTTGTGTGGTAGAGCGATGATCACTGCACGAAAACCACTATTTTACATATGTATACGAAACGCGTCTAACAGTAGGATTTTGCGTCTAGAAGTTAGACCTGTTATCCGTCTCGTAGACGCCTTATCTAGTGGCGTATATACATGTCCACGGTGCAGTCTTATATACGTCATATATACGCCTGATTCCATTGTATATACACCAATCTCAAAAAGTTCCATTCTCTGCCACTTGGGAACACTACTGGTAGCATATTTCAGTTGCCATTAACCATTCAAGTCTGTATTATATGAAAATTGCAATCTTATATTACCAATTTATTTTATAAAAACCTAATTAAGTATAAATTGATTAATTACACACAGTAAACCTTGCATTATGGTTTTTTTAAAAATTGTTTTTCTGATAGATCTTACTTTCAAACACCATTTCAATGTGTGGACAGTGAGGCTTACTATATAATGAGCCTCTTCAGACTTGAATCCTGAAATCATCTTACCTCCGTGTGAAATGCGGCCGCACAGGTGTGAACGCGGCCGCACAGGTGTGAATGCGGCCGCACATGTCTACCCGACCGCCCCCCGATACCATAACACCTCGCGGCGGGCAACGGCGGGCAGTGGCGGGCGGTGGGGGGTGGGGGAGGGTTTCCCACTGAGTCAACCTGTACAAACGCGGCTGGCGGCGGGCGCTGGGCGGTGGCCGGCGGGCAGCAGGGGGCTTCTCACTGAGGATGGCTGGGGGTGGTGATGGGTGGTGGGGGGGCGGTAGAGGGTGGGGTTGGGAGGTCGCTGGTGGCGGGTCAGTGTTGGTGTATCCTCTACCAATACCCACAGGCCCGGGCGGGCCGTGGGTCGCAAAATTTTTTGGTATCATATATACGCCTGGCGTATATATATTGCGCAGAGTATATTTTATCTTAAAGACAACCAAGTCACGCGTGTCTACATATGGAAACTGTCTCGTAGACGCCCGAAACGTAGACGCGTATAAGAGGTGTATACAAGTATAAACAAGCCACGATACAGCCGATATGTGCGTTATCGCGATGGCGTATATATATGTAAAATAGTGGTTTTCGTGCAGTGGATTGAGTTTGTCGAACACAATTTCGACAATTAAAAAAATAAAAATTAAAAAAAATAGTGAGCAAACTGTCTAATGTTATCATAGACATTGATTTTAACATGTTTCTATCATATCAGAATGAACAGTAATCAATTGAAACATCTTTACGTAGCCAGGTAAAACTATCTTTACGTAGCACATTGAAGTCATCAATTCTACCATTAATTTCACAATGTTAACCAACATATGAGCACACCAAACTATATGAACACATGAAAGATCTAATATTTCCCATTGTTTCTCCATACAAGAATTGTTTCCTTCACCGTCAGAAGACCTGATTAAGAACATATATCTTTACATTGCCATTTTGTCTTTATGTAGCTCAGTGAAAATGGCCACAATCTAGCTGCTATCACTTATCGGGTGCCGGTAATTATTAACAAAGTTGGATTGGAGGTTTGAATACATTTTAAATGCATGCACAATGTGAACATGTATCTGGCTGACTTTCTTACAGGACTGATTTGACCAAACTAATCATGTTTTTGGACATATTTACTGCGTCGGTCAAGGAGGGCCACGTGAGGGCGTGCGAGTGCTTACATTGGAAGTAGCTTGAGTCTTCTAGTGGTGAGGTTGAAAAAACTCATGCTGCCGACTGGCAACGTAAAGAGCAACTACATATCATCTTTACATTGCCAAAGTTTTCTGCCTGTTTTCACCAAATAAAATGTATGGAACTTGTAGGGAAAAATGGACAGTGAAGGGGAATATATTTTTTAATTTTCTGAAATTTTGTTTTTATATCAATAACTTTTTTCTTTGCATCCAGCATTGCTGAAGCTGGCGACGTAAAGATAAGGGGGTTTTAGCCATACAGACTTTCTATGATATAAGGATTCATGGAGGCCATAGTTCTTTTCTTATGATTTTTAAAATATTTTTTTCCCATAACATACATCATAAGGTTTACAATGCATGCCAAATAACCAGTAGTTAAAAAAAATTTCATTATTCAATGTGATAGAGAAATATGCCGACATAAAGATGAGGTACATTTTAGCCATGATAAAAGTGAGTATAAAAAATATTCAAAACAAATATTTTTTAAATTTTAACTTGGAACATGTTGTTTGCATGGAGGCAAGTTGGTTGATATCCATTTTAGAGGGATGAATGTGGTATATATTTCTCTTTTTTGTGTGTGCATGTATATGGCAAGAAAAAAATAGTGAAAAATGGGTCGTTTTTCAACCATATTGTCTTTTCTAATGCATTGACAAATGTAAAACTATATATGGCATTTTAGGTCTCAGTGAGATCTACATGATAAAAAAGAAATAGGTAGCTAACTGCAAAATTAAATGAGTTACAACATGGTGAACCTGAAAACAGGGGTTCCTTCCGTTTCATGAGAACGGGTCATATATATGTGTGTGTGTATATATATATATATATATATATTCATAGACAGGTGTGTGGAGTTGGAGACCATAACATATGAAATAGCATTAACGACGTCATTAATGAGCCAATTATATGCAATCAAATATGATGCTATGATGTAACAAGGTTCTTTTGTAACAATCTCTTTTTGTAACCATATGATAACTCCAACGATAAACAACATCCTGGACGATTTTTTCCATTCAGTATTGTATGACAAGACAGAAGATATTTCTAAATGAAAGTATCTGTATAACATCTTATCAAAGCTTTAGGTAACTCTTATCATCAAAACTTCTTATACTTACAACACATTAATTCCCCTATGGCCCCAAAGACAATCCAAAGATACTTTTTTGTCGTTCGTAGTTTATTCAACGGCCCCCCTGGTACATCCTGGGCGACTAGGTAAACATCATTGGCCCTGGGATTGTAGCGTTTCCGAGTATACTCAGAAAATAGTGCCACTGTTCTTGCATAAATTTAGAATTACATGTGTATTCTTTAATGAACGAGGTTGAATAAAATCATTAACCAAATACAACTCTACATATACTAATATATATTTAGTCACGATGGAACAGGGGAATGCATTCATCCTCGGACGTTGTGTAAACTTTGGTATATACATGAATACATTGGGGACGAACTCTCGGGCAATCTTTAATGATACTATTATCAGTTCAATTCTATTGAGGCGTTATTTCAAAGTATGTGGCGAAAAAGAAATTGTCAAGTAATGCATTATTATCATTTATTACCCGCCCAATACGGAGTCTCCATACTAAGCCTATGGAGCCTCCAGATCGCTTCTGAGTAGTTGACGCTACGCAATAATTTTACCTCGCTTCAACTACGCGGAGAATACGGCCACTCAGATCGAAATCATGGTAATATTGTGTATATACCTGTGTGCAAATGGCAGTCAAATTCTACCCTCTCACGGGGTGTATAATATATTAGATATTTGCCCACTATTCAGCGCTTCATCTCACTAACGCAATTTACAACATTCCTGGGACGAGAGTAACTTTAAAGATTTAAATCATTCTGATTGGCTGACAGGCTGAAGTGCTCATCTGGGCGAAAAAAATGGCGAACCGCTCCCACTTCCGAGTTCAGAGATTTGTTTTTACAAACTCCCCATATAAGGGGGCTTTTGGCGATCGAAACCGAAACTAGGAACGTCTTCTGAAACCGAGAATGTTGGCTGCAAGCTAACCTCAGCTAGGCTAGTGTATTGGAGTTGTAGTTAGTTCTTGTATTTGAAGTTAAAGCAGGCCAGGCAGACAGTGTCAACATTGAAGTGTTACAGGGAGTGACTCGACGAGTGGATATGTATTCAAAATGTAGTTTTTTTCATTGAATTGAAGTATATGATAATAATAATAATAATAATAATAATAATAAGAAGAAGAAGAAGAAGAAGTAGAAGAAGAAGAAGAAGAAAACTTCTTGACTACCACAAAGTGACATTACTCTGGGATGGTTGACCTCGAACATAGATCATTTCGGAGGTAGATGGGGAGAAAAGACCCAGACCCAATAGCATGTGCTCTGCTATGGCTAGCAAGGAGGTACACACATCTGGTTATTGTAAGCACATACAATTCCTTCAGGATAAGTCTAGGTTTTATGCCGTTCCGGCTATTGTAAGACATGGCCAGATGGTCTGTGAGAAAGCCGAGGTTTGGGGCTAAGGGTCCTCTGCTTATGGGGACCATGAGGCTTTCTTCACTTGTCTTGGCCATGAGAACCTGAAAACTACCCGAGAAAAGACCAAAGATAAGGCCGCTAAGGACAAATCCTGGAGGAGCCGTCACGGTAAAATGTTGAGGGTCTGCTGGTCCTTCAATGACCGGAGGGGTTGCTCCACGGGAGGGTGCAGGTACAAACAAGAGTGCACTGAGTGCTCTGGAAGTCACTCATGTACCAAGACAAAAGACCAGAAATAGGATGCGGCTTACCTTAATCGAGTGCCTAGGAACGGTGTCAAGGAGCTCGAGCGAGGTCAAGTTATTTCTACTACAGACGGTATGGTAGCCAGGGCCGGGATTTTGATTGTGTTTTGCCTGCCTCGGAGGGCCGAAGTCCAGCGCAGCGGTTGGATGCTCGACATCTTCGACATCTCTTTCAATTGTTCCGGTTCGTGGTACATGTGCAAAGTTCCAGACATGCTGTCTGATAAGGTTAGCACTGTAGTAGAATCACCTCAAGGTCTTATTGATGATTGTGTTTTTGCCGTTTCACACGGTGAGGGTATGATTATACTCTCTTCCGAAAAAACGTAGTACCTGTCCTTCTCCGGGGGCTCTTTCCGGAGTCAATGACAATGTCACAGGTGAGAGTTTTTTTTACTGTCAACAGAAGATGGTAAATCTGAATTTGTCTGACTTTGTAAAGGTCCATACACCTGGAATCATCATTTGTCCGGTTGTTGACTTCAATTAAACCCATGTGTCTTTTTTGATCATTGCATTGAGTTACAGGATGATTTTCTAGACAAAGAATATTTGCTAGATGGTATTTTAAACGGTTTTAAAATTGTTGATAATGATCTTGCCAATAGCTATTGCTGTGAAAATTTTAGCTCAATTTTGGACCTGGAATTTCTAAATCAAATTCCCGATATTCTCATTCAAGAATTGCATGCAGACAAATTTTTAAAGTGGACCAATGTCTGGGTGGCGTTCACGCCATGGGGGCTGTTCGCAAAAACAACGGTAAGTTATGCCCCATTACCAATGCCAAACGGCCGCAGGGGTTGTTGATCAACAATTATATGTCTGACACATGTCAGTTTTTTCAGTTTGTTAAATTAGACGACATTTTGTCGAGTTTGTCACCTTCTTGTTACATGGCTGTTATTGATATTAAGTCCGCTTACCGTCTGTAAATATTTTTCCTGACCACCGGAGGTTTCAGGGTTTTGTCTGGGACTTCGATGGAAAACCGGACTTTCTTGTAGATTGTTGCCTTCCTGTTGGTCTTAAGTGTAATCTGTAAATTTTTATGGAAATTTTCGATTTTGTTTTAAAGTCGGCGATTCAAAACGGAGTAAAAAGTGCTTTTTGTTACTTAGATGTTTTTATAGTCACTGTTCCGACCTATGATGTGGGGCCCTGCTCAGTCTTTTACATTTTTGGGTTTTGAGCTGGATACGATGGCCATGACATCAGTCTTCCGGAGGAAAAAATGTCCGGACTGGTTGATCTTTTAAATCTCTTTTCAGGTAGAGACAATGCAATAAAAAAATCAACTTCAGTCGTTGTGTGGCCATCTTGCAGTGTCGATTGGAGTGATCCAGGGGAGCAGGACTTTCCTGCGTAGAATAATTAACCTGGTAAAGTTTTTTTCCGGAGGGAGCCAAAGTGATTTTCCTGCCGGATTGGTTCTAGGCTGATATCTAATGGTGGTTATTTTTTATGGTCATTTTCAATTGTACAAAATGGATCATAAATGATTTTGTTTCTATCATTCACAGCGTAGATACTGACGCTTCAATGTACGGTTTTGGTGGTAATTTTAACGATGATTGGTTTGCGGGCATGTGGGGCCGTAGATGTTTTGATGGTTTTCACTCTGAAAATCGTCCGGAAGAGTTAGAAAGGGATGATTCCAATAACTTGCGAGAGTTTTGGCCCGTTCTAGTAGGTTGGGACCAGAGTTTAAAGATAACTGTGTACCTCGGTCAAAACAATGAACTGGGTTCGTGAGTTATTTTGGTTGTGCTCCATTTACAATGTAAAACTCACTCCCATGAGAGTTACTTCAAAGGATGATGTTGTTCCAGACCTTTTGTCCTGTTTATCCTCTGGAAAAGGGAATTTTAATGATTATTTGTTATACTTCTTGTTGTAGTCCACGAGTTGAAGCTGTGTTTATGAGAGCTCAAATCCGCTTGGATGTCAGAAAACACACTCATCACACGGAAGACCCAGTGGAAGAACCTTTTTAAGTTTGTGGACAATGCTAGCATCGAGGACCCTCTCCCGGTATCCATGGATACTGTTCGACTAAATATTGCTTTCTTGTCAGAACAATTCAGTTATATTTCAATTCCGAACTATTTATCTGGTCGGTGGGCCTAACATAAGGTTTTAGACCTTGATCACGTTGCCCAGCCTCCTTTCAAATTAAAATGGCTATAAAAGGGGCAAAACACATTTTGGGGTCAGTCATCAAACAGGCAAGGCCCATAACTGTTTATGTACTGTTTTAAATTTTTGAAAAGCAGAAATCAGAGGATATTGCCTTCTGGTTCGCTCTTTTATTGGGTTTCAGAGTCCTTCTGAGAAAAAGGAATTTGCTGGAGAAAGGTCTGGCAGTTATGGTCAAAGATGTCGTATTGACATCCTGGGGTCTCGAAGTGTCCCTTCATCGTACCAAAACAATTTGTTTCAGAGAATAAGCTTTTAAAATTTTATTATCTGACTCGTCATCAACTGTTTTTTGTGTCAAAAGGGCATATTTAAATTTGAGAGAAAAGCTTATTTTCCCATCTCCTAATTCTCATTTGATTTCCTACATGGATAGGGACAAGTTTACAGATGGAACTTATAATTGGTTTTCTAAGAAATTGTCCAAATTTTGTACTCTTGTAGGGATTAATCCAGTCACATCCCATCCCCTCAGGAGAGGGGGTGCCACAGCTTTGGCGGAGGCAGGAGTCTCTATGTCTGATATAAAGGACTTAGGGGATTGGAGAATTCTTTTGTACTATTGTATCTTTCACGTTCTTCGGAGTCAAAAATCAAATTAGATCCGAAGAACACCGAGTTATTGTTCTCCAATTATCATTGATCTCAAGCCTGTTTTTGTTTAGTTTTGTCTCCATCTTTGTTGTTGGCAGTTTGGAGGATTTGTTCCCATGTAAAGAAATATATATGTACACAATACGCCAAACACTAAAGATGTCTTCTCTTGTTATTATTATTTCCAGACAGCGAACGTTTTATGGGAAGAATAGTCTATTCTAGTATAAAACGGCAGCGACAGGGAACCGCTGGCATTGCATGGTATCCCGTTGGCTCACATGGGAAGTGGCAGCGCCACCAGTCTGCACCATACCCGATCAGTGCGCTCAGCAGCAGGATCAAGCCTCACTCGGTCTACCACCAAAGCTCGACCAGGTTCAACTCCAATGCTGTCCGGACGTCGAAAACCTTTCTCCTGGCAACTAAGGCCTGGCGTATACGATAGAAATTTAGACCTACCAATATGGCACCGATACAAAAAACAAATGTAGGAGACTTATCGGGAAGGTGCAAAATCGTAGACACATGTCTGGACATGCCAATTCACCTTGAATCGTAGTGGGGTTGGATTTTTAAAACCTGCTAAATTGCCAAAATAAGGTTATTCAAGGTTCATGTTGTATAAACGTATCTCATCGATGTAAAAATCAAATTATTTGGTGTATCTTTTGATAATCTTTCTTTCCAACATTGGGTTTTGTAGAGCTCTGAGGAATTTTTCCTTCCGAAAATCAACAAAAACTGTGATTTTCTAGTGATTTTCGCTTTGTTCAAAATCTGGGAGACACAATTTTGAGCCAATTGTATTTATTAACATGTTTAAAGCATATGCCATGAGAAGTGTAGACAATATGATTTTGAAAATTGGTAAAGGATTGAAAAAATATTAAAATGGTAAAAACTATCCAGGACCTTCAAATTTTCCAACATAGAGACCCATAGAGCATGTTGTTCAACACCCCAACTTTCAGAGGAAAATACTAATGAAATATATAGTGAGAAATTAATTGTCCTTTATTGTACAATGTTGACCAGAATCCTGGTTGTGATACCTGAAAGATTCTACACAATCGGATTATCCATTCTGATATAAGAACATAATGATTCCATGATGATATTTTTCCAAAAAATGGGTTGTTGGACAACACACCTCTAAAGGATGTATAAAAGAAATAATAATCATAATAGAATAACAAACATCCCTGGTTATGTTAAGTACCCCTACCACTCATGAACACTCAGGTTGTTTTTTTTCTAAATAAAAAAATATACTTTTTATTGTTCAAAAACTGAACATGTGTTGTCCAACACCCCGGGGTGTCGGACAACATGTTGTTTTACAAGTTATGATATTGGGGTTGTTTTTTATCAATAATTGAGTGGTTTGCTTTGTGAAATATAGCTTATTATCATTTCATTGAAAATATAAAGGATTATAGCCTCAAATATTATTTTTCACATTGTTCTGAGTAATTCTATTAACGTGTTGTCTGACACCCCTAGTGTTGTCCGACACCCCTGTGTTGCCCAACACCCCAAATATGGTTTAGAACTTTTCTTTTAAATCTAATATATGAAAAAGGTATTCTGGATAAAATATAATGTGTGTCACCATATAATATTAGTCTTTCTTAGGTTATAAGCATTTATATCATTTCTTGAAATTTCAAATATTTAGGGGGTTAGACAACATGCAGTATTATACACAACTTCAAAAGGCTCTCAAATATAAACCATTCATCTGATTTTGTTGGAATAATGTTTTTCTGAAACGTACTTAGTAGGTAACTAACATAGAATATAAAAAGAAGTATTATTCTAAAAAATATTTTTGGGTGTTTGATCCCAGGATCAAAGCGGAATTTAGCAGGTTTCAAAAATCCGACCCAGCTAAACTCGGCTCTCCTGTAAAAAGAGGTATTCATGGGCCCGATATACCCCACGATACTACCAGGGCTAAAGTGCATATTTTGAGGTGATGTCTTGATATTTTTTTAATATACAAGAGAAGTGTTCAAGTGCCCCGATATTAGGTGACCTTCCAACGTTATTTTGATTTTGTATCGGAAGCTCCATCGTAGACCATATCAGTGCCATATCGTAGTAGGTGGACGCAGGGCCTAAAGGGGGTATCCCACTATCCCGATTTGCGCCTCCGACACACTACGATAGCATTACGACAAGCGTTCCAATGAAAAAAATGAAATTTCTGTCGGAAGGAACGGCTCTATCGTGGAAGTGGGTTTTGTGTTCCGATGGGTACTACGACACATTCCAACACACTCCGACACACTCCGATAGTGCCATGATAGAAATGCCGTGTCGTAGACGTTCCGACAAAATCGAACATGTTGGATTTGTCCGAGTGTGTCGGAAGCATTCTCTATAATGTGTAGGCGATTGGGATCAAGGAGATGATAGCCGTCTATAGAAAACGATGTAAAGTTTAATAACTTCTGTTATATCTGATACATCGGAAAACAAATTTCAGATCCATAATCGCTACAAATCGGTATAAAATACTTGTATGTAGAACGGGGGGATATAAATCATCGTTATGTAAAAGCGGACTCCACAGAATCGGGAACAGTCTGTGAAGTGCGTACATCAAAATCTTAAGGTCGGTGAGAGTCGGTCATATCTGCCATGGTAGGAATGCCCGAAGCGTCGGGAAAGGTAATAAAATTGGGTCGGTGAAGTGTGTACATCGACCTGATTGACGCTGATTGTCACAGACCCGACGGATCCGTCGGGCAAAGGTAGAATCGGGCACCGCGGTCGGGTTGATGTCTTATAGGCTTTATTATTTTAGTAAGAATCTTAAACAAATATTATTGATTGTTTGCCTGAGATTTGCATTGGCGCACCTCTTAAATCGTAGCTTGTGTCGGTACTGTGGTTTTCTTTTTATTGCCGCTAAACCCTTTCCGACACACTGTGACACATTCCGACAGTGCCCTCCCGATAGCTCTACGAAAATTTCTTATCGTAGCCCAATGGCAGCACTTTTTGTAGTGAGTCGGGACAGTGGGTGCCCGGCTTAAGGCTAGTGGAACGAATGCCCACAAGGTGTTTGACTTTGTGCCTGAACACGTCAAGCTCTGCATATAGCAAGACAAACTTGATGTAGCCTCTCAGCCTCCCTGGAGAAAGAATGAATATAAAAGAAACTGGTGCAAGAGAAGGTCCTGGCCAATAGATATGTTTTATATGCAGCGTCTTGATTTCTTTGTTTTGGTCTATGACAGGCTGTCGCCTCTTTCAGGTAAAGGTCATTCTGGACTTAATGAAGGATGGCTTTGCTTAGACAGGTAGGTGTTTCCCTCAGCAAGAGGCCAATCGTCAGCACCTTCGCCTTGTAATCTATAGTACTAGGATTTACGTTAGAGTGTATTTCCCGAATGAAGCCGTTTGGGGCTGGTATTATCTTCACACTTAAGCACATTCATTAGTTTGCTGAGCGTATACTGAATTACTTTGTCTCATAGTATAAGTAAAATACATATCTACATAATGTCCTTAAAATCAGAAATATCCTTCTCTTCAAAATTGAAAACGTCCTATTTTCAACCCTGCTATTGGAAGTCAATGACATCTAATGGCATCTAATCTAACATTTATTTCTGTCACCCAGATTGTTTCTGATTTGAATGAGCCTCTACATCTGCGTGAACTGGAGGATTGGAGAAGTGACCTCCTATATCTTATCTACTACGTTTCAATAATCTGCTACAGTGTTATTGTCCGGTGTAGGATCGCTCATGGATAGGGTCCCTGGTTCGATAGTAGAAAATTCACAGGGTTGATTATAGGAACTGGTCCCAGTAGACAAATGTTCACAGCTGTGTATCCCAACGCTGTCCGAGCCGCTGACACACTGGATGTTATCGCATTATCCAACGGGACCTGGCGCTGGTTGCTGTGTGGCCTGGCCCTCCTCCACGGTCCGCCGGCTACCTGGCCTCCCACTGGACCCCGCCCCGTCTCTCCACAGCTCGTGATGCAGTTAGCCTGAGCGGCCTTTGCTGTAAAGGGCGTGGTTTCATACAGACTGGAATAGAAAGGAGAGGTAGCAGTGCTGACTAGTTTGGCCCTCTTTGCACTGATCTTTATAGCGACTCAGTCACCAATGACTCATTTACCTTGTCTAGAATTCCCGAAATTCTTGGCATTTTATTTGTACATATTTTTATGTTAACATCGTTTATTTATATTGTTTTGACCATTTGTTTTAATGTTTGTATATGTTTCTCTGATTCTATTCTGAATTATCTAGATGAGTTCAAGTATTTCCTTTACTTTTCTTTTTTTACTTTTCTTTTCTTTTTTATATCTCTTCATCTTGTCATTAGGCATTCAATATTCAGTAGACATAATTAATTTCAATATTGGGCAGCAGGGAGATGTTTTCAAAACTAACAACGGTACTGGATGATCATGATTGATTGCGATTAGGACTTACCTCAGGCAACAGTGTCCACGATTGGAATACCAGTTCATTTTCTGAATGTGGTCCTCAGAATTCCTTCATATCTTTTACAGTTTTTGTTGTTTATTTTTCTCCTGTCTTAGTGAAAAACATTTTGTTATGAAGGATCGAACCCACCTAGCAACGGACCTTAAAAAGGGTAAAACTTGTGACATTTCAAAAAACTCAAAATAAAGGTATTCTTCTGATCGTCTTCACATCCCAGACTGAGAGGCGACCTGCCACATTACTCAAGAAGTACTACATCCGGAACTTCCGAACCCACTGGACTCACTGCCATATAAGGAAAAGAGGACACCCAGTAGCCAATGACTGCATTCGCAGCAAACCCCGACCTTCACCCTGACCTCCTTACATAATATCTATAGCGCCTTGGGACAGTTCTTCAGTCGAGAGTTGACCTAGAATCTAATGGGCAACAACCACCCTCAACAGGCATTCTCCTCTACTGCCTTTCACTTTTAAAACTTTTGATTTCGATGTAACCTGCTCTACCCTAACATTATACATTGGTGTATCTGAAAAATTCCGGCTACGACTGAGAGATACTATTACTAAATGAAAAAAGGTTATAACCTACATGTAGCTTCTTAGTAAACGGGACACTTTACATTCCAGCACTACATGTACTTCACTTTACTTCAAATAACTTTCTAGAATGTCTCCTCCATATCCACCTTGGAAGGACGTTGTCCCTTCCCCAGAACTGTCTTGGTAGTCTTGACCTTTTTAAGATGGTCTGCAACCTCATCAACAACCGGACTTGTCACTCATCGTTTGAATTGAGTGGGAAGGCACAGAAACGCATTAACGCATTATTTAATTAACGCATATCCTACAATTCACGGTGGCGTGAATATTGCCAATTATCAGTAAAAACCGGTTTATTTGGATTCCTTCTAATTCTAAATTGGTAAATTCAACATGTTATCCGGTTTATCCAATCTTAATAGATATAATTAAAATAGTCTAATTTTCATCAGATTGATTAACCTAAGTATGTACTGAAAATCAGGTTTTTTCAATTTCTTCAAAAGTAAGGATGGAGACCTATGAATTTTAAAATTTAAATGTTTAGTACTATGCCTCTACAATATTTATTCCGTGAAAGTTTGAGAAAGATGATATGGGTCTTACTATGTGAAAAGCAACTTCATAGAATTTCTATGTATTCTTTTATAAAGTTATTACAATATTGATCTCTAGATTGAAAACTAGCCCAGTGACCCCCAATCTTTAAGTCTGGACATGTGTACTACGACACTTAGAGATCATCATATTCAAATTTCATGAAAATGACTTTATTCCTATGTACCCATTGGCGAACAATCTATAGTTACATATTGCTATTAAGGGTATAATGACCAAAAACTCGTCGAAGGCATTTGGTAAATTTTATTACCTAGTGAAGAGGTATGACAGAACGGTATCACACAGTATAAAATACAAGCCCAGAATGAACGAAGGTCTCAAACTGGTATAAACAGTATAATGTCAGAAAATTTGATACTCCCTAGTAGAAACTGTGGGGTGGGTGGGAGGTAAAATGTTCAAAGGAGTCTTTGATGAGCGTGCGGCATGACGTCACAACGGCCGTGATACGCTAGATGGCGCTGTTTCCGGGAAGCGCGGGATGCCTCTGGTAAGCGCCAGGTGGCGCCACTCTGTTCTCCTTGCATGTCCATTAAACCTCCTCAGTCGGTCACAATGACCAAAAACTTGTCGAAGGTATTTGGTAAATTTTATTACCTAGTGAAGAGGTATGACAGAACGGTATCACACAGTATAAAATACAAGCCCAGAATGAACGAATGTCTCAAACTGGTATAAACAGTATAATGTCAGAAAATTTGATACCAAGCTGGAAGTCTGAAACATTATAAGAGATAGGGTGCCATGGCTGCCGAAGATGACCAGGTGCCGCGACGCTGTAAGTCTGCGGCCGGCATGCCATGAGAGTGGAAAAATTGTGCACCCCCCCTCCGGAACGAGTGAGGAGTCACCTCATTCGCGTGGGGGAAACCAACTCGTTGCAGGAGGCAACGGACGACTGCGGTAAACTGAGAGGCTGTAAACGGCTCCGCCGGTCGTAACAGGAACATGGGGTCCAACGGCCGCGCTGGGGCGGCCGCTATATAAGATCTCCATGCCCTGACGGGGCACAAAGCCCGGTCGTCGGAAGGTTCCAAAATGATAACGGCCGGAGGGCGGCCGGGTCCGATGGTCTTAGCTGACCATACTGTGAGAGCTAAACGGCCGTCCTGGAGGACTGCATCGGCACGCAAAAGCGTGTGAGATGATTGGCGCCTCCCCGGTGGTGGAGCGAAGAGATTTGAAGTGCGGAGGAGGGAGAACTCCGATCGTGAGGGATGCCGCCTGGGAGGCGATCGACGACAACATATCCATGGTGATTGGAGGGGCGCGGCGTAGGATGTGAGCTGACTGTAGACCCGTGCCGCGCAACACGGCCGAGGCCTGTCGAGAGTCGAAAGCGCTGGCGTCTCCTCCATGGTCCGCGGCGTGCCCGAGGGCGAAGCGGATGTAACGCCGCGCTTGCACCTCCTTGTTCCTGTGGGTGGAGGGGGCAAGCGCGGCATCGTGGGAGGCTCTCATCCGGGCGTGTAGGTCGAGAGGGGTGCCTGCAATTTACAAACCAGTACTGAAGAGATCTGTGATAGCAGGTACATCGACGTGACTCGGCACGTGAATCGACCCCCCCCGGAAGCACATCGGTGTCTCTGAGGGCGGCGTTGAGCCAAATTTGCCGCGCGCATGCGGCGATTCGGCCGTTCTTGATGACCCCCGAGGCGAGGGGGGCGAGGACGCCCGCGTGGGAGGCGTGGACCCGGATGGCGGTGCCCGGGGGGGGAGTGAGGGGCGAGGAAATGGAGAGCCACCACCCAAGCGTAGGCATGCCGAGACTGGTCGTCCGAGGGGACGTCGCAGTCGATGGTGCTCCACTCCCACCTGACGGCCGTACTCCCCAGAGAAGCCGCTGCGCCTGCCGCGGAGATGTCGACGTGGAGGTCGGTAAAGGCGTCGGGGGGGGGGGGGCCGAAATAGTGACGCCCGTTCGAGGACGTCGCGTAAGCGCGGAACCATGCAATGTCCGCGTGCATTTCCCGTCCTACGGAGATGACTGTGGCTCCCCGAGACGCCCGTAGGGCCGAGAAGAGCCGCGTCATGAAACGGTGGGCGTAGCGGATGCAGTGGCCGACGTGGACGAGACGGCCGAGAAGCGACTGGAGCTGGTGGCGAGATGCGTGCGAGCGCCCCCCCCCCCACTCGCGGCACACCTCCAGGACATCTGCGAGCTTGCCGGGAGGAATGGAGACAGTGGACGCGTTGATGTCCAACACGAACCCTAACCAGGTGAGGCGGCGTGTCGGAGGCTGGCACTTCTCGGCGGCCAGTTGCAAGCCCAGATGGTCGGCCAACCACAGAAAGTGGTCGTACGCTTCCTGAGAGGCGCCCCTCCCTGCGGCAACACCTGCAAAGTCATCCAGGTATGAAAGACAATGCCGTGAACAGGAGCGCATCATGTAGACAACCCCGTTCGATGTGCGCTGGCACGCTATGGAGGAGGTGCGGCAACCAAACGGGGGGCATCGCTCCACGTAGAAAGACCCCCCCACACGGAAGCACAGTAGGGGGGCATCGATGGGGTCGATCCGTAGTTGGCGATACGCCCTGGAGAGGTCCGCGGACCAGACATGAGCCGTAGGGCCCACCGCGAGAATCTCCTCGATCAAATCCCCGACTCCGGGTAGAGTATAAGCGGCTGGAGACCCCTGGTAATTGCTGGGGGCTATGGCATCGTTGACCGCCTGGCCAGGTGGGAAGGATAAATCCAGTATCACACGAACCCCCTCCCCCCCCTTTTTGGGACGGGTGAGAAGAGGAGACACTTGAGTCCACTGGCCGAACGGGAGGTGAACGAGAGGGCCCGTCAGCCCCCCGAGACGGAGCTCCTTTGCAGCAAAAGCAGCAAGCGCGGCACCCTGTGACCTCCCTGAAGCGTGGTTGTTGAACGTGGAGAGAGGCCAACGGGCCTGAATGAAGCTTATCGGCCACCCGTAGTGGAGGAAATTGCACAGTTCAGTGTCGTGGTAGTGAACGAGGAGTTTGGCCCAACGGTCGACCCGTAGGCCCGATGGGACCTCGCAACGAGCAGCTTGATAGTTGTATTCCCCCCCAGCTCGGATAGAATTGTAAAGCGCCGCGAGTGACTGCCAGCAGCGGCCTCGTGCCGGGCCCTTATGCGGCAATCCACGAAACTGTGAGCGTGGTGAGCGCCAAAGTTGTCAAAACAGTATGAACAACAGTGAACTACCGTACCCCCACTTGTGGAGTGAGGGGGGGTGACAGCGCACCCCCCTTCGCTGTTATACACTTTGCAGGGGGGGTGGGCTGGGGAGGCGCCCGGTGATTTGTTTTTCTTTTTTGCCGCTGGTGCCTCCACCACGCGGTAAACCCTGGAACTCTCAGAACGGGAGATGGCCGTGCGTAGATGTTGAATTTGCTCGGAATCCTCCCAGCCCCGGGCGAAATGAGCTTCCGCTACCCGTATGAATATTTCTTTGCTCCAACGGCGAACGGCTGCAAAGTCATAATCAAGGCAGTCCTCGACAACCTCCCTGAGGTGGGATAATATGTGAGGTTTGACGGTAGGGGGCACCGCCGCATCGTCCACGATGCGGAGGATCCCCCAGATATGCTCTTGTAAAATAACGGTCCCCAAGTTCATGTGATCCTTACGGCTGGGCAATAAAACATAATGGCACAGAATTATGAATTTACCTCTGTTTGCCGTAGAACATGAGCCGTTGATTGAAGCAGTAAACGAACTTGATCATCGATAGCTTGGTCGTGATATGGAATGCCTAGGCTGGGAGCGTCCCTGGGTATCCAGGGGTGAGACAACATGGAAGCTTCAAAACCGTTGTTTGCAACCATTGGAGCAGCACTAACCGTTGTAGCAGGTCGATGAAAATTAAATCCCCGCATCGGGGGAGCCGTAGGCGTCGATGGTGTACCTTGTTGGACTGTCATCGTAGAATCGGCTATAGGCCTAGGAGCTCGCCAGTCTGACCAACGAGTATACTATATACTCATTGGTCTGACCCATACTACAGAGTAAAAATAGATACCTATCCTATGCTATGCACTATTTTTGTGGAAGAGAGCTGTATTCCAACAAACAAAACCCAGATAAAACAGGAGGTGCTATTGTGTTCTTTGGTGGTTTTAGGTATTTTATATATCACTCTATCAATACATTGAAAGATATTCAATAGAACTTCAGTAGTTAGTATGCAATGGCTCTTCAAAGTTAGCCCAATTTTGAATATTTTAAATAAGGGGTCTGGCTCAATTGTCAACTGCATCCAAGATTGATTTATATAGTTTATACATTATAACATTTATAAAAAAAGCAATGGTGCCACTAAACAAAATATTGAGGAGATGTTGGTAGCTTACCTATATATAGATCTTCTTCAAAAACGTCTGTGGTATCGATTCTGTCTAAGTTATTAGCCCGCAGATCGTAGTGTGCATAGTGTGTTGTTTTGGTTCTCTATCACCGCCCAACACTGTAGAGGGCGCTGCGCTGTGTACCTCCTCTGGGTTTTGCTATTTTTGAGCACCCTAGATTTCTTGTATTATCACTTGATCGGCATAAGACAAATCAATGTTTGAACTCACTGTAGATGATTAATATGCATAATTAAAGGTTGTCTGATGTGTTTCTAACAAGATGTATCAATAAACTTTGTGGGATAGAAGTATGAATGATTGAATCAGCAGATTTATTACTTTTGAGTAAGTTTTTATTTTGACAGTTGTAGCAGCCAATTTAGGCAGATTGCTGAAAAAAAAGGCCAAATAAAACAATCTTTGCAAAATGAATTGATAAAAAAAACACCACCAAACATCATCCCCTGCTCTTCATCTCCATACCATTTTTTGTGTCTCTATGTTGGATATTTACTTAGATATTACCACAGATATACAATAGGTTTAACATTGGTTTCAATGGTGTGAAAAGTTGCTAAACCCTTCATGCATACCAGAGTGCACTGCACCGTTTTGGGGAAAATAAACTGCAGAGCGATAAACCTGAGTAACGTAGTGTTCCTTTTTGCGGCCGGACATACCCGTTACTACATTGCGTGACATCGTCGCCCCTCCCGAGATTCTACCAAGGCTGACGTTTTTGTCCCAGGCTGACGTTTTCATTCCAGGCTGACGTTTTCGTCCCAGGCTGACCACATAATCTATATCGTCATACATCGTTCGATGTAGCAGAATACGGACACACGAACACAGAAATGTAAAATGTCAGTTACTCGATGGGGAACGGACAAATTACTGCCGGCAGCTGACACCTTGGGCTATTGAGTTGCATTGAGTTGCCTTGAGTTGAAGAGCATCGGTAGGTTTGAATTCTGTGTCAGCGTTGGTGGGTTCCAGACTGAAGTCGTAACAGTTTTACGCGTAGGCATACGAATGATAGTATTCGTATAAAGGAGCCCGATGCAAGTCGTAATTATAAGTTGCAGTCACAATCGACAAATTTAGGGGGATCCCTAATTTAGGGGGATCAAAAGGCAGCTCATTCCAGTCGGTGCTTCGGTAACACTGTTCAGAGCGGACAGTCGAGAAGGATTGTGTGAACGTGTCTTCATGTTAATTTTATCTTTGCTTTCAACTCAAGTATTTCCTTGAGATTCATAAAGGTAGTTCTCCTCACTAAGGGATCAATCCATTATGTTTCTTCTTCGTGGAAAGACAATGCATGATTTGCCGGTTATCAATGGTCCCTTTTCTTATTAACTCTGATTAAAGAATATGGCAGTGATTGGAATGAAACACATTATTGATAGCCTTGAGGTGTTCATGTCATGCTACTTGCTTCATCTACACATGCCCGTTTCATCTTGATAAAAAAATGTTAACACCTGTAAACAATAACCCTTGGAGGTGCTTTTCATCATTGCAGTCAGCAAGTCTTGGATGAGTTTGCAAAGAAAATTGTAACACCGCTCTATTATCATTCATTACCCATCGCCCTTTTCTCATCAAACCTGCAGTTGAGTTGCTCGACCCATATTACTATCTTAGTATTCTGTTCTGGAATCATGGGAATTTTCATGCACTCTTATTTTGTGGGTAGATATTGGTCGTTGCCATTTCAATATCACCTAAGAGAATTGTTTTATCTCTATAGTTTTTACTTCTCTTATCCATGTTAATCGAACACTACATAGCACATACAGATTATCTGTTATTTTTTATATTCAGGTAAATATCAAAAATGTGCTTAATGGGTAAAAGTGACAATCATTTCCTTCGCTGTTATTTTCAATAGTTCTTTCTTTTGTATGGTCTGTTTGTAGGCAGGAATTAAGTTCCAGATTGCATATCCTTGATACCATGGGCTTCTTGTCTTGTTGTATAAAGTCGTATTCTCATCGAAATGACAATCCCCATATTCCTCTTACCTGTAGATATTTTGGTGTGGAAAAACATAAATGACAATATCTTCTTATATAGCGCCATGACTTCCCATGAATAGAAAAAAGATTTTCGTGTCAATAGCTTCCTTTAAATACAAGGGTGGCCTATCTGAAAGTGAATAATACAATATTTATCACCCATCATTATTGTATCTGTAAATGACATTTTATAGTCTCGGGAGTCCGGTAAACGGCTTGTTTATCACACATTTATATCTTTATTGTGTTTGCGACCCAAAATATCAGTTCTGTTTGGAAATATGGCAGTATTCTTATTACGCTATCGACATTTTTGTGACATAGAGATGGATTATCATTTCGTACCATAGATAAAAAGGCATGATTTCGACAAGTTCTTCTTGACCAGAGTTGTTCCCTAACATCAAGACACAGATTCAGACCTGCTCATGGAGACGCTACGAGAATGAGATGCCCGTGCACAGAAAAAACTTGGCTGTTATTTTGTGTAGTCCTACCCTCAGATTTACATTTTCTCTTATCTATTTCGAGGCAGGTTGAAAACAAAATATAATGCTGCGGTTTTCTGATCTCCCGACCCTGACACAAGCTTCAAACCTGCGCTATTGTACAACGGCACAAGGTCCCTATATTGTGACTACATAGCGATCTGTTATGGGCTCAGCTGATTGGCTGTCTGTAGACATTTTCTTATATGGCAGCGCTGGAGGTAGTACAGATTCAAATCCAGGGAATCCGAAACAAACCTTCACTTTGAGCTGAATAAGCTTCTCTGGTTATTCAATGAAAAGGGGAAACCTATGTCAAGCGATTGTCAAGTTGAGTTATAGTTATTTGAATTCAAAGGAAGTTTTCCTACAAACCAACAAATACCAGAGGAGTAGTTTTAAAGTGTCGATTGATCTTTTAGGTATACTGAAGTATGGAAAATTGGAAGGTTTGTGTTTCAATTGTCACGAACATGTAAGGTGCAAGGTTCCTGATAGCCTTGTCGCGACGAAAATACCGAAGAAGCCCCTGCCCGGGATAGGAAAACAGGCTAAAATGGAAAAGCGTTTAGATGACTTTGCGAGGCAGATAGTCGGTCTGAAGATTATATCGCTGGTTTCCCCTGCAACGACGTTTTCGGGAGCCGGGATGTATGCCGCTTCAACAGCCTCAACAGCCAGCAACATGCAGCATCAGGATGGGTTCGCAGCGGCCTTCATCCAATACCAGTGTCTTGTTTCATAATCAAAGCTTATATAAACCAATTAAGCTCTGTTATTTAATCCTAAAGAGAAGGTCCCACCCACACGGCCTTCAGGCACAGGGAGAACAGGTACATTTATCAATAGGGTGCTTCGTGTACAGAATGAGGACGCCTGTGACCAGTTAATTTCAGCTACACTAGTTCCCGTAGAGGCAGTGGTCACTAATGACAGCTCCGCTTGCACGCTCACTACAGTCTATCACTACAGGCTAGCTTGTCCCTAAGTCGAGACATTCGCAGTGCCCTTAGCACGGGCATATAAGGGCAGAGAATCATCTTGGGGATCCAGTTATGCCAGGCATGTAGGAGAGTGTAGACACAGGTATTATCACCAGCTCTGACAAGCATAACCAGCAGTAAACTGACTACAACAAGAAAACAAAGTAGCTAGTACTATATATGCACTATATGTATATCTGTGTACCTATATCTATGTATCTATATACACAGGGTAGTCTCACTGCATTATGCATGTTCTCCAATGAACTTACAAGGCAAGGTGAGAGAAAGTTGGCAGATCAGTGAGCAATGATATGCAGGGTCAAGGTTGTACTCATCTTGTTTAGCTTATTTGTAAACATGATTTATATGGGGGGGGGGGGGGGGGGCTAATTATGGGACTCATGTGTTTGTGTCTATATATATATATATATTATTAAATACCTATGCACTAACTCAGTGTAAATACATTGGAGAAGGCATTGAAGTAGTTCTGTAAATAGAATAACTTCACATGTCTTAACTAAGCGTTGTAGTGTTAAAAGGTGTTCTGTAATTAGAATTGCCTCGAACCACTGTATGTCTCTGTGCACCATATAGACAATGATTATGTATTGCTGCTATAATAAGGACAACGCCCATAATAAGGACAAAACCCATAAAGATGAATGGTGCAATCTTGTTTTCGACTCAGACATAAATAACACTGATTTACATATAGAATGTAGGAGTAGACGTTGAAGCAGTTCTGTAAATAGAATAACTTCACATGTTTTTCCTTGGCAAGGTTGCAATGAAATAGGCATTGTAATGTTAATAGGCGTTCTGTAAATAGAATTGCCTCGAAATGCTGTATGTCACTGTGCACCATATAACAAGGATCATGTATTATTATATACCTATGCACTAACTCAGTGTAAATACATACTGCTCCTGGGGGTACAGTTAGTGTACACAGAATGCACTGTACGCCGTCAATCTTTCTACTGGTGCCTTTGGATAGTGACAGACTGCACGCTTTGGGTGACAGATTGCATCCTTTGAACCTTACCTGCATGCTTTGGGTGACAGATTGCACGCTTTGACGAAATAACGCAATCTGATTGGTCGAGAGGCCGACAACAGAATTCTAGGTGCAAGATTTAGAAATGGCGGATCCCTTCACTTTGCGAGTTCTGAGGCTTCGTACAGAAACCACGGAACGAGTTAGTGTGAAAATACATCAAACATCGAGGTGGAATGCGATAACAAATCACGTGATACACTTTAGATAGCTTAGATATGCGAGAAATATCGATTTCGATACGTTCACGGGCCGAGCTGGCGACTCGTCGATGTCAACAAATGCAAAACCCCTGTCAGACACTGCACCGCTTGAGGAAGAGCTGTCCGACGGGACGATCGAGTGTAGCAGGGTGACCCTGCGTTAATTTATGCGGTGCTATAATGTATTTGCACAAGCGCGGTGATCACTTCCGGTTGTCCACTTCCGGTGTGTCCGCTAGTGTACGCATCGTCTATGCGAGTTGTAAAATGTGATTTCGACGTCGAATTACGGTCAGTTTTAGCGAATTAAGACTGAATTAAGGTATATAATAATATGAAACCATAGTGATGGTGCCAATACTGGATAGATTTACTCGTTGTCTCTGATAAATTTGTTCGGAACTCGCTGTAAACAGCTCGTTCCGAACAAATTCGGAGACAACTCATAAATCTATCCCGTATTGTCACCATAACTATGGTTTCACATATTACAGGTATAATAAGGACAACGCCCATAATGAAGAAAGATCAGTAAATGGAATAGTCCTGTCTTGTTTCTGACTCAGACATAAACTAGGAGCAAAGGTTATTTCCATTTATAATGGAAGAGCGCGGTATACCTAAATCATTTCTTCAAATAAAAGTAAGAGAATATCATTTAAAATTATTTATCAGTAAGCCATTTTTATTTGAAAGTATCAATAATGTTTCCATAAACCCAGAGAATGAACAAGAACAGAGGGCACCTAGCAGCTCAGTAGAGGTAGATAGGGAGTGGTTGTGGATGGGGAGAGGGTAGTGCTATTATGGCATATGTGACTTAAATTAAATTGGGATCAGGCCCAGAGTGTTATGGGGTTTTTTCAGACTTCTGCTGAACATCACTAAGTTTCTTTTTAAGTATATCAAGTATATCAACTTATTACTTTATCAATACGTTGGCATATTTCTTTTGAGGGGTTTTTCATTTCTTTGCTTATGTTTTTGATTTAGACTTGTGCCTGGTTTAACAAACCACGAATCCCAATCAAATCATTGCAGTTCTGACTGAATATTTCACTGAGGGTCTTGGTCAACTGCCCAACTTCACTGGCTAATAGGTCAGGGGTATGGTCAGACTGGGATACTGAACCCCTGCTCATCTAGCCAGGCCTTTAAAGTTGGGACATTGATAGCAAAGTGTTAGATTCTCTGCAGTAAGCTGAAAGCCTATGTGAGCATTCTAACCTCTCTAGATGACGTATATGAGCGCGATTTCCTGCGCTCAATTGCATTGATCTACACATGGAATGAAGGAGTAGACGTTGAAGCAGTTCTGTAAATAGAATAACTTCACATATTTGCCATTGACTCAATATAATCAGGTGCTGGAATGTCAATAGGCGTTCTGTAAATAGAATAGCCTAAAGTTACTGTATGTTTTTGTGTACTATATGAAAAATGATTATGTATTATTGGTATGGTTTGTATGCCGATAGGTATGTTTGCAACTAGAATTGCCTCGACTATATGCTCTCTGCGCACCAATGGATTGATTAATGATTGACATAGATACTGTTCTGTAACTAGAACAGTGCTTATGAGAAGAATAAGAATAAGAATATTATTTATTAATAATAACTATGATAATAAAATGTATGTGAGTGATGCATAACTATGTATATCGGAATACAATATAGATTATTAAATACAATAAGATTATTAAGAAAACTAATACAATAAGATTATTAAAAAGTCGATTTTTAGTTCCTGAGTTTTAAAGGTCATGGCTGGTTGGGTCCGGTGTCTCCCTCTTAACCCGTATTACTTCGCGTTTTGGTCGCACTTATACTATGCTCCCCTTTAATATAACCTTAAATTATGAAATCATTTTCAACTGTCTATCCTACTACTAATGTAGTGGATGGACAGTACGATACATCTCATGTACAGAACATGAGCGGTATGACTTATTCAATTCATGTAACACCTCACAACACTAATCCAGCAATGAATAGAGTATCTATAATGCTTCCTGTTATTCAAATTTATTTTCATAATGGAGTCGTTAATTAATAAAAAAGAGGGCATTAGTTTTGTTGGACAAAATGTACGAAGTCTATGCTAAAAAAACAAGAAATTAAAACTGCCTTTGAAGGTGCAACCTTTGTATGTCTCTGTGAAACACTCTTGCATGAAGGCTATGATAATCAGATGCTACATTGGGAGGGATATAACCTTTTTCGATTAGACAGGATCACGGGCACCTGGGGCGGACTAGCATGTTATGTTTCGAATAAATTTTCAATGTATGTAACTTATAGTAAGGAATTAAGTATTACTAACGAAGATTACGAGATAATGGTACTCTTTGTGGATAAACCCAATAATAGAAAAATGTGTGTAATTACTGCATATAAACCACCACCAAAATCAACGAAAAAGTTCTTTGAAGCATTGATTGAAATCATAGAATCGAACAATGTTGGTAATAGGGCGATTTGGATACTAGGGGATATTAATGTTGATTTTAATTCCACTAGCACAGCCGATTATAAAACTCTACAAAAATTTTCACGACAACATAGTATGCGACAAATAATAAACCAGACTACTCGCCCAAATTGGCGTGGGGGAACAATAATAGATCACATATACACTAATTCGGACAAATTATCTTCCTCAAAGGTATTAAATGAAAACATCAGTGACCATCACCCAGTTATAGCTTACAGGAAAATAAAGCATAGGGAGAAATACAAAACTAGCTTTGAGGGGAGAAATTATCGTAATTTGGAACAAGAAAATATAAACGACTACCTAATAAGGGAAAATTGGGATACATTCTGGAATACAGATACTGTTGATGAAAAGTGGGATAGAATACTGAAGGTACTTAATAGTTTTCTAGATAGAAATTGCCCCATTAAAAAAATGACCTTTAATGATAAAAAGCCCCCGTGGATGAGCCAAAGAGTTGCTTAATATGATTAAACATAAACAAGATCTGGTTAGAAATTATTCTGTTACAAAAAATAATGATGTGTTAAAAGAAACACGCAGATTATCCAGAGTAGTGAGGTATATGCTAAAAAAAGGAAAGAAGTAATTACTGTATAGATAAACTTAATGAAACGAAAGGGTGCCCAAAGAAATTCTGGTCTGTTATTAAAGAATTGTTTAATCCTGATGAAACTGGTAATAACTGCGAACTGGAGTATGACCCTATAAGGGGAGAAAATGTATCGATAGTCTTTAATGTTGATATCGTTCAATATCACATATCTAAGCTATTTAAACGGTATCAGGTGCTTCGTACTCGTATTCTACCTTGATGTTTGATGTATTTTGACACTAACTTGCTCCGTTATTACTGTACGACACCACAGAACGCGCGAAGTGAGACAAACTAGTAAGACGTCATTGACACTGCACCGCTCGAGTACAGCTCTCCAACGGGATGGTCGAGCGTAGCAGAATGATTGTTCGCTAATTTATGTGACAGTTATAATGTATTAGCGCAGGCGCGGTGATTACTTCTGGTTGACCACTTCCGGCATGTCTGCTAATGTACACATCATCTTTGTGAGTTGCAAAAAGTGACTTCAACGTCGAATTACGGTCAGTTTTACCTATTTAAGACCGAATTAAGGTATGTATGTACATGTGCATTTATTGAGCGCGAGAAAACACGCTCATATACGTCATCTAGAGGCTAGAATGCTCACACAGGGTTTCAGCTTGCTGTATAGAATTTATCCCTTCACTATCCAATGCTCCAACTATAAAGGCCCGGTAAAATGGTCAGGTGTCCAGTATCCAGCCTTGCCATATGCCCTGCCCTTCTACTGACTTGGTCCCTAAAAATAGACCTTTTTATTTTTAGTCTTTTTGAAAACAAAAGGATTCACTATGTCAATCCTTTCATTAAATGATAAACACTTAGTCATGAATACTGTAATCTGCTACTAGAAAAAGAAACTATTAGATGATAATATTGACTAAATGTGGCATCTACATTTTCAAATCTGGTGGGACAGACCTAAATACACTGTATTCAATGTGTCAGAACTGATGGGACACATCTAAATACATTGTATTCAGACCCACTTTGTACAGACCTGACAAACCGGTTTTACTCCCTTCAACCCTGTCATCAAGCCTTGCACCTGAGACTTGACCATAGACTTGCTGAAACCCTTGATCATTGATCTTCATGAAGACAGGGAGGAAGAAACAGAGATACAGGTAATAATGCAGATGATAACAGAGACAGAAGGGAGACTCACACAGGGACAGGTAAACAGACAGAGAGTCAGACATTTACAGATAGGGACAGAGACAATGAGACAGAGATGCAGAAAGACACATATGAAGTGAAATAGTCAAACATACATGCCACACAACAGGGACAGAGACAAAGATATAGTATGTCATACATATGGACAGACAGGGACAGAGACAAAGATATAAACATAGAGAGTTATATATACAGTATATAGACAGGGATAGTGACAGGGAGACAGACAGCGAAGCAGACAGCTGGAGAAAGAAAACAGACATAAACAAATAGAAATAGACATATTTACTAAGAGACAGGGACAGATGAAGATTTAGGTATAACACACTGGACCTGAAGCCACTCTACAGTCATGCCATAGGGACACAGGGGATGGTCTTTTCAGACTGAAAGTTCTGTAAACCCTTTTTGAATTTCGCTTCTACCCTTTATAGTTAAAGGGTTGTGCTAATATAAACCAATTGTTATTTATATTGAGAAAAAACATATTGGCACATACACTAACACCTATTTTGGGAGGGCTTGGGGACATATACTTAGGGGAATTTAGGTAAGATAGTACCATGCCATAATGGCTTTACTGCTGGACCCCTGGTAATATTCTCAGATAGAGGGTGGAACCACACTCTTGGAAATAAAATCCTGGATACGGCTTGTAGCCCCCAGGAGCCCTAGACTATACCACTAGACCCTTGGCAGGTTCCCCCTGAAACAATAGCCTGGGAAAGTTTGTATAACCTATGAAATACAAAGGTTTCCGAGGGTTTCCAACCTGGACCCTGGGAGGGGCTTTCCTGCTAAACTCCTGCCAATATTCCAAGACAACCTAAGGCGTGCAACCCCCTCAGGACCTAATACAGCTTTACAAATCAAAGTAATCTTCGGGGCCTTGCCACCCTGAATCCCAGGGGGGGGGGGGCTTGCATTTAGACCTCTGACAAAATTATCACATAGCTCAAGATATGAAACCCACTCTTTGAAACAAATCCTGGGGACAGCTTGTAAAATGTTCATAATCCAAGTTCTTCTAGGAGTTTCACCCCCTGGACCTCTTGGAGGGGCTTAGCTGCCAGACCCCTGGCAATATTCCCAGATGGCCCAGAATTCGTAGCCCCTGTACCTGAAACAAAATTCTTGATGCAGATTGCATATCATCCAAGTTCTTCCGGAGGCTTTGCCCCCTGGACTCCCAGGAGGGCCTTCCTGCCAGACCCCTGCCAATATTCATAGATATGTGTATAAATGTCATCTTGTGAGATGGGCCTCCAGCCGTTTGCTCTCTGCGAGTGTGTTCGTGCAGTATCATTGTATTCTCATGAGCTATGCTCAGGGGGAGTCATTGCCCCCTCCGGTGTCCCCCTCTACCGCGCCTCACGGGCGCCCCTCCTGCCCCCTCGCGGCTCTCTCACCCACCACGCGGTCACGTGGTACAGCCCGGTCCGTACACCGGCCTCACTTCTCCTTCAACCTCCCTACAGTACGCACGTACTATACTTACTTTTTCGTTCTCTTGGCCACGTGCTCGCAGCCTCATACTCCACGAGTATAGGCCAGCACTCCATATTACACGATTAAGTATTTCCACGAGTAAAGGAGAATGGGACCAACAACGAGGAATACCCCCGTGCCCAGCACCTCGAGGGCACCGGAGGCAGCTGCTCAACTACAGTCTGAAGGGACGCCAAACGACCAGATCGAATCCGTCTCGGAACGTGGATCAACGGTCAAGACGTCTCGTATGACGGTGCTGGAGGCAAAGATGGACACCATGATGGCGACACTCGCAGCGATGTCCAGACAACGGTCGCCCAGCCGGGCCTCGCACCACCCGCCGACCGTGCGCGAAGCACGGACCCCGGCAGAACATCGGACACGGGAGTGGGCTGAGGACCAGGCCTCGCGCCTCCCCGCACCCAGAGCTCTGCGTGACCGTTACCTCCCGGAGGACCACCTGCAGCGGGAAATGGAACGAGAGGCGATGCGCCACGACCGCACGGCCGGTAAGCCCCCTTCAGACTTTCAATCTAAAGCTATATCGAAGCCGTATATGTATGTTGAGCGCGAGGGTCTGTACACACTCGCGCAGAGACTCGAGGTCAGAGGCACGCTCGGACCAATGGAATACGTCAGTGCCTTCCTCGTGATGATGGAGGACCACAGAGCAGTCCCCGAGGAACACAGGAGGGATATGTACAGGCATCTATCGCAGGTCTCGATCGATGCCCAGTCTCGACCGCTGGTCGGATTTCGTATTTGACCAAATCGAGGCTGGGAGAATGTATTGGTCGGATCATGTGCGCATACAAGATGAACGCGTACGACTGGCTATGACCGCGACCACGACCACGACCAACGGCCACGACGGCGGCAAGACCGGAGGGCGGGAGCTCCCCTGCCGAGCCTACAACTCCGAGCGGGGCTGCCGCCAGCGGAACGGACACCAGGAGGGAAGCGTTAAGTGGATTCATGTGTGTTCGTTCTGTGACTCTGTGGGGCGGATGTGCACGCACTCTATACACGCGTGCAACAGGAAGCTGATGTACGGTGGCGGGTATGAGAGTGCTCACCAAACATCCGCTCCCCCGACACACCGGATGCCCCACGCCGGACACTCACTCCGCCCGAGTGATCCTCAACCGCTGAAACAACAGGGGTAAAAAAACGGCCCGGACGCGCCCCGCGAGTGAGCATGGCGCGTCGTAAACCCCCTGCACTAAGGATGCATGCACTCGGAGAGGGGGTAGCGGGCAACGAGTGCACACAGGATGACGCAACACCCCACGTGACAACAACAACACGTGCGGCGCACGTGGGGGCTGTCATCAAACACAGGACCACGCCCACCAACGAACCCACTCCCGTGGTTAGGCGTGTTAGCGGGGAGCGGGAGCAATTGGCTCGGCAATTGCCCCGGGAGGATCTGAGCGCCGGAGGAAATATCGACTTCGCCGCCGTGAGGAAGGTATGTGAGACCGGAGTTGCCTCCCCCGGGGTCCGTACAGACCCCGAGGCGTTCGCCGGACACCGACGGGTCCACTGGCCGTGCTTCTCGGCCCCCGGGCCGCCGGGGCAAGCCTACATCTACCAGGAGGTACAGCGCACGGGCCTACCCAACACGCTCGGCGCCCGTATCGACCTCCCCACGGACTTACACATACCGGCATGGGTGCGGTACCTCACGGGCATCCCCGGGAGGGAGGAGCTGCTCGGTTTTATCAGATACGGTTTTCCGTTGGGATACACCGGTCCCGTCAGCGACACGCGTGGCGTGCCCAACCACCCCAGTGCCACGGGATACCCTGAGCAGATAGACAGTTTCATCGAGAAGGAGAGAGGGTTCAACAATCTCCTAGGGCCGTACGAGGCTCCCCCTTTTGAACCCTGGTGCCACGTGTCGCTGTTAATGACACGCGAGAAAAGGGGCACGGACGACCGTCGTGTCATCACCGACATGACTTACCCGAAGGACGACAGCGTTAACGGGTTTGTGGTCTAGAATTCCGTGTATGGAGAGGAGAGGGAGCATGGCCTCCCGACCGTCGACAGTTTCGTCGGCCGCCTGGTGGCCTCGGGGCCCGGGAGTTATATGTGCTCGATCGACATCGCGAGGGCGTATAAAAACTTCCGGTGCGACCCCCTGGACTGGCCCCTCCTGTGCTTCGCGTGGAGGGACGGGTACTTCTGCGACACGGCGATGCCGTTTGGTGCCCGTGCCTCCTCGTACCACATGCAGTGCGTAGCGGAGGCCATCGTCGCTATACTCGGCCAGAAGGGGGTCGATGCCTGCATGTATCTAGACGACCTAATCATTCTCTCGCCCACCAGAGAGAAATCCGAGGCCGATTTCCGGACGGCCCGAGACCTGCTGACGGAACTCGGGCTCCCCGAGGCCCGCGGGAAAGCGCAGCCCCCGAGTCAGGTCGTTACCTGGCTCGGGATCGTCATCAACGCGGCCGAGATGTCTCTGACCGTCCCCGAGGGCAAGCTTCGCGAGGTTCGAGAACACGTGAGGGCGGTGTATCAGAAGCGGTCACTGACGAAACGCCAGCTGCAATCCGTCCTCGGGCGGGTACTACATGTCTCAAAGTGTATCCGGCCGGCACGCCCTTTCGTCAGTAAACTCCTCGAGGCCCTCCGAGGGATGACCGGATACTACCTCAATATTAATTCCGAGATGAGGCAGGACCTCGGGTGGTTCCTGCGGTTCGCCGAGGGATGGAACGGCCACGCCCTCATCCCGCGAGGACCCCCGACCAAGTGCATCATAGTGGACGCGTGTCTCTCGGGCATCGGGGGTACGGACGGCACCTACTGCTACTCCGGACAGGTATCCCCGGTCAACGACCCGGTCTGCTGCATCGCGGAGCTGGAGGCCCTAAACACGGTCTTCGCGATGTGCACGTTCATCACAGACCGGGACAGAGGTTCTCGCGTGGAAGTCTACTGCGACAACATGAGAACTGTCCAGGCACTGACCTCTGGGCGTGCCAGGAACCCCGTCCTGGCCGAGTGTGCCCGCCAGGCCTGGATGGTTCAAGCCAAAATGGAAGTAGACTTCATTTACACGCACGTCCCTGGCAAACTCAACACCGTCGCGGATGCACTGAGTCGGGCGCATCTGACCTCGAGGGACTACGATACGGCTTCAATGTTCAGAAATTTCCATTCCCTCCTCGAGGTCGTTCCATGCACCCACGTCTGCTATAACCCTGTTTTGCATCTCGCCTGCAGATCGGGAGCTGCTCTTACTCCAGACGAGGGCATCTGCGCGGCAATGCGAGGCGCGTGCCCCCGGAACGGTCGCGAACCAGCGGAGCGCCGTCGCGACATACCTCGCGTTCTGCCGCCGGATGGGGGCCGACGCCCAGAAACCCACTACCAGCTTCATCACGGCGTACCTCGAGTACGTCTCGGACCACGCCCCCTCCCCGGCGACGGTCGCGAATCACCTATCCCACGTGCGGTCGCACCTGCGACTGACGGGAGGGGACGTCGCGCCAACGGAGGACTACCGAGTGAAGCGCGCCCTGGATGCGATGAGGCGCAACAAGTCATACGTCCCAAACGTCAAGCCTCCGGTCCCTATGGAGGTCCTCAGGTCGGCCCTCACGGCCCTCACATCCTCGCCGACTCACCTGGTGCTACGGGCCGCAATACTGCTGATATACTACGCGGCACTGAGGCAGAGCGAGGTCGCCCCACCGTCGGCCGCCAAGTTCGACCATGCGCGACACCTGTCGCGCCGCGACGTGGTGGTCACGCCGACGGAAGTAACGGTGCGGATCAAGGCAGCCAAGAACCTGCAACTGGCGGGGGAAGAGAAGACGGTGGTGATCCAGGCGTCACCCGATGTCGCGGCGTGCCCGGTACGCCCCATCTCCTCTATGATCGCGGCCGTCCCCACGATCAGCCCCGAGGCCCCGTTCCTTACCCTCGCGGGCGGGGAGGTAGTCACCACAAGACTTCTCACCCGCGAATGGAAGTCCCTACTCACTGCTGCCGGTCAGCCTTCCACGTACACGCTCCACAGCCTACGTAAGGCCGCGGCCACTCAGGCATACCAAGCGGGTATGCCAGAGCTTTCTATTCAGCGGTACGGTGGTTGGAAGTCCAACGCCCACCGGACTTACATCAAGGCCAATGACGCTAAGGCCGTCAATAGGGCCTTGATCAACTCACTTCAGAAAGACTAAAAACACTTTCCCACCCCCCCTCTCCTTTTTTGCCTTTTTGGCTTTTTATTACTTATACAATAACATATATTGTATCCAATAACCTATATTGTATCTCATACAATTATCATGTTTATTGTATTTCATATTTTACTTATCATAATTGACCTATATTCTAACTGTCAATTATCATATACTTACCTTCATATTACCTTATCATTAATATGCTCGTCCAGTAAGGTCGACATAATTTTATTACTATTATTGCATAAAATTAAATAAAATTTTATTCTCCCAAGCCACTGCTTGTCTCTTTCATCCGGGGGTAGGGTAATGGTATTCTCATGAGCTATGCTCAGGGGGAGTCATTGCCCCCTCCGGTGTCCCCCTCTACCGCGCCTCCCGGGCGCCCCTCCTGCCCCCTCGCGGCTCTCTCACCCACCACGCGGTCACGTGGTACAGCCCGGTCCGTACACCGGCCTCACTTCTCCTTCAACCTCCCTACAGTACGCACGTACTATACTTACTTTTTCGTCCCACCCACCCACAACCTTCTCTCATATCCTCCTACTCACGTAGGGCTTTTTATTACTTATACAATAACATATATTGTATCCAATAACCTATATTGTATCTCATACAATTATCATGTTTATTGTATTTCATATTTTACTTATCATAATTGACCTATATTCTAACTGTCAATTATCATATACTTACCTTCATACTACCTTATCATTAATATGCTCGTCCAGTAAGGTCGACATAATTTTATTACTATTATTGCATAAAATTAAATAAAATTTTATTCTCCCAAGCCACTGCTTGTCTCTTTCATCCGGGGGTAGGGTAATGCTCTCAGGAATTCTTTTTTTAAATGAACACCTCAGACCCATACGCAAAAATGCAGGGACAAACAATGTCCCCAGGCACTTCAACTCGAAGGGCCATGATGGCGAAAAAGATGTACAGATATATGTAGTAGACTTCATATACGAACATCCAGAGAGCATACGTGCATGCACCCTGAGAGACAAAATTGAATACAATCGGATTCATCGTCTCAACTGCCAAGCACCCAGGGGGCTCAATACAATAGATAGCAAATATGGATAAGAACTACCAATGTCATGTCAAAAACATTTTCCTGAGAGAATGATACTGCACGAACACACTCACAGAGAGTTGACTGCTGGAGGCCCATCTCACAAGATGAAATTCATATACATAATAACGAGACAAGTTCAAATTATCCATGCTGACTAACCATGACCGATACTACCAAAAAAAATGTGGTGAAAACATACTCGGAATGAATTACAAAAACATCCACCCAACCAGGGCAGAGATATTCACATTGACCACAAGAAAAAGGATGCTAAACCATACACCTGATGTGACATATACTGTCGAAACTAACAAGTAAGTAAGATGAACATCAAATAGACAGTTCACCCAACATTCGTAATCAATATTACTTAAACGTATAAATTTACTGTTTGTGTAAAGTGGTGTAAATACAACACAATTAGGCATATATTTTAGTTGTCAATTTTACCTGACATATTGTTTAATTTCCTTGGTATCTATTGTATTCAAATGATCAGTGTTGCGCAGTGACTGAGTAGATCTGGCCCGCTATATAGCTAATAACCTTTCAACATCAATAAATTTAGTTTTATTTTCATAAATTAAATTGTCGATTAATGAGATGTAATGAGATGGTCAGTGCAGAAATGTCATACAAAGTAGAGTAAGGTGAACATCAAATAGACAGTTCACCCAACATTCCATTACAACAGAACGTCTCCACAAAAGCCTCACAGGGGTCAAGAGAAGCAGCAGAGTGTTAGTTTCACAGAGAAAGGCAGAGTTGTTTGCACTAAGGCACATGCGCACATCTATATGCGTAATCAATATTTATTTTTTTATTTTTTTATTTAGGTACTGTAAGAGGGTACACAAGCGGCCTCTGCGTTAGCAGTTATTCTGGCTCGCCAATTTCGAAACAGTGAATCATGCTGAGTACAGGTAACAATCTTCCTCATAAGTTATATACAAACAAAGATGAATTATGTATAATGATGAAGAATGGAGTAATGGGATGGATGGATGAAAGGATCATAAACACTAAGAACCGTGTACATGGGGGTCTGTACTGCTTCTACTACGTATGTCTGATCAAGAATGACCGGATTACACAGTAAAATTTTCTGTTGCGGGTTTGTTATAATACTTGTGTCTCAAATATTTTTTAAAACAGTATAAACTACCGTCCTGTACTGCTTGCGGGAGCTCATTCCATAGGCTCATACCAACGTACACTGGACTTTTCTTGTAGAATGAGGTTTTTGGTCTTTTAAGTTTGATTTGTCGTTTGTTTTGTGCTTGTGTTCTCGGTTCAGGATCCAACTCTAGTTTGTTAGCAATTTTCCTCATTAGTAATAGTTTTAAATACATGCTTCGACTGTCCAGCCTCTGTATATCACAAAGTTCATGAAGCCTATCTGAGGATAACTCTCCAACCTTAGTTCTTGTACAAATCCGGAGAGCGCGGTTTTGTGCGGTTTGTAACTTTTTCTTTAAAGGTTTTGTGGCACTATCTATAAAATAATTGGGGTAGTCAAATATCGGTGCGATAAGGCACTTATATATCCTTGTGCTTGTGGCTTTAGTGATATATTTACGAATTCTGGCCAGCTTAAATAATCTGTAATTAATTTTCTTCAATGTTCCCTTTATACATTTTTCCCAATTCAGGCTTTCATCAATAGTAATTCCAAGATAGGTGTATGATTTACAGTATGGTATCTCAACATCCTTTATGAGCAGTGTAGGAAACATATCGTTCTTAATAGCCCGATTTACAGAATTTTTTGACCCAAAAAGGCATGCTTTGGTCTTGTTAACGTTGATAATCATTGAGTTCTTTTCACACCAAAGAGATAAATGTGCCATGTCAGAATTGAGCCGATGCAATGAGTTAACTATGTTACAATCAGTGGTGTAAAGGACCAAATCGTCGGCATAAGACAGATGTTGACATGAAAAATCGGGGGATACCATGTCATTTATATAACAGATGTACAGCAACGGTCCCAAGATACTGCCTTGAGGCACACCAGATTTTACATGTAAGTAAGTCGATAAGGAATTACCAACTCGGACACGCTGTTTCCGGTTCTTAAGATAATCTCGGACCCAATAAAGAATTTTTTGAGAGATACCCAAAGCAGTCAGTTTCCTTATTAATACTGTATGATTAACCCGGTCGAAAGCTTTGCTCTGGTCAACAAATATGGCTGCAGTTATTTTGCCTTCGTCCCTGTTTTTAAAAATAGTTTGAACCAATTCCGTGATCGCATCTATAGTCCCTTTCTCCTTCCTAAAACCGAACTGGTTCTTATCAAGTAATTCGTTCGTTTCAAGATGATCATAAATAAAACTGTGAACAATCCTCTCCAGTAATTTACCCGGCAGGGGGAGTAGAGAAATTGGTCTCCAGTCATTTACGTTTAAAGAGAGACCATTTTTTGGAATCGGGACAATGTCCGCATAGGACCATGTATCCGGAAAGGTAGAATAATCGATTGATGTTTGGAAAAGATGTCTCATTTGATCAATGATGCAACTGAAAGCTTCCTTAAGGATCTTTGAGTTAATATTCTCTACTCCACTACTTTTGTGTATGTCTATATTTTTGATACTATTATGAAGATCGCTTAGTGAGATAACTAGGTCCAGATTTTTAGAATTAGTATCCTCATCATTAACATTATTATCGTTAAGTTCTTCTTCAGACAGGTCGATCGATGAAGAATCACCAATCTTGTTGAAGAAACTGTTGAAAAAACCTGGCAGCTCATTGCCTTCAATAATTTTATCATTTTCCTTATCCAATAATTTCGTTACGCTACAATCTATTTTCGGGTCGTAGAGTTGCTTAGCTGACTTCCAGAACTTTCGTGGACAATCAAGGGTTTCTTCAAGCCTGTCAGACCAGAATTTTTTCTTAGCCTCTTTAATCTCTTTCCTGATCTTTTTATTTAGTACTTTCAGTTTTTTGGCAAGGAAGCTAGTACCATAGTCCTTATAGAGGGTAGTAAGTTCTTTTCGTTCAACAAATAAGTGGGAAATGTATTGGGTGATCCAATAGTTTTTTTCTCTCTTGAATCTCATATGTTTTACTGGGCAATTTTTGTTAAGATATGCTACTAGAACTTTTATAATGTAGTTCCATTGGAAATTTGGATCAGTACTTTTGTACAGCGGGGACCAGTCAGCATTATTAAGTACTTCCTGTAAATCCTCGGCTCTATATTTCCTGTAACTACGTCCGCTAAAGGAAGTATTGATCTTCGGCCGCTTAATTTTTGCCCTGCGTGTCAAAATGGCCAGATGGTCACTGATTAAAGTATCATCTACACGAACATCCTTTGCATGATCCGAGTTAGATAATATGTGGTCCAAACATGTCCCACTTGAGGGTCTAGTTGTGTTAGTAATCAGGTTGTGTAAGTAGTTGTCACGACAGAATTCTCTTAGTAGTTCACTGTCTTGAGAGTTACGGACCTTGGTGTTAACGTTGTCGTCTCCGAGCATCCAGATTTCGTGGGATTTAAATTTTGGAGAACTTAGAATATTTTGCATACCCTGCAGGAAATTCACCAAGTCTGTTTCAGGGGGCTTGTAGTAAAAGACTAAGAGGATTCTCTTATTATTCTCTTTTTGTACATTAAGTATGATAACATCATGATTCACAGTGGAGTAGGAGAAACTCTCTTCTTTTTGACAATGTTCAGCCCATCTGTTATTAACTACGCAACATACCCCACCCCCTTTACCTGTGGGTCGGTCCTGTCTGTAAATAGTATAACCAGGTTCTAGAAGTAAGTTGTCAGTGTGATGAGCTTTTAGCCATGATTCACCATAGCCCATAAAGTCTATGTCCTTATATAACAAGTTTACCTGGTCCCGGTGCTTGTGTAGACTTCTTACATTTAAATAACCTAGATTGAAACCTGTCTTAATTTGTTCCTCCATCATTAATGAAAAACAAAATTTCACTACTCACAGTCTTTGTCATGCCCAAACAATACGAAGTGTGACACATCATGATGAAAGAAGATGAGGGATGCAACGGAGGGGTGTGCAGGAAAGAAGCAGACTCCTCCGGTGATAACCACTCTGGTAGTGCAGGGAAGTGGGGGTCTGAATATCCGGAGTTGGGTGAGAAATTCATACTGTGGTTTAGTGTTTCCGGCACTCCGCAGATTCCGGATGGTATGAAATATAAGAAGTAATGTATAAGAAGTAAGATATAAGATATTACTTAAACGTATAAATTTACTGTTTGTGTCAGAGATGCTTATTCAGACAAAAAAAACATAGCCGCCTCCCACCCACCCCTCGCCTAACCCCCGCCTGTCCCCAGCCTAACCCCCGCTGTGTTGCGCAGTGAGTGAGTAGATCTGGCCCGCTATATAGCTAATAACCTTTCAACATCAATAAATTTAGTTTTATTTTCATAAATTGAATTGTCGATTAATGAGATGTAATGAGATGGTCAGTGCAGAAATATCATACAAAGTAGATAGACGAACGTTTAAGCAGATACTGATATGAGTTACCAACAGTGTCATTTAGTCTTAAGTCTGGATGTTCATTACACCTGCTCACTGATTGGTATCAGAATTGATACCCTTTCTCTATACTGTATAATAGTTAAGGGCTCTTCTTTTTTGCCCCTCCTACATTTTGAATTTGTTCCTATGTGTATTATATATATATAAAAGTGGAGAAATCAAATGTATGAACGAATGATGTAGAAGCCAATAACCACGCAAGGTATTGTGGAAGATCGCGGACATGTACTGACGAATGATACCTGAATAAAAAAAAATAAAAAAAAGTAGTGAGATAACACACACTAGTCGTTTGTAGGAGTAAATTGGAAGGAAAACATAAACGCCCGTTTACGTCAATTTAAAGTAAGAAATCACGAAATTGTAAACACCAAACCGACCAACAAAGATTGTGTTGACGGACAGAGTAAACAATCGTAAATGGCAACTTTCGCACTATGGATGTGTAATCCTCGCTATAACAAAAACTTGGATACAGGTTATATGATCTATAAAATTCGAATTCTTCCAGGGGCTTCTCCCCCTGGACTTCCCAGGAGGACCTTTGGTGTTGGGTTTATGGCAACATTCTCCCTGAAACAGAGTCCTGGATACAGTTTGTATAATCTATGAATTCTAAGTGCGCCCACGGCCCAGTACCCATCTGGAGGGGGTTGTCAGTCTTCAAAGGTGTGCCCCCCCCCCCCCCCCCCAACAAAATCCTGGAGGGTCTACCCTCTCGTACACAGACAGTCACCAGAGAAGTGCAAACATGATCAATGTACCAATTTAAGAAGCATCTGAAACTGCAGCTGTACTATAATTATCTGTAATAATGAGATTCACCTAACTGGTATTGGTAAGCACATTCTCATTCTCATTAGCTTTCACCCATGTAAATATTGTAAATCACAATGGCGTGACTAGTTCACATACAACGACTGAAGTGTAAACATTCGCCGGATTAACCGTAAGATTTGCTATGCAGAGTTCGTGATGCACAGCTCTTTTCCTTGCACAAATAAAAACAAAAAAAGAAGAAATTACTACTAAGAAGACCACTATTGGATTACACCTGCAGTGATTACAAACCCCCGTTCAAATCTCCCCTCCCCCAACTCTCTTTCAGGCGGATTTTATCCTCGGGACACCTCGAATGACACTATGAACGAGGATCATTCTCCCTCTGGACAATAGGGGTAATTAAACCCGATTGACGACCTTTCGCCAAATTTGTCGCCGTCGTCCGTACTGTCCTCCACAAAGGTACTTCAAAATAATCTAGGTTCGTATATAAAGACCCTTGTCCCTTCAACGTACACGGGGTGTCGATTGATAACATCTAAGTTCGTTCTCTAAAACAGTCTTAGTCGTCCATAAATCCCTCCATAAGTGTTGAATATAGTCGATCCACATCGTCCCTGGGTTTCTATCCTAGTTTTAAGACTATCCGTTGATTACAGCCTCACAATTTCCATGAATTTAAGAATGGGAAGTCTATACTGAGTGCTCTTCATTTTGATAAATAATCCATTCAATAACCCATGTGCACGTGTATCTATATGCCCGTTAATCGCGGGATTAACTTTTATGTATGTGTTCCACGGAAACGTTAGTTGAAATATTTAGATTTTCTCTCTGTGCTCCTGTAAATCTCAATCCCAGAGGATATAAAAGCCCCCCACCCCCAGGTTAAAGGGAAGCCAGTATGCAGTACATTATACAGTGAACGGCAACATCCACACATGTCTATCACAGGTTGACTCGTCATTCTGCGAATTATCGATCAACATTTTAACACTCACACTCACGCCATACGATAGTTTTTGTAACATTCCAATACTTTATTCTCATAACTCATAAAATAAACATGTGCTTTCAGCTTCCACTGTTGATCGCCCCATCTGGCGTCTTAGTGAGAAATCCTGTGCTTTTTATGTAGCTCGCATTGGAGAGTTCTCAAAGGGACCATTCTATAAAGACCGAAGACTGAACACACATCGTGTGTCCCATAAAGATACCCTCTTCTTACTCTGCCTTTTAGTTGGCGGATTATTCTGGGCGGCTATGTCAGTTGAGATGATTCCCCCAACTTTCAAACTATATGCATTACAAGGCTGAATATCATGAGGCAATTTGTTTCCATGATGGTATAAAAATCCTGAAATGAGCGAGAACGTTTTCTTCTTTAATGCGAGCTTCGCTCATTTTTTGAATGAGAACATTTTGAGAAGTAGCCAAAATGTATTGTCTATAGGACTTTATTTGGCCAGAAAACACTGCTAAGCACAAATCCCAATCAAAAGACCACATTCTGCTCCGAGCAAAGTTTGTCCTTGTTTAGGGATGGTCCGCTTACTGGGCTGTAAGGTTTCTGTGGTAATCACATGAGAGAGGCTCCATGCACTAGATACATCCACTGTTTAAATTATGAGTTATCACACTGGTTCCCTTCTATGCTCGTTGCATCTATCAGATGACACGAGAAGAAGATCAAGCAGTGACATCAAAGTGATGCAAGAATCTAAAAGATCTACACAGTTTAGGCTAATACCTCACCCTGCAATTCATTACAGCGGAACCAAACTGCAAACGATAAATTCCAATACAAGAATGATGTGTCCAAATTGTAACTTATGGGAGTGATTTTAATCATGGCTATAGGTTGAAGTTGAAGTGTTCCATGATTTCGCCCTAATTTTTCTTTTAAACTCTCCTATAGATTGGATGTTACAACTGTACCACTCTATGCAGTGGATTAGCTTGAAACTGTCACTGCTTATGTTCCATTTTGGTTGACGACTTGCTCCCGTTCAATGTGTATTTCTGTGCGTTTGTCCTGGAGGGGGCAACTAGCGGCTGGTGTCAAAAGCTAAAGAGATTACAAAACCAGGGCCTCAGGATCTTCCTCAGGGACTGGGCCAGGGTGCACAATCTCGAGGGACTCCATCCCTTCAGGGGCACCTCGTACCTTCTTCGCCGCAAACTTGATTTAGAATTAGTCATTACCTGACTTTCGAACAATCACTGTTTGATATCCTAAAACTCAATGCAATAATGACAAACGCCGAGCTGTCTTACCCTGTCAATCCTCCACTATCTTATTATTTCACTTTTGTCTTTCTTATTTTCTTCTAATCATCATCAATTATATCTATTATCATTACATAGCTTTGTATAAAGAATCTTGTTTACAAAAACGAAAAATATTGCCCAAAGTCACTCTGAAGAATGTGAGTTGCAAATTGTAACGACGCCAGTCATGGCGATTATTTGTTCAATAAAAATAAAAAATATGTCACAATAGTTGCTGTTTTGTCTGGTGCATTTTCTACATGAATATTGTGCCCATGTTCGTCCTTCAATGTTCTCTTCTACCTCTGGTGGTGTGTACATTGTTTGTACTCTTTCCAAGTTATCTCTTAGATATCATTAGGCTATGTATCCATGGATTATGTTCATTTTTATAAAGTGTTCAGCCTGTACATTGTTATTTTCATATAGCAGCGTTTATTACATAAAATATCACATTACATACAGTGCTTCATTTCCTTATTAATCCAGACAGTCATAACCAGTGTATTAGGATTTCGTATTCCTGGTGTAAATGGGTATTCCTGGTGTAAATGACAATATTCCTTCAATATTGGAATGGCAAAGTCATGGCTGCATTTTTTTGTATTTCCCCTTTTTTTCAGGGCCAGTAAGTCCTCTTTTTCCCTTTTTCGTGGTATACATGATAATGATTAAAATATTTCTATATGATCATATTACTGTGTTAATCGAAGCTCTCCTTCAAAGATTTCACATTCAATTGTCAGTTGTGTCTGATCTATGGGGGTACAATATGCATTATTCATGTATAGAAGAGAGAAGAAAAGAAAAACATAAAAAACAATACAAAGTGGATCAACAAACGGCACAAGAGACATACAGGACAAACAGGGGTAGGTGTTTCAGTAAGATATAAGATTTTGGGACATTAAACAATATCCCCATTCAACTTATAGTTTAAAAGTAGTGATCATCTCATCCATTCATTTCGGCGGTAGGTTGGGTAGACCAGTCCAGGAATACTTTGGTGTTGGATATGGAGTATTGTTGACTTTCATCCCCACTGTAGAAGCAGAGGTGGAGGATGTTGCATATGGACCAAGGGACCCTAGGCCATCTGGGCAAGGAACTGGGACTATAGGAGGTACTTCTTTTCCTTATTTTCCATGTGGGATAGGTGTTGTTCTCTCCAGATATTGTAGATCAGTTCAGGACACCATTTATATAGACATACTTTTCCCTGATGAAATAGCCTTTGACTGTAAATATAAAACTTACCAAGCATGATTATCAAATTACATACAACATTGTCCATACAATTCCCATCAAGGCCTAGCAGAATGTTTAACATCGAGGTATTCAGGTATATGCCACTGGTCTTATGAAGCCAAGTTTGTAGTGACTTCCAAAACATGTTACTTACATGGCACTCCCAAAAGAAATGTTCAATTGTGTCCTTTTCACCACATAAAACCCACAAGGGAGATTTGGAGACTTTCCTCCTAAAGAAGTATGACTCTGTCGGAGACTCTATTAACAATTTTACAATGTAGAGATTGAAGCTTGGTTTCTCTTGTAAATCCGTACACATTATGGAAAATGCTTGACCAAAGTTTGTCATCAACTAGTGATATACAGTATTCTCTACTCCAGTATATTTGACCTCTTGGTATTCCAACCCGATATGAGTTAACAATGTTATAAAGTTGCTTATTATTGCAACTTCGAATGTTGGTTGTCTTTGATATTGAGTTATTTATAAATATTGGCTGTTTCATAGTTTTTATTTTGGAGAAAGACGTTTTCTTTAACCAAGGTATTGACCTTCTTATTTGAAACAAATGCAAGAAATTACATTGAACTGCATATTTCGCTTGTATTTCTCGGCGTGACATCAATCTATTTTCTGTAATAATATCCAGTAAGCAATGAATTCCTAAATTTAGCCATTGTTTTTGTAAACCTGACAGGCCTTTCAATTCTATGAATTTGTTATCCCACAAGTGCTCATACTGGCAGTCTATTTCTTCACATGGTAGCCTTAAAAAGATTCTATACCAAATATCCAGTAAGTTCTTATAGAAAGCTGGTATTTTGCCCTGTTTGACATTAACCATGGCCGACTTACATTGAAATATGTCAATAATGCTTGTAGAGTTTGTGTGTCTCTTTGCCATAAAAACTTTCACCATTTCCAACCAAGTTGAGTTTTTTGTGTTTATCAATCTATTTATCCATTTAATTCTTGTTGTTTCATAAATTGACTCAAGATCTAGTGGGCCAAGGCCACCTTCCAGTAAGTTATTGATTAAGGTTGAGTAGACTCTCTTATTTGTATTACTTTGCCATATGTATCTGTAAACAATATTCTTGAATTCTACAAATACAGATGATGGAGTGTAAATGACTGATATTGTATACAACATGACTGGGATAACCAAACTCTTGATGACTGTGACTTTGCCTTTGATGGAGAGCTGTCTCTTTGACCAAGTGGTACATGTATATGTTTTTGCATTTTTGAAGAAGGTTCCCAAAATTTCTTTTAGTATACTCTTCTTGTCTTATATGATTGGAGAAATTGATCCCTAGAATCTGTAATTCCTTATTTTCATGTAAAAGGATTGGAGATATATCTTTTCATGTTTTTCCAATTTTCACAACATATGATTTCTCCCTGTTAAATCTTAGACCAGAATACCTTCTGAACCTCTCCAGCACATCCAACAACCTGTAAATAGAATCGACAGCCTGTACATTGTTATCAAGTACAAATTATCTTCCTTTTCTACATCTTTATTCTATGTTGTCATTTTTCTAAGGAGGTCATGCCTTTGTTGTCTGTCTACTCTTTCTTTGCACCCCATTAACAGTTTACATGGGTAGCCTTTCTGTATGAAAGCCTCTAGTTCTTCTTTGCATTGTCTTTGTAATCCTTAGGTTTTTTTTCGCATATCCTATTCTTTTCTTAGAAATTGAACAGAGAAGGTGTGTGTAACTGTTGGTTTTATGTAACCCTCTGTGTCTATTCTTCTTTCCTCACTGTCAGTATTTTATTCAACAAAATTATTTTTATTCTAATATTGAGAGTGCAACTCAGCAACTTCCCCAAATAGAGTATATGGTTGGTCTTTATTTAGTAGCTGTTTATGATGTTTCGGCTGTTTAGGTGTCTTTGTAAAGCAAAATTATTTTCCAAACAAACATAAAATTCTTTGTGAATTGAAGGGAAAATTATATTAAGCCAAAACGTGGCATATCAGTTAAATGCATTCTTTCTCAAGATAAACGAGGTTCCTCAAAATCCAAAACAATTCTTTCAGTTAGCGGTTTTAAGTGTAATCTATCGACGGAGTTGGCCTAGATTCTATTCAGAGCGATCCGTCAATTAGAAAGTTGTCATTTTAATCGAATTGCTTGAAACTTTACATTTTGAAGTTGTAGGCGACCGCTTATCTATTCACATTGTTATATGATGAATTAAGTCAGACCAGTTTGTACAAAGACGCCCTCAAGTCACTGGCAGATAGGCCATCTAAACTCTAATTAAATTTATTTCTAGAGAACTGTCAGACCCAATTTGTAATCGCTAACAATCGGAAGACTCCATTTTATTTACTTGGATTATTGTTAGAATCACTTTCGTCCAAATTTCACTGTAGCAAGGTAGGCTATCCTTTGAAAATCAGCCCTGATTATGTGTTAGGTATCAATTCAGAAACGAGTGGAAGATAGTCTGCAATTAGTAAGGTCACAGGGTCGCATCCAGGATTGAGACGGTTTTTTCCGCATGCTTGTCATCCTCACATCATACATATTCTATATCACTGTGATTCAATCCTTGAGATGTTGTTAAATAGTAAAACACAAGCAACCAGACAATCAACCAACACAAACATAGCTCCTGTACCGACAGAATACAATGAGTTCGATGATCGGTACTCTTTTTTTAATTACATAAAAAGCGAAGACTTGTCAGATCTGTGCAACGGTATGCCATTTGAGCCACTGAAGTGTTCACCGCCACCCATGTCAGTGATTTAATTAATGTATGGAACGTATATGATAAAACAACATATTGTACTGCTGTAAGCTTCGGATTAAAAATCTCACACTTTGTGTGGTATACTCGTCGAATCAAATCTAAAACGAAAAAGGCACCCTCTCCCAGCTCGCAATGACACAGATGCTGGATATCAAATACGAGAATGATATAATCATAAAGAGTACACAGAAAGTGGTATTACGGAGAAAACCTCATGAACGGCTCATTCTTATATCACTCTGGGCGAACATGTACTGCTGAGGGTGCAGTAGCTTGCGTTTTCTTACCAAGGCTGACGTTTTCTTACCGACGCTGACGTTTTCATACCTACCTAGCTGCGATTAGTGATATTTTAAAAACTACCGGTAAGAGTAAAGAGTGCTTAACGGCTAGGTATGGAGGTATTTTACAGTGGACATAACCCTGTAGCCTGGATGAACAAAATCGGAGCCATAATGGCCTTAATACAATTTATTTGCATTTTATAAGAACTCAATGTGAATAAGTAATACAATTATTACAATGAATAATTAATAAGTTGAATATTAGTAATTGACAGAATGGTTGTTTTAGTCAATTATGATATATAGTAAATATAACAAGTGATGTTATTGTTACTTATTATATGAAATATTATAATAATAATAATAATAATAATAATAATAATAATAATAATAATAATAATAATAATAATAAGTTAGCCCTATAAGTGTATGGGGTAGTGTAGAGAAGGAAAGGGTGGGTGAGAAGAAAAATGTATGTATGTACGGAGTGAGCTGGAAGCGAGTTGTGAGGGAGAGGCACATGCACTGGGAGCGCACGTGGAGATGAAGTGTGCGAACGAAGCGCGAAGGGTCGCGCCGGGGCGCTGTAGTGAGGGAGCGTGTCACCAGGTGGGGCGATGACTACTCCTGACCAAAGGCCATTAACGTAAAACAGTTTGAATAGCTTAAATATGTCAAATTAATCTAGCAACAGGGGCGTCAGAACCTTTTGAAAGTGGGGGAGGGGGAGAGCAACTGACTATTTTTAAAACCTTTTTCTTAGGCCCGGCGTCCACCTACTACGATAGAATCGTAGACCTCCCGATATGGCACCGATACAAAATGTCAAAATCGGTGCCATATCGGGAAGGTGCAAAATCGTAGACATATATCTAAACATTCCAATCCACCATGCGTTGTATGGGGTTTTTATCGGTGTCTAATCGCAGAGATGTGGTCAACTGCCCCGATGTCAGGTAACCTTCCGACGCGATTTTGATTTTTTTATCGGGAGGTGCATCGTAGATCATATCGGTGCCATATCGTAGTAGGTGGACGCCGGGCCTTACATGTTAAATACTGTCGGGGCAGATTTATATAGATAATTGCGGTAAAGCAAGTCACGGCTTACCGGGAATGACCTACAGTAGCTGCACAGGCAAGCACCAGAAAAAACTGATTAATACGTTTTACCTGTCACAGGCCAATGGTTTAAGCCATGTTTGGTGGAAGCCTGATCGTGTCGTAATTCTATTTAGTGGAACATACCCTTTATATGCTAAAAAGTCAGACCTCATCATAGATACATGTTAAAAAGGTAGACTTTGACCTATTTGAAAAGTCAAGGCTTAGCCATTGCTACATATACTAAAACGTCAGACTTTGGGTCTGAATTCACTTGTTTTTACCCTTGATTGAGTACAATTTGGACCTACTGACTCTGTTGTGTTCAGCAAAAAAAGTTAGGGCCGGACGACGACCATGTGGAGGAATTGTGGACAACGGCCGCCCAAATCACTGGTCGGGTCAGATCGGCTGGGACAATCTGCCTGGTGGATCAGCAAATCGGCCGGAATCGGCCATTGAAAACCCTGTCGCCCGCATCCGTGCAGTCGTCGCCTCTGGCCGTCTCTGAGCGTCGATTTGGTGGATCACGTGCTTTAGGTACTGCAACTTGTACATTCGCCCAGCCAATGTTTAGTTCGCACAAGGTTGTAGAATAGTGGGGCGTTTCACAGACATTACGACTAGAGTGCGAGCCGGTGACATCGCTCACGTTGCCAATAGTAGAAGCGTGTGTGATGAAAGCATACAAAACGAAGTTATGATAGTTGATAAGGCTGGACATTTTTTTATCAAGGGAAACCAGTATACCCGGAGAAAGAATATCAAAGTTACTTACTTAGGATCGAAAAAAAGTACTTCACTTGGCCAATGCCTTGAGAGGTAGTCCTTTCTAACCTTACTATGTACCTTTGATATTCTATCATCGGGAACCAGTTTCCACCTATTGCTTGCGCAGAGTAGACCTACAGCAATGTGACGGCTCCAGAAAGAAGTTAAGCAGTTTGGATTGCTTTATTTTCTTTTATTCACATATAATTCACCTCATAAACCTCATTCCATTCATAAAACCATTACAAACCTGGACAAGTTAACATCAGTTCAAGGTGTTATCCAGAGTCACACAGAGAATAAACATTATAGAAAGATAATTGTGGGTAAGAATATTGTGAATGAATTTGAAAAGTATTGACAATAGAGTATATCAAAGGTAGCAATGACAAATTTGTATTTAGGAAAACAAGCACAAATACAATCAGGCTATCCAGCAGAAATTTCAGAAAATATACCTGATTTAAATTTACAGAGCTTATACCCCATGATAAATACTGTTTTTGCAAAATATGTAATGGTAATAATAATGTAGAATAACAAGAAAGGTTTTTGGGTCAGTATACAGTTTGTTAATTTCCTTCTGGTACTTTGGCAATCTCATTTTTGAAACCAAGTTTGCTTGGTAGCTTCTGTATTTTTTCAGGCAGCGAGTTCCAGAATTTCTTTTCCCTATATTTAGAGGACTTCTTTAGAAACTCACATTTTGGTCGGAGTATTTTAAACTGGGGCTTTGATTGTGAACGGAGAGTAATGGCATGAAGATTGAGGTTATCATCATCATTATCGTTTTCAGCTATCCCAATGTCCCCAAATCTTTTAACGTATTCTTTACGTATGAACGTCAGGAGTAGTTCTGTCCTCCTACGTTGCAGGGTTTTGGTTTAGTGTGGTGATAAAGTTGATCTACTGAGAGTGCCATGTCAATATCTTTCGAACAAATTCTTAGTGCTTTGTTTTGCAGGTGTTACATCTTGGATAGGTTTTCCTTGATTGCAACATCAAGAAAGATGCCAGAGAAGTCAAAAATGGGCAATATTGCCGCTCATAGAATTTAAATGCGACTTCTTTGATCAGAAGATTTCTAAAGCTGGAAGATTTTGTAGTTTACTTGCCTAAGTACTTTCTGCAAATGCTGATCAAAGTTGAGGTATGTATCAATTTCTACTCATGAATCAGTATATGAGCTTACTGTTTCTAGTTTGGTTCAATTTGCATAGATTTATTTCAATATCATTTACACTCTTACCCTTTGTTGACGGCCGGAACCAGCATACTTCGGTTTTTGTAAACAAAGTTATCCACATATAGTATAAACTGCAATTCTTTACTCGAGTCATTTGTAAAGTAAATTATATACACAATAAAGGTCCTAAGACCGATCATTGTGGAACACCATATTCAATGTTGTCCCAATTTTCTACGAATTTAACCCGTTGCCTACAATCTTTTTGATATGATGACATGGTTCTTGTGTAATTATGATTTTTCAATTTTCTCCTTTAGTAGGTTATGATCTACAACCTCAAACGCTTTGCGTAAGTCAATAAATATGTTTCCTGTAATCTGCCTCCTGTCTCTTGCAGCATACAAATAATTAAGAAAGGCGTAGATAACAACTGTATTGCCTCTTGCCTTCTGTAAGCTATCTTGCTGCATACAGAGCATTGAATTTAAATCTAGATGATTCATTAGATCACAGATAATGTGCATGCATATGGGGTTCTGCGGTGAAATGGGGGTCTATAAATAATCCTTTGAGTATCACAAATTTCTTCTTGTGGGTAATGTATAAGTTTTGGGTTACCTGCTCATAAAGTTTTAGGCGTTAACCAATGGAACCTATACACCCTGGAAATGATGTCCGGGCGAGTGACATTTGGCTGTATTACTGGTTAGGGGCAGGCAGGCAGGCATACAAGTTGTAATATGATTTTTTGTTCTTGTTTAAGTGTGTCTTAGCATTAGGTTTTAGGTGTTCAGGTTAACGGAAACGTTCCTTCACACTGGGTTGTTTCATACAGGGGTATAACAAGTATTTTGCTTTAATTCTAGTACCATAAATATACATTACTTGTTATTTGGGTTAAAAGGAGTACAGAGTCAGGTAGTCACTATCACATATATTGAATAAAATCCCCAGGAAACATACTTTAAGGTGGTATATAGCAAAAATCTGTATAAACCGGGGAAATCCCTTTAAAATGAGCTTGTAATTATGTGAAATGTCACTCGAACGGACATTTTTCCGTTTGTATACCATCTTGCTCAATAGGGTTAAAGGAGTGATGTATGAAGGTGCACTAGACTGTTGAGCCTGTACATGCCATTGTGTTTCCAAATTCATAGCTGTGATGAATTTTTTTATTTCATTCTTTAGAAGGTGGTCATTAATAGTTTTTAAAATATGTCTGACCGTTGTTGATAGGGCTAGATTGATTTCTTGCGGTGTATATATGTTTTGTTACATATATATATATATATATATATATATATATATATATATATATATATATATATATATGTTATCATAAATAGATATTATTATATACCTGTGCCTGTATGAACTATGTATACTACCCCTACTACCCATGGCGTATCAATATCCTTATGCCACACTGTGACGTACGGGGTATGTGATCTAGGTAAAATTTCGCCATTTTTAGGTATATTATGATATTTGGTAAATATTTAACAAGTGAATTGGTTATACATCTATCATGAGTATATATTGTAGTACAGAATGTCTAGAACACGCACAGGTACAATGTCAACATTTATTCACAACCTTGCAACAGAGGTCAGCAGAGAAGGTGCGAGCAGTACTGATGTTTAAATGGGGTGCCTCCAGCACAAAACTCAATAGTTTAATAGTTAACCCTTTAAGGGCGAATGATGCCTTGAGGCATCATCCAGGCCAGGGCGAATGATGCCTTGAGGCATCATTGCTCAAAAATCTACAAAATCGTTTTTAACAAAAAATAATAGCGGGACATTAATGAAATTTTCACAGAATGTATGTATTATAGCATTATTAGTATTTCTATTCAAAAGAAATAAAATATTTCAGATTATATATTATATTGACACGATCAGGTAGAGTGATCTAACGGAAAGTACCTTAATTGAAGAGAGACGACTGGATTCCTTCTATAGTAGTTTTATTGCACGTCTGATACAGTGGGCTGATTAGAGTGAACTGACCTCTTGTGCATTGCCTGCCCGCACCTCGCGTGGGAGGGGGGGCTGTTACCAGGGGCAACAGCCCTCCCCCACGCTGACCAGTGGGCTGGGGGGAGGGGGGGTGGTGGAGGCCCGTATATGCCGGTCTGCATACCTCGGAACCTAACACCATCCCCGGGCACAACGAGAAACTCGCTCTGTCGAGTTATTGGATATAGATTTATATAAAAAAAGAAATTATGAATTGATTGTGGAGAATACATTGTGTTTTGGTAATTTAGATATTAATTAAACATTATTGAAAAATATTGTGGAAAATTGATGGTGAGGATGCTTACGTTGCACTATGCAATATTACAAAATATTACGCAACCATCCCCGGGAGAAGTCTACAACCACTCCGATGGTTGATAAGAGTTGATGAGTAGAAGGGAAAAAAAAAAAATTATGCATGAGAGAGTTCATGTTGATTATAGATTGTTCATGAGCATGCCTTGCATGCGCGGTATGGAGAATGTTCATGAAGTGTGGCTCTGTCCGCAGTTGAGGAACACCTGCAGGAGGACACTAACACAAAATGGAATGGGAAGGTATCAATATATTGCAGAAATTAGTCAAAAATATGAGGTGGGTGGCAGTCTGAACAATGTTATTGACCCGTGACCAATTGGAAGTTATATGATATTATTGATAAAGTATTGGAGTGGGGGGGGGGGGGGGTTGTGGTAGTGGTGCAGGTGAGGTGGAATGAATGTGAGTATAATTTGTATTGTGTGAGCGATGGGTTTTAGCAGTGTTCTGACCCGATGAAGCGACAGAGTGACGAAGCAACGAGCAGTGAGACAGTGGGCTAGGTGCTGGAAGGGAAAACAGACCCATATCCTTCACGCGCAAGAGCACAGGCTGTGCACCGATCGTCGACAGGCGATGAAACAATGGGCCGAGTGCCGAGTTCGACCGGTCACTCAAAGAGAGAGAAAGAGAAGGGGGAGAGTAGACGCGAGATGTTCTCGACACACCCGGCGCAGGTCGCATTGATTATTAAATCATGCCTGCGGACGATGAGACAATGGGCCAAGCGAGAGGGGGGAGGGGTGCAGCTCAAGATGTCCCCCGACACGCCTGGCACAGGTCAAAATGTGCACCATTCGTGCTCTGCATGCATAGGCATGACGAATCGCTTCATTCATGGGTGAAAAACGTCTGTGAGTGTGTGTTTTGTGGAGAGGAGTTGTGGTGTGATGGAGATGCGGTTTCGACCAAAGTCATAGGAAACTTTTACGCTGCCATGGATATATTGTAAGGCTACGTGACACCGCGGAAACTGTGTCCACAGACGTACTGGGACACGCCTCGTCGGGCAGAGTCAAGGCGATGGGGTGGGCATATGACCAACTATAGATTCGCCGCTAAACCCAGGAATGCCATCGAGTCGGCGCGCATAGATTCTATGATCATAGCACAGTTGGCGTCAGGGTGATTTACCGATTAAACAGGAGACAGAGAATTGGCTAGGTACCTGTCTAAATAAGCCTGTCTGCCTGGCAAGCATCCGTGGTGACGCGTTGTGACACACGTTCACGGAGGGGGGTCTGACGCTACAACCTACGAGTCCGAGGAGGATCTCGTAACCATGGACGCCGATGGCAGTGAATCCTGGTTCACTAGGGCAGCTGGCCACAGAATCGCCTGCACCTTCACTCATTACACAACTTGTGTGCACCTCATTACGAGGATTTGCCTAAATCCCGAGGCTGATCGGCAGTGATCCGTCACCTTACGCAATCCCGGCTGTTTGACGCCGTGTTGTGGCGCAAACACGTGATGGTAACCAAGCGACGACGATCCATCGCAATCTCTGTGTGTATCAATTGGGTGGCGGGTGGCGGGTTGTGTGCCACGTTGTGTAACATGTTGATTAGTGATGGCGTTGTGTGTGCCATGTTGTGTAAAATGTATGTGGGGGGGGGGGGTGAGGTGGTTAATTGGGAATTGGAATTTTCTAATTAATATTGACATTTGTTTTGTATGTGTATTTAATGTGTTTTAAATTGTTTGTATATTTGTTGTATGGTTTATAATGTTGGGTAGGGGTTTGGGGAATATAGGGCTAGCAGAACTGTGTGCAATTATAGATGAGACACAGTATAGTGGGTACATGTAAATGGTGACGCGGCCAGGGACGCGGCGGTGGCCGTGAATAGGGTCCTGTGAGCGTGGGTGGGTGGGGGGGATTGAGGTGGGTTTGTGTGTAAGTTTATGTAATAGGGACGCGGGCTATTGCCGCGGATAGCGTCCGTTTTAATGTATGCAATGGATGGCGTGGGTATCAAGCCACGCTGAGAGGTGGGGGGGGGGGGGGGTTAAGGTGGAGCGTGGGTTGGGTGAGAGGTTGCATAACAGGGATGTGGGCGTTGGCCATCAGCGTCCGTTTTACTGTATGAGTCAAACGGTATTGTAAGTGAGAATATTTGGAAATATAGGTGAGAAGTAAATGTTATGAGAAAAATATATGAGAAGATTATTTGGTCACAAGTACGGATAAGTGTTCAGACTAACCTTTTGTTCTCTTATGAATGAGAGAACTGGGATATAATTTTGAAATTTACTGTAGGAAGGCTGGCAGGAGCTTCATGCTCACGTTGGTGAGTGTTCTGAATTGTCTCTTTGCTGGGAGTTGGTGTTTGAAAGACAATATTGGAGAGTTGGCGTGGAGATGGAGGTGACCACGGCTGTGAAGGAGAGCGTTGGAGGGCAGGTGGAGAGAGGTTGGCATCATAGATATCGTTGTTTCAATGCTTCACGTCGTGTGAGCACCAACAGCATGTTAGATGGTGAAGGTGAAGCAGCGTCGGGTGTCGGCCGTTTTCGTGGCCGCAAAACGGTGAAGGTGTTGTTTGTAGACTTTGCACGTCACGTGCGGCAATGGCGTCATGGTAATAATGCGGCGATGGCATCGTAGAGGTGCTGTTTGACGTTTTCTCACAGCTTTGGTGGTGTGTTTATCTGTAAGAACCGGTGATGTTTGCGCATCGGGTGTGGTCGCAGGTTCAAACACGTTGAGCGGCGGTTATTTTCACGGGTGATGAACGGCGATCTAGCCGGTATATTGTGAGCATTTTAACTCACGTTGAATGTCTTTGGTTTAACAGCACTTACTGGTGTTAATGATGCGACGATATCTGCGGCTGTGGAGGTGGCTGATTGCGGTGTCAATTCGGCCGCGGGTGAAGGCATTGGTCGGAGTCGGTTAGTGGGTGTTTCTGCAGTGTTGACTCCGGCCGCCTGTGTGTTGTAGGTACGGTCGTCTACATCTTCATGAGTTGTAGATGTTGTAGAGCCATTTTTGCTGGCTGTGAAGATCGAGGCAACGAGGTCTTTAGGGTTCTCTAACCAGTGACACCATCCGGTAGAGTGATCTAACGGAAAGTACCTTAATTGAAGAGAGACGACTGGATTCCTTCTATAGTAGTTTTATTGCACGTCTGATACAGTGGGCTGATCAGAGTGAACTGACCTCGTGTGCATTGCCTGCCCGCACCTCGCGTGGGAGGGGGGGCTGTTACCAGGGGCAACAGCCCTCCCCCACGCTGACCAGCGGGCTGGGGGGAGGGGGGGTGGTGGAGGCCCGTATATGCCGGTCTGCATACCTCGGAACCTAACAATATAAAGGGATTAAACAATTGAATCGTGAGTTTAACGACTGTGTACCCGTCCCCTAGCAGTATAAAGTGCCACCAGCACCCGTCCTTCAGGCGGTAGCTTGGCCACAGGCACCCGTCCTAAAAGGGTTAATAGTTCAGTTCACTCCGTATCCTAATGTTAAGATGCAGATCCTGGCCACTGAAGAGCTGGAGGTTTTCGATCAGAAGGGTCACAGGGAGCTTTGTGTTGGTGGTTCGGGCCCCGTCTCGAGACGGACTGCCGTCCAAAGGACAACCAGACACTTATATAGCAAGCTTCCCGGATGTCCTCTGATGTCACTTCTGGGACCAGAGCGCCACCTAGTGGGCTCGTGGGGTGTCACCGAGGTAACACTCCGGAGCCCCTCCAAACCCTCCAGAGGCGTCGCCGGCGAACCAGCACCACCCCTCCGGAAGGCTCACCACACTATTTATCATTTGGTGTAAATAATTGAGTCCTATTTGCCATTGTGTATATATGCTTCATATATTGATGTATATAAGTGTCAATGCTACAGTCATATATTGTACCGGAGATCCGCCAGTCCTCCGGTGGGAACTACGAGAGGCCCTCCTGTCCTCCGGTCGGAGATGGTGGAGTGCCTCCGGTCCACCAGTTCTCCAGTCCTCTGGTCCTCCAGTCCTCTGGTCCTCCAGTCGTCCGGTCCTACAGTCCTGGGGTCGCCCATGACGTCAGCGGGAGTGACGTCAACAGCCGTGACGTCACTAACTGAGTATAAATATGACGAGCACGGACTAGTTGGGACATTCTGGATGCGAAAGCCTTATGGGGCTATTCCACCAAAAAGGCCCTCAGCAGGCGGGTTTTTGCCCTCCAGTTGGCATTTGCCGCCGGGGCCGGCCGCCTGGCTGCCCCTAAACCCCTAAGTTCTCCAAGCTGTTCCACCAAAGCCACCCCGAGGCGACCAACAAGCGTACACAAGGCGCCCGGTGGGCGCCCATAAAGCCGGCCGGACCCGGCGCGGCGATACACTCGCAGCGGGTTTGTTATTGCCGTCTGGTGGACAAGCCCGAGGTTCTCTATCTCTATCTCTGATAGGCGGCACGACAAGCAGTGATACACTACGGCGCTCTGAAGCCGGGAAAGCCATGTATCGAGCAGAGCAGCGTGTCGGGATTTGTGCGGGAACGGTCAGAAAACATCAAATAACCGCGGAATTACAGGTTAAATCGAACACAGAAGGTAAATAATGATAAGAATTGATAATATGAATGTGTATATTTGACTCTGGTGCTTATATTCTGCCCAAACTGCCGCAACTGTCCAAAATTTCGGTGTCCAGGTAATGGGATACCGTTCGCGGGCCTGCCAGCTCAATATTGACGGTGGGTTGTTGACTGGGCTGCTATGCGACTAGCGAGTAAGTGACCGATTTGAGCACGGATTTCGGTGAATTTCACGCGGAATTTCACCTGTGTGTTACAGAACTTGACCATGGTTGGTTGTATGTGGTCAGGTGACCTAGATCCTGCGTGTTGCTTGGCTGGAAGTCCAGACAAAAGCACTTGAGCCTGTGTGTTGACCAATCCTTACAGCTGTTGTTCCTGTCTTTGTTGACACTACCTGTTGCGCCACCACACAGTCTCTGAGTGGTGGTGGCCTCTGTTGAGTTTTTTTGGAACTAACTTGCACTGATTCTCCTGCCCTCTTTGGGGGGACGTTTGGAGTTGGTTCTGTGTATACATAGTCTATGGGGGAGCATTCAGTTATGCTTCTCCTACTTACTCATTAGTTTCGACAGTATATGTCTCTTCGGGCGTCTTTGCATTTCCCTTTTCTGGTCTGTACCGGGAGACGGACGGATTGTTTCCCGTGCATTTTCCCTGTTGGTGTGTGTACTGCTTTGTGGCGGACACACTGCGCAAATTTTTTGTTTTACGGCTCGAACGTCGGTCACTGATAGTCGTCTATGGATTTATGAAAACTTTGTAGTATTTGATTAGTTTAAACTTTCCCATTGAGGTGGGTTTCCTCCCGTCAACTCGTTGCGAGTTTGGTTCGGTCCTCTCAAAATTTTTTTTTGACATGGCCTTAATAGTTTTCATCCATATTTGCTATCCATTGTGTTGAGTCCCCTTGGTGACTGGCACTTGAGACGATGAATCCATTTGGATTCAATCTTGTCTCTCAGGGAACTTGCACGTTTGCTCTCCGGATGCTTGTATATGTAGTCTACTACATATATTTGTACATCCTCAACTCCTTCATGATCTTTCATGTTGAAGTGTTTGGGGACGTCGTTCGTTCCTTTGTTCTTACGAATAGATCGTAGGTGTTCGGCTAACCTCTCTTTGAGTTTCCGTTTGGTTTGTCCCACATATTGGGCCCCACACTTTTTGCATTCGATACAATAGATGAGATTCGAGCTGTTGCACATGGCTTCATCTTTGCACCTGTGTACGGTTGCTTTGGTTTTTGACTTGATCTTTTTGCTTTTTTTGATGTATGGGCAATGTTTGCAGTCTTTTTTGTTGCATTGGTTGTCCCATACTTTTTTCCCTTTCTTTGGTGTGGTATACGGTTCTTACCCGTACTAGATGATCTCTCAGATTCTTTGGCATTCTGTGGCCTTTGACGAGTTTCGAGTTGTACAGATTTTTGGTCGAACTGGATTTTCCGAGAATCTCCCAATTTTTCTGTACTATCGATGGTAGGGTTTTGTGACCCTGTCTGAAGGTACTTATCAAGAAGACCTTGTCTTCTTCCGTTTCCTTCTTTGTGCTTTTTCGTAGGGCTTCTGCTCTACTGATTTTGTCCACCCTGGCTTTACACCTTTGTAGGAGGTCGATAGGGTACCCTCATGCCCGAAAGTCCTGTATCTTTTGATTGGCATTAAGCTCATAGGCCATTGCGTTTGAACATATCCTTTTTACTCGTAATAGTTGCGAGTACGGGATGCTGTTCTTCTGTGAAGGCGGATGTGCCGAGTCGTACCTGAGGTACGTATTCTCATCAATGGGCTTTATGTACAGGCCAGTGTAAAGGTCTCCAATGGAGTTTACTTTGACCGTGGTGTCCAGAAAGTTCACTTGGTGCTTCGAGGCTTCCTTTGCGAACTTGATACTGTGATGTGAGCGGTTCAGATAGTCTATCCATTTTGATAGTTCATCTTCCCCGTTCTCCCATATGAAGAAGATATCGTCAATATATCTCCACCATACTTTTGGTTTTAGGTGATACCCATCCAGTAGGTCCATTTCTAGGACGGGGCAAGCCTGGTACCCATTGCCGTCCCACTGATCTGTAAGTAGTCTGTGCCGTTGAACTGGATATTGTTGTTCTCCAGTACCATGCGCAGCAGGTCTACAAGACTGGCTGTGCTTGGTAGTGTGTCCTCTTTTTGTTGACTCGAGAGTTTCCTCCTGACTATCTCAATACCTTCATTGTTTGGTATGTTTGTATATATAGGGCACTCACATCGAGTGTCCCTAGTATACTTCCGCTCTCGACCTTCCCTTCTGTCTTTTCGACAGGGATTTCAGGGAATCTCGTTCGGCTTGGGTGACATTTTGCTTGGTGCGGGTTTTGTGGGTGTTAGCTATGGAAAGACTCGTTGATGGCTATGAAGCCCTCAAGGTTGTGTGAACCTTGGGGGGCTGAGTACGATTTCGACTCTTTAAGTTCTTTTGTACTAGCTTTGTGATTGGTCGCACTCACCTGTGGTTGTTGGCTACTTACCGAATACGTTGTGGACCCCGTCAAGGTTTCATCCTGTTGGCCGGTTGGCTTCGGGATGACCAGGGGTGGCCTCTTCTGAAAGAATTGCTTAAGTCTAAGTTTGCGATGGAACCTGTCTAGATCTATTTTCAATTCACCTTCATCTACCTTTTTCGTTGTGGGGCAGAATTTGAGACCCTTGTCCAGTAGAGAAAGATTGGACTGAGAGTTCTGTCTGATAGATTGACTACAATGCCCGTCTTAGTGTATTTAATCTTAACTTGATTGTTAGATTTGGCGGAATTTTTGTCAGTGAGAATCGAGTGATTTTCGGATTGAAACAATATTCAATATTGACGGTGTATATCGTAGTATATGCGGGCGAGCGGTCAACGTGCGCCTGGGGAACAGCTCTCAGTTTTCCTCTAGCAGGGCTTGCAGGGGACGTTGCGCTCATAATGCCCGGCCGCCTGGCTGGCTTTCTCTGTGGTTATCACTATATTTTGGTGGAACAGCTCCAAAATGGGATATTGCACTGAGTATTGGCCCAGGCCGTGAGTGGCCTGTGAGCTCTCATGAGCTGTTCCACCAAGCAGATTATCGCCGCCGGCGGGAGGTTTGGGCCGGCTATTGCCGCCGATCGCCAATAGGCGACCACAAGGCGCCCGGCCTGGTCTTGTGCCTCCTTGGTGGAATAGCCCCACTAGAGGCAGGATCTGCACTGAGACTTACCAGGAGTGTAGCCCCAGCCTACCAGCTTGCGTTAGACTAATTGTGATCCGTAGGCTACGTGAATAAATATCACTGTACACTGTATATGGTCGTCCTCGTCGTCATTCTGCATTTACCGTTACAATATAATGTATGTATGTCATATATATACGCCAGCACATTATATACACAGCATAAACATTTCAGTTTACATGTATTTAATTTTCGTAAATAAGGTCGTCCTATTTGGCGTCTTATGTATAGCTGATTCTGTGATACAAATGTTTTCATGCCACTGTTCAATTATTCCGATCTCTGTACTTTTGTTTTTGTTTCATTTGCCATTAGTCATTGGTATATGTAAAATACAATGTTATGTAATCAATTTTTATTATGAAAGCTATCTAAAACCCTGTTGAGTATCTTTTAATTGATTACATATAATAAACCCAGCATTCCTTTGTTTTTAACCGATTTTAATATTTTTTACTTTCAAAATACCATTGTGGTGTATTGGTCTGGATATATGCTTTGGTAAGGCTCTATCAGTGAGACTGTGGTTATAGACTCGGGGAACAGGGAGGGGGGACGACGCAGAACGAGAGGGGAGGGAAGGGGAACGGGGGGAACGCGGAAGAGGGGGGCTGGAATTGAATTATTCTTATACCAGTATGATGTTTCTCATACTGAAACCCATGTTTTTTTCCTCAAACTTATACAGGAAGTAGCTATTGTGGAGTACTATAGTATCTTTGTTTTCGAAAGAATTGAGGAAAACACATTTGTCAGTACATTTAACATAGCGGGAAATGATTCCGACACACTCCGATAAACTTTTACCACTACAATACATAAACGTAATATAATCCGTTTACCATCAAGCAGAACCTAACTATGAAATACATAACACTGGGTTTTTAAAAAGTCATATCAATCCAACTAAAAAATACCCACGTGAAGGCCTCAGCTACCATACAGAGCAGGCGTCCGATGTAAAGTAAAACAAATCAACCATCGAAGTCAAATTGAATAACATACACTTATGGAACATGACATTCGACTACTATTGACGGAATTTACGCCAGGATCTTTCCCACTCATAATGTAGTATTTTTGACTGTAAGTGCATCGTTTTTAAACTGTCTGCGAATCTGCCTAAAACCAACATTTACACAGCTGTAAGAACGTTAAACAATGTTGCTAGAATCCATTACCTTAACGATAGAATGTATAGCCACCTTCAATTTCATGTATAAAAAAATCTAGAAACGCTGATTATTGTCAACCTCGAACAGCAAACACAAGGGCCCAAACTGTGCCTTTACTAAAAAATCTTTCGACCAAACTGTCAATCGTATTGTAACTCAGTCTCTTTTCATGGAACATTAAAGTGGAACGCCCTAGATACAACTATTAGAGAAATTGTCGATTATAACGGCTTCAAATCCTTTACGAAAGCCAGAATGTTGGCCAGTATACCAAACTGATTTCGAGTTCTGAGTGTCATGCTTCTGCAAGCATATGTGTAATACCATTGTCATGTGTATAAATCATTCATTCTCTTCTAGAAAAATAATCTAATTGAAGGGATCGAGTAATGTTATGCGAGTATGCCCCATTCTGTAAGCATTAAGGGAGTGGGGTAGGTTATGAACACCAGATCAACGTAGGTCTCTTTTCATGGAACATTAAAGTGGAACGCCCTAGATACAACTATTAGAGAAATTGTCGATTATAACGGCTTCAAATCCTTTACGAAAGCCAGAATGTTGGCCAGTATACCAAACTGATTTCGAGTTCTGAGTGTCATGCTTCTGCAAGCATATGTGTAATACCATTGTCATGTGTATAAATCATTCATTCTCTTCTAGAAAAATAATCTAATTGAAGGGATCGAGTAATGTTATGCGAGTATGCCCCATTCTGTAAGCATTAAGGGAGTGGGGTAGGTTATGAACACCAGATCAACGTAGGTCATCCACCCTGATTTCGCTGTTGCTGTTTTCTACTTGTAATTTGACTACATTGTTGCACACGACTGGCAAAGAAATGGTGATATATGTTTTATCACCTGTACACATACCAAACAACGAAGAACTAATGTAACAGAATGCAACAATGGAATAAATGCCCCCATCTCTTAAACAGTGTCTGTAGGAATGTAGGAAATGTCTGGGTGAGTGATCGTCTGAGCAACATTGAGCCCACTCAGTACTTGAATGGGTGACCGCCTGGGAATATTGGGTGTCTTTTTTCTCCCTAAATGTTTGAATTTAAAACTCTTCAGATATAGAATGAGCATTTCCTGATCAGTATTTCTTTAAAATGTGGTGAATATTGATCAAATATTAACGGAGATATCAACGGAAATGTAAACGCCCATCGACTTAGCAATGCTTCCCATATAGGCGCTTTTGTTAAAGACGCTATCGAATAAAATCTGTGGGGCCTATCAGGCTTCCTCCCTGTCTGGAAAACAGCCTGGGGCTGGGGAACTCTGCAAAACCAACAACAAAGCAGACTGAGGGTCACGTTACTCCTTGGCCAATCAGATTCGCCAAAAAGGGTTTGCAGATGAGGCCGAGGCAACATCTTCCGGCCGGTTTCCCTGTTCTCTCTAGTCGGGTAACATGGTGGGACTAGGACCACTCCAGCAAAGCCTTGTGTAACATCACTAAATAGGGATACTAAACTTGTGGCAGATTACTTTCAGAAAAATACAATTAAGGCTTGGTGTCCACCTACTTAGAAACCGGTGTGAATGTCGCAGAACAAGCCTTGCTATGGCAGACTCTTGCTCTGCACTACTTCCAAAGGTTTGTGCGATCTCGGAAATGGTTTTGCAGCCAATAGGTTTAGGTAGACTGTTAATAGAAATCAATTGATTTACATTAAAGGATTATGATAATTATGAAGAACTCGGTATTTATCGTTATCCTATTGCAAACATTTATTGGGACATGTATCTTAATGATAATTATTAAAAACTCACCGCGTTATAGGTTGTTGCTACAGATGGCAGTGGCTACATTTTATAAGATGGAAAGGAATGCATGCTTCACATGAACAAAGTGCAATTGTTAGCAACTGTGGCTACGTGATGTCAGTTCTTAAAATTGGGCAACAGAATTCCAAGCACTAGTTCCTAAATCAGTTCCAAACTGTTTTCCAGTGGGTCTCCGATTTCTGATTAAGGATAAGATCGTCTATTTCCTCAGGAATCTTAAACCAAGAGTTGACCACCGGGAACGACAGACCAGTATTGCCAGTAATTTTCCTCGTTGAGTTTTAGGCTTTCAAGACATTCGGCTTTCAGTGATGATATTTTTCAATTAATAAAAAATAAAACAAAACAGTGACGCTTTTTCTGTTGACTGCACGACATTCCATCTTGATGAGAAAATTTATACCTGCATAACATCTTATTGGACTAAACACATAAATATATATCTTGTACCTCCCACAAAGCAGAGCGACAGTCTTTGTTAAGAGGAAATCATTTCAGCCCATTACTGAAATTCCCTTTGCTCTGTCTCCAAGAAACGCCATTTCTCAAAATTCAATCACAATTTCAAGAATAGAAATAAATATTAATTAATCTCTCCTGGTACTGCCTCTATCGAGCCAATCGAGCCAGGTCTGTCTCTCTGTAATGCTTAACCTATGCTACTGTCCCAGCTCAAGATGCCGTCCATGTGAATTTATGTCTTGTCGGTCAAATATGAACGAGGCGTCGTCCTTGTTCACCCCTTCAGCATTAGCAGGAAAGGGACGCACTACTTTGCGTCTCGCAATCAGGGTTACTATGAGAGGGGTGAACAATATAACTGCCATTCTACAGTTCCGTCGAGGATGCAGTGAACATATCCTTAGGGATATTTTTCTGTATTTCCACACGGTTGAGATATAGCTCATAATGTCACTGCGTCCAACCTGCAGGGGGATTCTGCTGATGATCATTATACATGTTGTAAGTCCCTCACTCTCTTAGCAGGCGTTGGTGACTTACGCATTTTGATGTGAAGTTTATTAAGACAAGTAGAGTACATGTCCTATGTGCATCAATTGGTTATAAGCTTGTTACCAGGTAGATTAGCTACAAAAACAATATGATTCAATCATCATCCTTCCTGGCCCTTTCCCGTCTTATCATTTAGTCTGACGATCTTGTGTGAACTGTTTCTAGTTGTATTCCGCTTGTCCTACCATATCCTACTCTTTCAATGTTCTTATATAAAAAAAAACCCAGACCAACAAAGGGGACCTCTCGAATGATGTAACTCGTATAAGCTAACTATAATGGAAAATAGATTGTACCTTTAACCTACCATAAATGATGTTTCAAAGATAGTTGTCGCAAGAACTACAAAAATATGACACAAAGATGACACAAATGAGAGGCAATACTAGAGAAAAACTGAATCCAGTTACGGGAATTCCTTAGTTTCAAGGTGATTGTTGCGTGGTGTTGTCACAAGACCGTTAGGCCAATTAATATCAATTCCGGAACTGTCACCAAAAATTCCGGAATTCACTCACCCGTAATCGATTTTGCTATTATTACATACCTTGTGATATTAAAGATTTCTCACCTATAAACATGCAGATTCGGAGGTCGCCTCATGCAAACTTTGTCCCCGTATGATTACACTTCACACCATGGACTACCATAATAGGATCTCTGATTGGCCATCCTCGAAAACGAAACAAGCACCCTTGATAACGAAACAAGCACCTTCGATAAGAAACATCGTCATCATATCCCTGGCAGCTCAAAGGCTTATCCCCACCAACGCCGATGGTCTACGCTTGACCGCCCGATAGCCTACGATAAGAAAAGGCCAAATAGCAGCCTGTTCTCAGGCTTAATTTCCAGAGGTATTTGCAACATATTATGATATTTTGTTCAAACACTAAAACAATCAAATAATCAAATTGAAAAATATTTTGTCCGCATGGTGCCGTTGTGCACAGCAGTTCAGTCGAATAAAGGAAGAAAATGACTAGTAAAACCTGTCAACCATCAACTGTTGTGACAATGGAGCTGATACTGCGAAAGCCAAGTTGTTTAGCCATCACCTCACTTAGGATGTTATGACATTGCTATTGGATTATACTGTAAGAAACTACAAAGCCTGCTATGTTTTCCCCGCATGGTATCTATATGGATATGTTTTCTGTTGGATCTGTATGAGCCAATCTTACTAAGCATTGTATGTATGTGTTTGTCACTTTCAAATTCAGCAACCCCCTTCACCGCAGTGCAACGACAACATTTACAAAATGATTCCGCACAAGGTTTGAACCTTCGTAAAGTGAATGGGGACATATATATATATGCAAAGAAAGTCCACACTCTGAGATTTGTTCCAATATAAACTTTGTTCTGATTAAAAGGGTACATAATAAAAAAATAAATGAATCAAAACGCACATCAAACTGTACACCGTGCTTGAAGGGTGGGGAGACACTGAGAGATATGGCGTGTTAGGAAATCATATCGCACAAATGATATTTCCCAGTTTGGAAGTGTAGAAAAATAGAAGTATTAATCAGAACATTGGCCTTACCCAATTTATATTTTGGCTTGCTTCAACATGGCGCCTAGTTTAGAGACGGGCTATCACAGAGTTGTCAGCGTAACATGACATTTTCAAATCATCTCGTATGGGCTTTTAACATTAAATAAACAAAACAGGAACTATATACTAGCAAACCAAAAACTTCGTGGTTTGTAAGGCCTGGCGTCAACCTACTACGATAGTAATTTAGACCTTCCGATATGGCACCGATACAAAAAGTAAATAACGGCGACATATCGTGATGGTGCAATATCGTAGACAAATGTCTAGATATGTCACTTCACACATCGTAATGGGTTAACTTGTGAAAAAAGGTGACCATGGTCCCGATATGACTTATAATATTACCAGGGCTAAAGTGTATATCTTGAAGTGTTATCTTCACTTTTAGATATACGATACACTTTAATTCAAGAAAAATCGCATTGATATTGGTTCCCAGGCCAACAACAAAGATCTGTTCCAAGTCAAACTAAGAAAATATTGATTTTAGACACTTACACCCAATCAAGAATCACAATATTTGTAGGGCATACGGGCACATGTATCTCCTATTTAATCCCAATATTTCATAATATTCTGATTAGTTGTTCACACATGAGACTGATTTTCCGCGCAGAATACTCTACGATGCTCCCGATTAGGCGCGGTCATTTAAACATATTCAAATGTCATAGACACCTTACGATATACATGTTTCATCGGCACGAAATTGTAGACCCCCATTTTTCATCGGTGACTAATCGCAGAGACATGTTCAACTGCCCCAATATCAGGTGACCTTCCAACGCGATTTTAATTTTGTATCAGTTAGTTCATCGGAACCATAACGTAGTAGCTGGACGCCAGGCTTTACAGTATAAATATAATTGTCAGATTTAAACCAGGGGAAGATTAGAAATGAAATGAATGAAAAGTATCATCGGACAGTCGTACTTAATACGATTTTAGAATTACATTCTTTGAAAATTTATGTTCATTGATAGATAATTCTTTGTTAAAAATGATCTTGTATATCTTGAAATGATGCCTTGAGGCAGCTGCCTGCAGGCACCAGCCCAGGCAAAATGCCTGGGCTGGTTGATTAGCCCTGAACCGGTTGATGCCTCAAGGCATCATTCCTCCTTAAAGGGTTAAGGCCTAATCTTGTAGACTAGTTAAAGAGAACTTGGAATATATTCTATTATAAATGAAGAAGACAGATAACCATACACAGATATGTATTCATAATATATATTATATCAAAGTATGTAGTTACATAATAATTCTCATCAATATACAAAATCACATTCACTTATGTAGTGTTCATATGATATAAGTCCTCTTTGTTATAGCAGTACTCACAGTCTATCACTATCAGTTATTGTCAAATGTCTCTTTTACTTGAAGATATAGATGATCCAAAGCAGTGGCATAGGGTGGTAGCAGTCATCTATCTCTGTTCCTCCAGTACTGGGGTGATAGCAGCTTGTAGAGAAGCCCAATCCTCAGTAAAGGCTCTGAGTGAACATCTGATTCCTTATATACCCTATAGGGGGGTAAGTCCAAACGAAGACAGGGGAAGCAAGGACCTGTTAGGAGGCACCCTGTGATATTCTTAACACATACATCACAATATCATAAATAGCGCACATTTGGAGACTGTTTTGCCTTTAAAACCATGTGATAATTATCTCTATAAGCGTGATTCCATTTGCCGACGCAAAGCGGAGTAGTTTTTTTAGTTCCCCTTAAAGTTTGTTTTTTCAATTGGCCTTCACTAATCCATAGTCAGAGACCAGCAACGGACCCTGAGGACTGCTGACCAAAATCAGTCAATAGAAACAGACTGCTACACCCGAATCACCTCAAAGCAGTCTCTGAATTATCTCAGGTCTGAAAATTGAAACTCGAAATGGTCGCTATGAAGGATTGTCACGACTACAAAACACCTACATGGAGCCTTATCGAAGCTGGGCATGGACACCTAGCTAAAAATCCCTATTTGCTCCTCCTTACACTTACTCTTTTTCCTGTCTGGGCTTTGATTTACCGGATGTTTTTGTGGTTATTCCACCCTTCTTTCAGACGGCCTTCAGCTATCAACGTGAAAATCATTGTTTATCCTACCTCTAATATAAAGTTCCATAGGCTTAACATTGAGACTACGTATGGTCCGGAATGTCGCATAGAGAGTAAAATTCGCTCCTAGGAGCATACAAGATATTAGACACGTGACCAAAGAATTGACCAATCAGTGACCAGAAATTTAGCTACTATGAAAAAGGTTCCAGCTGCACTCAACGCACCCATTCATATGTTTAATAGCATGATTCAGAATATTAGAAGTGATTTATGCATTTTGTCCCATCTGAAATGCGATTTTGATGTTAAAAATATTTACACACTATAGAAAATTGAAGTATAATCTGCTCCCAATGCCATACTTAATGACCTCTCCCAACTCTGTTTAGCTGAGGTGTATGGCACGCTAATAGGCCTATCTAGTGATAGAACAACCGCCGAAGAACCGGAAATGATTTAACACATATTTCTTTTTAGGTAGGCTTTGAAATTTATATCCCAGTTACGTGGATATATGGACTAAAACATTAGGATGATAAGCCACCGCGTTCCGCTGATATCGGTGCCGGCTTTTCGACTTGTTGACAGAGCACTGTCAAACCTGAATATATGGCGTAATAACAAACTGACAGGCTGAGATGCCACTGGGCTGGCTCAAATCCATTCAACGTTTTTTATCAATTTAATATCAATCAGAAGAGTCCACGTTTCAGATGATTTACCATTGGTATCATACACAGTTCTAACATGAATGGAGATATTATTTTAAGATCTTCTCAAAAGAATTCGCAAATTTGAATGCCTTACCAACCGATACCATGAAATAAAACATTTTTGTAGAGTAGAATTTAAGGACCGTTAATTATATCAGAGACCCCGTCATCTATACATTTTCAAGGAAGGTTATTCACTTATTGGTGGAATATAGTAGCTCCATTACAATATTCTATTTTGACCCTGGCCCTTTGTGCTCACTGGCTAGGTACAGGTTTTTTTTAAATCGTTGTTATTCTAACGGCTAGTCCATCATATTGAACTTCGATATACAGCAGACAAGGGGGAGTCCGAGGGATAACTGTTTTGAAGAGTAAGTATGATGAAATTGCTACAATGCCTTCAATAGTTGGTCTTCCCCTGAGCACAGGACCACTGTTCAGAACCAGATGATTTAGCATTTACAAAAATGGCTAGGAGATTTGGATTCGGAGTAAGCAAGTAAGTAAAAACTGCAGCTGGAATTGAATTCCACGACAGAAATACGGCCAGCTTCGACTCAAGATGTATAGCGACATGTGACTAAAATCATGAAACCACTCCACATTTATTTCCAATGGCGAGAAAACAACGAGAAACCATGTCATGCCCTGCCCGCCCACAACGGAAGCTGACGTCAGCGTTCGCGTCATCCCTCTGCCATAAAACTTATGGCGCTACTCTCCCTGCCTTGTCACGTGACGCCCAGGCCGGATTAAGCGCGCATGCGCTGAAATATTGGCATGGCCGACGCAGAGCGGGTAGCGGATCCTGGGGTTAGGAGACAGGAGCCAATCGTACGTCATCTTATCATCAAACGCTGCCCTTGAGCGTGCCCACGTGACCGCCGGATGTCGTCTGCTGCACGTGATTGAGGGGGGCGCCCCCTCGTGGTGACCGCTGGATACATCGGATGGGAGCCATGTTAATTAGTGACTTCCCCTTGACTTTACTGGTAGTTATGCGAAAGGTCTCTCCTACTAGTGAGTATTCTGAACTGGCACATACATTTTTCATAAGAGGTATAGTCCCACAGAGAATCATATTTGTATATGTACCCACACAAATGTATGTGTCGTACATTTACGCATGCTTCGGCTTTACTAATTTCGTTTTGAACTAATCAAAAAAAATATACAACCAATATGAATATCGTACTAACAAGTCTGAAAAATAAATACAATAACGTCCAGATGTAGGCATGAACTATAAAACAATCTATACCTCCGAGGAAAGAGTTCCAGCACTTGCTGCTTTTGAGAAAAGCGACGGTCCGTATCTTTTTAGTGGACGAAGATGAATATCATTAATAATAGGAAAGTATAAGCAGGGTGGTGTCGCTATAATTGATAAAATGCTAAACAGGTTTTATGCACTTCCGGCTATCAGCATCAGTGAATTAAAACTTCTAAGATCAATATTTCCTTCCTTCGGCCACAACACGGAAACATCCTCATTATAAAATACATGTACTCATTCCGGATCCGTGATTAGGAATTTGATGTTTTAATCTGACGTTGTTCTGCAAAACATTCCCCAGCGTGAGAGTTACAACGAACTAATTTACCTGGAAGCTAGTTTAAAAGTTGAAGGTTTTGACATGTATTGCACAAGAACGTGTAAATGTGTGGGGCGAACCAGCAAAATTACACGAGGTCCAAGAAAAATATTGTCTGGCAATCTTTACCTTGGTTTTATGCTCGCTTCCGTGTAGAAATCGAAGATATGAAACTACCCTTTATGGTTATCCCCCAATAACGATACAATTATTGAGTTAGATCACTTCCACATGAGACTCAGTACGCAACCAACAGGAGAAGTTGTCATTCAACAGATGGCAAAAGTGTGAGATGAAAAGGTTGAGAAACAATTATTGATTGTGTTTCGTCTGATGCAGTCAGGTATGAACTGTTTGTGAATCTATATTCTTGCCAAAATTAGGACTTATGATAAACATTTTCTGTCAAGGTTTATTCAGTATAGTTGTATTCAGAGGAGCTCAATGCTATGTTTGATTGTCAACGGTTGGCACTCACAGGTGCGTTACTCTGATATCAAAAGAAAAAGAAATATGGCTTGTTTGAGGTTGACAGATGACAGATGGAACTTGTTTCAAACGTTGGGACAAGAAGTCCACCTTGAATTATTCAATAATTTGCTGACATCGTTTAATCTGCATCATCCCTACGGTCAGACAACACGATTTTGGTCCTGTCTGTATAACATCTATATATTCATACATATATAATGGATCTATATTTGAACAGATCAGCTAATAACCAGTCTGTCTTACATTATTGTCACTGACTTATCGTTGAGAATAGCGAAGCCTGGAGAGAGAATTGGTCAGATCTTCCATTTCACGGTGGAAGTTTCCACTATACTCTGTGGGCCTCATGGGTGACCGTGCTCATAGAACCTTGATATGGAAGCGTATCTTTTTCAAAAGGCAAATATGTTGGTCAACTTTAACAAATCACTATAAGACACATTTATCATATTTTGGTATTTAAAAAAAAGGACAGGAAGAAGTTTAATCACATACAGTATGAATAGCATTTATGTAAAATTAAATAATTAAAAATGAAAAATATAAAGTCAGACGAGATTGAAGTCTGACGTCATAGTCTATAGAAACAGTGACTGTTTTCCTAATACCTTAGAATTACGAAATCTTACCTCTGATTGATGTCAATTGGTCGGCCCGCCAGTGCGTAGCATGTTTGACGTTTGGCAAGACTGATGCCTTGTTGTGCTATAACATGGATTCTGATTGGCCGTGACTACTGCTACATCAATATGACAGTCGTAGTTCGCCGATTCTCGATAGCCGGCGCCCACGTATGTTGTCGTTAATGGTTTCATATATTACTGGAATATATATGTTGTATCGAAACAGCTCGATTGCCTATGAAGCTCATTCAACCCTTTTACGGGCGGGGGTCTGTGACAGACCCATCTTGATGGGGATAGGTACCAGGAGCTGGTATAATGCTAGGAGGCGAGCTTATTATCATCCAAACCCTAATTCGATTTTCTGATCAGGTGATATGACACTTCAAACTTAATCTCTTCATTTTGGTTTGCTTAATAATGTTGAATATTATGATCTTTTTGATTTTTTTTATTCAAGAAAATTTTTACGACTTTTCACGTTCATTGGTCACCCAACGATCTTCCACGGTTCATGTTTATTGATCCATTATTTTGTGATAAATCAGTAATATTATAAATATTGTAAACGATGCCTCAAGGCATCATTCGCCCTACACTGGGGAACGCCTCAAGGCATCAGTCGTCCTGAATGGGTTAACAAAGCCCACACTTCACAGCTCATAATATTTGAGTTGTTTGAGTTCCTTTGGCAATTGCCTTGTTTAGAATATGAAATGTTGGCTGGTTCCCCTGTCCCTATTTAGATACCAGGGAATCAGTGCTAGGTCGAGGAAGAGATTAGCAAGCGCTCGCGTCACGGAAGATCAGGGAGGAGAGTGAGTGATATCATGCCCCGTACACCACCTAGGTGGCGTTCTGGTATAAAACGACATGGGTATGAGCGGGTAGTATGGGTAGGCTATCCAACCAAATGTTGTAATAATATCTATTTGTCCCTGGGTGAAAGTCCTTGTTTCCCTTCCCACCCGATGATTAAAGACATGTCTAAGATACGTCTGCGTTCCAGTGGTTAGGTGTAGAATTAGGAACAACTGGTATATATCCATCTTGGTTGAATGAACTTAGAATTCTAAATTAGCTTGGTGTTCAGACAACCAGTCAGTTCTACACCTACCTATGTATGGTCGAAATATTTCAAGCACCAATGGTCAATAGGGTATTTTGGTCTGACGTGATTAGTAATGGTCAGCCGATGATACTACACTGGTGCTCTGTACCTTACCACATAGTTGAGCACTACGCAGACATTCGATTTTAAATTCCTTCTTAATTCTATTCGAAAATCCATCGGAATATTTCCAAATTCAAGATATGTGTCTATACGTCTGAATCAGAGTTATCTACAATAGCAACGTTTATATTCGAAAAATTCAGACAGAAGTCGGTCAGAAATAGTTTAGGTTAGACCTATGTTTACAATTGACACTAATCCCGGCGCCACATGTTGTGGAGGCAGTAGGAGTACGCCTCCCTGGAGAGGATCTGTTCGGCCCGCGACCTGCAACGACAAAATTCATCTGGCCAGATGACACGCCTCTCTTTGTTCCCATGGGAACACAAGGGTTTTGCCTTCTCTACCTTCTGTGCAACCCATCCTTTATGGCCCACAAGTCCTGTCTCCCCTGGTGGCAGGTGACTGGTTCGCACGCCACTAGCGCCGCAACGCAGGCGACTAATGTAACCATCCCATGGTTTATGACATCAGGCAAATTGATGGCACATCTTTATGCATACTAATAATATACGTCACCTAGCATTTATATGTATATTGTGTTTAGATTACTTATTAACATAATAGTCATAGATGTAGCCGACTTAGGACTGAAACCATTTCCCAGGAGACCTTATTCTATTTTAAATCTGTGGACATGATGATTATAACACTGATTTTAGAATTTGGTTGATTTATAATTTAGGTTATAAATATCCCGTAGTCAAATTTGAAATTATTATACATGGTCTGATGAAACTTTGTATGTTGTTTGTAATTCAACAGATACTAATCAACGCTTGTCATTTCAAATCTACAAAATCATAAAGCGAAAAATGGAAGCTTTTGAAAATACAGATAGCAGCGAGCAGTATAAAATCAAACAGTAAAGTTTTTGAGTCTGGAGTAAATATGAAATGAACCTAATCTAATTCTGCTGTCACTAAATCCGCTTCAGTCAGGTCAGCTGTCCAATACATTTGAAAATATTCGGTTGTTAATTAACAGCTGGATCCGTCCCTGTTACACTACTGAAAGCTCAATTCTCATTGGTTAATTAAAGCAAGCATATACACAGTTCATCCATCTTCAACAGCTTGGAGGTGTTCCATAAACTTAAAGCTTAAGAGAATATAATTGAATAAAGAAAACATTCGCACGCCATGGCCATCTATCAATGGGTTGCATCATTTTTATCTTGGATTTAGATTAATTATGTTAGCTGCGCTTGAAATGAAATCATGCGACGCTGTGTGTTTGCTGAGTGACATCTAGTATACACCATGTGTCCAAGATGTTAATAATGTGTTTTAAAGCATGTATCACGAGCACAGAAAATGCCACAACATAGCCACTGACATAGAAATATTGGCATGAACTCAAATAACCAGCAGATCATTCACTAATGATAGATCATGGTGGAATTGGATCCGATCCATTTCCACTCTGAGGAGTGAAAATGGGAACCTCAGATCAAGCGAAATCAGTTCTTTCACAGAAACTCCCGGGACTGATTTTAAGAACTGGCCCTATGATTGTCCTTGAGAAAGCAGATGACCTTTGAACCTTTTAACACCAGTTCTGGAACGCATACATTTTTTAGTGGATTATTCAAAAAGATATATCGCATAGGGAAAATCTTAAGACAAAATATTACGTAAAACATGCCGCGAGTCATTGTGTCTAATCATGTTTACACCAAGGTGTATATTCTACTAAAGACCGCGTTTTCTGGTATTTTGCTGCGAATGCAGTCATTGGCTACTGGGTCTACTCTATTCCTTATATGGCAGTGAGTGTAATGGGACAACTCCATGCAGCTACAGAGGATGCCCTGGACTGCAGCACTACCACAGGATCCCAGGTATGCCGCGCTATGGTTAGTCTCGGTGACTCCCCACATGCGACGGGGTTGGGGGGGGGGGGGGGGGGGGGGGAGGGGGTAGGACAGTCTCTGACGGTACGGTCACAGTTAATAGCCTAGCCATGAAGTTCCGGGTAATTATGGTTTTATGTCTTAGATGTTTCTCACAGTTTTAGTTCTTCGGGTCTAGTCGACGCCACCCCTATCCACAGCCGCCTTAATATAGTCAATACGCAAGGTGGCACCCCCAACGTCACGTCAAACACCGGTAGTACATCAGAGCCACCCCCCTCCCCCCCCCCCCCCCCCCCTGGGTCGCTCCCCTACGCTGCCTCCCAGATACCTATGCGGTAGTGGTCACGGCCCTCTGGCCAGCCCCGGTCACTGCACGAAAACCACCATTTTACATATATATATATATTGTATACTATCGTAAAACTGGATGAGTTTTAATCTTGGCCTTTGTATGCCACGACTGGAATTTGGTATAGTGATTTCACGAGGCGAAGCCGAGTGAAGTCCGGAGCCAAAACTCCAGTAGTGGCATGCGGTGGCCAAGATTAAAACGAATCAGGTTTTGATTTTATCCTACTCTGTCTCCTCGATTTTGGTATATTACATAATAACAATTCTGTATGCCACAAGTGGCATATAAAACTCCGTATGCCAGTCAGCGTCGCATATGGAAACTCAATGTTAAGCCTATGGGATTTTATATTAGGGGTAGGATAAATATATATATGCGGCCGGCGTATATATATATAGGTATGCTTTTGCGTATACAAGGTCGTCCTATTCCCCGTGTGTATACGCCTCACCTGTAGGTGCCTAATTCATATATATACGCCTGATTCTGTTGTATTTACACCACCATGCATTAGTTCCGATCTTTGCCACTTGGGGACACCACTGTTAGCATATTTCATTTGCCATTAGTCATTAAGTCCTTGGTATATGGAAAATCCAATGTTATATTATCAATTTTGATTACAAAATTGTTCTAAAACCCTATTTATTATCTCTTCATTAAATACATATAATAAACCCAGCATTTCTTTTAGTCAATATACCATGAAAATTGACTTAAACCGAAAAAAATGAACTTTTCATCTCCAGTCCGCCTCAGTATCTTAATACTGATGTAAACTGCAAAAGATTTCCAGGAATTTCTAGGGCTACACTGAAAAACCGGACTGAAATATCGTAATATTTCAGACAGTATCGTTCTTTATAGAGGAAACCCATGAAAGTTTAGGGTCTGAGCTCGTATTCCATCGAGTTTGAATCATGAAGTAAGTCACAAGGCGAAGCCGCGTGAATTGCTATGTGATTCAAATGAGATGGGATCGAGCTCTGACCCTAAACTTGAATGGGTTTCTGAATTTATCTCACACTTAATATTGACTAATGGGCTAACATTTGTGACATTATCCCCCATTGGATATATTTCCTAAATATCTAATGGGTGTTAGATACGAGTTTCTAATGTTAAGTCTATTGAGAAAAAATATCTGGGGTGAGATAAAGTTTTAAAAACACCTCCCTGGACACGTAACTAGCCCAGCTTCCCAGACGCCCGTCACAACATCATTTGCCTGCTTATCATTTGCCCATACCAACCTCCGTGTACCATCCAATGACAGCTTGTGCTATATAAAGAACGCAAGGCTGAACTGCACAGAATTTTGTTTTGAAATGGAATTATTTATTTTCTCACATTTAAAATCAAATGAAAGATTTGTTACATGTAGTTTATCAGATGATGACCATTCAGGGGTCAGAAAGACAATATAATCAAAACTGCCAATATAGGATTTTCTATAGACTGACAAATGCCAAATGATAAGTGCCGTGTATATGCCAAAACTGAAAAGAAGGAAACTCCAAGTTTCGTCGTGTGTCAAACAAAAGGACTGAGACATTTATATGAAAACATATGAAGTTCACCATAAAGATTATGTAAGGAGTTGCAACTGATGAAAAAATTCACATAGGAAATGGCAACTGCATGATATTTCTAGGATGTTATACTACTGGACTATCGAAATTTCTGATACCATTGTTTGAAATTTTGAATTATCATCTGTATAGCTCAAAAACATGATTAACCTGAATTACATTTAATATGTAATAACGTGATGTGTCAAAACAATAACACCTCCCCGTATCTTAGAGATTATGTATGCTATGATGAACCATATACACGTAATTCGAATTGACCGTCGTGTTGCGTTGATTCTCAATCATGGGGATAGCGCATTCCCGAATCAAATGCCCCTCAATCTCACTTCGGCGTGAGTAAATAGCCGTGAAACTGCGTCCGCGTTCCTACCACTATTGTGAGCGATATTACAAGAGAAACCCATTGATTCATTAAAACCAAATCGTAATTTAAGACCAAGATTCCTATTCTAGATTCAGTCCATTTATTAAATCACATCGGTGGTTTGTTCTTTATGGGTGCTCCAAAGCGGTGTGCACCTTAACAGCGGATTTGCAGGATCGAAGTCCAAATTGATTAAAGAGTTGAGGTAATTCCCTCCACCAGGATGCGATGATAGTCAAATCACTCTGCCTCCCATGCCCCTACAGGCCAAAAGTAGAATCGCAGAAAATCAACTCCGTCTTGAATTAATGTCAATTCTGTTAATGCATTTTATTGTCATATAGACAGACAGATATTTGAGATTTTCAAATAATCTCTTTGCACAATGCACTTTTCTTTCACATTACAAACATCTTATATTTCAAATTATAGAGCATCTCACAAAACGGATATTCTCGCACAGCAGTTGAGGATATATCATGAAGTCTAAAATCATTTTCCAGAGCTTTGTTTTAGAAGATATGTTATGCTAAATCATATATAGATTGCAGAGTTTGCTAGTATTTACATTGCATTATGGTAAACAAATTAGCAATGTCAGGTAGCCATGTTATTAACATAGATAATTGTTAATATACTTGATGTAAATATTACAAAGTTGATCATATGATATCACGTCCACATTGTATATTCTATTACATATATATTGGAAAGTTTTGACAACAAGTTTGGGTGTGTTTTATTTAGTGTAAATCTGAAAGGGACCACACAAGATATTACCTCTGGATTATTAAGCCGTCTATCATCGTTTTTGGATAAATGACTTTTTTTATTCACGTGAATGTTTCATAACAATCAGCAAACGTTTATATGAAAATATGTTTTCCTAGAGGCATCATATGAAAATAAGAATGCAGCACGTTAGCTTTTATCTCCCTATATTGGATCAAGCAGTCTCAAATGTTCTGAAGGAAAGCCACGCCTTTATACCATTTGCCACGTGGATAGAGGCACTTTCCTGCCTATAAAGGAGTCTAAATGACACATTTTATGCATTTCCAGTTAAATGTCTATAAATGTCTGTGATAAATCAATAAACGTGATTATTTGCCTGGGTTTTTGTGACAAAGCGCATTCAAATACAATTGGATGTATTTGTTATTTTCATCAGTTTATTGACCTCCAGTATTCAACGCCAAATACATTTGAAAATGTAAGGACCGAAATCGGCAATTGTGGTTGTTGCATAATATACGAGTCTGAGGATATATATATCCTAGTAAGTGGCATAGCCTTAAGGCTATAGTAAGATCATGAACATATATGCTCTGCCCCCTGACCTCTGATCTGGATAGATCAAAGACGTGTGATAACTTTATTTGGATATTTATCATAAATGTACAGTGCCCATGAGGGTGACAATGATTGTTATCAATCTATTGCGCTGTCAGAGAGGGCCTTATTAATGTTGTTATAAACGGGTACGTTCCATCTAGTCCTTATAGGTAAAATGACGAAACGTAGCAAGCACCTGACAATATTAGCAATTTCTGCGATTGCAAGTATTGTTCTATCTTTTCTTTCCCTTTGTTTCTGTTGGGATGGTATTGGGTTTGTGCACATACTAGATGGCCCTTCTAATCTTTTCTGAGTTTAAAAAGTTTAGGCTTGAATTCACCAAGAATGTTTTAGGGGTCAGGGTAGTCGAGCGGCGTTTGTTTCACTTTATGCTAGGTGCCATGAGTGCCGATCTTAGCTGTGCAGTAAACCTGTGTATGCAAATACTGGGTCGCCCGCATTGTGGAGAATTGAAAATTTCACTAATTCTACAGAGGGAGAACTCATTCGTCTACGCCCTCTACCATCCATGCATCTATGCCAAGCGGCCATTATGAACTATCTGTCCGTCCACAGACGCACAGGACAGTTTTTGATGTTTTGTAATTGCCTCCCTGAAAACCCCGATAACAATGGGTCGAGAAAGGCAGAAAGACCACTAAGACTTGTCGTCAGAAACTCAAGATCCCCGGGGACATTTATTGGGCCGCCTCAGACATTATGAAGGAAGACTCCTCGACATTACGAGTTCTAAGGGTTCCGTTCTTCATCTCGAGCAGCCACCAGCGCTCTTCAACTACACTCTCGAGAGCCATGCTCCAAGGTTCCAACTGCACCGAGTCAGAGTAAGCGCAGCTCGCACAGGCGACAGTATCGGCGGTCCAGGCACTCGGCGACTGTCGTCCAGGCACCAAATGCCCACCACCACCAAGTCCGCTGCAAGACTACTCGACTTCTGAAGGGAAATACGGCTCATGGCTCGTCCGTCCTCCAGTGGCACTTGTAGGTAAGCAAATTGGCTATCCACGCTATCATATAATGATATATTGACTGTCTTCACGGTTCTCTTCAGCGATGACGTCATGGGAGCCGCTTCTGTGGCTATCCGCCAGATGGCGCCTCGACTCGGTTTCTCGGCCATCCCGTCAGAGGGAGTGGTGGGTCCTCGGGCGGCGCTCCCGAGTGCCCCCCCCCCCCCCCCCCCCCCGCTGCTTCTTCAGCTATCACACCTCCATACAGCAGCTATCACACCTCCATTCACAGTGTTTGGTTTCTAGACGAGCTGTGACATCTCTAAGTTCCTCTCACCAATGATTTCACCTGGGTTCTTATCCACGCTCGGGATCTCATCTCTGCTCCGAGTAACCTCACCGAGGCTCGCAGCTCTCTCGCCCCCCATCTCAAGGGTTCTTCACATCACGAGATATCCTCGCCCTGCTGCGATGGTTAACTCATTCTCCACGACTCGGCACACGTCCAGGATCACCTCTCCTACAACTACCGATGTTGTCATCGCCGCACCACGGCTCCCTCCGCGCTTGAGCTGCACGCTTGAGCTGCCTCCTGCTTCGACACGGCTCCTGACTCACCTCGTCGGTCTTCATCATCTCACCTTTCCAAGCCTTCCCCTCACGTCCCGGCCTATAGTTTCTAGCTATAGGCTTGGCCCCTGGCCTCCCTAATCATAGGCCGGGACGATGTACTGGCATCGGACAGGGTGCGGTGCTTTATGCATCGCATTGGGGACCCCTCGGGGGAGGCTCACCTCTACAACCTCCACGGCATGGCAAGGTTTTTATAAAATAAATTGGTAATATAAGATTGCAATTTTCATATAATACAGACTTGGATGGTTAATGGCAAATGAAATATGCTACCAGTAGTGTCCCCAAGTGGCAGAGAATGGAACTTTTTGAGATTGGTGTATATACAACGGAATCAGGCGTATATATATGACATATATAAGACCGCACCATGGACATATATATATATATATATATACGCCACTAGATAAGGCGTCTACGAGACGGATAACAGGTCTTACTTCTGGACGCAAAATCCTACTGTTAGACGCGTTTCGTATACATATGTAAAATAGTGGTTTTCGTGCAGTGTAAGTAAATAGCACAGTAATTCTCCATCTGAGACCTCCAGTTTTAATTAAAATCATAATAAACATATTTCCGATAGTTCAAATGAATTAAATAGCTTATATTTGTTATTTTGAATCACCCACGATACCCCTAGCCGTGTCCCCAGCCAGGAGAGCTGCAGGACACTTTTCAGGAGCAATGAAATTTTAACACGAGTAAGAGAATTGAAGAAAATTGGCCGAAACGTTCAGCCGTTATTTGCGTTTGAGTTTCATCATAGCAATTGTCTGCTCTGGTGGCCAGTGTTCTCCTCTGTCAAGGTCACTGAATAAATTAGCGGAGGCGTGCTCTAATGGTCTCTGATAGACACTGGCCACCAGAGCAGAACGGTGCGGCTGATCTTCTTCGATTATATTTTACATGTATCTCTTACTCGTGTTAAAATTTCATTGCTTAATTCCTACGGGAAGTGAGGTTGCGCATTCAGTACGACATGTCCATAAATGTCTTAGGTCTAAGACAGTTTGGAAGACATTTTGAACCACGTGACCCTAAGGATGTCTTGTCTATAGTACACCTGGCTGCAGCCTAAGTGTCCTTGAGGGACAATCGTTGGCCGATCCCCAAAGATGTCTTATCTATAGTACACTGATAGCTGTAGGATGTCTTCCATATAGGATGTCGTGACTAAAAAACAGGGCCCTGGTTTTGTGTTCTAGGTTAAGCTAGGTCGTAGATCCCGCATCTCACCAGCCTTACCTCAGAATATTCCGAACCATCCCATGTGGAGAGTGCTAGCATGGGGTAGCGACTCGTCTCAAGCCACTGGTCAGGTAGAGATACCCCCGGGAGTGATAGGGAACTTACAACAAACCAGTGGTCCGCTACAATGTTATTAAACTGTTTCTTAGAATTAGAAGCTGATCAAGTATAACGGCTAAATATTTGATAGAATCCACTGTCGTGAGATGGGGCTCGGGGTGGGACTCGGGGTCAGACTCAGGGTCGAGATCTGAATCAGGCATGGGAGCTTCAGTGTTGATGCGAGACTTGCTCTTTGATTATGAACATTACAATGTGTAATCTCTACCCCTAGCAGACCAGCCAGCCAAAGGGGAGTGTAAGACAGGGGTAATTGCGGTGGGCAGTAGATGTTGGTAGGACGCAAGGACTGATAAGCAGATGGGACTGGACGAGTATGCGGAGCGGTGGCGGCGGTAGCCCCGGCTCTGGCGGTGGCGGCAGCTGCATGGTGAGGGAGGCAGGCAGAAGATGGCCGGCCGGGTGGCCAGGCGGCCAGGCGGCCAGATAGCTCTAGCCCAGGCAGGTCACTGTAAGGCCAGAAATGTAACCATTAAACGTTAGTGCGGTAGAACACGGGCCTAAGGGTTACAATGCCTCCCACATGATGCGTTAAACATGAGTAGTTAACTATATTCTATTTTCAATACAATGGAGAAAAATGGCAATCTAGTCAGGTAAAAGAGGGTTAGAAAAGAAATTCTTAAAGGCCTAATTCTATTGCGTCTCGACTTTAGATATTTTTCTTGCGATCTGGCAGCTTAGTTGGAAATCAATCTGAAGGGAGGAGTCTTGTTTGAATTAATCTTTTTCTGTATCAATATAAATATATATATATACATTAATAGATACTTATTAATGGCAAAAGAAAACCAATGAGAAACCGGTGATCTTATTAATATAATCTTTCCTTATGCATTTTCCTCGGTAAACCTTTTTTCCGCACGGTGTTCGCGGAAGTGAAGGTCGGAAAAGCTTGTCACCATAAACTATATATGGTGTTGTAGTTCTCAGTGATATCTGTACGATGAAAAAATACCAAATTTATGAATTAAACGAGTTACAATATTAGGAACCTGAACCTGCATCCCCTTCTCGCGATTCGTGAGAATGGGTTTATATATAAAACCATGCATAAGGATTTGAAAAATCATTATTGACGAGTTCTAAGCGTTCACGCAAACAAATTGCATGATTTTCAGCATAGTCGTCATGAACACACTATTTACAACATAATTTGGTAAAATGGTGATTGCTGTCTCTGGGCAACACTGAGGTAACATTTGGATAATGATTATCATTATGACTATATATACACATGTAACTAGCTTGTTTTGTCAAATAATATATCTCATTGACTCGATATAATAGGCGCATGGTAATGATATAATGATGAAATATGACACAAACAGGACAATGCCCTAAACGTATCTTAGGTATGTGTGCACACAACCTGAAAAAGGGTTTACATTGAAACATAGGTCCGCGGTGTTAACAGATATAGATACAAAATAAAAAAAAGGTTTATCCGCAGTGCCCAGTACACACATTATCAGCTACATCTAACACAGCATTTACACTTGACGACTAAAAACGTGACAACTGTGAATCGACTAGTCAGTGGCCGTCAGACGGTGCTTCATTATTGCTAACGTGGTTCGAGTTAATGCAGTAGCGGGAAAGAGGAGCCCGTTACCAGAGACGCCCGAGACCCGTGCATATGACACCCTAGACTTGCTCAAGTCTTTGATTATAAACATTCATTAAATGATTAAAGAAAATCGGAATACAATTCATTATGGAATGTGTCCTTCACTAACTGGCCCATGAATCAAATCCTGTGTCACTCAGAAGGGGTGGAGGGGTAGGATACAGGGACTGAGGCCAGTCTCATGACACCCAGGAGACAGCTGCACATGACACTGTCCTTCTCCAGTCACATGGCCATACCTTGCTCACACACGACTGCAAGCACTCAGCCTCACTCTCTCCTGCTCCACCAATGAAAAAGGAAGCACTCCAGCTGTCCGTGACCAACCCAGTAACAGAGGCTACTCAAGCAATTAAAAAGGAGCTATAACTGAGCCTCCCATGAAAGATTCAATGGGAGACTCTGCCGTCCGGCTCGCTAGACCAGAGGCTGCCATTGACCACCTCATGGCGAGGGCAGACGCCCGACTCAGAGAGTGACCACAGAGCACCTCAAACCAGGTACTTCCATAACACCAATCTCAGGTCCACGGGCCTAGTCATACACTCACCCTGGTCCACATGGCTAGAGCCACCAGGGGTCGTTTGATTATGAGGTATCTTGGAGGAGGACTGTGCGGAGGGTGAAATCCTGGGTCAAAGTCTCGTTTGAGGTTGTTTGTTTGTTTTTTATTCAATAAAGAGGACAAAGTACAATCATCACGATATTGGACGATCTTCCTTGCACCAATCCTAACAAAACACGGTACTTACACTGCATGAACACCACCATTTTACATACGAATGCGCCCGGCATATATAAGTATGCTTTTGTGTATACAGGGTCGTCCTATTCCCCGTGTGTATACACCTCATCTGTAGGCGCCTGATTCATATATACGCCTGATTCATATATATACGCCTGATTCTGTTGTATTTACACCACTATCCAATAGTTCCGATCTCTGCCACTTGGGGACACTACTGGTAGCATATCTCATTTTCCATTAACCATCCAAGTCTGTATTACATGGAAAAAAAACAATCTCATATTACCAATTTATTTTATAAAACCTTTATAAAACCCGATTAAGTATAAATTGATTAATTACACATAATTAACCCGGCATTATGATTATGTTGACCAGTAAACATGTGAATCTGGCCAATAGGAAGAGACTGATTACGAGACCTCGTTCAAGTCTCCTCCAAACTTCCTTACAGACCTATTTTGTTCTGGGATTCTCTCTAAGGACTAGGATTTCTCTCCCTACGGACGACAGGGTAAATCGAACGCCATTGACGATCTCTCATCCAATAGGTCGCCTGTGGAGGTATCCTTCGTAGAGGCTCTCCTGGCCAACGAGAGTTAAAAATAAAACAGGGGCCTGGACTAGGGCCACGATCTATCAGCAATACTGTCATCTCTTAAAGCTTATATAAAGCAATTAAGCTCTGTTAATTAATCCTAAGAATTAAGCCCCGCCCACACGGCCATGAGCCTCGCGCGGAATGGGGCATACTGGGCATATCTCGGGTGAGGTGAGGGTACGGACGCGACCACCTGAACCGACCTGAACCCCTGTTAGCACTGGGTATGCTTCACTGGCTCTGTGAGTCTCACTGTGAACACATCTAACCGGCTTTATTATCCATCGTATACAAAGCCCCCATTGAAAATGTATGGGGACTCAGAAAATGTATGGGGACCCATTGTATATAACCTAGCAGATACCATAACTGTGGTATATGGATTCAAACCTGTGGTATACGGCCTCAAATCCATGGTATACGGGAAAAATAGTCCCTTTTGCTATAGAGCAAAGAAATAGTTCCTATTGTTATACCCGTTAATATGGTAATTACTGGGTTTAATTTGTTCGAAAAGATGAATAATAAATACAACAAACGATGATTTTGTGGATAGGCGGCTCTGTAAATCACTCGCGGTTGACGTCGTAATACACTCGCTAGCGCTCGTGTATTATTACGTGTCAACATCTTATGGTTTACGGCCGCCTGTCCACAAAATCATCGATTATTGTTTATGTATTTAGTAGGGGGAGACTGGAATACACAACTACATAACATGGCATATTGCTAGAGTAAGTGTGATGAGTTATACCTTGTAGTTTTAGATTTGGATTGGGCCATTATACTGTATAAATCTGTGTGTTTTACCAGTGTAGAGCCATGTCTACCTCTCACTGTGTGTGCGATTGGAGATGTGACTCTGAGAGCACATGTGTGTCTGTCAAACAATGTTGACCTGTGTGATTCTATGTGTGTATACTGTATCTGTATGTCTGTATATCTTCCTATCGATCTGTGTCTGTGTATCTGTGTTTGTCTTTTTATCACCCTGGTTATGTCTCACTACTCCTCATATTGATTGAAATGGCTTCATAAGATATATCACCATGCCCAACCTCTTACTTGTTGTGATCCATGCATGTAAATGAGCTGTAGACCCCCTCCCACCTGGCTTATTATACCCCCTGACTGGCCCTGCTGCTGACCTGAATGGTCGCGACAGCTGTCACACACACAGATCTGTACTCTCACTGTGTGAGGGGCGGGTCTATATTTTTAATGAAATTATCGTCAGGATTCATTTCTTGATATCAGCTTTAACCGCCCACGCTAATTGTAATGAACAATTGAGGTGTCTATGCCTAGATTTGCAACCAACCCCTTTCTGCGCTGGGCTACGTTATAGGGGTTGATCGGGCTAAATCTCACACAGTATCCACGGGTATGCGCCACCAATCAAGGATTTTTGTTCTATGTATACTCTCAAAGCAGGCATACATTTGTTTTTGTTTTATATAACAGTCTTTACTTCTGTAGAAGTTTACAATATTCTCATCCTTTGTGGTGATACACTGAAATATCATTTAATATATATTGCTTTTAAAGCAGTCATTCTTGATATGAAATATTTATAGCTAAATGATTTGATAGCGAAACCAAGATTTACTCACTACTCTTTCAGGGGGATAATTTAATCATCTGTTAATACTCAATGTATTCCCATAAGTCTGAGATAACCGACAGGTATTTCCTCTGTATTTCAATTCCCTCGTACACGAAAGTTATAAATGAAAAAAAGCTCCAACACCATTCGGACTTCTGTAGGTCGTTATAAACAATAAATAAAGAAATCACAATGAAATAGTTTTATATGATGATATATTATTTCAAAATGCATTTCATACAAACAATACACAGTAAATCAAATACTGATTGTGATTTGCAGTAATCTTGAAACCTTGTCATAATCTCAAAATCCATATATTCACTAATTCATGCGCTTCGCTTCTATTTCTGAATAAATACTCTGTGAGGCTGCAAATGTGGACGTCTCTGGTTATCATTATAGCGTTTCTTATGCTCTGCCAGACGGGTTACATATGCATCTAGCTTAGACCCAAAGATTGCAGCTGGAAAGAAGAGCCAAGCTCTATTGGTATACTGAAGTGACTTTGTAAATCATTTAGACGATCGGCTGGGCCGTCAGTTGAAACGGGTCTATGTAGAGTCAGTCAATACTTTAACAAAGGTAAAGGTGACTGCTTAGTCCAGCTTGCTCTCCCGAATGGACCATTTCTGTGCAATTTCGTCGCAGTTGATGCCAACCTGAATAAAGAGATTATTTGCAATGAATAAAAACCCTCTGTTTAAAGGATTGCTTATTATATTGTGTCATTAATCAGCAAACATGAACGCGGCAAGGCCTTACTAAGATATAATAAACTCAAACATCTTTTATAGCATTGCCGTTCATTCAGTACCAGAAGCTTTCCCTTTTCGGAGCAAAAGGAAATCCTTAACGCAAACAAATATGTTACATAAATGAGTCTTATCTTATCCTAACAAAGGTTGTTTTTCCATTCACCTTACGAGACCATTGACCGCAGCATAGATAAGCCTTGATAGCAACTGGCATAGATCGTATAATCTGTGTCTTTTTGGGGGGAATTACGTCATGCCCCAGACCATGACCCACAAGTCTGGCTACAGCCTTAGTGTATAATATGCATCCATAAAGACTCCAGATGTATTTTGAAAGTGCATAGACCAAATACAAAGCAACTCTTAGTACGAGTAGTGACTACCAATATCCGTACATCTCCTCCTATTCTAAACCGTAATATTACTATCATACTGTAAATCAGAGAAAGTGAATGGAATATGACAATTTAGGTGAGATTACTCTCCTGGTCTTCATAATTTTATATAACTCACCATAGCCTCTCCAAGATCCTCGCTCACGTCTGCTACAACCTTCGGATCATTGTAATGCGTGCAGGCCTGCACGATTGCTGCTGCCCTCTTGCGGGGATTGTTGGACTTAAAGATGCCTGAGCCGACGAAGACGCCGTCAACGCCCAATTGCATCATAAGGGAGACATCTGCCGGCGTTGCTGTGAAACCAATGAATGTTTAGTGACAACCTGAGTTTTCTTTAATCATTTCATTGTACAGATGATGCACTTATAAATGATCTATTGGGGTTTTTAAAATCTTAATTGAAGCATTGTACATTGCTGGTAAATTTGTATTCCTATCGATTTACAAATAGATCCATATTTGTTGTAAAGTCTGATAACAGGACGAACCTAGAAAACGACGCATAATTTCAATTTTAAAAAAACAATGTTTACCTACTATATCTAAAAAAAACTACGATACTGACAGGATCCGCTTGGCGTTGGTCCCGCACATAGGGACAAAGTGAACCAGACCTAGGCATGGAGACTGAAGCACCACGAGAGTGAGATTCTCGTGTAGTGAAAAACTCGGACCTGTTCTTCTTTTTTGTAGGACCGTACTCAGACAAACTTTTTCTCTTATGATTCATCTCAAGCCATGCCGAAATCAAAATTTGGTATTGTAGTTTTTCCCCTAGAACTATGAGACACACAGGGCAACGACGAAGTCGCTAGTTCAACATAAAAAAGGGCCGCGGTTGGAGGTTCACAAGTATTTGATCATGGGTGTCGCAAGGAAAGACGGCTTTTTATTCTCACATTCCTTAAATGTAATCAGCCAAATGAATTGTATAACTTTGTATTCAGATACATATTGCCTGCTTTGACACCCTACGGCGTAATTTAGACTGTGGTACATCCCGTTGTCGCCAGGGCCAGGGAACAAGAGCTCACGAGCTGGGAGGAGAGTGGAAATCATCAGCTACACCTCAATAGGTATGTGAGTATTAGCGTCATTAAAATGTTTTACATATTACATGTACTTTTGTGATGGTTTACATGTATATGTTCAGTTACTAAGAAAATGTCTGTTTCTGCAGATCTCTAAAAGAGAAAAAAAAAAAAAACGTACCAATGCCTCCCGCGGCAAAGTTGACGACTGGAAGGCGGCCCATCTTGGCCGTCTGTCTGAGCAAGTCGTGAGGAACCTGGAGCTGCTTGGCGTATGAATACAGCTCAGCCTCATCCATGGAACGCGCCATGTTGATCTCTCGTCGTATGCACCGTGCGTGACGTACGGCCTCGATCACGTTCCCTATTAGGAGATTTATAAACGCCACATGGGTGAGGTCGGAATGGATGAGAAGAAGGGTGAGCTTTAAAAGGCGAAGTGAGGACACTATGGAAATATGTAACCAAAGATAATTATCCCCACTGAAGTTTCCCAATGGTGTTACAGTGTATTCTAGATAGAGGGGTATTAGCATGGAAACACGGGGCTTTTTCCTTCGAAAACCTTTTTAATTATTCTAGAATTAAGATCGTTAGAATCACGTACCAGTTCCTGCTTCTCCCTTTGTTCTGATCATGGCGGCACCTTCTGAGATTCTGCGCAGTGCCTCACCCAAGTTGCGCGCGCCGCAGACGAAGGGAGTGTTGAACTTCCGTTTGTCAATGTGGTTCTCAGCGTCGGCCGGCGTCAAAACTGAATTGAGAAATCTGGGGTTTATCTCAAATCTTCAGAAACATACATTCGGAGTTAATATGTACGTGTTTTATCTCATCTCATATTGAAATATAGTTTTTCCAATAATCTGCATCTCTACATATCGACCAATGTTGTATCTAGATTACCGGCGATATCATACTTGTCTAACCTCTGTTGTATCTAAAATACTTGTGAAAACGAGAGATGCAATAAAATGAATAAAAAAAACAAAAAAAAACCGTTTGCTCACTTTTGATGAAATATAATCCCTTCATCGAGACCAGAGGAACAGGTTTCAAGACATTTTATCGTTGTATTCAATCCCGAACGTTTTTAAAGGCATTCTCCGCTTTTTATAGAAAGTAATACTTCAACCATAAATGAAGATCTAAAAGAAATGTCATGCAGCTCCCGTTAAAAAACATTGGCAAATGCTGACCAAAGTCCGAGTCAATAACGCCAAACGTACGAGCAGGTATGGACAAGCAGAAGTAGAAATTATGTACAATCTTTTCTCACCTTCTGATTCATCTACCATGTCGACACCCAACACTTCCAGGATCTGAGCCTCAGCAAAATGCCCTACCCGAGCCTTGCCCATCACGGGGATGGTAACAGCTGCAATGATCTCCTTCACTTTCTGCTCGGGGAAAAGATGTTAAATACAATACATTTGCACTGAGTAAAGAACATTATCATGTATGTCTCCAAAATTTGAATTGAGTGTCAATACGTAAACTACTTATTTAAAACGCTAAATGAAAATAGTAATAACCTTTTCAGACAAAGTTTGCATGCAGAAAATACCACACATCACCTTATGTTCAAAAATCTTGAATTGAATTGGCAAAAGAAAATCTCCAAGTATTATGTTTATATTTCATGGTTGGTTTTACCTATAACAAGTATATGCTTATGTATACCTAATAAAAGAAATCCTAATGTGTTTAAGGACTTACCACTGGGTCCACCATACGCGCTACACCTCCATCTCTCCGGATATCTGCTGGTACTCGTTCAAGGGCCATCACTGCGCATGCCTAGAACATATGATTGATGTTTCAGACACTAATATATATATTCATCGACGTTTTCTCAATAATCTAAAAAGATTTACCAACTGTGATGTACTCATTCGCAAGTATTGTAAAACACTACTCATTCAGACAAAAACATAGTTAACTTCTGTTAGCACGTACGTGTATTTGTGTTTCAAACAGATGACCCACCTAGATAATCAACAAAGCATTCTTTTCATGTACATGCATGTAATATTATCAAGAGACGTCACGAGTTTGAGTTTGAGTTTATTTATGCCACACATTTTACAATGAGTGGCATAAATAAGCTCAAACTCAAACGAGTGGCGTCTAGATTTTATCCTACCCCGTTTCCATAATTTTTCAGTATCAGAAAGTAGTGGCATAAACAACACTTTATGTCACTACCCGTGACATAAACAAATCCCATGGTAAGCCTATGGCGTTTTTTATTAGGGGTAGGATAAAAAACACAGATTGAAAGGTTTTCGGTTGGAACACAATAGGAACACACGATTGAAATATAAAATTGAACATCGACGTTGATGCTCAATTTCATATGAGGCAAAAGTAGCATTCTCCTTTGATTTTAGTTTCTGGTGACGGTAAATATTTTAGATTAAAGAGTTCGAGCACAATAATTTCTTAAATAAACTCACCCCGGCCTCCTCAGCGATGCGTGCCTGCTCAGCATTCACCACATCCATGACTACTCCACCTTTCGTCATCTGGGCAAGTCCGGACTTCACTCGGAATGTACCTGGGAAATTAGGAAATAAAGAGTCTTTTTATCCATTTCCCAGCCAAATTACCTGGTATGACAATAGTTCAGTGACAGAGAAAGGCACTTCCTCCAGAGAGAATATTTCATAATAAATGCCAATGTTGCTAAATGTATATCGTTTGTGCAAGGAAATCATGCCGTAACAACAAATTCTCAATTGTCCAATATATTTTGCAGAGATACCTAAAGATAATGAATCGGCTTTCGTATTGGCAATTCCAGGGGGAAACGCATCAGTCATGAAAAGGCGAACAAGTAACATCATCCGAGCAGGCCCATTGCTAACAGGCACTGATCGAAACAATTATCTGTATCAATAAATTGTCACCTTCTCTCTTTTCCCCCTTACTGCACCGCGCATATGTTCTCTATGTTTTGTCTATAATGGTGATCCAATACATTACTTACTTGTGACGCTATCATATACACAGAATATCAGTTTTGCACTCATTGTTGTTGAATATTCCAGCAACCTTTGACAGCATCCAACCCTTCACAGTATGCCGACCAGGATCATGATCATGCAGTGTGTTGGGCAGATGGCGACACATGGTCGCTCTATATATAAACGAGCGTGTGTGTGGGCAGGTCCACCCTGTGTCACTCATGCGGAACTACCCCACACAATGTGGTGCAGTGCATAATGCTTATGATTTGCTAATTCAGCCTTCATATAGATTTATACTAATAGTACTCGCCTACTACCGGTCATCTACCGCCAATGCAGTAGGAGGGTGACATCAGGTGCGCATCACTTTCAAGACAATCTTCATGATGTTTTGTTTTAACGAGACTCTTTTCTAACGGATAACCCACACGGGATGTGATGAAATACGATCTTTTGGGACTCTACATGATTGTTGGTGAGCGAACGTGATCAAAATATTTCGATGACTTCTGACCAATACTCAACATGTTCATCGGTTAGGATATTGACTATGGTTGGTCTGAATATCTACAGACATGTACATAGGTATTTGAAATCAAAATTTTACATTCAAATATAATCAATATACATGTATTTCTCATATGTCGTGACTGTCTATCAATGGTCAGGTACCAAGAATTTTCAAAATACTAGCCATTAAAGGGTTTCTTCTACCCTGCTGTACTTCAAAAGTATTTTCTTGCTGTGTGCTTGTTCACCTTCCTAGCTGAATATTCATACAATCTCTACTTGCCCTTACTCTAGTCACCCAATCTTCTTTCTCTTCATTTGACCATCACCATCCCTTTGCTAACTTTTAGTATATTCATGGGTCTATTACCCTATCACTAACAGTTTATATCCTTTACGCCAGAAAAATGTCTCCTTGAGGTTCAATTCTCTATTATCTCCGCCATTCTACATCCAGGTTACCAGCTATCCTGTCGGCTCAGTATTTACCAGACCCATTTCTTCTCTGCCTCTCCGACACGCATCTCTATATTCCAAACAATCAGCCAAAACCACCTGCCCATCTCTCCATCATTATAGCCCATCACTTACCAGTAACTTCATCTTCGGGGTCCAAAGTCTTGACCACATCACCTACAAATCGAAGAGCAAAGCGTTAGATCAAAAGATTCAAAACGATTTATCTTTTAGGGGAACTCTATCCAACAGATCAGAGTCGTTTAAAGATATAACGACAGGTGACGCCATCAGTCGACCTATGCCAGCGCCACAAAATACCGCTAAGCCAATCTCACATCCACTAACTATACCATTCAACAATCTGACAACAACCCGCTCGGACTGTCTTCTTTTTTTTCTTTTTTTTTTATTTAGGAAAAAAGGTAGACGATACAGTTCACCTTAGATAGGCGTTATTTGTATACAGTTGATTCTATGTAATCGATTCTACAAGAGTTTAACTTTGTGTGGCTAGCTGGCACAATGTAACTGCTTTCCAGATTCTAGATGCTTCCAGTGCCTGAAGCTCCCAGGTATATATGTATACTGGCGACGACGTGAGACATGAGGGAAGAGATTATAAGAGATCGATAACATAGACGGAAACCAGTTGAGTCTGGTAGAAACAAGCCACATCCCAGTAAGAAGTACGTGTCTCAGAAACTTAACATACATACAGCTACGTCTGGCACTTTGGTTCACGGAGGAGCTAAGCAAGAAGTGCCCGCGTTCAATAGTCAACACTAAATAAACTCGTGGTATAAATCATTGAAGTCAATTTAATACTATGCTATTCTTCTAGGTTATGAAATAACCACCATTATGTTTTACTACCAGAGTAAGTGACTGGGGTGTATATTTCAACAATTATGGTACGGCATGATGGTGCATGTACGTAGGATGCCTGAGCAGAAGCCGAAGACACTTAAACTCATATATAGGGTATTGTAGATAGATTTTGATCTAAATATATTGAAACAATAGTAAGCTTATCATCTCAGGCAGTGGTCAACGAGATGTGTAGATTGTAAATGTTATACAAAACAAGTGTGATGTAGTTGTGAAATGCACCGAGTAGTAAATGTTACACACTAATAGGATTCTACTTATATGATTTTTCATAATGCATTTTCCTAGCTCTTAAGAGGCCCTTACCTTGGTCTAGGATTTTGTACAGCAAACCCTTAACAACCTTCAGAAGTGTCATATAGTACGGGTATATTTGCTTTATAGATAATCATAATGATATGAAATGGGAAATGGAATATGTTCTTTAAGATTAACATTCATTAAGGACGCTCCTGAAAGGGAGTGATCGTAGTTTGTATTTTAGAAGATATACAATAGGCTTCATTTAGTTCTGAAGGAACGGGTGTTGATTATCTATCACACGTAATACGTGTTATACCAGGCAATTCGTAATACATTAAACTTTGATGAATGGTAGGTAGCTTTCCCTTTGGACCTTCTGAGGCGTGGCGCTTACGTAAATAAATCTTTAAAAAGTATCAGTAAACCTAGTATAAAAATCTCTATATTAATAATCAGTCAAATAGCCCATTGCCTAATTGCTAGACACGTGAGTTCCAAACGGTGCATGGTATTCAAAAATATAGAAAATAATGATGAATAAAAAGATAAAACCCCATAGAATATGAAGAATTATACCGAAAGTGTACTTGATTCATAAAAGAGGAATATGTATATAAACGATTCAAGTAGTAATAAAAAGAAATAACTTACCGTCTTTGACACCTGGGAGCAGAGGCATTGTGATGCTTATGAAACAGCCTGGGGCAGTCCTGTGAGATTGCGAAGTGATGTGGTGTGTCTGAGTGCAGCTGACAAGATGGCGTATCCCCAAAATTTCAGTGGCTCTTATAGAGGTCTCCACTCACCAATCGTGGTAGAGTTACGCAAGCGCTAAATGTCAAATGTGCTTGGAGAATAAGGCATTTGTCCACATGCGCAGATAGGTCCTCTTACCAAACTGGCCACACCTCGCTTACCGTAGAAGGGTCAGATAAGGTAAAGTAGATAAGTAAGACCATTGGCTTGCTATCATAGATGAGCTATGCAGACATGAATCTGAAGACTGATAAGATATGCGCTAGGCAGCACTGCCAAAGAGATAAGAAGTATTACGAACCGATACGAAAATTAATGCTTTACTAAATTCCAGAAATATAATATGATGTGAGGTGTGCACTCTCTTACTGTTAGTTCTGTCCATCAATAGCAACATCCGTGCATTTATCTTAACTTGCAATATACACAATTCATCAAATGGTACTTTCCAATTCACCAGACTTTCCATGACTAACTATGATAATAACTTAGACATATAATTAGGCATTACATAAACCACTACAGTCAAACAAATACTCATTTTATATATGGGCACTTGGGTGCATCAGGTTGTTTTAATATCTTTTATCTATACCACAGACCTAGATTGCCTTATACACAGATCCGTGATAGGACAAAAAAATAATGCAAAATCTACCGCAATATAGAGTCAGTCGGTGCAGAGAAACAGCACGATACCGTGTATTTTATCTCTGAACAACAGTTTATCTAACCATTCACTACGTACTTGTACATATGTTCTGAAGTGACCTTACTGGTGGCCCGAAGACGTTCGTCAAAGTTATGCCAGGGTAAACAAATTATATAACTCAATGACAGAACACTCCTTATTCTCCATTGAATCGCGCTATTAAAAAGGGAAGCCGGATAAATGGATAATCAGAAATGTACCTGGGCCACTTCATGTCAAAATAGGATTTTCGAAGGGAGAAGGAGAATGGGATTCAGTAATTTGTCTGCATAACAAATCACCGCTCTTGAATGCCGGACCCGATATACAAATATGCAGATATCGATGTGACGACAAAGGCAAATATCCTGACGATGTCTTTTTTATCTTATCTTTTCTATTCTAGAATTAATTCATGTGTTTTACGTCGTCGCAGCATTGAGGATCATGTGGCAGCCACATATGGATCTCTTTTTTTTTCTTTTTTTTTATAAAAATATGTAAGCTGTTTAAAAGTTGTGTGTGTATTCTTTTTCTGTGGCATCCTTGCGATCTCATCACGCAAGAGTACACTCGAACCGGAGCTGTTTTCCCTTGTGAACTCTTCTGCTCTATTAAGTGTTATCCTATATAGAGGTAAATTCGTTTTACTTACATGGGACTAAAGACTATAAACGTCGAACTGGTGATGTTGGAATTCGAGCCGATGTACTTCTTATTACGGTGTATAAGCAAATCTCGACTATGTCACAAACAGAAGAAACAGATAACATAATGCAAGAGAGAAATCGTTGAGAGATAATTCAAATCTATGATTTTAGAAATTACAATAGAATTTTAGAAATACGCTGGTATCATTATGGCACATCTTAAAAAGTCGAATTCATCCGTAGGAATTAATCTTTCGGGGTTGCTGCCCATATTATCAAAGTAAATGCAATGTCTTTGTTACCATGCTTATGCAACCATATATTGTTATAGAATGAGAAAGTAGGTGGCGCCATATCTTACCATCAACGTTTATAATGCAACCCGGACACACGTATTGCATAATGTGATGAAGAGTTAGGAAACGTATCCTGTATGTCGCATCTAATTTAGGATGGGAGTGAATATCATCGGCAATGTCAATTACAAAACAAAAAAAGCGTATCAGCAGGTATAATCTTCTTTGTTGCGATAGTATATGCAGGCAGGGCTGATGACATGATGACAGTTATTTACATTAGTCTAGGTTTTAAAAAGGCTCATCCATTTTACAGCTGAAGGCCGAGAATAACATGAATAAATAAGACTGGGCTTTATCTTACCCCTGGAATAAATGTCCATAGGCTTAAAATTGGGAACTCGTTCTCCATGCCCCTACAAGTATTGCAGTCCGTTCTCCATGGTCTATACCCTGTGTGTTGTCCATTTTTTTTAGTGTGTACAGGGGTGAGATAAATACAGAAAGCAACTCGTTTCAAATGGTCAAAGAACTCATTTTTTAACTCCTTTGAATGCTATGTGATATTCACTCGGCTGTCGCCTCGTTCATATCATTTTGCTTCAAACTCTTGGAGAATGACGACTTTGACCAAAACTTGTTGGTTTCTTCTTTAGTGTCTGTGCTTGTCATACTTTAAAGGAATGCTACAGATACAGAGTATAGTAGTCTCATCTATTAATTCATGCATCTGGTTAAATCTAGTGTAGTTATACCGCCCATATACTCTAGGCAAATCCGATATCCGACAATTTTGCCTGGAACGGAAGGAAGGTGTCCCCTTGAGAGGTTCCGAGCATTCGAACGAGTCATGTGAAACACCAACACCTCGTTTCACATAAGAATGGTCGCGATCCCAGACTGACCTACTAGCCTGGAAACCTGGGACCCTTTAGTCTAGTCTCGTAAATGAGACATGTACGAGTCTAGCTTATAAAATAAATGGACTACTGGCCTATGTTCTCAAATATTAGGTCAGGTTCATACTGACATTTTCCCGGTGCTTTGCGGGATTGCACTGACCTGGTACCCTGGCCACAACAATGGGGTTCTATGTTGTTTTCATTCCCAAATTCAAAAACATAATTCTCCATTCCATTCTCATCCAATCAGCTTCGTGGTATCAATTAACAGAGCTTGTATGACATTTCTGGTGCTACCTGGATCTATGCTTGGTGAGTGTAATATTTGTCAATCTTGTGGCCACTTTTGCATATTCCTATTTCCCTTTGAGCGTATTTTGAATAAAAATAATCATAAAGATAGACTTTGTTATAAATCTGGTGACCTGTTAATATCTTTGATAAGTATTTCTGGTCTCAGAACCTACATATATAATAAAACAAAACTTGGTCCGAGAGTGAGAATTTTTGCACACCATCTGGGTTTAACCATGCCAACCTCTAAGTTGGAACAGAATGGAAACAGAGGTGGTGGCAAATCTAAGCTCAAGGTCGCTCAGAATGTGAATCTACTACACTGGCCGCCAGAGCAAACGCTTGCTTCGCAAGTACAATCTGTGACTTCCTTGACCCACTGGTTGTCATTTTTTTCTACTCTTCCATGTTTCAATTTCCTTTCCTGTGCATTTTGAATGAAATTATAGTAAATACGGACTTTATCATCAATTTGTTAAAGCTATGAATATTACTTATCAATTAAGGATTTCTGCTTTTGGAACCTAAAGAGAACAGAATTCCTTGGTTCGAGGCGCACCCAACAGACACCGTCTGCGATTCAACCATACCAACATTTTAGTTTGAACACAGTGAGACAGAGGTGGAAGTCAATTTAATGCATCTACCTGTCATATCATCTATTTAGACAAGGAATCAGTATCAGGCTTACCTTGAGTCATCAGTATGCTTGGCGGCAAAGGAGGTAAAACCTGAAAGATTGGCTGCCAACTCTGTCTCTATTCCGACTAGAAGTTGGTACGGTTAAAGCCCACAGGGTGTCTGTGGAGTGCACCTCAAACCAAGTAATTGTGTTATAAGTAGGTTCTAAATGCAGAAATACTTCCTAGCTTAACAACTTGATAATATAGCTAGCTTTATGTTCATTAAATACACACGAAAGGAAATAAGAAACGGGAAAAGCGGCCTCGAGAGTATGAAATGACACATTCTCCAAGGAGTATGAAAGATCTAGTAGGAAAGTAATGCCCATAGCAATCGTTTGCCCTGGTGGCCAGTGTCAAACTTGTCTGCAAGACAGAGGGGATTCCCTAGATTGGCCGCCAACTCTGTTTCCGATCTGTTCTGACTAAGTGTTTGTTGTGGTTCAGTCCAAACCTTGTCCATGAATTCTCAGACCAAACAATTATGTTCTATGTGGGAACTGGGAGCCGAAATGCTAACTGGGAAATATCTATATCTATTAGAAAGTATAGCTTTATGATCTCATTTTATTCAAATACACACTAGAGGGAATAAGAGCATGGGGGAATGGCTTCAAAAGTAAGAAAGGACAACTCTTCAAGCATAGTTCTAAGTTATACAAAGGATCTGTAAGGAGAGTGAAAAACACATACAGCTAGAGTTGTTCAAGTTGGTCGCTGTCCTTTGCCCAACTACTTGCATAGATTGTTAATGTTGGGTGTGATCTCAGGTATGTTGTTTCTGTGCAAGATAAAGAGTACTATAGATGCATTGACAAACATATAGAGAAACAATGACTTATGTACAAACGAGTGTACATAGGCTATTATACGAGGCTACTGACACGACATCCGAGCAAGTCGTGCATAGGCTGCCTATACCTCAGTAGTGATTATTCTCTCGGATTTGTACATTATTCATCTGATTGCAGATTTGACCAAGTATCTTCCATATACGAAAACAGGTAGATTGTTTTGGTATGATCATATACCTTATAATTATGCTTTATAATGTTGAAATTATGCTTCTCAATGTCAAATTCATACCTTGTCCATTGCATATATGTTGTTGACGTTGGCTATGCATCAGGCCCTGTACATTGGCCGCCAGAGCTACACTACGTTAGCTCAGTTGGGTTAAATATGTGGCCACCTTAACCGAGTAGCTGTAAGAGTTTGACACTCTCCCTGCAGATCTTTCAACTGACCTAGTCCTATGGTTGAAGAATGAAGTTATTTTTCCAAGTTCATATTTCCTTTTGTGTGCCTTTTGGATGAAATGACCATAAAGGTAGACTTTATTATCAAGTTGGTAAGCTGTTAATGTTTATTTTTAAGTATTTCTACTCTCAGAACCCACATGTTTTGGTCTGAGAGTGAGAATCCGTGGACACACACTGTTTTTAACGATACCAACCTCTTAGTTAGAACAGAGTGGAGACAGAGGTGGTGGCCAATCTACATGCCCTGAGCCAATAAAGCATGCATGGATTCTGATTGGTCGAGACTGTAGTGCATCAGGTACTTCACCGTTTTTCTGATAGGTGTCAGCAGCATCGTAGATCAGAGAAGAATCAAGTTGGTTTGTCGTATTGACCATTCCAGAGTATGAAAAATATCTAAATACTCCATTCATTTTTCTTTATTTGTGAAATATTTTTGCGGTTTAAATGATTTCCATAGTGTATATTTGCAGTACATTCTGTTTGTTTGTGTCTTGTCGATTTGAAATCGGTACGCTCGTAGCGCCTACCATTTTGGTCTCTGTGGTTTTAGTCACGTGATATCATACCCCTTACACGGTGGCTTTAGGACATAAAAACGGCATAGGTATGAGTACACAGGCTGCCAAAGCTATACTACGTTACCTCTGGTCGGGTTAAATCTATGGCCATCTTGGCCCGACCATTATTTGCAGTATTGCAGGTCATACGACCATAGTCCCAGGTTTCTGAATTATAAATGTCAGATCTTTCCTAGATGGCGTCTCTGTGCCCCTGGGGTGAATATAATAAAATTTCTTAACGGAACACCAGAAGGATAATGTTTGACCAATATGATTCCAGGATGCCCTCTGGCAAAACAAAAAGATATTGAACACATTAATCAACCGTGTCCTTTTTAGTCATGACGAGTATCTAGTCCTAAATTTGAATCTTTGAAATTGCAGGTAAAATGATATTTGACTCAATTAAGTTATAGTCCTAAGTATATGATAAGTATAAACTTAATTGAGATGTCTTTGAACCTCGACTGCTGGTTCGTACCAGTCATTGTGGAAAAATATCGGCTTGCATTTCAAACTTTTAGATGAATGTAATTCATTGATATTGTTTCATGAGATAGGTCAAACATATGAGAGGTGATTTAAGAAAAATGTAATGTTAGATTACCCCTTTCTGTATATCATTGCCATTGCCCTGAAATGTCTGAAGTTCAGAATAAATCAACAGGGAAAAGAAGACAACATGTTAAACGTCTAACATCAATTGCACTTTATTATCACTCAGGAGTAATATGTCCAGAGACATGAGTATTGCCGATTACTATTAGCCTACAGACCTCCCATGAAACATTGGGGGCGACAGAATAGGCCGATATCATGTCTGGAGCGAGCTCGGCCTCATAGGTTTCCATCTTGCCATTCACTTTATGTAATTTAATTACCATTTGTAGAATGGCTGGGAACAGAGACAGGGACCACTTTTTCATTTTGTTAAGAACCAGCAGACCCGAGGAGAGCCACAGGTAGACCAAATGGAATTGACCTTCTAACAAACGTTACAGAAATAAGCCTCAGTACGACATAAAATATTCATTACAATGACAGTTTTCTCGGATAAAATGTGCTCTAACTTTCAACTCTTGACAAAAAGGAATATGTTTCCCTATACAGAAAGGTTTATTTATGAGTGAATAACATTCGGGCGTCCAATATCGAGCCCCTAAGTCACATTCACATTTTGCCATAGAAAACAACAATTCAGAATATAGTACCTTAATGCCCGCTTCCTAGTCCCTTTTAATGTATCCACTTAGGCCGCAGCACAAGCACCAACTCGTGCTAAATGTCATTGGAATGGAATATCTTGTAGGGTTAAGATGGGATTTAACACCAGAGGTCTCCCCCGTTAGTGCAGGCATATTTAAGCCCATGTATGCTTATTCTCGAAAGAATATGATTCTGTGTGCAATAGATTCTAATCAAATTAAAACACAAGGAAACAGTTCTTGCTGTATTTTTGTTGTCATATCGCTTTCGTTCCTCCATAATTCTACACAGATCATGCATGCTACGAATTACGCACCAACTTGTGACCTGTCCGCATTCCTAACCCGTCTTCTGTGCTGGTCTACAGAACTAACGCCAACTAGCGTTCACTTATCTTGGAACTAGTATATGACAACTGGATTTGAAAATCGAACACTTGTGACAGTGTTTGAGTTGAGTTACTCACAATAGGATAAAAACATCAGCGGAACTTATTCTTCCTCCACACTCGATAATATTTACATTACATCTTTTGATTTTCCATTACCATATAAAATACTAGCTGTAGGTCCAAACCAAAAAGATTTTACTTTTCAAATATGTATCTTTCTATCTCAGCATGTGAAGAGATATTCTGTTCAAATGTTCCAAATCACCCAAAGAGGCAGTGTCAGCTTTGTATGAAGGTTAGGGTGTTCTAGTCCGTATTTCAAGTCTTGTTTCTAGCATGGTCTTTTCAGGGGGCAAGATTTGGACTTTGAACAGTCTCCATTCGAAGCTGGATACGAACATATATACGAGCACGTGGACCTAACATCACAGATGTTGCATCGAAAACTTGTACATAATGCGGCGATTGTCCCTAGATCTTGTTCACAAAAATACCACTGCTTAGTGTACTTATAAATCTATCTAGCTTAAGAGAAAATGAAGAGTATACATCCTATGTATCTTTCCTTGTTATAATAAAGATCAGTATGAATATGGCAGGAAAAGTAAGGTAAGAACAGAAATGAGTGCAGTGCCACCATCCTATTTTATACCACTGTTAACCAGCATCTATGCCACGATTCAACTACTATAATGGTGCCGTGGAAGGAGTGGGAAGTGTTATATCACATAATGCATCTGAGGCTACTACTGCGTTCCAACATAGGACTCATGTCTAAGTCTGCAGGTGAGAATTAAGCATGGGACGTGCTTTGTACGGGAATCCTTCAAATATCTACCTCGTTCTGCTTTAAATGTCGGTATCTAGATCACAAAAGCAACTACCCTAAGGGTAACTCCATTCTTATAAAGGGATGCTTCCATTTCTTTAGGGCCACACACGTTATTAAGAAGGGAATATGTGTTTTGATAACATATTATCTTAATCCATGACACCAGACATGCTAATCAGCCTTAAGAACACTGCGTAGAGTTAGAATTATAATACAGTCTTAAACATCAAAAATTAGTTTCAAGCAAATATGTTTTCAATGAATGTTTAGCACTGGAGCAGGCCTCTAAGCAGTGTTGGTGTTCTTTACAGTCAGTCTCCGATTAGACTCTCCTCTGATGGTAAATGCCTGCTTTGAGCAATTATATATGTGTAGCATGTCACTAAAGTTAAGAAACAATCATGCTATTTTAGTTTGATTTTGGAGACCACCCGCAATAATATTCAGAAAGAACTCGATAACAGATGGACTCATTTATATGGTTAATGAATGTAATGTATACTTCAAAAAGAATATCACCATCTTGGTTAGATACATGTACGCTTTTAAAGACAAATGCATTTTAACAACAGAATTACGTTATGTGATTATCCATACTTAAATTCACTGCGTAGTCTTTATCATTATTTAAAGGAATTGTTCAAATTATTCAAAATCAGTATTCCATGTGTTACAAGCGGCGATCCAGTAAGGAGGTTAATGACCCAAAGTTCATTATCAGAGCCAGCCTTTGCGTAGCCAATCCGCCCAAAAATAAGAGAACAACTAATAGTATTCCCTTCTGTTATGCGTCGTTGAACAGCTGGATATCACTGAACACAAGTGTGCGATAATGTGTCACACTGAAACAGAACATGTATGTTGATCACTCTTTATCAAGATGCCACAAAAGCCTACTGATCATAAGTCTAAAGAGTAGTTGATCTGAGCAGCTCACAGAAAAACATGGCTCGCGTAGCAAAATTCACCCAGTTCCTGACACACTCAGTTTTTAAAGCGTCATAGACAGACAGTTCACGTTCATAAAACACATCGAATTTCAGCACCCTTGGTCGTCGTTCGCCACTGAAGTCGTATGTATTTAGATACCAATTGATACCTATATTCACAACATTCCTACATACCATAAAAACCAGAGATATGTCTCATATGTCCTTCAAGCTGTTGAAGAAGTTAAAGCAGTGGCTAGCTGGCAAACGCTTCTTCGGGTCCGGGTTCCAACTCAACTCGATGACGTCACGCCAGTCTTGCGCTGGCGCATGCTCGTGGAAGCCCGGCCTAGTCCCCGCTCGGATGGTGGTTTCGAGGTTGCCCTTGTGAAGGGCGGAGAGTTCGTCTGCTACGGTACGTCCGTACCACAGCTCCCATGTGATCATGCCAAAGCTGTACATGTCGGCCGCTTTATTGTACTCGATTCCCTCGAGCACCTCCGGGGCGGAGTAGGCCGTTGTGCCGCACACGGTGCCTGAGATGTCCCTCTCTGGTTTGGTCAGCCCCACATCGGCGATCTTTATTTTCTCTAATTTGTTCAGCTGCGTGGAAGATAATAGATGAGCAAGGTAATTCAAACGTTTATCGATTGTAAAGATGCTAGATTGATTAGGGGAAGATCACTCGCAATTCTTCAAATGGTACGGAATTATAATAAAAAAAACGGTAGCCGAGACACCATTTTATAGCTAGGTCTGTATCCATCCTAAACAATATATATATAAGGTCGGTAGCCAAAATAGCATGCCCTTATATGTGTATAGCAAAGCAGTTCGCATGTCTCCTTACATTATGAGGACATTTCCAGAGAATAATATTTTTATTGGATTAACAACCAAGCTGAAATATTGTACACGATAATAGAAAGACAGTAACATGTCTGCGTGTGTTTGGTGTGTTGACACATCAATAACCCATACCAGGAAGCCTCCCCTTCTCCTTCATCCCTTGCGTTTTCCGGGTAATGGACTATTTTTTTTATTGAAAACTCATGATCAGTGTTTTATAGGGGCTGCCATTATTGATTCAGCGATATAAGGATATAAGATTATTCAATTCTTCCTGAATAATTAGTCTCACAAGATATCGATATCTATATTAGTTTAGGCTGTAAGGAAAGCTTTGTATTAATCATATAAACCGACATATCTTTTTCTGTTTTTGTTGTGTTCACCACTGCTTTGGATAGTTGACACACAATCTGTGCCTCTGTATGCGTATTCGAGAAAGGAAAGACACTCTCAATGCACCCTACTTCTTAGGATTTTGAATACGGCTTCTATACATAATTGAGCGATGTAAGCAAAACGCCGTGTAGATAAATGGGTTAGATGTGCTAATGAGAACTTGTTGGGTGTGTGAATTGAACCTGATGATAGGGTTACCGCCATACAAACATGCAACAATCGGCGATTACAGACCACGAAAAAGCCGCCTGTCAGACTCACTGCATTCCCACTCAATCAGTGCCCAGTTGTCGACGTGGAATTAAGCGCTTTGTAGGCTCTACACGCCCGGAAGTACAGCTACTCGTTATTCGATTTCCACTCTGGTCGCAGCCATGCCTCATTGATTTCCCCTCCCCACCCCAAGTCCGCCAGGAGCTCTGTATTGCTGAATGGAAGAACAAAGCCGGAGTACCTGAAGCTAAAAGATAAACCCTACCGAACAGCGGAATGGCTGCTTCCATTGGCGTGATGAATAGCCCTTTCACCTACACCTTCTTACGCTAGCTATCATACTACGGGGAGGGGTGAATCGAACATATTTGTATTTCTAGACAGACTGTGGGCCGGGCACAGGGTTTTCGGTGAATGATGATCTACGGACTAGTGTATTGAATGCTGCACATCTCGCCGCCGTGATGGATTGTGCCCGGTGGCGCCGCCCAGCGGCTGTCAGCGGAGATTAGCATACCGCCGACGCCGAGTGCCGAAGCGGATAATAGTCACATGATCGATCTCGCACCCTGCCGAGATCTCATGGGAAGATGACGGAGTATCAATCATGGCAGCCTAGATGCCAATGATGGCTTAGTGTCCTGGATGCAGTAAAATGGTATCGAGGTGTAGCTGGAAGGACCGATGATTGGGCTAATTGGCCGGGTAGGAGACCCAGTGACCGGTATGTCTAGGTATAGATGTGTAGTGGGACCATCTTAAAGCTAGAATCCATGATTTAGGTTAAGGGTGAAGCGCTGACACTAAAGGACATGAACATCAATGGTATTTCAATGGGCCTCTTATGTGAAATCTATTGTTTTAACTCCACCCAGAATAGGCAGGGTCTCTGATTTAATATTAGAGAAAACATTTTGCGTTGAATAACTGAAATTGTTATTCCTACCAGATTCATTGACCCCCCCCCCCCCGCCCCCCCCCCCCCCCAAATAGAACCAAAAATCTCGAGGAGTGTTACGTTGGTGCCATTGGTACATAGAGCACGAAGGAACCGGTTAAGACCGCAGTGACGCTTTAAAGGTTTTGGACTTAAATGGTCAAGAAGGGCTATCATCACTTCTGTGATCGCTACCATTCGATAAAGACTTAATTACAAAAGCATCTATAATGTATGTTAATAGCTATTTATGGTCTTCATAAAACGAATTATATTGATAACAACAAATATATGTTTATTTTCTGTTGTCGACGAGCATATGTGTTCTTAGCTATTTGTCTTTTATTTGCAGAATTTCTAAGGTTCTGATATCCAACTTTGCTAGAATAGATACATATGTACAATGTATAAGTAAAATTAAGATGAGCAAGTAAGTATAGGTTTTAATAGGATATTATGTAAAGATATGATTAACTTAAGCACGCAGACTACGTTTGAATCCGCAATGTGTCATCGATAAAATAAGCCAGATTAGATAGGAAGTGAGTGGTGTTAGTTTAGATGCTGATGAGCTTGGTGTGTTTGAAAAGTGAAAGTGTTATAGAGAAGTAAAAATAAGGGATTGGCAGAGTGCTATGTGCTGTTTGCTGTTTTCAATGTGATGGTGCTTTCAGACCAACCCAGGAATTATTATAGGTCTATAAATACTCACACTAGACCTCGCTGGTGGTCGGAATATGGGCGCTACCAACCGAGAAATGAAGTACATGTATGACTTTACAGACAGAAATGAATTGTTGCCTGAAATATGTGATATTTCTGAATGAATATGCATGCTCTGTGTCCCAAACTTTCCCCATCATTGATTAGGTTCAATGTGTCTAGACGTTATCAATTCAAAGTGTAAGTAGTATTGAACAGTACAAGTCCAATATAAAGTTCACGAACCTTTTTTAACGGGGGACAGTTTTCCCACACAGAAAGATCTAAGTTAGCATTGAATGATAAGTGTAATTTATGTTTAAAGATTCATAGGGGAAAATCTAAAATTATCAGAAAAAGCAATGAAGGAAGTCACTCGCACATGATAAAAAGCGGTACACAGCAAAATCTTAGCATCACTCACCAGTATGTTCTGAGGCTTGAGGTCTCTGTGTACCAGTCCTCTCTCATGCATGTACGTGAGCGCTGAGCATAGTTGACGACAGTAACTGCGCACGCGCCGTGTGGCCTCCAGTTGGAGTGCTGGATTATCGCCCAGTCGGCCCGGGTTTTTGGAGTCTTTGCCGACGATGCGGCTGCGCAGTGTAACTTCACATTTTTCCATCAACATGAGGATCTGCAGCTGGCCATCCGGCTCCCGCCGCCGTGCGCATGTGCCATGGTACAAGACGATGTTGTCATGGTGTAGTTTCCTGTGAAGAGCGCCACATCGACATACTTGTTACACGTTCTATACACAATACCGCAATCCTCACATTATTATGACCTTCTGTGTACAATCATTTACATTATTACACTATCATTATTACTTAATACCGTCGATATTTCATCATCATTATTACTATATCAATTATTAGCAATCCGTACATTCTTTAACTTCCTACCCGTACATTCTTTAACTTCCTACCATCATACATCTTTATAATAATCTTACTTTCTATCTACGATTGAAGGCGAAGGGCAAATTCAGAGTACTTTCTAGCTTTAGATATCTTACTGGTTAAGAACAGTATCCTAAAGATTATACATACCAGCTGTAATTAGAAAATTTGATAACATTCATTGAAATATCAGCTACTACGTTAAAAAATTGTACAATTATTATTCAATGTTAATGCCACAAATTATACGTCGGAAAAGCATACATTTTTTCCAGAAGATTATTTTTCCAAAAGTGCAAAGTTAAGAAGAGTCTCAGGAAAGTAAAAAGAAAAACCGCGGGTTCACAACAAAGTGTATTTGGGATGTCTATTTATATGTTCACCAAGAACAACTCTGTTATGAATTGTATGTGCACCACAGCCTTATATATTCTCAGTCTATGCTACAGTATTCCTCTTGATGTTACCTGAGGTTTTCCTCCTCGACGAGCAGCTCAGTGATGTTACTCTCGTCGAGTTGCTCACGTCGTATCTTGATGGCCACATGAAGCCCGGTCTCGTTACCGTTATTCCACAACCCCGGATAAACGTCTCCAAAACTCCCGGAAGCCAACGGTGGTCCTGACGGGTCCCACTCCAAGTCCTTATAATTTACATCGTAAGTCCGAATTTTCTCCGCGAAGAAAAGATCGAGCTTTCCCTGGTGCTCAATGCACTTTTGATACATAGGGAGTAGCTGCTCAGCAAGCGCTACCTCCGACTGATTCCTCTCCTCCTGGAGCTTCTCAATGAGGATACGATCAGCCTCGATTATGTTAGGTATGGCAGAGAGCATCTTCTCCATGTTGGCCGTCACCACCTGGAGCTGCTCCCGTATGAGGCGTGAGAGGGCGCCCTTGTCAACAAATGAATTCAATATCTCCTGCGTCATTGTAGTGAGCGTTTTCTCTTTGTTCTCCTTGTAACTCCTCAGCAGTTTCATCTCAGAGAGTTTGTTGCGGATAGCTCGCACCCCGGCCACTGGAAGGACAAAGAACCCGGCCACCACCCCGAGAGGGAGGAGTATAGGGGCGGCCAGGCCGAGCGCAATTTTCTGACCCTTGGTGAGGCTTGGGCGTCGTTGTAGACGCATCTGCCGCAGCGTCTCCTGGGCGTCAACGCGTGAGTTGCGGGTTCCCATCATGCCGCCCTCGATGACGGAGAGTTGATCCTCCATCAGCTCGAACTCTTGTTGGAACTTGTGCAGCATGCTCATCTGAATCTCCTGTGTGTGCAGAGCGAGCAGAAAGATGGCTATATGTTTATTCCACGGTTCATTTTCACATACAGTTTGATAAAGTCCATCAATCACATCGAATTCTTACCCGTATTAATATCTTTAGATCTTTTAACATTCACAGACGTTACCGCATAAAGAAAATATCTCTGCCCTCAAAAAGTAATACAAATTTCAGATAAGGTAAACATGCCTTAACCAAAATGAGATAGATTTGAACCATAGGAAGAATATAAAGACAAATGGAAAACTGTCCCTCTTACAGAGAATAATTACAGGATCTTCTAAGAAGCAGGTTTGAGATTTAATTTTATGTTGATTTGTTACTAAATGGCATTGATGTTACTCTATGTAGATAAAAAGTTCTTGATTAACTAGAAAAATGTATGATTCTTGGCCCACCTGAAATACTCCATTTCGGGCATCCCAGTCGTTGACCTCTCGCCGGATACGCTTATTGACTTTGGCCACGAGCAGCTCTTGGAGCGCCTCCCAGTCAGCTCCATCCGGACATTCACTCTCCTGCCAATTACATTGACATCCTCATCATTAAATAGTATACCTTGACAATCGCTATTGTATGCTTCCGGCACGTAGTCAGCTCTTTGATAAGACATAAGCAAATCTCCCACCTGATTGCCCAAGATAAACCATCACAGAAAAAACAGAAACAAAATAAGGAGTGTCATGTTTATGTGTTTCCTGTGCAGTCCTGTATTTGTATTCCATATCATAAATCAAAGTCAAATGTGGATGTATCTGTTTTATAAACAAAGTCTACCTCAGCGAGTTCTTAAACTTAAAATCAAACAAAAAACGGTTTGATTGTGGTCTTTGTGGTGTCATCGTTATCCAAAATGATCAGTCTTTATGAAAGACCGTCTTACAAGAGGATCATGCATAGATCATTATAAATCTGCTGATTTTGGAGCGTGAGCCATATATATACTCTGCCTAGAGTAAGTGTGGTCACATTCTTTGGGCTTGCTCCAAAAGACTAGGACTTCACCATCTGCTTGCTAACGCTGTGGCATTGGGGAAGGCGCAGAGGGTCAGTGTTTCAGCGTCCTAGAGGCGTGCACAACTGACCATGACCAACCACTAGAGACCGAAATACTTCATTGTCCCATTGGTAAACCTTATAATTGTTATCTGACTATAATTCCATGCTCATGAACATACCAGTTGCTCCTAGTATTTGCTCTAATATAATATCATATTGAACATTTAGCAATACGATGTTTTTTAGATATCGTAATTACGAGGAAATCTTTGCCAGTACCGCCTTTGTAGATCGTAATCATAGTCGCTGATTCCGTTTCGTTCTTTGTTTACCACTTGTATTGATATCATTATATACACCCTAGTTTCCAAAGTCCCTCCGGTGATGAATCCTGCAACAATTTACTACAAGTGTGTCTCTAGTTCAGTAATCACATTATCCATTCACTCTGTTTGGGGTAGGTATCAACTGGCTCCAGCACCAGGATATCCCAACCGCAATTATAACGGCTCTGTCGTGACATAATAACAGCTGGTGCCATAATGAATGCCCTTGCGTAATTCACCAGAGAGGGCGCTGGGGTCTCAATCAGTACTCGTACTAGTACAATGATAAAGAGGGGTCGCATCACTTTGATTTTGCATGTATCCTTAAATACTTCATATTCTCCTAAAGCGACATCTATAAAGCTATCATCACATGCTCTTTGGTTTTTTGTTCTATTCCCATGTTATATTTTTGTCGAATATATGTTTTGTGTTGCTGACATGCCAGAAGGTGAAAGTCAAGGGAAAACCGCTCATTTGGCATTGTTACCCCCGCAAGCTACATAAGTTTTATGCTAATTCAAATCCGAGGTAACTGCAGGTTCTCTAGTGTTTGCTGGACAATTCAATGTATCAGTTATTCAAAATTGTATAAATGAATCGTTTTCTCCAAAATCGCAGATGATCGTATTGTATCTACTACACGACAGGTCTGGTTGCTTGCAGAGATAAATAATATGAATATTCATAATCCTCTTCGATACATCACTGGAGGGCAGCATATATCAGAGGCCCCAGTTTAAGAGTTCCCACCTGCTAGTTACTGAATGTATAGAATAACCTTGGAAATCAGCATAAGCAAGTTCACCGTTTGCCAACTGTTAATCACTCGGTGTATGGAATCCCCTAGGGGTCAAATCTAAGAGGAACAATGATTCCTTTTGCAATTGTGGTGGTCGCCGCCTGTCTAGCAGGTTGGATGACCCCAATCCGGAACGCTAGTTCCAGGCAGGATCCCACCCTACGCACTTACGTAGGTTGGTTCGGTTTTCGGTTAGTTTGCACAGACCTATTCACACATAACACAACAACGTCACTTAATAAACAAGGATGTTTATTAATCACTTACTTCCCGGAAAGATCTGGAAGATCTTCCCTACAAGTACAGTACCCTAGCACATAGGTGCTAGGTAACGCTGGATAGGCCAATCCGGAAGATCAGCCTAACCACCAGGAAGGTTACAAGAACCCGCCTGCAAAGTGAGGGCCCAAGGATCCGTTCCGTAGAAGGGACGCGCGAGGACAGCCTGTCGACCTACTGTGAACGCTGAGTATATATACTAAGCGTTACGTAATCCCGGTCTCCACCGCGCCACTCTCGTGTGCGGCGTTGTCCGGAATCACTGCACAGTAAGGATCGGCATATCGCGCCACCTTCCGTGAAACAAACGAACACTGCTGGATTCCCGTCCCACTACATTACCCCTCCCAGTTTTTACTAAGGGGGGAACCAAGGCAGCCATTTTGCTGCTAAGGGACTACCCAATTAAAAATTACAACATATATCCAGCAGTTCTTGGTCTACTCTCTAGCTTCCTGGTGTTCACAAGAATTCACTGATACCAACGTATAAGTGAAAAAGGTGGAATTGTAAGATGGAGAAATTATTAAAAATATGGAAGATATGACATTTAGGAAAGAGGAAACGACATTTGAAGAATGAAGGACTAGCCTCGCTAGCACCTTGAATAAATGTGATATTCACCCATCTTGAGCCGGGGAGCGGGTTCTTGAGCGTTGGGCAGGGAAGACTCGACAGTCGCGGACCTACAGGTGGTCAGCACGGCCTGTCGAGCACTCTGCCTCCAGCTGTTCCGGATCTTGTTGAAGTCCTCTGTTAGCTCCCGGCGAGTGAAGTGTCGTTCTCTTTCTCATCTTAAAGTATCGAGCCCAGCTGGCCCATCGGCATAGCAGACCTACTACATTCAGCCCGATGCCGACGGGTGCTGGGCTGACCACTGTTCTTCAAGTTGGAAGACATCCATATGTAGAGAAGGGTTAGCCTCGCTAAACACCTTCCGAGTTGAAAGTTTCCGAATACGGAAATAACGGCCAAAAAGGCAAAACAATTCTCCATCCACCTGGTAAGAGTGTGTGGTATCAGTGTTCTTTCATTTTGACTCCAGCTATACTGGCATATTTTTTTCTCGGCTCGAATCGAGTACCAATTAAGGCCCCAATTCTAAGCCGGATTCAGAACTTACGATCACCGACCCAAGGTAGAAATAGCCGGCGTAATCCATCAGATCAGGGGTTATGCCTACTATCTCACTATCGAGTCGATGAACTCAGTTCCGACACAGACCTGGTAAGTCAGATCTGTACCCGAAAGGCACAATCTTCCTTACCTGGTACCACACCACAGGCTGGAGGTTTTCGTGATGGGGGCCTATTACGGGCCTGACCATCGAGAGAACCTTCAGCCGTCTGAAACCAGGGTTGTGCCTTAGGGAAGTCATTTTACTGACTTTCCCCAGCCCCAACCCAGGATCGCTTATTATTGGTTACTCCTAACTTTCCCTCTACCCCTCCCAGCGATCCTTGCGGTTAGCCGAGAAAGTGCAGAATTCTGGCTAGGAGGCCACATTCTGGAAGTAGCTAGGTCGGAAAAAAAATTTTCCTCCCCGGGACTTCCCATACCCGTCTGACTTCGGATCCAGGAGAGTTGTTGGCTCTGCCGGTTCCGAGTTTAGACGGCGTCTTCCCGGCTTGTTAGGCACCAGCCGAGTTGGTCATTGTCAACCCCTAAATATCCTCGTCGGAGGATATCCTGAGGTTGAGAAGGTCCGACTGGCTTGGTGCACTAGCCGTCGGTGGAACCGACGTTGCCAGGGCGGTCCTCTCTGGTCGCAGTGGACTCAGCGCAGACGTAGGCTGCAACTGAGACATCAACTGCTGTAGAGAGGTTGGTCCGGTATCTAAAAAGATTCCAGACTCCAATGGGATGATGTTGGCATTCACCCCCAGTGCCCCACTTGGTTCCTCGGGCTGATCTACCGGCTTAGCCCTGGAAGGCTTTGCTGATTTTTCAGCCCGTGTCACGGCGGGAGGCCTCCTCGGCTGTAGGACTTCAGTCTGATCCTGTGGGGTCTGACCGGGTCCTGACAGCGGAGTATCTACACTGACATCCATGGGCTGAGCCGCTATGGATGTAGTGTCCTGTTGGGAATTTTCTTCCACGGGTGACCATCCCAACATGCCAGCGAGTTGCTGACGTGTCGAGTTTGATTCTTCCGTGGTGAACTGAAGAAATCTTCCCCGCCTCCTTTGACGGGCCAACCACGCTTCCTCAAGGGCTTGTGGGTCGTCACCGATGTCATAGAGCGACATACCCAAGTGCCGAAGACAACGTTCATCTTGGCGATGGGTCTGGGCTTCCGCCCGGGCAAACCTCGACTGGGCCGTGGTTTTTGCAATACGCGCGTCCTCTAAGTCCAACGCGTATTGTTTAGCCAGGCCTTTCGTGGCTTCTCTTACCTCGAATCGGGCTAGGTTCACTAGCTCCTTAACGAGGCCTTCATGGAGAGACTGCGCGCCCGTTCGGACACGGCCCTCCAAGGTGCCACCTATATGCAACTCTAGCTGATCCGCCCGTTGGACGTATTCAACCGACATCGCACAGGGAGAGGAAGTCACCTTCGACGCAATGGGTGATTGTGTCGTTGGTTTCTTCTTTACCTCAACAACCGGGTTGGCTGGTGGAGGGAGTGCCGGAAAGGCCTCTTCTTCCTCAACTTTCCCGGGTGCTTGGGTAACACCTCTGTTGAGCGGGGAAACTCCCGAGAGACTTGAGCTAGGACGAGTCCTAGCTGGTTTTTCTACGGGTCCGCGGGCTTTTGAAGCCGTTGGAACGTTTCCTTCACTCAGGTCTGAGAGGACTTTCAATCCCCCAGACAACTTTGGCCCTACCTGGTAAGCAGCTTCCACCACTTCAGCGATGGTGTGCTTACCCGGAGCCAATTTCTTTCTGGGCTTCCGACTGGATCGCTCAGAAGTGTCAGTCTCGCTGGACGAGGACGATGACAGCTTCTTGACCCGTCGTTTAGCCTTCGAGGACTTTTGAGACGGTTCCTGGCTAAGGGACCGTTTCTTCCTCGACTCTTTTGACATTTGTCGATGTTTTGATGCGGATAGCATCAGAGTCCCGAACCAGCCAGGATTCTTCTTCCATCCGATCTTAAACAGTCGACCGTCTGTCACACAAGTCTCGGGTTCCGGTTTGCCTCTCTGAGTCTCGGAACCTAAGTCAACGAATCTCTGCCACAGATTCATGACCCGTTCCCGAGCAGCAGCACCAGCAGTCCGGTGTTCCCGGGCAATGTGTCTGACTAGACACGAACGCCTGGAACTGGCACACCCAGCCTGACAAGAACCACCCTTCTTGCCAAGGCACTGTAGCCATGGTCGTTCGGCTAAGTGTACCTCTACGAGGTGCCTAGCATAACGACCTTCAGTCGCGTAGGTCGGTGACAATTTCTTGTCCCTCCCATGGCAACTCAAGAAGACACAATGATTGCCGTTCCCAAACTTGTGCCATGCGTACGCGATCCGGTCTTTGACCTGATCCTCGTACTTCAGCCCGCTAACTCGGGAAACTCCTTTCACCCGGTCTATGTACCAGGCGTTGGGAGAACCCTCGTCAACTAGCCACTCCTCATCATCTGAGGTTCCATCTAAACCGACACCATCGGGGATGTAATGTCGGTTTCCATGACGGAGATCTTCTAGGCAAGTGTAAGTCTTGCCCAGCAAAGAGGCGGGTTTCTGTCTAGCTACCGTTCTCTTCCCAGCCCGCTTTACGCCAGGTTGGAAATCACCGTCATCATTGTCGGGGTTGGATGGGACCAGGGGTTTAGCCTTGTCCATCTCCGTTCCCCAACACTTGACCTCTCCGCCACCCGTGGCACCTGTTGAGGTACTCGGTATAGCGTCAGCCACACTAGGTCCAGCCTGCGCCACGGGTTTGTCCGAGCCTTTCGACTCAGCCCCCTTCGACTCATCACGCTTCCCGGTTTGAGGTTTCCCTTTCTCCGAGTCACGTGATTTCGGCTGACCTCCTGTCCTTTCTAGCTCCGCCTCAGCCCGTTTCCGGGCTGCACGACGGAGTCGCTTCCGGTTCTGTTTCGAAAGCTGCGGCTCAGTCTTGTCAGCTTCCCGAGGTTTTGACACCTCAGTCTTACTGACAGACTTCCCCGGCGCGGGTTTAGCCGGTGTTGACACCGGTTTCACCTTTGCTGGACGACCCTTTTACAGAGTCGTCCCCAACTGACGAATCAGTCTCCATAGCCGTCTCTGTCCCAGCCTCAGACTTTCCGGGTTTTGCTACCGGACCCGGGGCCAAAAAGGTCCCGGCTTCCGCCAGCTCCACTCCGGGTGGAGTCCAATTTTGGTACATTGACTGTACTATGGCATGCGTTTTGGGATCTGGGATCCCAGCTAACATTTGTTCCAGGCTCTGGGTTGAAACCTCATGCCTGGAACCCATCTCTTCGGAGGACTTCCTCGGAGAGTGACGACGCAGGCGGGCTCGGCCTCGCCTCGGCGTATCACGCTCCGATTCGGAACCTTCGGCCATAAACACATCCGAGTCAGAGGCCTCAGTTTTCACTGAGCTCGTCTTCGGATGGGCACCAGAAGAGCCCTTAGCGGCCTGGGCCGCCTCAGACTTCTTCCCGGTGTGACTTTTTCCCTTTCCGGGTCGTTCATCTCGGGTTTCCCCAAGAAGAACAGAGTCCGCAGACTCGTACCCTTCCAGGTCAAAATCACCATCATCTGACCCGATGAGCAAAGCATCATCGTCCAGATCTGCCCCCCGCTCAGCCGAAGCTGAGGATCCGGGCAGGGGTGAGGGGAGCTCACGCTCACCCTCCGTAGACGGGGCACGGTCAGCCATGCTGCTACCGCCCGACTCCTGTGGTGCTAGGCACCACTCCGATCACAGAGTGAAGACTACTGAAAAAACAGGGTCTTATATACTCCTAAGTGACCTAGATTCACTGTCGCGAACCAATCAACCGTGTCGAGACTGGCTCATCTTGAGCGTCTCAACACCGCATGCGTGAAGAAACCAAAGGTCAGCGTTACGCTCGACTTGATTTGTTCACGCCTTCAATCACCCAGCACAGGTTCCGGAACCCGGGGAAACCCCTTTTCGAGCTCCACCCCGAGTTCCCTGTAGTGTGGGAATTCTTATCGCCGTCGTGTATCTCACTGATAGTATGGGAGGCTTGTCTAATTTCCATGTAAATGGATCAGACCTTTCAGAGCGTTCGGCAATTCTGCAGCCTCTAGAGGGTCCTCGACGGGGTCCCTTAGAGCAACGTCTGGGCTGCGGCACATAACGACTGATTTTAAGGTAACTATTTGATCAACATTCATGTATAATCGACATGTCACTGACTACCAACGATCTACATTTCGTACCATTGCTTCTCGTTGTGTTTTCGACAACCCCGGCACCACTACTCTTTGTAGTTAACCACAGCCTTCGATTTTAATCGAGAGCTGCGGCGGGGTTTTGAGTCTATTTTAGACTCCATTCTACATCTCGAACCATGTTTATTATACACGGCTCGATTTGTAGCAAATTTAGACTTTTCCGTGTCAGGTTTTTCTTCTACCCACACTTCCTTTTTTAGGTTAGCGTAAGTAGGAATCACCTTCCGCGGACGTCCCGGTTTTCGCCGTGTAGGCGAGCACCCACTTGGAACCCCAGTAACCTTTGACCGGGACTTCCCTATCGGGGTCTGCCTCCGCCGTGTTGACGGGGGTTTGACGCCCGGCTTACCGGCTCTTTGAACCCGGGACCTCCCTGGTTTCCCAGTAGGACCCGTGTTCAGTGACACATCTCGCTTTGTAGCAGGGTGTGAAACTTCAAAGTCGGAACATTCACGCTTTCCTTCCCATAGTCGTAAACGAGCTACATGGGATTTATAACGCCTTCTTGACCATTCGTCTTCTATCACTACTGTCATTTCTGACAATAATTGAACAATTCTGAATGGTCTGTCCCAGTTAGGAGCGAGTATTACATTTACCAACGGAGTGTGGTATCGTACAACCCGGTCTCCTACTCGGAACTTACGTGGTTTAAGATTGACGTCATGTCCAGTCTTTTGCCACTCTGCTGCTTTCGTCAGATTTCGTCTCGCAAGGTAATATCCCTCTACAAAACGTTCTCTGAGTTTTTCGACAAATCCTATGGGACAAGGATCATCCGTAGACATTCCAGGAACCCCATAGACTATGTCCGCGGGCATTACTATTTCCTCGCCAAAGACAAGTAAATTAGGTGAACACCCCGTGCTTGAATGAATGGTCCCATTATATGCGTGAGCTATAAATGGTGCTAATTCATCCCAATTCTTCCGATTTTCATCTACCAGGGTCCGAAGACACTGGATCAATGTCCGGTTGAAACTCTCTACCATACCATCTGATTGGGGACGATATGGATTCGTATGTGTCTTTTTAATCTCGAGTATCCTACACATTTCTTTCCAGATCTGGGATTCAAATTCCCTTCCTTGGTCGGAATGTAGTACGCTCGGAGTTCCAAAAGGCAACATCCAGTTTTTCACTAAAGCTTCCGCACACGTGGCAGCTTTGTGATTTTTCATGGGATAGATCTGCACATATTTTGTGTAATAATCCATCACCACCATCATACAGGTATTTCCTTCCTCTGACTCGTCGATACCAGATATGATATCTAGAGCGATTCTGGCAAACCTGACACCAAACAGTTCCTGTTGTAACGGCATCTTTCCGAGTCCTACCCCGGGTTTGACTTTGCTACATATGGAACATCCAGATATCCATCTTCGAATATCTGCACCCATTCCAGGCCAGTAGTAACGACGCCTTATTCTGGCTACCGTTCTTTTCCGTCCTAGATGAGCTGCACTCCTATGTTCATGACATAGGGTCATTAGTCCGGATCGTAATTCTCGAGGGACCACTAGTTGTAGAGCACGTTTAAGTGGTTGCAATGTGGTTCTCCATCGATATAATACTCCATCACGGACCTCTAGCTCTTTCCATTGACCACATAGATTCCGAAATTCTCGGTTTTCAGGCGAGATCTCGGGTCCTGTAGGCCTATGGAGTCCATTAGCTATCAGTTTAGTTAACCGGAACAAATCCGGGTCAGCCTGTTGACTTTCCTTAATCTGTTCTAGTGTCCACTGATAGTTTAATGGCGGCTTCACTTTCTGGGAACGTAGAGTAGCTATGACTGCTCTATGCTCGCCACAATCCCGGCAATCTGGTCGTCCACATTTCTGCACTGGTCTCCTTGAGAGACAATCCGCATTAATGTGTGACTTTCCAGCCCGGTGTTCAATCTGGCAGTTAGTCAACCCGAATTCGGAGAGAGCTGCCAGCCATCTTCCAATCATTCCCTCGGCGTCTTTAAAGTTAAAGAGCCATTTGAGAGAAGAATGGTCAGTACGTAGGATGAAATCTCCACCTGCTAAGAAGTGTCGATATTTTCTTACATACACCACAACCGCTAAGAGTTCCCTCTTAGTAGTACAGTAGTTCCGCTGACTTTTACTTAAGCTGTTGCTGGCAAAAGCTATTGGAACTTCTATACCATCTTGTATCTGAGACAAAGCCGCTCCAATACTCTCATTACTAGCGTCAGTGTCGAGAATGAACCGACCCTGGGCTAGAGGGTATTTCAATACGGGGGTCTCCGTAAACTTTCTTTTTAGTCCCAGAAAAGCGTGTTCAGCTTCCGGAGTCCATTGGATCTCTTTTTGCTTCCCTGGCTTATCTAGTACTACATACTGTTGCATAGGGTGTGCAATTTCAGAAAAACCCGGGATAAAGTCGCGGTAATACGAACAAAATCCTAGGAAAGACCTTATGTCTTTTATATTCTGGGGGCGTGGCCAATTAGCCACTACCTCCAATTTAGAAGGATCTGCCCGGATTCCATTTCCGGAAACTATCCGTCCTAAGTATTCCACAGATTTGCGAAACAGCTTACATTTTTGAGGTTTGAGTTTCAACCCATAAGATTGAATACGCTCAAATACCTCTCTCAGGTTTTCTAAACATTCAACATAATTCTTTCCGAAGATGATTATGTCGTCTAGATAAACCAAACACTTTTTCCACTGTAGACCCCGCAACATCTGATCCATCATGGATTCGAAAGTTGCAGGAGCGTTACAGAGGCCAAATGGCATTACTGTGAACTCGTAAAGCCCTTGATGAGTGGTGAACGCCGTTTTAGACTGATCGCCACTGTTCATCTTTACCTGCCAATATCCAGACTGGAGATCCAGAGTACAAAACCACTGGTTCCCTCCCAGAGAGTCGAGACTCTCATCGATCCGGGGTATTGGGTAGGCATTCTTCCGGGTGATACCATTCAATTTTCTGTAATCAATACAGAATCGGCAAGTACCATCCTTTTTAGTAACCATTACCACTGGACTAGCCCAAGGACTTGCACTGGGGATGATTACTTTCTGGTCCATCATTTTCCCTACTTCCTCTTCTAAAGCTTCCCGTTTTACCGGAGGTAGCCGTTGATAAGGAAGGCGGAAAGGTTGATGACCTTCAGTGTCAATCATGTGTTCTACTCGATCCGTTCTCCCCAAGGGATCTCCAGGTCGAGTAAAGATTGACTCCATCTTTTTCAAAAGAATCCTTAGTTCATGTCGTTCCCCACTGTTTAGTGCGTCTGTCGTCTGAACTAAAGTTTCCAGAGTTTCGTGCAATGGACTCGGAACTGGAAGGGATCCCGTTCCTGTATCGATAGCACTAACCCGCACTTCTTCATAATCATTTCCTATTAAGTCCGACCTTTCCAGTTTAGATTGTCCATCTTCCCCGGTTATTTCGGAAACGGGAATAGGTGTGATTCCCTGTGGACTGGAGTCCACTAGGCCATCCACATGAGCTAGAGTTACCCAGCCCAATGTATCACCCTTCCTTAATTTAATCAACCCAAAGGTATGATTACTTATAGGAATTGATCCTTCTCTGGCACTTCCGATCAGGGTATCCCAGGCCTGTATTCCTTTTTTAGAAAACAGTTCTGGGTCTGGCTCGAAAAGTGCATCTCCACGTGGTAAGTCACCTTCCCCAGCTATCAGGACATTAACCATCTGCTGGGGGGGGATGCCCACATCTTGTCGGACAGAAATCAATGAAGAGATCCGTCGACAACTACATTCCACCTCCATTAACTCAGGAAATTTGAGTCGGAGAGTGCCATCGGGGGTGAGAAAATCTACGCCTAATATTCCACTTTCTTCGATATCACTGAGTATGGGACCCCATACGAATTCAGTGTTACCTATTGAGACTGGAATAATCACACTACCATAGCACCTCATATGAGTACCATTAGCAGCTTTTGCCGAGGCTCCAGGAACATGACATTCCTGCGCAAATCCAAGAGACTGATAGAGTCCGTTGTTTAACACAGAGCGACTAGCACCAGTATCCAACAATAGATCCACTTTTCTTCCTTGAATTCTAGCCGGCACATACCAACGACATCCTCCCAAAGGGGACGGTTGTCTTATAAACCGTGAGATTCCATCTAAGGTTCCAAGATCCCATCCGCGTTGACAAAGCCATTGCAGACAAGGATGCCCGGGTGAAAGATACTTACTACAAATCGTTGCGACCGTATTTTGTATCTTCCCCTTTTCTGGTAAGTTGGAAATATTTTCCTCCTTATACATCTCACAGGTTTGTGTTTCCTGGCACTTTCCTTCCCGGACCGCAGTGTTGCCACTCGCTACAGTCCTCCTTTGTTTTCCGGTTCACCCTGAGAGGCAACCATCAACGCAGGCAGACTACGAGATGTTTCCACCGTAGTAACGTTCCGGGTTTCTGGACAATCTGGAGAGATATGTCCCATTTTGTTGCACCGCCAACAACGTCGGACATCCAGCTGGTTTTTCTCCACCTGATTCAGTCTTTCATTGATTTTGGTCAACAACTTCATAACCTCTGAGGAATTTCCTTCAGGATCAGTGGTTATTGGTTTTGCCTCTGCCACAGAAGGTACATCGCTGTTCCTTCCAAAGCTAGGGGTTCGACCTCTTCCACGTCCCCGTCTATTGAAGCCTCCTCTTCCGAGTACCATCGAGCGGACATTAGAGAGTATATCCTCTATTTCCGCTTCCTGACACTCGTAGGTATCTTCCTCTACTTGTGACCAAGTAGAACCCACTATGTTAACCCGAGAAGTTTTCCCGGGATTAGCATATTTTCCGAATAGTATACACCGTTGTTCATAGGCATCTACTATTCGCAATACCTGCATGAAGTTCATACCGGGCTCCCATTTAGAGATGGCTTCCGCTCTCACGTCATCATCTCGAAGTCCTTTTACAAACTGAGTTTGTAGATCTTCATGCAGCGCAGGAGAACCTAATCCCGTCCCTGGGTAAACCTCTAACAACTTTTGTTGCAAAGCTAGCCCATAGGCTCGAGTTGTCTCCTCTTTTCCCTGGATCCTCTTTAAAAAAGTGGAACGGGGGTTCAGCGTTACCAACTGACCACAGTAGTATGAGGCTACCTCCACTAACTCATCCCATTCCGTACCACCGGAACGGCGAAAAGCGCGAAGTGCAGCTTCCCCGGGTCCATCTCGCAACACTCTTTTGAGGTATGGCAATGCATCGACTTTATTCCAGCCATTACATTGTATGTCCTCACAAAATCCCGCGAACCAGTGTTCCCATTCCATTCCTTTCCCGTAAGGTTTTGGAATGACAGCGTTTTTTCTGGCTGCGTTCTCTGGGCGCATCATCGGAACCTTGTCAGCTCTTGCCATTGACAAGTTAAAGATCCGATCCTGTTCCCGGACTTGGTTGAACGAGTTGAACCCTAGTTCAGCTATAGCTTTACTAGTACGTTCGGAACTCGGAGAACCCATTCTTGACTCAGAGGGTAGCCGGAAGCTAACCAAAGGAGTCTTTACACCCTTTGTTCCAGATATGAATCTGTTAGGGGTCTTCTCTGGATCCTCTACTCTTCCTGGTGGGGAATATAGATGATCTCTCACATTACTCCAGCCAGCTTGGGACATAGGCATCCGTTGGGATGATTCTGTCTCTGCTAGTCGAACTTGGTCCTTCATGTATTGTACATGTTGGTCCAAACGCTCGATTTTTTCTAGAGTCTCAATCTCGCGAACCGAGAGTTCTTCCAAGTTATGGTGCCTTTGGGCTACCTTCTCGGCGATCTCACGGTTTCGAGCTTCTACTTCCCGACACATGTCTCTGGCTTCCCTTTCCCTATCAAACTCGGCTAAGAGTTCGGGTCCAAGGAAACCTACAGGAACTTCCTCGGAAGATACCCTTAAGGTATTTTCCGACCTATTCCGGGGAGTACTAGACTCTCCGGGACTATCTGTCTGAGACCCAATTTTACTGAGTCCCTCCAGATCCCTTGCGGGGCCATGTCGGCTGTCGGCCGCCGAACTGAAACTCTTCAGGACCGTCGAACTCAGATTCTGAGCGGCGGTTCTCTTCCGAGATTTCTCCTTGCCAGACTTCTGGGTTTCACCCCCTCCCTCTGGTTTTGGAGACTTGTCGTCATTCCGGGCCGGAAGAGTTTGTTGAGAAGTTACCTCCCCATCTTCACTCTCCTGTTCAGCCTTAGATCTGGTTTTTATTCCAGATCCGTGCATTTACCGAGAATCCCGGGTTGTGCAAGCAACCTGGGATCCTGGTCACGACACCAGTGTGGTGGTCGCCGCCTGTCTAGCAGGTTGGATGACCCCAATCCGGAACGCTAGTTCCAGGCAGGATCCCACCCTACGCACTTACGTAGGTTGGTTCGGTTTTCGGTTAGTTTGCACAGACCTATTCACACATAACACAACAACGTCACTTAATAAACAAGGATGTTTATTAATCACTTACTTCCCGGAAAGATCTGGAAGATCTTCCCTACAAGTACAGTACCCTAGCACATAGGTGCTAGGTAACGCTGGATAGGCCAATCCGGAAGATCAGCCTAACCACCAGGAAGGTTACAAGAACCCGCCTGCAAAGTGAGGGCCCAAGGATCCGTTCCGTAGAAGGGACGCGCGAGGACAGCCTGTCGACCTACTGTGAACGCTGAGTATATATACTAAGCGTTACGTAATCCCGGTCTCCACCGCGCCACTCTCGTGTGCGGCGTTGTCCGGAATCACTGCACAGTAAGGATCGGCATATCGCGCCACCTTCCGTGAAACAAACGAACACTGCTGGATTCCCGTCCCACTAAACAATAATCGTCTTTATATATCCAAAGACTCATATGCGAAATTGGGAATGCTAACTTCCATAGATAGCTTTAGCACAAAAACATCACGTTACGACCTCCCCCCCCCCCCCCCCCCCCGATTGGGCCATATTTAAAGGCTATGTCTACACCCCCACCAGGGACTGGGTTGACCCTGGGGAAATGGATTTGATCCATAGAGAATGCATTTCTATCATTTTTTGCTTTTCCTGGCCCTATATTCACCAGGGGTCGTAACGTGACGGGGTCGTAACGTGACGACAAAATATGTTGGGGCTGATAGCTTTTTTCTAATAAAGAATGCAACTTCATTCTTTCGCCATTGTGTAGCTATATATTTACCTTTTTGTAATCCCAAAAGAACTATTACTAATTGGTAGCCCATGGCCGTAGGGTCAGGGGCGGTCATTGCTCCACCTAGTGCACTCCCTCTGTACTCGCGCTCCCTGCGCGCCCCCTCGTGCGAATCACGTGAACTATTAGGTCACGTGGTGAAGCACGCTCTCACACTCTCTCTCACTCTCTTCTCGCGCTTCACTACGTTCAGACGCACTCCAATTTTCTCCGCTATTTTTGGCCTACATCGCTCGCGGCACCGGATACTCCACGAGTATCGGCCCGAGGTCGTTAAGGTTTTAAAGTACGGTTAATTGTCTGCCAGAACAACGTGAGGATGCCGAAGACACGAGCAGGCCCCAGCACATCGCACGCCGATGCGGAGGCTGAAGTAACGTCGGAATCTACCCAACGGCCGTCGGAGGAGCACGTGGACTCGGCCTCCGAGGTAGGCAGTGTTAAGACGGTTAGGCTCGTGGCCGTGGAGAAAGGCCTCGCCGACTTCAAAACGGACATGAAAGATCAGATCGGGGGAGTCCTGGCCGCCATCAACCGGCTGGCGGAACAAAGGAACAACGACCGGGCCTCACGGCCACCTTCCGTCCAGTCGGCCGTGGACCGACGCACCAACGAGTGGGCCGAGGACCAGGCCGCACGGGTCCTGCCTCCGCCACGCCAGTTGAGGGAGCGGTATGCGGCCGACTCCTACATCCAACGCGAGCTGGACCGTGAGGCCATCAGACACGACAGGACTACGGGTAAGCTCCATTCGGACTTAAACATCTCTCGGTTGACCTCGAAGCCATTTATGTTTGTGGACCGCGAGGGCGTATTTACACTGTCTCAGAAGCTGGAGGTGCGGGGGTCCCTAGGGCCGATGGAATACGTTAGCGCGTTCCTCGGTCTGCTGGGGGACGACCGAGCCGTGGAGCCCGCGGACCGGGACCACATGTTTAAACATCTCCACCAGGTATCCATCGATGCCCAATCCCGACCGTGGGCCGGGGTGAGGCGATGGAGCCAATTTGTGTTCGACCAAATCGAGGCCGGCAGGCTTAGCTGGTCCGACTACGGTCTGATACAGGAGGAGCGAGTCCGGCTCGCCATGACGACCTCGACCCGGTCGGCCGGACCGGATAACGCAGGGAAGGACAAAGCCAGGGAGCTGCCGTGCCGGCAGTTTAATTCGGAGAGAGGGTGCAGGCATCGGAGCGGGCACGAGGACGGGCCCGTGAAATGGGTTCACATTTGCTCGTTCTGCGATTCGGTGGGGAAACAGTGCGGGCACTCGCTCCATGCCTGCAACCGCAAACTGGGGTACACCATGGGTTACGAGTCCCAGCCGGTAGCCCCTCAACCAACACGCCGCGGACAGCAGGGCGGATACACCCCGCAGGCCGGATACACGATGAGGGCGGCCGACCCTGGACCGGATGCCATCTACCAACATGGACTTCCGCAGCCGGCAAAAAACGGGCACGGTGCGCCCCGAGAGTAACCGGAGCGCACCCGACTACAGGATGTTCACGTGCACCCCCCACCCGGGCTCCCGGGGTCAGAGGGTACGCGGCACGTGAGATCACAGAGACGTCCAGTGCTGAAACAACACGGGACAGGAAACCGCCAACGGCCACGTGGGCACAGGTGGTCAGCGGCCGACTCCCGGTCGGCACCTCCCCACGTGAGGCCACCCCGACACGTGACGTCACACACGGAGTAAGGATTCCCCCACGTGACGGGGAGGCAATACACAACAACAATAACAACACGACTCCACGTGGTCCACGTGGCCGTGCCGGTGGGCGTCCCCCACCCGGGCGCGACCGGCCACGGGACCGAGGACGGACCCCCTCCGTGCGCGCCCCCGGACTTCGCTAAGCTAGAGGAAGTGTGTCGGACCGGGATCATTGCCGCCGGGACTCGTACGGACCCGGAGGCGTTCAGGGCACATCGGCGCGCGGAATGGCCGCGGATGCAGGACGGCGCCCCGCCGGCGCACGGCCACATCTACGAGGCGGTGCGGGCCTCGGGCCTGCCCAACGCGATGTGTACCAAGATTACTCTCCCCACGGACCTACGGTTGCGGGCGTGGGAGAAATACCTCACGGGCATGCGGGGGAAGCAGGAGCTGCTGGGCTTCATACGATACGGCTTCCCCCTAGGATACCTCGGTCCCGCGACGGATACCAGAGGGGTGCCTAACCACCCCAGTGCCACCGGGTACCCGACCGAGGTAGGGCAGTTTGTGAAAAAGGAGCTGTCGTTCTCCAATCTGCTCGGCCCGTTCTCCGACGCCCCGTTCAGCCCGTGGTGCCACGTGTCTCCCCTGATGTCGCGGGAGAAGCGGGACTCCGAGGCCCGGAGAGTAATAACGGACATGACGTTCCCGCGGCAACAGAGCGTCAATGCCTTCGTGATGAAGAACTCGGTCTACGGGGAGGAAAGGGAGCACAGCCTCCCTACCATCGACGGGTTCGTCTCCCGCCTCCTGAGGTCGGGCCCCGGGGCCTATATGGCCTCGATCGACATCGCAAGGGCATACAAGAACTTTCGATGCGACCCCCTGGACTGGCCCCTCCTATGCTTCATGTGGGACGGCGGGTACTATTGTGATACGGCCATGCCGTTCGGTGCCCGCGCGTCCTCGTACCACATGCAGTGCGTAGCGGATACCATAGTGGAGATTCTGGCCGGCAAGGGGGTCGAGGGAGCGATGTATCTCGACGATCTAATCATCATATCGCCGTCGAAGGAGAAAGCCGCGGCGGACTTCGCGACCGCCCGGGAGCTCTTCCGCGAGCTGGGTCTCCCCGAGGCCCGGGACAAAGCCCAGGAACCGTCGCAGGTGGTCCGCTGGCTAGGGATCGACATCGATGCCGCGAAGATGACGCTATCGATCCCGGAAGACAAACTGCAGGATGTGCGGCAACACGTCGCGGCCGTCTCCCGGAAGCGGTCCCTCACGAAGCGGCAGCTCCAGTCGATACTGGGGAAAATACTACACGTCGCAAAGTGCATCCGGCCGGCAAGGGCATTCGTCAGCAAACTCCTCGAGGCCCTGCGAGGCATGCCCGGATTCTACATCAACATCTCGTCGGACATGCGGCAGGACCTCGACTGGTTCTCGAGATTCGCTGACGGGTGGAATGGACGTGCCTTGATCCCCAGGGGCCCCCCGACGAAGTGTATCACTGTGGACGCCTGCCTCACCGGCGTGGGTGGGACGGACGGCCGCCTAGCGTACTCCGGTCAGGTCTGCCCGGTCGGGGACCCGGTGGAGTGTATCTCGGAGCTCGAGGCCCTCAATACCATCTACGCCCTCAACACGTTCCTCACTGACCGGGACCGAGGCACGAGGGTGGAGGTGTTCTGCGACAATATGGGGACTGTCCAGGCGCTCACGTCGGGGCGGGCACGCAACCGGGTCCTCGCCGAGTGCGCGCGCCAGGCCTGGATGGTACAGGCGAAATTACAGGTGGACCTCCTGTACACACACATCCCGGGGGTCCTCAACTCGGTCGCGGACGCCCTCAGCCGGTCGCACCTCACCTCCAGAGACAATGCTAGAGCTGAACGTTACATGTCATTTCATAATCTCATGCCTGTTGTGCCTTGTAACCACGCCTCATTTGTGCCTGTCCTCCGGCTCTCCTGCAGATCCGGCGCTACATTGTCTCCAGCAGAGGGCATCTGCACGGCAAGCCGCGGCGCGTGCCCCCGGCACGGTCGCGAACCAGCGAAGCGCCGTATCAACCTACATCGCATTCTGCCGGAGGACGGGTACGGACCCGCAGCAGCCGTCGGTCAGCCTCGTCACGTCGTATCTGGAGTACGTCCGGGACCACGCCCCCTCGCCCGCGACCGTGGCCAACCACTTGTCGCACCTACGGTCGCACCTGCGCCTGTCCGGGGGCAACGTCGCGGCGACCGAGGACGCGAGAGTAAAGAGGGCCATCGACGCAATGAAGAGGGACAAGTCCTACACTCTCTTCTCGCGCTTCACTACGTTCAGACGCACTCCAATTTTCTCCCACCCACCCTCTCCTCTATCTTCCTACTCTCGTAGGGCGTTTTTATACACACTGTATATTCATATATACCATTATACTTTATACATGTATATCCATATGTATTATACTATTACATATCAACATACGTAATACATTATACCTTATCACGTATAACATATAACATATTACCATATATGTATCATATCTACCAATATGTTATCATATAACATAACATATCTTCCATATGTATCTTGTTATCTTTAAGATATTACTATCACGTATTAATATCTTCTCTCTTCGCTCATAAAATTAAAATAAATTTTATTTGCCCAACCTCTGCTTTATACTTTTGTGTTGCGGGTAAAGGGGTAATGAATATTATAGGGGACTGGAACTATTCATAGTTTAGTGAGTGTCATAACGTGACTGCTTAAACTACACCAAAATAGCACAAATTGAGTTCAGTATGAAGGAAACCATATAGGCCTTTCCTTTTATGGTGGGAAGATGCATATATGTGAGTCATCGAAAACAGTGAAACTCATTGTATTCTGCCACTTTTTTATTCCTTTTTATGCACGATTTCATGCCGGTATCATAACGTGACACCCTCACGTTTTTAGCGATATTTTGAATAAATATTGGAGTTAGCTGTGGTTTTAAGGTCATTGACTGTGCCTAACAATGCCCTAGATGTGTGAAAACCATTGTAACTATTTTCCAAGAAGGATTTTTGCTGCCATTTCATGATTTTCGAGGGATGAACACATTTTCAGACTAAACATGGATCCAAGCAATATGTACCTGCGTAGATGCCCACAAAAACGACCAGTAATACAAATAACTATTCACTCTCGCCTACCTGCCACATGAGGAGGCGCGCCCTGGTGGCGGAGCTGTCCAGGTGTGTGATGAGGTCATCACACGCCGACTGTGCTCGGCCGTATACGTCCGCCTTCAGCTCGGCCATCACCCGGTTCGCTTCCGTTTCAAGTCGGTCCAGCTGGTTCGTCAAGTGTTCCGTGAGCTCCTTCCGCTCCTCGTCAGAGCGCGTCTCGTTCGCGATGTGCACGCGCAGATAGAACGCTGAGCGTCTCAATACGTGCACCAGCCACCTAGGGGACACCAACGGAAATCAGTGGAACACATATAGTTTGTTATTGAGATGGTTCTGTTAATCGTGGTTACTCTGATAAGGGATTCAAGCCGGGACACACCAAACGAGTCAAGGCAACGATCGTCGGAATCAACAAAACAAAATTATTTCATAGTAATATCTCGCTCCGATGATTTAGCCTATCAAAAATAATAACCAGGTGAAATATGGAATTTTAGTTAAAATACACGCCACTTTGTGTTGGCGATTCCGGAAATCGCCACGTTTCTCTCCGTCATCACCAACAGATGGATATTGGATTAGCATAATACATTGCTAGTTGTTCTGGGATTATTGGTAACGAATTTCTGACCAAATAAAAAAATATAGAAAAAAGAAAGATCATGAATAACACAAATTCGGGGAATCTTTTTGATTGAAATATTTTCCGCATTTCTGAAGGCATCCGCTAATGCAAACATTAGAAAAGATAAACAGAAAAGGCAACCTCATATAGCTAACGTCACTATTAGTTAACTAGAGTGCCAACCATGAAGGTATTAATGAATGTATTAATAACCAATCACAACCACTTGAGTTGATGCTAATTGACTTTGATGTGTCTATGCTGTTGGGCTTCACCTCAGTCTGGTGTACTCAACTTGACCTCTGCTCATCACTGATTCACACAGTCTAGACGATCCCATCTTTCCCCTCAGTTCTAATGCAGTAGAAAAAAACCGCGAACCTCTACCCACATCAGAGGTGGCAGATCAGAGCCGGGCGAGTGGCACTGTCTGTCTGAGTTACTGTCTGATTTGCTCAATCATTAATGAGAAACTACTCAAAGATTCTTCACGCATTTCCGCGTCTCGCAGACTTCAAATCAGGTACGGAGTCTGCACTTTGTATGTGAGATAAGGGAGCAGGTTCTTAAACTCGGTATCAAGAATTCTGATCCTCACTAGATTGGACAGTACTATATGCATTTATAAATCTAATAAACAATGAGTTAATTGAATGCCCTATTCCTTGACTTGGTCTATTTTTAATCTATGATTCTTTTTTATTCGGCTCATTCGATAGTACATGACTCCGATCTGCCATCATACGCGGGTGTGACAATTTTTACTATCGCTATGAACTCTATGCACTCCTTAAATAAATCGCTAAATATACCACTTTATAGAGTTATGAAGATTTGGGATTCTTCATCCAAACAATACAAAACAATAATTTGAAAAAGACATAACATTTATAAAATGGTGTGAAATTAATCACAGGCAGTGACAAAATATTAGTAATAAACAATCCCTTATAGGGTCCCCCTCACCCTTCTTATTAATACCCATTCGCTTATCCCAATTTCCCTCCCTCTAACCCTTGCCTGAGCAAATTTTCAATGTCCTCTCATGTTGTCATCTGATTATATTTATATATCTATACATCAAAACCAGCATGGAATCCTTTCTTGATTCCGTACTGTTTACTGTTCTTGGTCTTGCTCATCTCAGCAAATGCAAGAGTTGAAGATGTGAGTGGTCAGGATATCTACTTGATTTCGTAAATTGTTAAGGACATGTGGAGAAGTTGGGCAGGTAGAGTATGAGATTAATGTATAATGATGTTTAGATAGTGGAGAAGTTTTTTATATGGTGTATACAAGGTTTTGTGGATAGCTACAGATTGGGTAAAATTTTTAGAGCTTTTTGTAGGCGAATTTGTAATCAAACATTCTGTTATTTTCCGGTAGTTTGTTCTACATCATCACGCTTCTATAGAATCGGGCTCTTTTTTGACAAATTTGATGTTTGGTTTTAGGAGTTGGACCATGGAGCTCGGTTTGGACTTTGTCTCTACCTCTGCTTCGACTGCTGCGGTGGCAGTTCTCATTTTATATATACCCATTTTTTAGTTATATCATCTCCTTAAATAGGACAAGAACAGTTTGACACATCTTCTTTTGAAGAACTGTATATCAGATAGATTGTGTAGCTCATCGACAGTGTACACCTTGAGACCCACAGCCCCCACACAGATACGGAGTGCCCTGTTTTGTGGTCTCATAAGCATAATGGTCCAGTGTCATGTAAAAATGAGGCGACCGCTGTCACACACACAGGCCTGTTCTCTCACTGTGTGAGGGGCGGGTCTTTATTTTTAATGAAATTATCATCAAGACTCATTTCTGTACTTCATCTTTAAATAGTTACCAACGGCTGGTCCTTATACCGCATATATTATGTATGGCCTCCTGTGCCGTACACTATCATACATCACTAACACGTTGAGATATCAGCGGAATGTGGGCCTGGCTTAAGTATGCTTCCACACCAAATTATGGTAGAGTATTTTTGATTTCGTAAATAAAATGAATACAGAGCATTATGCCATGTTGTACACGATGCAAAACTGAATGACATTGACATTATTCATGCAACTTAGCCAAAGGCCTATATGTAGCTAATAATCAAAATTGTCTTTCGGATCGATACAAGAGCTATTGTAATAGATATCAAATAAATGCATAACATCGTAATATTAGTGTTATTTCCAATACCTTTCATGCCAATAGTAAGCATTTTCCAGTTATCCTGGGTTTTATGTTTGAATGTAAACATGTCGAGATGGGTAGAGTTGAATAGCTAGATGGATGTCCACGCTCTAGGCACTGCTGAATATGGAATTGTACCTCCTTTATCAACCAGCAGAGCTGGCATATAAATACATGTTGGATGGCAATAGAAACATCCACTGCAAATAGCCTGCGGGTATAACTAACACTACACTGCCCAGGCAATATTGGCAGAAAAAAAGGTAGAAATATCGATATTAGATCCCATCGCAATCATTACATTTTAGAATCCTTTCCTCCGTAATGATTGCCTGTACGGTGAACCACAACACTATATAGTGCCATTTTATGGTGGACACTACACTCGTCACTGCATTAGCTCACTAGATACCGACCTGTTTAAATATTCACCGGTATCGGTGTAGTGTATAGATACCACAACTGAGGCAGGCCATGACTCGTGCTCATTGACCACAGCTAGTAAAACACCACAAGGAGAGAGTAGGTTTAATGACAGAAATACGGCCGCTTTAATGATGTCCGATCATGCCACATCCAACAGGCCACCACCCTCTGTCTCTGGCGATTTGTAATCATTACACCCACAATCGATACTACTTTTTCGAATCACACACACCGCCAACACTTCTACCCCACCTCCCCACTTGGGTACTGGCTTTGTTACCCTTTTCTTAAAATCGGTCCGGGAAGGAGTGCATTGAGAACGATACTATCTTCAATTCATGTTCACCACCCATAGCTCACACTTGGAAATATTGATCTTGCTCGGTCACGCGTTACACTTCCATAAAATAACACATGAATAAAGTGTCCATAAATAGACCGGCTTTTAAGAGAGGAGGGAGATGGTGATGTTGCTCTTACCTGTAATGCACTTCCAGTTTGCACCTCAGACTGATGGGTAGCAAGGCTTCAATCCCCTCCAATAGCTTGGAGAGGTCCTGTGTGACGTAGGCAGACTCTTGGAGTGACTTCTTAGCCTGTGGAGCATTACAAATAAGTAGAGATATATTGTAGTTCAATGATAATGATTAAATAACATAAACGTACCATAAAGAGGATACGTAGTACTTGATAAAAAAATGTGCACCTACAACTCCTCTATCTACGTTTTAGACCAGTTGGTATACAATGTGACCTGTTCTTTCTCGAACAACTTTAAGGAGGATAGAATTATCCCTTTGGACAAATCGCCTGCTAACATACACATTTTCGTGCAGAGACAACCATCAATGTCCATATGCTTGCGGGAAAATACCCACGGCAACTCCAAAGTGCTCTTGATATCATACTATGTAGGGATGCCGCTTTCCTCTTAAACTCAAGCAAACGAAACACAGAGTCCCGGCGTTTACACGAGACGACTGAGAATATGACGACTGTATATCTTCTAGCAAAATGTTATCAGGTGGTGCCCTCCCGGTAGGTGAATCACCTTAGGGGTGCTTCGCGCGTTTACACTTGACGATTATAGGCGAAAATTCTTGAATTTGCTACCACCTTTGAGTACAAGAAGCCTTGTCTACCACAAACGAGAGACGCCAATAGATCGTCAGAATACACAATTTGGCACCTGGCGATAATGCTGACGATTTTATACCAACGACCCTCTAAAAGTTTAGGCAGGGTTAACCTTGGGGAATCGTCGTCAATAATCGACTTGTGTAAACACTAGCTTAGGTAAACTAACATGTTATCATTTGAATGAGGATAAATCTTCTAGTGTAAACGCTTGGTGCGCTTCTTGGACTAACAATTTTGGGTACATATCCCTCTCTGGGAGCAACACTTCAAAAGAAGATCTTCAGTCGTCAGCTGTCTAGTGTAATCACCATTTGCCTATGCTGGCGCCGCATGTGTAAAATCGTCTAAGGGTTACCCCTGTCTAAACTAGAGCTGAAAAACACCCGTTTATGCCAAAATGTTGTGCTGAGGATGTTGACGATCGTCAGGTGGTGACTCCAATCGACATAGTTTTGGCTTTATCAAGCACTTGATATTCGTGGAGAACCAAGAAATAAAAGATGGTCCTTGTTGATATCACTTATTCGTTCTTTATAACTTGATGTAGTCACTGTTACTTGTAAAGAAATCATTTTAGCCTTAATATACCCTTTGAAATAAATGTTTAACGGAGACTGTGTGTCCTACACCATACATAACCTACCTGATAAGTATGGAAAGACATGGTCTCCATTACGACCCACCAAAGGGGTGACGTATGAATTCAATCATGTATACTAGTTTAACCATAATGTGATAATATTGATTTTCTGCAGAGGTATGTTAATATTTAAGTATAATAGACGAGTTGCCATGTTACCTACCTAAGTCTGTATGCTGTGTGGACAAGATGTAATCTTAGATCAATGCACTTTATTATACTGCCGTATGTACATATGTTAAGCTGTGTTACAGCAGATGATTTGTATTATGGGTTTGTGACAAAGCTAACTTTGAGCTGGCTATACACGGAAACCAGTCTGTAGTGACTGATGTATCTGTCAGGATAAATAAATGGATTGAAAAAAAAAGCATGCTCCTTTGTTCTCTGATTTACCTTTGTTGTGGACATCTCAAAGATCTGGGATGAGTGTACTCCCGCCCAGCAGGTCTTGAGCTTCCTCCAGGTGTCGGCTCGTACCTGGGCCCCCTCGTCCATTGGAACCTGGTCCCACTTGTTACATACAAAGATGGCGGAGCGCGGGTTGAAGACCACATGGTCCTCGTTCTGTCGGCTGATCTCTGCCAACAGGTCCTGCAGCTGTAAACCAATGACAAGATTCCCATTTATAGTTCTGAGAAATTACTGATTTATTTTGATTGATTGGAAATTCATCACTGCATTCTGGGAATGATGGATGAATCAGAAAAAAGGCATAATGTAGGGCTCTATCTAAGATATTAATAATATGGAGAATGATCAATGTATCTATTCCCAATGGGCAACGAAAGGTAGAGCCAAGAAAATCAATTGCTAGATATTTGAGGGAAATGCCCCTTTAGCGGGTTATGTATGCCATACGCTAGGTGGGGCAAGGTGACATATTATATGGTCGAACAAACCTCATTCCGACCTGGCTAAAGATCACTGACATAACTGAATTATGAGAGTAGCTGACCACTGAGATATGTTGTAGCTGCTCACTTACCCTGTCTGGCTGGAGACCCCCCGCGTTGCTGCTGTTTATAACATAAATAAAGGCGAAGGCTGTTGGCAAAAATTCCTTTACCATCTGGGTCATCTCTCGGCTTTCTCCAATTCCGGGACTATCTACTATGACAATGCCGCCCTGTGAGGAGAGAAAAGCATGGCGAGTTGAACGATAATGCAAATTCAGTGTCAGGATCACATATCGCAGTATACTGTGGTAGCGCATGCAGTATCCACAAACGGACTGCCCTTTATAAGACAAGTCTCATGACATGCCACTAAGCTGTAAAATAGGATTTGAATACTAGGTTCTAATACATGTGAGGCCACCCATACTCTTAAAGAAGATAATACACTTGTTTTGTTTTGTTTATTATCCCCTTTTTGAGAGGACCCAATACAAATCATCCCATCGCACATCTCAAAGAGTAAGCTACTCTATCTTTCTTTCACATCTCTGACAGGGTCGGCTCTTGAGGAATCTGTGATACGTGACTTTGAGAGGACTTTCCATTCGTCTGTGGAAATGTGCGTGTATACCTGGGACTACATCAGGCAACTGCAGCCTTTAGAAGTCAATCGTATCGGGTTTGTGAATAATCTCCCTGTCCGTCACCAAAAACGTAAAAATTACCACTTTTTGCATCGACCATAGAAAAGTATAGTTCACCTCGCACCGTTTAATAGCGGTTATAAATGGCATTTAACTGACCTGTAGTAGTGGGAATGGCCAATAGATCTCCACCCGTCTGTAGGGAAACTTGGACTTTCGGTCGCCCCGCTGGTGCACGTACTTAGCGAGTGTCTCGGCGGGGTCGTCCGACGTCAGGTCGATCCGCTCAGCGGGTAACGATGTGTCCATGGAGTACGCGAGGGCGTGTTTCGTATCGCCGTACCTGTGGTCAGGGGACAAATACTGTAGTAATGGAGGGGAGTCAATCTCCATGCCCAAAGAGAGGCTTTTTAATCATTAAATCAGCTTTAATTCCGTGTGAATTGTTGCAAGCCGTTTTCATCGTATGCTTCATACGTAACCTTTAACCCTCTCCTTATGGAGGGTGCTGGTGAATGAAGTACAACTTGCCTGAAAAGGAGCACTTTTTTTATGAGATGTGATATGGACTATCTTGTGAAGACTCTACGTTTAGCTAGCATATGTACACTATCTTGTTGCTATCTTGTTGCAAATTGTTTTATCTAATCTTAAAAAGAAGCAAGGAAGCTGTAATAAAATAATGATGAATAGAGGCTGCTCTGCTACTAACGAATTTCAAGACATCGTGTGAGCAAAGCAGCTAAAAGCAGCTGCTGCTCTCTGGACTTGTACCTGTTGCACTAATAGGGTTCCGCACTCACCTGAGTTCACACATTGTCGAGGTACAACTCAGCAGGGAGGTTGGTAGGAGGTCGATTCCAAGGATCAGATTTAACAAGCTTGATTTACCTGCAGACACCTCACCTGAAAACAAAAGAAGAATGTGTGAACATTGAATTATTTAAACCCATGGCTTGTCTTTAAACGTGACTCATAGTGTTGCATGTCAGGGACGTATTTGACATACCATTCCAAGGTTATGTCGATATTTACATCCATCATGTCCCTGATACAAATAGGTGTAACTGAGTATCGAAATTATATTGACAATAACCGATGGTTCTATGGACAGGAGAACGTAAACCACGAGGGCTGACGCGTAGTAATAGACTTACACGAGCGTTAGTGAGTCTATTACAAAGTTAGACTTGAGTAATTTACAGAGCCACCTGTCCACAAAACCATTCTTCTGTTGTATTTATCATCCATCTTCTCGAATGAATCAAACAGGAATTGCCATATTTTGTGTAAATCATCCGAGGCTATCCTTTTTTAACTCTCCAGCACGAAAGTGCTATTTTCCCATAATCCAAGACTTTGGGGCCATAGTCAAACGGTTTCAAATCCGTGGCACCATAGAAATTATTGGTAGTGGTTTACTGTGGCTCTATGCATTTTCAATTGAGACTTTGTAATTGATGGATATCATAGCAGTTCTGATCTTTCTCCAGAATGACTTTTGTGTTCAAGACTGATCTGAATAAAGCTGGAAGCACTTCAGATTGATAATGAATCGCCATTAGAAGATGAGTTAGACATGTATTTCAAATTACAATCTATCGCCAGCAGACATTGACTATACGATCTTCAACGCCAGTTTTGTTATATTACACAGAAACAGATCTACTACTATAGTTACTTGTTCGCACTGGCTGAAATAAGTTGAAATTCTAAAATGTACATCAGTATGTTGCTGTATACCTCATGCAATGCACTTGAATGACAGCTACGACCGAATAGGCAAACGGCCACTGTGTGGGGTCATACAGTACATGTACCGTTCAGACATTGTACAGATGGACGTAGTAATATAAGGCCTATAGAAAACATCCTCTGGGCCATGGCAGGCCCTTACAATATTCATACTCTCAAGTTTCGTGTAAATGGCTCTGGTAGGTGCAGGGTGTACTATCTAAAATATAGTTCTAAAAAAATGTGTATTTGAATAGTCATATATATATTGGTTTGTTAACAATACTATTGTCGATAGCGATATGCGCAGACATCAGACACAAATGAACATTTCCAAATAAACGAAAAGCAAACACATACACACTAAGCTGAATATATTCTATAAAGGCTATAGATTATTTAGCAACAAACTATATGAATAATTCCGAGGGGTAGAACTGGGCAATGTGTAAGTTCCGCGGGAAATTACCCAAGAGGGTATATTGGGCACCCTGGAGATACACAGTAATCCCTAAAGCAACACAGTCGACTCATTCCATTTCCCGAATGCATCATATCGCCGTAGAAAACAGACTAGTACGATTAACAAACAACAGTGTTGCTATCAATAGTATGCACTATCGATGAGTTCAGAAATGGAATAGCGGTGTGATTACTGCCAGCGGCAGTTCTTCTTGGGTGATAAGAAACAGCTTAATTTCTACTAGATTTAACAATGCCATCTATCCACTAACATATAGTGTCCAACAAATGTTAATAACTATAAGGCATTTCAAAGGACCTCTATAGTCGAAGGCCGGTTTGTATAATACAGTACTTGGAACTAATGGTATGTCCATTATTGCTGAATCAGTGTGCAATCATCAAAGGATGATAATTAAAAGGTTCGGGTTGCATTCAGTATATGGGTCATTTTCTGTAACCCTCTTGCACCCTAACAAATTACCATTGCTACAACTGCCTTTCTTGGAATCAAATATATTAAGCACCAGTGGGTCAATTAGGCATTTAGGTTGTGCAGCACGTTGAAAGCCCATACAACCTCTCCCTAACCTTGGCAGAGTATCTGAGCGTGTGGGCCACGCTCAACAATCATTTAATATAAACATAAAAACAATTAACTGCACCTGCGACTAGAATGTGGCAATCGCTGCGCTCGAGGCTGGAGACATTCTGATGGATTTGTTCACCCACGGCTGGGATACTTCTCTCCAGTTCACGCCTCCTGGTGATGGGAAGCTGAACCACGTACGACTCCACTTCCTTATAGAGGACGACCAGCTCCTTCCGCAGCTCCCTGTCCTTCTCCAGCACCTCCTGCATGATCTCCGACACCTGATGGAGAAAAGAGATGAGAGGTGAGTAAAGGACAGGTAAGCCAAAAAAGATAGTCATTAGGTCAGCATGTATATATATAAAGTACCTTGGAAGATGCGTGCAGTGTTATAATAAAAAGTAACTAAGGCCTAAGCTCATAGACTAGCAAACAGAGTGGCAGGAAAAGGGAATTTGGAATTCCTCCTGTTCTTAAAAAGGAAGACAAATAATCAGACGCAGATTTTTATTTATATTCTATATAAAGTTCAGAGTTACATAGCAATTCTCAACAACATACAGTCACATTCACTTCTGTTGAGTTCATATGATATATGTCCTTTTAGTTTCATCTGTACTCCTTTCAATAATTGGCTCGTGTTTCCTTAACTTGTGGATAGTGATGATCCATATGTGGTTGGATATGGTAATAGCAGTCATCAATCCCTGTTCCTTGTTTCCTCCAAAGCTGGGATGATAATAGTTTGTGGAGTAGTCCTACCCTCAGTATGGGCCTCTGTTCCTGTATAGCCAGAGACCTGTGGTGGCCTATCCTACTCGCTGTAGTGGGGGTGATGTGCCCTGGTGTGTGGGTGAAGAGTGACTGCGGTGTACATGGCTGGCTGCTTATATACTATCAGGAGGGGATGGGTCAGTACAAACAAACCTAGGGATGGCCTTGGTAGTCTAAACATGGGGGTCTCAACCCCTATCTGGAGCACCTACATGTTAGGAAACACCCTGTGTTGTTCTCAATGCTATGTCACAGTGTATACATATATACTAGACTAGAGGACAGGGACAAACCAAAGTAAAGGTCAATAAGTAGTAATTTGATTTCCCTGCACAGTAGATGCATTTTACCTGCCTATGTCAATTAACTCAACTATGTTTGTTGTTCCAGGGGTAACATATGTCCCATTGGGCTCTATTCGAGACTTTCTGTTCCATGCAAGCCTTCTAAGATGTGACTTGGCATGGGTGTAAAACTATGAGGATTTCTTTGAATAACCTTTCTGTATTTCCCTTTGGCGTCCTGATTTCTTTCTTTTATTAGTTTAGAAAGTATATTGAAATCTGTCGTCGTTGAGAAACTCTGAACATGCGAGCGGATCCTGTTTCCATCGTAGTATGGATAGTATCCAAGGACATTGGATATAAGTCCTCCTTTCCTTTTTTCCCTTTGTATAAAAAATACACGATGGCATGATACACGTAGTTTCCCATGACTTATTCGTTCCAATCAACTTGTATGATGACACTTATAATCTTAGATACTGTTATGATTTGTAGGTTTATTTGTACATATTTGTTCTAAAACCTTTACTCCTATACGATAGGCACGTCATTGGACTGTCCTACATAGCTAAGTTCTTAAGAAACAATAGTTATTCCTCTAACTGTTCTGCACATATGTGCACGTTTTGTTAAGGGTGAAATCGACCAAGAAATTACCATAAAAAACATTGGCAAGGACGACAATTCTTTGTTGATAGACTTCATTGCACCACCACTAACACATAATACGGGTTAGAACCATGCATCGTGAATCAAGGCAAAAAGAAAGGTAGTACCTTCTCGATAGTGACCAAATACACCAGTAAAAGGTATGGCCCATTACTAGGCGTCAGCATTGTGGTACGTCTATACAGACTGTTGACATCTCTCTTACTATCACAGGTTTCAATTGAGTTCCAAAATCTAAAAGAAAACAACCCCCGAAAAATATCCCATTACGGGTTATTTTCCTTATCCTAATTAGGTTACCGGCAACCTAATTTCAACCTTGTATGACCTCATACTTGCGCTGCGCGCGCCTTACTAGTTAATAAACCTTGTTTATCTCCACTTCAGTCTTATTCAAACTCCTCGTATACAAATATCCTGAAATATGAAATGGTAAATGCTGTACTTATAAAAGACATATCTATAAAAAGTGAGTGATTGGTTGCATTATTGCAGAATACTGTCATTTTGGATTAATCATTTTGATATCAGGAGAGTCCATATTGATTGCTGTTATTCACGTGAATATTATATAACTAGGGTTGGCCCTGATGATTACATCTTGTATATGTAGTATCTACAGATAAATGGAGAGAAATTATTAAAATGTACCTATTAGATATAGTCTGGTAAACGCCATCATGGGTCCAGACGGTGCCGTAACTATCAAAATAAAAAGCTTAAATATTAACTCACAAGGCAACTCTGCTTAATTTCACAGACCTCGGAATCCATACCCTGCACCATTTTACGAGTTTGGTGCAGAAACACGTGGCAGAAGTGTCAAATGTCTCGTTAGCGCGGCCGAGCAGACACGACAGACGGCGACTTGTGGGAATCTATAAACGTGAAACCGAGTAAATTCGGCCCCAAGGCTATTATCCTCTCCAAGATTAGACTCCATCTATCTATACCCTATAGAGCCACCAGGTTTCATATGCAGTGTAGGTGGGAAGTTGCACTGATCGACGCACAAGTAAAAGGGTAGAAGTCAAGACAATATGTAAACTATATGGCAGTTTGTATCAATTCTCGCTTACCTCTGGAATCCCGTGAATAAATCATATCAGAATTAGATTCCACAAACCAGGATTGGGGTAATATATAATTTACATCAATAAATCGTTTTTGAAATGAAATGAATGTGAATTCAATAGCTAATTATGAAATGCTGAATATTGACGCTATTTCAAAATACTGAATATTACCTCGTGATGAGTGTAATCAATAGTTTGGTATAAAATGTATAAATAAGCTAGAGCCAGTTAAGGGACTCTCGGTCTCTCATTACACCGGAGAGCTCTATAGCGCCCTGTCTGGTCACGTGGGAAGGCTCCCATGCGGTACAAGGCTCCCGTTATTGATCCCTTGTGGGTCCTGTCTGTGCGTTACTTTGGTGACGTCATGGCAGTGCTTGAGAGGTGCGGGGTTGAGGGGAAAGGCGGTTACCCTGCATCTCAGAGATTAGATTAGTTTGGTTTCCTCAGGGTCCGTCTTGTAAGGCCAGCTGAGGTCTAGGGTATTATAAATTGTTGATAACCTACAGCCTATACTGGTGTGGTCTCTTGTACAATTATTGTGTAGCGTAGGTTGTAGTCCAGTTAAATGTGGGATTTGTTGAATTCTTGTAATGATGAGTCAAATTGATGTTGGTAATGAAATATGGTAATAACAATTTTTGTATCCATATAGATTAAACAACAATGATATATCTCTCAGATAACGTCAAACTGATTAACAAGTAATCTAATGAGAAGATTTTCTCTGTATTTATATAACGAAGAAAACCTCATTATAGCTTGACGCCAAATAAAATGACAGCCATAAAAGTTTACATTATCATTAAGCGCTGGCGCGATTCAAACGAGGCATTCGGTGTTATTACTTTGTATTCAGCGTACATACATCGATCTCTCATACAAGCAACAGTAACAATCAAGAGTGAACAGTGGATTGCATATATTTCAATTTAAGATAGATATTTCCTCGGGCAATTAATGCCGTGCAGCCTATCGTTTCAAGTATGTACTCCATCCGATAAATGCTTATTATACATGAATATTATAAATTCAGCATTTTGAAGCAATACATAGACCTTAAGGTAACGTGTTCTATCTTGAGATGGTTCGGTCAATGATAAATTAATTACTTTTAGAAAACAAGTTAATATTTCCGCCGTATAAACAGGCACTAAGATATTATTCGTCGTGATTTTTGTCGAATCCTACAAAGACCTAAAATCAAGCTATTCAAGTGACTGATAAGATGAAACGTTGGAATAAAGAGAGCCTGTTAATCCCTTCAAGATTAAAAGGTCAACATACTAATCTCTATATATGAAGTAATTGAGTTCTGAATTTGTAAGCCCGACATGTAGTGCTTCAAAGCTCTTGTTAAAGATATCATGTTAAGATTCTTGAGTAGTTGCACCAAATGTGATATCCAATTTGTGATGCAAAGCCACATGGGGATGCCAACATTGTATGGTTATCTCTATCATTGGTTCATTTTTCCCCATCTAGTGTGATATCTAGGTAAACCTAGATTGTATGTACTACACTTTAGTGATGATGCATATAAAGTATGGATCCATGTGACATCCATGTTGCATCCACTTCTGTCTCTATTAAATCAATAAAGGGAGTACTATTTTAAGCCTACATTGATGGATGTGTGTGTGATAGGCGTCTGTGACTCATATCATCACATATATCTTTTCTTATTAAGTATTAACAATCACACCTTTGGGCAGCAGAAATGCGTGGTTAGCCGCATACAGCACAGAGTGCACCGCTAAAACCTACGCCTATTGTGTTTCAGGTTATCCTGTGCCTGATAAACATCTAACGGCGCTACTTATCAGATTCAATAATTCAGAATAGATGGAAAGGATACGTTTGTATCATGGAAGTTTCCGCTATCAGAATCGAAATAGGAAGCGTGTCTGAGTATTATAGATCTATCTCTAATCGGGTGATAACTGCGGCAAAATAGATTAGAAAATAATAAGTTGATATAGGTATATCACATTATTGAGCACCACATTTTTCATCGCGGAATGCGCAGGAAAACTTTATCCGGAAGCCAATGGTTGAGATCTATTTGTCTGAAACTACCTCATGTCTGTTAGAAATAGGGTGGCATAACTAAAACAAAAGCAAAATATTAAGAGCAGCTCGAAGATTTCAAATATTTTCTTAATGGGAAGGGACAAGAGTTGAAAATAATAGGTTTCCGGACGATACCAGCCCGTGTACTGTATTCAACGTGTCCACTGATGACCTGGGAGCAGGTGCACAAAGCCTTTCTTGCTTTGATGATGTCTTATTGGCTTACGCTCGCCAGGTGTGTGCAGAATATCATCATATATAGGTATTAACAGCCGCATGCAGCCATTAGGAACACGCTAGTCTACCCAGGATTGCCATCCAACACATCAAAATAATCGGCATGTGTAAATCAATTTTAGACCAAATTCAACACATCATTTTCGCTGTTCGAAATAATACATTTTTCAGCCTTTCCTAGGTTGAGAAGCACAAGTGTAGAATACTACTAGGCGATACGGAAATGGAAGTGAAGGAGATATCTTAATATATAAAGATGAATACAAATCACAGACGTAATTAATAATAGGATACAAATCTCTCGATAGTATGATTAAATTCATCTATCAAGAAATAGGGTTATAAGGAAATCTACAATCGCATATCATTATACACCTAAGGTCGAACGTCTATGAAATACAACCTGCTGCTAGGGGTGTAGTATAAATAATGTTCGGTCTCACTGAGACATAGTGAATAGACTATGAATCTATGATTTAAAAGGGAATAAAATGGCGTTTTCGGAATATAATAATGAATGACTGTGCCATAGGGATATCATTCTCGGCCTCTTGTAACATAAATGTGTCTCTCCGCCTCCGGCGTCGGCACGCATTTTATGTAGTATAAAAGACCTCGAAACCCCATCTCTACGGGGTCAGTAACCATGTATTATCTTAATACAATATGTATCTTTACATATTGAAATCTTAGGTTTTACTACTGAGTACGAGTGTCTGTATCTGAGGTGAATGTCATTGCTAAATAAAGGGGTATCGACAAAAACATCAAAGATCTACAAATAGTGTGTACCCTGTAGACAAATATAGACTGGCGACTTTGCCAGAGGGAGGACTAATATATCCACAGACACAAACATGATTAAGGTAAGAATAGAGGGAAGCTGATTCCCGGTACGAGAAGTCCGAGACTCAGACGGGGGAATTCCGGAATTCCCCCGCCCAGCTCTTTTTTTAAATCACTACTAGGCAGCGGTATACTATGGAGCTTTATTGTTTGAATTTATTCCGTTCCGCTGGAGTGTATTCTCCGTGGTTAGGAAAATTTTTTGGAGCTTTAGGTATATTTATGGAATGATTATTCCTATATACCCATTTCCAAACACTCTATTATTAGATACCCCCGCTGCTGGGGGTGCAGTAATTATGAGTTATGTAGTGAGGGTGAGGTTTTCGTCCCGGGCTGATTGTTTCGTCCCGGCGCTCTTTATATCACGTGGTCAGCCCGGGACGAAACAATCAGCCCGGGACGAAAATATAGCTGTTGCAGTTATAGAATAAGGGTGGCCATTTTTCTTGGGGCTATCATAGGTAACAAAATAACCATTTTTATCAATATTTGAAGGTATATAAGAATAGGGAAACCAAGTACCGGTAAACAAAAGTCAAAGTTACTTGGTGAGGACCCAAAAAAATTACTGCCTGCGGCTGACGCCTTGAGCAGTAATTTTTCCGGTCCTCACCACGTAACTTTGAACTTTTGCTCACCGGAACATAGTTTCCCTCTATTCCTGCTGATCAACTTCGCTTATTGCGCAAATCTCCATATACAAGCAACAGCGGAACCCAATCCCACATTATTATGATTCTCTGATAGATTGCCAGTAGAACTACAAATTATTATAGAATCATATATGATGTGTGTAGCTATTAGTAAGACCCGGCGTCCACCTACTATGATAGAATCGTAGACCTCCCGATATGGCACCGATAAAAAATATCAAAATCGGTGCCTTATAGGGAAGGTGCAAAATCGTAGACATATGTCTAGACATGCCAATCCACCACGCATTGCATGGTTTTTTTTATCGGTGTCTAATCGCAGAAACGTGGTCAACTGCCCCGATATTAGGTGACCTTCCGACGCGATTCCGATTTTTTATCGGGAGGTGCATCGTAGGGCATATCGGTGCCATATCATAGTAGGTGGACGCCGGGCCTAATTTTCTAATCAAGCGTAGTACTTATGTTTCTGAGAAACTTTGAATCCTTACTAGAAAAATACATTCGTCTATTGATATGCTATCTAATTTCTCCCTCTCTTGCTATTAGCCTATAAACAAACATTAGAATGACACCTGTTCACTTTCTTATCCGTAATTAAATGGAAACAAAAAGTGTGCCACTGTTCAGCCTCTGTCAATCTCCTAAGTGAGACGCTGCCATGGCCAGACACAAAATGTCAGCGTTCTAACGGAAGTCTGTCTGACAGCCACCATTAACAGATAGGTCACATGACCCGCTGGCTCATATTAAGCTGGTTGTCGGTCTGACATGAGTGGCTTATTAGATGGCCCCGGGAGGTGCTAGGTCTGGGCAGGTTGGATACATTTAACTCACACTCTAAGACAAATTGTTCATTTCAGGAACGATGTACGTGGTGATCGATAAATCTCAACATTTACCTTGTGTATGAATGCCTTACTTGTGGGCATGATAATAGATATAGATCCGTAAAGGATAATGCATTCAAGGTATTGTAACCCGATTTGGCACACGATCAAAATATATGTTTCTCATCAACAGAGATTTAAAAATCTTTTAAAATTGCTTTCTGCAATGTTGACGAAATGCGTTAAGCATAATTTAGATGCTCAAGGCCCGGCGTCCACCTTCTACGATAGAAATCTAAGACCTCCCGATGCACGGCAATTCACAATGTCAAAAATCATAGACGATCGGGAAACTCTATATTTTACACAAACATCTAAGCTAGGATATCGGCCTGCAACATAATCGGTTTTAGATACATCGTAAGACAATTTGGAGCTCAGTGGACCCTGGGCTTTTATGTAATGTTCACTTAAATTACTTCGCCCGACCATCATACAATCAGTACTGCAATCCTTTATTTTGCCTTAGTTCTGTTCAACTTGAATGCTCAAGAATGATATGCTGATTGTATAAATCTATCTTCTCATGCTAGATGAAATTGTTGTTGCTACTGGATAATCATCAAACACTAATTTGTTTTCATCCCATTCTCATCATTGATAGTTTGTAGTTTTGCCGGGCATGTAGCCCCTCTGAAATACTCTGGTGATTGTATTATTTTATTTGGCTATATGTTTGTTCTTCCTTCCCTGGAACCGAATTGTGCTCTACTCAACTGGAAAATTGTATTTGTTTTCTGTGTGCTTTTTTTCAAAATGCTAGTATCTGACGTCTATTTTAGGAAATCCAATGTTTGTACAAGTTACTGGTTAGAATACCACATCAAAAATCGTCTGGGACATAAACAACGAAGTACACGCTATAAAGCGGAGGTCGATGTTTCACATTAGATCAATAAAGGCACAAACCGGAACCAGCTCTCGCCTTCCACGCGAGACAAGCGAGAACAAGAATCAAAATGGCCGCCCCCTTGCTGCTGTCTCTTCCTGGCAGCAACACATGATGTGATGTATATTTCTTTATGCATTCACTCGCGCTATTATTCAAATATAATGTCGGCAACAATTAAACTTCCAGGTTTCAAGATTAGACGGTTTTGATGAGTGAGAACGACATTTAAAACGAAAAGAGAATGTTCGTGACTTCACTCCATCTGTCAGCTGTCTCATGACACGCGCTAATCTAGCACGTACGCTGGATGATTAGACGACTTCACATTAACACGAATCTCTGGTGTCTACTCTAGAGCACACTATCATGACACCATTTTCCATGTTCCGTCAATATCTATGGAATTATTGCATGGATTAATTCCCGGATATCCGCTTATATCGTAAAGGTGTCACTACATCGGAGGTTTATTTCCAGCGTCTATTGATAAGCATTCACAATCACCCTGTCTCTACACAGACACAGACACACACGTATATATATATATATATATATATATATATATATATATTTACAGCGGACATTGATAGGTGTTTTTCTATACCTTTTGGATTAGTAACATGATCATTAGATCGCTACCTATAAGGGCTTGGATATCTTTCATTTTTGACGAGGATGCACTTTCCGTCAGATCTGTATACTGTTTTCCCGATAGGTTAGAATACCTTCCTTGGCAGTGGCCTTTGATGTAACCTTTCGTGCAATAAGAACAAAATCAAAAAGAAACCACGTGTAATATAGAGGAGAAGAGGGATGACGTAAGCAGACACTATTTGTACTCACGTTTCCTCCTTTGTGTTGCCCTGCTCCATATTTCTGTTTAAGATATTGTAGCAGACGACATTTAGCCCCCTCGAGGTCTGTGATACCATGAGGGTCAATTTGTAGCTTTTGTATCCACTGAAATGCCTGGAATAGGTCAGTTATTTGGTTAACATCACCTTCCGTGAGTGCCGAATCATTTGCCCTGTCAGCCATGGTGCTTGTTTACGTAGTAGTCTGAGGAAACGGGGGAAGATGCCAATGAATGAATGGATTTTAATAATGTGCTGGTCCTATCCTGGAGATTAGTCGTGCAACTGTAGCTAGGCACTGAGTCATGGCCAACGGGGATAGTATTGGAGTTCTCTGGGTATAATATACTAAGATGTCCAGTCAATAGGTAAAATGGGTACTATGGTTGAGGGTGGAAGGATCACACAGCCCTCCAATACACACAGGGTGTCCTTAGAGCGTCCCTCCCACACTGCCTCTTATATCGTGTCCGAATGTTTCTTCATCATACATACACGTTATGTCCCCTGTGTAAATAACAATTCCTCTCTCCTTCTGTCCATGAGTGGTCCCTTTCTGCCATGCTCCGTAGTAAGGATCCAGGGGTTAGGAGAATTCCCCTTCCCTCATTCTCTCTGCTCAGAAGGACACATTGCTGTCTATGACGTTCGCATCAGGATGCCCTCACCACTAGCAGCAGGACTCCATGCAGCCAGCCCTGCCAGCGACAGACCTACATTTTCGGGGGGTCGATATTGATCGGGTACCTCCTCTATATCCAGTGGACTGGGCTTCGCGTGGCACTCTGGTGTCGGTGGGAGGCAGGCTGCAGACAGACCAGCAGGCAGCAGCAGCGCAGCAGTCTATAGGAGCGGCATTGGGAGACGCAGCGCCAGCGTTGCGAGGAACGCGGAGTAGGCCGTTGGGCCGCCGGCAACGAGCAGCAGCACCATCCGCAGACGCCGGAGTCGCGCCGAACGCCAATAGCGACCGTCGCCGGACCGTCAACCCCTCCTTACCCGTCACCAGGAGGTGCCCGGGACGCCGCGCCACACAGAGGCAGTCCATGGCAGTCAGAGTCGGAGGGTTAACACGCTCACCACAGGCAGCAGCAGCAACAACGGCCAGAGCACATGGCCAGACCGTCGTGGTGTTGTTGGCGATGGTACCGGGAAAGCCGCGCGATGGCAGCACTGAGCTCTCCTGGGCAGGCCGTGCCGTGAGCAGGACGGGAGCGACTCACCACCATCGCTACCACCACACGCAGGACGTACGTGAGCCGAGCAGTGACTGACCGGGGGACCTGCTCCTCCTCTCTGCCTCTCTCTGTCTCTCCCTCCCCCACTCTCCACACATACGCGCGCACAGCTACCATGTGAGGCGGAGCTGTGACCAGCGTGTGGCCGTCGTCTGAGTAAAGAGCAGCGTGTTACATTAAATCTCCATCCTGTACACACAGGCCTCCACCTGTGTGAGCGGCTCACAGGAGGAGGAGGAGGAGAAGGAGTAGTACGACGAGGGGATGACTCAGCTGGAGGCAGGCCCGGCCACTGACGAGGTTCTCGGAGCCACCACAGCGCCAAGGCTGGAGAGGGAAGAGTTGTTGTTGTCTTAGACACAGAACCACAGAGCAGCGCGCTGAGGCCTTCACACTGAGTTGCTCACGTTGGAGGCTCCTGTAGAAAGGAGTCCCTGTTGTCTTAACGCCTAAGGTACGTACACAGAGTTGTAAGACGATAATTCACCACCACCCGCTCAAGTTGTAATTAACCCCACTGAAGTACACCAACTAACCTACGCTCATAATCGACAGAAACCTCCATAAGTACTTCCATCCGGAGTGGATTAGTATCCTCACTGTATAAAGATATACATAAATCCAACCTACTCGCTCGCCCGTGGATTCTACATATATATATACCAGTGACGGTCAAGGTCTCCGGTGAGGTTATCACGTACAAGTAAGTGTTTCTGGTGCCCATTGGTTTGCTAGTCGTGCATGGGCCGTCCGCTTTCCTCTCCCTCTCAATCGTCCTCGGCCGCCCGCCCGCTGACCCAGGCCCTGTCCCTGCTAGACACCCTGACCCATATCGGTGACACGCCGTCGACGGGGGGTGAAAGGCGAGGCGCAAGGCCTGGGCTCGAGGTCGGGTCCGGGTCTATGTAAAATGCATGACATGGTTCAGGATTTACACCCACGGTTAAAGCTTAGCGGAAATGCGATGGACTTTCGGGTGGGCTACCGATAGGGGCGCTCGAGTTCCCTCCCCTCCACTGTCATATGTTCAACATCCGGTCTGCAATCCACGCCACCGGAAATGAGAATAAGCCTAGTAAGAGTCATCTCCGGTGGGCTTCCACTTGCGATAGTTTATAGGCTATGAGTAGAATAGTAAACGGTGCTACTTCCACATGCATTGGAATTTTAGCATTTTCTAACATTTAGATGGCAATGCATGTAAACCTAAGCTGTTCATGTGCCATTTCATTTACAGGTAAACTGTCAATATTTCTGAATGGTTTATAGTAAGTAGTATTTGCATGGCCCGCATCTCGGCTCTCTTCTTCATAAGCTGTCAACAGATATATTTTTTCAATGTCATGTCTAAGAAAAGGTTTGCATTTGCTGAATGCCTAGTCCTCGGAGTAGATTGACCCCGGAGAAGTCGGTCTTCTCAGCGGCAATCAGAGTAAATACCAAGGTCGAGGAGGGATTATGATTCACTCTCAGTAATGCCTTGATCTTTGCCCCGAACCTTTATTGGACTATCCGAATCTGATTCTCTCATCTGGTGGTAAGTCCACGGGAGGCAAGCCCCTGGCTGTTAGTGAGTCAGAATTTGAGTAGCTCGCACCCAAAACAGAATCTTCCATTTTTCCCCCGCTCGTTTGTGTCTTCTTTACTGTTCTAGCTAATATCTGTAAATGTCAGCATTGCAGTGGACGTGGGATTGCATGCTCACAGGCCAAAGACCTAATCCTCCCTTCTGCTTTCTTTCTTCTCCCTCAGATCGTGCGAGAGGAACCGCAGTAAATAAGTGGAGAGTGAGTTCAGGGATCGATCGAATGCTAATTCATCAGAGAGGAGGACAACAAACAATGGAAGCTTATTGATGAACAGTGTGGAAACCAACATGGAATATTACTCCGTGACCTCATTAACCTAATCATTATTATTATGGTCAGCGCCATTATACAATTAAGACTCCTGGTTGCTTTTGTTTACTCCGACTGCTAAGGCAATATTGCCGGTCATTGATAATAGCAAAAACAGCAGGCAGCCACCTGTTACTCGACCTGATTCGACTCTGGCAGTCGCTATGTTAAAAACCAACCACCCAGCCAACTTCGACGATTATTCGGGGTAGTAGTAGAGGCAGACTTATATTAGCTGCAGGCGTTGGCTATACAAAACTGTTGGTCCCAGGTGGTGAGTAGTATATGCGATTGGCAGTTCACAGCAGGCATCTCAGCGGGACTACTGCCAATTGCTCTATGGGAAACTTTCCCCTTGGTCGAGGTGGGCTTTGAGGTTCGGCCAGGAGCCCTGCGGGTGTTGTTAGCGAGCCGCCCTGATGGACAACTCCGGGAGGACGGGATAACAAGCGAGCTATCTCACCCCTAGTCATCGCAGTTCTACCGAGTGGGTATACCAGCAACAAGCCAGCTTCAAACATTCACCCACGGAGAAACCACGGCAATCAGAAACTCTCTATTTCGTATTATAATCGGACACCCTCAAGGCTTGCGAGTAGAGATAAATTCTGTTGGGGATTAGATTTACTCCTGCTAGTTACACTCCTAAAGTAGGACAGTGTTAGTCAGTGAATTTTGGATCTCACTCTATTGATGCTCCTTTGAGTAACAGTACACCAGAGTACGTAAAACCCCTACCTGCTGCCTACCACTCCAGCATCATGTCCGGCTACCCGCAGAGCGTGATGTCGTCCCCTAAGCGCCTCCAGAGCCCAGTGCGCCGAGCGTCCGGTGCCAGCCTCCACGGTGGCCTGGCCCTGGAGGAGGTGACGGGGCTGAAGGAGGTGTGGGAGGGGTTTCTGCTGATGGAGAAACATGGCGTGCCCAAGGACAACTGTCAATGTCTTCAGGATATAAAGGACAGGCTGAGGTTGCACTACCACAAACTGCACGGACAGGGGCGTTCGCCTGAAGCGGTAAGTACTACTTCCTTATTACACTATCTGTACTACTTCCTCATTCTTTACCTTTTAAATAAACATTGAAATGTACTGACATACAATCGATTTTCAGGAATTCAGTTTATCAATTCAAATGCATGCGAATGTACTGGCATTCTATGAAGTCATTTGGGGACATTATGTATGTAGAATCATCCATCATGTTTCTTATATATAGTATTTTTTCAGGTTATGGAATGTACATACATCTATATGCTAGACAAACCTTGTTCGCTTCCAGGAGCACTCGGGATCACTTATTTCTGCACAGGTATATATATATAGATGCTTGTCTAGCAATTGACGACCAGTAGTCGTAGCCTTTTCGAAGATAAATACGATATGGGTATAAGAACATCAAATTCTGTAACCAAGTCATATTCCCTGTCACGCAGGCCAGCATCAGACCTTTAATACACCGCGCCACAAATCTATTCGCACTATATTCTCCCCTGGCAGCTTTTCTTTGAGACTACTAATTAAGCCTTTGCTCTGGAAAGTGATCTGGTTTACCTGGTAAATTGCAGGCCTACCGGCACGAAAAGGAGAGGTTGGCTCGGCGGGTGTAATTAGTGGGACACTGTAAATGAACATTCCCAACAACTTCCTTTCATCTTAAAACAGGACAACACTGTCCCATTAACTGCCCAGGGGCCTAGGGGCTGTTACCATAGAGCCTCCGTGTTTTTCTTAAGTAATATGAAAATGCATAGTTCGGGCCGGTCCATTAGAGTTTGCAATACCTGCAGGCAGCTATGATTTCTGCTAGTTGGTAATGTGGATATTGTGAAAAAACCGATTCGTAATACAATGTACGTTAGTCTTGCTCACATTAAGAATGGACAAGTCATCTGCGTTCTCTTCCGGAGAGGAAAATACCCCACTAACTTTTGTAAGGCTTATGTATACAAGATATACGTATACAAGCTATGCTTGGGTACGATAATAATTAAGAGAAGAATGCATTTGAAATTTCATGTTCTATCCATGGTGCTTCTATCTACCAGCATGACCACATCCCAGAAGTCGGTCTTGGGATTCTCACAATGGAAGTTTCAAACTCAGTTTTTTAAAATTTACATTAACAGTGCCTAGGGCGAAGAGGATTAGCATCTAGCGATATATCTATCTAGCTTACTGTAATAATTTGCCTAATCTTTCATTGTCTTAAGCAAGTATTACCTAGACTAAACTGAGAGGAGAGTCTAGTTTGAGATAGATAAAGTAAATCTCAAGATTTGTCACGAAAATCAGCCTCAGCGCTTTCTCTCAGGCAGTGTCTCATACTATGTGTGGGCAATCTACACACATAAAAGGTGTTCGGGAATATGATAAGGGCTGGTCAGAAAGCCTGGACGTTGCCTCTTCTCGATGTCTACATAGGAGTGAAAACGAAACACATTGTCATTCATTCACTTCTTTTGGTGCTGTTACACGTTAATAATTTGATATGAAATAGCCATCTGCCATTCTAATCGATCTCATTATGGAAAGAAACGACAGGATCTATATCTAGCATCAATCCTCGCCTAAATAAGCAGCATACAAACATTGTTTATCGCTATTATGAGAACCTAATTCAACATACTATGAAAGCGATAAGACCATGAGCTACACAGAGTACCATAAGCTGAATGATCTGCTAATTCGGGGCGTTGCTTAGCTCTGGCCAAGCGGAATAATCTTCCATGCTCTAGCGGCCACCACCACATTAAATGTTCCATGGTGGGCCTTTTTACATTTTGAAACTGCGATCCCCGTCGGCCATATTACGCATAATGAAAGGAATAATTCAAATGTTATCATTTCAGTCAATCCAACCGGCCGTCTGTTTTGAGTTCATTTGCTTCATGGAATGTTTTCACATGAATAGGAATTCACATGAAACTGAATATAACTCAGATTTTATGTTTGGTAACTTTGAACGGGTCCGAATGGATGTGATACTGCCCGAGGCATGGTGATTGTTACGCATATTCCTTAAAGGGACATCAATAATCATAAAGGATATTCATACCGTCCCTAATGCCACGAGGATGTTATGATCCAAAAAGAAGCTGTCATAAAGTCACCCTTACTGTTTTAGTGAGTTCCGAAAAAGTAGTCACCACAAGAAACTCCCTGTGACCCATAAGCAGATGGCATATGAGGTAGTCTAATTTTGTTGGAATGTTGAGAATAAATGAAATGGTCCGATATTTGTTTAGCACTCATGGCAGAGAAACTAAATTAACCGGCGGTGAAATCCATGTTATACTAAACCTTGTCCGTGAACAGGATAATAAAAAATCAGGTCAGCTTCCAACAGACACTGACGATTATGACGCGTAATACCATTATTTGGCTTTCTGAATATAATGCCCCTTTGCTATTTTCCCCATGACTTGTGGGAGATGGGCGTCACTATTCATAGATCACTGAATGACGTAGATTTGCACAAATCAAAGTCACACCTCCAAATGCCAACGGGATTCTGATGCCAGGAATTCTCTCCGTCATCAAGCATGAACAAAATCGATTCTCACATCACGAACGTTTTTATTTCCGTTAAATAAACGTTTCCCAAAACATTGATTAAAAAGGCGGAATTGTTTCTTGATATAAGCCTTTATTTGCAAAGACACTAATAAATTAGGTTCGGCACCTGAATCCAAGTTGACAATACATTGGAGTAATGTCGACTGACGTTTTGTTTCACATTTACTGATTTCATGTATTGCACCTCGGTCCGTCGTTATTCTAGATAATAGGCATTTAAAACGGCGAAAACTAATTCACATAGTATTTCCTTATGATCGAATGAGAAAACATAATGTATCTCGAGAAACCCCATGTGAGGGTATGGTGGATTGACCTGCTGCCTTAGTTTGCTATATGTAACCCAATTTATCATAGTAGAACTTAAGTCGCAAATCACAGATTCTAGTTAGTTAGTTTAACTTTTCAAATCTAAAAAGGCCCGAAATATAAACATCCTCCATGAAATTTGTTCTGCACAAAACAGCCATGTATGACTTCTTGAGATGCTTTAAAATACTCTCAAATGCTGAAAGGAACCTGTCAGAAACCCAAATTCGCTAACATGAGGTTTTATCCTTCAGACCCCATTTCCATCACATTCGATTTCCCTCGTGTACAAAATGCTACCATACAGAATTATCTGTTGACGAATTTATGAAAGGATTACTCCTCAAATAATGCTTCTCTCGATTGGAATCACATTATAAGCTGCCTACATATTCGCATGTAACCTCTGTTATGTAGCTCAAGTGGCTATTCCCACTAAGATAAGGGGACGTGTTAAACCATGGCCACAACGCAGCGGACCACTCCGCTTAAATGTCAGGCCGACGGAGAAACAAAGGTTAGATTAATTACCCGTAATCAGTTGTAATTAGCAGGCAACAGCGAGCTCTCTAGTCTTCTGCGAAAAGGAATTAGACAGTTGACAATGTAGATAGATTGACTTGCGTTATAGATTTATTTTGAAATAGTCACGTGGTGTATGCGTTTGCTATGTCATACGACATAGGCCATTCCACAATTGTACGTGATTCGTGATAGGTTGGAAATAATGATTCGGTTTCGTCTTGTGCGTTGGCAATCAGACAGTTTTAATAGGCCTTTGATGGATCACACAACGTGATGCGTTTTATATTTCTGCATTCATCATTGATATCAATTGTTAGAATTCAATGCAGGAGACAATGCAAACCAGAATTAATGCAAGTACCTTTTATTATTATTATTAAGAAAATTTAAATTGTAGGCAGAACAATCATTGACAAAGAACAGTGATATATATTCTATCTGTATCTTTGCTTTGATTTATTCGTTGGCTGATTTCTCTTAAGAGAGAAACACCCGGAGGCTTACTCATTTGTTAGATGTATCTTACATTAACCTGTGACAATAGTTTGCGACTGATCTCGTTATGAATATATACGGTAACCGACAACATTCTTTACTCACTCGCAGACTAGACTCCCTGTCAGTAAAATCCTGCTGTGAAGTGTAGGAGAGATTAATGAATGTTTATAAATAGCTTACTATGCGGATAACCATTAATCCCGATTGTTAGCAATGAAACCATGAATTTGTCTATAGCGAATACCTGTAATGTCTACAAGAGTTTCTTGAGAGTGACTTTTGAGAACAGACCCCTGTTTCCCCAACGCCTTCCCATTTGGTATAGGGATCTGCAGGAGGAATGGGGGTTAGGGGTAGGAGGGTATCCTGTTAGGCCCCGGTGATGCATTGTAGGCGCCTGCCTGATGTTATCGACAGCCTGCTACAAATTGCGCTCAATGACGTTGAATCGTGATCAATGAATATCTATTGCCGTTGGTCGGGTGAGTAAACACCGGCAGAGTGTGGGTGCATAACCGACTCGCTGGAGGCCAAACACCTAGCGGCTGGGCAAGTAAACAGCTAGTCAGATAATACGAGTGCAAACTTGGTCCAAGGGGGTAGCTCACAATGTGGCAACAAAAGGGAGATGCAATTGGTTTGTGTAGGCAAATGTGCTTACACAAGCAGATTTTTTCTCAGTTATCTATTAGACGAAATGATGTTGTGTTTTTAAGTTTTTAATCAACTCCATGTTTCCAGGTAAATTCTATTATTCTTATATAAGAGAGGTTTCATTCCGAAAATATGTGAGCTAGAAGGTTCGTGTTCTTTTAGAAAACACCCTACAAACCAGAGAGTGACCCATCTCATGCCCCCAGGTCCCATCCCCTATCCCCACCATCGCCGCGACCCGCAAGCCTTCCTACCACCACCACAGAGCCCAGGAGTATCTGGACCATAAGGTCTTTTATCAGCACGAGGCCGGGTCCACCTCTCTCCCTCCTGCCGCCCACATTCCACACACCAGCCCCGTCTTTCATGCAAGTGGCCCCCACGCCGCCCCCGCCTGGGCCCGCCGGCAGTGGATGGGTGGGTCTCTGAGGCTCCCCGGGCAATTTCCCCAAGGGCTCGGCCGATTTGTAGATCTCTTTGTGTATGGCATAATTGGGGTGGCACCCGTTGCCGCCAAACCACCCACACTCCTTTGGCTTCGGTGGAGGCAGGTATTCGGTTTAAGACAACGCCCTGCAAAAGCTTTCTATTTCTCTAACCTACGGGTTCAGTCGGTATGTCCAAAATACAAATAAGCAATATTCAAATTTGAAGTATTTTTGTGCGCATTGACGTATCCCTTTCGTCCATATTGCTCCTTCCATCCCCCATCATCTCAGGATGGCCTCTTGAGCATAAGTGCTAATTCCCCTACAGCGTTGGCTGTGATCTCTCGGGTAAGGTTTATACAAACGCCCTCTTTTCACCCTGATACACCCGCTCCTTACACTACAACCTGCTCTCTCGCCCATTTAACCATCCCACCAACATACAGTTTGTCAGAGTACAACCTCTATCATAAAACTCACTGCTCGTGTCTGTATAGAAGCCTTCTACCACCAGGGGGCCATATTTCATGCAGTATTCCATGGTAAACTTAGTAGTATTCAACAGTCATTCGTCAACGTTTGCGTGACAGCGTATGCGTGACCCGTCACACGGAACGCGGTGCCGCCCTACCACAGTTACTTTGAATGACTTGAATTCGTAATACCCAAAGAAAGCCAACTTATATATACAAAAAAAAGTTGAAAAGAAAAATACGAGGCAGAAAAGGTTCTCCGACCTCAATTCAGATGAAGATCTTGGTAAAACGAACACGTTTCCGTGATAATTCGGGACCTGAGGAGAGGATTGCGTGGCAGCGGGTGGTCACGTATACTGCTGCAGTGCGAAACATACACAACACACATGGCTGAGTCGTATAGAGTTCCCACGCGAAGCGACAGAGCTTTGGGGGTTAAACAGGTGCGATGTTTTATCAACAGATGGTGGCAGGAAAAATGTTGCTACTATCAGGTGTAATCTTGAGATGGCAAAGTGGATTAAAGAGGAGAATTTGCGATGGATTCTGACATGCCCAAGTGGGTTTGAATCTTCAGTGGAAGCAAGATGAATGTCTCCGCAGGATGACAGAGTGGAAATGAATCAATAGTAAATTTTATACTGAACGATTTTGAGTGCTCATATGTTTTCAGCAGGATTCCCTGGAAATACTACATGCTATTCTATGTAAAAGATAGCCCTGCATTAGGTTTATAAAGTCTGCAGAAAATGCTTTATCCAGATTCTATAAAACAAACAGTGTTGCAAACAAAAGTTTCTAGAAGTAATTCCAATTGTGAAATCCAGTCATCGTCAGTATATTATCACCTTGGTGACCATTGTTGGAGTCAACAATATGAAATTTCCATTGTGAGACAAAATGTCTCGGATGCCATTGTGATTTAGTAGATTATAGTCTACATGTGTTTTAAGAATACTGTCGCTATTCACTGAAGACGCATTGAATTAGACTACGGTAGCGCTTTGAATTCGAAATACTGCTAAAAGGTATAAGCAAAGAGTTCATATATGGAGGATGCTTTTATCATCACGCCCTAAGGCGTTCATATTCATTCTTGTCGCATATCTGAACTCTATGAGAGGGTCAAAAGTGGGTAAACAATGGAATAGGAGTTTACCATTATGCTTGATAGAGAATCCATGGAATGAGAACAAGGAGGCGAATTTTCTTTCCACAGGTCTGAGAGGCACGATTTATAGCAACTATAGGGGGATATCCCTCCTCTCGATCCCTCCTACGAAACCCGAGGGCACATCTAACATGCAGACATGGCCCTTTTCGAAGGTGCTAATCGGCTGGCCAATTAGCATTGACCTTTCAAAACTCTTTGGCTCTGTACATTCTATTGACATTCCGGTGTGGCCTTTGTCGTGTTCCGAAGGCCCTAATGCGTTCTGTATCCTCGGTGGAGGGCCCCAAGCTAGCATTAGGCAATGTATACGCTGCGCATATTATATTCACCTGCACAAGAGGCCACGTTCGTTTCCTGTTTCGATATGTAGAAAGATGTCGTTATGATGAAAAAAATCAAGTAACCAGTCTTATTTTCGTGTCTATTTGATTAGTACGGAGTGTTGCAGGTATAACGAGAACAGATCTTAATCGAGTATTTCTGTAAAAGCTGCAAAATCCGACTGAGAAAACACATCATCTTGAATCTTAATTGAGGGTTTCCATCATAATTAACTTGAGAGATGTCGGTTTCCTACTATCATCTCAATGCGCATTTTTCAATTAGGTTATCTGCTTCTTATGGCCATTTCACACTTAGCGTCTTTAGATACATAGGTACGGCCAGTCTTAGACTAATATGTCTTGGATATGTCTTGGATTGTTGGCATGATCCTAGGAGGATTCTTCCGCTAGAACTAAAACGTGTTAAACGTAGCCCAGGACACACCAAGCCATACATTTTATTGCTCAATTTCTCGCCATTATATTCTTGACGATAAAGCTTATCGCTGCAATCAATAATGGTATTAATGATGGTCATTGCATTATATTCAGAGACAAGATATCGGTTTACATACATATATATATTGATTTATATGACCCTTTGAAAAATAATATAGAGTTAATTAATACATTTACTCAATATATGCCGGGAGGTAACCCTTTGGGACTTCACCGAGTGACGTGGAGATGTCTTGGTGTCTCTTGAGAGTGTGTTCGGGAAGCAGCAACATGATAGGCTACAACATAGTTTAGAGTAACTAAATCGTGTTTTCATGACGCAATTATAACATCTTTCGTATGGTTGCCTGAATGTGCAATGCTGTCCTGCTTGGGAGTGAGTTCCTGAAGATTCCCTAGTGGGTGCCCAAGTACATCAAAGTAGCCGTCATCCCCATTATGAGTAGACTGATCCTCCTAGAATGACGAAATCACACAGTAAGATCCCAAAGGCTGAGCAACTCATATGTGTCTGTTGTCGAGCTTTTACTGGGGTGGAGCTGCTTATACTACATCTACATGAAAGTTGCTTCACATTAAATATAGGAAGCCAGAGCAGCTCCGTGGAAACGAACTTAAATCCCTGTTAGTCTATGTTCATACGACATACTTTTCCTAATGCCACATGCCCCTTGCCGTTATGACATGACAGGGGTCGGGATGTGCAACTCAAAAAGGCCACACGTATCACGCGATGTTGCTTTTAGATCAGGTGTCGAGTCGATGGATCTTCATGATTTTTGTTACGTGGTAAAGCCAATGCATGGCAGCCGGAGCTGGATGCATACTCTGCCGATAAGTGACGTAGAATTCCAGAGATAACATAGCCTTGTGTGTGTTTATAAAAAGGGTCTGTCCAAAGGGTAAAATTGAATACTTGTATTTATCCCATGGCTTAACATCGGAAATTCGTATCTCCCGTCTCTCCAGTCAAAGGATTTTCCTATTTTGGTTCATGAAAACATTGTCAATAGCCTGGATAGCGTAGTATGGTTTTAAAGTTTTGGTTCATGATAATAATCGTAACCATCCACACAGATTGGTGATTCGAGTTAACAAAGTGATTCCTAATACATGTACATATATACATGTAAATCCAAGCGTTAAGCGTGCGTGTCGATATCCAAGTCGGCGAAGTGGTTTAAATTGAATAATCCAGCATGCATATAGCTCCGCATATTAAGTGTGTTCAAGTCCCGATATTGGCGAGAATGACGTAAAGACCGTGATCCTTTTCCGAGTACCATGGCAATATGGTTTGTTGCGTTTAGCGACGTCAAAATATAGATATTCGACTGCAATATCAATGATTGTCACCGTTTTTATACATTCAAAACCCTATTCTCTCACCTTTGAATATTGAAAAGTAAATGACTGCAGTGAAATCAACACGCACTATATTCTTGTCATAACACGGAAGGATCCACCAGAGCAACAGTGGCAGTGACATGGTTATACTTGCGTTACCAGTTTCTGAGGACACAGAAACGACGAGATGCTATAATAGAGAATTTAGCGAACAGATTACGTTAATATGAAGATGAGTTGTCTGTTTTCATACTTTGGTACTGGTGTGAGTTCATCTAATCTTTACAGGGTAGGATAAATTCTATAAACAGATTCATGTTTACCATAGTGGCTCAATCCCGTCTCATTTGAACTCACTACGGCCTAATCATTAAAGCTTATATAAACCAATTAAGCTCTGTTAATTAACCCTAAAGCCCTCGGCTGAGGTATAGGGTCCACGTCGCGACGATGACCCGTGCTGTCTGACCTACACCACCTATAAAACCTCTCTGAGCATTATGTACGCTTGACTGACTCTCTGAGTCTCACTGTGAACACATGTACTTGGCTGTATTTAGTAGGGTGAGACTGAGATACACAACTACACAATATAGCATATTGGTAGAGTAGGTATGATAAGTAATACCTTATAAGATATAGATTGAGTGTGGACAATTATACTGTAAGGCCCGGCGTCCACCTACTACGATAGAATCGCAGACCTCCCGATATGGCACCGATACAAAATGTCAGAATCGGTGCCATATCGGGAAGGTGCAAAATCGTAGACATATGTCTAGACATGCCAATCCACCACGCATTGTATGGGTGTTTTATCGGTGCCTAATCGCAAACACATGGTCAACTGCCCCGATATTAGGTAACCTTCCGACGCGATTTTGATTTTTTATCGGGAGGTGCATCGTAAGGCATATCGGTGCCATATCGTAGTAGGTGGACGCCGGGCCTTAGGCCTACTAAGATATGGCTCCGACATGGTCTACGATGCACCCCCCGATAAAAAAAAATGATATCGCGTCGGAAGGTCACCTAATATCGGGGTAGTTGACCAAGTTTTTGCGATTAGGCATCGGCAGAAAACCCTTACAATGCGTGGTGGATAGGCATATCTAGACATTTGTCTACGATTTTGCACCTTCCTGATTTGACTTTTTATATCGGTGCCATATCGGTGGGTCTGAATTTCTATCGTAGTAGGTGGACGCCAGGCCTATAACTCCATGTATGTGAGGTTTGACCAGAAGCATGCCTGTCTGTTTGTATGGTTATAGCTATGGTTCTGTGAGCCCGTGTGTGCCTGTCACACACAATGTCAACCTGTGTGATTCTATGTGTGTATGCTGTATCTGTATGTCTGAGTTTCTACCTATCTGTGTCTGTGTATCTGTGCCTGTCTGTTTATCACTCTGGTCATGTCCCAGCCCTATAGCTCTTTACAATAAATGAAACAGCTGCACTCACAGGAGATCCATGTTGTCTCACAGTTACCTTTCTATGGTCCATGTCCCACCGATCCCTAGATCCCTAGAAGTGGCCTGTAGTCCCCCTCCCACCTGGGACCTGTTTCACTAGTTTCATGACATGTCTGTGACACCATACAGACGTTGAGGTTGTCTAGATTCGTGACAACACAAGTAGCTGGCCTTAGGAAAAGACAGACCCCAAACATAAGAATTAGACAAATCTACACGACATGGACCTGTTTCACTAGTTTCGTGTTAGACAGACATGAAAAGCGGCACCAACAGTGCAAGCAACAACGGACAAAACGAATGTCTAATGTCTAGTTCTTATGAAACCGGACACACCATCTAGACGCCATCTAGACATGTCACGAAACAAGTGAAACAGGTCCCAGGCTTATATACACCCCTGACTGGCCCTGATGCCGACGTGACTGGTCGCGACCACTGCGGGTGCATATACACACAGGCCTGTTCTCTCACTGTGTGAGGGGCGGATCTACATATTTAAACAAAATTATTATCAGGACTAATTTCTGTATCTCAGCTTAAAGGTATCGCTTAATTCTTATTCCTGCGTGAGTTCAAACTCAATGGGATACTAGCTGCTACGGTGGAATATCATCAGTTCCCTCTATAGTACCTGTATGTCACAACCATGAATGAAGAAGTTAAACCTTTCATATGTGTAATTTAAGACAAGACCAATATCTCTAGAATCCAGTGAGCAAAGATAATTCAATTCACGATTAATCCCCGCTTGCTGTGGATATAATGGGGTAACTGAGTGACATGAAAGCTTTAAATGACTTTAGATTAAATCCTGTTGCCTGATCGGTGTGAGTGCACGTCCAATCCCAGAAACATAATGGACAAGGGCGTATAAATACAAACCGTTCTTTGTCGTTTTTCATCTGCAAGAATTACATGCCTAGGAATCTTCAATATTATCATCATCAGCTCTTGATAGCGTGCCGTGTTCCACCATCAGTTCCCACTGGTGGGAACATACTGAGTGAAACCATCTTGAATAATTGATTATTGGAACCCAAATCAAACGTTGGGAGACGTAATTGCATTGACATATATTGTAACTCTGGCGTAAAGTTGTCAGCTAACCAACGTAGTTTTTACTTCAGTTTCGCCCTTGAAGTGTACCATGTGAAAGCATTGAAACCCCCTTTGGGAGATCCCAATTCGATCAGGATCGATTCCTCTTGGTGGTTCAGAGATTTGGGATTAGTCAACTAAAGATTGACATGACACTCTACGGATGGGAACGGAACTTGTCAATAAATACAACCAGTCCGCTTTAAGTGCTTGCGTGCGGGTTTTCTAAAATGCTACCCCGCTACCTTTGTAACTGAAGCCTCGAGTCTAAGTACCAGGAATTGATATAGAATTGATATAAATATTCCCAATGATCCCTGCTCTGGCACGAGCATAGCATGATACGTTTATCAACACATTGTAAAAAAGAATTAATACTACCATACAAAATGATATGATGAAATCAGGTGGACGATGATAGAAGAAGCTCCCGTCTAATTTCTCGGTTATACTCGAGGCATGTCAACCTTTAAATTGCCTCCATTTGACATTGACCATCGCTGGTTGCCACAAGCCACTCATCTTTGGTGTGCCGCGGGAAGCAGCGCCGATTAGCGATCATTAGATGGTGTCGATTGGGTGGATTAAATCTCAACCTGCGCCCTCTGGTATCACCGATATTGGTTACAGGGCCTGTAATTTTACACCAATGAGAGGGGTTCCTTTAGGGCGCTACATCCGTGGCCTATTGGATCATCCGTTATGCTCACCCACTTCTTCTTACTATCCTTCGCTTGCTTAAGGGTGATTTCCAAGTGGTACTGATGATCGAATACCCGCAGTGGTTGCACCAATGAAGGGCCCACACTTTTTCTATATTTTGAAATGTCAAGTTGGCGGAATCAGGTCATATCCATGCTGTTTTGCTTCTGTGAAAAACCTGGGCTCGGTTCCAAATAACCTACTTGTTATTTCAAGATTTCTTAAAGGTAAAATTCCCTCGTGCGCATGCGATCATGCCATAAAGTATCAGAGAGACAACATTCTACTAGGCTTTCCACTGTCCAGACTGTCTGAGAGTGATTGACAATAATAATCAAGATGGATTTTCGACCCTGTTGTCCATCATGATGACGATTTCCTATCGTCATGTCGGATCGCAGAGGCATTAAAAGTGATGCTGGGCCTCCAATGCCCCTTCTATAGAACCTCAGGACTCAGTAGATACAGTGCAACCCTCTCTATCTGGCATGACATATGCTACAGGTAAGGATCTTGACTATGATTTATAGCCCTTGTTAAAGACATATCTTGGCTCTATTTAGCCTGAAATTTGTATCGCAGTAAAGTAATTAATTTGAGCAACAGGATTAAGAAACCTATATTTTAAACAATGAGAAATGTATATGTCGCTGCCGGTGAAGTTATGCATGATGACTTGATCATCAGTAATAAGAGGTAGATGGCCTGTCGGTAGTACTGAATGAGCAAGTGCCCGGAGTCTGCTATATTCAGGTGAATCTTTTGCTGTTGGATATTGGCATAGACATCAGGTGAGTAAGTGTGCTCTTACGACACACATGTCAGAGCCCACGGGAAAACTGAGATACAGTTGACTCACAAAGACAGAGCTCATGTGAATACAGGTAGAACATGGGGCATTGGGGGCATAAATTAATCGAGGTTTACAAAATTGAAAAAGGAGAATTACATAGAACTAAGAGTTAATGATAAGGCTCAGGTTCTAAAAAGCCTACAATTTTGTAAAGCCTATTACATTTTATCAAGGCATTTGTAACAACAATCACGCTCTGAACGCTATGAACAATGGAAATTAGGCTAATTAACCTCTGGACACGTCTGTGTGTGACAAATGGTCATATGTAAATACTGATGTATTTCTTTCTGTCAGAGATATTTCCTTGTTGTTGATTATAATTCAATCCATAGTGACTACTTGAGACAACACTAATAATAGTGGTAATCTTTAACCGAGTCACTCACAGATGGTGCATGCCGTCAAGGGCCACCATTGGGGAAGAAGCGAAAATAGGACTAAATTTAATCTCCAGATATTTCAGAGTAGACTAGTATTGTCGCCCATTCTCACATTTCCATTCCTACCTCCCCCATTATTAACGTGTCGAACATTTTACCGTTTAGAAGAAAGGAATGTCTGGAATCATTTTAAGATAATTATTTTGCTCATATTGAAACTGTTTGCCCCTACAACCGAGGACCAGAGCTTCCGTCACACAAAGACTAGACATACCTCCTCTGTATCCCCCTTTAATGTAATACTTCAGCTTCGGTTGGATGACAAAAATCATGTCATCACGATATAGATTATGGCCAGTAGCAAAGGACATCCCATAATAATGGTCCAGCTTATAATTACTTTTGCCGTCATTTCCATGAAATGATGAGGATTCCCTAAGATTATGCTGTCTACAGACTATGCTATGAGACGAGTTGATTATCAAGGCTGTTCCCTCCTGTGACAGGTGTGAGTTACTCATAGGCTGAGGCAGGTTGGCTGGTTCCGCCAAGACATCCACCTATCAAATATTCACCAGTGCGTGACGGTATTTTATACATAATATAGAATTATGCCTGGAGGTGGAAACCTTGCAACCTCCTACATCCTCTGCTTGGAGATCAGGTAGAATATGGCGATGAAATCTTTATGGAGATCGCTGATCTTTAGCCACATAACAGGAAGTGTAGTGCCTCTGGTGTCTCCAGCTTTTTGGTGTTGCTATATGTGGCCAGGTTTATCATACTTCTTACTACACGCATATGACATTCTGATAGATTATGTGATGTATCATAGAAATTCCATAGCTTTTCAAAATTCTTTGTTGCCTTACATATATATTGTAACTACTTATCTAAATCTACACATGTACATTCGAATTCCTATGTGAAGAGATCTTAAGTTAGAAGAGGATCAATTACTGCTAGACAGAAAGTAAGTAGAAAATATATTGTAAACTTAAAGGAGAATACCTTTATTTCAGACTCATATAGTCATGGCAACCTTCATAATGTGGAATTCTATGATGATATTCTTTCATTGAAAATGACAAGATTGTATTTCTTTCTTTGGGAAAATATTTATTCAAAGGCATCATAGAAGAAGCTAAGTCATGACAAAGATGACACTGCGTCACCTAGGAGTTAGGTATACAATGACATGGTGTTAATTATATCGATGCTAATGGTGTTAATTATATCGAGATATCAGGGTAACCTTTGTTACATGATGATTAATATGCTTAAGTTCATGATAAACATTACAATAGAAATGGACAAAGTAACAAAGAACAGTGACAGTGTTAACAAAGGAACTCACTGCAACTTTGGCATGATGCCATATAGGCAGGAATGGTGCTTGATTTCGCCTGTCTAGACAAGTATCATTAGGTTAATAACAAGCTGAGCATACAGTGCAATCTAGAATTTTCAATGTACACATCATTAAGGGTACAGCACACATGCTGCGGAGACAATCGCATAGTATCAGTTATATCCATCGACATCAAAATGGAAATCAGCATATAATTCATCACATCGTATTTTGTAAACTCTGGTTCAAATTAACAGACTGCCACTGTTACAGTGGACAAGGTACCAAAGACCAATTGACAGGGACATATATAATGGATTTCTATAATGGATTCGATTCTGATCGCTACTCCGACAAACACAACGTCCATGGATTTCTTGTTTAGAATCCTAGACCGCTATGCTATCGAGGCTAGACATAGATCTATACATATATCAGAAGGTTGACTATAGACTTGTCCATGGGACTGATATGTAACAATTTGAAATGGGTTAACACCATCATAATAACACCCTGCACTTCCCTAGTAGAGGTTCAATGATTTCTGCAACAGGATGGACAATGCTGAGAACAATAGGCCCATTGCCCTTCATTTGGCCCATGCTATTAGCGATAAAAATGAACCATTGTAACCGAGCTCCAGACTAATTACGCAAGAGAATTGTGGGCTGTGTTAAGCTGATTCGCATATGATTGTCTAGTCTGTAGCATTGGACTACATGGTTTGATAGGGTGAGTTGATAATAACTATATATATATATATATATAATATATATTGTCATACTTGACAGGTGTCTAGGGTGTAAAGCTCCTATTTTATTTCGAACAGTTCTATAATACCTTTGATGTGTACTGTTAAGAGCATGGGAATTTCCATCAACAGTAACGTTACTACAAGGAATTGATTCGCAGAGTAAAAGTGTATGGTATTGTGTTTAGATTACTCCAACATCAAAAGGAAATTGTATCGTGGATAATGACGGATATTCTACAGATTGGTCAATTCATTGATGAACTTCAACATTTGCAGCCTCTTGATATATTTTATCTTGATACCAGGAGTTTATTTAGATATTTGAAGGTTTTCATCTGTATATATAGCACTGATCTGAATGTTTATGAATACAATTACTGAGACTCACTGTTAACACTGGCTTCTACATGGGCACAATGCCCTTATAAAAGCAGAAAACCTCTTTGACCCTGGTGAAGACAGTACTGGATGCAGCTGTATCTAGGTGTTGTTTTTAGGAGTGAGGGACGCTATATAGAGCAGCGCACAGAGCTCATTCAGTATTCTACTAAGCTTTTCCTACATCGTGCTTGAAAGATATTGAGAGAGAAGTTTGGAGTTGGCGACCGGTGTCTAGAAGTCGTGGCAGAAATCAGACTTGGTATTCGTGCTTGGAATGGGTGACGGAGATCGATATGTTTGCCCAAACAGCTGAGCAAGGAGATCTATATTATGTCAGGGCAATGCCTATACATACATGGACGAGGCTAACCCACCGGTCTCTGGAATCCATATGTGTATTTATGGGTGATTGCAAGATTATGGTTTTGGTGGTCCCCCCGCCATACAGCAGACATACCTTTGGTGCATACAGGTTTTGTAAAGTGTTTCTTAAATCTTATCCTAGAATCTGAAAAATAAAGTTGATCTTATGGTCCAAACCACATCTCCAACAAGAGTAGATATTTAAATATTCTGATTGTACTTATTTGAGTTAACATCAGTGGAAACCTTATTCCTATATACCTATGGCTGTACACTCTATGCTTACACCACGTTCTGGGGGGTGGAGTAACTTATGGATACTACCCAAGGTTGCCGTATACTACCCAAGGTTGCCGTATACTACCCAAGGTTGACATTTAGACCAATCAGATTGTCTCTTACAAAATTCATATGAAAAGCGCAGTGGGGAGTAAACATAAAGTGACAAGTTACTCGATAAGGTTGGATCTGGCTTCAGGTTTGATGGTGGATGAGTAAATAACGCTAATTATCGTTATTAAACCACATTTGAAGGTATATAGGAATAGGGAAACCAAGTACCAGTGAAAGGAAGCCAAAATTACTCGGTAAGGCTTGGAAAAATTACTGCCCGCGGCCAAGGCCTTGGGCAGTAATTTTCCCAAGCCTTACCTCGTAACTTTGACTTCCTTTCACCGGAACATAGTTTCCCTCTATTACGTTTCACAGGAGGTAAAAGGGATTCACGTAGCAGCATAATGTTGCACGAATAACTAGTGCAGGCTGAGGACTATTTCTGCTTAATCTTGCCTTGAAGGCATCTCTCGGGAATCTTGAAAAAGAATGTAATTGAATATGTCATTTGTTATCTATTTATTTGTATTCTACTGAAAATGTATTTTACGCACAATGCCATTGATGAGGGTTTTTTATCTGTACCTGCCCGATGTTTAACGCTCTAAGAAGTCGTAGTTAATTTACAGTTTAAATTTGCATCAAATCAATAGAATTTGTGGTGGGAAGTTGATTAATCTACACGTAAAAATTTGAGTGTTCGCCATTACTATCAATCGCAGAACCCTTAAAAGTGTTTCACTGGAGGTTATGAAAGAAAGATTATTTTTCTTGATATAACTCAATTCTTTTTTGCGTTAATTATAAGTCCGAATCTGAAGACAGGGTTCTGAGATTTACATCTGTTCGATTACAATTAACTGGGATCTACTTGAGTTGATTTTGAATAAAAAAAGAAGTAAAGGTTCTTTATTAAGCCTTTATAGGATTTAAGTATAGTGATACATAATGGAATGATAAGAGGTTGCGCTTATAAACTTCAATTTTTTGGAGTTGGGGCAGAATCTCTAGAGGTTACGCGCAGACGTACAATTTTAGGATATAGGATATACAGATGATGATGGGTCTCAACGAAGATGCCCTACTATGCTGAAATTAGATTATCCTCACTGGGGAGTAAACCACAGGAGGAAACGAGGTAGCACAGTAAGTCTAGAGTGTCTTTAGATGGCTATCATTTGTCTCTGCTGGCTGTTGCCTCGCGGCATTCATGCTGCTAGGAGAGTTTAGCGGTAGACATCGCACATACTGTTTCAAGTCGTGCTGCAATAACCCAGGCCAACAGTAAACAGGCAGTGCAAGCTGAAAGAGGCTCATGAAGGCTATGAGTTTTATGGTCGCTGTGTATCGTATGTCTCTATGCTTACTTTGCCAGCAAAGCAGATATTTAGATAGCTCTCACTATTGTGTTAACGTAGCAGCCATATCATAATACGAATGTGGTACAAACGATTCTGGGATGTAGGAGAAATAGCTTGGACAACAAAAAGCAGAATGAAATCTTTATTTTACTATATATACCAATGCCGTATATATTCAGAAAAAGCACCATTTCGACATATAACGTAAAAATACTGTACGGAACACTGTTCCGCACGGCAAAATACGGAACACTGTTCCGTACGGGTTAAAGTTAATCAATTTTATTCATTTCGGGTACATAGTAAGTGTAAAACGACCTACCATGCTTGTAAAAACTACAGAACTAGATATTGATTTACGGTTCGTACGGAACTCAGCATAAATGCCTTGTTCCGTACAAACCGTAAATTATCATCTCGTTTTGTAGCTTGTACAGCATGGTCAGGTCGTTCTATTTAGATACGTACATAATCCCTCGTGGATATTCACCCTATTAGCCTATCATCAATACAGTAATTTATTAATATACATGATGCTGGACCCCATGATTATCATGCTCTCATGATTCTAATGTGGGACACTGTATTCTATTTTCTAAATATTCAAGAGAAGCAGGGTATCAATTGAATGTCTATTTAGGCATGCTCATGAACTAACGTAATGTAGTTAATGATATATCTTTAATTGTGAATTATCCTTGTTATAAGCAATTTAAAACATGTGGCCTGCCTGTGAATTTATATTTTCTTTCATATGGTAATCTCAACGTGATTTGTCTGAATAGCTAGGGGAACACTCCTTAGTATACATTGGTGCCATTTCAGACCCTATTCACCTCAATTGTAACCTATCCCCAGCATATCATCTACGGCAATATATTTTCTCTCACATCAAATATACTTCGTCATGCATTGAATATATGTTATATGTTCTTGTTTATGGATAACACGTTCTATGAGATGTATGCACAAGTATTCAATGGATACCTTTGTTATATGCCTAATATTTGTATAGAGGATCAAGGGATAACAATGGCTTTCATACACTCAAGCTGAAGCTATCTAACTTACATTACTAAAAGCTATGATAAATGGTAAAGTTGGTCAGAGGACTGGAACTAAAATTGTTAAAAATGTGAATACAAAATAGAAGAAATGAATGTGATTGGTTGGCTGAAGCAAAAGTTAAAATAGTAGGAAACCGTTAGGCCTTAGAGAAGGCATAGATTAGGGTGCCAATCAATAATCAAGCTTTATGAAATATAGAATTATAAGAAAGGCCAACTGAGAAACCACAAACGATCGAGCTAATTTGAAAAAACATGGGCAGTTATGGAGAAATAAGATATCATCTCTTTCCTGCAAATATCCAATATCTTCCATACGCTTCTAATTATATCGTTCCCTACCTCCCTATCCATCAACTGTGCCTTATCCTGCCCTATCCTGTAGCTTTCATTGCGTATCAAGAAGAAATCACATATCTATTGACCTCGCCGTCAAGAATATGTACATATTTGCTGAGCCTTCAACGCTGATGTACCAGACGTCACACATTAGCTCGTTATGTATTTAACTGACATTCTGTACATACTGACCGCGCCTTCATTGAATGTTTCACCCTCCATGCATGTTGACCTTACGCTGCTTGTGTGTTTACCTGGAACCCGCGCCATTTCCTGTCGCAGTCTCAGTGTCCCCGACGTGACTTACACACTGAGGCTCGGCTTTCTGACCGGCGGGACCGGGGCCTGTGACGGCCGCCAACTGACACTAACGACGGGCGCTGATTGTCTTGGGTCCGTGTGACGACAGTCCGGGTCAGTGTCCGGTTCCCTGACCAGGCTTCACCCCGAGTCGACGGCAATGACTACCGTACGCCGCCTGTCACCGGGCCGCCATGCTACACCGCTGACATGACAGGCAAGCTGCCCCCCATAACGCGTCTGTTAGCCTATATACAGCCTCCAACTCGGCTGGGAACTCGTGCAGGTCATGTTCTCACCTCTAATTAGTTACAATATAGATAAAACTGTGAATTGTATTTATAAAATGGGGTATTAGAGCGTGATTGCACGGAGTATATACATCGCCTAGAGGTTAGAGTGCTCCAATATAGACTTTCAGCGTACTGCATGACTAGGAGCAAATAGTATGTTCATCGTTGATGAATGAGTGTGCAATTATAAATGAATAACAATTAAAAGGTTTGGATTACATCCGGTCCAAGGATAGTTTTCTATATCCCACATACACCCAGCTAACTTGCCATTTCTGCAACTGCTTGAGTCTAGGATCCAAACACATCAAGCACCAATGGGTCTTGAGGTATTTTGGTCTTGAGTGATTGGTCATGGTCAGTTGGGCACAGCTCTCACATGAGTTTGGATACGCCGCAGTCGTCACCGAGGCTGAGCCGAATGATTCTTACGGCACATCCAAATGAGTGGAGTATTGTTTGTTTTACGATTGGAGTATGATTTCGGATTTATCTCACCCCTCCCATGAACATTGAATAGCATCACAATATCAGGATAATTCAAATTGCTTATGTAAAGCCAGATAGGAACATATGAATCTTCATGTTGATTTGTTGTCTACTTTCTCTAATACTGGGCGCTGATTTGCCAGTCACTTATGACGTCATCACACATGACTCCACCATGACTATTATTGTCACTTTAGGTGGGGGAACATTGCATATAATTTTTGAAATTTATTCCTATGGCTAAAATTGCACCAGGGGCGAGATAAATAATAATATGTCCACCTGTTCCAACAATTTATTCATGCATTAGAGGATTGATCACTTAAGAGAACAACGTTTACACACGGCTGGGTGTTTGGAACCGAGTGTTAGCTGCCTGTGTCATCAGTGAGAGTCTACAAATTCTTTTTTTGAATGCTGCTTTATTGTTTTATGTTTGGTCCAAGGAAGATGGAAAAGAATTTCCATGTGAGATGGTTAATTCAAGTTCATACTGAATCCTGAATTGACATTGTTCTTCCAAGCCTTGCTCTTTGCAGCCGATAAGTCAGATTTGATAACTTGGTTTGACTGCATGTCGACTACCAATAAGGTCAAGACAGCAGATTGGATATGCTCCAACTGAAAGTGTAATCCCCTGGTTTAGAATGGCCTTCATTATATTCACCAAAACCCGAGGAATTTTCAAGAAGCCAACTTTTTAAGACGTATTGTTCTCGGGGTTTAAAAAGAAGATGATCCAGTGGTAATTCATAGAACCTGAGAGAAGGGACCGAGGCGACCTAATCTATCACGCGCGCCCGCCTGTTTCCGCAAGTGATCATTCTCCGTCAAAACTCCCAGAATGACCCGACCTTACGACGACCCTGGTGCGACCTCCAAACCTTGAGTTTGACCCTTGCGCCTTGAAGACTGAACTGTAATTCCCAGAAGTCGAAGTCCCGGCAGAAGTCGGTGCTGACGGCTCAGGGGTGGGAGTGGGGTTTTTGGTATACCCCCTTCCCCTTTAGCCCATCCCGACTCACCCCCTTCCTTCAGAATGTCTCTCTGCATTAGAGTTCTGGCTTCGGTGTCAAGGTCGGGCAGACGAGGCTGAGTTGAGACAAGGGAGGAGGATAGAACACTGAGTGTGCACAAAGAGTATTTTTGAAGCTAGATAAGACAGTTCCGAATTCCCTGTGAATTACACGGGTTTTCCCTGGCAACTGGGGTGCCATGGAAATACCGTAAATTTTACGGGCGACCGTGATAATCTTCTGACTGTATTTCCTAACTGTAATAAACTGTATTTTGACTCGGTTATAACCTGTAATTATGAAATTGCAAAACTGTATATATGTACTACACAATGGCCCATTAATATGCATACCCCATAATCCTTCTTTCTGTGGGTCTCTAGAACCATTTTATGTAAGATTTGTCTAGTATCTTATATCATCAATATCATTGCTCATTGCAATAATTGTAATCGATATTATTTCAACATCTAAGTTTTTTCAACTCTGATGTTGTTAGTGCACTATATCATAGGAAGTGTGATTAGAATCTTGACATGGTTTTATTTTAAATGGTAGGATAAAGTCAATTCTACTTATATTTTAGTAATGTCCCATGAAAGTGGTGTTTAATCCTCTGAAAGTAATAATGTCATTTAAACTTGAAAACGAATATGTTTTAAATGGCAGACATTTTACAGAAGATAAATGAATAGCTATTACACATTTTCTTTTAGTTCACTTCTGAATTTTCGTCACTACTTAGATTTTTTGCTTATGCTAGAATAATTCTAAGTTTATCTAATGTATCCCTACTTACTGTTTCATAGTGTAGACTGACTGTAGATTTGATGGTTTACAGTACTGAGTATATTAACGGTTCAATGCCGTTTTCTGATACCAAATATACGGTATGAAACTGTAGATAAGATTACGGTAATATACCGTCCATATTTACGGTAGTATCCTGTATATTTTACTGAATCTTTTACAGTGTAGTTCAGCGGTTAATGCATCACTTTTGCGATTGATTTCGGTGTGATTTTCATGCCCTCCAGTAATGAGCACGTATACCTTGTCAGTTCTCTCTTCGATAGTTGCATTTATCGCTAAGAGAAGTTTGGCCTCATAGGCGAGTTCTCGTTGAGCCATAATAAAACGATTTTTGCATGCCTCTTTATTTTATGACGGGTTTTGGACGTAACAATATTTGTCATTTCGTTGATTTTACACAATGTGGTTTGCAAGAGATTTCCTTCCCATCTCTTTTATGGACAGGCTTTAATTATACATGCGGAATAGCGGGAAGTCGCGTCTTTCAACTGTATATTTACTATTGGCGAAGATGGCAGAGGTGATTTGTAAATTGGGGGCTATACTACTCCTCAGACTTTGTACACAGCACACGTCACTGTACTTTCATTAACGGTGACACTCTCTCCGTCCTGCCACAAGCAGATAAAAGCTTCTCCCTGTGCAACACATTGACACAGACATTCTAAGAACAGCGACCACACCCTCCAGCTCTTTAAACATATACCTTTTCATGCACCACGCTCCAAGCCACAACTTGGTGTAATTTTGTATTGTGACACCAAGATGTATATCAATTTTCCATCCCCTTGCGCTCCTTGCATACAAGACACCAGGAACAAATCCCCTTTCTCACTCCCCCCATCCTTCTCCGACAGCCACTCACCAAACCGGCAGGCGGCGTTCTCACCTGGGGGCACTTCCGGTGTACGTGGCGCCGCGTGGTGTCGGGAGGGGGAGTCTTTGATGTAGCGGAGGATGAGGATCGATCTGTGCCGCAGTCCCCGACGTGAAATCATTTACCATTCGGCGGCGATGCTTTGATTTAGACCGGGCGCCCTGTAATCGCACACGGCCGGTCAAACGGGGCGCTGGGCACCGGAGCCCCTCAAGGGCCCCAGGCCGCCCGTTCCCCACAAACGCCACTACCATGGTCTATGGTATAAGACCTACGTGTAAGCCGCTAGGAAGAATGTTGTGGTTAGAGCACTTGTCCCACTCCACGTCCCAAGTGTCGGATGAATCAGTGATGTACACCTAGGTGGCGTTGAATGGAAAGCACCATCGGGAGAGGGTGCTATCCATGGATCGTATCAAAGCTTATAATAAAGGGTCTATTTGGGTGCGTATAAAAAGCACGGCCTGTGAAAGTCGATAGGTAGGGCGGGAGATTCGTGGACGGGGTAGTGTGTGGCAGGAGGTGTCTTGGCTGCACGGGAGGTGGTGGCTGAGAGTAGGGGCGCCACCTCAGACTAGTCTGGCGGCCCAATCGACTAAATACTCAGCGAGACAGAATCACAACTGACATCTCCCCCCTGATGCCGACCGACCAATCATGTCACACGAAACTAATCACGCCACACGTGTGACACCGCCTCCCCGCCCGTGACGTCACACCAGCTGACACGTCATTAGCCAATCAGCACGCGGGCAAGGCCCCCGAGGGCTTCCGAGTCATGTGACCTCGACGTCGCATGGGAAGGAGAGGAGAGGAGAAGTGAGAGCAGGCTTTGTGTCAGAAACAGGTTGCCTCTACTCGCCCTCTCCTCTGTCTCCTTTCTTACAATGCTGCATTTACCACATCGACATGCCACCCCCTCTCACTACTTGTCTCTATTTCTCGTTCTCTCTATCCCTGTTTCTCTGTTTTCTCGTCCTTCTCTCGCTCATTTCTGCCTCAAAATAGGATATCGACACTATGGGTTTGCTCTCCCCATCAGATTGCCTGATCATTCTTCTTTTCATTTCCCGAAACTGCAACCACGGTAAATCAGATAGTGTTATCTAAGTACCCTAATTCTCCGTGTGGATGTCCAATTCAGCAGAAGCCCCCCTCTCTATTTATATTAAGGAGAGTTACACCAAGTATGGCGATTTTCCAAGTGGTAAAGGGCCATTGTCTGGCAATAATGCTAGGGTGCTGTAGAAAGCTCTATACAATGTCAAATACGAGCTGTTCCGTGAGAATGCTCTTTCCACATATACAAATAAAGCTACTTTTTTCCGGCGAAATAGATTGTGTACCATCTTATTGCACAACCCCTTTGTAATTAAATCAGATTTTCCTTCCTCTCAGAACTGGGTGAAGACAATTCCCAAACCCAAATTTCAGGAATCAAAGATTCTATGGTGCGTTTGATATCCAACACCAACATCCAACAACTAATACAATTCAATGATATTACAAAAGAAGGATCCTGGCTTCAGGCATAGAGAACTCCATGCCACACAGATCTACCCTCATTCATATTGGAAAGAAGAATCCATCCTTTATTTTCCATCACTGGGCGGCTGAATGTACACTATTCTGTAGTCTCTGCTATCTGTGGGGCCTGAAACACAAGCTGCCCACATCGGATCAATGAAGCGCCCTCGCGAGCTGTTTGCGCCGGTACATCATTGCCATGACATATGGAGTCGGATTTGCTCAAATTAGAATACATTGTAGCACGTACATAAGCAATATACGTCAGAACGCGGAAACATAACCTACCCGCCAAAGGGGGAAATGGAAAAGGACCAAGGCAAAATGCTTTCCCTACACGTGATAGTGTGCTAGTACCGAAAGCTGGGTAGTTCATTTAATATCACGTTCCACTTACGTAAAGTACGCGAATTTACCAGACAAAGAAATTGTCCAGCGTGTCATACCCACAATAGTTTTCGATTGATGGTACAGAAATACAATAAAAACGTAGACGCGGTATACCGTTTGATACTTATATGTGCAGTAGAATGTGTTTTAAGAGGAAGACATGGGTTTTAATATTTGAAAAACTACTTTTTAGAATTTCTATATATATTCTTTTATGATATTATCATAATATTGATCTCTAAATCAAAGACTAGCCTGGTAACCCACATTTGTAAAATTAGGTTTGTGTTCTATAAACCCGTGCACACACTACCGCCGATTAACCAAGATAGACACTTCGATTAGAAATACCTAACACTATCGCCAATGTGTGAATCTTGGCCAGATGTATAGGTTTTGTTTTTTGAAAGACTAGGAAAAAGGTTTGTGATTGAAAAAGTACATGATGATATGCACTGGAGAGTAACATGGGACAACTCGGATGGGTCTCCCTTTTCCATATTGTTTGTTTAAATGTCCTGTCTGGTTACTGTCAATGTCCTTATTAATTTTTCTTCCTTTCCTGCACCCAGAAGTCCATGATAATGAGGAAAGTTGCTCTAAATATCCACCTCGTCTACTCCAGGTGGTACAAACATACGGAGGCAAATGACATTATTATGATTAAATGACTGATAATAGAAAGGGTGGCAACTAGTGTAGTCGAATGGAGATTCCAAACTTTACACTCTGATACTCATTGATTATACTAACAAAACATAAAAAAAATGAAAAAGAGAAGAGCTTGAAAACAGGCTTCTATGAATATCAACTGTTAAACCATGTTTTGAACATTTGTATGTCTTACATGCTTCATGTTTCTTAATTGAAATCATGTATCGAGAATGTTGATAAACATTGCTCTTTATAAAAAATAAATAAAAAAACACTATCGCCAATGAATCAAATCTTTTATTCGAATCGAGAAGTCAGTCGTGTATATGGGCGTGTATCTGACCAAAATATCGAGGAACAGTCGAATTCAGTCACACTCACTGTCTCATTATTACTTTATACCGAGAAATCATTAAAAAGGCCATTTTAAAACTCACTGTCAGATGGTCTCACCCTACAGTAAGGCACTGTGAATTGCTGAACATTCAACTTGGTCCATAGTTCACGGGTGGTCCGCTTATTGGCGCCTCCAAGATGACGTCAGAATGTTGTTATGGAGAGTGATAGCAGGGGTTGTAGCAGAGATTAAAGCAAGCGCAAGTGTCACAAAAGACTGCTGAGAGAGTGAGCGGTAGTAATGACATCATATAGTAACTTTTGCTCCGAATTTAAGTATAAAGACTTTTTTTCATATATTCTAAGGTGGTAATGTCCTCATTGAGTATGTATTTGCGATGGCTACTACCTGTTTGTTTGTTTTACGTTGATTTCGGGTGCGTGTGTAATGCTGGGCTATCTTACTATTCTCAGGAGCGGAACGTTGAAACCAAAACGAGGCAAAGGGTTTTGTCATTTTCGGGCACCCTAGCTTTCTAGTATCATCGCTCAATCGGCGTAACATAAGTCGATGTTTGAACTCACTGTTCATGATTAATATACGTAATTAAAGATAGTTTGATGTGTTTCTAACAAAATTTATCAATAAACTTTGTGGAATACAAGTATGAATGTTTGAATTTATATATTTATGTACTTTTGAGCAAGTTTTTATTTTGACATTTGTAGCAGCCTGTTATTGCAATTTTGGCAGATTGCTGGAAACTAGACCAAATAAAATAATATTTGCAAAACGAATTGATAAAAAAAAACCACCAATCACCTTCCCCTGCTCTTCATCTCCATACCATTTTTTGTCTGATTTCTCTATGTTGGATACTTACTGAGATATTACCAGAGATGTACAGTGGGTTTAACGTTGGTTTCAATGGGGAGAAAAGTTGCTAAACCCTTCGAGCGTAACAGAGTGCACTGCACCGCTTTCGGGAAAACAAACTGCAAAGCGAGAAAACCGAGCGGCGCAGTGTCCGTTTTTTGCGGCCGGACGTACCCGTTACTACGTTGCGTGACGTCGGCGCCGCTCCCGAGAATGCAAATAATCTTCCGAATAGGGGGAAACGTCCGCCATTTTGTTGTTTATTCTTTGTTCTGATAATGTCAACAAATCACGTGGTACGGTGGGTAGTAAAAATATTTTAAGCCACGGTGCGGCTGAACGGAATCTTTTCTCCTAGAGCGTAAAAGTGAGACATTTGTGCACTGGTATATAGTAATATAGGTTTTTGGTTTCAGTTTAGCGTTAAAACTGAAACCCCTTGGTAATGTCTGCCAATTAACCTTTCTTGTTACATCTTAAATTTGCCTTTCCAGCACAGAACATGTATCAATGTTCCATTATATTGTACATGCACAAATCATAAAGATCCAGAGCAATGCAACTTTTACTGAGAGCTGGTAATAGGTGTGGGGAAAAGCACATCATACTCTATGATGACAGTGCAAGGTCACGCGTCTTCCCTCTAAATACAGAGAAACTGGGAGTCCTTGACAGTACAGACGCACCTGGTGCCTCGCTGAGGGCATGGTTACTGAGAGTCCTTGACCTTGACAAGGGGTAAGGACAGGTAACCCCAGAAGGGGACATGGTATTCAGGACAAGGACCTTGACATTGTAGTGTTTGCAACCATGACATTGTAGTCTAAGTGGCAATGACACTGTAATATATTCAACCTTGGGGTCTCCTTTATAAGCTAATAGCAACTAGTTCTTTGGCCTGAGTCGGTGAGAAGTACGTATCGTTTGTGGACTCAATAAAGAAGAATACAAGTTCCTCTACTGCAGATCTGCACTGTGAAGGGCCGACACAGCTAAGAAGTACTCTACCTCCTAAAACCTACCTTTATGGCAGCTACAGTACTTCCCTGGTAGCTTACTCCAGTATTCCATTCCAGTAGTAACTTCACCATGATAAATCCATGGATTATTCCAGCTGATATTTGACCTGAAGGTAGTAGCTCCCCAGAGCCACACATAGGACACTGCACCACTGCTACACCCCTTTCTTTGTGGGTCACTGATTTACTGGATAAATTTATATGACTTACACATTCAATAAAACAGCATACAGTAAGACAGTCATAAGGCAACAACACAGGTCACCCATTCAGCCGAATATCATACATCATATATGATCTACTTCTCGGAACCAAAGCCTGAGAAAACCACACCTGGTCTAAAAGAAACATGTTTCAGCATTTCCTCCTAAATATGTATTAGTTAAGCCCGGCGTCCACTAAGCTAAAATAACGTCTATGATGTAACCTATGATGCACCTCCCCATAAAAAATGATAATCATGTCGGAAGGTCACCTATCATTGAGGCAGTTGATCACCTGTTTGCAATTAGGCTCTGATGCAAAACGGGGGTCTACGATTTGGTCCCAATGAGAAACCTGTATCGTAGGGTTTCTACAATATTAAATCATGATTAAAGGTCGGGGGCTAATCGAGAGCATAGTAGAGTTTTCAAGCGGGAAGACCACTCTCATAATTCTCACTTTTTCAATACAAAAATAATGAAATTTTGGAATTAGATCGAACATACATAACCACTTATGTATAAATAGTGATTTCTAATTAGGTTTATGTGTATCAAATCAATACATTCTTAGTTTGACTTGGAAACGAGGTTTTAGTGCTCAACACACACACTATCAGTTATAGCTTTATTAGATTTGGCTTTAATGTGAAATCGCTAGGTATGATTAATAAATTTAATGCCATTGTGAGATAACAAAGGAGGCCTGTAATTAAATCTGGATGTTAATCTACCCAAGGTTATATGGATGAGTATCAAGTTGAAGTTATTGAGAAAAATACAATCTGCATTTAAGGCTCTATATTGTATGCTGCTAATGGGGACTCAACCAAATGGGTCAAAGTTATCACTCAGTGAAGAAGACAATATACCGTACAGGTTATTGACAGAACTGCCGGTGTTTTAGAATGGTTTTCCTGGCAGGAGTACGAGTTCAATCAATTCAAATGACCGTTAATGCAAGACCATCAAATATAAATTACTTTGGCTTTGATTAGGAATGCGGTTTGAATTACACAGTGACTAAACATTCGCACTTTCTTGATTAAATCTAATTCCAAGAAATAGTTGTCTAGTTGGATTGCAGAAGCAGATCACCAAGACTTTCGATGGCAAGGCAAGCAATTAGTTTGTTCTCTTTAAGAGAGTGGGGGATCTCTATTGTTTTCGATTTTCCCATTCAAACCATCTATCAGCTTTGGGGATATGGGGCTTGTTAGTGATAATAATTAGATTCTTATTGGGAGCTCTCTTGATTGATTTCCAATATGCATACCACAATCTCTTCCGAAAAAGAATTATCTATAAGTAGGTTATGAATTCCTGCTAATTGGTTGGTGATAATGATTGAACAAAGTCCATAAGTGAATTTGAGAACCGGATTTATTGTGTTGCAGCTAAGTATGGAGATGTATATCATAATTTTCACAACTATTTACAGAGTTGTAGCAGGTACTACTACACAATTGACGTTAACCTGAATACATCTCGGCACACTAGTTTTCCCCTAAGACACATATGGCAGAAAGGGAAAAGGTTCGTGGAAGTTCATATCTCTGTTTAAATATAGGGAGGGTGGTAGATAAAACCTGCAGTCTTGTACAAACGTTGGACTGAAGGGCCTAGAGCGCTGAGGCAAGTTGAAAGCGATGAACTGAACAGTGACGTGGCGATATTGATGTACTTATCACAATTAACTATTGATTTTCTTGTACAATACATGGTTTAATAGGAAATCCATTATAAAATACATCAAAATTCACGAAAGCAGAAATATTGCCATCGCCAAGTAAATCTGTGGTTTCTAGAAATAGATTGGCATATTGCATCCAAGCTGCAATGTTGGTTGCAAGACTACACATATCATGTTACTGTTACAAATGGTCATGCTATTTCGTAATCAGCGCATGTCCTGAAGTCTGCATGGCATGTATCAGGAAATATATGAATTACACACAACACCAAGCCCTACAACCGACCGTATCCCTTCTGTACAGCCCCTGCCCATTCCATCTCCAGCCCAACATACAGCAAGGCTACCCATGTACAGAGTTGACCTAGGCAATATACAACAGCTGATGGCATGAAGATGACCAACTCCTAAGAAGCCCCTCCACCGTAGTCTAAAGTGGCCCACTTGGTAGGTAGTTTGGATCTCAGCACTTTAGAGGGGACATTCTATTGGTCCACTGGGAGGAATCCCCACATAGCTAAACCTCTCTTTGGAGAACAAGACCCAGGAAGTTCCTTGCCCACAGAGGGCCCGACCATACGGCTAATGAGGTATGTCTGCCGGGTAAGTGGACCCGCTCGGAGCTGCTCGAGTCTCCGCGGAGAGCTTCCCCCCTCGAGCTGGCCCTCCTACAAAGAGGTGATAATAGTGGGTGGCTGAATCGAGGTAGCGGCTGGCGGCCATAGACACGGACCGTACACTCATTTAGTGGTGTAGGGCAGAATCTGACAAGGATGGAGACTATGATTTGGATGTGACTCCGCCGTTTAAGTAGCCTATTGCCGTTCTATGTACGCAGTGGGCATCTCCTACTGGATTAGTCTATCGTCACGGAGTATGTCATATGCTGCTTCGGCACTGTATACTTTTGGGAGCTATTTCATTCACCATTTATAATTTACGGTAGCAGAGCAGAACATTTTCAAAAACCATAATTTCACGAATATAATGCTCAGTTAGAAGTAATTATCAATAAGGCGAGTTTTTATACACTATAACAGTAGGATGATAGAGTATCAGGGGAGGAAATCACTCGATTCTCTAGACGTTATCCCTGCACTCATGCATATTTGCTGCACAGTTTAGCTCACATACAATCAATGGTCTACCAATGGACTACAGAGCGATTCATACTCGCAAGCAGGTGGGTGCCAGTTTGGAGCTCTACAGATCTTTATGAATGCACCCCGCCCACCCAACCCACACACCCTTATCGCCTTAGCAGTGAAGCGTAGGGGATTACAGCGGTGCTGTGCCATTGGTACATTGGATCAGATCCTGCATTTCAGAATGTGCACCAGAAAGTGCGTACTTTCTCGACCTTACGTAATCCATGCCCCTTTGTATGCAGCCATTGTCTGATCTGATCGATATGTTCTGTGTCTCCTGCCAACCCCACTCCCACACTGACCTTCTTACAACCAGGAACTCTTGGATGAGTGTGTGAATGGTAGCGGGGCGGGGATTAGGCACGCATAGAAGTGGAGTATGTATATGGCTTCCGGGGATGGGTCCTATTATAGAAGATTGAGATATGTTTTTGTTGTTCTGGAGGACAGCTTTGTATCTGAACCATACCTACTATTGCATGCCTACACAACGCCACTGAGGATGGTGCAGTCTATATAAATTCCATTACATTAGGAATACCAATGTGCCAAGGTCCAGTATTCAGTGAACTGGTCGCATACTATGATGTCAGTGATGAGTGCCCTTTTGGCCGATATTGGATATATCGCTAAGAAAACCAAGAAAATATAGAAAATATACCCTGCATTTCTTTGACAAAGGAGTATTAGGGAGTTTTAATGTCGCCTTATCCTATTATATTTTCTACTCTATGACATCCATCCCATTATATTTTCTATTCAAATTGGCCGCTAGTTAGGTTATTTTGAACTGTTCTACTGTACAGCTTATTTCGTTAGCTTGAATGCATCTTAGACGCTTGTAGTGACAGGTCATCCCGCGAGGCTGCGTCCACACCTAGGGCTCTGCTTCAATATCTACACAAGGGGTGGCCTCTCCAGGCTGTGTATGCTATAACACACAGATAACCCGACCTACATGAATTATACATCAAAGGAGCCATCGCTCCAGCACCTTTGGCAAAGACTTCATATCTGTAAAACCTCTTAAAACAAATCATGAAAATGGAGCATGCATCTTTGATCCAATTATCAGACGTTATCCACAATTTGCCCTGGGCATTCAACATATGAACAACATCTCGTATCGGATTTATTCTGATTCGTGAGGCATTATAACAGTCTCCTGGCGCTCGTTTAGGCGCCGGACACATTGTTAGCCTTTATTCTGTATTGAAAATTAGCTTCTTGTATCAGAGGCTTTGGATATTAGATCTATTTTCCTAATGGTGCATGAGGTTATTAGGATGGTTTTATGTAAGATTTTTATACGTTTTCTTCTCGACCGGGTTCTTCTTTTAGATTTTGTGAATTTATTTCATAACATATAAGATTTTAATAAGTTGATGTGTATGATGTTTTTCTGTGTTGAATTATGGATATCATTATATACCAGTGGCCGTATCTCTTACACATACCAGCCTCTCATACCCATGTTGTATTTATGGCCGTTCAGCACATTTGGGGCGAATGGGGGATATCAATGGCGTATGTGGTATGTACGGCGGCGAAACCGTCCAAAACCGTATAAAACGACAGTTTTAAGGTATATAATAGTACGAAAATGGGTATGCTGTGTCTGAACGTGATAAAGTTTTGGTAAGATTGACCATTAGATGAACCGGTGCCGGTCAACTTTACCGTTTATTTATCACGTACAGCCACGGTAGCCCTGTTCCCGTATGGAACCTGATAAAGCATAAGGATGCTTCATGATATTTGAATTCACACCAATTAATAAGTATATCGAGTTAGACAACCTATGATTTAATGTAATTTTCTTCTGGAGCCAGTAAAGGTGGTGTAACAAGGAGACCTCATTTCAGCGAACTGTCTCTAAAGTATGATGGTCGTCTTTAAAAAAAGAAACGGGAAAAGCGAGTACATCAGGTCATCTTGAAGACATGCTCGCCTTTTAAAAGGAATTGTCATTATGGGACGGACCGACGGTGAGGCTGACCAGCAGGTGAGTGAAGGTGCAGTGGTGGGGTTCACCAAGGATGCCTAATGGAGTACACTATTGGCGGGAGCATCTCAGTAATGGACGAGTAAAGAAAGGCTGATGTGATGAGTGCGCGGCGCGCCACCCTGCCACCGCCACCACCCCAGCCACCTTCTAGCCCCTACTGACACGCCCAGACTGAGTCTGGTCGGCCTACTAATCGCCAAGGAACTCACGTTATGTGACCAGTTGATGGTTTCTGAACCTAAAGAATTCTCTCAGTCCCGACGAAGCCTGCTCCGAAGAATATTGATCCCGGGAGGAATATTGGTCTTTGATAGTTAATGATGTGATTAGGATGCCCATTCATTTCCTTCTGGACAATGAAAATAGTAATTTCTAATAATTCTGTGATGACCTTAGGAACCAACCATAATTCTGTAACCTCCTAGCTGCGTGTTGGCATGCATGCTGACTTCTGGCATTGGTACGGGTGGATAAATTCCATTTACTGATTCGATGAACGAGGGGGGTCGACCGTGGGGCTGACCAATGGGTCAAGTGATGAAGGGTCAATACAAGGGTCGAGGTCAGGGAATTGGGCTGTGATGGTTTAAGTGCACAGCTTAACCTTTGGGCCTCTTTGGCCAAGTGTATATACTAGTAGTGAGAGATATCAATTATACATGCGCAACAGAACATACAATGTGAATGAGGTGACGTCCGCGAAGAACTGAGAGCACATCCATTACAGCATTATTAGATGCTCTTAGTAACATATCTGAATTGATATTATAACTTGATTATATACCAACAAAACGGGAAGTTCAACGCTATCTGAAAACCGTTTCTTGAATTCCCAAACATATCATGAGTAATATGGGAAAGTTGATGTAGACTAGATGATAACAGAATTGTGTAAAATCTCGAAATACTGACGGTGCGGTAAAACATAGATAGGAAGACACAGCTCTATCCCTCAGCTGTAAGCTAATACTCAGGTGGAAATACAATGAATGTTGAAGTCAAAATGGGAAGTTTTGAAAAGTTCTCCCACTCGATAGACTCAAAGAACTTTGACCATGATATTAATAAAGTTGGGATATTGTGTTTTTAAACACAGAGCATTACATTTCGCACTCTAATTCGCCTTTGAATAGTGGCTAGTCATCATTTTATGGCTATTATATAGGTCGGCGCCTGATTTTGATATGATCTTAATTTGCCTACTGGTACTGCCCATCATACTATGCTCTCTCGCTGGTGTTCAACAGTGTACCATCAGTAATAGATGTTGCGATTCCTTTTATTGCATATACCTACAATGTATATTTTCTGGGCAGTCACGTGGCCACACAGAAATGGTCTGACGAAAACAGGTCTAGATGTTATTATTCAGGATAAACTGATGTCTGTTTCGATAAAATTACAATATCCTGACCTTGTTGATATCATTGTTTTTACAATAGCTATAGGGTTCTTTTGCGTTTGTGAAGAGAGGTGATTGAATTATTGTAATTGAAACGGTCAGTGAACTTTGTTAAAGGCATATCGGGCTTGAAAATTAAAACCCTTGTCACTTTCCTGAAAGTCGGATTTGATGACGTCAAATTATCTAACTTAAAAAACGGGAGTGACTGTGTTAGTATTTGATTTAGAGATGAAAATGATGATAATATTATAAAAGAATAAAGAGAAATTCCTAGAACTTGCTTTTTCACATAGTTGGACCCATGCCATTTTCTTCAAACTTTCACAGTATATAGTAAATGTGGAGTACTATACATTTATATTTTAAAAATCATAGGTCACTATCCCTGTTTTTGAACGAACTGACGAAAACTACATTTTTCAGTAAATCCATCGTATATAAACTGGTTTAATTTACTTATTGGGTTAGATCAAACTCGATAATAGTTTATATTTCAATCATTTGGTAACAGAATAAGTCAAAGGAACCGGATTGAATTGACAATTGGAAGTTTTTCAAAACCATTAGCTGGACGATTAATTGTTATAAACCTATAGCCGAACACCCCATAGTTACATATCGCTGTTGGGGATCTTGTATGTTTAGTATCAAGAGTGATTTTTACATATGACGGGTTCAAGTGTCATACCTCGAGTGACCAAAGGTGATTTCAGGTATGCGAATTCAGTTATCCAGCTCGATGTATTCACCCTCTGGGCTACTTGGATCATGTGCCACTTTCCTTTTACAATTTAACGACAGGTGCACACCAGAGCCGCCTTGACCTTTTGGAATTTAACCTTAGAATGTTATGGCCAAAGTCTAGGTGCACGAGTTCGCACATGACTCCGTGAAATTGGATGCTCAGAAAAGCGATTATCACATTCAATGTTAGGCGTTCGATCAGCAAAATGTGATTGAAATAATCGTAAAATACTACAGCCGGCAGAGAATAATTCTTCGGTGAGGACTTAATACTCAATCGATATGCAGTTTTTGCTGACACTTATATTGTATATGAACATTATCTTACAGAATGCTAGACACATCCAGAGCATACGTACATAATATTGACTGATTTCAGATACAAGCGGCCGTATACTCCTAGGAGTTGACGCATATTAATATCCGAACGTATGCGAAGATATTGCGTAGAGTCATATCCGAGGGGCATACAACCGCTTTTATCTGAAACCAGTCTATGTTGTATTTATTTTCCACCTTTTTTTGACAAGTGGCATGTCGATATCAGTTTGTTTCAGTTATGCACTATTTTCCCATGCGCCACCCGGAGCATATACCATATCCGTATGCGCCGGGTATGTCCATACACACTCCCTGCATAGATGTATTTTGTATGGACACTTTGTATTAGGTAAATAAAAAATGCGTATATAGGTCGTGATTCGTAGCAAAAGCGTTCGAGGGTAGTTTCGGAGGGACATTGTCGGTTCAACCAGGGTTGAAGTAGGAGTGTGGAATTGGGCGCCCTGTCGGGGGTACGCCGCAGTGATGGTGAGGGTGAGGTGTGGCGACGCCCACTAAGTCTCCGTCCTGGAGCTGGCCGTGGAGGATTAGGCTGGGGATCAGAGACATGGAAAGGTGGCCGCCGCTTGTCGATATTGTTCACCGGGCCTTACTGGAGGAAGCTCTCCGGTATGGAGGAGGGAGTGACTAGGTCCTGGGAGGAGATTTATGTGCTGACTTCTCTACAGGGGGACTCGGAGATTGGAGAGGCCATCCTTATCTGTGCCGGCCACTGTACCCTCTGTGATCTCGACTAGTTACCCTGTGGTTTATCTACCTCCACGTTACCTTACAGTGAAGTCTAGTCTTGCAGTCATGGTTCTGGACCAGCGATGATATCTTTCATGGATATACTTTGTTATAGTCCAGACAGGAGTTGCAGATGAGATGAGAGATAAGTTACAGATATTGCCAGATTTGTATTTAAATCAATGTCCTACAAATTTCATGTAGGGACATACTGCTTATAATTAGAATTAGTAGAATAGCTGACAACAGCTTTGCCTGCCTATTCATGTCATCTGTGAGGAAGGCCGCCCTGCGTGTCTATTACTTTTGTCGCCAACTGTGTTTGATTGAATGAGAGAAAGCGCAGTCAAAGATATTTTACTTGGCCTGGGGCTTTACAGAGGTGCCTGCAGTACCATAGGCCTTTGTATTAGTTTTAAGACAGCCTTTAGAAATGATGTGGCCTTAATGAGAATAATATCAAGTCTTAACATTTAGGTATCGAAATAACCTGTCATAAGTAATCATTATTTGTCATGGTGTCTAAAAGAATACTATATGGTAACACACATTCGGCTGTTATGAATTGCAAGTCCAAACAAATCTCGCACATCTTAATTTCAAAACGATATGAAATTCATGATAAGCAAATGCAAAGGTTACGACAACAGGCAGCTTCTACGGTTGATTTCTACCAGAATTTACCGCACTATTACTGCACGTTCGCTGATATATTGTAGACGTAATATTAACAGCATCAAAGAGCACACATATTGGACACAGACTATACACTTCCCACGGCCCCATATAATGCCCCTATTCATGTAGGACGCGCCTCATTTAACGCCATTCACCGTTGACCCCTGTGTGAGTGCAGTCTGGTGCTCCTGCTCTCTGAGATCAAGGAGTAGCTCGCAGCTTCTGCTCACTGCACCCAGGACCAGCTCACGAACACAGCATGTGATGATCTTTGGCCTTGGATGTGATCTAGTAGGTGGGAGGTGCGAGGAGGCTCAAGGGCTCAATGGTAGGCGTGATGTCAGTGCCCTATTCACACGAACACTCATAGCTATACTCTGACGCGTGTGAGCTGGTGGTGGGGTGGCTGTGTATTGGGGTGGGGGGGGGCATATCAGCTAGAGTCACTGGCATTCTATTCGGAAGATGGAATCCTTGATGGAAACTTCCATATGACATTTGGGAAAGAATAGACAGTGATTGTTCCGTGTTTATCTCACAAAACAGGATATGGAGGAACATATATACAGAAAGTCACTGTACTTTCTAGCACTGTAATCCTTTTCTAATTCATTTGAGATTTCACCGAGTCAGTTATTTACATTTGTGAATAACATGCATTGTCCTTCGAAGAAATGTGTTTTCAGTGTTCCTCGTCACACACACATATATATAATACATATATAATTATATATACAACCCCCTTAAATTCCCTTATGGTATGTTCCTTTAAACTAGTTGTGTTCAATATATAATCTCCCAACATGTTTTATTAATTATAAAAAGATATCACCACCAACAATGGTAGTATAACTAAAGTACACCTACTATAATTAATACGCATTTTGAGATTTCCAAAACAAGTTATTCATGCATGTATATTACTCATGCTATCTATTACGTATTGGACATTATTATATACCTGTGGCTGTATGAACTACGTATACTACCCGCTCCTACCCATGGCGTATTTATACCCGTACGCCACACTGTGACGTATGGGGTATGTGATCACGTGACTGGGTAAAATTTCGCCATTTTAGGTATGTAATAATACAAACGTCAAAATACTTGGAAAAATCATTTGTCACATACATCCCTCTGCCTACGGCATCGGGATGTATATCATCAATAATTTCACTGCGTATTTTTGACGTACGAAGACAGTAAGCCAGTTCCCATATAAAACTAAATTCCCGGTGACGAACGCTATTCATTGGAGGAATAACAGAAAATGCAAACGTCATGAATGCCAACATTATTTTTAGTCAGCAAGGGCCCTCTTTAAATACCAACTGCACCCGAGGGGCGAGGTGGTAGCTGTCGTGTTCGGCCACCCACTGTGCTGTTAATGTCACCACAAGCTCCACCTCCAATATCGCCACCACCACTACAGAGTACCTTTACACAGTTGCCATGCACCCTATCAGGACTAGCTACCTGTCTACCAGCGTTACCTTCATATCCCACCTATTCACAGGTTATGGAGCAGAGGCTATTATCACAAGTACACACCCACTGTGCTTAAAACACTGCAGGCATATCAAACTTATTCAATTAGCATTAATAGCACAGCCGCAACCATTCCTGACAACAAACTATATATCCACTCTAACAACCATTTCTAATCCAAATATCATTAGTCCGAATGATTTTCCCAATAATTCCACCCCTGGTATTATTGCTACTTTCACCATATATTCACCATGCATCTCTACCTCACCCAAGCATCACCATGTGCAACGCGTATTCTCCATGACACCACGACCAGCACCGCAACCGTAAACACCAAACGAACAGCATCATCTCTACTGCAGCCATGCCGACCATGCCAATTTCTACCACCACCAACTCCACCATTTCAACAGCAATACCATATCCAACAGCATCAACTCTTCACCTTCCATCAACACCAGCCTAACCACCAGCTGCCTGCCTCCAGCCTCTCCTAGTAGCTCCCTCAGCTAAGGCTGAATCCCATTCGGCAAAAAGGGTGCCTTGTCGCCCATACGGCACCAATAACACCGTCCCATGGACGCCAGTGCCACTCTGTGGCCACTTTTATACCACACTTTACAGCTCTGGTGCCGGTCAGCCTTTCAGAGATGCCATTCACAGAGTGAAAACATTGGGCGAGTCTCTAGTATACAGCCAGGTGGCGCCTCCTCGAGACGCCGAACGGAGATGTTTCTTTATTGGCCTTCTATCAATGCCCTGTCGTCTTAGTGCATTAGCGCCTACATAGTGGGCTATAGGCCGATTCGAGGTGACGGGTGGTGTTGCTTATGCTGGCATTCAGCGATAGTAGTAGGAGGATGTTAATATCCTTAATGTTTCTAAAGTGGGTACCAGCGATAGAAAAGAGAACGGGAATAAGTTTTGAAGGTGCGCGATAGTGCAAGCAGCAAAATGTAAATTATTATGAATATACTCTGCTTACACGGTCTAGTATACTGAACTGTTGCATCTGTTTGTTTACGTCATTGTTGGCCAGGTGTGACTTTTAGATTACAGGCTCTGTCTTGCGAAAATATGTTATCGAATGGAGTCTGGATTGTTTTTAATAATTGTTCAATGATTCATACAATAATTGGACGCCATTGTTGATGTGGAACCTTTTTAACGACCGCTGATTAATACTCTAGACCAATCAGAATTTGACACGTAACAAGTACAAGCACCGATAAGAACAAGAGATATAAGGGAAGGCTGTCCTTGGCCGGAATCCCAAACTCAGGACCGCACTGCGAAAGTATTGGTCTGGTAGTAGCCAATCCCAAAGAAATCTTACCACGGAAATAACTGAAATATCTGACAGATCGTTCTTTTCAGTATTTAAGAGGAAATATCCAATCTCTGCTAAGACAACTGAGGGAAAGAACAATAGCTAAGGTTAGAAGAATCAGGCAATTTTCAGTCACTATCGTGACGTAATTAGACTACCCAACATCCTTCGTGGGATTTGTGGCGGGAGATTCATTAGAGGATGACAAGGCAGACGACTACGGGCTGTGTCGGCATGACGTCACGTTCACTGGCTGGCAAAGCCCTTACGGGGCTATAGCTGGGGATCGAATGATATTCAGCTTACACTCGTTTGAGGAGATCTATATATAAGGAAGCGAGGAACAGGTGTTTGTACGCATATTTGGCGAACGAAAATTGGGAATAGGAGCAATGTAGAAGGCGTCCATTCGATGGTGTTTTGTTGGAGCAGAGCGTGCAATTGCGTCGAGGATAGGCAAGCTGCCGGCAGAACAAACAAGTCACTTAGAGCCCGACCGTGGCAATTATAGCATCGCGTGGCGAACTGATAGACGGCCATAATCATGCGGTGATCACCGCTAAAAAAGAACCCCAGAGCCTCTCGCCATGTGGCGGCCATTCCTGTCACGACACACGGGCCACATGGTCTATCCCTCTTCTAGCCCAGCCTCACCTTCCCAACCCCACTTCCTTCCCTCTCCAGTCCCCCTCCTCCTTCCTTCCTTCCTTCTCTCTCTCCGACCACCAACCGCGCACGCAACTCTGGCTGGCAGCTTCCGGTTGGTGGAACGCCGCCTGTAGAGGGCTCTGTCGTCCCCTAGCGGCGTCCCCTGCTGTCGTCCCGACCACGTGACCCTCTTGCGGGCAGCAGAAGACACGCCAGTGACGTCACTTTGAACATGTGGTGACGTCACTGGCAACACGGCCAACCACGCCCTTCGGTATCTCTGATCTGGTTCCTTGTGGGATGCTCTTACTTTGGCTGTGGGTGTACTGTTCTGAGCGCCGACAATAGAGAACCGTGCGGATGTGGTGGGGAGGAGGGAGGGGAAGGGAGGATTACACTGCTGCCAGACTCGAGCTTCTTACTTCTGTGACGTCTTTATCAGAGAGATGCAGACATGATTTACTGCTAACTGAGAAAACATGGGGCCCCTCACCCTGCCCGCCCTGAGTACGACTTCTGAGTGCAGTCTCTTCTATGAGCCAGCCCTGATAACTCGTAAACCTCCTTTACCGTAATACACCTTGTTGCCATTAATGTCGATAGCAGTATATTATTCATTCACTGCCAATGAGTTATATATATGAAATATGTCTCAACAAACAATACATATGCCACTAAACACATCATCAACTGATATTAACAAAGGAGCGATTGTCACACATTTCGCCTAACGTATGTTACTTATGACCAGTCTAACGAAGCCACATTACCAATTCAGTGATTACATACAAACAAGGCGGGTCGTATATTTCACTCTGACGCGTACAGACTTTCTTCAGATAATGAGGGTGGCTTCAGGATAAAACAAGGGCGTCTCATTTGCATGCAAACGCCCACAGACAAGGGCGAATGTCTCGGATATTTATTGCACAATGTCTTCCCTCGACAGTCCCGTATATCTCCGCGGGCCCCTGCCCCGTGCTAATTATTTCCTCCATTCTCCATAGAAACGAAAGAAGAACACTGAAATGGTATTCTAATTATGAATAAATGCCACATTGTATAGGGAGTGTGTGCCTCGCCCCGTCCCCACTTCCCACAGGTTTGTTCGATCCCATTGTAAGTGTCCATGTGGAAGAGACATACTTGATTGTACAAACTCTGAGTATGAAAATGTGGCATATATTTTTTAGAATGCTTAGGGCAATAATGTGAAGAACAGTGCCTTCATAAACTACGTTTTATGAAACATCCTGTTCTAATAATCTTATTATAACTACCCACATGAAAAAACCCCGTCAAATATTTATATTTGCCATTGCCCTAGTCTATGTTCGGTAGGGACTCAAATCTGCTCAAGACGGCAATAATAGTTGCTTGATCAGAATACTAAAACATCAGTCGATAGCTTATCTGGAATACTTTGACAACCATTATGGGTCTTTTTTTACCTCTACCCTTATTTTCTCTTAATGACCCTTGTGATATTCAGCGTGAATGGACACAATAACAGCTAAAGGATTGTCCCTACAATCCCATCCAAGGATTAGGATGTACCAATACTGTAGGGATAGACAAGTTATCTCTCCAATTTTTATCTGAATTCCGGGGTATATATCCAGTGGGGTGGGTGAGGTTAGCTGATTAGTCTGATCCATGGTCTTGCAGCTGCCTTTTGTCCACGTTCAACCCCCGACTCCCCTCCAGTCTAGCCTCGCTAAATGACGGGCTAAGAAATGCCACTGATTGTGCGTCTCCGCTGGGAACTTATTGGTGGGAGAGTTGGTGGTAGGAGGCGGTTGGGTTCATTGGACAGGAGACAGTGAAAAAAGGACCCTCGGTGCAGACGGCGTTCTTGATAGAACGGTCTGGAGCAGGCAGCTCTCTCAGACACAGTTTGCTTTTCTATGCTGCCATTGGGAGTTTAGATTAGCATTGGTTGAAATAAAAAAGACATTTTTTTCTCTTTTTCCTCAGTCAGTTACTTTTTTTCACTTCTTTTCCCTTTCATTTTCTCGTCCTCTCTTGATATATACAATGAATATCTTTAGGATATTGAGAGACTATATGCTGGATCACCGATTAAGGTTATTTCAGAGACTTATCATTGTTTGTTGGTATACTGTTGCATACCTGTTGATAAAAGTATCTAATAAAACTATGCTTGATCATCTAAATTCTACAAGGATTCTGTTAATTTTCTCTTTAACAAAGACAATATAATCCCACTAAACTACTCAACATGAACACAAATGACATCAGGAATGGAGAGATTTTGTATTCAGCCTGGCGATTCCATTCGTTTTCATTATTTCTCTTTTATAATCATGAATATTCAGACCATTGTGGGAATCGATTTTCCTAAAGAGAAAACCTGAATATTTCCATTTTGCCAAGCATAAATAATAAACTCATTCGTCAAAAAAAATTTCCGACGGACGATTCACGAGTAGTAGAGGGTTTTCTTCATGCAAGATTTACGGTTTTCCTGCGTGGATGAAGGGAGCTTCTGTGAGCGGCAGATAATCCTCGCCGATGTCCTCGTGGTCGCCCAAACTGTGTCCACAGTCAGTCGTGTAGCCGCAAACATTGAAACAATTTATCGGTCGGCGGGCCTTACAGAATGTAACTAACAAGCTGGTAATCAGGCGTGGTGAAAAACAGAAGAAAAAGGACAAATCTGCAATCTATGTGGTGATTAAACCTTGAAAAGACACAGACCGCTCCCTGCCCCCCAAATTAAGTGGTGCATGCGCAACGTGGGAGGCGATGCGCAGTGTTTTTCCCGCGATTAACAGGAAATTAAGCCCCGGGAGCCGACGACGGATGATTTCCCGTGAAGCAGTGCCTTTGGTCGATGGTAGGAGTCGGCTTGCCTGGTCTGATAGTCCGCCTACATCACAGATAGACTGGGGAGGGGGAAGGAGTGTATGTAGGAGTGTCGTCAGGTCTGATTAAAACAAAACACCTCCGGGATTGAGTTTACGTCGCTCGATAGGGGTAGGGAGTGGGAGTCGGTGTTCGCTGGTTGACTCGATGCTTGGTGGGACAATGCGGAGTGTCTAATCTAGAGTGAATTGGTCCCATCCAGACCCAAGTCGATGAATGTGACTATGTCTAACCTCCTCACCATCTGTTTGTGGTTCTTTCATACTAATTCATACATTATCGGTAATAAAGACAAGAACTACCCATCCGAATGTGGAGTTTAGTTATTGGTCCTTTTATGCATGGAACATGCACACTCGAGAATATTGGCCTATACATGTACCTCCCCTACTTCCTGTCACACCATGACCGACACTCCAATGTCCTATTTCTCGATGTGCATTTGAGATCCGACTCTAGAGTGCTGAGAACATATTTTTAAAACTTCTACACATGCATGTACAAACCGACCTTGGCTTTATCATGCTTCTCTGTGAAACTCCTCTTGAAACCCTGAAGCTAGGAGGAACGCGGCCATAGAGGAAAAAATATCCCCCACTCCACCACGACTAACCCGCACTCCGACAACACCATCAGCCGCCCAGCGCGTGGCCGATTGATTCCGGGGTATTTCCTTACCCCAGCCCTGGAGGATGCTGGCCACGTCTCCAAATGTGAATACAAATCTGTCCTCCGGGCCCGGAGCGCGAGCGGTCCTTCTCGAGCTGAAAGTATTGACGCCCTGCGCCCCCCCCCCCCCCCCCCGCTACACACACCACGCAACCTCAACGTATTGCTTTTTTAATGTATGTATCCGGGCTATGACGGTGGGGGAAGACTGAGCTGTTGGTAAAGTGGAATTCACACTCATGAGATTCTGCTCCTTTTCAAGGGTAAATGTCGCCAACAATTACAGGGGGAAAACATTTATGAGGGAAATGGGATCCTACAGGTTTGACAAAGAAATTGTGTTCGAGTACAGAATCTCAGCAGGATTCGTCGCAGGCAAACACCCTGTTAGATACATAAATCCCATCGTGTGAATCCCACTCCAGTAAAAAGGTTATAGGGGAAGAGACGTTGCATGGTATATATAGCGACGGGTGGGAGGAACGTTGGGGGAGAGTGAAAGGACAGTGGGAAGAATGATGGAGGAGAAGAGTACAGCCGAGGGAAAGTGGCAGGAGAGTTGTAGGAATGTATGTGGTGAGGAGGGAGGAATGGGAGGAGTAGGGTTTATATGTGTCCGCACTAGATCCCAAGTAGAAGAATATACGAGGGAGTTAAGGCCGTGCAGTGACCCCATCCCACGTCTTATTGGCATCATTGCGGTGACGGGGATGGCTACGAGCAGATCCCGGGCATGGAGATGGAGGGGTGTTTAGCTGGAGGCCGGATTAACTTGCAGGTGGGGCAGCATCCCGCGTGCATTCACATAGAGCTGTGTGCGGCTGGAACGCAGGAGGTCACTTCTCTGTGTTGTGAGATTAGCCCGAGGTTTGTGGGAGGGGATTTTGGTTGCAATATAGCCATCATGCGTAAGTTTAGAAAAAATAAAAATCCCTGACGGATCTGTTATATTTACATAAATTCTAAATGAAACAGACATACACAGTGGCAAGCGTGTGCATATTTCATAAGTATGAACTACAAGATGAATAAAAATTTGATAAATATGAATATATGTTTATGTCTACCCTTCAGGTCATTTCATACCAAACAGATACATTAATGTGTTTTACCTAGCTGTATTAATAATGTCATCGTTAGTTTGGGTGGAACATGTTTTGTATGCATGTTTGTCTGGCATGGTATTCAATTCCTACTACACACAGCGCGAAGAACCGTGGTATGTATACATCCGGTGTATATAAGTGTCCATGTTGCAGTCATAATTACATAATAAATCTAGCATTCTGTTGTTTTGTTACCGTTATTAATAGATTTTACTTTGAAAACACCATTCTTCTGTGGTTATAATTCTGGTACTGTATAAATGATACAGGGTCAGATCAGATATTACCCTACCACCACAACTGCCGCCATTCAGCCGCAGCTAACGCCTCTGCCGCCGCCACTGACACCTCTGCTACCACCGCCGCTTTCACACCCGCAATTTTCACACCCGTCACTACTCGTCGGCACACAGCCATGCGCCCACCCACCTATAGATAATACTCTGATAATGTGTGTAGGCAGAGGTCTTAGGGTATTGCACAGATGAGTGGTCAGAAATTGAAAGGTGGTAGGGAGACAGAATGGCGGGGGCAGGGCAGTCAGGTGGCAAACCTTTTTTCTTTTTTTTTATCAGTAATTATATAGAACGTCCTGACCATGCTGTACAAGTCACAGAACGAGATGCTAATTTACGGTTTGTTCGTACCGAGACATTTATTTACGCCTCGTTCCGTATGAACCGTAAATCATCATCTCGTTTTATGGCATGTACAAGCATGGTTGAACATTATATATTTACTATATACCCGAAATTAGGAAAAATCACTAATTAATTTTGGCTTAACAACTAATATTTTAGTCAACATGTATGAGAAGGTGTTCCATATTTTCCCGAATGGAACACTGTTCCGTACAGTATTTTTTATTTATGTGGCCAAGCAGTGCGTATTTGCAGTAAATGCGGCATGGGTATATAGTAAATATATATACGCCAACTGTACATAATATGCGGCAAATACAGCCATTACACTTCTGTATACAAGGAAAACACACTTGTATACGCTGTATGCCCCCGCGTGAAACATGGACATGTACATATAAAAACATTTCAAAATACATTATATACGCACATTTACGCGATGGCGTATATGTGACATATCTGCTTTTTCCGCACAGTGATATATATTCACCATTAGGGTTAACGGAGGTAGGATTAAGTGCAGGATAGGTAAGGCTGGCAATAAATGTGAAGGCACCTGCACGTTCGGCCTTTGTCTAGCAAAATATATATCATGATATATATCATGCCTTAAGCTCGCTAGTTACTGGTGAGTTGGTAATATTTCTTGTGTTTGCCGATAGGGTAGGTGTCTTGCATAGGGATGTTTTCTGACTGCCACCATCAGTATTTTGAATTGTTTACATGTTCATGCACGTTTATTAGGTTCATATTACTCAGGACGGAACTTATCTCTCACGAAGCAGAAATCTGACACTCATGCACAAAAGAGACATACAGGTCTCCGGCTCAAGCTCACATACTGCTCCTATCCAGTGTAAGTAAGGAACAGTACAGGGAATGAAAATCCCCTGACATCAACAGCGAGCCTGTCGTCTGCTCCATCCCCGGGCGATCAGGAGAGACGCGGCAAGAAATCAGTTCTCTGAGCATGGCGGTAATCTCGTAGGCCCGGCGAGACTTCAGCCGAGACTTCAGCTCTCGACATGAGCTTTTCTTTTCAGACACTTTTATCACACGGCGGAGATCTTATCTGGGAGGCTTATCCACCCCTCCTTTCTCTCTTACCCACGGGAGATGTTTGCTAAATATCTGACCGCAGATTAATCCTTTCCTCCTTTATAAAAAGGGCTCATTGGTTAGTCCTTAGTGTGCGGTGTGAGGGGGGGGGTTGTGGAGATATGAAAAGATGAGCCTCGAACATTACATTGCACCGCATGGACCTTCACCTTTTGCACGACCCTCTTTTCCCCAGGCAATCTGTAATGCCTCTCAATACTACACCTTTCCTTATACCACATTCTATCTCTTGTAAAGCCCTAGTCCCAAGTCCCCACGCAATCTCCCTTAAAAACCGTCACCCGTCTCTGTCGGCTCCTTGTTATCAGGTGACTTGAGCCGTCTCCTTTTCTATTATTTCCTTTTTCATTTCCTTTTTACTCCATGTTGTCCGTCTTCTCAGTCTGGTTTTGTTCTGGTGTTCTATATCTTGTAATTCCTGCACTACGATGAACCATTAATCAGTCACCATCCGTCATGTACCGTTTACTGTTATCTCTATGGTACGGATCTCCATACAGAATGTTATACCTCCTTTTATTTCGATGATTATTGTCATCTCAACCAAGTGTGATCATTCACAGGAGGAATGGGATATGTCACTGCCACAAAACACCAAGTGTGCAAATTAGATATATTGCATGATAATCCCCCACAATCCTATATACTAGCAACGATATATGGTTTCATCTCGTAAAATTTTATCCCCGCGTTGCGTCACCATGAATGTCCCAGTTGTGTCCCATCTCACTGGCCCCTCTCCCGCCATCTTATCTCCTATACTTCAAATCACAAACCAGACACCGATAATTCTATTTGCATTTCCCCTCAGCCTCTTCAACCCATACCCTACTTTCCCCTTATGCCTAATTCTTCATCATCTCCAGTGGTACATCAAACCCTTTCTCGGCCGGTCCTCATACCCTGCCCCTGTCCTATACATGGCGTCCCAAGCCCCTAGTTCCCTGGTGTCCGGGTGGGGGCGCTCGCAGACGCGGCGATTAGACAGAGACCAGCTTATCTATCACCGCGGCTTATCCGATTAGGGCGCCGACACAGGCCCCACTAACGGCCATTAATGAGAGGCAATTGCAGCAGACGACGATCATGGGTGAGATCCACGATCCTCGAGTATCGGACGGGAAAGGGGTGGGCTAACGGGATGGAGCGCGGGAGGGAAGGTGGGCGGGAGGTCATGTCGTTAGGGTGGGAACTGGGTTGGTAGGCGGCCAGGTAGGAAGAGTGAGACATTAGCAAGAGGCAGAAGGCAGTGGGCGGTAGGGTGATGGGCATTCCTTCTCATTGGTTCCAAAGTCCCCATTGAGAATGTGTAGGGGCCATAGTAAACCACTATTTATTGTTTATTAGTGGTCGTAAACCGCACCCATGGTTTACGGCTTCCAAACGGCTTTTATCGAATTTCAAGAATAGAATTTATTATCACTGACCATAGGTAAAAATACAACAACCAATGGGTTTTGGCAGTCGGCCCGGTAGCCCACTCGAGGTTGCAACGTGGTCTACGGCCGACGGTAAAATGAATCATAGAGCATTGCCTATTTCTACAGCAGTTGACATATGATCAGTTGGTTACGAGCAGTGGGTGACTGGCGATTGACAGCTGCAGGCAGGATGACAGACAGAAGTCATCCTGTGACATGTGTTGGGTGGCAAGGAGCAGTCAATGAGCTACAGCAGATGTTAGGAGACCGCAGGCGTCTGGCGATGAACGGTGGTTGACAAACAACTGGCGATAGGAAATGTGAAACACACAATTTCCAGCAGGTGCCAGGCAATGGGTGGCTGATGTGTGGTGCGGGGTAGCTAGCAGTGGGTGGTGGGCAGCAGGTGGCAGGTAGAAGATATAGGTAGCAGGTGATGCACAGTAGACGGTAGGAGAGGAGTGAGAGACCTCGGACGGCAGATTGAGGGTGGTCGGTGCGTGACTTGCGAGGGATGCAGGCGGCAGGCCCGGATGGTAGCCGGCGGGTAATGGGCGGTGTGTTTGTGTGTTTGTGGGGGTGGGGAGACGGGTGGATTAGCCTACGGCTGGGGACGAGACATGGTGAGGGGACGACGTGCTGGTGATATGCGACACTGTCCTTTAATCATTCTCCGCAGCAACTTTCTTCATACTCCATAAATACAAAAAAAGAGATGTGTTTCGGATCGGCGGGCCGTTCCAACTGTAATTAGCATTGAGGGATACGTTTTTAATCTCAGTGTGTGAAAGCTCACGGTTGTGGGAGCCTATAAAATGTCTACTACAGGATTGCCTGGTGTGTGTGTTTTTTCTCTAACTCTCTATATACCAGTCGGCTCCATAAATCGTTCTCATCTGAACTAGACTTAATTACACTGGGATGCTAACTAGCATGAATGGGGCACCATCATTGAGTGTTTGGAGTTGTGCTGGCAGGAGGTGGTGTGCAGTAGGGTAGGGTCGGATTTTGAAGATTTGTTCAGGCGGAAACGTGGGCATGGGACAGAAGTATTGGTGGTGATGGGTAGATAAGGTGCAGTCGTAATAGCGTCAGTAAAGTTAGTCATATGATGGGCATTCAACTGGCATCATGAGAATAGGTGGTATAGGGTATAGAGCCATTGTTAGTTTATAAAGAATTTACCGGGTGGCCGACAGTATGGCGCCTCAATTCGGGGGACAGAACCTTTATTCTGGCTTTTTGTTCTCACAAAATGAAACTGGCTTTCAAAATTTTACCATTGTTCCCATCTCTCTACACCTATTCCAGAGTAGGTTGACTCAAGAATCAACACAGGACATGATCTTTCTAATGTGAAAGGCACTATATAAATATGTGAGCAAGTGACAGTTGTGACAGTTGAGTTGTGACAGTTCCCTATTATCACTCAGTTGCTTTTGCAGTGAAGAACACTTACTTTTTGACTCCCAGCAATGGACAACACACATTCGGGACCAAAATGGCGGCCCCCAGGGAACTTTACCTATATGCCCTGTAGAGCAGGGGTGGGTTTGATGTGGCATAGATGTAGAGTAGGCATGGGGTAGCCATGAGGTAGGTGCTGCGCGGCTGGCTGCAGTCATGAGGTGCCAGAATGTAGGCACAGACTCAGCGTTTAATGTGTGAGGTATAGGACTACGCAGGGGTTGGATGGGCGTGGGCGCTGAGTGGGTGTTTTGTATGGGTTGGATGGGCACAGTATACTCGTTGAGCATCAGACCATTGCCGGCGAGCTGTGACTCGCTCTGTACTAATAATGACTGTGTGTATTGGATTTTTGTTAAATGAGCGTGAAACATACCTCTATATTTGTGTCAGTACTGGAATCGCTAGGTTGTGCGATGGTTAGGGATCCACTAAACCGGTGGCGTACTCCGGGTGCCGGGGAGGAGGGTTGTAGAAAAGCGATGGTGTGAAGGAAGATTAAATGGACGGCCAGTAAATCAGAGTGTATCGAATGCGGGCTAATGGCGGATTGTGTGTGTTTTCGCGCCAGGAGAGAAGTGGAAATATCCCGATTGGCGTGAGTTCATTATTAAGTGTTTAGTCCGTTACCTATGAGTCTGAGAAAAATGTGACGTTTCGACAGGCGGAAAAAGGTTAAGGGTGAGCAGCTAGTCAACCTATTCCGTAGTCTGTCACAGAACAAGGCAAAAACAACCAGAACGTACTTGTAAAACCTTGCATTTCAATAAAGTATGATGTGATAATCATCCATTATAACGAATATGGCAACCATATATATATATATATATATATATATATATATATATATATATATATATATATACTTATGATTATAGATACAAATTAAGTTGATATTCATAGCTGATGCGCGTAACATGCTGTCAACTTTAGCATTGTCGGCGGATGACACTGTCAAAAGGACGTTGTCACTGTGCCACTGGGCCATTCTTTCGACTAACACAGGTATGAATCTACACTGTGTCAGTAAGATGTGAGAAAAACATTATTTTCGAGTTAGAAAATAACATGTACTGGCTGTTGTCTCCAAAGTCATGGTAAATCTACGTTATGACCGTTGTGACGCAACATGCCGCATGTTACCAAGATGTAACATCGCATATTGGAACCACACCTGCAACATTATGTAACGGCAATGTGCCACTCGTTGATCATGTCCTGGTGATAAGTATTGGTGGGGAGTTGGTTGTGGGAGGAAGACGCAGACTGGGGGCAGATGGAGTGTGCTAAGAGGGCGGTGGGAATATGACTGAAAGCTAGGCTCTGGTGGCTTACTGTGGCGTTGGTGGGATGAGGATGGGTGGGTGTAGGGAGAGGGCGGTAGGGGGCGCTGCGTGTGGAACAAACACGCAGGCCTCACTCACATGTCCACCAGAGGCGGAATAACCTGACGCCCGCACATACATATTTGCGATGTTTGGCTCCCGACCAATAGGTTCATTTTTGTATACTTCTAGCCTTCTGTCGGGCCCCCATTTCCCTATGCTACTCACGGTATATATTGGCCGGCCCTTAATGTGTGGTGACTTCCAGGTCTGGATGGTGGGGGGGGGGGGGGGGGGGGTTATGCCCAATGCCAATCTATCGTCACCTCAGAAACCTTTCGGAAATGTGTTTTTATTTCCACTGTGTGGCATACTGTTTGACAGTATGCCACACTCATTTGACTAAACACGGGTGCTATCTACTACGTAGTTAAAATACGATTACATATTGTTTAGATAGTTTTGAGGCATAAAGGCGTTGAGGGAGTAACCGTGTGTTAATTCGTGTTAGCTGTATCCTTTGATATAGATAAGCGGGTTCACATCAAAAATGGACATCACTGTTTATTGTTAAACCGTTTACAGTAATACGATGTAAATAAGTCACAAAATCTGATACACTGCAATATAGTGGTGGTATAAATCGTGATACGATCATCCACTGAGCAGGATATCAGCAGAAAATACCGCTTTAGGCTGTTGCCTTGCAGTCAGAATGTTCCGAGATAATTAACCACAAATAGGTGATGAGCCATGAACCCCACCCCTTACCGCTGCTCCCCGTCCTCTACCCCTGAGTTGCTCACCGAGCCACTCGCGTGTTCTTGGGTGATGTAGGTATAATCCGTGACCGCTGTATACACAGTGCAGAGGGTGGCGCAGGTCGCCAGTGTCATTGTTCGGCGGGAAAACCAACGTGCGTTGATCGCTTACAGCGGTACATACCAGTCGCCAACTCTAATTTGAGTGTGGGTCGGCTTGGCACAGCACCGGGCCTTTCCATGAGACCATGGCCCTCAGCAGGCCCTCCGGAGGATGCAGGTTTTTAACAACTTTCAATTTTGGCTTGCGTCACGAGCAATTGATCCTTTTTTACCCACTCACCCCTTCCCCTCCATCGGTGGACGACCGGCACCTACTTTCATTTTCATGTAGAGTAATCTGATTCCCTCTTTCTCATTCTCACTGTGTTTCTATCCCTCTCTCTCTCTCTCTCTCTCTTTCTCCCTCACTATTCCTCGCTCTGTCTCTCCATTTTTTCCATCTATTAGTCTCTTCGTTTCCTCATTCAACCTTTTCTGTCTGGTTGTGTGACCTTGTATTCCTTCCTTTATTCAGTCTCTTACTATTTTTCTGTGTGCTGTTCGTATATACTCGCTGTTTCTTCGTACGTTTCCCTGTTTGCCTCTCTCTGTCTGTGAATCTTTGTCCCTGTAGCTGTCCTATATTGTGTCCGCCTGTGTGTCCTTTCCTCCCTCTCTGTCTCTGTCTGTCTGTCTCTCTCTCTGCTCTCTCTCTCTCTCTCTTTCTCTCTCTCTCTCTCTCTCTCTCTCTCTCTCTCTCTCTCTCGCTCTCGATCTCTCTCCTTCTCCCCCCTGTCGTAGGCGGCCATTTTCACTCGACCAGAAATGATCGAATCAGAAAATAAAAGGTTTTGTTGAAGACGTCGAGATGAAACTGTTCAAATGTGGATCGGGCGAACGTGAACTTGTGTTCGGTCGGTGGCTTTATTTAGTTTGACGTTCTCAGCTGGGAAATTGTTGGCGTATCCGCCATGTTGTGCCCTGCCTTTTTTTATGTACTTCTTCCCGGAAATAAAAAGCGATTGAATATAAATAACGGAAAGATTGTTGGAATCGGGCTATCTTGATCTGCGTGGCATTCGGGACAAGATAACATGTAAGCTCATATTTCACATTCATTCTCATGATTTAAGGTCAGAACTGTAGAGGAAAGAGGATAACGCATGGGTTCATGGTTGTCACCTAAAATTCAAAACCCAAACTCGAAATGGAAGGAGTGCATGGATGTAGAGAAAAGTCACATGTACTCCAGAGGAAGTCCTCGAAGCTGAAGTGTCGGCACATTATATACATGATTAGATACACCTTTAGAATAGTGTTATTTGATTTCCACAAAGAACCCATCTCGCTTCCTGCCTAGACAGCACTGAAATGTCTTTTGACCGATTCCATTTAGGTATTCGCGCCCACAGGTATGATAATGGTTAGCAAGCCACATCATAGGCGTAGCTCACATTTTTCCTCCCTTTAAAGCCAGACTGTCATGTCTCAATTCACCTTCAATTTGCAACACATGCGAACCACGTTGTCACAAATCGCAAATTCCTTATATTAAGATATGGTTTGCAACCATTTGCTGGAATGAGGAGATAGTGAAATAAGATTTCCCCATTTGTTGTGTCCCCTGAGAGAAAATGAAACTGAATGTAAGGTTTCACGACACGCTTCTAAGACATCACGCTTGTTAGAAGTCATCGCTCCAATAATTGGTTCAGAAAGGGCATGATTCCTATTGACTCCTGGTATAAATATTGTCGCATTTCTTTAAATCAAGGATGACACAATCGACTCTTCTACTTAGATCAATATGAAACTGCCGCTCGTTATATAGGCTTTAAAATAAGGTGCCTTCCACTCAGAGACATAGAGAGAGAGGGCGAGATTGCAGACTCCAACCCTTTCCACGTGCACTCCTTTAAGCGGTAAAAGCCGGGCCGTGGGTCTCAGATATATCATTACACTAGAGTGAGCTTTTCCCTTGAGCTGCTCATTTAATGACACCGCTGAAAATCGCTTTCGCGTTTATCTATAATTACCGAACATTGAGGCAGTGAAGGGTGGGGTCGGAGGACCTAGTGGAGTGGGCCTCGTCCTATATACGTACACTGCACCCACTCTACCACTCTGAGGGCGATAATTCCGGGCGGTCGCACGCTGTGGGCTGTGAGTGGAGGGGGCGAGGGGGTACCGGAGAAGGGCGGGGTGCGTGCCGGCGCGTCCGGGCACAGGACCGGTCAATGCGGCTAAGATCCACGGTCATTTCACCCGCGCCCTCCACGTACAGGGATAATGGATCATCTCGTCATATTTACCCCGCGTCTGAGGAAGCCTGAGTGGTGGACTGTTCATGGGGAGAGACGGGGGCTTTGGTGAGAGCGGGGTACGGGTCGTCACCCTCTTTTCATGCCCCAACCCCGTCAACACTGTAAGACCGTGGAATTACTGCCTTTGGTGTCCCGAGTAACTTTGCAATCTGTGACTGGCCTCTTACAAAACCAGTAGTAGGTTACACACATGGTATTCTGAGATATGGCGGAAGATTCATATTATTCAGCAATAAATTTTGATATCATGTATTGTTTTGGTGTCTACCTCTGATGGCGTGGTACTAGTTATGGACAGAACAAACGTACAATGATTAATCAACGTGAATATGTGTTCATTGTTATTACGCCCCAAACCGACTGAAACCATATTTGTCTGAATCAACACAAAAGATGATTTATCAGAGAAAGTCATCATTCACCTTAGTACGATTTCAGCTATACGCGATTACACATTCATGGAAATCACAATATAAAAAGCAAAATTAATTTATTAAAGAAAACATTTTATCAGCATCACGGTAGTAGGTCTGCTTCATGTCATGTAACATTGCGACTGATTATGGCGAATCATAACACATATAGACATTGACTGAATATCGTTCGCGTCATTAGAGACGAGTGTGTGTGTGGGAATGTTGGGTAGGTGGGGGTGGGGTCTTCCCACCAAATCCATAACAGCGTTTATAGCTACTATCTTCAGGTCAATACGAGGCGCGGGAAAAGTCTCTCTTATTGTCTCCTCTCTGCCACCTTTTTACCTCATGGTGCCTTCTTCTAAAGTCGTTTTCCTCCACGCAGTTTTACCCCGATGTTCGGTTTAGGCTTAATTCTCGTGAGAAAGGAACATACGCGTGAGGAAAATAGGAACTTGCCATACTATATGAGGACGTCTGCACCGGGAACGAAGCTCTGGTTTCAGCGGCGCCCGCCAGGTGACGGAAGTGAGGAGTTTGTCAAGGAAATGGCGGAGTTCTGTCAACAGGCAGCCATCCCAGCATTTGGTTTGTCGTCTGCTTCGGGTGTTTTATATTTACACTGAAAATACATTATGGGGGCCGCGGAATTATATAGCGTGCCAAATTTGGTATTCGACTCTCATATCACTGGTGTTAGACCTTGTGCTACTACGGTCGCTGCCAGAGCTAGCACAGACCTAGCACAGTACCTTTGTATTTGTGTCATACCAGATTTGAATAGAAACCATAACTGGGTAACATGAACCGCGAGAAGGACATGGATGCTAACAGTGAGCCATATTTATATGCACAGGCCATGACTGTAGAGACCAAGGTCTCTGCAGAGCGTGCTAAGGCATGTGGGATATGGCACCTAAAATAAGGTTTAACTCTTCCCTCCATCTTTCTCTCTTTCTTTCGTTTAAGTAAAAGATCCTAGCTTGTTGTAGATTCTAGCTAAAATTAGATAATGTAAGTAATCACTAAAGGTGTTACTTCTGTGTAAAGGGACAGAGTGAAACGCTCCATTCAAATCTAAAAGGGATACACCTATCACGCAGAGTGCATAACATGAGGTGTGGGAGGTGGAAGAAAGAGGGCGTGGTTCACTTGTATAATGTAGATTTACGGGGCGTGTAGAATATTACAGTGGTTCACATGCATATTTATATATACTCTGACACATCTAACTCCTCATCACACCTTAGGAACTGCCATCTTTGATTAAGAAATTCGGCCAAATTTCAGCTCTTCCGCAGGTTGTCGTTTTTTGTACTGCATTTATGCGGAATATCAGCAGCATTGGCTATCCAATAAAATGTACAGGCTACATATGGCAAGGTAAATGAAACCTGAACTTCCGATTCCATGAAAATAAGTCTGAACGCCCACGAAACGTTAAAGAAACCTAGATGCTCGATATTCATTGCTGATGGCTGGCAGCAAGCCAATATTTAGTAAATATAGGTTTACCTAACTCAGACATATCGAGCACCAGTTAAGATCAAATCATCATCCCACGGTCTGCGTCCAACGGATTTAGGAGGTGCTGCCACAAATTCCAAGGTTCTTATTATTCAGGACATATAGAATCATCGTTAGTGCAGGTCATGCCTCGTCAGCAATGAATCTGAGAGTGGGAGCGTTTGCATGGGAATAGGAGAGACAAAGAGAGAGAGGTTGATCCAATTAAGGATATGTTTGGGACATTAGGGTAAAGTGAGATTATTAAACTTGACTGGTGTTCAGATGTTCAGTAGCAGTATTTGAGAGAACTGAATGGTGTATCTATTGTATACAGAATAAACACTTGTTGCTAATGGCGATTTTTTTTCCGGTTAAGAAAATTAGGGTAGTGGATAGTCTTCAGGTGTGTGAGAGTTGACCAGTGCGCAGGGAATATGCAGGTAGTTTAGGACAGGGATAGCCTAGCACTTAGTTGAGTGGCACGGGCCCGGTTATGCACCTCCATGTCAGCCATTATATGTGCTGCTTTCTGTGACAATGTACAGCATTCATACATTGTAAACGAGTACTACAGCAGCCAAATAAAAACGAGACGATAGGCTTTGAAAACATACTGAAAGACCATATGAATATGTAAGCTAAGCTCGTGGGTGTAGGTCTGACATAGTGGACAGATATATCTTTAGCCCGAAGGCATTTAACAATCTGCGGTGTGTAAATTGAGGAAGCTTCTTGATTGACAAGGAAGCTACTGTGGATACCCAGAGGCCACATGGAAATACAATATACGATTTGAATACGTGTAATTATGGAGAAAAACCATAGAGAACTTGACCCCAAATAGAAGAACCCCATACACCATATACAATTGCAAATAAGTTTCTTATAGCAAGTACAAAATCATTCATGAATGTCACTTACATTGTTTCGTAGTTGCTCATAACTATTCCTCTTCTTCTAATGCGCACTATTTCAGTTTATCGATACATGCGTCTAGGGCCATTTGGTCAAATATGATGGTAAACATGTTAGTGTGTGGATATAAGCTTGTGCATGGACACCTGGCCTTAAAGGATGTGACACGGATAGTGAGGGACAAGCGCCTTGCCCACATATTGTCTGGTAGGGCAGTTTGGTTGCGCGGCAGGACAGTCGTATGTATGCTAGGTACGTTGGCAATTACTACTGGATGGCACTAGGACATACACCTCGCATAGAATAGGTTTTCTATGCTTACTATGGAGGTAACCACAGGGAGCTTAAAGAATCTGCTTGCGTTCACAGAAATGTGCCCGAACTAATAAGAAGGCTGCTATTTATCTTGTTTGAGCAAACTACCACCATTTCTATACACACTGTCATCTTTCATCGGATCTTTTCAGAATTGATCAATTAATACAGCCATAGTTCAATAATTCTTGTAACTTACGATACCGTGTATTTTCTTCCACATTTTCGGCTGTTCTTTGTCCTGGAGAACCGTATCTTAGATGCTGTTTGAATTAGTAAATCATTTCAAATATGGTTTTCACCTCCATCCTGGAAAAGGAACTTAACTGCGGCCCTTGGCTTACATAAAATAGGTAGACCCTTGGGTGAAGGTGGATGTTATAGTCTGGAATGGGGTTGGAGATAAGAAAAAGGACCCCTCACTCCCGAGACATGACACCTGCCCAGCCCGAGCCTCTCCACCCCAAGCCTTATCTACCCACCCTGAAGGGCAGAGATAATCGTCTGAGTGGTCACCCTCACATCTCCGACAGCTCTAGGCTCTCCACGCCCGTCTCTGCCATCAGTTAAAATGGCCGCCGAGTGACACGCTCTACTCCTGACGCATGATGGATCGAATTGAGAGGAATTGAATAAGCATAGCAAATATACTAAGCTTGGATCTTTTAAATTGCATGAATGGACAGTTTTTATGGTCAGAGCTCTCATGATATTCTAGATTCCTTTTAAATCATGATACATGAACCTTTTTGGTTTAGACGAACCGGGTAGGGGAGACTTTTTCGTGCCGGATCTGTCATCAAATGTCTTGCATCATTAGAGAGGCATTAAGTATAAAAACAGATAGTGGCAGACAATATCTCTCTGATCATTATGAGGTCCACCCATGGGAGCGACTCTACTCTATGCTAACAGAAGCACAAAGTGCTGTGTACATAAGAGATGCTTGATAGTTACTTTTTATGGTTTAATGAACATCTGATGTGGTTGGGAGTGTTGTTTTATAATGTTCACAGTAACCACTAGCGAAATTCCATAGCGAGAATCAATCTATGAGATGAGTTAGCAGTGCAAGCTATGTGTTGGGATATTCTGGAACTAAGTCCACAGAAGAGAGTTCGACCTCCATCATTCTAATGTATGAGAGTCAAAAGGACAAAAAAAACCTTGGATTGATAAAGACAATATCAAGGAAAAATATCTATCTTGTAGACACGAATCAGAACGAATAATTATGTACAACACAGTGAATCCTTTTAATGACCAGGAAAAATGAATCATGGAGAAAATACAGGAAATGTAAAATTAATAAACAAGAATGTCTAGTAGATCATAGATTACATTATTCTTTTCCCCAGAGGGAGAAAGAGAAAGCGAAACTAGATACAACCAGAATATAGGAGATATTCTAATACGTAATCTTCATCGTCCTACAGGTCATGTGTACTTCGATACAGAGGTGTAAAATATCAACTACATGGACCCAACAATATTGCGTCTCCAAAATACAAAGTAAACCCCCTGTGTTTATAGGGGCCCTCCCGCCCCGTCGCTTCAATAACTCTTTTTGCTTTGACCACAAACCTTCTCTGGGATTACGAATAATTAAGTCTTCAGCCACAGTCTCTGTGCGCTCTTGGAGGTCCCCTTTTACGTCGCCATGCAATATCCTTTCCCACGGAGGTGACCGGACGTTGGCCCGGCCCGGCTGTCCGGTGGTGGCCCTTGATGCTGCCCAGTGGGCGCACCAATGGTCACCAGCCCCCACCGCGGCCCTACCATTCCCGGGCCCGCCCACCCAGACACACGGCCAAACCTTCCACAAAGGCCCGTGAAGGACACCTTTGGCCTCGGTACCGACTTTAATGCCAGCCTCTGGAAGAGACCACAGGATCTGCGCGTGGAGATTGTTGTAGGGTCCTGAGGGCATGGTGATAGGGTGGAGATGAGGCAGACAAATTAATGACCATGTGGTTATTATCGCAGGGAATCTGTATAGTGGCTCTGCATGAAGGAAACTGAGATTGCAGGCGAGATCTATGATGGTTCGACCTCGATGTGGCAGGCTGTGGCTATAAACGAGATGAACAAAAACATAAAAAGGAATTACAATCACGAACGTATATTTATTCAAGGAGGTTAGAAAGTAGAGTGTTCATTAAGATTACAATCATTCAGTTTTTCTACTCGCCACCGATGATCGATCAATATTTTTCTTTCGCATCAGACGCTTGTTATATCAACTCGACTGGTGAGGCAAGGGATACCTATTTTCAAAGGAAATATAAGTTAACTTTTCTTCTCCCTATATCCACATACGCCACCAATATAGCAGTATTTAAAACAATAGTGTTTTGATCTGCGGCTCATCCCGCCTATGAAGATCCACTGTCTCCTACAGTGGTGTGTAATGATGATATATTGTTGGCTACATAGAGAGAAAAACATACCAGTCCCCTCACATGCGAACAAGCCATCAAGACTAGATGTATGAAGTTAAAACGTCCTACCATTGCCCATTCACACTCGGACGGGTATATCATAGTGGAAGTGAAAATCCACTTTGGTAAGTCCCGGCATTTGGCCAACCTCTTCCCAGTTATGCTGTGCAAAACAGGTCCCGTGGTTTTCATGCTCTGTGAAGAAGGAAACAGATTTAAATGAGTTTTATTTTATGTGGAAGTTGTGATGTTTTTCCCAGAAATTCTTCCAGGTCATGTTTGAATCGGAATCAGTGTATTGTTTGCTGGCGAAACCCCTGAGGAGCCCCGGAAGATCACTGTGTGAGGCTGATTATGGAGGCCCTGGTAAAATAATAGGTTAAAAACGGTGTTTTGGGACAAACTAAAAGTATTGTTTGCATACTAATGATAACCGATGTTGGACTTTGTGTTACATTCTTCTTTTCTTTACCGTATTTAGGTTGTATTTCTTCTTTATGTAGTACTTATCTTTCTCAACGGAATATTTAGTTTTTACATGCTCTGGAGGATTGTAAATGATATAACAAATTTTTCCCTTTTCCAATGCTTAAAAAGGCAAAATTACTAATGCGACCAGAGTGAACTATGACTATTTAGTCACTACTGTAAAAGTATAACTCAACAAGCCAAAACCACGAGTTTCAACGTTGAAAAAAACACACTTCCCAATTTCTTTAAACGGCATCCAATACTCGAACCGAACTGCCCGTAATCCCCATCCCTTTTTAATCCACCAATCACATTAAGAGAACTCCCTGAGGGTACTTTGGAATTCAACCACAAGACCAGCTCGACATTTTCACATTTTAAATGGTTGCACTTGCACCCAAAAAACCCAAATGAAGCCTTTCATTGACTGGACTCTATTAAAGCAGAACACTTTTAGAATATTTCCAAGTATGTTGTGCTTGCTTTCAAGCCTTTAGAATCGCCATAGTAACTAAACAATTGGTCAGATTGTGCACGTATAGCATTAGATAAATTTAGAAAGTATACATCCTTATTCAATGCCGGGAATCTCTATTGTAACTGATCCCGAGATGAATTGACGCTTGACGATCAGTGTTCAAATATAGATAGAATGTGGTAACAGATATGTCGTCCACTATTGCATACGATGTAATCATCTGAATATAAAATCTCAGAAGCTGATCAGAAAGTTATCAGTACTATTATGATCGCCTTTTATCAATAATTCACAAACTACAGTATCCAACCTACAGTAGATACCAAGTACATCAAAGCCTCTCAAGCAATGCCTCAGAGGCATCCCTTATGAAGGTATTCTCAAAGGATATCACATATTGCTTAGTGTCCTCTAGACATTTTTGTGTTCTGTCACTAGTTAAATTCGATGGCTATTAGCTATGTTTAGTCCATGTTAGCCCTTATTATGTGCTCTTTTAGAGACGTTCGTCGTAAAAACAGGACTTTATTGTCAAAGGAATAGGGGCATGAAATAGTAGTATGAAAAGGGAGACCTATTCTATGAACATCCTCACATCCTAGTCTGGTGGAAAGTATTACACGCCTGACATATCCTTGAAATATATCCTTGCCGATTCCAATCTGTGATTATTTGGGCCGTAATGAAATCGATTCGGTACAAGCGAGGCGTTCCGTTATTCATCCTAATTGGAATAGATCATACTTCTACACCCTGACCAATATCTTACCTAGAACATGCAAAAAAGACCCACCAGGATTATACCACTAGGAGGCTCGACTCATGCGTCTCTACTTTTCTCAGCCTTGAATAACCCTGGGTTTTCTGCGCACGAATCCACCGTCCAAGCATGCGTATAGCGTGGGAGTCCTGGCACATTAGGTGGGTCATTGATTATGTTATTGCGTGCAGGCTTATCAGTTTATCAGGAGCTATTCGTGTGTGTTTAATGGAATAAAAAAGCAAATAATACGATCATGATCTCAATAGGATGCAGGTGAACGAAGACGCGGGTTTTATCTGCGTGATGTTATAACTAAGTAGGGATTGTAGGGACATTTTATTATGCAGATTGTAAGAAATTGATAATAAGCTCTGGAATGTGCTGAATCCAGATGCGTCCTTCAAACGGGACTATTCAGTTGAACTTATTTCCATTTACCAATTTATTCCTTCTCTCCCCCTTTATATCTAACTTTCACGGTCTTTCTTGTGCATGACATATACGTACTTATATAATGGCGTTGTTTTCAAATCGATTCAAAGGAAGTGACCATTCAAAAAATATGATAAAGATGATAAAGTACACAGATACTCATTCAAGTGAAGAACCATGTTCTACTCCTGTGTGCCTATGTCAGGAACCACTTTGACGCCTATAAGGTTGCTTCTGTGCCTGTGCTACACCCTAGATCTGCACTTAGCAATGCAGATTGATAACAGCATAGTGTATGCCCAGGGAAACCCCACACACCCTTATGCCCCCGAGTGTCAATACGATTCCTTGGTCAAGGTAATGTGCATTTGCGACCATAAAAGGCCAAGTAGCGACTGTCGGCCGCCATATACGCTACACCTACTGCTCCCCAGAGGAAAACACACAGAGAGGTCAGCGCCGAGCCGCTCTGAGCAGTTGGGATATAACCTGACCGCTGCGTATTGTGGTCATATCAGATAAATCGGCCACTGGCATGTTTGCCCACGCCATGCGGATAGGGGTCAGGAAAGGGGTTGGTCGGTGTGTGGAGACATGGTGTAGGAGACAGAGGTGAGATCGCGTTAGAGGCTGCCCGACAACCTAAGGTTAAGGTCGAGCAGCGCACTCGAAGTACACAAAAAACGTGCATCTCTACCCCTACAAAGTGACTGGGAGCTGCTTGTAGGGCTAGCCGACGGCTAAAAGTATAAAAAGAATTCCATCTGTAAGCTTACTTCACCTGCCGGTATTTGGCTGCCGAGCCATGTCCACCTGCAAAGGCACTGGCAAAGGAGCGCCGCAGCGTGTGAGGTTAGAATTGCCATCAAAACATCTTCCTACGTTCTGCATAAGCTGTATAAAAATGCACGAATGTACTGCCTTGATATGTGTGTATATATAAACATACATATAGCTGTTTCATATAGCAGCCCAGTAAAAGTAATGGTTCCTTTTCATGACCTGTCAGGAAGCGTTGATAAACGGCGCTCCGGCTAACAGCTCCAGTGGGACTCCACTTAGATGGAACATAGCCACTTTATGCAATGCCTATAAACCCGACATAGTCCTCCATTGTGGGGCTAATAGGAGGTAGTGCTGTATATGGGGTATAAGCAGCGAACGCTGTCAGCATAATGGATGAATGCGATGTAGACCCTAATCGTCACTCAATAACAATTACGAGGAAACAATGAATAAATGGTGAACATGCGCATTTTTATCCGTTATAATGGATTCTCGTTCAGGAAAATAGAGAATAATTAATGACTTTTTATCTATATAACCTTCAGTCGTTGGCTTAAGGATATATACACCTCCATGTTCCACATACAGGAGGACGGGAGTAAGTGGTTGCAGGGTATCTATACGCGCTTCTATGATTTTAAATTTGAGAAATCCACAGTGACATCGGCAACGCGCCTATTAGAGATGATTTATGGTGGAAATGGCAACCTGTGCTTTAACAGGTCGGATCTGAAATGTGAATTGATGAGGAGTCATACGAAACGAACTACGGCGGTAGGGGATGTTAGTGAGAGTGTGTGTCTCGGGGAGAGTGGGGGAGGGAGAGGTAGGGTTATTTATGTGGATCCAACTCACTAATGGCGGCTGTCCGCACCCGTGTCTAAACGCGTTCATCGATTTTATCACCGGGCGTGTAAATGAAATCCCGCCAATGTTGAAACGGATGATTCCAGCGGTAAAAGCGGCGTCTTCACGCTTCAGTGACCACGGCTCCGTCTGCAGTGCCCCGACTACCTGCCTGCCTGCCCTCCCGACCGGAACCGGAACGAAATGCCGGTAGCGCCACCCCTCGGGGGTGAGCGGTGAGCGTGGGAATTAATGCGGTAACGTTGTTGAGATTTTGTGGAGTAGTGGCGAAATCCACACCACCCTACTGCATGGGTACCTTCCTGACTTGTCGTACGGAACCGGCACACATGTGTGCAACGCCATTCTTATGAATAGAGCGGCGGGTTTGGAAACTATACGATAAATGAACTACTTTAAGATTATCAAACACTGCCAGACTGGCAAGTCCTGCCACGCTCTAAAGTCCTGCCACACTGCTAAATATTTGAAAGGTTTCCATGTAATCCATAAGGCTTTGTGGTATTTCATCCAAATACAGAATAAAAAGATAGTTAAGTTAGTCCGAGAGTGCTCTAGGGAGTTATCAATGTCTCAACCAGGATATATATGTAAAGTACTGCCTGGTCTTAAAATCGGTCATTAGAAAATTACTCAAGAGGCTAATAATATCGGTGGGCACGTGTATGTATATGTCAGAAGAGGCATATGCCTGGGAAAAGTGTAAACTGAGGGTTCCTTTCTATATTGGTTGAAAAGAACTACTGATGTCAACTTATTTTCTTATATCAACCAGTATTGAACTTGAACCGGAAAACATGCTGTAGCAGCATCTGCTTTGAATCGGGGCAGACAAATTTAGGGTTAAAAAAGCCTGTGCATATTGGCACAGCATGGCTATAGTTGTTGGGGGCAGTGTCGAAATCTGGTCAATAGTTGTCGCCCGCAAGTCGGCATATGAAGTGGCTCATTTAGCCTAAGTGTATCACTGATGTTGGCGTAGGAAAAAACACGTCTGCTCCGAGGCCTGTTAAAACGATTGTTGGCAACATTCAACAAAATAAAGTCTAGTCGACGCTGGTTCTGTGGTAATTCCTTTCCAAGTTGTTGGTTTTCTCTGCTCTTTCCCCGCAGTTGGCCATCAGTAAGTTCTGCCCCGGCCCGGGCAAGCTCCCAGGCAGCCCAGACCGTGTAGGAAAATGACCATTTTACATTAGGTGATTTCTACGCTCGTTGCTGCAGTGTGGCCCGGGTGAAATGCTCAATAAATGATGAGCGTACGCGCCATAGGCCAACTATTGGGACACAGCAGCTAGCAAAGCATAGCCAGGCCAATCCAATAGTGCTTTATTGGACAGAGATGGAGGGAAATGGTCATAAATAGTTTTTTCGTGGTTTTGCTTGCCCCGTTGCACCCGTTGCATATAAGGGCCGAGGTACGCCTTGTTATGACCTGTGTAATATCAAATATGTATTGTGGAGTCGGGGTCGGCATGTGCTAAAGGCGCCAATAACCCGCAAGGCATAGTACCAACAATGAATTGAAATCCAAATCCTCTATTTTTCAAATGTATATCCTATATTCCATGTGTCAAAAGAGCATTACCTACGGGGTATTATTCCCTTAAATGCTTTAGTATGGTTACTGAATCACCATACTATAAATTCATTTTTAGTAATGTATCATGATGACTAATGTGACACGAAGGATTTTTTGGTGTGGAGAAATATTTATATTTCGAAACACAATGGATATGAACTAAATGACGTAGAAATATGAACAGACAGTTGATATCAAATACAGTATCAATTGAAATTCCAAGAATTAAAGGCAGGCACGAAGTGCTTGGGATTTGATAGAATGATGAGATAATACGAAACTGTACTGTGAGACGAAGGATTTTTTGGTGTGGAGAAATATTTATATTTCGAAACACAATGGATATGAACTAAATGACGTAGAAATATGAACAGACAGTTGATATCAAATACAGTATCAATTGAAATTCCAAAAATTAAAGGCAGGCACGAAGTGCTTGGGATTTGATAGAATGATGAGATAATACGAAACTGTAGAGGTCTAGCAGCACCAAGGAAACTGCTCTATAACACCTCATATTCTTACTATGCAGTAGAGCAGTTACTGCCAGCTTGAGAAAACTCACGGGCGCGGTGTCGCAGTGAACTGCATTGACATGACATCGTAGACGTGAAGACAAGTACTGCCTTGAGCAGGAGTCGGCGAACAGGACAGGGGATGAGAGCGGTCGATGAGACTGGTACCACCCTGCGTATAGGAGTCGCTGAACAGGGCGGTGAATGAGAAGCATCGACATGAGCAGTGACGAGAGCAGCGGTACGACGTGAAACAGACGGATGATATCAAATACAGTATCCAGTGAAATTCCAAGAAATAATATCCAGGCAAGAAGTGCTTGGAATTTCTAGAGAAGCGAGAAAGAAGAGGTTTAGCGGTCCCAGAGGGATCCACTCTAACACCTCAAATTCTTATTGTGCAGTAGAGCATTTATTGCGAGCTTGGAAAGTTCACAGGTTTGTGCCCAAGAACAGGCATGAAGAAGTTGAGCGATAACGGAAGTTATTAGGTACCCTGGCCTGAGGAGCCGACACCCACTCATGTTGTCCACGGGCCTACAGCACTTTGTCCAGGGCCCTCGTACTGTCGTCTTGGCGAGCCGCCAGGTTGGCACGATCTGTATAGGATATTCTGTACAAACTAAAATATAACTCACTCTGAGACGTTTTCTCTTCTTTTATCCTACCCCAATAAAAAACTCCATAGGCTTAACATTGGGTCACTGTATTCGGTCTGGAGTTCAGAAAAATGAATAATATCGCTCTAGTGGGATACACTTGACAAATGACGTCATTTGTTAATGTAGAAGTAATTTAGACAGGCGGGGTAGGATAAATTCTAAACCAAACTCCAGTTAGTCATGTATTGTTCATCGCACTCTGGCAAGATCGCATAATACTGCGTGAGGCGAAGCCGAGAACAGTAATAAGCGATCTTGCCATTGTGCGATAAACAACAACACGACTAACTCTTGTTTTGTTTCTCCATAGTACTGTTAGCGTTTCTTCTTGAATTTCTGCATCTCTTTCGCCGCCATTTTCTTTCATCATCACAGCTTGTCCCGAATAAGTTAGAATCTCGGACTGCATGGTTGAGAAAATGTCGGCAACGTCTTGTGTTGTAAACATTTTTCTGAACAGGCTGGGTGCTGGAACTGTGGAGGTGACGTTTCTACTCCCTAGGGGCTTCATACTCGGTGATAGGTGGCAGCATGAATCCCGCGCTTCCTTCTCTCTTCAAATCGTTATAGATTCCCCCTTGTACGAAACATTAGATTCTTAGTGACATGCTTATGATAATCCCACAGTGAATTTCATTGAAATAAAAGGATCACATATTTTCAAAGAGAATGTATCAAAGCTGAGCCTCAGCGATATGAGACGCTGTGTCAGTTATCAAAGCGAGATCTCAGCGTAATCTCGTGAGATGAAGGATGCAATACGGTACCATGACACACATGTCTGCCTGAAAAAACTGAATCCGAAACATTCTTTCCAAGAACTGTTGCTAAAATGAAGCGTGGCTTATTGAGTAATAGGACTATGGTAACTGGTATACAGAGGCATGAGCCCAAAAATACGGGAATTAACTCTCACTCTACATCCACAGTGAATCCTGTCATTCAAAAATCTCAGTGTGCTGTACTACAAAATTAGCTCAACTACGCGTACCCATAGATAGATAACATAAATGCTTCTATAAAGCAATTTTCTTCCAAATAAACATTTTGCCTATTCCATGTACTGATATACGAATAGAAAAAGACATTAATTATGAAAGTATATATTTAGATCTCATGCATAGAAACGAGTTACTTTTCGTCTTAATACATTTGATGTTACGCAAAAAGGACATTTTAGGTTTTCTAAATAACAGTTTTGGCAACATATGCAGGCCTGCCCGTGTATTCTATACCATATGTTCATAGGGTGAGGGGGAGGAGGGGCCCATCTGATCGGAGAATACCCCAGTCGGTATCTCCAGGTGATTGTACCTTCGCACCAGGCATGCTGATAAATCGATCTAAGAACACATTCAGGACTGTAGGACAGAACGGCCTTTGTGGTTTTATGCTGCCCATATCCATATGTTATGCATGCAAGCAGGGTTCTGAGGCAAATCATCTTTGTTTTACACTGGACCTGAAGATTTATCATGCGTACCACTACCTCCTCCTAATCCCTTTCTTATACACTTCCCGGCTCTCACAACTATACTTTACCTCGTCTTGTTTTCGTATCTTTCACTCCATTGGATAAGTGACGGTGTAGTCATCCGTATAATAAACATATAAATCGCAGGATAATAAGTAAGGAATGCTCACATGTTACCCGTGATTTATTCACATATGATTAATACTCCAATTTCTGCTTAACAGCAGTTGATGCGTCCACCCTAACAATAAAAGTGGTTATAACAGTATTGCTTTTTCGATAGTCACCGACTGATCGGATATACCTCTGTTCAGACATGGAAGCCGGGCGGGTATGTAGTTTAGGCTACACTGCGACACTGGTATATTATTGCTCAAGTTTAGAATCATCCACATTTTCTATTCTAGATCAAACAAACGTTTTCTAAGATTGTCTAAGCTTTGAATAACAGCCGCTTAATTGACCGACTTAACCCTTCTTATAACTCATTATTTCCTATGATCACAAAATTAGTGACACCCATAACATTAAAATTCCTCGACAAGTGACATTTGTTCCGCTATAGAGAGCATGCCACTCTGGATACGGCTCAATTGATCTGCCAATGAGACACATTGGCAACGCTAACTCATATGCAATTGAACTCCATTGGATTAATGTAGGACCTAAAGAGGAATTGATTTAATCTGGCCATGTTTGGGATAAATGTCGCGTAAGAAGTGGGCGACCCTGGCGGTCCTAGACTAGCATGGATTACATCAGGGCCAAAGGTAAGGCTCTGAAAATGTACAATACGCAATGATTAAGGTAAATATTGACCATGGATTTCTTGCAAACTTTAAATTCAGCCGACACCCCTCACATAGTATGAACAAGGAATCAATGCAGACACTATTCTGCTCAAAATGACAATCTTTTCCTACCATTCATTTAACATCTAGAATCTAGATCCTATTTTGAAAGACTACATGGAATGAATGACAATGTCACTGTCACTGTCACTTTGTCTGTATTAACGGGGTTCCACTGTACCCTGTTAGCAGGTTACCCTAGAGCTAGATTGTCGGAGTTCCTCCCTCGACACTTGCCCGCCAGCAGAATGAGGCATCGGGGAGATGCTGATTGCAAATCCCGTGTATTCGGCAAATCAACTTGTGGATTAGGTGCAAGTCATGTGCAATGTAAACTGAATAACCGATTAGCATTGATTCCTATATGCATGGGTTTTCAGTAAACAGACTTTCAATAACCAGTAGAAACCATACATTTCCTTAGAACATGAGAATAACCCTCGTTTGTTGAAGAAATACCCACTGAGCAGCTCCCTGAGCAAGGAAGGGAGAAGGGCGCCAACATTTTGCTCCACCCCACCTAGCCGCCTGCATACCCTGGCCCTTTCCCCCTTACTTCAGTGCCAAGTGTATGCCATGTCAGGACGGGACCTATTTCTCACAGGGAATACTCGGCGGGAGAAAGTGTTGCATCTTTTGTCAGCGGTGAAAGAGGGCGGGATACCCCGCGGCTCAAGGGGAGGCCGTGGGTGGTTTGGCAACATAAGCAAGGCCATCTGTCACGGCAGCAGATCGGTGGATGCAGGATGGGAGTAGTGGTGGATGGGTAGGTGGTAGTGGGGTACAGGGTGTACGCCTGAAGGAGGAGTGCTTTATGGGACAGAGACACAAAAAGGAGCCCACAATGTTACGGCCATAAGCACTCCAAGGGCCGCAAACATCCTTGACAACCTACGATTCTGTCCAGCACATTGAGTGTGCCAGCAGCTTCGGCAGGCGCATTCATATTCCACCATCCGCCAGTGCCTTACTCGCCGTCCCATCTCACAGCCTCTGATACTGCATCATATTGGCAATTCCTAACAGGGTTTAACACCGCACCTTGTTCCTGCATCATATTAATGGTAAACGCAAACTGTTCGCGACAATAGAACATCTTATCTGATTGGATAACCAGTGTTGATAGATAATATGCAGTGGAATATGCACAGACAGTAATGCATATTAACACAAAGGGGATTTCAAGAAAAGAACATGTACATGTATATAAAACAATATCCAATTAAGTAAACACATTGCCAATAGGTCTTTATTTTCTCTATCCTTTTTCTCTGTTAGATGCGTAGCTCGAAATTCGATTCCTTAGAGAAAGGTAGTAATTCTAAAGTTATCAAAGAGGTCTGAATAAAGCATCGTAAAACAAAAAGAATCTATAACTTCAAACTGAATTGAAAAGGTTTTCGCTTTCCTGGTGTCAATTGTTGAAATTTCTCGAGGTGCTGCTGTTAACAACATCCATTGTTCCGGTGCTGCGATCTGAAATATCGATACAAAAATTTTGATGAAGGTTCACTGTAATTGAGGGCAAGGTAAGGACAAAAAGGAATTGGAAGCTAAAAGAAATTAGATTGAGCTTCCAACTGTTCCTGTTCGTTTTTAGGACCAACCAAATTAATTGCATACACTATGTTTGATTTAAACTAACATTAGCATGACATTCTATGTATCATTTATAGGTCAGGACTATGCTGATTTGTGGCAGAACTTGCACTTCACTCCATACGGGCAGGAAATGCCCCCCCCCCCCCCATATTAGCAGAGGTGTGGCATTTGTCCTCAAGGTTGTATGGCCTTTCCTGCTTCCCTCCTTTCTGCTTCAGCCTCTTGCCACCTTTAGCACTCTTGGTCACCTGGTAGGTAAGCTGGCTGTTTGGTGAAGGGATGTATGCCTTCTTTGGCAGCAGTGATAGGGCTTCAATCGATGAGACTTTGTCCCCCATTGATAACCATTTTTGGCCTGCAGCTCTCTGTACCTGGTATCCAAGCTGAGTATGGACTGCCAGTCAAATTGGGATGTTAGTTTGAAGATGTAGATCTATGGTGTAAGCCAGGTATTCTTTAGTTACTTCCTCACAAGGTTCCCGTCTGCAGTAAGTAATATATGACCCTGATGTTGGCCACTCCTCACTCTCCTTAACAGATATATATTGATACCTGGTTGTTTAGGATAGCACCATAGAGCAATCCTTTGCTTCAGTAAATTTCATTGTTTCTTTCTTCCGCTATGGTACAAAGTTTGTGACTTTCACTGCTTATTGGTCACTCGCCCTTATAATCAGGAGTACCAGCAGGTCATAGCCCCTGTCCTTCAGGGGAGGAGCGTAGCCCTCAGCCAGCTGCGGGAACCTGACTATCCCGGTTTCACATTCCTTAGCCTGTAGTTGCCCAATTACCTTTTCCCAGCCAGGCATTGCCTCCAGTAGCGCTGTGTCATTGTCCACTGGCTTGTCTTCATCGGCGTTCTCAGTTTTTTTGTGGTTTTTTTTAATTTACTCAAACATAGAGTTACAGCATACAAGTCTGCCGGGGCTGGTTTTCATAGTAGTGTTTTATGGAGAAACCAGTTGTAAACAAACTTGTTGTTCTTAGCTCTTTAACGGAGCAGGTACCTTACAAGGATCTTACGTTAAGGGAAAGTGCGACACTATGGGCTTATGCTGACTGCAATAAGGGGCACATTTAAGTGGTGTGAATTATGTGATGAGATGTAGTGGGGTGATTTTCATCAGCCTCGACACCATGTGTTGCATTTCAGCTTAACATATTTTTTATATTAATACAGACTATTACATGTTTGTACCACTAGTGGTAAGTCGTTCCAATAATGGATTCCTTTATACATAGGGTTTCTCTGATAATGAGAAGTGCGGGGTTGTGCTTCATTACTCCTGGACTTGCATGAACCTCCACGTGCATGTTGACTGCGCAGGCACATGCAGGCGAGAGACTGGTGCTCAGGAGACCTACCCCCATGTGTGTCATCCACGCCATCCTCCCGGGCTCTCTTATTTAAACCCATATATATTACCATATAGAACAGTAGAAAAGAATGAATTGTCTCGGGAAGTGTAGTATCTTCATAGACCAACTTACTAGGATAGCAAGAAGAAAGTTTGTGTTATCACTGTGGGTATTAGTCCGATTCAAAAATATATATCATGAAGATTATTGAATTAATAAGAAGTATGGAATGTAATTACATTCACATATACCATGTGTCCAGGTAGTAATCATCGCCCCAAATTTTATCTGCAACGTTGACCAATTTAAATGTCTAATTCAAAACAAAGCTCACTGTAAATACTTTACCTTTCCCCAAATAATGACCGGACCAGTAGGTGTTGTTTAATATGACAGTAGTTCCATCTAGAAGATATGCTGGATGCCGCTGTTGGTCGTCGCCCATTTCCCTGTGCCCTATAGGCAGGCTGTCTGAGCGGTAGGCAGTTGTCCACCTCTTTGATCCCCACTCACCTGATAATGACCGTGGGAACGCTTCAGGTCCCTGTTAGCCACAGGTGGGAGAGGGCACAGCTGTGTGATGTGGGCCCCCAGCCAGAATCATTACCCTCCAAGTAGCCTGGGGCACCCCCTGCAACCTGGTACCAATGTCTACCTACCACGTGACATAGCTGGCGCCTACTGACATTTTCACACGTGAATAAGATGCAACTCAGAAAAGAGAGCATGTTTATGATGTGTTTCTACACAACTAGTCATACCTCAGATGGCATGTCAAAAGGAAATAACTGGGCAGGATGTCAAGCTGATATGGGCATCATGTTATTTTGGCTTCATGTGTCTTCGGTGACTAGAAACCGTACAGTCGAATTTATATAGTCTTTCAAGCTATCTTCCTGATCTATAGTGTGCTTTCTTCTAACATATTCAGAGATATATTCCACCATTCAGTAAGTTAGCCAATGTGATCCAGAGCTTTTAGATAGCTTTTGAGATTATACTACAAGAGGTTTGTACTATACACCTAATTTCCGAAAGAGACATTTTCTTTGATGTTATTGTATTACATCAAATCAGTTGATACCCGGTCAAAACGCAGCTGACCTGAGGACTAGCTATTTCAGGTGGTCTAGACACGAAATGGTGTATAGTATACGGTCATGCCAAGTATTCGGTAGATGCTGTCACCTGTCTGTCCGAATATATGCATAGGATATAGCATTTGCAATGTGAAATACAGTATTTGCTTTGTGAAATTTCGAGAAAAAAATATCATCTTCTACTTCTGCGTACTATTAGATAAGATGCTATCTCAAATAACTGTTTGTGACTAGTGACTAGTCAATACAAGGCATATACGTTGTTGCTTAAAATGAAACGTTTTTTTAATTAAAAGTTAAAATGTCTAACTATTTTCGACATCAGACCAATCCTATTGGATATGCAACCATCTTCAGATCATATACTTAGCGATTTTTGCCTGATCCTTTAAGATGTAGCCACATATGCTCTCCCGCTTGTTGTTAGGCACGCGGCTGGACATCTCGCATCTGTGATGTAAATCCACAGGTCTGGACCATAGAACGTCCGACCGATTAAAAGCCATCCCCATACAGAGCGTTGGTGGGGTGGCACCCCTTCAACTTCTGTCTTCCCCTCCTTGTCTCGCCACGGATTTACTATGGCGACCATGATTATGTCTACCACTGCCATCGGAATTAACGACAACATAATCAGTCGCCGATGGTGTTGGGTACTCCCTCTCCCCACCTCCATTCCAAGCCCACCACCCCCTCTCCCACCTCCGACACGGTACCGCCAGCAGCGCCGCTTTGGGACGTGGCACGGGGAAAGAATGGCCGTGGCTGTCTTATTAAACCCGCTTTTCATCTTTCGTTAACGGAGGCGCCGGACGGAATCGCCGGCACTGCGGTACCGCACTGTGGAAGTGGGCGGGTTAGAGAGGCAGCGAGTGGGAATTAGACGTAATCAAATACACGGACTGCGAGGAATGGAGTGGAACAAGGAGACAGACACGCAGCGACTGAAGGAGACTGACGGATTGGATTGCAGGGGATGCCGAATATATGAAGGACACTTGTGTGCGAGGGATAGATCTGAATAATGGGAAATACAGAGAGGCATGTTTTAAAGATACAGTCCAGGAAAGCGAGACTAGGATAACAATTTATGCACCACAAAGGAGACTTACTCAGAAAATAGATATGTTAAAGACAAAATTCTAGATGGACGAATTAATATTGCGAAAGGAAAATATGCATATATTGCAAGACAGAAAGAGACAGACAGAGAGACAGAGACAGAGAAAGGGGATGGGAAGTTATTGATGCAACACCCTCGTTCTTCCGGGAACACAGACCTAAGGGTAATCTAGTTGTGGAGACAAGAACACATAATCCAAGGGAGACCACAACCGTGAAGGATGGTATTATTAGGAAAGACAAGCCATGAGGTATTTGACTTTTAGAGAGGGACCAATACACAATATGTCAACGGGTGATGGTATAGGGAGAATGATAACATACTATACATGTAACCGAACTGTGAATTACATAAGCTCTAGTCTATTCTATCTTATATGAAAGCCCACAAACACTTCATGGCAATGGAAGTCTAAAGAAAGAACTAGTTGAATGGGAAATATGACCAGAAAGGGAATTGCGATGCTATGTTCAAATATATAAGTTGCGTTGTAGATTTTATAAAGGAAAGCAGTAGAGCAATGATGCAGTGTACGATATAGACAAAAAGATATGGTAGACATATAGAGAAAAATCCAACAAATCAATGCTAAACCGAGTCATAGAAGGAGATGCCTAGGACACTGATTAGATTAAACCTTTTAGTAGCTGGCTATATGGAAGAGAATTTGATCTCTTAGATGAGGTACATATAAAGACACAAATTGAGGGGTCCTGGAACAGAGGTGTAGAGTGAGCTAAAGATAGATTCATTGTCTGTAAACAGGAGACATACACTAGAAAAGGGAAGGAGTTTATACAGACAGACTGACGCTCCGTTTAAATGTTTATCAGCATATTAACCACAAGGTTCATATCCAAGCAGACACACAGGAGGATAAAATCAGTATAAATTAACGCCATAACGGCAATACCTGGGGCTGAGATGGAAGCGGAGTAGAGAAAACACAGAAGACGCTGACGCCGTTGCAGAAGCCCCGGAAATGACGTCAGTGACTCAAGTTTAAGCCAAATAAAATGAATAGCTGACACGTTCCTGTGGATATCCATTCACAGCACGTGATTAAAACGATCAGAGGCCGTGCTGGCGCCTATAACTTCACAGTCTGAGGCTGCTGAGGTCCCTTTCAACCGCCTCCCGTATGGGGCTTTTGTGAGTCCCGATGCATTCAAGATATTCCTGATTAAAGGCCCACAGGAGGGATTGTGTTCGCAATCACGTGGCAAAGGACAGCAATGCATAACTGAGATCTGATATAGATTTATGAAGGGGAATTCCAAACCGCCCAGGTCTCAGCAGCGCTTAGTCTGAGCGTCCAATCAAGTTATTATTATATCTTTCCCATTCCGCTGCTATCATAAATGGTGTACTCATGAAGTATTTTTCATTCGTGGGATGTACATCCTTGAGAGGAAAATAGCTCCGACAGTAAGCTCTCCGTTTAGTGTATGCGTACACTATTTCCCAAAGTTGATATACTTCGAATGGTTTCCCTTATATTACGCTTTCAATGACTGTAATTGTTTGGGAGTTTAAGCAATAAATATTGCCTGGGGCACTTTGGGAGATGAATGATTACCAGCACACATTCTGGGTGCGGGCATCAATCATAACCATCCCTCAGAAGTTATTATCCTTATCAACACTGACTCGGCCCATTGCCACGAAGAAAGATTATTTCCCTCAAATCGCACTCCAGTGCCAGGATGAATTATCCGTGGGTACTTTACGTGACTTATTAATTTATCTCAGCGACACAAACCGAGAAAGTCTTTGGAAGATAAAAATGAATAGGCAGTCAGAGGGGCAGACTTAAGTGTGTTTATACGGGTCTTTTGTGAAGGTAGCCCTGGCGGTTTAATGAACACTGTCAGTGGTTGCATGGCACTTACTGGCCTCTCCGCCCTGGCAGACTTTATGGAATAAAGAGGTAAAATGGGGATGAGTGTTGGGTAGGATGTGTGGGGACAGGGTCAGCGCAGAAGCGGCACAGGGCGCCAGCGTCACTCGGTACCCGTCAATATGGACTAAACGTAGCCGCTCGATCAGCTCCCCTTTTAATGCTGTACCCGCAATGTCTACAATTAGATCGAGACGGGGTGCGATACTCTAACTCCCTCAGTTGTAGTCAAGGTACTGGGGTCAATACAACACCCTCCTTCTCGTGGGGGTCAGGGAGTGTGTGAGAGAAGGATGGTGCTGCATCCGGTACATGATTCAGGAATTCACTTCATGGCCCAATTCCTGAAACCATAAGCTGGGGACACACCAAGCAATGAATGCCATCCATGGCGAATCTATGAACTATCATTTCATAACAGCATCTACCGTTGATAGGACTTTTAGCACCTCAAAAACAATAATCAGGTGAAATATGAAATGAAGCTAACATGATCGCCATATTTTGTTGACAACTCAGAGATTTGGTGTGCCCTCAGCTTCAGCGAGTCAGTGTTATTGCAATACATGACTCGCCCCCATCCTCAATCACCTATAGTCCTGAGCGTTTAATATGGGACAAAAAACTAGTTTTTTCTAACTTGAAAAGGGCAAATCTCTGTTGTGTCGTGAATAATGAGGCGATTTTTGTAAACAAAACATTGTTAGAAAGCTAAGACTATCTATTGGTATACATCTGAAATACATATGTTATGGTTACAATTTCCGGTTATAGATTGAACATTGGAATTTGTTAGGTAAAAAACACTAAAACATGTTACCTTCCTGTCTTCACAGTGATTTATTGAATCACCTATCGCGATGACCTATAGAAATAAACAGCTTATCTTCAAGCTATTTAAGCTGTATCTTCTGAGACTCAGGAGCATTATGACAAAGAGTCAAAAAAAAGCCCCAAAAAACGTGATTTTCTGACATTGCATTTTTGGCATGTGACATAACTAGAAACTGGCAATGATTACCTCTAGATAAGATTTAATCAAAATGATCATGTGCCAGTTTTATTCTGTGATGGTTCATCTCCAAAACACTCTTTATTTGAAGTATCTATGCTGATTATTGACTGAGATAGGACTGAAAGAAAATCAAGTCCTTCTTGCTTAATTGTAATGTCATATTGAAGCAGAAATATGACCTCAGGCCAAAAATGGCAGGTGGCACCACAAATTTCGAAACTTGGGCCTGAAAATTTCTGTTATGTATTCTTTATGAAGTTCTCTTGAATTCTATCTACTTAAGTTTTGAAAATTTTATCTTTTACAAATGCTGCATTTGATTATACTAGATATTGTTATTTTACCCATATTAAACGCTCAGGACTATAATGCTTTTCGACCCTATTTCGATATCTCCCAGCGATAGTTCAGCGTCCCTGAAGCAACGATCTGGTGAAATGTGAAATGATAGCTCATATTCTCGATATATTTTGTTGGCGATTCTGGGGATCGCTGGCGTTTCTTGCTTGATGTGTCCCCAGTTTAAGGTTGCAGGAACTGTGCCATGAAGTGTAACACTGTGTTAACCCGCATGATCGCCAATTTTCAGTTGCTAATTCTGTTCGATACTGTGTTCTGAAATGGTCTGCGACTGAGGAATATGGCGAAAACACGTGCAAGTTTATGAGGAAAAATACCAGGGGTGAGATAAAAGGCTGAAACACACCAAGTGAATGAACGGAGCGATTTCTGGACTCAAAGATCGCAGTTCTTTACTGGCTAAATTTGTTCGTTTGTTATATTTTTCAAATAGTCAGTGAGTAATAAAACCCTGTGCATCCCTGTTTTCAAGCCGGGGACACATAAGCTTTACATTTACTTGCCTCACTAGGTGGTAGGGGTTTATATCTAACGCCTGGTATTTTTCCCCAAACATTTAAAGTATAAACTCGTTGTCCATGGCCCTTAAAATATAAGTATTATTACTCGATGGGTGATGATGTCACACACATCATAATCGGTTAGTTCATTTATTGTATACATGGTTGAGATGAATACAGAAGGCAACTCATTTTGGCCACAGTCGTTGATCTCTATAGAGTTGGAACGCTTTGTAATATCCGCTCAGCTGTCGCCTCTTCATATTGCTTTGTGTTCAAATTCTATGGAGAACAACAACCGTGACAAAAGTTCTGGTTTCTTCTTTAAATCTCGATAATTTCTCCAGTCGAAAAGTCATCCCGGATAGTTTCAGGTTCATATCGCGGTTGCAACAATATAGTTGTACAGCTTCTTATGACAGATTCATATAGTTGATCCAAAATTGATCATAGTATATGAATATGTTTTGCCAGAAAAAAGTCGATAATAGTCAGTTCTTCGGCTTTTAGGTAGTGCTTCTCTGATCCAAATTATTAATCTAATAGAAATATCACAAGGAATGATGGTGTTTACTAGTCCATATACTCAGAAAATAGTCTAAATGTAAGTAGTATAAAGAAACGTGGATAGATGCAGGTTGACTGCAGGTTGAATGCAAGAATGCAGTGATACTAAAAATGTATCTATGCCATTGAGTATATTCACAGAATATATTCACATTCTTGCACATTTAACGATAAATTGAGGGTCTAATCTATGAGGTCTTACGACACTATAGTATGAATTACTTAGCTGTATTGTAAGGTCGTACATCGACATTCTTTTATCGAACTCTTTCTCCCTGAGGAAACAATCACTTCCATGCGGGGAACGTCCTCTACAAGAATATGCCTTGTAGATGAGATGTAACCCCCTCCGCATGCAGACATTATACAGAACATTATCCACTCTAGGACAGATGCCCTGGGGACGAGTAGGGCAAGGGTCCTCTGGGGTCACCGCCAATGGAGTGCCGACAGGGAGTACGGTTGGGGGAGGGGGTAACCAGAGGATGAGGCGGGTTTCAGTACGTCTCGGTTAAAATGAATGTCTGCGAGCTGCTCCAGTGAGCTGCTCCTGTCAGCCACATGGGACGATGCCTAGAGGACGACCTACCCAGGTGTCAACTGCAGAGGTAGTGGCAGCAATATATGGCAGGGCTCTGCGTGTGGAGGTGGGGTTGAAAACGTGACCAGGAGTGTGGCTGGGGATGAGGTGTAGAGTGGTGAACAGTATGGGGTGCCTTCTGGTATCATTCATTTTAGGGAACCCATTTCTTCAGGATTTGACCTGAATAGTTATGATATAATCTTTCAAAAGCTCCCTCGGCAGGATGTCATCGTGTCTTTCACTTGTCCCGACCTAAACGTTCGGCATAAAGATATACCGTAATGCTAAAATGCATCAAGAATCTTTCAGGAAATATCATCAATATATGGAGACAGCGTTCGTGTGTGTATAAGGTATAACTGTCTAATTTCACGTCCCGAAGAATAGCAGATGTAACATTGCATCGGAATACCGAGACATAGATATCGAACTCTCCAGACTTTCAAGGGAAACGCAAGCATTTAGCTCCAAAATGTACTCTCTGGAACCAGCTCTTACCACTTTGAAGCTGTGTCCCAAATATAAAGTAGAGGAATTTCTTTTAGAAAGAGCCCTTAAATGGAGTCTTGTATAGACACAAAAAGGTATCTATGCCCGAAATGAGCAATTCCAGCAAACATTATGTCTTCCCAATTTCAAATCATCATCCATTTTCATTCATCATCTTGTCCAAGAAATACATTTTGGAATAAGTACATATTGGAATATATACATATTTAACAATTGAAAGCCACACCGCATAGCTAAAGCTTTGCACAATATAGGACTAAGGCAGGAAAATCACGATCGGTGCACAAACCTGGCTTCACCGGTTCGCCTTATAAGTTAGCTCTCCTCAAACAGGCATCGGGAAAATTATGAGTGGTGGTGATGGATATTCAGGGAAGCGGTGTACTTGGATGATTCATGAGAGGTAGGTGAAGGGCTGAGGTGTGGAATTCATCACAAAACCAGGGTAGATGAGGTTAAGGGTACAAACCCTGATGTCTGGAATGTCACCTGCAAAGATGTTTACCTGAAAAAGGCCACGGCGGATCGCTGGCCAATGCCTTATCTTATTATTGCTAAAGGTGTCAATGGCATTGATACTTGGCCAGGTCAGGAATGGGTAATTCGTAAGGTGTGTGCTGGTGATCGATAGGCACCTAAATTAGTCAAGGGTATCTCGCCAAGTAGCATGGCCACCCAGTTGCTTTTGAACGCCCGCCATCTTCCGACTGTTGCTTGCCATGCAACATCTCCTTTTTTCTACCACGCACTAAAATCTGCCACTAAAGCTTGTACTAGCCAACTAAAACATATCTAGTGTCTCTTTCCAGCTTTTTACAGTGCAACGCTCATTATTTTGCTCTATATGATCATTTCCCCCATTCACCTCCTTCCAACACAGAGAGACAAACATAAACGCGGTTTCTTTATTCTATCCTCCAGCGAAATGCCCTTTGTCCTTTACCTAAAGCCCTCTGCTCTCCGGCCATGAAATCCGCTTCATGCCACTTCCACCCTTCTTCCTGCCATCCTGCGGCCCTTCTTCCTGCCCATCCTGCAATCCCCATGCCACCGTCATCATACCCCGCCACACCTACCCCTAGCCACCCCCTCACGATCCTCGATCAGTTCAGAGGCTACAGGGAGTAACTCATATCCCCCGCGTCCAGACAGGCACCCGACAGTAGGAGCCGCTGGTAGTGGGGTACTCCGCTAGGGGTCACCGGCAAGGGCCACTTCCGGTGCCAGGTGGTGCCACGCGTAGACACGCCAGGTCCCGGCAGGATCCATCACTGACGACGTCGAACGCCGACTACCAGCGTAGTGAGGTGGGCGGAGAGCGCTTATGGGTAAGGGGTGTGCAGGGGGCGGGGTGTGCAGGAGTGAGTGGGATACAGTGAGTGGATGGATAGACGGATGAACGGACGGATTGGAATTACTGGCAGCAGCTACGGGCGCTATCCCCTCGGCATTCACCGTCTGTCCACCTTCTATCTACATAGCAAATTGCCTAGTCTAGGTCTCTAACTCTGCGTCCTTAATATCTGAATCTCCGACGCTTGAGATTATATTGACCTTATATAAGTTATTCATCGTGACATATGGCTTTCAATTCGTATCGGTGACTTATCACTAGTTTTTCCGAATCGGTAGTGTTAATAAATCGTCAATAGAACGCAAGTCCAAAAGAAGAGATATGAGTATTGCATTTCTTATTAGCTTACAAGTGGTTAAGCTATGATACCTATCTTCACTCAGTACCTTAATCTGGACGCACCCATACTTTTTTTTTATTCCTTCTCCCATCTTCAACAATTTCGCGCTCACACTGAAACCTTACAGACTCACAACCAACTCTTCCACCCTTCTCTCATCCTGTCCATCACAGGCATATACTCTGTAATCAGCCACTCATTCACCCAGCTATCCGCGGCACAGAATGCCCCATTTGACCCATTGTGCGCCATAAGGCTCCTTCTCCAGTCTAAATTGGTTGAGGTCGATGACAAAACCATGCTGGCGTAAGATGGGATCCATACATTGAACACAAGATTTACATTAACAATCACAATCCCATGGTCTGTATGGATTGTTCGCCATTGTTGTCTAATGTGTAATGTAGGTAGGTATGGGCATCGTGTGCTTGTTTGTTAAAAGCGTTGAGTGGTCCCCCTTGTTGATTGACAATAATATTACCTTACACTATTTTCTGGCTAACTTACTAGTTGCTTCTATATATCTGACCTGGGCCCTCTTCATTATATTGAGTCCTCGATTTTGCAAGCATTGTAGTTTGAACAACCTGGAATTGAATGGGTTTTTTACTGGTTTAATATGTTCATTAGGACAAAGCAGCGAGTCATGGACTCCCAAATATCTGTAACCATTACAATGAGGTAGAGCCTTGTTATTACAAACTACACTAAGATGTTCTAGTCTCTTCAGCTGTGGTCTAGTGCCGTACCAACATGTCATATCCTTTTTTAGGTTCATGGTAAGAGTATTCGCATCATAGAATTTGCCAATTTGAGAAACAGCAGTCTGGAGTTTCGAGGCAGAACTCTTATCATCCAGGTCACAGCTATGGAGGACCAAAATGTCCGCATATTGGATATTCTGACATTCTATTACATTTTCTCATATATCACTAACATTCAAAATGAATATTAGTGGGCCAAGCACCGACTCCGAGGGACTCCAAAGACAATGTCTGCCTGGTTTAGATGACAGGCCGTTGATATTTGCTATTTGTTTTCGGTCATGGAGATAATTGCTTACACACATTATAAGATCACGCGGTAGATGAAAATTACTTGTTAATTTGTCTAAGAGTAGTTTATGTGAAATGCAGTCAAATGCTTTCCTCACGTCCACATGACATACAGCTGTTACATGTGCTTTGTCAAGTGACTCATACAGGTTATCAGGAAAGCGATAGAGAGCATCGGCCATTCCCATGTTTGGTCTAAAGGCAAACTGCATTGGCATTTGTATTTACAAGACTCAAATTCTAGAGAAGCTTTTACTCAGGCAGCATTTCCTCTAGTTTATATACACTGTTGTAGGTAATTGAGCAGCAGCCTGTCAGAAGCCCGGCGAGGAGATTTTGTGATTGAGCATACTTTCATGTGTGCAACCAAGGTCCGCCCGAGGAGTGCCAGATGATGATATACGATCCGCGTTCACGTAACATGAAGCCATCTCCTTTTCGACATTGGTTGTTTCGTTTTCGTTCCTCACAAGACCCCTGCATGGCCAGCTGTGGTTCCTCCCCGGATCCTGTTGCCATGACAACACTGACGTGCAGACATGTCAACTCTAAAACATAAAAGATAAGCAAGCGAAGAGCCACTTTTGTTCGGGAAGCCTTTAGATCCCTCAGATATTTTTATATGGGAAGTAATTCTTTTGAAATGCTAGTGAAATATCGCAAAAGTTGCAACAGCTCTGGCACATATATAGAGATCAAACTGCCGACCAGCAGTACGAATGATAAACAAATAGGTGCTAATACTCGCCGCTGCAGTCAACCTAAGTGATTGCGCATTTTGGCCCGAGAGATACAGATGAAGACAGATTGATACAAATGCCAGTTGGATGTGCTGCTTTTCTCAGTTAATATGAGAATGAGTGTAGGTAATCGAGGAGTTAGGTGTAATGTGATGGAGGGGGGAATTATTAAAATTTAAGCGAGAAGTGCTCCTTGCCCCGCATTCAAGGCAGAGGGCTAGCTTGAGCTTCAAAGAAAAAACATCGGTTTTTCAGCAGTTGTTTGTTACCAGTCTGCCACCTCTATATCAACATCATGCCCATGTACTCCAGCAGGTATCTCCCTGCCTGTAGATGGAAAGCTAAACACCTGCTGACAAAAGCTCACAATATGTAAGCTTGCAACTGGACATTTTCACATGACCCTCATGATTTCAATCACAGGAAAGTCTTTTCAGTTTGGCGTCCCTCCTGGGAAAATATGTTGTTCTTTTTCAATGATTCGGCCTTTGCACTTTCCTGTAAGGAAGAAACCTGCGACATAAAAGAGGTATTTTTGTGTGTGTATGTTGAGAGGGACGGAAGTATAGTTGGAGAGAAACTCTTCGGCTGTAGAACTGCTAACATAGCATGCATACCCGATGGGCAAAATAATAATTTGTCTGGACTCTATTTAGATTGAGGAGATGAGAGATTAAAAAGAGTAATACAATGGGCAGTATCATGATATACGTGAGAATTGTATGATGTGTTCCTTACCTTAGATTGGAGAAATGCAATGGAGTACCTACTCTTCTATCGTGAATTCCATTATCTGTGACTGGTTCTTAGTAGCAGATATACGTGCTGACGAAGTCTGTGTAACACATTTAATGCTCATAATCTGGTAGAAGATCGCATATCATGAAAGTACATAAAAAATCTGTGTTCAATCTGATATGTATTGCCGAGAACAGCAAAGCCATCAACATGATGTTAGGTTCTCCTGCACTGGATTTCACAAAGATTGTCCTCCTCAAAAAATACTCTCCACGTTCCCAGCACAGGCATCAATCTTCACACTTTTTATTTTATGCACCGTCACACGGAGCTTGTGTTTGTTACTTGTTCGTAGGCCAAATAATACCGGGGACACGCCAAGCGAGTCAAGGCAGCTATCTCCGGAATCGTCAACACAAATTGGCGTGTATGTTAGATATTATTTCATAACAATATCTCCTGTCTATAATTTAGCATCCTGGAAGCAATAACCAGGTGAAATATGAAATAATAGTTCACATAAAGGCCATTTTGTGTTGGCGACTACGGTACTCGCTGCGTTTCTCGCATGACTCTAATGTTTCAATTTAAGACATATTCACATACACACAGGTCAAATTACATACATCGAGAGAAGACTAACTCTTCAGATACTATATTTGGTAATGTTATTTATACCTAATACCGGGGACACACCAAGCGAGTGAAGGCAGCGATCTCAGGAATCGCCAACACAAATTGGCGTGTATATGAGATATTATTTCATAGGAATATCTCCTGCCTATAATTTAGCATCTTATCATGAAGACTACTGAATCTGTAATCAGTTTTTACACATAAGGTAAGAGCCAACCTGTACTTATGAGCTCAGCCGATACTTATGCGCCGTAAATATTCTAATTATTGTCAATGAGCTAGCATGAGCTCTGGGACATTTTACCTATAAATCATACAGTACATTTGAAACATATATAAAACGTATGATAAAGAAATCATCTATATGAATACAACTTAGCCTATGAACCAGATATTTCCAATGAGGCCCATTTATCTGTTAGTTAAGCCGAACAATACTGCTATTAGTATTAAGTACTATAGCTGCCTCCAACCCCTCCCTAGGATTAGGGCTTGGGGATTGCTTAGTGGCAAATTTTCATTTTCTGACCATACAATACTTGGCTCAACAAAAGAATGTGAAGGCGTATACGGTCGCACGCCTCCATACAACTCACGCTGTCACCGTCACCACCGCCGCCGCTGGTTCCAGCCAGCAAATACCTGATGTAATGGGAACCTCGGGGCTACAGGACATCCCATAATGGCTTTGGCTCCGCAAAGCTTCCGGTTGCTCTCCTAGGGTATCACGGCGCAAATTCAGGGAGTAGCGATCGTGGAGCGAGTTGTAGCAGACGACAAATGGCGTTTCTTAAGAACGTCAACACAATCTATAAGTCAGTATGCCTCCAGGGGGCGGTTGTTGTAGCTCACCGGGAAGTATAGAATGTGAAGTGCTATCTCTTATATCAGAGGATGATTATTAAGTTGATGGGAACATATATCTTGGTTAGACATTCCTCATGAGATTGCAATCATGTTCGGCAATGGATACTTATTTTGATTAATAACGACATAGCACAAAAGCCTCTTGGCTGCATATATGTACAAGTGGGAGACTGAGATACATAACCCAAATTTGGGATTGCTTACTTGGGATTAGACTAGCAGGGATTTATGTAGCTGGGTATTAAACACAAAGGTACGACTTGTTGATGATAATCTAGATATTGTCTAGCAGGTTAGGGGACCCCCAGCTATGCTATTACAGATAATGTCTCTCATTATATGCTACTGGCTACTAGCTAGTTCGATCTCGAAACCACGTTAGACCTTTAAGAAAAGAATGTTTCTCCCACCTTTCTTGCAAAAGAAATAACCTGAGGGCAAATATAAGGCGACAACTGAGGGCCAACTGAGCCCTGTGCATGATACAGCATCCCCTTAAAAACACTGTTTAATCTCACCCCTACACACGCTAATTGGACGTTTTTTATGTGTCCCGTTTCCGATGACTGATGTGTGACGTCACTCAGGGAGGGTCCGCCATCTTTTTCCGGCCATCTTGTCAATACAGAGGAAGTCAGCCATATATTTTTCTTGGAATTAGATATTGGTTGCCCGGGAGGAAATGGCCATCTGACTAATAGCATTGGTCTATTTTGGGATTTTAATTATAAAGGAAGATATCACGAGTAATAATTGCCCATAGGAAACCCATTTGATAAACAGACAAGTAGGCGCTACACCTGAGGAGATGGTAATCGAAGAAAACAGAGTGAAATTGCTTCTTATGCTCTGACCTTGGCTAGACCCCTGTTGCTTGAATTAAAAAGTCTCTATTCACATGTAATATGGACGTGACAAGGCAAAGCCCCTCCTACCTCACCCTCATCCCGGTTCAGTAAGTTCATAGCGCCACCCAAAGGCGACCCCCACTCCCTGCTGCCCAGAGATACTAGTTAAAAATAGCAAAATCGTTCTGCCGCCCGACCGTGTGACCGCGCATGTGCAAAGAAAACGAGAGCCAGGGGCAAAAGAGGAGAAAAAACCAGGAGGGCCACACAGTGGGACAGATCGATTATCGTCATATTAGATTCGTGCCAAAAGTTCGCCGTTTGGGGAGGGAGGGAGGGAGGGTAGGAGGGTAGCCACGTGACAATATGGCGGCCGGAAGTGGGCTAGAGGGTGGGTGGGTGGCAGAGGGGGACAGTGGTCAGGTCGACTCTGTTGGCGGGAATGCGGGGATTGGGTGGAGACGGTGGCGGAGTCCTACCGAGATCTATAGTGGCAAGACGTAGACAGATCGCGGCGCTTGGCAAAGGAGTATTGTACGGGTGTCACTTGTCCAGGGTAAAGAATTGGAGACACGCTGCTCGGTAAGAAGGGGAGAGGAGGGGTGGGGTGTTCCCGAGGTACTGGTCAAATATGTCCTGTGGTTATTCGGGGAGGGCCGGTTGACAAGAAGCCTAGACTCGATCATTTTATTCTTGATTTTTTTCGATATCTTGATTTTGGCTTTTAGAGGAAGACAACCTTGGGACCAATCCACAATGGCTACACGACCTCGTGAGGGATGGTAAGTGGATTGTGAGGATTGGAAGTTAGGCTAGGGAGTTTGAGGTTAGGGAGTGGAATGAAGTGGGCATCTGATGCTGACTGGACGGACGCGATTAGTGATGGCTCCTTGGAGGGAAACCACACCATGATGAATAAGACCACCCCCTTCACCCCTCACTATTTCCTCACCCCCATTCATCCCCCTGCGACGGGCACAAGTCCTCCCGGAACAGTCTGCCGATAGATGTAGGGCCCGCTGGCTTATGTACATAAGGAATGGCCTAATGTGATATTAATGGTCGTGTCATTGCCCCCGTAGGGAGTGGGCACGGGCCCGTGGCTGTGGTTGAAACGAGACAGACACAACGTTAAGGTATACATCATTTAGCCCACGCTCATAGAATCGCTTCCGGTACAAATCTGTACCTCGCTACAGCAGGTTCCATATCCATTCCATTTCTCGGATGTTTTTATCCCCTCCCGGGAGAGAAGGTTTGTCCCATATGAGGCAATGATATAGTCCTTTATTGTTATATCATATCCGATCGGGCAAGATAGCCCAATGCCGTATGTATCAAGCCAAATCCCATGGCTTATAATAGCCCCATAAATCATAGGCCTCAACTCAAATTTGAGGCAACTATATAGTCATTCATTGTTATATGAAGGAGGGAATATCAACCTTGTCTGTTTATTATCCACTGAACAATCTAGGTTTTATGACGTCTTATCACTTGGCCACCGAGCCAGATAAATTTCCATTGTGGACTGGTTTATGTTCACATTACGAAAGGTGCTAGAGGATCCCAAAGAATATTTTTGGAATAATTTTGTCGAATCATTAAGTTGGCCAGCCTGCTGTATTATATGAAATAGTTGGATTTGAACCACACCTTCCTTCAGGGTACGAGAAAGAATAAAATACGACTCTCGCTTCAGTGTAATCTAATAATTATATTTACTATTTTTTTGTTTTGTCTACAAAACAATGAAAATTAGTTCCATGTCCTATTTCGTATACTACGTGCTGTGCACAATTCAAAACAGGTAACTGAGGAAGTTCTCATACCATCAGTATGTTAGGCATTATGAATGATGATGAAACGGAATCCAGGCCATGATTGTAGTTGACTGTAATTGAAGGCTTATTGTAGGTAAACCAGCCATTTAGCATTGCCCACTCTATGATATAACAAAATTTACTTTATGTCCACATGAAATTAGACCTGACCAATTTGAGTTATAGTTCAATTATACGAAATAACATACAAATACTAACCCTATGTTATATGTATGCTATGGATCCTGCTACTTGCATGCATATTAGCCAATGGTCGACAGCTCTGTTTTTACCGGTCGCATCTCATTGCTACAGCCACTTACAATTTATGGATATTTGTTTTCATATGGACAGGATTCATCAATGGTATTCTAATAAAAGATGAAAAACCTGTTTTCTTTTATTACCGTTCTATTGATAAGTGGATATAGATATATACACACGTACAGTGACTTTGTCAATACAACTAAATGTCCATCGTTAAACTTATGCTTAGAACGAACGTAATTATACAGGAATAGTGCAATAGTTCATGTTTGACCCATGCCAAATGTATACCATCGAATTCAATCATTTACAAGAGTCACAAGAATAAGAGGCCTTTTTTCTTCTTTGATTTATTGTACGATCGTCGGTGCCAAACCGGTTGTGACTGACCTTAGAGTGTGTCATCAGTCAAATCCAGAATTCATGAAATTATGGGATGTTTGGTCTAGAATGTTATGGTCTAATTTATATAATCTACAAAATCTATCTGCTGACATTGCCTATGGACTACAACTCAATGAGAAGAGGTGTATTACCCTTGAGGATACTGGATTATCTATAATACGATTGTATTACATTGATAAAAATTACAGCAGTTGATGTAATAGATAACTGGAACGGAAGCTCGTGAGAGGAACATATATCATATTCAATACAGCTTTACAAACATGTTGTTGTCATAAGACGCAACGCATTATTATCCATTTCATATCCACAAAGAGATCTCACAGCCTATGATTCAGACTGTTTTCTCGCAGCGCTTTATTGTTGCACGTCCCCAGAGGATAGGAGTTCCTGGCAACGCTTGGAGTCGCTTCAACGCCGTCAAATCCTCTAGAGAGACGTCCCGTGCTTGCGACCAGTCCCCAAGGATTCCCCCGTCTCGGTGTTTGCTCCATCACTCCCAACTCCAAACCTCCAAATCCCAGATGCCTCGAGCCCCCGTCATGCGACAGGGTGCCACCCCGCGTGAACACCCCTTCCCAGCACCCTCCCCCCTCCCCCCTCCATCCAGCAGGTGCGGGAGGGGTACCATACACCTCACCAGAACATCGCTCTGGGATGGATCATGGTAGTGTCTCCCAGCCGGCTGGTAAGAGTGGATTAGAGGTAGGCCCTCCTGGCCATATTCCCCATCAAATGGCTCTGCACGCAGTCGCAGAGGTTTTAGTGGTTCTTCTATACAACGGATATATATTGCAAGTTGTATTATAAGGTTTGCGCGGGACAACAGAAGGTGAATTCATGATAAATGTATATACATCCCAAAATAAATGTATTTGTCTCAAAATGATGGGGAAAAGGTTGCACCGGGCTTCAGGCAACAGAGGCGGTTTCTGTAAGGCAAGCAAAATAGCTCTCTCTTTAACGAACCCAATCCCATCCCTCTACCATTCCTCGCCTCCTTTCTGTCTCTGCCTCTCTCTCCTTCCCCCTCTCTCTATCTATTTCTTTCTCTTCTTCCATCCCTCTCCTCTGAATCTCATTTTTCTTCTCTCTCGATACACTCTTCTCATTATTCTTATTTCCATTTGACTGTCTCTCCCTCCCTTCACTATTTTACTCAACCTCTCTTTGCTGTCTCCCCTTTCTCCCTTCTATGCCTCTCACTCTTTTTTGTTCCTGCCTCTCACCCTTCCCCTAATCATTCCACCTCCTTCATCACTCTCGTTCTCTATCACTCTCTATCCACTCTCCATTTATTCTCTTTTCTCCATTACCGTTGGTGCTAATAATAATTGATGAGCCTTCTCGCGCTTTATAATTCACATTTTCCTCACGCTATATAAGAGAACGGGATACAAGATTGTCCAGAGGTGGATATTACAACAATGGTATTTTCTCATTTTCTCTGAGAAAACCCAAGGGCTTCTCAGAAGAAAGCAGGACCTCGCAGTTGCTGTAGTCAGCTCACTGTGAGGACATTAATAATCTACAAGCCGCCGATGTCGGCAGTTGATTAGTAGCCGCTATTGGTATGAACGCCTAGCATGGTTCCTAATACTTTCCCTTAGGCCTGCAATCTCCATATAAAGCCTAGATTTAGGCGTGGCACAGTGATCAAGACATGGTATCCTAAGAGGGTTCTTTCTCCGTGGTTTTATTGGCCACCAGCATCTAGGAGCTGGTGAGATAAATAAGTGTGGCATTATTATTGCTGGGTATTGGTTGCTGCCCGAGCACGCCTACCCAGACGGTGTAAGATGATTGATTCTTGTGTATCAGCAGGGCACGTAGGGGAGAACGGGGGAGAGCCCCTGTAGTTTAAGTGTTAATTCCCAGCGTCAAGTTATAGGGACCCGGGTCTGACTAGGTCCGCGGTCTCACTAAATCAGTTCTGAAAGCCTTTGGCGCCTGGTGTGCTAGAAGGCAGAAGATTGGTCAGATTTAAGCTCATATTGTCTCAGGGTCTATATTTAGTCTCCGTAAGTCCCGCCAGCCGATTGGTCTGGTTTAAGAGGAAGGAATGAGAGTGTGGCACCGTACGGCGGCGGCAGGTAGAAACACTTAACGTCAAGATTCAATTTCGAGCCAGCGGGCTCTTAGATTAACACCATCCCTCATTAGGTACTTAATCATCTCCCGGGAACCATGGCAACGCAGTTTTTAAATTTTTTTTCTATTTTTGGTGTCTTTTTTTCTGAAGGCAACCCCCCAAAAAGATGTGAAACCCCCAAATAATGTTATTTACTGACTGGTCAGAAGATTAAATATTGGAGGTCCAGGGGAAATGTTAATGGTTTTCAGGATTTTTTGGAGTTTTTCTGTATGAATATTATAGTATCCATACGCGTATGCATGCATGACCAAATGAGACAGGTAGTTTATTCATATACAATTATTTTTCTTAGCATTTGATGGCAATCTTGCATGGGGATCCTATTGCTCGTTACAGCCCCATCTGATCAGTCTGGATCAGCTATGTACTTGAATAATCTTAGGGAAGTCAGGTAATGTATGTATGTGCTTGGAGAGTGGATGCCTTCCAACGTGTCGTATGGCGGCGAGATGCTTGGTTGTAAAGGAAATCAACGCAGCGAGAATGAGAGAGGAAGTATGAAGGTGGCTCCACCTGTCGGATGGAGTGACGGCTCCATGGGCGTCCCAGGAGACACAATAACAGAACGTTTGTAGCCCTCTGGTCGTGAATTATTCATAGCCTCGGTCCATTTCTTGTCGCTGATTCATCATTGCGAGAGCGCTCATGTAATCATAGAGCAATTGCCTGAGTTTGCGGCGAGCAGATCCGAGCCTACTATTAGCAGCATCAGGCTTGGCGCATAGAGTCGCTCGCTAGGCCTAATGCGAGTGGCTCATTAGATACAAGCAAGAGAGGTATTGTTCGGTTCGCCTCATGAGGTAAGCGATGAAAGAACCTACATAAGTCTGGTTTATAAGTGATAATTGAGTAAAACATGTTTACCGTATTGGGACGCCCTCTCCTACCGCGTTTTTTTTTTCGATAGGAATATTCCACATGTTCACAGAGCGAGTGAAATATTTTTATCAAAAGAAACGCGGCACAGTATGGTGGTACGTGTCAACTACCATTGGCATAGCAGAGGTTGGTATTCAGAATATCCTCTGGTATAGGTAGATGATATATGGAGATTTGTTTTTAAATTGAGCTTATCTTCCATTGTCTATACCATCGCAATAATTACTTAGCCTCGAGCCAACATTTTATTTTCGATCCCCCTCTCACCTTGTTATTGACTGCAGTACGTGCTTCAGTGCTTCCAAATAAATGAATTCCGAATTCAGAGATCCCAGGAAAAATACTGAAAAGCACTGCCAAATGCAAAGTTGAACACACTGCATATGAATGTGAAGTCAGAAAATAAATGTCTGGCATAGCCCATTTTTCCGAAGACATTGGACACGATGATGGAGGCAATCATTGCCATATGAATATATCATCCGGGAGAAGAAGCAAAAGATGGTAATCTGTATCACTGTCGTCGTCTATAAACGCGAGAACTTAAATATGGTGCGAAGGGGATATGCATATCGCTAAATGAGAGGATGCAACAAAGCAGTAAAACCCCTATTTGTGCGTTATTGCGCGGTGATGAATTCGGTTAGATTTAATGAATATGTTTATCCGAAACGGTATAAGTGTGTTTAGTCATGGGTTATTTCACTCGAACGATGGCACTAATGTATAGATATCAATGGCAAGCACACGCCTATAGACACTAGCCCTTGTGCTACATGCTCCCGATATCGTAGAGATTCTTAATGTATGGTTTTATATGCCTATCGCATCATATATCTATGTCGTCAATTAAGTAATCATTCATACTCTTAATATCATATATTCTTACATCCTGTCAAAACACTTGTAAATGTACTCTATTAAACGAAATCACAAATCTAGCCGAATAGACATTCATCTAGACAAACCTATTTCGGCGGAAAGATTATTTCCCCTACAGTGCTGTCTCTGTCCATCCATACTCGAGTTGATGAACCCCTGTTTCTTATCGAGGGCTCAAAATTGCGTTAATCAAAAAGTCCCTATTTCCATTCTATCAAGTACCAGAGGCAAACTGATGCTAATTTTCCAGCACCGTGATTATGCTAATTGGACACTGTGCCATATAGAGGCCCAAAACGATAGGAGAGTGTAGCATAGCGAGGGAGTATTAAAGCTCTCTCCAGTGGCGGCGCCTGGCGGTGGCTGGGATTACTGCCTATTGCGTCTCGCACAGATGCAGCTTGAGTAGAACTCCCATAGAAAGCTGCAGGATAATGCCCAACAGCGCTACCAGCGCCAAATCTCATTACTGGACGGAGTGATTGTTTGTAACGATCTGCAACAGCGAGAGATCCTTTCTGCCGGCCGGCCCGGGCAATTAAAGACGCACCGGACGCGCTGGCCGGCCGACCAGACGACATTTTTAGTATCATTATTCTTTTTGTTTTCGTTGGGCATGGGGAACTAGCCCGGAACTAGTTATATCGCATTGGGATGGTTATAAATATTGTTTTCCAGGGCCTCGTTACTGTGCTTTGGATATAGTTCTGTATCGATAGGCTAGTTGTAGTTATACCCAATATATTCCCATTGGTAAGACCATCAAGATATGGCTTAGCGGTGGCTTTAGTGAGTTTCATGATTTAGCATATATATATATATATATGCGAATAAAGACAAATCAGTTTGCATTAATCTATAGTCTATAACTGATAAAGAGAACATCCTTAAATGCACGCCTATTTACAAAGGGAATATGTTTCTCGACTGAGCCCGAGATAAAACCGTATGGTGGCAACTAGTACAATAAGATCTGTTATATGCAGCTATCAAAGCCCTTTAGTTGATTAAAGTTGCCACCATACAACAGAAGGGAACTAAGGAATTGCCCCACTGACCATGACCAATAACTTTAAACCAAAATACCTCATTGGCCCACACCTTCTTGGCATACTCTCCATAGGCAGATGTAGAACTAATTGGCTGGTTACGTTATCACCCACTAACTTGATAAATCCAAATATTGTTTGTGTTAACGTTTGGCTTTCCACCCTCATCTATTAGAGATGAACATACAATTTGTTCTTAGCATATGTAATTAGGTCCCCAAATTCAGGAATTCTGTTTACAATATTATGTCTTGAATATAGTCAATGATAGTTAGAGACTGGCATTGCTGTCTTCATACAAGACATGTTCCTGTTCTTACCTCCTCTATTAGACTACCTAGTCCAGACAGGAGCGACCTGTATAAGCCGCTTTGTGATGTTCAGACTTGCCTTTGGGCGATCTCCAACGAGACTTTAGGCTGAGTGCTAGGAGTACAGCACCCTAAAAGAATCGGAGCCCATCAAGGCACACCAGATCTGAAAGATTACTATGATATATGTTCATGCCGTGCTATTCAACCACCGGTCAACATCTAGAGGGATAAAGGAATATATGCAGAGATTCCCTTCTAAGATTTACTCTGATTGAATCACTGAAACACTTATGGTCTTGGGCTTCCTTGAGTGTCAAACATGCTGTTTTCCTCAAGATCAGCTCAGAAAACGGACGTTGATTCTCGTCTGCCCTCCCCCCCCCTACCTGCTTTCTAGAAACTCACCTATAAGGGCCTACGTGTTTCCATACAGACTGATATAATGCCACATGGAATTATGCAATAATGTGGTACATAGTGAGTCATTACGATATTACTTGTCCCTATATATTGATGCCATATATATTCTAATAATCATGTTCTGGGACTTTAAATGATAAAAATAGGCTGTCGGGCCTTCAATATGAAAAAATCTGAGTAAGAGAAGCAGGTAGACCGTCCATGGTAAGGAACCGGGCTTCAGTGAGGTCTCTCCCTGAGTCTCTCCCTGCCACAGCTTCTCTTATCCTTGCTAGGGGTCCTCGTCATCGCAGGTCCAACGCTCGAGTCTTCCTCTGTGGTAGGCTTAATGATAAGCGGGTCCCATATCCCATCCTAACACACACACACACACACACACACACACACAACTATAATAAGATTTAAAATTTTTCTCAACAAGTGAGAAACACAAGTGTAGTGGTCGGTGAGCAGAAGAGGAATGAGGAGATTACCGTTATGAGCTGCTCACCACCACGCGTAACGAATTATCACCGTGGATATCGCATTATCCACAGCAACTACCTAGACAACGGAAACGGAGTAACTCCGGAGTGAATAATAATGACCATTTCATTCGGTATTTATATATATATATTAATCATATAGATTAATATATATATATATATAATGTATGTGTGGGACAGTGTGGGACAGTGTGGGACAGTTACATACTATAGATATATAATTCTATTCTAATTAATTCTACGTGGAAAACTGTACAAAGTATCATCTTGATCACAAAAACATTTATATTTTAAACAAAAAAGAATCGTGATATGAAATGAAAGGTGAAAGATCGCTAATTAACTGGCGCTAATTAATTGCAGCAAAATGAGACAGAAGTGACTATGGGATCCTTAATATAGAATCCATTGAAGCGAGATTTTGAATGGGTCATCAGTCAAAGTCTTTATATCGGCATTGTTCCATTTCATGATTCCCCCTAAAATTATTCCCTCGATAGGATCATATTCTTGGTTTAAAGAAGTTAATGACTAATAATCACTGAGGCTGTTTCATAGAAGTACAAAATCGATTCCTACTTGGTGAGTTTATTTTAATGAAGAAATCTAATGGAATGGAACACATGCTCAACAAGTTCATTTTCTTTTTCATAGAGAATTGAAAAAAAAACGTTTTAAAGTGAACCGACTACCATACTATATTATATTACCAGGGAATATTGGGATATTATCAGTTTGTTGACTAAAAAAAAGATGGTTGCCCGGCAAAATTCAGAGGATTCACTCTAACATGTAGACCTGTGTGGAGACTTTCAGAACACAGTGAACCAACCTGTGAAGCATATGCCAGCCCCCTGTCCTTCAAAAACACTTTGTTTTAATTTCATTTTTGATGAAGAATTTATGTGTCATTATTCATGCATTAACTTTTTAGATATCGGATCTGTTGATAAATTTATACAATGGGTAAACAGACAAAAGCGCATGTTGTAACCACATTAAGCCACAAGGAAAGATCAATCCCACAATGGCTTTTCCTACTCCTTCCTCTTGTGTTTTTGTATTCAAGAGATCATCATGATATTTCCGTTCCAATGACACAAATTTACCTCAGATCTAGGGATGTAGAACTTTCATAGTCCCTCATCTTCTTTTGTGTGTCAATGCCCTGTAGAGAAGTTGAGCAGTTTTATCTCTTGGATCATGATGATTAATGCTTCCATCGCAACATAATACCTCCAAGCATTTGCATGGGTACCCCAGCACGATACTTCCAGTCATCATTGATAATGATATATATATATATTTCGATAGATACAGAAATAGTTGTTTGATGTCAATATCCCTTTGACTAGGTAAGAGGGGCATATATGGCTTTTATTTACTTAAACAAAATACAACCGGTTACTTAAGTAAAAGACTGACTTAAATGACATTTCTATTTCCAAGTAAGGTGTCTGTTATGTGAGTTGTGTTACGGTTTCATGCTGTTAGGTGACCTGTGTATTGTTAGGAAATGATGAAAATACTTCTATTCTGATATATTCATATCTTAATACGAAATAGGCATTGGGAATCGTGTGCAGCAAATATACTGACACTACCTCCTATACATTAGACGAGGAGGAAACTGCCTAGATTGACAGATACTAAGTCCTTAATGGACAATAATTTTTGTAGACAACGAAGTGAAATTAAATCTGGTTAATGCTAACTATATGATATAATAAAACCTTTTCCGTATTTGTCGGCACCGGAGATTTCATATATGATTCACTTTACAGTTTGGATTCATACTCTCTAGACTAGTACCTTCTTTTCTGTTGCACCTATGATTGCTTACAGAGGCAGCTGTTAGGTCGACCAAACACTGCAAGCTCCCAGGAGGCTATGCAGTACTCAGAACTAAGTAAAGCCGCAAAGCAGACGGGCCTTTCCTGCGGTAGAATAATTTACTACTTGTCGCTCAGTTTCTATTGCTTTGCACGAGTCCTGATCTTGTGAGAATAACTTTTCTATTCCGTGTTGGTTGGGAATAACCCTTTGGGTATTACTGCTCACCATCGGCTATGGATATGCCCTGCTTACAAAGTCCGTTCGATACCTATAGGTCTCTTTCAGGTAACGGGTGGCGCAACCATGACAAGCCTTGAGAACTACTTTGATAAATGAATTCGAATCCCTTCTATAATAAAGCAGGGAGTGACGGCTGGCTTCTTCCAACTAGCGCTAGGTGGATATGTAGCTATTTTGCACTTCTGGACATACAATGTGTAGTAATTCATGAAGTCAGGTGTGCTTTAATATATGCAAGATTTCAGAAATTAATTTTCGAAACTCCTCCCTACCGTCATGTCATACTTTTGGGGATGTCAAGACAACAGAGGATCCTACAGTAGATTCCTCATGGCAATCAAGGTTATAGCGACCTTAGAGTACCCCATGATTCCAAAGATAAGCGCTAATGAAAGTATAACGACATAGAGGCTCACACATTTCTCTAAGCATACCCATGAACTTATTAGCATGCCCTCTGCTGTGCTTTTTCCTATATTATAAATGGTGCTTCAATGAGGCTAAAAGTAAGAGGTGCTCATTCACGACTGCAGAGACCTGGGCCCTAAATCACATTAACTCGGTAAGCTAGCCAAATACTAAGGTGGTATTTAGGTGTGTCATTCATGAACCGAGCTCATGTTCTCAGTCATGAAGCAACCAAGGATCAAGATTTATTTCACGACCATGATGGAGGGACATATTTCTAATCAGCTGAACTACAAGTCATTGGATTTTGGAATCCCCATGAGTCTACCAATAGCTCTTGACCAGAATATTGGATATTCAGAGTATGTGCTCCAGAGTGCATCACTATTGTGCTGATCAATCTATGGCCTGTTATATTTTATGTTAGCATAATATTTTGAAAATCTGAGAAAAACATATTCTATGATGTTCCATCTACGAACTTCCTGTATAGAATTGCTCATAACGAAATTCATTTTGAATAACCGACTAATGGCAAACTGTGGCAATTTGCTGGATGGGGCCTAACGATTCCATCTGAGGTTTATTGGCCTTGCTAGTGCAGTCAGAAATTGTTTGTCCATGGGGAAATAGAGAGATATGAACTGAGTTCCGGTCCGCTTAGATAGTTAATAGGTCCCAGAATGGAATGATTAACGGAGATGATATTGCTAGCGCTACAAATATCTACTCAGACACTCCCAAGTTTATACTCTCTACATCGAATCAATAAGCAGGCTAGGTAAATATAACGTGCTATCAACTTACTCAGTTCCTGGTAATTATTTGTGAAATACGTAAATTACTTGTCAGTATATTGGAAATATGTCATTATTTATTATTATAAAAGCATCTTTTATTTCCATGAATGACAATAAACCAAATACAAGGATTGTTGCTCTACAAATCCTCGACGAAGTACATGATCTTATATTTTTTTAGTGAAAACTACACAGTAAACACTGTAGGCGTAGACAGGCTTTAGATGCCTCAAAAGGGACAGTCCATTAAGATAAGTGCTGCTTGCAATTTTTGGTGGAAATTGAGTTCCTTTATAGCAATAAGGGTTCTCCTCAACGTACAAAATTTTCCATTTATAGCAAGTAATTTGTGACCTTATAGGTAACGTCGAGCATCAAAACTAATCTCATTACTTAAGATAAACTAGAGAGACCCAGTAGTAGCAACAACACTTTGTACAACACATTGGACAATAAATGTATATGACATTTGTTGCTGACAGACAGACATTACATTAACAGTTGGCGAACATTTGGTGAACAAAGAGTAGAGAGGTGAATAGCTTATCCAGTATCATACATTTAACTGACATTAATTGTGAACCACAGGCCTTCTATCCCACAGGACTGGAAAAGACCCTCTTATTACCGTGTTGCTTTGTTCACATCAAATGTTTTCCCACTTTACAAATCTTTCTTTTTTACACAAAAGACCACAAATATGTTTTTCCACACATAGTCTGTTACGGGATTCCCTGCTCCATCGTACACTGACAACTCATTTCCATAAAATATGTATATCATTATTTCGTACTCTAATAAGGGGAATAACCAAAATATCTTAGAATTTCAGAAACACTTTCTAAATTGTTTTAATTGCTAAAAAGAAAAAGAAAGTTGATAAATGACCATAACTTCTAAATATCAATAATAATCATGCTAACTTTATGCCCTTGTATATATTGAAGTCAGATATAGTTTGAATCAGTTTACTGCAGTAGAACTCGTCCTATGAGCAAAGGCGAATTGATTATTTTCCCAAACAGCTGCATTGACTGGAGTTTGTGGGCTGTGTTGCAGAAATATCATACTCCTCCAGGGCCATCACTGAAAGGCTTTACAAATAAACAGACATGTCAAGGCAAGGCTTTAATCAATTGCAAGCTCCTTATTAGGGTTATAGCCCTAAGAGGTCATCAAAGATGGCACCTAATCTTGGCGCGTGCGCATCGCATTACAAGGCAAATTGGACATTGGCGTTTACTCAAGTTGAAAGCTGATACTATGTAACTAGACTTTAATTTGCTGGTGAATTAGATCCGACGCTTGGATGATGGAGTTTTCTAATCCGATTTTATCAAATGAGAAGAGATTCGGAGGTTCAAGCTGGGTCTGCTGAACAATATTCAAGCCGGCAATGGAAATATCCCCAGCCTTTTAGTTCCATGAGGCATTTGCGGGGTCACTTTGCTGGGTGAGGTGAGGGTCTTGGTCAAGTAGGGTGGATAATTTTTATCTAGGCGATGAATGTTGCAGTATTGGAAAGTTATGAACATTACAAATGATAAAGAACTCTTTTATTGTCCGTATTTATGTTGTATATTACGCTAGTCGGCGCTTGACCTACGGCCAGGATGAATACACAAAAGGCCGCTTAAGGGGTTATTCCACGAGGACGTGCGATATAAGCCAATCATGGCTGTTTTGTTGACTCACTAGGTCCGGATAAATCGTGTAGGAATATCTGGTTGAATCGCAACACGGGAACAGCCCCCTTTGAGCGATGATATGGACTACACATGCAGGGGTATATACACGATCGGATCTTACAAGGTTCATCCCGATTCAACAAGATACTGCAAGATACTACAAGACACATCCCAACCTTGCTATGCCAAAAATATCGTGCTGGTGGACCCTTAATTTGCCAACTAAATACGGGTTTATGTGTTGAACAGAGATAATCAATAAATAAATAAGAAAATGAAAGGGACACGTTTATGTTGAGATATATATACTAGATACATTCTGACGCAGAGTTATAAAATGTTGAGACTGAGCAAAATGTTATTTTCAGGGGTAGATTGTCCTAATTACCACAATGCCTGTGTACCATATGGAATCTCCCTCGGGTGTTTTGCGGTTATTTCGACTGCAGACACAATGGATCAATATCACAGAGAGTTCCGAGTGCATCAGTGTGTGAGAGTTGTGTAAGGGTATTTTATGCTTCTATAGTAGGCTTATTCACACCGTAATTTATATCACTGAGATTGATTCTTGATATGCCGCTTGTAAATGAGTAATCAGTCCATGCACTAAAGTCCAGATTGATGTATTGCACGACCATAATTTAATTCATACAGAAACCATAGAGAATGTGACCCATTTATGATTCTATTGCAAATATGGAATTAATCATTGCAAGCACAGGGGTATTAATCTATACCGTATGGAAATGATACCCAGCATCGCTAGGATCAATAATTCATCATGCATTATAGACCAATGACAGTAATTTATAGTGAGCAGTATTCATAATATGCGATATGTTGTATTGATGATTGTGGTCGAGGAAACAGTCTCCACAAGGACCAAAAGGCAATCACTGGTGACGTTTTTACAAAGTAGATGTGGATGGAGTTAGTAATAAGGTTCAGAAAAGATAGACAATGTGGGAAAGTTAGAGTGTGTATTAGGTTTGTGGCCACATACATGGCGTGAATATTCGATTAGAATCCAGATTGGTATAATAGTAGTGTTATAACAAGGTGTTTATTTGTCAAATACTTTATTGACTGTAAAGGAAGATCGTAGTTCTCACATAAATAAGTGAGATAAAAATAAACCGAGTATTTCTAAGGATATATTTCTACAAAAGCGGATGTAGTAATTATATGTCGTTTATAAATACTAATCAAAAACTTTCGTTGACCAGGGTACAGAATGCCGTATTAGTTTATGTTTCACAAGTCTTTTGAACGTTACTTTACTCGGAGCGAGTTGTATATGCTCAGCTAATTCCATAATTCAGAAGCCCTATATAAACAGCATCCCCTCACACCATTAATTCTGATAGTAGTGTCAATGTTCATCAGATCTTTCCAACGCTAATAAAATAAACTCGTTAACTGTCGGTCCGGGTGCAACCTTAGTTTCATTACTCAGCATACAGTATGCATACGATCAACACCCAATAATTGGATTTTCTTTGAGTAATTATGTGTACACCATGCAGCTTTATAACATCAGCAACCACGACTCCCACAACTATAAAGGGTACATATACTGCACCGTTGGTATGGGTCTAATTAAGGTCTAATTACTATTGTGGAGACCTAGTATTTTCAGAGTCTGAATACTTAAAGTCTTGAAGAGCTCTAATGCAGGGTAGACCTAACTCTTTTAGCATGGTCACAGCGACACGGTGACCTCACATCCCTGTGACGCAATGGAATAAGGATGAACAATGGAGTACAGTTTAGTAACTTTAATATCCTGAGAAGCAATCCTTAGACATACTGTAAAATAGTCACACTGTCATAGTGCTCCCTTAACGTCCCACAGTATTACATGTAAACTCATAGTAAATGTTACAGACACAAATCTAGTTATTTGTCTATGTTAATTCTTAACTACAAGTACATTAGATCAGACCTGTGTAGTCAATCATACTAGGGATTGTCCATAATTTCTTGAACATCATTTTCCTGGTTATTGCTTATCTTCTGTGTTCTGTCCTCAATAATTGCACATAATGTAGTGGTAAATGGTCACAACTCAATCCTCTGAGTTCACAATCTCCTGATGTTAGTCCAATCAGTGCTCCTTTCTTATGAGTCCAAAGTATCCTCTCTGTGTTCTCTCCATTGAGAGTTATTCCTTACATGTCGGTCTGGAAGTTACTCACAGAGATGATGGCTTCACACAATGTTCGTTCACTGTAGGCGACGCCACTCCAAGCAGAGCGAAGCCTCCAGCACCTAGATTCAAACCTGTCCTCCAGTGAGGAGCAGCTTAGCTCAGTTCTCTACCAGATCTTATCCTTATACTCAACTGCTGCTCTTAGCAGCGGCAGCATAGGTATACTCCTCTGCTGCTTACATCAGCAAGTCAAGTGATCATTCACTTCCTTATACATATGATCCATTCTAAATGTTACTTCCGGCTATTGCCATTTTGCTTTGTATTTAGTTTTTTACGCTCATCTGTTTAAACTTATAACAATATCATAATCAACCTATCTTTGTTTTAGAATCATAACATAATCTCAGGCTAGCACATAGTGCAATACCATGACGAGTCATATGGTATATATATATGAGCCTTGATACAGCCCAGTATATATACTGCTTCTCAATCTGGACCATTTATGTAATCAAGCTTTGATTGCTTTAACAACTGATGTGTTATTCTCCCGAAAGCTGAGACACGGATCTATAGATATTACATATATACATATCAAAAGGGTTGTGCAGTGTGGCAACAGTGCATCACCACAGCTCAGCGTTAGGTCCCAAATTTACTTGTAAGTCTTTTGATACCAAACCACCAGGTTTATATTAATCATCAATCAAATGTCGGATACATCAGTTTAGTGTATGTTATCACTACCTAGTGATACGAGCTTACATACACTCCCCAGTATACATGCTTGTGACAGCTTGTTATCTATAACGCAGCTTATTAAGTACAGAGAACTAGGCTTTGTTTGATATACAAGATATCATCGTAATCCCTAACGCGAGGCAGAGGCAACAGCAAAGATGGCCCTCTTGAAGCTGGTACGACATCTCATATAACCGAGAAGGTGGTCTCCTAGTTCCTATAATACCTAATGAAACTCTTAGAGGGATGTGGCGTTGGATGTTGCGACGTAATTTCAAGCATGGTCAGTACTAGCACCCTATGTTACGTCTATGGTCATATCATGGCATGATGAACACACATGTCAGATTATTAAATCCAGCCTGCCATCTTGATAGATACGGAGAACTTCATCATAAGAATCACTTTACTCAGTTCACTGTTAATGTAATTCTTTAGACCTTTGACTGGTATTCGAAACCAGCCAAAAGAAATTTTCACCGGTGCAGGGTGACAATGCTATATACTACTACCTAGTAATGTACCAATGTTATCGGACCCATCACATCATGCAGCCTATGTGTTTATCATTGCGTAGGTGGGGTAGGTTCGGTTTTACATCCGTGATATGAACAGTAACTCCGTATTGGTTAGTACCAAAGCCATATCAGCTATTGTAAGCTAAGGCCCAGTGTCCACTGAACTCCTGTAGACTGCGATAAGCTGTGAACTTTTAGAGGCACTGTAGTGCATCCGGAGGTCTTAAATTTCTATCGTAGTATGTGGACACTGTGCCTTACTTTGACACTCATACACATCGACTACCAGCTATATAATCACTCACCATCCCCATCTTCCTAATAATCTCGGTTCGATCGTTGATGAATGACAAATCCCAAGCACATCCATGAACATTCAGAACAACATGTAAAACACAGATCAGCTAACATCTCCTCATTTTTGTAACCCGGGGAACCCAGCAACTGGCAACAGCTGGTGTCATTCACCTCCGTGCCACCATGAACGCCCCCACCCCGCCTACATTCACCCATCCTCCATGTGATTGATCTCTGAGTGTCGGGGTGGAGATCCAGTCAGTGCCTTGTACCGGTAATCGACCACCATCACCTCATACCGCCATGTTCCCATTGTTAGCGATAAACGACCAAGGTTTTAATTTGTGTCTGTTTTTGTTCAAAGTTTTGGAAAGGGTAGATGCCAGAAAGCAGAAGGTCGTCATCTGAACATAGCCAGATAGGGCTTTTCGGAATGGTGTTTTGATTGTCAAGGTATCATCCTGAATCAAGTGGGTGTTATTTGAAATCACAAATATTACTCAAAGAGCTCTCCATCATTCGTCACCTATCTCGATAATTACTTTCTAAATCTAGCCCATCAGTGTATCTGCACATTCTTCCCTGTGTAACATAACATCATAGAAAACAATGCAAAGAAAAAAAATGTCATCTAGTTTTTGTGTTCTTGTAAAGTTCCTTTCCTATAGGACTACAACACATGCTGAGGTGCGGTGGGCATACTTCTATTTTGAATCTTATTCGTTCATTTCATACTTAGAGAAATGATTTTAACCTACTTTTTTCCTCAGATAGTAAACTCACTAATGGTCCCTGGGAAGGTTTATTTCCTGATGGAGATGCAGCCATAGGCGACCAGAAAATATATACTTTACGGAGAACCAGTAGCCAGTAGAAATTGTAGAAAATGTATACTTTAGGAAGACCTAGTGCGGTATATATGATCGGGATTTTATAATCCTGGAAACGTTTACACGTTACCAAATACCCAATCAAAATAGGTCCAGCCGCCACCCCTAGTCCTCTGGTGTATCATCACAGTGACATGCACCACTCCTTTATACGTTACCAAAATCCAAATGATATATATACCATGAATCGATCTACCGATCTAAATGTAAACTAGAATTGTAAACCCTGCTATCGTGCAAGAATCTACAAACTAGTCATGTCTACAGATAACCTAGGACTACAATCAGTTTATTTTTAGATCGCTCTATGTAAACAAAATTTACCGTCAGTCTTAAGTCTAGTGTATTGGAAATTTCCCCTTATCTCACCTGTGATGACGTATAATTCAACGAATTGTGTGCATCCTCAGTCACACACAATTAGATGTACTGTTTCCCCAATCACACCAATCACACACAGTTGTCAGTTTTGTCAGGTCTGTTCGGTCCTGTTTTTTAAACTTCTCATATCTAAGTAGAATATAGTCTCTAAGCAAGATATAAACACATACCTCATATATAACGTTTTACTATAACAAACAACCACAAAATAGCAGATCTAAACCAACGGGACTATTTGCTTCAACGTGAATACATAATGTAATGTACCATAACAATCAAAGATATGTCGATGTAGTTGAAGGAATCCAATAAACTGCCTCAACCAAACCAACAAAGAGGTCCCATGAGCCTGATTTTAGGAAACTACTCGTAACTCTCATCTCGCAATACGCATACAATAACACTACCATGTAACTAATTAATGCACGTACTAGGCCCTTAGGTTCTACTCTGAGTTCAAACATTGAATCAGGTTTTCCAACCCATGTCATGTGAGCAGTCTCCCTTTTCAGCCAGGACTGCAAATCCTTTAACTGAACCACGAGATGCAAACTTAAGAACCTCCCCACAACCCACCGATCCCTCCTCCTGTTCATCCACGGTGCTTGCATGTCGTGGAGATCCGATTTCAACGCGTTCGTGTTGCATTCAGCGACTGCCAGAGAACCATGAGAAGAAAGAACTGCGAATAGATGCTCTGTGTTTTTCTTGCTCTGTCGTTGGAGAGGGTGGTGGGTTTTATTGGACTTGGGAGGTGATCTCACTCCCGCCTCTGTCCGTCTTCCTGTGAGGCTGAGGGGAATTTCGGGCAGTTGTCACGCAGATTGGCCGTCCGTCATACCACGTGATCTTTGTCTGACATTGAAGGTGTCAGGAGATGGCCCAAGGTGAGACATCCCGGTATTTTTGTGATACGTTTTATGCACTGTTTGTTTGAATTCCTCTTTAGTCCCATTGTCTGACATAAACTTTATGTTCTATTCTATGCTACATTTCATTTCGAAAGATATAGAATAAAATGAACAATTCATGGAGCATGTATTCAGGTTAATGAGTGCCTAGTTGATTCTCCTAATTTCTATACTCAAACTGTCTATTTATAGACCCGCCACCTGACCTGGATCGATTTGCAATGCAAGGTGAATGTCACATAGTGATTTCAGTCCCCTGTTCGGTTGTACAAAATCTAGAAGATCCATCGTCATACCTACATGTAGCTGCCCCAACCCAATCATCCAAAAAGAGATTTGTTTTAAAAGCATGCCAAAAATTCATAGTTCTTACATACCATTCGTAGTACTTATCAGTCTGTGAGTTAGATCCCATGCAAAACTTAGTTGTGACATTTGAGGTGTTCTAAGCTACAAGGAGATTAGCAAGTTATTTAACAGCTCTATAGAAAGTGACCCAAGAAGATGTCAACATACATGTCTATGAAATATATATCATATTCGTATTCACTTTAATAGAAATTCACAAATAGAACATGGATCCTACTGATTCTTTTTAAAGCTTGTGGTGGGTGCCGTTATGGATGACAGAGTCACATTAAGGTCGTTCTTGGTCCATGGTACAAGGACACTTAGAACAGTAGGAACGAGTCTGGAATAGTCCTGGTTTGTCTTGTCTCGTCCTTAAACGAGAAAGCAGGTCTTGGCGGTTTAATTATGCCTCTACATATATATCCTGGTGGGCCACATGTGAATTATCACTGATCAACCAGTGTCAAGCTGTGAAATGATAATGGAGATATATTGGAGATATATAGGATTAAATACAATAGGATTAAATACAAGACTACAGGACGGGGGAGGGGGCGTGGATTACACTGGCGCGGGGGGGGGCTGCAAGTTCGGACATCCACCACTCTAGCACCAGGACTGGTCAAGGTGTGAAATGTATCAAGGTGTGAAACAATAATCACAATGTTTAGTGATTAACCGGTGACTCAAGAGTACGACATGATATAAAGCATCCTTATGATACGAGACAATATGTGCGATTTTAGATATGGTTTAAATATGTATTGCCACTCAGACAATCAGGAGACAACTGATTCACAGATGTTGAGGACAAGTAAGGGTTACATGGATTCATTATCTTGTCCTCAGTATAAACGTACATTTATCCTGCTTTCTTCATGGATGCATTGATTCATCTTTAGCCATCCTTATCTATATCACCCCATTATTCCAAGAACCATACTATAATCCGATGCGCCGCATATAACTATATCTGATTGAGCCTCATATCTTAAGTAATTGAATACGAAATCGGTTCTATTAATTTCTATTTCCCATACAACAATATTTCTCGTGGCTCTATTTCTACTTTTGCTCATTTTACTTTAAATGACTGAGCATACATCCAAGGGACACGACTACTCTGACTTCAGTGATCATGATGGGGTGTAATGGGTCATGCCACCCTTCTGCAGTCTGACTCAGATCGTGTGCCGTGATCTATGCCTGCAGCCTGTTCATGTTACACTGCCTTAAATCATCCAGCATTGACATTTTTATGACAAGGCTTTATTGAGCTGGGTCTGTATCGGTGCACGATTCAATGGCCACCTGATGATGTTGTCAGCTATGCGGTTGTCTGTATCTGCATCATGACCCTTTAATACTCTATCTGGCCTGGTGTTTATGGGATCAAAAAGAGACGTAATTCAGGTCAATAATTTCAAATCCTGTATATTGCTATTACGAATCATAGCCAGCTTGTACATCACCTACCAACTTGAATTACTTCAAGATGTTTTTTTATGATATATACGTGGTTTCCTCATGATTAATTAATTGGAAACAATGATAATGTTATCAGGATAAATCAATTTTTCAATGACAATAATTCGTTTAATGACAGTTTGATGATGCGACAGTATTTTCAGTCATCGTCAATACAAGCAAAATAATGGACTTATATATAGTCCTATCAGTATTAATCAGATTATACATAAATAGGTTATGAACTTTGTATTGACGAATCTTTCTGGATTCTGTAAATTGCTCAAAGTTCCATTTAAATCCGCACCACCTATCGTATATAGATTTCGATTTAACCTCTATCGCTTTTATACCCCCTAGAGTGAACTCTAATGGACATATAATTAGCGATCGGTCTTATTCTTTGATGATGCAGTCCTAAAATGTGTCGTGGTAATTAACAAACGAATAGGCTGGCAGAAGGGTTGCAAGCCTCCACCATGTGTCGTTGCCTGATCAGGCTGTGAAATTAGAATTGTTTTAGAGGCCATTGGTATTTTCTATTTGTAGAAGTTGTTTATTTCCTTCACTAATCCCTGGCTAGTCACTTAGATTGTACTTCTATGTTTTTATTGTCTTTTCCTTATTTGCTTTCTTTTTGGGGTACGGGGAGATGCATGTGACTGTGCCCGAAAGGGCGTTGCAATACTCTGTGGTTTGTGTGTTTTTGCGGTGAGTTGTGTGTGTTTTCCCCGCATGTATTGGCTGCGGTTGGTTTGCTGCACCCGAGTCAGCACACACTGAGCCCTGTGTATTTTGGCTTTAAAAGTGACCGGGATTTGCATGCACTACTGAGGCGTTGGCCTCACCTCAAAACGCCCGGGGGCGGGGCTGAGATCCAAGCCGCCCCTACGGCTCAGCCCGTGGAGGGAAGAGGACGGCCCGGGTATGGCGGGAGCGGGGCCGGGTATGTGGGCGGGCATGCAGACTGTAAGCTTTCATTGTTACCTTGCGTGTGGTTTGATTATCAGTCACCAGGTGGGGTACTCTATAAATCACTTATTGAGGCCTCTCGCCGGGCGATCCCCCGCCCTTCCCCCCTCCATGCACCCAGACGCTCCCCCGAGGAGCGCTGGGCGGCGGCGAGAAGCCAGGGGCCCACCGTCCACTCAGTCCTCCCAGCGGCACGGCCAGTGACCGCCACTTAGCCGTTAATTGGTCGTGCGAAGGTGGAGCCGTCGCCTCCCCTCCCCCGTGCTTCTCCTCCAAGCCCGGCACGGACAGGCGTGGTGGCTAGAGGAGGGCCTCAGGAGGACAGGCGTGGAATGGAGGTAGACCGGGACGACAGTGCACGGTTAAGAGGGAGATTTGAACGGCACGTCAGTGACGTCGGGACGTGATAGACGTGACAGAATAGTGCTGACATCATTTCAGTAACAGCCTTATATTGTATGTCGCACAACCATATATATATATATATATATATATATATATATATATATATATATATATATATATATATATATTATGAATTTATTGAAATAGTCTTTTTTTTCTTCTCAGAAATCATGTTAAAAGTTAGGCAAATTGTTTGACTTCTAGAATATGAGTGAAGATCCCATAGAAATTCATAGGACAGCAAAATAAAAACCTAATTTAACTTTTGTTGTACTTACAGTAGAAGTCAAATTAGACTGTTCTGTTGTCAAAATAGAAAAGTATCAAAAAGCCCCTTTTTGTGATATCTGCCATAAATCAAAATATTGGCATGGTAGGAAGAACATGGAGCAAAAGGGTCTGGTTGGAAATGATACAATATCTCTATATTGTAATTTCAGAGAATGTTTTTCCTTTAATTACCATTGACAAGCAAATGTTTTTTTAAACTAATAAGATTTGCAGCACGAGTCAATCTATGAGATATTTTAGGGAAACACAATTTGAATCCGCATCCCACCATGGTCCCTAATATGTCTTCCTGACCTGTAGAGGGTGCTCCCACTGATGTTATGGCAGGGCCACTGAGTATGGTCGTGATAGGGTGTTTTATAATTGACTTCATCACGGTGTCGTCATAATATTAATTGCATTCGGTCAAAATGAAATAAACATGCAAGAACAGTGTCTTTGAAAATAAGAGCATATATATGCAGGTAATGAGAAAGCAGTAATGGCAAAATGGTGTTGCACTGACAATCATATCCTTACTTTAGCGGCATTGAAGTGATGGAATACAAGTATCACCTCAGGAATGATTACCTGGCTGGACAAGCTGGGCTATCAACAAAAAACAATGACTTTACCAGCATCGTGGTGATAGTCTGGCAGTGATATCTTGATGGTGTTTAGCAGGAAGCATGCTAGTGTAGACCAATTCGTGACCGTATAGGGTTGACGTCATTGCACTGACGTCATAGAGGTGTCTAGGAGGAGGTTTAAGCACAGGACCAGGGCAGACGTCACCTGACAGGAAGTCCAGTGATCAGCAGACATGCGCAGATTGCTTATTTCCGGAGATGGACTCGGTGGCTCCTTTCCCCGCGCCCGAATTACCCGGCCAGTGCGCTGATCCCCACCTCGCATACATCTCTACAGGGTACTAGCGAACGCCTTCAGAACGCGGGCCGAAATTGTATGATAGTTCGCGTCCGCGCGGGGCATTATGGGAGCCGGATGATCCATGCGGCGCTTATGCAGGTTCGGGATTGCATGGTGGGGCTGCTAACTTGGATTAGACCGCCAGTAATTGTGGCGCATAGCGGTGAACGCCGCAACGCAGGTCCTGCCACATGGTGGCAGAACCGCGCCACTTTCCCGCCCTAACCAGAAACACGTGACGTGCGCATGCCGATAAGGCCAAAGGCAATTTATTTGCGAGGGATAGTCGATACCTGACTGTCCTATCCATTTCCATTTCCATTAGAGAGTTGCACATTTTTGATGTTTCGTGATTTAAATCATGTTTTTCTGTTATACTTATGTGAGTTCACTGTAAGTCAAACTACACTTATAATACGCGCGTTGTTCCGGTCGTCAATATGCGAAAGCTTCCGATGTCGATTCGCTCGATAGAGTGTGGTTTCATAGATTTCAGCTTTCATATATTTCAGTGGAATGTTTAGTTTGTCTGAATAGATCATCTGAATAGATCATCATTAGTTTGTCTGAATAGATCATCATCTATAGTGAAGCATTACCAAGATATCGTCATACCTCTTAATCCGTAACTGACGTCGGGTGGGATACTGTAATAGGAGATGTTATTTTCTAGGTTTCGTACTGAGATACTGTAATATAGGGTATTATATTAAATGTAATACCAGATGTGTCGCGCTGATGTTCCATATATAAAGAAAATATCAGTGGCTAGTACCTAATTTCAATTTTGGAAACACATTCATGTTTAAGCATATCGAATTAATGAAGTTTAGAATGGCTAAGGTCACTTTAAAAATCGAAACTCTCCAATCTATTTTAGAATATTAAAGGGCAGCGGCTTAGACCTGTTATACGCCTCGACAGTACTCTTCTCCTCTTGCTATACGTGTATGTTAACTTTCATTGGCTCCAGTCACCTTTTTCTTGCGTCAAGTCACACCTCACCCCAACAACCCGCTGACAACCGGCGTCTCTCATGTGTCAAATTACGGACCCCACACTTGGAACTGGAAGTGAGTTATCCTGGAATGTCGGCACCGGGAGTCGGCTCACTCTCCAATCAGAGGACGCAGGGTGTCCGACATGTCCGAGTGGGACGTTCTGATTGGTTCTACTGGGTCTCCCGTTTTTTTGTTTTGCTTTAGGAGGGCCTGCAAGTGAGTTGCAGTTAGACAGGGCAAGGGCTTAGATACTCGTAATGAATATAGCATAGGAAGTCACAATAATTACACAATATTACCATGATTTGGATCTGCGTGGTCTTATTCTCCGCGTAGTTGACACGTAGTAATACTCCGAACAATAGCGAGGAGTATTGCGTAGTTTCAACTACAAGGAGAATACGGCCACACAGATCGAAATCATGGTAATGTTGTAATTATTACTCACCTTTCGATTAATTATTAGGAAAAGATCCCGTAAATGATTAGAATTTCGATGCGAGCGTCGTGCATTGTTTATAAAATAGTTCCTATAATGGCCATCAGGTGGCCGAAAAAGCTGTACTCTCCTAGGAGAACACGGCTTTCCGTATTCTACTCAGTAGCTAGCTTTGGGCTCGATAGGCTTAGTATGGAGACTCCGTATTAGGTGGGTAATAGTTTCAAAGGGTCGTAGAGTAATTTTCGTGAAAAAAGAGTAATATTTGATTGACATGTGAACAAAACGATGATAATTATGTTTGTTTTGTTATAGAAATAACAAATACAAGAAACATTACCCCATCCCAGGATGAAAGGAGAGAAAGCAGTAGCTGGGAGAATAAAATTTTATTGAATTTTATGTAGTAAAAGAAGTAAAATTTAATGTCCACATTACTGGACGGCATATTAAGGTAATATTAATATGAAGTTATGTAATAAGATATATATGATAATTGACAGGTAGAATATAAGTCAATTATGATAATGATAAGTATATGATATACAATATAAATGTTAATTGTATGAGATACAATACATTGGTAATTTATATATGGTAATGAAAATGCCCTACGTGAGTAGGAAGAAGAGAAAAGAGGTTGTGGGTGGGTGGGACGAGAAAATACTGGAGTACGTGTGTGCTGCAGTACGGGTGGAGCAGAAGTGAGACCGGGACCGGTGCCGGGGCACCCCTCTCATAACATCTCACAGACTCTTCAGACTCGTAACCGATACCTGTCAGATTTCTGTCTGACTTGTATGGTGTTAAGAAGCTTATTAGAAACTGACTAAGAGTCTGTGAGATGTTATGAGAGGGGTGGCCGGGGGTGCGCTCGTGACTGCGCAGTACGTGTGAAAGCCGCAAGGGGGCAGGAGGGGCGCTCGTGCCGCGCGTTAGAGGGGGACACCAGGGGGAGCAATGACCACCCCTGACCAAAGGCCATGGGTAACCCATGTCATGGCATATTAGATAATGAGGAAATGGCAGGATTAAAGCATTGATAGCTTTGCTGAATCTGAATATCAGTGTTCAGAACAAGTTCTGATAAGCGAAATCTGTGTATAAATTATACGAAGTAACAAAGTTTTCTTGAATTTGATTTAATTCCTCGAAGATGTGAAAAGATGGAAAAGGAAACGTATAAAGAAGCAGTTAAACTGGCGGTAGGAAGGAAGTACCCAGTTTCTCCGTATGAGATCAAATTTTCTGTGATGGATCTCTCTCATTCGGCAGTCCAACAGCAATGACAGGAGAAACATGAAGATACGCCTGGATGGCACATTATTAGTTTAATACTGAGGTTTGATAGGTTACTCCATACGGTCTCTCTGGCCACTGGAGGAGAGCCTGCCTCAAAAGGAGTCTGATCTGCTCCAGGTTTTTTTCTAATTGCCTCGCCAAAATCAATTTCATCAGCCACATTAGGCACCATAGTTAACCCGAAAAATGGGAATTTCTCTGTCTTCTTATCTTCTGCATAAAACCACACATAAAATGAAGCCCAGCTTTCAAACGCGTGGCTCCTGGCTGAGTCAGATCGCGGCAAGTTGTGAAAAGAAAAAATAACATTCACATCGAGGGCATCAATCCCATTCCAGAATTCTCTGTCTGATCCCGGAAGTACATCCACAACAAAAACGAGGCTGAAGGTGATTTAAGAATGAAACGCCTTAAACATTTACTGTAAGAGCTCCGAAAGAAGAAGTGGATAGAAATAACATGCGGTCGATACACACTCTGTACAAAGCTGTGACCCGCAATTGTATATCTTCTTGGGGGCTCTCCCACCGGTGAATATGATATCAGACAATAGGAAAGGACCCCTGAGCTCTGATATCTAGGCTACTCTAGCCTTTTGGGATCTCAGTCTCAAGGGAAATGAGGGATGGCACGTTATACATTGTTTTTTTGGAGAAACCATGGGCCTTTTATCTCATACCCGGCAATCCGTAAGACTGGTTGTTGTTTGGAGAAGGCCAAGAGGGCATATGTCTGAATACACAAGGCCAGAGACTCTTTGCAAGTAGCTCAGATATAAACATCCATCTATGGTGCTTGTGGTACAGTTTATCAATACGGTATATCAGTGTGTTGTGAGACGGTATCAAATCAGTCTATGATGTATTTTCCATCAGTGTCTTGATAATCACCTTTCAGGGACGAAGGGCTGAGTAATAGTGGCGACTGATCCCCACTAGATCACCCTTTAGGGGGGATTTGCCAAGAGTTATAAAACAAGTACTACATCGCCAGACCCTTTCCGACACGTCTCGAGTAAAGACAGATAGCTGGGCACTTCCTATGGTTTGGTATTATAAAGGCATTGCCTATGTGTCAATTATCCCCTACACAAGGACTCCATTTGTCATATTAACCACATCGCTAGACTTAATGAAGGAAGTCGTCGCTCGTAAGTCGTTTTCCATGCTGTGGTACTAAATATCGTATGTAGAAGTATCGTTGTGTTGGGAAATTAAAGGCCTGGACCATTTCTGAGTAATGTTTGCAGCAGGCTCTTGCTTCTGGGAAAATTCATTGTGGAACGCCTAATAATCGGCAACGCTTAATAATCGATATGATTACAGTAATAAATCCTCACCTTCTTTCTGCTTCTCCGTCAGCAATGACAATGATTCCAAGGAAATTATTACAAGATGTAGTATTGTGTCCCGAGGTAAATTTTCATTTGTCAGCTCAGTGAAAAGGGTAATCGATGCTTTGTGATCGATTATCAGGGAAAATATAGGAGGAGGTGTGGAGTGCTCCATTCAAATCAACTACACCCACTGCACTGAGGAATTTGTTGAAGGCAGATGAGTGAAATCCGCTACCATTGAGATTGCCATAGATCTTAAGTGGGTTCCTCTCTGTGACAATCTGTTCTGATTCCCATTCGATTTTGCTCTAGTTTATAACGATGACCTACTTTACGAATTGAAGAGCAGATTTGGTGTTTTTCACCATTTCACCCCCCCCCCCCCCCCAACAGCACATTGCTGTGGGTTTCTTCGATTCTTTAAACTCTGTTAATTAAGCTGGTACTTCGCGTGTCACCCAACATCCCTACCGGAGGTACACTTCCGGGCTGAACTCCCAGCTCCTCCTAGCGGTGGGCCCTGCAGCACACACAATGACGGTCACTCCTCAGGGCAGCCATTCCATCCGACTCCACTCGTGAAAAGAAGCCCTGATTAAAGGAATCAATCCCAATGTCACTCAGCGTGAAGCAAAAGCGGACTCTCTGCTTTCTTCAGGCAACTGTCGACTCCCCTGGCCGTCACCAATGGGACGTTACACGCTCGGCGCGTTAATCAAGACTCCCAGCCACCGTCGGCCAGCTTGATGATGCATTTGTTGTTGTTCTTGTTTTTCATAACGAAATTAATTATTCGCTTGAGTTAAAAAGAGAGCAATATTGTAGTCAATATTTCATCATCTGATTCATATCCGAAATAATTTTGGATAGCAAGAATGAAGGATATATCTTTAAAGATCCTAGTAAACATCATATCTGATAAATTTCCAATATATATTTCAGGATGTCCAATTTGTATTTCATTGACGGATATTCACGATATTGAACTTCACGTCCTGAAAAGGGTTGAAGTAACGTATTCGACCCTTATAGCTAGACTGAATAATTTCTAACCTAGATCGGCTTTTCAATCGGAAGGCCCGGAACTAATCTCTCATTATTGAAAAGGTGGTTGCGGCAGGCATCCCCGGGAGGTGCTCTACTCAGTCTCACTTATGCCCGAAGGCTAGGGACAAGGATTAAGGTTAATCTACGTGCAAGATGAGGGATCTGGGAAGTAATCCCAGATGGCCACCTAGCGGGATTAACTTGTTCTCTCTCCGCCAGATGGAGACTAACCTGCTCTCTGAGCTTCTTCGGCTGACCTCCGGTTTTAAGACAAGATGGCGGCCACACGATGTCGTATGCCTCTGCTACACCTTAATAGATTAATGGTTCTTTTTGTTTAATATCCCTATAACCCAGACAGTCATAAAATATCGCTGGATCAGTTCTCTACTTGGAACTTTGTTCAGTCCCGAGAAATCTGCAAAATGTAGTAATCTCAACTAGGTCCAGGATATAGCATAGAAAGACAGGTTGGCACAGATGTGCCTATATTTACATCTTAACGACTCAGTTGTTGTTGGAAAAAAGCTAGGCCAAACCTTTAGTTTTTTAGGATAAATTCTAGCAATCCTCAGTTGAATAGGTACACAATAGAAATTGCAATAAGATTTACCAATTAAATATGCAGCACAAAGGGAAGCAGGGAGGAAGAGAGTGTCGAATATATTTGGATGGGATGGGATCTTTCTGTCTTCATTGTTTCTTTTCCTTTATTCCGTTACATGCAACGTATCTTTCTCTTTCGGTTGGAATTAAAATAACATTCTAGGATATATCAGATCTGAATACCGATGATCGTGTTATTCTCGTCGTTTTCTGTGGACTATCTGGATGCTGCCTAGGGACATTGTATTGGTGAATGGGCCTGCTAATTCAAGTGATGATATGTGCCGCACGTGACCGGACATGGCGTGCTGGTGTTTCCACGGTGACACCAGCTTGCCTTCCTCTCTGACCTCCGACCTAACCGCGACCCCTGTTCACCGCACCCTGCATGCCACTACAACCCCTCAACTGACTCCCGGTCGCGCTAAAAACCCTTCCCTGACGTCCACCGGTCCACATTGGTGACCCGCGCCCTTAAATGGCTTCTCGTGTAGCAACCACGAGAAGTCAACTCTTGGCTTTGCCACGACAAATGCCACCGGGGGTCACGTAGGCCGCTTGTCCGTCTCCGTGTCATTCCATGAGAGGACCGCAAGGGACGGCACAGAAGACCAGGGTACTTGGGATGGTCTTGGGATTGGAGATCGACACTTTCCTACAAATCATAGGTATTTGATTCGACGGTGCTTTTAGCGCAATACAAAACTGATATTAGAACTGGAAAGGCTTTTTTCTAAGACCCGCTATATTTACCCGCTTAACTCAGCCGAGCTGGTCTCAACGCACCTCCAGCTTCCGGTTTGTGTTCTTGCATCCTACTATGGCACCACAGCATCTGTTGATGTATAGGATAGCCAAGAGTCCCGCTGCTAACAACTAAACCTCGTCACCTTTAGGGACGTTTATTCCGATGCACATCGGCGTTGAAGGAGGCGGTTGGTGGGCAGGCTATGATAGAGTGTCTAGCATAACTTGCGGGTTATGGTTTTCCCACAGAGAGGTGCAAAGCCAATATGCCTGCGCTGAACCGACCCCAAATCGATGTAGTCGCTCGTCGCTCTGCGCTCTACTTCACGTCCTCTCGCCGATGTATGGACTTCTTAAAGTCAATACCTCACATGTTTACCTATGGGACAACATGATCCTTTTACCTCCTCTTTTAATTCATTTGATTATTCCTATGCTTGTTGTATAATTCGATAATTAAAGAAATGGAAAGATTTGCAGGATAGACTCGGGAAATAAATCTTAATGCCAAGCTTCGCTGTGTATCAGCGGTGTGGCTAATAGAGCCACCTGCAGCTGGTTGAGTCAATTCCCATTTGATTTTTCGTGGGTTCATACTGATTTATGTTGCATGGTTCGGTAGGATGTTATATTTGTATCTAATGGATTTGTTGAGATCTGAATCGTGTTCAGTTATGAGACTATTCCCGCGGGATCCACTATCGTATTAAAGTTGGGGAAAATACTGATGCACCGCCTTAATGCATTGCAATGCAGGAACGGTTAGACTATACACAATCTATTTCTAGTAGCAGGGGAGGAGTGAATTATTTGATTATGATAGAGGGGGCTGTCATCTGATATGAGTCTGTTTGAAACTGCAAATTACGAAGGTAGTTCAACATTTCCCAAATTGATTATTTTCCCTGACACTGTAGACATTAACAATTTTATTACTTATTATGGAACCTGAATGTATATGAATGTAGTATCGCGATAGGAAGTCAACTAAAATGGTAGAGTAAAGTAAGATGCCCTAGGTAATCATTAATGTTAGCTCAGTTATCTATTTGTTCTATCAGGAGTACTTTCTATTTGTGTTATCGTTCTCTCTTGGTCATTGTTCCTGACATAGGTGTCTCACCTAGTTTCTAATAACGCAATTTTGCTATTAGGCGTGAACTAAAGAATTACATTCTACAGCATTATAGATTGGTGTAGCTGATCTGACCCTGTATAGAGAAATAGCTATTTTTACACGTACATAAAAATATTTGCTGGGTCACTTGGGGCTCCTTTTACTTTTCACTAATCATATATTGGCACCTTTATCGACCCTCTATGCATTATAACTCTGACCGCAAAAGCACAAAAAGATTTCAATGGAAGTTCTGAGAGACCCAGAGGCTATACATGATTCACATGATATTCGAGGTAAACTGTTATGTTTTGTGACCGGATTACCTTTGCAGTTATTCTCTCTCCTCAGTTTATGATGCGCGCATTTATGTTCAAATCCCAATGTTCGTAACGGCTTTAACATTTTAGGAGTTTAAAATATGGACGGTTTCTCATGATGTAAACTTTGTTTTTCTTCCTTTCTCCAGGCTCAGGAGGTGATTCAGCGTCTACGCAAAGACGACGAGTCGAAGCGGCTTGAGCTGAAGAAGATTTATGAGGAGCTGAGAAAGACGCTGGACTGTCTCGACGACCACGTTATCAACCACCTGATCAGCGAAGGCACCATCAACGACCTCCCCTCCGACCTCAACAAGCAGATCACACTGCTCAAGTCCAACGAATGCCCCATCCTCGTTGCCGGTGAGTAGATTGGCGAGCTGCTCACGGTGAAGGTTGTAATGGAGCGTACGGGTTAACTGCTCAGGCTGGTGCTATATAGTGGGAGCGGCTCACATATACCTGCTCGCTACCACTTCCAAGCTTCATGTCCTGTATATGTGCATCTTCATGGTTGATTTACTGCACTGCGCGATCATGCGTGTAGGCTGAATGGACCTGAGAATGTGACCTTCCTCTATCATAGGATATATGCCGGGTTGTCCTCTTTGCTGACTTAGAACCATAGTTTCTTCATATATGAGGTTTGTGAGGAGATCCCTCGTGGGAAAATGGGAATAGACCCTGCAGCTGTATGTAAATCTATAAGACGATACATTTTATATACACTGACAAACATGATTTCTTTTTCTAAAAACTGCAGAGAATTACAGGCTAACGGTTGTTCCTATACCTTGATGGTGACCCAGAATAATAAATCTTCTTTACTGCATTTGGTCACTAGATCTAATTTGTTATTGCATTGATGACGGCTCCCTCTTATCAAATGTATGTGCAATTAATCTAGATTGAATGCTTATGTAAAAGACTATTGTACATATTCAGCATTAAATAATACCTTCACATTTATTCGTGCCCAATATCTATATTTATTTCCGTCATTTACTTGATAAAATGAAGTCTCCGTTAAAGGAATTCATAAAGGCTTTACCAGAAACGGGTAAACTACACTAGTACCGAGTTGATTAAATCCATCAAACCTTACCTCCAAATATTCAGCGGAGTTCCAGGGACAAAGTACCTCACATTATGCATTATCCTTGTATTGCAGGCAGCTCTACAAACTTCAATTATTGTTTCAATTCTTGGGGACTCCCTCTCAATTTCAAACTCATGATGACAGCAAATATTTGAGCCTTAAAAGGGAACCTTTAATGAATATCGATGATTTTATTGCATGCTGCTACTACAATGACATAAATAATTATGTTGATTATAAAAGTTGCAAACTCCCTCGGAGCATTCAGGCAAAAAATAACCAGTCATAATCAAGATTGTCACTGTCGCCTTGAAAACCAGGATAGGCGCGGGCTTTTGTTGAGTCAGCAGACGATAATTGTCTGAGGGCTGTTCCCAGTGTCCCCCACACTCATAGTCGGTGGGTCCTACTTTCCTTGCAGGCGAGACGTCTTCCGGAAAGAGTAGCCTTTTGAACCTGCTGCTGGGCCAGGAAATCCTTCCGCACAGACTTCTCAGTTGCACTGCCGTCATCTGCCGTATCCGTTACGGCCCCACACTCCGTGCCAAGATCATAAAGGTCAGTCAAAGGTCAAGGGGCGCAGTGGATCATCGTCCCTACGCGTGTCTTGATCACTAGCCACACAGGACGCCCTCTAGCGGGCAGAACACAAACAGAAAGGGGAAAGCAGAAGTAGGAGTGAGCTGGAAGAGCTAATGTTGTTTCCCACAGTAATAGGTTTTGTGCCACTTTTGTAGTATGAAGAATGGTCTGCTCAGAAACGCTGTTCTGCGCTGGGCCAGGTATTATTTGCTGCAGGCGAAGGGAACTGCCGACAATCCCACCAGAGGGAATGGGCTCGTGGGGGGCTTTTTCCTAGTCTGAAGAATGACGGAAATGCCCCCGAATGTCTTTGGTTTCCCTTCCCGAGCGCCTGCCGGCGTTGGCAAGAACTAAAACCTGCCGAAACTTGTCTTGTTCTTGACACTTGTCAGAGATTTGAAAGGCATGGTCAAAGCGCACTCTCTTTGGTGTTTTCTTTCTTATTTTTCATAAAGACCGTATCCTTTGAAATATTTAAGAATTTCTTAGTGTGTTCTTTGTATCAATTATGAATTTCAGGATGACGAGACGTACGAGGAAATGCTACTCAACCCGGATGCAAACCCAGTCCAACAATTGTCACGTTATATCTACAAAGAGGGTCCGCGCAATCAAGCCATGCCATATAAGATCGTGGAAATTTACCTGCCACTTGAGATCCTTAAGGCAAGAGGTTTTTAATTATTTTGTGAGTGAAAATGAAAACAAATGAAAGTGATACACATACCATGCCCATCCCTACGCAATATCTATTACAAAGTAGATTACGAATATCCTAAATCACATGCTGAACTCGCATCCTTTCCATACTTTAGCACTCTAACTCATTAGTTTTCTGATACATTACAGACGGGAATCTACATAATTGATAGCCCAGGATTCGGAGAGAACGCAGCCATGGATCAGCTTCTACTGGAGTATATCGCCAACAACCAGATATTTGCCTTTATTTACGTAATAAAGAGCGACAATGCTGGGGGAGTACAGGAGGACAGGGTGAGTTTTAAAAAAAAACTGATAATCTATATGGAAGTATTTATGGTATCACAGGGGGCCAATCATTTTTTAATTTGATTTTTCTTTTATTCTAGTACAAATGTCATTCAATTCTTATCATATTATTACCATCACCGTAAGATGGTTATCGATATAATGTATTTTAGATACCCTATATTGAATTCCAGATACCCACTGAATTACTGATAATCGTAATTAGATTGAGTTGTGTTGAAATACTGATATCTTGAATTCAACTATAGGTATTCAAATATGGGAGACATTCTAAAAAAAGGAAATTCAATTCAGTCATCTTTAATTGTTTGTTTGTTTATGATATAGGAAATTGAATTCATCGTGCGTAAATAGAATTTATGATATATTCAATTTTCTCATGAATGGTCGAAATGGATTCTCATAGATCTTGCTATTCCTCAAGGAGATAATCTGCCAGGACCTTATTGGTCAATAGTTGACAAGTAATAGTGGCTCCCGAGTCCCGTTATGCAAGACTGGGGATAAATGAGTGGACTATGCATAAAAATAGAGACGGTATTGGATCGTTAAGGTGTTTATGGCACACTGGAAATTCCGTCGAACACAAAGGAGATCTGTGAGCAGGCCCTCATTATGCTTCCCCGTCCCGTGCTTCCGCATCTCATCACAAGAATATGGCCATGACTTAAAAACACCCTGAAGGGTTATAACACCAAGCGAGCTGTGGTACCGAACGTGATGTGAGCAGCTCTGATAATATGTGCCAGGTCTTACTGAGCGGGAGATTGGGTGTTGTGTATGGTAAGGTGGCTACGTTATGTGTTACGCAGATGGTTGGATATAGGCCTGTCGAACTATTGGAAAACGGTGTATATTTTCTGGGTTTTCTGAGCCTATTTTCATTTCGCGCCAGTAGTGCTGAGGATCCGTTGATGGTTCCTGACTGTATATCGGTGATAGCCAATGGAAATGGGCACATGAAAAAAATCCACACCGTTTGTCTGCCAATGGAAAGGGGCCTTATGATGCCGTTCTGTGTGGGCGCGCATGGTTCATGCCCGTCTACCACAGAATGGTAAGGTCCCACTAAGTGCGAGAGCTTGTGACCTATTCAAAGCGTCTAGTAGTCATTGGAATATTGTTTTTCTTCCGGTTGCCTGGTAGCGTTGTGTGCCAGTGCAAATAGATTAACAAAGTTAAGATGAATGAATTAGATTATTGTGACAGGAAGCTAATGCTGTGTAGCACCTTTCTCCGTCAGGCCCCGTCAAATCTTAAGAGAAAGGGTTAGTTTCATTATTGGTTCCAAATAACATTACATTCTATCGTTGGAGATATGTCTATGGAGGATACCAATAATGAGGAGTGGGCCATAGCTGTATATGAACTTATTTTCTTGGCCTTGCCGAGACCAATCATTTGTAAGTTACGTTTATGGGTGAGATTTCTATTTGTAAAATAGACATGAATAAGGAAATAGAATAAAACAAAATATGTCATTAAAACAAGAGAACTAGGAAATTAAATTTCTCATCAATTCATATTCTGATGGATTTGGACCTGTTCTGTATATCAGCAACGGATTACAGTTCGTTATTTAGCTCACATATTCAGCTGAAACCTTGTTTGACACACAGACCAAACCCTATCGCCATCCATCCTTCCTTTCCCTTCTTGAATGGCGTCGTGCTAGAAGTGGTCTCCGAGTTGGTGTGAGCTGGAGGTGGACAGCCAGGGGAAGATCCTATTGCGCATGTCACTTTACCACTTGTCCCCGGCGAGTATGGCTCGCCGTAAAACATTTTAGGCTGTAATCTGTGAAACAGCGGTTCCGGACCTATATTGAGGTGAGATTCTCACTGGTCATTGCAAGGAGAGAATTTAGGATATAGGAACGACGGACTACTCCTGGGATAGCCAAAAGGGGACGCCAGGAACTAAGCCTACATCTGGGGATCTATATGAAGCGCTTCATGCGAATACGTCAGTGGGCGACGATCGTCGGCCATCGAGTGTGGTTTAAAATGAAGTGTGTGAGATGTATGAGACACTTACTTCATCCTTTTACCTCCCATTCTGAATGGAAACCTCTTGGTCAGAATAGATATGACAGTCAACACTTTCCTCCCTCTTAAATTGTGTACTTGCCGATTCCCTAAATATTTCAGTTTTCATGATCAATTAAAGACCAATATGAAAAGTAAAGATAGTTTATCGGTCTCGTCAGACAGGAAGATACAGAGTCTACATAAATGCTTGGGTTATGAAGAATCCCCAATTCTAGGCCATATACTTATCAACAAGCAGGAAAGAGATTTGCAACAGAAAATGAATTTTTACGAGTTGCGTTCGCGTCACGTGAGCCAAGTCCCACGCTGCTGTGGTGGAGAATGGGAGTCGGGAAGGGTTTGTGAGGGTAAGGGCTGAGCTTTAAGAGCGTGGGGAACACTTGGCGGCGTTGAGCTGTAGGCAGTAGATGGGTAGGTGGGTCTGTGAAAGGGTGGGGGCATACAGACGTGAGTCGACTGCCCTCCCGGTCTTGGCTTTAAGATCTGTGAATTCAGCAGGGTAATACCTAAATCCGAAAATCGTCTTAGTAACCCCAGGTACATACTTACACATATATTTCCATTACTCAGAATTGAGACCAATAGCTTCTCTTTAAATTAAACATTGTAACATTAAGAAATCTAATCTCAGTTTTTCTTTTTCAATTTAGGAGTTATAGAGCTTAACTACCAACACCAATAGGCTATAGCATTAGAGTTTCACACCCACTCTTACTACATTTTCTGGCCTTCTCCTCCAGAAAATTGCCACTGATTTCGTGTATTGTTGTATCGCAATTGCTGGATGAATTCCTAGAAAGGAAGGGAACCATTATAATCACTGACAAAATTACACTCGACAAGACCACGCTTGGTATTCCAGCAATGTCTTATATAGGATGGAAGTTGGTAGGTGGACATTGTAGGCGGTAAGTGGATGATCTGAGATATACTACCAGGAACGTAGACGATTCCCGAGGCCCGTAGTGTGGACTGGTGTTTAGGTGATGCCAGACTAGAGCTACAATCGAGTCGAATATAGACGATAGTTTGATAGTTAGTACACAAAAGGGATGGAGTAGTGTTTGGATATTGGGAGAAAACCTTTAAGGTATAGGTGTGCTCGAAGATTGCAGATAAACAAGTAGCCAGTGAAGGAAGAGGTTATGAGGTCCACTGTACGTGGTACAGATATTCGACTGGACTTGGACGGGAATTCACGCTCGTTGGTAAATGACCAGTGTAATATATGCAATATGTATTAGTATGCGAGCAATGTTGAGAACAGGGTGATGTTATTGGTGTAGGCGGTAGTAATATGTCAATCTATATCACCTACCTATGTAATTTGATATTACCTAATTACAATAGGGGGAGTTTAAAAATGTAGACAGCAGTGAAAAACCAGTTTATAAATAGAAATCCAGTGTAATGTATATTTATGTAGGAATAATGGAATGTGACAAGTAAACGTAGCAGTGACGACGTAGTCTGTCTTATAAGAATTTGTGCTTGGGTACACTGCCCTATAAGAGGCTGGTGCCCAGTGTAGGTCTTACCGATGTGTCAGTCAGGGCGGGGCATGTTCCCTGTAACACCCTCTTCCGGCGGGGCCTCCGCCTCTCCGGACGCTCGGCATCGGGTGGTGATGGCCGCGCGGCTCTTTGTCCGGCCGATTGAGCCTGCATTGAGTTATGGTGGAGAGGGCCCGGCAGGTTAATGCATTGAACGGAGCTAATCTGGTTAATGTAGCCGTTCCCTCGACGCATGCGCAGCTTTGACCCCATCCCTACTAGCACCCTTCAAGGACACTGCTAGTATGTACTGCCCCGTACCCCCTCACCTCCCATAGATGGCTCTATAAGCACCCCCGTTGCCCTCAAGAACCTTTCTCTGCGTTTGTCCTCGTCTACTACTTCTTTATAAAGAGCATATGGGAAGGTCTTAAAAAGAAGTAAAATATTTGATGCAAGAGAGGTTACTTGCGAGGACAAGCTGCACAATAGATGCAACAGACAAAAAGAAACATCAAGGAATGTTGCACAAAGCGAGAGATGAAAGGGACAAGTTCACCTAATTCGGAGTTATTATGAACCAAACTTTATATGGAAGTTCCTATTGTGTCCTTCGTGCCGATGAAGCAATGTATTAGATGCATTCATTGTTAAGTAATGCCCCGTTCACACTTAGCAGTGTAGCTTAAGACCAATGATAAGGATTTGGAAAAAAGGTGGTATTAAAAGCCAAAACCTTTTGTATAAAGCTTATCCATGTTTAGTATATATTTGTAGCAAGATGATGCATAATCATGTATTATTTGATGACAAAAAGTATGTCGCTCAATGACGTTGTAGGGGAGAAGGGTTTGAAGATGGGCCACATAAATGTATGGAGTCTTGCTGGGAAGATTGCTATGTTCACTGCTCAACTATGGAATGTCTTTGATGTACTTAGTGTAAGCGAGAGTTGGCTAACTGAGGTTGTACCCGATAACCTCCTTGAAGTGCAAGGCTATAAACTAGTAAGACTTGACAGGAGCTGGTCGGAAGAGGGGTCAAATGAACCGAAGATAGGTGGGGGGAATCTGCACCTATTTTAGGGAGAAGTTAGATTTTGTAAAAGAAGTCTTGATGCTGGCCTCCATGACCTGTCATGTAAAGATGTGGAGATGCAATGGTTTGAGGTAGTTAGAAAGGGTCAAGCCAACATATTATTAGTGAATATTTATCCCTCACCTAGAGGATCAGTAGGCAATTTTATAAGCCTAATAGACCAAGTACTAAACAAAATCAACACAAACAGGAAAAATAAATATTTTATGGGAGACTTTAACATAGATTGGTTAGACCACAATGACAATCCCACAAAGGAGTGTAAAACTTGGACCAAATCAATTGGACCTTGACTAATTAAAAAAAAAACTGTACGACGGGGCATACCGAGGCACCTCCACTCGCTGACTAGCGGTAGCTGCCAGCGACTAGTGCTTAAAATCGCAGTGTAAACCCTGCGCTTCCCGCTGGTCAGCAACTTGCTATTTGAATGTCAAACATGTGGATGACTGGAAGTACCCAGTCGCAAGCCCGCCAATCGCACAGTGTGAATGGGCCATAAACGAAAGAAATAAGTATACAAGAAGTGTAAGTGTGAGTGCCAGTAAAAGCCTCTGGAAGCATATAAGCTTCTCTTTGTTTGTAGAGTAATAAAGCTGTCCTTGACATGAAGAATGAATATAAAGATAAAACCTTTATAATGAAAATGGACAAAATGAAATTGTAACATAAGAACACTATGGCTCACCAGATCTCCTATGTTTAAACGTTATAGGAGAGGCCCTGACATTTGACAGTTGTGGGCTCGCTTTTTAGTCTCGGGGGGAATACATACACCATATTGACTGGTTTCAGATACAAGCGGCCGTATGCTCCTAGGAGTTGACGCGTAGTAATATCCGAGGAGCATACGGCCGCTTTTATCTAAAACCAGTCTATTGTATTTATTATCCACCTTTTCTGGACAAGTGGCATGTCGATATCAGTTCCTTTTAGTTCAGCACTATTTTTCCATACGCACTATTTTTCCGTATGCGCCACCCGGAGCATACAACATATCTGTATGCGCCGGGTATGTCCATACAAACTCCCTATGTGTTTTCTATGGACTAATTGTATTAGATGGATGATAAAAAATCTTTCTCTCTCTCCAGCTGCAAAGGATACTGAAGCACATCGCCGAGCGACAACAGAAGGACCTATATGGCAGCTTCAACCCAAGGGCCGCCATGTTCGTCTGTAACCGCTGGGACCTGGTGCCGGGCCCAGAGAAGGACACCGTGCTCCGAGACACAGTGCGCAAACTATCCCGCAGCTGGCCCAACATGGACCGTTCCCAGGTCTTCTGTCTCTCCACCACCAAGGCCTGGAACACCAAGGTTGCTGGCTACGTCGCCGAGGACTTTTCCGAGTTCCTCGATGGCATCCAGAGATTGGTGCCTATAGGGCTACAACGGAAAATACAACTCTCTTACAAGTAGGTTGATGTTGATAGTATATATTTAAAAACATTTGCCCTAAAAGTACCTTGATTTCTGCCTATGTTATCATTGGTTGTAAATAATATGGGCCACTTGTGGATGCCTGTCTGACATTTAGTTCTATGATTACAAATAGAAATTGTGGTGCACAGACTGTATTAGTGAAAAGTAATGAATACATGAATAAAAAAGATGATTAAAGAATTGTATGGAAAAATTTGCTATTTGATATGCCTATAAATTACTCGTAGAGTGCCTACAAATTACGGGGATTCACTTCTTTTCCAATTTATTTATCTAAAATGTGATCTGTTATTTGATTAAATCGAGGGCAGATGACGATGAAGTAGCTTACGTACAAGTATGTGATTACCACTTTTTACTAGTTTGGTCAATTTTGGGATATGCCCACCACAAATTGCAATAGTATTCTTTTCTTCACAATGCATCTCAGAGAACTTCATACTAAAAATCCACCAAAACCCCCCATCGGGGAAATATTCCTAACTTGCAATAGGAATAAACCAACCTCTAGATAACATTTTTGAGCCATTTAAAAGACTAAACTATTTATTTTTAGACATGATACTTCTGAGACTAGAAATTCTCCTGATTGGACAGCTCATTTGGTCATGAAAGTTAGCTCAACAGTTATTAACTTATTTCTAATAGGACCTTTCGAGTAGTATAGTAGATTAAACTAAATTTACATACAAATTGTTCACTTCTTTATGAAAGCACATAATTTGGCACAAAGTCCATAGTACTGGTAGGGGTAGGTCCATTCTGAAAGAATGTTACATTGGTTACAGCTACCGTGGAAAGAATGGTATATATAGAGAGATGTGGGTTCTATGATTGATTATATGAAATATCTGGACATAGCGAGTGAGGTTTTATCTATTACCATTCATGATCTACTTATTCTATCAATTTCATGGTTGCTAGGTAGGATTAAATAACTCAGGAACCATAAATATAGTAAAAGCATTATCCTACATATTGTGCTATATGTATACTTATCCATATAAACACTGATTACTCTCAAGATGAGTTGGCATGTATTCCAAACTGAATCTTTGGCTGGGCAACCATCAGAGTATTTAATTGTTGCCCTCACAACAGCAATTTATATAAATCTCTGAGAAATTCTCATAATACTGACCCCCCATAAATCAACTCCAGGAAATTCACCAATGCCAATGATACCTTGATAAACCCCTGTGGGCGGCTAGCAACAAGCCACCTGCTTGTTGATCTATTTAGCACACCCTTATGTTTAGCAACTGCTATCCCAAATATGTTGTTTACATCTTTATGGTCACATAAGCATGTTGTGGAGAGTTCCAGAGGAGGTCTTGTAGATACCTAGGTTCTGCAAAAGGACTCAAACCATACTGAAGGCTCCCAGGTTTTCTTTTGCACATCTGTAGTGCCCCCAAGGAGGAACCTGGTACCAAGAGACAATATCAAAGGGGCATGGAGGTAGCCTGCTTTGTAAACCCCAAGGGTCCCCTGGTAATCCACCACTCTGAAGCACCCATGTTACCTCTCAATGTAAAGATCTGGAGACAGAAACCAAACTCAGTGAAACTTTTGGAGAAGTCAATTTTGCAGAACATTTCTAATAAATCTTTATCCCTTGCTCTGCAATTTCCTGAAACTGTTTGTTTGTTTGTTTGGTTTGATTTAACGTCCAGTCAACCATTATAGGTCGTTACCAAACTTTCTCAGAGTTCTTTTGCACCACAAAGGTGATGATCGAATCTATGTAATGTACCTGTAACTTCTAACATGGGACTCGTATTGGATTATAGGATACATTGAACATAGTGTGGCCCTTTATAAGAAAGATTTTTCATTGCATTGAACTCATCACAGCGGATATTACTGACCTTCCAAAGACCTTCCATCCATCGATTCCAGCAAGCATTAGCTCTTCAGGGTAGTTTTTCCATTCCTTACCAATATTGGAACTATTAAGGTAATGGGTTGTTGCAGATGGCTGACAAACCTGTAACATCCCTCCCAACAGATCCACCGACCCCGCCACCCTTCCTTCCTCCATCAACTCTTCGCATACTGCATTGACCCATTACTATCCCAATAATGTAATCGGATTGTTATGATAGAGAGGAAAACCACAGTCGTAGCAGCGACCCAGACGCGGAGTCGCTCGCTGGCAGCTGACAGTGGCGTAATGATGGCGCCCGAGTTGCTCGTTACACTGTAAATGCCTGTGATTGGTAAATTGATACGTGGGAAAGGCAGAGCGTCACTCGGCTGTCTGACCGTGAACGCAGCGCATTGATCAGAACCGGGCTTTTTCACGTCCTCCAACGCGTCGCCCGAACAGGAAGTAATGAACATTGATCGAGAAATTCATGGGCGGGTGAGTTTTTGAAAGAACAAAAGAGAAATAAAAAGAATTAGATAAGCGCGGCTGGCGAGGCTGGCATATTCGCAGCAGAAAAGGGAGGGCTTGTATATGTATTGAGGGGGTAGAGAATGTATATAATGTTTAAGAGAGGACGGGTAGTTTAGTGGTAAAGGATGGCGGGTACGGGCTGCCATAGAGAGAAGAATGAGTGGAGACTGTTTAACAGCAAGCAGTTGAGAGGGAGTTGGATATCATCAGCCTGGGTCTGGTAATTTTGACCGAGAGGGGGGAGGTATAGGTGGCTGATTAACAATTGGCACTTAGCCGAGAAAATTGGAGTATGTGTTGATCTAGATTTCTCTTCATTGGCTTTTGTAGTGTTCTATATTTTACCACGGACTAGGATGGCCAATTCCGTAATTTTACCAACTGCTATTTAAAGCTATCGTCACAGAAAGATCAGAGTTATACTTCAGTCCAGCAACTTCAATTTAGTACCATTCTGTTTTCAAGTGACAAATATACCTCATATGGGCAGCACAATTTTCGTTTAAAAAAAGTGAATCATTGACAGTGAGCGGGGTATTATTGGCCAATGTCAGGAAAACTGGCATTTCCTGGCAGTGATGAGAAGGGGAAGACGGAAGAGTAATAGACGGTGCGCAGAGGCTAGAACAGTATTGGTGGTTTAGGTGACGGGGGTGGCGGGAGACCGTAGCCCTCAACGTATCTCAGACGTCAGCCCAACATGAGTAGTAAATGAGGCATCCAGCGGCTTGACACATTGACAGATGAACACTTGTCATTTAGCCAGGTGTCAATATTAGCTCCGCAGACCAATCTGCCTAGGCAAACGACGCCAGCGCCCCCGCGGGGATCCGAGCAGAACTAAACTATGCCGCAGCACAATATGGCGGTATTCGGTGTGTCAACACGCGTGCGCGGGGACACACAAACCGGAAGGCGATAGGCAAAACCTTGCGAGATTACGAAAGATAACGACTTAAGCTGGCACTCCTGTGGGAGTTGTGGTTCCACTAGTCAGTACTCAATCTTATGGAACTGTTTGCCAACACATACCTTCCCTCTCACTTATCTTTACCCCCTCCCCACAGCTTCATACACAACCCACTCACATATTCCCGAGGGCTTTTTGGAAATACATGTACCACATTTAGAGCTCTATGGGCCGGCTTTAGATGCCGCGATATCATAGCGAGGAGATGTGGAACTGGGATGTGTATGGTAAACGTTTGGGGTGTCGGTAGTGATGGGTATATGGGGTAATGGATATGATGAGAGATGGAAAAGGCTGCACCTCAGTCATTACCGAGCCATTTAGATGTAAATCCCGTTTGGTGATTGTTGACGGTGCTGTGAGCTGGGTGTCATGGCTACCTGGCACCCTTTCCGGCTAACTCGACATGCGCAATCCTCTGCCGTCACGGCCGTATCAACCCATCACGTGCTCTGCATGTGACCTGGCACTCACAAAACCAGGCACGCCTTGTGCTTTCTTTTTTAACCATTTTTATTTTTCATAGCAAACCAGTTCTACTCAGGGCTGATCTTACACTAGTGCATTTCAGCCTCTATGAGAGGACGTACAATATGTTTATTCCCTCAGTCGTCTATGTTGTGAAAGTAATTCGCCGGTAGTTCTATGAGCGAAAGGACAGGCATCCCGATAACTAAGCGATAGCTAACAAGTGATCCATATCCAGACTCCGCAAAAGGGTTTCTCTAGAGGGAGTAGGAGAGAGTGGATGGAAGGAGAGGGTAGCAAAGGGAAACATTTATCAGGTAGCACTAGGACAGGCAGAGTGGGCGGCAATATAGACGTAAGAGATAATGAAAAGGTTCGGTGCGGGACGTGGGGGTTGGGGGGAGGGGGGTGTTTAGATTACGGTGGAATTTATGGGGCAAATACTAGCGGACAATATTAGCGGAAATATATACAGAATTATTCAAGAAATACGGCACTTAATGGTCTTTTCACCGGAATGAAAACATAAAAACTTTAAATTTCGTCCTGTGCAATCTCCTACCTAATTACTTTTGGATGGGCAGCTGGGATTCCATGGATTTCACTTTAATCTCTTGTATACAATTTTAGAAAACTGAGGGAAGTCTGGAATTGTGTTGAACAAACCACCGGCCATTTAGTCATAGCGGAGTATGTTCGCATTTCTAAAGCGTGTGTGTTATGATGATCTATATAGATGTGAAACACAAAAATAGTCTGTCGAAGGAAGCAAATTGAAGGTATGCATCAGATATACTATGCAAAGCAACTTCTCTTTTCTATATATATAACTTGGAAATATTGACTCGGAAACAAAGATGAAAGAAACAAGGCAAATCTTTGTAAAGGAAACCCATTTGCTCTTTTGGGAATAACTGACGAGGATTTTCTATGCACAATTTGTTCTAATTGATATACAAACTAAACTCATTTATACCATTAAGTATTGTTTATTCTACTTTATTATCCATCGTATACAAAGCTCCCATTGAAAATGTATGGGGACTCAGTAAACCACGACCCATTATATAAAACCTGTCAGATACCATAACTGTGGTATACGGATTCAAACCTGTGGTATACGGGCTCAAAACCATGGTATACGGGGAAAATAGTCCCTTTGTGCTATAGAGCAAGGAAATAGTCCCTATTGTTGTACCTTTTAATATGGCAATAACTGGGTTTAATTTATTGGGGAAGATTGATAATAAATACAACAAACGATGGTTTTGTGGACAGGCGGCTCTGTAAACCACTTGAGGTTGACGTCGTAATACACTCGCTGGCGCTCGTGTATTACTACGCGTCAACCTCTCGTGGTTTACGGCCGCCTGTCCACAAAACCATCGATTATTGTCTATATCCAAAATGGTTTTACTGCAGATACAACATATGACCGGTACTGTGTGATTATGTAACAAATCGATCGGATGGGAAAAGCTGAATTCCAGAACTGGAAATGACTCTCCCTGAGCCGAGAGAGAGAACCATTTACTTTGGCGCTGCTCCTCCGAATCACGAACATAGTTATATTCAATGTTTACTGATCCGGCAGCTGTAGCATCTATCCACATCCCATGAATATTTATATGGACTAGATGGGATTGTCTTATGGCTTGTTATTGCATTCAGTAGGCTGTACATACATATCTGTCATGGCTGTTTCAGATGGGCCGAACATTTACTGCAGCGAGTACGACATCATGTTAATGGATACCTGGCCAAGACCCGAATATCTGCACAGGAGCTACAAGCCCGCCAAAAGGCTACTGAGCTTAGGCTTCATAAGGTGAGGGGTAAAGAGATTTTTATTATTGTTTCGATTCTTCATTTTCGGCAGGCTATCGCCACAGCAAATACCCCAGCTATCCCACCTCTCTTTAACCTGGAAACCTTCAATCGGTGTTGGACTGTATTAGACCAATAGTCGAACAAGGTTCACTATAAAACTGGAAATATCAACTTAGCTCTCTGATCAAGGGATTCTCTTATTTCACTATACAGTAAGGTTTTCTAGGTAATTCATGGTGATATAGGTACGAAATACGACCCACGTGTTATCGAAAGGTTCTAAAGTTTTCCACGTGTATATGAGTAGCTGTGACAATGTATAATATGTCATATGACACTCTCATACATAATAGGACATGCGGCACCTTGTTGTACACATTTGAGGCCTTGTGGCATTTAGAAGTGCTGATCTGCCATATGAATAGCTTTCACAAATGTTAGTATAAATCGAAAAGATATGCAATTGATATACATGCGTTATAATGAGAATGTTCATCATCAATGATGGGAGTGGTACGATTCTTATCAGGCGGGTGAGACGTCTGGCTTCGGAAGTAGCCAGGAACATGGAAATTTGATTCAGTATAGGCCCGTTTCCATTGACCGACGAAAAACGGTATAGATTTTGTAGTGCCCCTAATAGCCTATTTAAATTTTGCCTCAGCAGTGCTAAAGGTTCGTCGGTGGTCCCTGACTGCATATCGGTGATGGCCAATGGAAATTGGCTATTAGGAGAACAGAAAAAATCCACACCGTTTTTGTCGGCCAATGGAAACAGGCCTTATGCGAGAAGTAGGCAGAGATGCGATACAAGCAGTTATTTTCTTTTAACTTTCTCGGGAACTTTTTGAGGTACTAAATTCCTCATTGTTAGCAATATGTTCATTAAGATCGTCATCCACTGGGCTCCCGATGCACTACGATAGACCTAAGATGTGTACGTCGATGTGCATTCTCGGGTGTATTGGACTTTTTAACGCGAAAACAATTTTGTGTCCGGAGGTGCAGCGTAAGACCTATTAGAGTGTGCAGTGGACGCTTAGTTAAGTATAGATAAATATACAATATCAACCTGCTTCTGATACTAATGGGTGTATGCTCCGCGTTGTTGACGCGTAGAAATATCCGAGCATAAGCGTGGATATTGCATAGTCAACTACAAATCGGGCCCTTTGCTGGTAGCTAGATTACGCCGACTCTGAAAAAGTCCAAATTGTTAAGGTGTCCTCTCAGCCATATCTGTTATCTGTTTGCGATTAATATGTATCCGAAGTATGACTACCTTGGAATGCTCACACTGAAAGATCTACACATTAAAATCATCTGGTCTTTAATGAATCATCATACCTCGATAAATGGTCATGTGTTGGTTACATCTAACTACCAAGGAATCACATTCACATTAGAGCTATTTTGTAGGTGTCCTTAAAAATTGATTAATTCTGTCTTATTCCACGTTGAATTTTAGGTTGAAAAAGAGTCTGACGTGATTATGAAGCGCCTGGAGAAGCAGTTGGACAAAAATGTTCGCACCATCTCGGCCAAGCTTTCCCAGTACCTGCAGACAGAGGAGGCTAAGCTGCGTATAACCTGCTGGGCAGAGGACCAGCTGCCCCGCGTTGAGGAAGATGACATCTGGCCTGATGTTGAAGCCGACCTCGACTGCCTCATTGAGAAGCGGCTCTCCGAAATCCTCCGTGAATGGGACGAAAAGACACAGATGTTCCAGCTGGTACAGCAAGAGCTCCTCCGAGCATTCAAGGAAGAGTTCCTTGTGTTGGACAGCCAGCTGTCTACGGTAGAGAACTTTATTCAGAGTGATGACTTGTCACTCTCAGACATGAGTGATGAGGATACCTCGCGTCTTATGAGCATCACAGACAATGTGGACACGGCCAATGGCTTTTGGAACCTGAACCTGAACTCCCTCGAGAAGGTAGCACTGGGGGTGGCTGCACCTGTATTGGTGCCCATGGCAGTAGGGATGCTGCTTGGTGCCCCGATACTCCTCCTGTGGGATTTCAAGAAATGGCGACGGAGGAGCATAGCGCAGAAGAACCTGGAGAACTACTTGGAGGACCCCGTGTACTTCGTGCGCATGCGTGCGGCACAGACGTTGGACAAAGTATCGGATATTGAAATCGTCAGTGAGTATGTGTACAACCAGATGGAACCTGCACGCCAGTATTTGGAATGCATGCGGGGAGCCATCCCTAAGTTGGTGGACAGTAATCGCAGCCTCATTGAGGCTATTGTTAAGGACAAACGTACTAGTGCCGAGCTCGAGTCGCATTATCTCGGGTTAGAACGGACGCTGCCTGAACTCCAAGAAAAGCTTGCCCGCTTCAACAATATGTACATCCGTGAGTATGATTTCTGCAGTGAGGACGTGGAAATTCTCACGCCAACGACATCAGCCATGGCCAAGAAGAACTCACGCAAGAGCATCTGGAGTGAGGTGAAACCTGGGAAGTTGATGGTGGCTGGCAAAGAGCAGAGTGTGTCTATTAAACTCTACACGCACAAGGTTAGCCAGATGCATCTTGCTACAGAGGAGGTGCATCTCAGGTAGGCATGAGCAGGCAAACTTCACTGCTTCTTTCCTTTTTTAAACCTGGTATAACTAATTAAGCTCAGTTAATGAATCCAAGAGAGTAAGCCCCGCCTATACGGCCGTCAGAATGGGGCTTACCAGTCACTTTCAGCTACACCTCTCCAACGTTGTGGCTCACTGACTGTCTGGCAGTCAGAGCATGCAGAACGTTATGAGTCAGTGGGTGATTTACAAAACAACAAATGTCTTAGATTCTCTAGGATATAATCGCAGATCTCAACCAAAGACTGTCTTGACTAAAAAAAAACAGGGCCCAGGAGTTTAACCATTTCAGATCCTTTGGTCGTGCATCTTACATATATAGCATTATACATACACGCGTGTTTGGTAGAATTTCCATAATATAATCAAAAGTTGTCAGAAGGTTGATAATAGATTCACATAGTTATTAAAGTACTTAGAGGTTCCAGCCTTGCTAGATTTTTAGAGATGTCCATGCATATAATAATAGAGGTGATACAATCAGGTATTCTTGTTTAGTGATATTTTGTATGTCAAAAGCCAACTAAGAATTTCTATCGTAATAACAGTACTATCAGCACCATCGCAGCAACAGTCAATAAATGTGTACTCTCACATCACTCAAAGTATCCCTCTTACTCCGCACATAGTACTTTACGTACATTGTCGGATACAAGAAGGTCCAGGTAATGCAGTGTACCCTTTCCCCGATGACAGAGCTGGTGGTTCTTGAAGTGAAAGTGTAAGGCTCATGCCATTTTAGTGATTCTATGGCATCATACACGCTTAAGGGGTCTCCAAGAGATATCTGTTTGAAAATCTTATCGTACTGCACTAACGGTAGCAGCATCCTTTCTATGTGTGGCTGATTGAAATTCACTTCAAAGGAAATTCCCAAATTTATGTGTACATTCTGTATTAAGCGTTTATACATTTAGAAAAATGTTGGAAAGAGTCATGTAATGTCAGATCAACTGAGGGAGTTTCAGCAAAGAATAGCGTATGATCATGTTGATGGTTTGGATAAGAATATATATATCCCCAGAACCTCAAGAAAGCGACAGAAATGTACCTTTTCTTCTGGCGGCGATAATATGTACCATAAAACCCCGCTTACAAGCCGACCCCGCTTATAAGCCGACCCCCCACTTCAGCAAAATGTTATAAGCCGATTCTGGGGGCATATCAACTTTAGGAAAACCCCGGTTATAAGCCGACCCCCGACTTTGGCAAAATTTTATAAGACGATTTTTTCAAAGATCCTTTAAAACAAACGGCATTTAAGCGGGGTTTTACGGTAGCGAAAAATATACAGTAGAGATCCCTATATAGTGGGTATTATTGAAAAATGTGATGGATAGACTTTAACTCCCCATCCTTAAGACATTTGTAATTTGTCTCAGAGTTTTGTTGCATTGCTATTCAGTGTTTGGTTTGTTATACCAGCATGACTATGTGAAACCATAGTTATGGTGACAATACGGGGTATATTTATGGGTTGTTTCAGAGAAATTCGTTCTGAACGAGCCGGCACGGCGAGTTCAGAACGAATTTCTCCAAAATAACGAGTAAATCTACCCCGTATTGTCACCATCACTATGGTTTCATATTATTATATACCTTAATTCGGTCTTAATTCGCTAAAACTGACCATAATTCGACGTCGAAGTGACTTGGCACAACTCTCAAACTCGATGTGTACGTTAGCAGACATGGCAGAAGTTGACTACTGGAAGTGATCACCGCGCAGGCGCGAATACATTATAGCGCCGCATAAATTAAATCAGGGTCACCCTGCTACGCTCGATCGTCCTGTCGGACAGCTCTACTCAAGCGGTGCAGTGTCTCCGCTATTTGTTGACATCGACGAGTCGCCCGCTCGGCCCGTGAACGCATCGAAATCGGTATTTCTGGCATATCTAAGCTATCTAAAGTGTATCACGTGGTTCGTTATCGTATTCCACCTCGATGTTTGATGTATTTTCACACTAACTCGCTCCGTGGTTACTGTACTATGCCACAGAACTCGCGAAGTGAAGGGATCCGCCATTTTTTAATCTTGCGCTTAGAAGTCTGTTGTCGGCCTCTCGACCAATCAGATTGTGTTATTTCTTCAAAGCGTGCAATCTGTAGTTCAAAGCATGCAATTTGTCACTCAAAGTGTGCAATATGTAGGTATCCAAAGTAACCAGTACAACGTTTCACGGCGTACAGTGCATTGTGTGTACAGTTACTATACTCCCAGGAGCAGTATGTATTTACTCTGACATTGTGCATAGGTATATAATAATATACAGGTTAGTCCGTCCCCGATATGTATTCATCGAGTTAAACTGAACGGTATTTATAGCAGGTAAACAGATGACGGATGTACAATGAAAGAAGATGTGCCAATTTACTCAGATGCTTCGCAGTGTGATGGCTTTCCTAAAGAGGAATGTAGGCTCAGAAACAAAGAGGAAACTGCAGGGTTGTTTTTATAACAGAATCAACAACAAAGATCCCATTTTCAAGAAACACACATTATGCGAATGAAAGCTACTCATGCCAGGGCTACCTTTCATCTTTTTAGTCAACCATGTCTTTGCGTGTTACAGCAACCAGGTCTTTGATCAGTGACAGGCTGTTTTCGCTTCATATGAATTTGACACTTTTTCTTAAAGCGTAGACTCACAGGTCCTTTGGCATATATTCATGTCTAGTTCACAGTCGATGCCTTTCATCAATTATTCACCTTTCATATGTTAAAGGCTTTTCGCATCGGTGCGTCGACTGCGTTATGTTTGTGGTAGTCAGTATACACACTATTTTTTTTTTTTTTTTTTTTTAGTACAATTTCCTTTATTGAATCATAAGCATGTACAATACGAAAACATCCCAGTATGTGTGTAGATATTACTGGAGATTCAACATCGGCGGCATTTAGCCTCAGTTGTTGTACAACTGGTTTTCATGGCTATGCCAATAAGTAGGTTTATAGCCCGTTAATAAAACATAATAGTTTCAAAGGAACATATTTACAACATAGAACTCGTACATTTACTAGTGATGTGGTATGATTTGGCTAATACCTTTTAACTTGAGATCTATCAAGGGTCCTATAGATAGGGATACACATAACTACTGTATACAGAATCTGAGACCTTACTATATTTACTCTATAATTTTGTTTGTTGATAACATGTTGTGGCCAGAAATGATTAAATTTATTAATAAACAAATTCAATAGTCTTGGTGAAGGTCGAATCATGTTACACGTGTATACTAACGGTGCCCTTAAATATTCCATTTCTTTACAGCAGCGAAATCATTATCTAAATGTGCCCAGTGTAAATTTGAGGGAAACATATAGGAAATCTGTTGGAATTAAAAGGCATGATTATACATGTTACGAAATTGGATTTCTGAAATATGTCGTATTAGATGTAGGTGTATTAGCACACATTCGAAATGGATGCAAGTTTTAGTATTGGACGAATACCAATCATCAAAATCACTATAAAAGTATAATTCAAAGGAAGTAGAGCTTAGGCAGAGGTATTTCAAGCACAATGTCAGCCCCTCCGATGATATATTGTCATATTATAATATTCATAACCTCCGGCATTATGGCTACTCTATATGTCAAAAGATTTCCTTAATTAATGAAACAGGAAAGTAAATGCGGCCTGGACGCGGCTTTTTGCCCACCACCGTCGGCTACTGCATTATAAAAGTCTAATCTATCATACTTCAGAGAGTATCGACAGTAACAAGGCACGGTAGATGAAGGCATCCATATCAATGTATCATATAACGATGCATATCCTATACGCCCACACACAGGCCATATCGGTTTGCCTCTCCTCGAGCACACCAAAGATAATGATTTCTCGGGGAGCAGACCTGTGTTTTATTCACTTATTTTTCAATCTGCAAAGTGATTCCTTCATCGGATAAGCCTTCGGGAGTCTGCTTCCTATGTCTTCATAAGCAGATGATTTACACCTCCTAAATTTACAATATCGTGCTGTTCTTGTATATTCTTTGGCTAATTATTGTCATCCTACGCCTAATATAAAATCCATAGGCTTAACATTACGTGACTGTATGCCATGGTGCACGACATATCCTGATTCGTCTTGATCAACCCTAAATAGCTCGTGATCGTCATCAAGCACACCTTGTTAGAGCATTTTCACCAATGTGAGAGGTGAAACACGTGGCACACAATAAGCAAAGCGAGTACCCTGTTGCGCAAAGGCGGGGAACCAATATCGATATCCAGTCTATCCCAGGTCCAGTTGATTCTGGTTGTCTGGCCACAAGGCAAGGAGTCACCATGTGAATGGTTAAGGACATTTGTTTCATGTGGTTACCAATGATGTGAATACTGTTCATCCAAGTGATGCATACGACAGATCAGCAAGGTCCGGGTTGACCTCATAACCCTGTCGGATGCAGGGTCGTGTGTGAGTGGCTCTCTGGTCATGACACATACTGTGGGCCACGCGAACACGCCTTCCCAGTTAAGACTGTAGCACTCTAACATCAGTGAACTTGTATTGTGAGATTCAAATGTGCACCTACCATGTGCATCTTGTGCATCTACCAAGCACATGCTCGATTCCTCTGGGGCGCACACCTTCGGTGGTCGAGCTGCAAACCTGGGGCCCTGACTCGCTCATGGGGTCAATAAAGGCAGCATTGGTGGTGTCAGCATTATTCTTGGAGGCCGCCACTTCAGTACAGACACATCCAGATAGGTGAGACACACAGCCTGATCTGCACAACATGTATATCCCTTGGAATGGACATATCCAAGGGTATATCAATAGGACTATGCTTTTTGCTCTGTAGTACAAAGGGGCCCCTATACAATGGCTTTGAGGCTGTATTCCACAGATTTGAATCCGTATACCATGGTTATGGTATCTGACAGTTTTTAAACAATGGGTACTGGTTTACTGAGTTCCAATACAGTCTCAATGGGCACTTTGTATACGATGGATAATAAAGGCTATACCCAAAGGTCAGGCACTGATTGACATAGAAATATTTGTGGACTTGAAAACACATGAAAGGGTATCATTTGGATCGGGGCAGAGCTGGTGGAGCTGACAGTATGCGCGGCTCAAGTCGGCCTTCCTATAATCCTCCTCAACTAGCCCATGATATCTCTGATGGTAAGCAAGGAGTAAGAGGATGGCGGCCGAGGTAAGGTCTGCCGAGATGCCGTCGTTAACATCAAAGCCTGAGTTACATTCAGCCTTGTCATATTTGGGGATCTCCAATACGTAATATGCAAAATATACCCAAAAGCCAGTTACGTATGGACATTTAACGCTAAACTTAAAAGAAACACACGCCGAGACCAATGTCTTGGGTCTGCTGCAGTGTCGTGCTTAGCCAACCTCCCCACTACGTGAGTCAGGGGGAATCAGTATTGAGACACGTGGCTGGGTCGGCTGAAAACCCATTAAGCTTTGCTGGTGTTGGCAGGCCAGACGCTGCCTGGTGCCCAAAAGGCTGCACCCGAGGCATATAAGCAGACTAACCTAGGCCATCGAGGTCTCGTGGCGAGCCTTGATCCTGCACTCTTTGACTGCGTGAGACTTGCAGAGTTTGAGTATGGAGAAACTGTAGTTGCAAGTATGACCTACAATCCGAGTGGGAAATGACGATGCAGAGGAGGTGCTGTATTTGAGACTCGATTTTCCAGCCTCGTGGTAGGCAGACTTCCATGGTGTAAGTGAATACCTCATCACTCCACCTGCTGGCTATGGAGAAACCATGATCTAGAGAAGCAAAAACAATTTCTAGAAGCTGCTGTATCTCATATGGTTTTGATGACGGTTTGGTCGCGTTAGTCCTAGACATTAAATACAGCCATTTTTTCTGGAATGGCTGAGTTGGCTGACAAAACGAAGGTATCTATACCTGAGTTGTAGTCTCTAGGATATATTGAATTTGTGCTTCTGGTGTAGCCTCGCCTAATGCCCTCAAAGTACTGAACAGCGTCTATGAATAGACCAGCACTCAATGATTATGTTCCGGACACCACAGCCTAGATAGAGGCCACCCAAATTAGCGGACCCCATTGGGAATGAGATCAACTGTATACTATAGTGTGCTGTCCGCTATTCCGGGTGTTATGAATACATATGGACATCCTGTCAAACTTGCCTTCTACCTGCAAAATGATTGTGTTTAATCATTTGTAATGATCTGTTTGATAATGTTGATGTAGCCATTTTTGATACTACATTGTTCTCATACACTCGCATCAAAATACTTGCCAGGTGTATCACTGTCCAGAAGAATAATGCTCCCTCGGAGTGATATCTAGTTTGGGTCTTATAGATCTGGTGATGTTTTAGGTCATTAGACCAACTTCCTGTTGAGAGCAACTCTGAAAAGAATCCATCATTCTGACCACCATAAGTAATATCCCTGAGTGATCAATATCTGACCCGCGAATTGTGTGTATGCGAGCACTATACATCTTTTTGATAATCGCCTTGTCTAATCGCCTATGTATTTACGGTTCAATAATTAATAATATGTCCAACATTTTCCCACGTATTTTTGCAACTTCCTTTATTGCTGATATCATAATACCTGGTTCAATATCGTTGGGGGCAATCTCACATCTAGATATGCTTGATTCTCAGCTATACATGGGTCTTACAGATCCCTAAGGCTGTTGGCCCAACATCTCGTTGAGAGCAATTCTGAAATCAATCCATTATCTTGAACACCAAAAGTAGTAACCCTGAGTGATCGATACTTGCCCTCCTAGGGGTGTATGTACGAGAGGACTACATAGAGGAGTTCTCATGTGGCAATCAATACGAGAAACAGATGAGCTTCAATTATTCCAACCTCCACAGCAGTATTCAGCAATTTATATATATATATATTACCGGTATTTCATACGTATTGATTTATTCCCGGATTTGGTATCAATGTACATGCTGCATCACCATCCATCTCACATTCAACGCTAATATAAGAAATATTACAGTACCGTCTAACTTTTTGTAAATCCGAATGTTTTTTTTTATATGCAGGCGTGTGAAACACCCTAACGTGGTCAAATTCATGGGGACGTTCGAGGTGGCACGTGGTATGCCAGCCTTCGTGCTGGAGGCGTGCACCGTCCGGGCGCGCCAAGAGCTCTTCGGCTACAAGGGCATTCCGAGAAGGTCAAAGGGTAAGAACATGTTCCTGGAGCGGTGCCGGCGTTTCATGGAACAGGTGGGCATGGGACTGGAGTACATTCACTGCAAGGGCCTCATCCACATGGAACTCTCTCTCGACACTGTCATGGTGAGTATACATGATTGACCGTATGAGGTTCTATTATAGGGCTGCAGAATACTGCGGAATTTACAGCCTGACCAAAGTCAGGAACGGTAAGATAATCGACAGAATGTAATAGCAATATAGCTAATATAGTGGAGCCCAGAAAGAAAGTTTTCGTGTAATATCGATTTTTCCTCCTATTTAACCAGCATTGATTATCATATAATCTATCTTTTTAACTATTTCAAGTATAGCCAGATGCATTCCGTATTCGTTGAAAACCAAGGTTTACCTAGCGATGGCAAATTAAGGTGTGGTTGTTAATTCGAACGGCTTCTGACTCGTGTCAGGTTGACAATGTTGGTACACTTCTACCCCTGTATAAATGTAATGATTAGAGTTACTAAAATGCTCTATGGTCATGTTATTTCTGGGAAGTATCACATGTTGATAATATAACGATCACATTTGATTCGCTATGAAAGCCATGAGATTTTGCATGTTAGACAAATTTCAGTGAGAAAGATGACATTACAGTAATCACCTAGATTTAAATGTAATAGTTATCAGAGTCATGGTATATAATGAGGATTTTACGTGTACCCTGCCCGATAGTTTCGATAGAGTTAAAAATCTCATGAATTGTGACAAATTCCAACTGCCTAATGGACTGTACGGTGCACCCAACAGACCCATATCTATGACAATGACGTGTGCTAACTATTTACGATATTGTAGATCATTCCCTATTTATTCTTAATTCTTAGCTCTCTTTCCGTATGCTTCCTGATTTGCATAATCAACGCTTTAATTATAGGCTGATTGATGAGACCATTCATGATAGCTTAAGGCTGGTAATTAACAGTTGCAGTGGCTAAGATGCAACTTCACATCATGTTTATGCGATTTACCCTCAATAATCATAATACTGTGGATGCATTTACAGTTTATATCATCATATTCTACTGATTATGCCACATCATATATTACTGTTAGTACTTATATCCTAAAGTCCAAAGGATTCTTTTGTGGCCGTTAATAAGATGAATGATTTGCCAGTCTAAGTGACTGTTTAACAGCCGCATGGTGTACGGCTATAACATCCACCTCCCTATGTTCTAATTCTAGTGAACAGAATTTAGATTGAGGACCTCTATTGTGGTACATGCATTGTTCCGTACAACACATGTTTTCAATTGAATCCATGTAAAACCTAGAAGGAGTATCATTCAAAAGGTGTTTGGTGTGATCACGTGGCCGTCGGCAAGCTTGGGGCTCCGTCAACGGCATTGGGAAAGTGTAGAGCTCTTGCATTGGTTGTATGGGATGTTAGCGTGTCCATACATCATCATATAGGCTATGGACGGGAGCTATTTACCCTAGATGGCGCTACCATAGTTCTCCCTTGGCGGGAGTTCCGTAAAATTGTTATTGAGGGCATAATTACGAATGGGTATGATAAAAACGAGCATCATTATACCGGAACTAAGCTTGATTTGATACGGATAATTAATGTGCCTTCCAATCTTCTACTCACAGGAAAGATTACGGTGGGGAAATACTTGAGGTGATAATCGATTAGCTTTTCAACAGTTCAAAATTTATTATAGGATCTGTTCATTTTGACAAACAATATCACAATCAGAAGGAGTGATGCTAAGTAGGCCGGATGGTAGGCCTAATTGATTCAATTCAAGCAATATTACAATTCTGCGCCAAAAAATATATTTCTGGGTGATTTCCTGATATAACAATTAATAAAAGGTTCTAACAATTTAGCGGCGGTAATGTCCTTCATAGCCATACACAGCCTGTGTGTTCATATAACCGAAAGTGGGAACCTTCCAGCAGCCCAAACCCGAACTCAGCAGCTCCCTCTGTGTTCCCTTTCTTCCAGCTGGTGACAGCCTGCGACCAGGCCAAGCTTATAAACCTAGGCGAGCCGCGCCTAGCCGTACTACCCTACCCTCCTGACGCCTCGGTGGCTGAGTGCGTGTACCTGCCGCCGGAAGTGTTGCGTGGCTCCATCTATCGGCTGCGCGGCGACATGTACGGTATAGGGCTGATGGCGTGGGAGTTGTGGAACCAGGAGCTGGCATTCAAACGGCAGCGGGACACTCGTCTCGACCATTTCCTGCAGACCTTGAGGCCGTCCCTGCTTAAGGGTGACGAGGACAACCCTTTTGACGACCTCATCCGGCGCTGTGTGCATGTTCTTCCGGAACAGCGCATGACGAGTACCGAGTGGGTGAACGACATACGGAAGATAGACCTGACCAAGGAGAACCCAGACGACGAGGACGCCAGCTAAAAACTGTGACCGGAACCTGGAACGACGGTTATATAGAAGGGGACATAGTGTGGAAATGGCACCAGGTGGGTTTGATCTTGGAGTGTGACCTTGGGATGTGGGCATGGTTTTTGTGTGAATATTTCTACTGGTACAAGAAGGTGAGCTTAGATTCTACTCTCGTTGTTTTCAGGCTCCTGAGTGATTTTCGGAGCGTGGATTATAAAATAGAGGTAATTGCTGATGATATATCTCCTAGGGGAATACAATAATCTGAACGTGGTTGCGGATGAGGTTATATGGATGGTGATAATGATGATGCGGTGAAATGACGATGGTCAGTGTTGTCTTTATATTGCAATTCGTGAATTTTATTTGTGGTAGTCAATTTTTCAAAGCTGAAAATTAAGGATAAGGTTGCTATCAATATACATGTTACGCTTAGGAGTTTCCATGCCAATTTCATGTTCACTATTGGAGTACATCATATGAGGAGAAAATTATATATGGCGATACCTTCGATAAAAGTAGAGCTATAGGTGTCAAAACGTCAAAGTTTACAGTCTCTGAAAAGTTTCGTACAGACAATGTATTGATGGATATGGAAATCACTGTACATGTTGGTAATATGTTGTGTATGTTTTGGAAACATGATAAAAACAGCATTACCACTACATATTTGTCGTATAGTGGCCCTTGTAAGGCTGAAGAAAATATAGTTCATTGATACAATGCGTCCCAAATCGGCACTCGAAACCTGCTCCCTCAAAACATTCAGTGAAATGTGTTTCATTTTTATGGCACTTGATTTTGAACCAAGGAAAACTCTGGGGACTTTTATTTGATGAAATCAGGTCAAATATTGGCCTTTCAAATTATCTCAGATTAAAACAAAAAAGTGCACGCTCCCCGGAGACAGACTGTGATTTACTTGGGAAACAGAATGGTTATCTCCGTCTGTGGACCAGGACGTGTGTTTATAGGAGAACTACGGATAACCCCTTTGACAAAAATGAAATAATCAATATGGACAACGCTTCAGAAAATGTCTCATACAATAGTGCTCTTTGTATAAGGAAGGAGATGAAAGTTGACAAACACAGGAATTTACGTTTATAAATATCTCTGAAAATGTTCTAATGGGAACTGATGACGTCATTATGAATTGTTCTATGTCAACAATTATAATATTAGCATAATTAAGATTGAACAATTAGTGCATAATCAAAGGGGCATCATAATATGAAGGGGCAGGTCCCACAAAACTAAATGTATTCATTGATTATCAACTCTTGGTGTTTTGTGTCACCGTTTTACGAACATTCCAAATGGGCATGAATAATTTAATCCGCCATTTTATTTTGTGTCAGACCACATCGAGAAGATGGTTTCCGCTGTCTCCTTATGCTGTATATTCCCCATCGTACTCGTGACCTGTTCCACTTCCGCCGAGATCCCTTCAATCTCGAGCATCGACCCCCTATTATATAAACCAGTGATTCTATACACTGCCCTAGCAATGCAACCTTTGCTTACAGCCTGGCTTGTAAAAGAGCTTGTCTGGCCAACAGCAGCTACCAACTATCTTGGTGACGTAGTGTTACGGGCACAATGTTACGTTATTGTTATTCGTACTGCTCGGAGGATCTGTGGCTGTTGTTTCATCTTTTACTTCCTCTGATTTCTTCGCTAAAAGGATTACTTCCCTTTGATACAAAGTGTACCCTGTTACCATTCAAATTGATCTACAGTCGCCACCCAATCAACATGTCTCGCATTTAGATATTATCATAATGAAATGTTGTTCTGATCGAGCCCAAACATAGTTGATGAGCACAGAAAATCTGTATTCTGCCTGTATATTTTGTCTATAATTGATGTATATAAAATATAGTTCTCTATACTCAAGCTAGTGACCACCCAAAATGTTAAAGGATTGAATGGAAGTGTTGTTGTATGAGGGGTGTGTAACCGATGTCAACAGAGACAGAGTTGGATTCCTAAAACCAATGTCTATTATAGAGTATTATATAGATGGATAATTCTTATTTGTGTACTTGGCTGTGTATCCTCTCACCCATTTCTGGGTAAAAGTCTACTCATCTTTAGCTACCTCTGTCTCTGGATGATTAAACCAAATATATTTGATGACGATTCAAATTATGCTAGTATAAGCTACATATAGCCTAGTGTTCCAAAAATGTTTTTCGCATTTGACCGGACAAAGAAGTTTTTCGCATTTTAACGGATAACAATCTCTTGAATCAGTCTGAATGGAAATGGAGACCTAAGAGAGGTATTTGACTTATTCTAGTCACACCTCGCTTATTCCTATTAATAATATATTGATATATTTTAATATCTGAATTGTCATATTACTTCCTTTTAACCTAGTTTTTGGAGCTATAAGTGGTTATGTTGTATAACCTTGCTCTAGATGATGTCTGTAGGTTTGAAACCTTATATCCTTCCGTTACGAACAATAATATGCGATATTCCAGATATACCATGATATAATACATATATTCCTGCCATGCATAAGCATTATATAAAAAGCCTTCAAACAGGCTGGCTTCAGATACTGCAGTCTAGAGGTGAGCATAAACACAAGCAACTTTATACGTGTAGGTTTTTTTTGTGAGCAGGCTTAGTAACTGGCAACCATCGGACATTCCCTACATACACCCAATGTTAAAATGTGATCAATAAAATAATGTGATGATGAAAAGGTGTTGCTGATCATTTTATGTAGTCCAAGAGTGTTATACTCGACGAAAATTGCATAGCATGTATGAGGAGAGGCCATGGTTTGAATATGTTTTAGGCCAATTGAAATAAGGAAATATAGAACCTTTATCATTTCAGTAATCCATATATTACTAGACAGGAATTGCATAGAATGTGAATGACAGAATAAACAATATAGATGAAAAACAATAAATTTCGGTCCATGAGAATACTTCTCACTTGATATAACATCTAACCATAGTATCACACTTGGATACATATCTCCATACTATAGTTTATATTTACTGCGATAGATTTATTTGGCCTGCGAGACCATTCTTGTGATTTGTGCGTCCCCATCGGCTAGCTATCTTTGTCCTCTGCCCTTAACCTGGAGTCTTTACATCCTATCTTCCCGGCAAGATCGACTATAGGAGAAAGGAGTGGTAGGAATAAAATGTGGCCTTTTGAAACGAGATGGATCGAGCGCAAGTGTTACACTTCCTTGTCCTCCATACTACCCAAGTTTCCAACACTCTCCTTAAAGACAAATGCTGGTAGTTGGGCGATTTCTAAATTCTATTGAGTTTTGCAAATAACTCAGGATAATATAAGTTCTATATATCAGCAATTAGAAAATGCAAAAAAAAATGGCATGTCACCATGCTAACTTCTATGAGAGGGTCATCTGAAATGTAAGTGCTTAACTATTGGTGTCTAATGGAAAATGCTATATTTTGACTTTGTTGCTAAATGACACTGATGTTCTATTGCTATCTTCAAATAATTCTGGATTATAATAGTTGGGAACATGTACAAATGAGAGATGCTAAAATAATACTATGTCACCATGCTAATGGGAAGGCCATCTGAAGAAGGTAGGTGATTATCTATAAGTGTCTATGAGAAACTGCTACATTTTCATGAAACCAGATGGCAGCACCAGTGTTAATTGAGTAGATCCACAGGGCGCTCCGATACCTACCCACATTTGTCTTTAAACTAAACCAAGCACCCGCCACTGAATTCATTGTAATCTGACGTGCACATATCTTTTTGGAGCTTTAGAGTTTGCACACAGCATTGTTCTAAACTGCTCTAATATCTAAATCATATAAAAGGGGAATTACATAATATACTGTAGAGTTGATACATTTCTGAGTTCTACTTGAGTTTGGGTACTTGTTAGAAAATGTTTCCATTAATTCCCAGCTTTCACTGAGCTCTAAACGATTACGATAGGCCTCACGATGCACCTCCCCATGAAAAATCTAAATCACATCGGAAGGCAAGCTAAAATCGTGGCAGTTGATTACGTTTCTACGATTACCCTACGATGCAGACGGGCAGTCTGCGATTTGTTCCCTGATGAATAAGGTATATCGCAGGGTGTCTATGATATTTCTTTTTTATTCAAGTAAACAGAAATACACATACTGCCATCCGAGGACGTTCTTCCCAGTTATGGCCAAACAGGACAGATACAAGACGAGACAATCATTCATACAAAGATATAAAGTTAGGCCACTCAAAAAAAAAACTTGTTTCTCATCACCGCGCGCATCAGAAAAAACAATTTTAGAAGATTTTTTTTTTTTTCAAATAGATGAACCTTGATAGAAATTATGAAAGGTATGTGTATTTAGTATCAAATTAAAGCTCCTAATGTCAGGGATGCATTAAATGTAGAGCCAGTAAAAATCTGGAAACCCGCATAAGCAGACACCCCGCGTAAGCAGCCACTTTGGCCCAGATCGGAGGGAGTCCACTCATGCGGGGTTTTACTGTATGTCTGCCCTCTTTGATATAGCAAAAAAAAAAAAAAAAAAGCGCCCTCGTCATATTTTTCATGGCTTGGTGATGAGAAACAATTTATTTTTTTTGAGTGGCCTTACATTTAACATTTTCCTCTTTCAAATACAACAGTGTCTAAATGTATCAAACGTGCATATAACAATTATACCAGTGTTATGTACTGACAACTAGTCATTCTTCCAACTATCTTTAAAAACTTTGGGGTTATATCTACTGACTACCACATCAAGTTCATGTAATTTTTAACCAAAGAGTTCCTTCTTGTACAAAAATCTGTAATAAGTATGTTTTCAAACATGTTCTATAATTTTCCAAACGCTCTTTTGTCTGTGTCTCAAAGGACAGCTCATTCCAATATTGTATGCCTTGAAATAATGCTCTATTCTTATATTTCTCCCTCCTAGGCCTTCTCTGCATTAAAATTATCTTAGTCGAAGCTCTAATTATGTATACATGCCCTTCCTCAGTGTTTGGCTCTTCCATCGACCACCATTTAATAAGACTCAATGTGTGCGATATTCTTCTTAGTTTTAAACTTCAAAATTTGCAACGTGTAAGCAATTCTTCATTGTGGATTTCATAAGGGTTTCTTATTATTAAAAAACATCTTGACACATGGTTTAGGTTAACTTGTAATGAACGACGCATTCCTATTGTAAAATTCCATTGAATAAAATTTGAGTATCTTAAAATTGATAGAAGCATTTGCTTAGTGATCTTTAACCCCTGATCAAAATTTAACAAATATCGTATGTTCCTAAATCTAAATAGTTTCCGTCTAAATTTTCATATCATTTTATCGAACTGTTCTTTAAAGCAAAGGTGTTTGTCAATTATCACTCCCAATTACCTCATAGAATCTACTGATTCCAATTGGTCGTTGTACAGGAAAATCAGCGGGTTATGTTTTGGAGCATGTCTTTAATTACTTAACCAAATCAACTTGCTTTTCTTGTAATTTAGAGTTAACCTATTCATTTTAATCCAGTCACTAAATTGTATAAGATCACTATCAATTCTTTGTTCTATTTCTGTGTTATTTTTACCAGTTACATATAAACCATGTCATCAACATAAAGTAAAATTTTCGATGTTAAAGGTAGATCCTTCAGGGAATTAACATAAATTATAAGCTATATCGGTCCTAAAATTGAGCCTTGTGGGACACCAAGCGTGATTAAACCGGTCTGGGAAATATATGAACTACCTTTGATTTGTTGTTGCCTCAGTGTTAGATAATTACTTATAAGTTCAACCAACGTGCGACTTAGATTTATATAGAATTATAATTGATTAAAGCAATATGGTTTACACAGTCAAAAGCCTTCTTTACATCGAAAAAAATCCCTAGAACATTACTGTTTTCATCAAGTTCTTCATGTATAAATCTTGTTACCTTGTTGGGTAGATCTGCCCAGTATAAATACAAATTGTTGTTCAAAAAGAAAGTCTCTTTTCAAACAAGGCATTTAATAGTTTACTAGGAATAGTCTTTTCAACAACCTTAGAAATAAACAATAGCACACTTATGGGTCACCACTTAAGGGGAGTGTTCACCTACTTTGATTAAAAAAAATATACCTCCCGATGGGATATGATGTAGATTACCCATATCGTAGTCCATCGGAAGAATTGGAATGCTAAAAATCGTAGGGATCAGAGTGCATGCTGGAGCATAGTCTCTTTGAGAGTCAGAAAAAGGTGATCATGGTCCCGATGGACCTCACGACCAACCTGCACACCAGAAGAGATGTAGATCTCAGGCAGCATTTCTATATCAAGATATACTATAATTCAGGAAATATCGCATAGATATGAATATTCTTTTTACAGACCTATGTATATAAAGTATTTTCATAATATTTCTCTGACATTAAAGAATCACTTTGAAAAATGTAACTATCGCTGAATTATGATTCTGATATGAAACTGTTAGTTTGAGACCATTAGACCTATTCGAACCTTATTTTCTGATTATAATATCTATATATCTTCTTCCTAATTCCAGAATTTCAGATTTTTCTCTCTAGTATCAGATGTTAGAAAGGTTAGAAATGTATATTCAATACATCACATCAGTTGATTTAACTCACATCATCTACTCCAGAACACTGAACTGTCTAGAGAGAGATCTACTGTTCCTGAGGTAGACTACTTCGGAAAAAATCAGCATTCTGTTCTCTGACATTTATTTTAGCGACCCTTTTGACAGATATATTCACCTGACTGCTCATGTATAAATGCCGTTTATGAGACTGATGCAATCTCTTGAGTTACAAATCGATCTGGCATGTAAGATGGTTTTTTTTTTGTTTCTTTCTCTATTTATACAAAAAGCAGTTCTAATGCAAGGGTCAGATCTTCCGCTGCAGTTGTTTGACAATCCTTGATTATATGATAAAGTCAGCATCCACTTATCATATAGTGTACATTACATTTCAATATTAGAAAAGGGGAAGAAAATTAAATTACGTGGGACAGGAATACACATTAACGACAGTCAAACAAAATACCTCTTTTTTGAATATTCGATATGATTCACTTCGCTGGATCGGAGTAGTCAGTTTGTTCCAAAGCAATTGACCCCTATAAAACGGAGATTTTTTTTATCAAAGACGTGTTTATTCAAAAAGAAAAGGACATTTGTGTTCGTCTTACTGAATAGACGATCTTCCACACTAAATCCTGTATGGACAATACAAAGACACTACAATTGACAATACAACCAGATATCACAATTATATACAATACATAACTCCTTCATAGATATCATATATCTAATTAAGTATCAAGTATACTCCTTGTTGGCCTCCTAAGCTTGTCTAATGGTTGTCTTATTCATTTATCCTACCCCTAATATAAAATCCCCTAGGCTTAACATTGAGTTTCCGTATGCCACACTGCCTGGCATACAGAGTTTTATATGCCACTAGTGGCATACACAATTTTTATCATGTAATATTCCAAAATCGAGGAGATGGGGTAGGATAAAATCAAAACCTGATTCCTTTTAATCGTGTCCACCACATTCCACTCCTGGAGTTTTGGCTCCGGACTTCACTCGGCTTCGCGTCGTGAAATCACTATGCCAAACTCCGTCTACTGTGGCCTTGTGATACTGGGAGAAACGGCCAATGCCAAACATTGTAGTTTTATACAACATAATACAACAACTATGCAGTTTGAGGTTTGAATATTAGGCCTACTCATTTCCTGGACTATAGGAGTAGTATAGATCAACACATCGTCAGAAACAGCATTAAACATCTCAGTAGCACCATTTACCATTGCCTGTTGGATATGGTTTGCATAGATTGAGAACACTTTCAACTTCTACTTTGCACCACCTATATCCCATATCAATTTCACACCAGATCACCTGGTGTTCTAGATAATTCTTTCCAATAAAGTAGTACCAGTCCAAGCATCCCTACTGTACTCAAATCAATACTAACATCTCAAGGTTCAGTGTCTATTGCTATATATCTGGGTGTGATAACCATGATTCAATATCCATTCTGATATTGTTATGTGTCATAATAAGGATTCAGTAACCATTGTAATCTACCTATGTGTAACAACGGGGGTTTAGTATCTATTTCAATTTAGTTCTTTTTGTTTCCAACCTTTGTCTAAGCTTTTATTTATAATGGAAGATAACTTGGATTTAAGTAAGTCCATTTTCCAATAGCTCCAGTCGAATGTATCAGAAACGAGTTGCCTTGCCTAGTTTATAGGCTTACAGTGGTAGTATCGATCAGCATGTTTCATATAAGCAATGGTTAGACATCTTCCTTCGCTTGTGAATGCACTTATAAATATGCAATACCAATATGATGGCCCCTCAGCATTGCATAGTAACATATTTACAATTTCAACTAATATAATATACACAATTTGTAAAAGAGAGGCTTTTATCGTCCTTCAAATTCGGTTAAATATATTCACGCCTCCATTATGTCTGGTTGTGTTGTTACCCATCAAGCGTATTTATATTCTGTTTTGTCATAATTCAAAGTTTCGCTGCCATGTATTTTATTGCAATCTTACACTCGTTTTGATTAAATGTGTCTGCAACTCTTAATACTCGGTCGTCAAATAATTGAGCCTATTGGCCAGCGTTCTTTTATAGGCCAGCAATTGCATGGGAAAGGTGCGTCTTTCTGATATGAAGTTTGTACTATGTACAATATCTGTGTTTATTGTTTGTCTTTTATTTTCTATTTCACCATCTTGGTAATATGAGATATTTTCTATATTGCTTTATCCACATGTTTAGTATAGGATATGTTTTGTCCCAATCTAATTCCGCGTAATAAATAGGATATGTTATCCATTACCATGCGAGGTGTAATAAACTGGATTCAATAACCATTTCTAAATGTAATAACCGGGGTTCATTTCAGTGTAGGGGTAATTTTTAACGATGGCAATGAGGTAGATAGAAATTGGCTCGCACAGACAGAACACGAAGAGAGCGCCTACATCCACAAAGAAAGCCGAGCCCAAGGGATGGCGCCATGAACTGTCTTCAGCCGATGTTCTATGGCCAACGCCAAACAGAACCAAACTAGTTAACACGAACTGAACTGCAAAAGAAAACGTTTTGTTTTTTTATCTTTTGAAAGTGCGTATTGTCATATGTTTAAGACAAGCAAAGGACTATCCAAAATAAAGGGAAAAGCCGTTCTGCTTGGCAGAAATGGGGAACTATGTGGCAAGCAGACGACATTGCTGACTCGCGCCCCTGACCTTAAATGTAGCGTTTCCACCTTCTGATTATCATTGGTAAAAGAAAACTAATTGCCCAACATGCTCTATGCGCCCCTGACCTTAAATGTAGCGTTTTCACCTTCTGATTATCACTGGTAAAAGAAAACTAATTGCCAAACATGCTTCATGCTCTGTATCGTTTGGTATTGCTACCAATTAGTTGTCCATTGTCCCGGTTAATTCATAATAGGGTTACCTGCAATCAGTTCCGACATAGGATTGCAAATACCCTTCTGATGCATCTGAGTTCTCCAAGTCGAATTATACATATATTACATCAGTACTTATATAGAACGTCCTGACCATGCTGTACAAGTCACAGAACGAGATGATAATTTACGGTTTGTACGGAACGAGGCATTTATGCCGAGTTCCGTACAAACCGTAAATTATCATCGAGTTCTTCGACTTGTACAAGCATGGTTGGACGTTATATATTTACTATATACCCGAAATTTTAAAAAAAAATCATTAATTTAATTTTTAGCAACCGATATGTTAATAAACGTGTATGGCAAGGTGGTCAGTATTTTAGTGTACGAACCAGCGGTCCGTACAGTATTTTTACGTCATATACCGAAACGGTACGTATTTACAGTATATACGGCATGGGTATATAGTAAATTACTCTACTGATTGGATTGGATCTCTGAATGCTGTCTGATGCTGCCTTGGGCCTTTCGTGCAATGGATACGTGACTCTGATATGTTATAGAATTACCCTTTACTACTTCCTTCAAACGTAAATAATTGGCTTTCAGGCCAAGACGTAACAGGGGAAATTACGAGGGAGTTTTTTAAATGGTTTTCCTGTATAGCAAAATATTAATACCAAATTAATGTAAACTTTAAGTATCTACCTCCCAGTGAATTAAGGATCAGAATCATGTAGGAAGGGTATCTGAGATGGCGATTGGTGCGCCGCCTGGCGAACGCTGCTGACATCACAGCCCCGAGCAAAATGGCGACACTCAATGCCTCAAAAAATTGAACAGCAAAAAACCATCCTGAAAGTACAAGAATAAATGACTGGATTGATCCGTTGTGTCGGTCCACTAGGTATTTTAGGGGGTATATCTGGTGATATCTGTGTACGCAACAGTTTGGTTTGCTTAACTGGTCTGAATTTATGTTTATAGACAAATATATCGACTGAAACTTGTGCCATCTATCAATATACGTTTGTGTTATAATGTTACTTGGTTTTCTTTTAGTGATTTACAATTATTTCCCATCAGTTTTATGTACCTTATATTTCTTTTATATGATTTAAAAGATAAATGATCTATTAAACGCATAGATGGACCAATGGTCAAGGCAAAAGGTTGAGTTCAAATGACGCATACATACCTGGATTATTATCATTGAACACCAGAGAAGTACAATTAACTTTAAGTTCGCGCAATGTTCTGTCCCATGAACATTTCCTCCAGAGCCCGACTCCCTCAAATGAATGGTGCGCGCTATTTTCCGTCAGGGTCCATGCTGGAACCATTATCGCCGCTAAGTGGAGTAGGAGACCCACAAGGATTAAGACCGTGCAGGCTGTGGAACAACGCTGTCTGAGGTTAGGATTTACCGGCATATTTGAACTACACCTCTGCCCAGACTATCAATTCCCGAACATCCAACATGGGATTGATCCTGTTTTCTGCAAACCTTCGGGCTGAATAGAGGCTGCAAGTTACAGTAATTGAGTACGGAGTATCAGCTGACGATTGAGATAAGAATTGCGATAACTGTGCAAACGGTCAATGAAAATCCTTGACTGCTGTCAGCTGACATAAGCTCCAAATACAGTTTATATCTATGAGATGACGTCTTCTGATTACAGCTGGATGATGCAGTAGAAGATGAAAACAGAGAATGCCCATGGCTATTCGATCACCTCCATTTCAGAGAACCATGTCATCTTAACCTGCATGTTCTTCACAACATTCCTGATCGCTAATCGAAGTCTATATTTTAGTATTATATATTGCAGTCTCTTGCAGAAGCCAAGTGGTGCTGCAGGGAAAGTCACTAGGATACTTCAAATTGTATAGCTTGTAAACTACGTTCAGGGACCTGTTTCACTAGTTTTGTGACAAAGGTTCTAGACAGACATGAGAAGCGGCACCAACAATGCAAGCAAGAATGGACAAACGTAAGTCACATTTCATAACGCATGTCACATCTAATGTCGCATGTTGTATCACAGTTGGCGATGTACTGTTTGTGAGAAGCAAAATTCATGCCTACTTGTGTTGTCACGAAACTAGTGAACCCCAATCTGTCTGTATGGTGTCACAGACACCATCTAGACATGTCACGAGACTAGTGAAACAGGTCCCTTTTTACATACTATGTCACAGTATTTACACTATATCAAGTTTAGATATTCAATCAAATATATATGTTTAGCCATCTTGAAATTTGCTGCATCATGTGTCTGTTTAAAATGTACATGTATAATGGTAACGGGGCAAAGATCCTAGAGCCAATATACATTGCATTTTTCTTATATTTGTCTCTCTCACTGCACGAAAACCATCATTATATTCATATATACGCCATCGCGGAAGTGCATGTACTGGCTGAATATTGATTTGCTGTCATATATATATATATATATATATATATATATATATATATATATATATATATATATATATATATATATATATATATACGCCCAGGGTTTATATACGGACGCGTCTTGGCTGTATTTCACACCCGGCGTATATGAGAGGAAATAGCTTCTCCCCCGCTGCCTCCCGCCCGTTTGTGTTGGTAGAAGTAGAAGTGTCCTCAGTGGGAAACCCTCCCCCTGCCACCCCCCCCCCCCCCCCCATCTCCCCCTCCTACCTGCCGCTCTCAGTGAAGCTCTCTTCACTGGACGCTTATATCCGCCTACAGATGAGGCGTATATACACGGGGAATAGGACGATCTTGTATACGCAAAAGTCATACTTATATATGCCGGGCGCATTCATATGTAAAATTGTGGTTTTCGTGCAGTGTCTCTTTTTTTGTCGCTTCACTGAATGTCGAGTTGTTAATCTGATAACGAGATAACGAGAACTTGGAGACACTCCTGGTTTGAAAAACATATAATTATGTCAAAAACACAGAATTACGAATATCCAGGCCTTTATGATTCCTTAATTTGTATCATGCCAATGACTGTTCATTTAACATGATACTTGATATGATTTTTTCCGTAAGGCCCAGCGTCCACCTACTACGATATGGCTCCGAGATGGTCTACGATTCACCTCCAGATAAAAATTCAAAATAGCGTCGGAAGGTCACCTAATGTCGGGGCAGTTCACCACGTTTCTGTGATTAGGTACCGATAAAAACCCCATACGATGCGTGGTGGATTGGCATACAAAACGGTAGTCTGAACCAGTTAAAAAAAAATTAAAATGTCTAGACATGTCTACGATTTTGCACCTTCCCGATATGTCTCAGGTATTTGCTTTTTGTATCGGTGCCATATTGGTAGGTCTACATTTTTGGTAGGCCTTAGGACCTGACATTTTGGTAACTTCATTTCTATCTCAATAGAGATTACGATTGTGAGTTCTTTCAAACAAAATTGAAAATAATGTCCCTTTTACTACGTGTTATCTTGGAAGATCTGCAGCACATAAGGTTTTAGCAATGCTTTTGAGAAATAAAATCTTTACTTGAATATCTTTTAGGTTTCCTCACGCATACTTGTCCTTGCCAAGTATGATGCATCACGTATCTTGCTGGTTTATATTTAACTTTCAATTGTTCAATGAGGATCAATTCTTGTCTCCCGTGGTACAATCTATTCAGTAAATAGGCCACTTCCATATCTGTGCAAGATTGATGTGTTACTTTGTCCTAGAAGTACATTGTACACGTAAGTTCATGGTATGGATTGTCTCAAAATCGTTGCTTCTGTAACTTTGTACATCGGATGTATCTCACATTTGCCCCTCCCATCCATAACGCGATATTAAGTGTCCCTTATCCTCATAATATTTTGAGACATAACAGTAGTTATATTCATCACAAAGGCCGATTACAAGATGTATTGAGATCTTGTGGTTAAATGGCAGCTTCCTATGCCAGACATCTTTGCCCGTATTAAAATATATTTTCAAGCATTATTATCAAGCAAAATAGAAACCATTGATTATGGATATGAAATTGTCTAAACCATGTTTCGCCACTGTCAAGAAGTCGAAATCATTCTATCATGAATTACATTGTGACGGAATTACAAATGTACACCAGATAGGCAGAATCTATTCAAGTCCAGATATCACAATATAAATTTATGGGGCATGATAAATGTGTGTATAGAACATTTTCGTATAGTTTGAGTTTTGCATTTCTGAACACTTTTATCTACTGCATTTTTTACTACAGGGGCAGTAGAGGTAGCATGATCTCTGTGATGGAATTGTGTGCTGTGACATGCAAAATTTAGGTTGAAGTGTTATCACTGATTTCCCTCACTCAAAGACATTTTAAGTCAACAAAAACCCTCCGTCCCATTACAGAAGACAACAGACAATCTGGAAATTTTAGGATTAGCAATATATAAATGAAATTTTTGATGAACTACACTCCAGGAGTTCATTGACCCCATGTAATTTGGTCACGTTTTTGAATTTCACTTGCTGTATTTGGTAAATTTACACATTTGCAGCACTACAGCAACTATGAAATTGGAATTGCAATAGTACAATTGGTCAGAGTACAAGACAATGTAAACATATGTGATATATTTGGAGGCTTTTGACTGGCTGCCTGTGTCACATTTACCGTGGAATTCATGTCATATACCTGCAGTCGAATATCCATGAATTACTATATACTCATGCCGTATTCTGTAAATACGCACTGCTTCGTCATATAACGTAAAAAATATTGTACAGAACACTGGTCCATACAGGAAAATACGGACTAACTTCCTATATATGTTTATTAAAATTTGGTTGTTAAGCCAAATGAAACTAGATTTTTTTTTAATTTCGGGTATATAGTAAATATATAACATCCAACTATGCTTGTACAAGTCACAGAAATTGATGATAATTTACGGTTTGTACGGAACGAGGCGTTTACGCCGAGTTCCGTACAAACCGTATATTATGGTCAGGACATTCTAGATAAATACTATCCCCGGCTTGGGGTGCAGTATCAAAAACGTTAGCGCCTCACCCGGCGTTTATACTAGACGACTAAATATGTGGCGACTGTAGATCGTCAGCCAGGAGTCGCCAGGCGGTGGCAATGTCCACCGCAAAAGTCGTCGACGTCGGAATTTACCCGAGCGTTTACACTGACGACTATGAGTTTTCACAGAATCGCCGCCTATCTAGACGACTAATTCAAGCCCGCTTGAAATAGTCGTGGGTGTCAGAGGGTGTCCAATAGTCGTGAAGTGGTGTCGAATTGGGTTATATGATATAATCAAACGATCTACAGTCGCCACGCGCTTGGTGTTTACAATAGACGATTTGTAGCTTTTTAGTGCTGAAAGTCGTCAGCCGCTGCTAAATTCAAGAATCGCCTCTTATAGTCGTCTATAGTGTAAACGACGGGTTAGGTCCGTAATAAATGACCGCAAATGTGCACGTAGTCAAAATGGCCGGTTTTTTTTAATGATTTCAGGTATATGACAATAATGGCCTGACTGTGGACAAAACAGTCTCTGTTCTCAGTTAATCGTTAAGTCTATACAGACCGACGCTGTAGGCAGACCTCGAACGAAGACCGGTCGTTTCCTAATAATAATTCCCTATAAGGAGGATAATCATTTTTTAAATGATTGATAATTGTTCATCTTCATCTCATAACCGAACTCATTCCTTCATTTATCTGTCTGTATACTGACTAATAAAGTTGAACGTTTTCAAATTGCAACTGAAAAACTCACAATGTGAGAGCTGAAGTCAATAAAGAAAACAAAACAAGTAGATGTATGTTTATATTATATGTATATCCTTTCTTTCAGGCCACATGAGATATATTTATATCTATGATCAGTCACTTTCTGCGTATTCACATATAAATATATGTAATATGGTCTATCCAAATGGTGTGTCGCAGGAAGACTCATAGTGCCCTTTATAGTTATCATCAGCATGTAAAATACAATTTAAAAAAGATTTCAAAATAATCTGAACACATCAATCTCCCGTGTAGAATTCTCTACCATGTAGTATAGGCATCCCATCTGCATTTTGTGTCCGTGGATAACATCGCTCTAAGGTGCCGAGCACCGCAGACAGGATGTATGTGCCTACCGCCGCCCACTCCACGTAGAACCCCCAGGTGACGTTAGGCATATGGAGGCCCCCAGTAGCCGGCCTGCGTCGTCGCTCCTCCACCAATGACATGATCAGCGACGCTCCCAGCATGGTCACTGCAAGCACGTCAACCAGCGAAAAGTATTTAAAAGTGATTTTTTCCAATGGGTCTATGGACGTGTATAAATGGCTATGATGTAAATGAATATGATGAATGAGAGACTTGCATTTAGAATTACGGCACTGGGCTATTTGCCCGTGTGTGGTGAGAAACCCGTTTTGTCCTTATATGTTTTACCAGTTAATTATAAGGCGTATCCAGGATTTTGCTTCGGACGATTGACAGGTGTCCAGCGACCTCCTGTGGGTTTAGTGGCGCGAAACCGTCAGGAACACAGGGTTACACACCTGACGCTATCTGCACCCGGAGGCATTTGGATTTTATATATTGGCCAGAATTAGGTTTATGGTGGATTAACGGTGTATAAATGTTAGTTGTGTTTACTTTGAATTAATTCAACACGAGAAATTGGACAAGAAAAATTCATTGATGAAATTGTGAGATACAGCCAGGGCTAGTATCAGGTATCGGATAATAAGTCGGATACATTTTTAAACAGTTCTACAGATTTGTTGGGCGGTTGGTAGTTAAAGTTCTTATATCCGTTTAAAGCCTGCCCCCGAGTGAGGCCGAGATAGACTGGCCTCAGTCCCTGTCTCCTACCCCTCCATCCCTTCTGAGTTACACAGGTTTGATTCATGGGCCCGTCAGAGAAGGACACATACTACAATGAATTGTATTCCGAGTTTCTTTAATCATTTAATGAATGTTCATAATCAAAGATTGGTGTTTGGACTGGATAATACCAGATGGGGCCGTGTCCGTGAATTATACAACAATTAGAAATTACTATCCAATTAACTCAACACGAGAAATTGGACAAGAAAAGTTCATTAATGAAATTGTGAGATACTGCCAGGGCTAGTATCATGTATTGGATAAGAAGTCAGGTAGATGACAAGTTTTATCTTAGCCTGGTACAAACGTCCATAGGCTTAACATTACGAACTCGTTCTCAACGGGCTTGCGAGTACAGTAACTCATACTCAATGGGTGATAAACAGATACATATTTTCAGGCTCAGATAAAATCAGAAACATATTCGTGTTTGGTCTGAGTTGTGTTTGTCTGGGTAGTTTAACGTCCAATTTGTTCAATTAGACTTTTGGTCTGAGTCTTTCTTCACCATCTTGCTTGAAGTGCTTCAGAATATTCACTCGGCTATCGCCTGGTTCGTGTTACTGTGAACCCGATGATGAACGAGGACACAGACCCAAACACTCATCACTTTCTTTCTTAAGCCGTGAGGACGTTGGGAACATTCCCTGTAGAGGTATGTGGAAAGTACGCCACGAAGCCTGACGTCGAGGTCTAGGTGCCATGACACATGAGGTTGGTAAGGTTGACACCTGGGGTGTTGGTGGTATCCCATGGATTGAATATCGGGTTTGAACAGGAATGCCAGCTTTTTCTAAACAAACCTTACAAGTAAAGCGGCTGATCCACCTTTTGAATCAGGGGCGAGCGCTGGCGATGGATTTGTGGGTGAATTGTGGATGTCAGCAACAGTTACCAGTCCAAATTGCTCATCGGCTGCAATAATCTGCATGTTGGATTAGCAAATAAGGCAGCCACGGCTGGCCCTGCCCACCGCCAGCCCTCGTTGTGTCTCCAAAACCCAGTCGGTGGCAAAGGAATGGCTCGTCTCTTGGTCTCGCCTCCCACTGGCTGGCCCTAAATGCCACTGTTTTGCTGATTCACCAAACAGGCCGGCCAGCCGACCATCATGTTTTGAGTCCTAGCCCAATCTAATTTGCATATTTGGGGCATTCTATGGCATGTCGGCTAGAATTTCCCTACCCGACACAAAACTGATTCATTTAATTTCTAGCGGTGGCAGGCCAGCCGATGATGCCGAAAGCAATGCCGAGAACACCGCCGGGATCCGCGTTGACTATTCCAGGCCTATACTCCAGTGGACTCCGTCAATATGGACAGGGTCAGCTCTGAGCTGGCAATAGAGTCTATTTAAGTCTGCTTTCCACAAATAGGATCCTTTCCCATTAACTTGTACCAGGATTTTTTTAGTCATTTTTTATTCCATGGTTTTGGTGGGGAAGGGGGGGGGGGGGTTCGTATTCAACAAACTTAACCAATTTTGGTGGGAGTATAATACACACTGGTTTCCATCTTCCATGACTGCAGAATATAAAGTTGTAGTATAGCACCATTACCCCTATCCCTGATGAACGAAGAGGAAAGCCGAAGTGGGCTAAATAAAATTTTTATTAATTTTATGAAGTCTCATTGATATGAATAAGTGTACTACAATGTACGTATGAATATTAATAATAATATTGACAATGTATAATTGACAAAGATGTATTGTATGTCAATTATAATGATAATAACATATGAAGTATAGTTATTATGTGTTATTACATAAGAGTAATAAGAATATAATAAAAATATAGCCCTACGAGTGAAATGACCACCCCTGACCAAAGGCCATGGGTCACCCATTACCCCTATCCCTGATGAACGAAGAGGAAAGCCGAAGTGGGCTAAATAAAATTTTTATTAATTTTATGAAGTCTCATTGATATGAATAAGTGTACTACAATGTACGTATGAATATTAATAATAATATTGACAATGTATAATTGACAAAGATGTTTTGTATGTCAATTATAATGATAATAACATATGAAGTATAGTTATTATGTGTTATTACATAAGAGTAATAAGAATATAATAAAAATATAGCCAAGGAGCCATTAGAAGAGGGAGAGGTGGGAGGGAATAAAGAAAGAGACTAGTTTTGAGATAGAGACTGAATTAGAGACTTATTGACATTCACAGAAGTTGAGTCTTTGATGTAAGATCGATGGGAGTCTGATCTCCACCCGACATAACATTGAATGTCCAGTTCTGGCATACCTGCTTGGTATGCCTGTGTGGCGGCAGCCTTCCGGAGGCTATGTAACGTGAATGACCTCGGGGGCTGGCCCGCTGCCGCGAGCAATGCCTCCCATTCCTTCGCGAGGACTCTTGAGGTGAGGGTGGATCCGTCCGGCAACATTAGGAACGGATCTCGCAGTGTGCCCGTAGGGATCGCCCGTAACATCTGGCGCACGGCGTGCACCGGGCAGTACCTCGAGTCTGCTGCCGGCTGTAGGCGCATCACTTTCTGTTGTCCGACCTTCTGAAGGTTTTTGCCGGCTTTGATGACGACTGTCACGTGGTTGTGAGACACGGTCACGTCTCCACGTGAGAGGTGCCGGTCCGGGTTGTAAGCACGTGACGAGGGCGGGGCAACCTCGCTCTGCCTCAGGGCCGCGTAGTATAGCCCGTATGGTGATATGAAGGGGCGTGTCCCCGAGGCCCGATAGGATTTGTTGGAACACTTCCATCGGCACGGGGGCTTCACGTTTGGAACGTACCGTTTGTTCCTCTTCGTGGCCTCGAGGGTGCGTTTGACCCGGTGATGTTCTGTCGGCGCCACGTCCCCACCTGACCGTATATGTGACAGGTGGTTGGCCACGGTCGCCGGCGAGGGGGTGTGCTCCGCGATGTACTCGATGTAGGCCGTCACGAAAGATACGGTCGGTGCCTGGGGGTTGGCCCCCATCCTCCTGCAGAATGCGATGTAGGTGCTGACGGCTGACCGCTGGTTGGCGACCGTGCCGGGGGCACGAGCCTCGGATTGGCGGACAGATGCCCTCGCCTGGAGTGAGAGCAGCACCGGATCTGCAGAATAAGCGGAGGATGGGGACATAAGATGCATGCGAACATGGTATCACGGGATACAAGCGATGCATTGATACAAACGAGGCAGCTTTATGATAGTCGTTATAAGTGAGAAGTGCCCTGCTGAGAGCGTCAGCGACAGTATTTTGCACCCCAGGCACGTGGCTGTATATGAGGTCCACCTCCATCCGTGCCTGTATCATCCAGGCCTGCCGTGCACACTCCGCGAGGACGCGGTTCCGGGCCCGGCCCGAGGTCAAGGCCTGCACTGTACCCAGGTTATCGCAGTAGACCTCGATCCTCGTGCCCCGGTCTCGATCCGTCACGAAAGTGTTGAGTGCGTAGATGGTATTCACGGCCTCGAGTTCTGAGATACACTCAACAGGATCATTTACGGGGCACACCTGTCCGGAGTAGTAATATGTCCCGTCGGTCCTGCCCACTCCCGAGAGGCACGCGTCCACGGTGACGCACCTTGTAGGGGGACCGCGAGGTATGAGGGCGTGGCCGTTCCAGCCCTCAGCAAAGCGGAGGAACCAATCCAGGTCCTGCCAGGTCCAGGTCCGGCTTTGATATTGAGGTAATATCCACGCATCCCTCGCAGCGCCTCGAGAAGTTTGCTAACAAATGCCCGCGCCGGGCGGATGCACTTTGCCACGTGAAGCCACCGGATACCCCCATCCTCGTGGCCGTTACGGTGGCGGCACCCCCTCTCGGTGTTGTAGTCCCTGCAGGGGGCCTCCCGCCCTTTCGTACGTCCGGTCTCGTTCCTTTGATGTGATGGCCCGGTGGCCGTCATGGCGAGCCGTACACGTTCCTCCTGGATACGGCCGTAGTCGGCCCAGTACAAACGGCCAGACTCAATCTGGTCAAATACCACATTTGACCACCGTCGAACTGCGGCCCACGGCCGTGCCTGAGCATCGACGGAAACCTGCTGTAAGTGGCGGAACATGTGCTCACGGTCCTCGGGCCGCACGGCCCGTTCGTCTCCCAGCAGGGACAGAAAGCAACTGATATATTCCAGGGGCTCGAGGGATGACCGTAGCTCGAGTTTCTGGTGGAGTGTATAGACCCCGTCACGATCAATGTACATATACGGTTTAGCAGTTAATCTATGGGTGCTGAAGTCTGATATCAATGACTGCTTACCGGTGGTACGGTCGTGCCTCATGGTCTCTTTCTCAAATTCGCGTTGTAGGTAGTCCCTGGGCGCGTAGTTGTCCCGTAGTTGACGCGGGGAGGGGAGTGCTCATTCGGCCTGGTCTCGGGCCCAGTCCCTCGTCCGGGACGCAGCTGACGCCCATGAGCCGGTGGCCCTCGATCCTGGACGGGATATCTGCATGATGGCGTCCATAATCTCGCCATCTTGTCCGACATCTTGCTGAAGCCCGACTCGAGGGCCGTAATCCTTGATGACCGTACGCTGGTCGCTTGCTGGGATACGGAATCCACGTGGTCATCGGGCTGCTGTTGCTGGCGCACGGTCACCTCCGAATCCGTTGAGTCCTCGGCCCATGAGGACGCTTCCTCCGGCTGCGCGGCGGCTGCACTTCACGTGATCGGCCCACTCATACTTGTAGAATACAATCCTCCAGATACCAGAAGTATGGAATTCCCGAGTATACGGTCACCGGTATTCGGGGAATACAGAGACCGGAGGTACGTAGAGGGAAAAGCCAAGAGACTGGAGAGTAGAAAAATTGTACGTCAGTACGGTAGGACAGCTGAGCGAATTGTGAGGCTGAGGTGAGTGCACCGCTCATGCAGGTCGGTTCGCGGTGCGTGGTGATAGCGACAGGTGGCGCGAGGAGAGCGCTGGTGGTGAAATGTGTCACCAGGGGGGGCAATGACCACCCCTGACCAAAGGCCATGGGTCACCAATGCTTACATTCATAGCTATGTAGGCCTGGCAAATTCCTCTTGGGTAAGCCATTGTGGGACTGAAGTTGCAGCCAAAGCGGTACCACCAGCTGGCGTGCTTTCTGTCTGTAGTTGTGTAGCGGTGGTGCCCTCTAGTATGAATCAATCTGACCGACTGCCAGCACACATGGGCATAAACAGGGACCTGTTTCAAATCGTGGGTTAAGTCTATGGTTTTGAAACAGCTCTCTGGTCTATATCTGCACTGCTCGAATCAGTGATCACATCAGAAATACGGTCAGAGGTTGAAGTCATGGGCGTCAGAACGTTTTGAAAGTGTGTGTGTGGGGGGGGGGACTGAAATATTGCTGACCGTTTTCTTATCACTGTTCTTATACCGTGAAAAGTCAGACTTTGACATCGGCCTGTACCACTGGACTTCCTGTGAAGTTGATGCCATCCAGTGTCTGCCAAACATGTTTATAGAGTACAAATCCTGAAAGGTCAGACTTTGACGTTTTTCCCTGTCTTCATCACTGTTACATGCTAAAAATGTCATACTGACCGTGTTACATGCTGAAAAAAGCAAAATTTTGCAATACTTACATGTCAAATAGTCCAGGCCATTGTTACATGCTAAAATGTCGGACATTCTTTTCTGACACAGGAAAACTCTATGAACCAGGCTACTACAAAATCAGACTTTGACATTTTCAAATGCAAAAATATCAGTAGCCTGGCTTCTGAATTCCATTGATTTTACCCTTGCTTGAGCATAATTCAAAGCTGCTGACTTTTTTGGGGCCAGCAAAAAAGCGCGGGGGCAGTCGCCCCTCCCTCTGCCCCTACCCACCCTAACCACCCTATTCAGCCGGCACTGTGAAGGGATGAGCTAGCTTCAGCCCGCGCTCTGATGTTCTGTCCGGAATATAAATCAATAGCACAGCTACCGATACCGGGAGTTGCAGGCAGGCTGCTACTATAGCACTGCAGATGAATTCAAGCAGGTGGTAGAGTAAGGGCTTTGTCAGCCCTTACAAATCAGATCTGCACTTGAGGTTCAGCATGCTCCTTTTATTGTATATATCCACAGATGATATACCTCTCACCAAATCAAACTAAGAAGAACCCAGGTTGATGGTGTTTTTTTTATGAGATTGTTTAATTAATCCAACCTGGGAAATTTACTTGAGAGAATATCTATTACTCGATAGGTCAGACAAAGTTCAAGGTCTTTGTGACAAGATAAGAAGTCAGACAAGAGAGGATACATTTTTTCAAGATAGACATCTTATAGCTGAGGGGCAGGTGGTGGTTAAAGATCCCTCTTGCCTCAAATCTTCTACTGAGTGATAACAAGGCTCTGACGTGGGTGAGGGTCATAGGTCAACCATATACAACCTTTCCGGGTAAATTATACTTCAATTTGCAAATAATGACCAATTAACCCAACATGGGAAATTGGCTTGAGAGAGTTTATTTCTCAATAAGTTAGACAAAGTCAGGAAAGTTCCGGGAGGGGGGGGATGAGGGAGCCAGGGCCCCAAGGCCTGACTTCGATGAGGTGTGGAGGAGGAGAGAGAGGAGAATGGATGAGTTTCATCCCGGCATCAGAGGAGCTTATCCAGTCCCCAAGCCCTGCCCCCTCCTGCTGGTAATCTCTACGCAGGGGGAAGTTGGGTCCCGAGGGAGTCAAGGCCACAACTGGACATTATGTGCAGCCTTGCAGATGGAAGGGTGAAGTAGAGACCTATCCCATAGTGGTGCCGGTCCTGGTAGTGGTGGCATGTGGAGCGTTGCCACGCCTGACAGACTATCCAGTATAGGCGAGTTGCAGTGGTGCCGCCATATAGATGGTGTCGAGAGTGTGAGGCTGCCGCCGATACATGTGGCCAGCTGGTCTGGGTACCCCACATAACGGTAAGATGATAACGCATATCACTGATCACAGGAAGAGAAGAGATTGATTACCTACTATATTTAAAACGGTAGAATTTCGTCGAACCCGCTTGAAGTTGCTCCTGCACAAAGAGACATAGTTAACCAGACCTAGGGCTGGAGACTGAGAAGCCACGAGAGTGAGAATCTCGTGCAGGCACGAGACCACTCTGCTGGTTGCCGGCAAAATATCTGTGTCATAGCCCTTTCAAAACTCCGCTGATTCCCCTCCCGCCACCCACTACCATAGACTTCTACAACAAAATAAGTATTTGGCACCACTCAAGCATCTGGCCATGTGGAGCAGTCAGCAGAGCGATCGGCTAGGGATGCGAATGTCGGGTGTTCGAATCCCACTACTGGCATTCTGACTTTTCATTTTTCTCAGACTCGACGAAGTCGCTAGTACTGGTTAATATCTGGCACACTAACTAGATAATCAACTGTTCGAGGCAATGTTTTCAGGAGCTAGGGCTTGAGCTGAGGTCATTGTAGCCAGCATGGTGAGGTGCTTGGTAAGTGATGGCCTTGGTGAGTGATGGCCTTCGTCATCTTTCAGTTTCTAATCTAGAATGGGTAACTGGCAGGTAACTTGCTTCAGAGTCCTTGTTTACACTCCCCTAGTGACAATAGGGTTCTTAGCAGCAGGTTTCGGCATGTTTTCCAAGCTTTTAAAAGGAGAGCTTTGATGATCTTCTGAGAGCGAGAATTGACGTGGGCGAGGGTCATCTACCCGATAAGAAAACCTGGGTAAATTCTTCTTCAATTTGCAATTAATGACAAATGACATTGGGGCTACGTTGAGACCTCGTACTGACCCTTGAATAGGTCAAGGACACACACGCCTTCCCCCTCAGACAGATCCCCTGGTTTCTGTCACAATGTGGGATCTGGCCGACCGAGACGTAGCCGGCTGTGGGTGCCTATCACAACTATTTTCTCTTCTTTTCACCTTTCACACACGCACTTTGGGACGTGTATTGTTGGACTACATAAGTTCTTTTGCACACAATTGTACATTTGGAAGAACTCCCGAACCAGGGAGAAATTGTAATAAACACTTCAAAAAAACACAATTATACAATTGGAAGAACTCCCGAACCAGGGAGAAATTGTAATAAACACTTCAAAAAAACACAATTATACAATTGGAAGAACTCCCGAACCATGGAGAAATTGTAATAAACACTAAAAAAAGAAATAATTTGTTGGTGCTTCCCTGGTATAATGGGAGTTGGTTGATTATGCGGTATGGATCAACAGTAGTTCAATGACATTATGTGCCGTTTCATACAGAATAACGAACCAGTGCAATGAGCTGTACTCCGGATGTTTTAAATAGAAGGGAAGTCACACCACTGAGACCTCGGAAGATCTCTAGGAGTCCAGAGACAAAGCCCTTCCTGGGAGTCAAGGGGCCAAAGACCCCGAAATCACTTGGATTTCATAGATTATACAAGCTGTTCCCAGGATTTTGTTTCAGGGAGGGAGATAGACACCTGAGGCTAATTGCAAAGCTCCTCCTGGGGGGCCAGAGGATGAAGCCCCGGAAGCACTTGGATTTTAAGTATGACCCATGGATTCCAGGGGCCAAAGCCGTTTTATAGAATGGATAGTCCTTTTATGTGACATAGGTGCTTTATTTAATGACACTAATGGTGTCTAGAGGAATCCGTCTCTTCTTTTAGAGAAAAGGCACACCTGAAGGTAACTGAGGGTGAACCTCTAGAGATTACATACAACTGCTTTGGCCAGTTTTATTTTCACCATTAAACGTTGGGCGATTTAGATATAGATTGATATTAGATGAAGAAGATTATTGTTATTTACAAAACCTTCAAATGTCATTTTATACAGCTATATTTAAGGTAACGTTGGATGTTTAGCAATAGTGGGATAACGTTATAAATAGATTTGAGATTCTACGTCTTTGTAAAGATTCTAAGATACGTATGATGATATAAAAACTCACCCCCAAGAAGAGTGCATAGAACATAAAAAGTCATTCCACTGTTTTGCCAGCGGATACACCGAATGACGTGCATGAAAATAACACACAACGCCGTGACGAAAACCGCCAGAGATAACGTCAGAACTATTCTCATAGCTTCAAACAAGGCTGGAAAATGAATATAAAACAGTTCAATCGCCCCTTATCTTGCTAGCTCGTACCTTGCGGTCTACAAAAAAGGGAAACAAGATAGAGATAAATGGACTGTCTAAAGTAGGTCAAAAACAAAAGGGAAACAGCTATGCAATAGCGCTTAATTAACTATAAGAGGGGAAATTGGCATCGCTTTTTTCGTGTCTCCTTGATTTGGGACGTTATAACAACTGTAATTTATGAAATACTTGAGGATAAACAAAATTGGCTTTATTCTGATGGAGAATGGGATTTCTTTCAAGGCAAAACGAAAGGGGAATTGAAACCACTACACAGACGATTGTTGGTAGGTTTCTCTTTCTCCTATATATATATATATATATATATATATATATATATATATATATATATATATATATATATATATACCCCTGTTTTCAGGTCCACCATGTTGTAACTCATTCAATTTTGAAGTTACTCATCCATTTCTTTTTTCATCAAGTAGATCTCACTGAGTGCTTCAACGCCATATATAGTTTTACCTTGGCCAATGCATTAGAAGAGACAATATGATTGAAAAACCACCGATTTTTCACTGTTTTTTTGTTGCCATAAACATGTACACACAAAAATTATAAATAGAAAACAAATTTTCCACTCTAAAATTGATCTCAACCACACTGCCTCATGGCAAACTATATCTTTCCAGTGGAAATTTAAAAAAAAATTCCCATTGAAGTATTATTTTTATGCACTTTTATATTGGCTAAAATGTACCTCATCTTTACGTCGCCATTTTTCTCTATCACATTGAATAATGAAAAATTAGTTTAACACTGGACATTTAGCATGGATTGTATCGCCTATGGTGTATGTTATGGGGAAAAAATAAAAATAAAATCATAAGAAAAAAACTATGGACTCCAGAAATGCCAACATCCTGTCAAGTCCTTATGGCTAAAATGTGCTCATCTTTACGTCGCCGCCTTCAGCAATGTCGGAAGCAAAGAAAAAATTATTGATACTAAAAAAAACCTTCAGAAAATTAGAAAATATAATGACCTTCAATGTCAATTTTTTTTCTAAATGCTATGTACATTTTTTCTAGTAAAAATGATATGGAAACTGTGGCGATGTAAAGATGAGATTTAGTGTTTAGTTTTTATATGTCTCTGGCAACAAGGAAATGATTTAAAATTTAATAGTTTTACCCTCAAACTGAACCTCAATCTTTGTTTCACCCTCACTGATAATTACACCCTCATCACTTGAATTGGAAAGGAGATATTAGCTTTTAAAGTGGCGACGTAAAGATGAGCACTCATCTTTACCTCGTCCATTTATATATGTCTCTTGGAACAAAGATTTTGATTTAAATTTGAATGTTTCAGCCTCAAACTCACCTTCAACCTATGTCTCACCCTCACTGATAGTCCTACCCTACTCATACTAATTAAACATGAGATATTAGCCTTTAAATAACGGCGATGTAAAGATGAGTACACCTCTTTACGTTGTCCATTTATATGTCTCTGGGAACAAAGATTTAAATTCAAATTATTTTTTTTCAGTCTCAAACCCAATGTCAACCCATGTCTCATCCTCACTGATAGTTGCACTCTCATCCTATGAATTAATTAAACATGAGATATTAGCCTTTAAAGTGGGGACGTAAAGATAAGCACTCATCTTTACATCGTCCATTTATATATGTCTCTTGGAACAAAGATTTTGATTTAAATTTGAATGTTTCAGCCTCAAACTCACCTTCAACCTATGTCTCACCCTCACTGATAGTCCTACCCTACTCATACTAATTAAACATGAGATATTAGCCTTTAAATAACGGCGATGTAAAGATGAGTACTCATCTTTACGTTGTCCATTTATATGTCTCTGGGAACAAAGATTTAAATTCAAATTATTTTTTTTCAGTCTCAAACCCAATGTCAACCCATGTCTCATCCTCACTGATAGTTGCACTCTCATCCTATGAATTAATTAAACATGAGATATTAGCCTTTAAAGTGGGGACGTAAAGATAAGCACTCATCTTTACGTCGTCCATTTATATATGTCTCTTGGAACAAAGATTTTGATTTAAATTTGAATGTTTCAGCCTCAAACTCACCTTCAACCTATGTCTCACCCTCACTGATAGTCCCACCTCAGTCATACTAATTAAAGATGAAATATTAGCCTTTAAAAACGGCGACGTAAAGATGAGTACTCATCTTTACGTCGTCCATTTATATTTGTCTCTGGGAACAAAGATTTTAATTCAATTTTTTTTTTCAGTCTCAAACTCACTCTCAACCTATGTCTCACCCTCACTAAATAGTACCAACCTAGTCACATGATTTGAATATGAAAAAAATCACAAATAGGGTAGTGCTGAGACCATTCTTGAGGTATTTGTAGTCAGGTAGGACTAGTGGTGACTGCAATAACCAGAAATGAATGTCTCATCTGGTTGAAGTTCCCCCTGGTATATTTTACAGAATATACCGATTTATACACCAGTGTAAGTCACCTATATCAGCCTTCAAAAACAGTGACGTAAAGATGAAAAATTTGTCTTTACATCGCCCATTTATCTTTCAGTGAGGGTGAGACATAGGGTGAGGGTGAGATTGGGCCTGAAACTCTGACTTTTTAACTTATTTCTTTGCTGCCAGAGACATATATAGGTGGACGATGTAAAGATGAGTAGGGCGACGTAAAGATGAGTACTACGTCGCCGTTTTTAAAGCCTTATATCTCATGTTTAAATGATTTGACCAGGGTGGCACTATCAGTGAGGATGAGACACAGGTTGAGGGTGAATTTGAAGCTGAGACATTCAAATTTCAATTTGAATCTTTGTTGCTAGAGTCTTATTTAAATGGGCAATGTAAATATTGATTTTGCATCTTTACATCGTCCATTTTTTAATGAAAATTTAAGAAATATTACATACAATTGATATCATTCAAAGATATGATATAGAAAGGGATGATATCAACTAGGCCTTGTAGCAGTTTTTTATAAGATATCTTTATTTTCCTTAACATGATTATATATATATATATATATATATATATATATATATATATATATATATATATATATATATATATATATATATATTGATGTTCTATAAGAAGGGTTATCTATCTAATTGGGGACCCTTTTTTTATGTAGCATATTACACTTACGGCCTTTGCGTAACTCATAACTCCTCTGTTCTAAGGAAGTAATCATCCTCAAATCTAGTTCTTCAGTTTCCATTGGAGGCGGTGGGATCCATCCATTCCAATTAAATCCAGTAAGCAACATGATGAGAGAGATTATAGACAGGGCCAGCGCCCCTTCAGCCCAACGTTTTCTCATATTAGATGAAAGTTCCAGTCAGCACAATCTTAGCATTCCAGCTCTGGATAATCAAAGTGACCTTGAAATTGAAAAGAATATTTGTTTCAAGTTATCACATTTTGCAGTAATCAGTCTGGTCACAGCTCACATCTCACGCACAGAGCATGCAACCAATCAAGTTAGATATCGGAGACATAGAGTTTTTAGAGGCGGTACCTCAGAGGCTGCCTTTACCCCTTTTCAACAATGAAAACGTTGGCAGCACCCTACAAGGACAGCTAGGTAATATTACCGTGTCGGGGGGCATCCCCTTTTATCCCTTTGTTAACACCGTGGAGGAGTCGCCTAAGAGAAACTTCATTGCCCGTGCAGGACACATCATTTACTTTCAATACTGAGGAATACATCTCCAGGATATAAAGGTCATGATACAAACTTTCAATTGAAATGAGAAGCTTGATACTATGGTGGAGAACATATGCATGATACTTTTAAATAGGTCGTTTCGATGCAAGTATATCTTTTAATGAAAAGTCCACAATAACTGTTAAAAGGTGTACTATAATCAATTTCCTGTAAAGTAAATGAAGTCTTATATGGAATGCCAGAACTTGAGTAGACTATGTCTACACTTGTCAATGAATTGGGAGCCTTCTTGTCTCACCCTGTATTAGTTAATAACTTCCGAATTAACGTCCCATCGAATTCTAACTAAACTCCAGTCAGTGTGTGGACTATGCCCCTTAGTGTGATGAAAGAGAAATTTAGGAGGGGGGGTGTAAATAATTATCTTTATTTATCTTATCAGCTTTCTCCTTATATAATATTGTCGCATCAATATACGGAATTGGACGTCAATCCTATTTGGATTTGTATTCTCGCCAAAACCTTGATTTCCGCTGTTTTCCTATAAGTATTATAGCCATACTCCGTAACTAATTATATTTTCTTTTTTGAATCTCTGTACCGAGGAGGTAGTGCAAATATAGATGTACTAGAACAATGGTATACTCTCCTTTAGTAGTTGTTTCGTGAGACTTCTTCCTTGTATAAGAGTGTGTTGTATTAAGCACATTCCACATATTAGATCCAAAATAACAAACCGATATGCCATACGCGTGGCTGTCTGGTCTCGTAACTCTATAAAGCTACGGCACCAGCTCTTGTGAGAGAGTGATATCGCCCCAGCAGGGCCTCATGAGTTGTAGCTCTCTATAATAAAGACTTTTCTAATCCAAGAACTTTTAGATGTGCTTCAAACCGACATGTGTCCATAAGGCTCTATTTAGCTTGTTATAATCAGGCATGGGTCACAATGATGTTTAATGTATGAGGATACACATATATATGACCTATGTCACTTTACTGAGATAGAATGTAGTTGTCATTGTTAAAGCACACCCATGCATGAACACCCTATCAATAGCCACTATCAACCTGTATGTAACATGTGAATAGCAGGGACTCAGCCAACACTTACCTGCGTATATTTACAGTTGTACTTGAGTAATACTTCCCTTCCGCTGATATATCACATCGTCGCATGTTCCATTATGGTCTGCATGACCTCTTTCACAATCTTCCATAAAATACAGATAGACTCCACCCACCGCCTGACGTTTTATTGAGTGTTCTTAGTGTAGGCCTACATACTGGGACTTGAACCATCGATCAGCGTTAATCTTTAGTATCAGTGGGCTTGCACTCTTTACGTGTGCAATGCAAAGGGTCGCAGATGATCAAGCGCTACCCGTGTCCTATCGAGTTAAGGCCCGGCCCCACAGATGCGATGCGATCGTCGCACACATTTTATGACCCCATAAACGCTTCCTCGACGGGGTTTATGGCCCCTACTGCGATGGATTCATTGCATTCAGTCGCAAGGAAATTCTAGGGTATGCCCCACTGATGCGATGGATTCGTCGCAATGCTTGTGGCACCACCTATGGTAAAATTATTCTGCCAACAGTCTATAATAGGAAAATAATTATCTGTAGTAATCTCTCTGATACCTGTGGTCTATCTATTCCTGTTGTGAGCCTGTAGACACAGGCTTGCATTCACAGCCACAGGCTGCCGTTTTCACAGCTTGTTTTGATATAACACCTACTGAGACCTGACACCTGAGTGGAGGCTGGCATGTGTGCTTATAATTGACTACAGTATATCCCATTTACCAGTGGTAGGTGCTACCTGGGTTTAGTGTCAGGGAGAGGGGAACTATATATAAATACAATAGGAGGCCATAGCCGCTTGTGCGACAGATTCGTCGCACATCATGAACATTTCAAGATGTGCGATGCGATGAATTCATCGCATCGCACGCGATCGCACATGTGCGCATCCCCGGCCCCACAGGAGCGACTGTGTGCGATGCGATGGGTGGCGCCGTTTTTATGACCCTCACCGGCCGTTTATAACTTTTTATGGACTTGCGATGAATCCGTCGCACCAGTAGGGCCGGGCCTTTATAAGGACTTCTCCGGTATAGGCCCTACTGATATGATAGATCATTTGTGGATCAAAGCTATGACAGTCAGAGGGCAATTTAAATCTATTTTCTTAATACTTTGCGCTTGTTGAAAAAGTAGCCAATGCCATATTATGCTAGGTTTACACCATCACCCCGACAGTCCAGGCAATGAATTTTGCCCGATCGTAACTCGACTTGGTGTTTTTATGGTGTCTTAAATTACAAAAAGACACCAGATAGGCAGATGAAATTCAAGTTATCACAATATAAATATAAAGGAACATGGTAAATGAATGTTTAGTACATTTTCGTTTAGTTTGAGTATTGCATTTCTGAACATCTTTATCTACTGCATGAATGCATAATGAATTCATTATTAAAGGGGCAGTATAGGTGGGAAGATCTGTGTGACGAATTATGTGCTGTGACATGCAAAATCTAGGTTGAAGTGTTGTCACTGATTTTCCTCACTCAAAGACATTTTAAGTCAAAGATAATCCTCTGTCCCATTACAGAAGACAAAAACAAGCTAGAAATGTCTAGGACTAGCAATCCAGCAATGCAATCTTGATGAGCCACTGCCCAGGAGGTCGCTGACCCCTTGTAATTCCGTCACGTTTTGGAATTTCAGTTGCATCATTTGGTCAATTTACACATGCGCAACACTGCAGCAACTATGAAATTTAGAATGACAATAGTACAACTGGCCAGAAAAAAAGTTTCGCGATTATAAATGGTCATCGAGAATGCATAATCAACTGCTCGACAAATGCACTGACCACTGATGGTTGTTGCACCTTTCCGTTTGGTTTAGTGGTTGGTCCTTGCCCTGACCAAATGGTCTTTCAGATTTTTTGGTCCTCGATATCCTTTGACATTTCTGCGCTGGGAGATGCTTTTCATCATTTTGACTTACCTAGTATGTCCCAATTGCAATCTACTATGTTTGGTAGGATGTTCCCTTTTGAGTGGTATGTGCTGATGAGGAAGGTTCTTTCCAGTTCAGCTTCTGAGCTGTCGCCTTCCTTGCCATTGAGCAGGGTATCCCTGTTCAAGTTGTTCACATCGTGTTTGCAATCCTTCAATATCTGATCGCGGTATCCGCCTTGCTAAACTCCTCAAGTTTTTGTTGAGCATGCTTTCAGAGTCTGCCTCGCTAGTGCAAAGCTGCTTCACTCTCAAGAGTTGCGAATACGGGATACTATTCTGTTGTGTCTTTAGATGCTCCGAGTCATCCCACAGGTGTGTATTCCGGTCCATTAGTTTCACACAGAGGTCACTTTTGAGTAGTCCCTCATGTGTCTTGATGATTCCTGTGTCTAAGAAGTCTACCTTAGTCTGTGAGCTTTCCATGGTGAACTTGATAGTGTCATGTTATGTGTTGGTCCACTTGTTCCACTTTTCAAGTAGCCTACCTCTTCTCAACAATCACCAAAGGCGACAGATCCTTCTACACAAACCGCTGACATGACTACTATGATGAAGGTAATCCCTAGGAAGATTCTTCAGTGTCTTTCCATAGAAAATCTTAACATATGATGCTATTTCTGGCACTAGCTTTTCAGAAACGAGTCTACGAAGGTGGAGATCTTTTCCATCACACAGTTGTTGGGGCAGTATGGTAGAGGGGAAGTATGTTTGGGGCAGTATAGTTGAGGGCTAGTATGGTGGAGGGGCAGTATAGTAGAGGGTCAGTATGATAGAGGGGCAGTATGTGGAGGGGCAGTATGGCTGAGGGCCAGTATGGTGGAGGGGCAGTATGATGCAGAATTTCATGAGATTCTGATTTCAGACGTGGACGGACCTCTTAGTCTCACGATACTTCGCAGCTCAGTACAGCCAACCTACAGGGACTGTGGAGTCTCCTTGCGCATGACCGGATAATCAGCTTATGAGCGGGTTTTGAGCGTGGGAAATCGCGCTCATATACCTCATCTAGAGGTTAGAATGCTCACACAGGCTATCAGCTTACTGCAAAAAAACTATCCCTTCACCATCCATGTACCAACTATAAAGGCCTGGTAAAAGGATCAGGTTCCCAGTATCCCTGCTTCACCATACCCCTGCCCTACAACCGACTTGGTTCCTAAAAATAGATCTTTTTTGTTTTTAGTCCTTAGGGGGATAAATGATTCACTATATCAATCTGCCAATAAATAACAAACACTACGTTATGGATACTCTTGTCTGCTACTAGAATAGGAAACTCTGAGATGATAATAATGACTAAATGTGGTATTTACATTTTCAAATCTTATGGGACAGACCTAAATACAATAAATTCAGACACACTGATATTCTGAACACACTGAGATCTGACTCCCTACATGGCACAGAGCCAGCAAACCTGTTTTACCAGTTATTCACCATTGTGCTTTTAGTGACCACAGACCAATCCCCTCACCCTGCCCACTCCCACCCACACACCTACTCACTGACTTCTTCTATTAAAAATCGGAATCTGATGGGACAGATTCCCTACATGGCAAAGAGCCAGGAAACCTGTTTGAGCAGTTATTTACCCTTGTGCTCTTCCTGCCCACAGACAAAACCCTCCCACCCTCCCTCCCTCCCTCCCTCCCTCCAATTATGCAGATACACGATAGTTGTTATAACATACATCTCCTCTGTAATTCAGTCACTTAGATGTATTTACTACAATATATGATTTCTTTCATGTTGGTATGCTCTCTACCAGAATCGTTTTAGTGAGTTTTCTGTAGATTTGATACCTCGGCATATTTCTCGTTGTTTTAGACTGATATTTTGCCCCCATATACTCTACACTCCGCATATACGCTTGGCAGTTCTTAAAGTTAGCAGGTTCTAAGCACAGGTGCATCAAATAGCCTAACCTCGTTCTGGAGATTCTCAGATCTCTCATCACATGACCTTGGTACATTAAATTGGTTAATGACAAATTTGTCTCTCGGACAAATACAGGACTTTAGCATCCTTATGCAGTATGTGAATGCTTATTCTATAATTTAACTTAAGGCACACTCTTAAACAGTGATTCTGTTTTTTCTGTAATTTATCTAATAAATGTTTGGATCCCTTTGCATAGAGGACGTCCTCATAGTCAAAATATGGTAAGATAAATGCTTAATAAACACGCATATGGCAGAGCTGACATCCAAATAAGGTCTCATTTTGGTTAATTGGTAATTCCAATAAGTAACTTTTTTAATTGTATTGTAATTATGATATTCATAAGTTAAGGAAGAGTTTAGAATAACTCCAAGACGTATTTGTATGATTTAACATTTTGTAGTTTAATATCATCCAATTTAAGCGCAATATGCCCTAGCCTTCTGACATTAAGCTTTTATCCCAGACTCGTGTTTTTCGTTTTAGAGGCATTTATTGTTAATTCATTTTGATTATACCATTTTGTGATATCTCTTGGTTTAGATATAAATGCACATCCCTTACATTTTGTTTCTTAACATTTGGTGAAGATCCAATAATTACTATTTTCAATTTTGTTTTTGTTTTTTGTCAATCTGTTCCTTTTGCACCAGTTTCCTAGAAAATCAAGATCCTTCTGTAAGTTTTGCGTGGTCGATCTCAAACAACTACTCGATCTAAACACTACAGTATCATCCGCATACATTTAACATTTTTCTTTTTCCTTATTGGGATAGCATTGTACAAGATCATTCATGTATGCATTTTGTGATCTATGGTATCAAAAGCTTTTTTTAAATCTATGAATGCGCATATTGTAATTTCCCTATTCTTTATTGCCCTCAAAATATTGTTTGATAGTTTTGCTACTGTGTTTGTTGTAGTGTGTGATTTCCTGAAGCCATTTTGAATATTTGTTAATAAATCATGATCTTCCAGAAAAGTTATGGTTCTTTTATGTGCTATTCTTTCTAGAATTTGTGCTGGCATTGGCAACAGAGACACAGGTCTTAGATCACTAACTTTTGGACTTTCACCTTCTTTTTTCAACGGTATTATCGTTGCACTCTTCCATTCCGCAGGGAAGATCCCCGTTGATAGTGATAAATTCATTAAATAAGTATATTGTTCAATTAGAATTGTTAGAGCATCCTTCAGGAATCTTGTTGAGATCTCTCTTATGGCAGATGATTTGCTAAGATTTTAAGGCTTTAAGTAATGCCTTAACCTCTTTTTGATCTGTTCTGATTTCGGTTAATTCTTGATCAGTTGTTACACCTTCATAGAACTAGAGTAAGTCATGTTTTTGTGCAAAGTTTGCCCCTATATTTGTAAAATAGTCATTTATATGATTTTCTGTTTCGGCACTGTTAATATACTCATCAGCTTCTTCCACTTTCAGCTTAAACTGTTGTGGTTTATTCTTGCTTGTTTTCATAAACTTTGATATTATTTCCCAGAACTTCTTACCATTACTTTTGTTTGCATCAAGACTTTCTTTTACAAAATTACTTCTTGACTTTTTCAATAATGCATCTACTTCATTTTGTGTCTTTCGTGCTGCGTTCCGGGCTTCTTCAGTGTTTTTCCTTTTAGCTTTTTTTGATAATCTATCCTTATCTCTTATGATTTCAATTAAGTCGTTAGTGATCCAGCTCTCTTTGGTATCATTCACCTTAAAGGTTTTTATAGGGCACATTTTGTCTAGTATGTGGGTTATATTCAGTTTTAATGTATTCCAGAGGTAATCTGGATCATGTGATGTATAATAATCTGCCCAATCGTGGTTTAATAAGCCTTCTTTGAATTTATCAAAATCGTAATTTCGATTTGATCTACCTTTAAATTCAGTTTTTGTTTTTACAACTTTTATTTTTTTCCTTATAAGATAAATTGATCACTAACGTTTCTCTCTGTTAATCCATATTCCGATATTTCAGATGAGTTTGTTAAAATCAGGTCTAAACAACTTTGCTTTTGAATATATCTGGTTGGCTCATTTAAGTTGTCGTAGTCCTAATGCTCTTTCAAATAGTTTTTAATTCTGAAGTATCTGGGTCTTTTTTTATCTAAATAATCTATATTAAAATATCCTGTAAGTATTAAGTCCGCATTATTACTATTTGATGTCTCCAGTTCAGTTTGAAGTTCTGTACAGAAGTCTTTGCAGTTACCAGTTGGTGATCTATAAATAATGTTGAACAGGATTTTTTTGGTAAACGGTAAGGATATTTCTAACCATAAGGATTTTTTTTGTTTTGGAGCTGGTATTGTAATTTATAAATCTCATGGTTTCCACAATTAAATGTTCCTTTACATATACTCCCAAACCACCTTCACTTTTCACTTTCTCCGAGTTTTGTTCTTTCCATGACCTATCATTCCTATAGAAAGTGTAGCCCGGTATATTTATTAAGTAGTTTGGCATATTTGATGTTAGCCACGATTCGGTGATACATCAATAGAGCAGTCATTTAATAATTGGTATATTGTGTCTAATTTAGACCATAGGCTGCATACGTTATAGTGTACTATTTTTAGGCCTTTTTTACCATTAGATTCTGTCATTTTGGGGTTTGATTCTGTCCCTTGTGAGCATTACAGCACTACATATACAGTTGCATAAGTCGTATACATGTTATACCAGATAATCGTTTTCACAAACATAGAAGTAAAACAAATAATCACAAAGATGAGATGATAAGAAAATAATGATATACAATTGTTCTTAGTAGCACTAATATACTTATGTGTATAATCAGTCTCGGCCCTTTTCGGCACTGAGGGTCAGTGCAGTACTCTGACATATATGTATATCTAAGTCAGACCACTTGGATAGCTTATTAAACATTCAGTCACTCCCGTTTGGAGCCTATTTACACGTCATTTCTTGGCATGTTATAACAGATAATATCTTGCAGACAAATAGTTTTTCATTTATTCATGTAGTCTAATAGTTTTGTCACCAGATTATGATACGCAAGCGGAGAGCCTCCCCACTGGGACGGACTATCATGTTTCGGTGATTTCTATTCGGATATTTGGTTCTTATTTATTTTCATTTGAGTCCATTTTTGTCAATGTTCTTATTATACACTTTACCCATGTTTCTAGAGTCTTGAGTTCAGGGTGGAGTCCGTCGTATAGTCGCTTGTAGGCGTTGAAGGTGTTTTTTCCCTGTTTGATAATGAATGCTTGACTGTATTCTTGGGCCTAATAGTCCCTTTCCACGTTTAACAGTCCTATCGTATGGTTTATCAATGTTATCGCTTCATTTATTGTGCTTTGTCCCTGCCCGGGTGTTGCAATAGGTGGCACATTTTTGAACTTGTTGTATCTGTCCAGGTGAATAACCACAAGTAGGCAATCACTACCCTGTCAGCGTAGCACTCAACTATGTCCCTCGCGGTCAGTAGGTCATCTATTACCTCTGTAACTAATTGGTCAACCTCGTTTGATTTTACACATACTGTTCTACGGTGGTTTAGGTGCATTAGGTTGTTGATTCCTGCCATTATTATCGCGTAATCATGTGGTCTCTTTTATCTCATGAGGAAATAAAGTTATTTACTGACCTTTTTTTAGGGCATGAACAGAACTCAAATTTGATCCATGCCCCAGAAAAATTGGGAATATATTTACTGACCTTGAGATTAAGGCGCCCCCCAAAGCAAACAGCTTTACCTTGTTAGCACTCATAAATACAGGGTCCGACTTGATTAGGTGTCTCTCCAATTTGAAACCCCTCAAATCCGATATTATAGCTATATCCATTTTTACTTCTTAGGTTGCACCGTCTCTGATCTTTTGTAGTAGTTCTCCTAGAGTGTTCTTTCCCTTCAGGTTGCCTTGTTCACCGCTTGCGCGAAGGTTAGTTCATCCCGCACCCTTAGAACTTGTCCCCTGTAGCCTCGTACAGGTATCCTTTGTGATTTCTTAGTTTGTCCATGAGTGCCGGATTACTCTCAAACTTGGCCTTTACCACTTTTCCCATTTTTGTGAGTTTACTGACCATGTAACAACAAACACAGGAATAATGATTGGGACTAAGCCATAATGTTTGCAAATAGTGCACCATTGGTACGAATCTAATTAAGGTTGAATTACTATTATGGGAAGCTTGACATTTATCTTTAGAGTCTGACTGCTTATATATAGCCTTGAGTTACTCTAATGCTGGGTAGACTTAACCCTCTTGGCATGGTCACAGCAACATGGTGACTTCACATCCCTGTGACCCGACGAATAAGGATGTACAATGGAGTACAGTTTGGTAACTTTAAATAATATCCTGAGAAGCAATCCGCAAGCATAGCCTACTGCAATGTAGTCACACTGCCATAGTGCTCACTTAGCATCACACAGTGATACATGTAAGATCATAATAAAGATACAAACCCAAATCTAGTCAATGACCAATGTCAATTCATAACTCCAAATACATCAGATTGTGTCTGAATAGTCGTTCACTCTTGGTTACATCCATAGTCTCTTGAATATTAATTTCTTGATTATTGTCTAACGTCCATGTTTTGTCCTCAACAACTGCGCATAATGTAATGATTAATGTTCACGACTCAATCCTTTGTATTTACACTCTCCTGATGTTAGTCCAATAGGCCTAAGTGTTCTGAAGTCCAAAGTATCCTCTCTGTGTTCTCTCCATTGAGAATTAGTTCCTTACATGTTGGTCTGTAAGTTACTCACAGAGGCAATGGCTTCACGTGATGAACGTTCACTATATAGGGGACTTCACTCCATGCAGAGCGAAGCCTCCGGCGACTAGAGTCAAACCCGTCCTCCAGCGAGGAGGGGCTTTGCTCAGTTCTCTACCAGATCTTATCCTCTTACTCGACTGCTGCTCTCAGCAGTGGCAGCAGGGGTGTACTCCTCTGCTGCTTAGCCTACATCAGCACATTACGTGACCATTCACTTCCTTTTTAAAAACAGAGGATCCATTCTGAATATTGCTTCCGGCTCTCGCCATCTTGCTTTGTAGCCTACTTAGCAGTTTTAACGCACATCTGTTTACACTTTTAACAATATCATAATCAAATTACCTTTGTTTTTTAGAATCATAACATAATCTCGAACCAGCGCATAGTGCAATAGTTGTATTATCAAGGTGGTTATTATGTGAGAATTTACTGTACGGTACCGGTACTTTAGAAGTACCGCGCTCATCCATTGTAAATGGAAATATCATTAGCTCCTTGTCATTTCAACGGGGCTCCAAACTTCATGTAGTCTCTCTTACTACCTCTAGCCTGTAGTACGGCCACCATTCACCAGTCGGCGTGCCCCGTGCGCCTCGAGCGGTCGTGAAAGAGACTATTACGACCTCTTGCGTAGTGAACACGCCGTCTGGTGAATATTGGCCGCACTATACGCTAGGTTGGAAAGGTCTGCTCTGGTGCCCAGTGTAGTTTTCCTTGTGCTGCCCTCTAGTTTCAATCATCGGTTATGACATTCACTGCGGAGCAGTCCTCAGTAAACATGGCGGCTACCGGTGAACAACGTGAAGAGAACATGGACTCATCTCCTGAGAAAATCCAGACAGTAGATGATATTTCTGAGGACGTGAGACTTCAAGCAGAATCATTGAAAGAGAAAGCTAACGGGTTCTTTAAGGGTAAGTTTCTGACAGATAGTAGTAAAGATCTATCCATTCACATCGAAGTAGAAAACATGGCAAGCGCAAACACGATTGTCATTGACTTCAATTGGGTGGAGATGTTTCGGTATTTAATTTACAGGACACTAGTTTAATGGGATACGTCAGGTTACTCGAATTGAATTCTAAACTGAAAAGGACAACTACCATTACCAGATATACTCACCTGCTAAAGATGGAGAAACATTTTTTTTTTTCAAACTCAAGCCAAGTTAAGGGAAGCCATGCACTGTCACGGGGTTCCTGTCACCACACTTATATTATAACTAGAATATTTATAGGGCTTCGTCATTTCTTTGTGTTGTGTCACATTCTAACAATACATATTTAAAATGCGTGATGTATATCAATGGTCAACTTCAAGGGATATGGTTGGTTGCCAATATGGTATATAATATCATATTGTAATGTATTCTTACTTTAAATTAACACGACCCCGTTTTTAATATCACCCGACCACATGCTGCCAAATATAATCGGATTATTGTTCTGATAAAGTGTTGTGAATATAAGTGACATTCATCATCAAATGTCACTGATTCAAGACTTCATCCATTTGCACGCATTTGTAACATAGGGGAATGTAGAAATTGTCAATGACAATGTTCTGGTGGTTTAGACGAGGTTAATATAATGTCTTATGTGGTCAATTTATATTTTAATGATAGGCCTACTTCGTCCATGAGAGGCATTGTAATATCTGAAATAGATTCCTTTCTACTTCCATTATTTATTTTGATTTTGAATCAAGCTTCATCGTTTCTTAGAGATTTTTATGATAATGGAGAGTTTTGCATGACCTATCCTCCACATCTCACAGTCATGACTGTCCTAGGTAGGTAGATCACATGAAAAATCTAAAATGCTCTATTTACAAAATTGTGGTATTGAAATGATCCAGCTCAGTGACAGAATTCCAATGCTTTTCAAATCATTCTAGCCTTGAGAAATGGTGGCTTTTTGTCTTCACATTTGGAGGATCTGCTGTGACCACTTTTACCCCTCCTAGCCCATGTATAGAATCATTGATTTGGAGTAACTTTGGAAAGAACAAAATTAAAATGAAACAAAAAGGTATATGTAGCCCCTGCAATGCTCCATCATTCATTTGCCATCCATGACCCTGACTTCACTTAATCAATTGACCTAGATTTTTTAATGTAATTGACCTAATTAAAGGCCGTGCTCCATTGCACTGATCCACTGGAGATTGATGGTCGCCGAGCACCCTATCTCCTCCCATTCTCTGATAGTTCTTGCCCTTGGTTCTTCCCTTGATCTAACCTCGGTTGGCGCTGCTGCTCCACTTTGGCGACCGGCTGGAGACCAGGTTTTTCCCTGTCCCCAGTACCAGTCCCAAATGAGTCGGCTCTCAATCACTGGCATGGAGCACCGCTAGGAGTTCGAGCGCCGACCGCAGGGGGGATTGCGACTTTAGCTCCACTACAGCTCCACTATCGCCGACTGGGAGCCGATTGGTTGGTGACCAAATCAATCTCCTGTGGATCGGCACAATGGAGCATGGCCTTAAGATCTAATAGGAATTTTACACAATGCCTTGCTTCTCTCAAGATGACAATAGAATGATTAAATAGCATCTAGATCTAATGTATTTACATTAACCCTATCGCACCGGGTAGGCCTACCCATGGCAGTACCACGGGTATGGAGCCGGGTACTAGTGCCAATGAATACCGCTAGAGGGCGGGTATAGAGGCCTAATCATGATCATTTCTTCTTTGCATCATGTGATATGACATGTGATCCTTAAAACTATTCTTTATTTTGCTTAAAATATTATCGTAAAATTGGATGAGTTTTAATCCAAGCCACCGTATGCCATGACTGGAGTTTGGCATAGTGATTTCATGAGGCAAAGCCGAGTGAAGTCCGGAGCATTTTAACCGTACTATCCTAGGATTCGATTTCATGCTTATATACTTTCAAACAGTTTCTTAATAATTTATTGTCTATACTTGAATGAAATATAGTTTTCATCGTAATCATTCGTTTTTAAAATCATTCAGGTACTTCTTTTGTGTGACTTTAAGTTCAACACCACGTGTTGCCATCATTGCACATACACCTACTTATCTTCAGCTTGATCACTGATCTAAATAAAAAAGGATCGCACTAACCAAATTCGTGGACTCTGCTAAGTTATGACTTCCCAAATCCAGTTTGATATTTGTTTCTAATTATTTATTACCCACCGATTACGGAGTCTCCATAGGAAATGTAAAGGGCACCTGGAACTAGCTACATAGAAAAATAGTCCTGTCCATAAAGAGGTTGAATCATTGTGTACTTCAAAATAAGTTTCTTGAATGTTCCTTCAATGCTAATTATTGAGAATAAATCATAATAATCTCATTTACCATCAGAAATCACTGTCATAACACACTTTACATGCTAAAAGTGCAGATTAATGGCGAACTATATTATTGGTCTATGTACGCCGAATTACTGCCACACTTGACAGTGCTGTGATGTCTTGAACTAAATGGCTTACAGAAACTTTTAAATTGCAATAGATTTGTTATCAATCTTGTAGGTGGGTAATAAATACAATAACAACTGGTTTGGTAAACGAATGACCGTAATCTCCTCGTATAGTTGACGACGTAATATCCTCGCTAATAGCTCGGCTATTACTAAGCGTCAACTACTCGGAGATTACGGCCACTCGTACACAAAACCAGTCATTATTGTGTATTTATCTTGCCTGGAGGTATGAGTGAACTACCGATTCTGGAATAGGAGCCCGTCCCTTAGAATTTGTTATTTGAAAAATGTGGTTTCATTCTTCTCGAATCCATTCCCATTGATTATTGAACCACAAGGACACCAGTAGCATGCATAACAGAAAGGCCTCATTGACCACAAGTCTCCAGCTGCTCTACTAAACTCCTCCAATGCGTAGGCTTCCACTGTGGGGGATATCCAGATGGCGGGTTGAGTGTAGAATCCTTATTGGAGGTGGTTTCCACCCGGTCTAGATATGAACTACCCTCCTGAGGGTATCCGGAGGTGTATATATACCCAATATTACCATGATTTCGATCTGAGTGGCTGTATTCTCCGCGTAGCTGACACGTAGTAAAACTCCGAACGATAACCAGAAGTATATATGCGTAGCGTCAACTATAAGGAGAATACGGCCGCACAGATCGAAATCATTGTAATGTTGTATTCATTACTCACCGTTCGACTCATCATCATGAACAAATCTTGTAAATAATTAGAAATTCGATGTAACCGCCGTGCATTGTTTACATAAAATAATTCCTATAATGCCTGTCAGGTGGCCGAAAAGGCCGTATTCTCCTAGGAGAATGCGGCTTTCCGTATTCTCCTCAGTAGCGATTTTGAGGCTCCATAGGCTTAGTATGGAGGCTCCGTATAAGGTGGGTAATAAATTTATAGGAAATCCCCTATAGTCCATCTGACTTCATTTCCAGGACCCGGGCAACACCAGTTCGTTTTGGGGGAAACCTCCGGACGGCTCCAGAACCCCTTAAATCCTCCGGAGCCTTGGAGGACCCCCCCAGAGGCACCCTTTGGATAAGTCAACTTTGACCATCCGGGAAACGCACTACAATGTATTTCATTAGTTAAATTTGTACGACAAGGCATTGCTTTACATCAGATAGCCCACTCACCTCATGTCATCCCATCACCAATAGGTTCACTCACGGACATCCAAGTCTGTGGTTCACTCAAATATGACATACACAACTGATAGTTTAATGGTTGGTATATCAACACCCACCATCCAATAATTGTCCTAACACAAGGTTGTACATCGCAATGGAAGAGGGACCAAACGGAAGACCGGCCGAGCTTGCATGGAAAACATAGTATTGTTTATGACCCTGATAAAAACCATAGAAAAATGCTCTGACCTACATGTTTAGAATATACTATTATCTTTTCTCTCATTTCAGCCAAAGATTATGGACAAGCGATAACCTTTTATTCGGAGGCCATCTCACTCAACCCATTTGTAGTTGCATATTACGCAAACCGGAGCTTCAGCTACCTCAAGACAGAATGCTATGGTTATGCGCTAGTTGATGCCAACAAAGCATTGGAACTGGATAAGTCATATGTCAAGGTTCGTCGAACAAGCACTCATGTAGGGCTTCGGCTCGTGAAAATAGCAATTCTCAATCAACATTTGTTTGCGTAATTATATATCTTTTGTAAATCTAATATAGTAATAAAACGATGTTCCTGTAAACGTACAAATTTCGATCCGAACTCGGGACCTGGGACGTTTACAATGAGGTGTTTACACCGAGTTGTAAACGTCCCAAGGGCCAGAGTGAGGATCAAAATTTGTACGTTTACAGGAACAACGTTTTATCTTTACTATATGCCTCCAAAACATTCATATTACTACCTTATTTAAGTTGTAAGAGCCATTTTCAATCCGATTTGGGCACAGATTTGATGTGAACCCTAGCTTTCGCTTCGTCCATGGAATGCGGCAGTGACGTTATCGCATAGCAACGCGCATAGCAACATTTGTTGTCGCTTGGAAACCAGCCGGAAACCGGCCGGAAGAAAACATAGTGGTTGCTCTCTCATTGCCATCCCGTTTTTAAGGTGAATGCCATGGTCATTCATAATTTTATTACCAGGTACTATACTTCAATATTTTTCTGTAGTTCATATGATTTTGCAGTATTCCAGTGTGTTTTCTTTATGTACTCTAACGTTAACGTTACCGATTTCGAAGCGTAGACACCGTCGGCCATTTTTAAATATCGAAGTCGAAATCATATCCATTTCAACCGTGAAATGAACCCTGATATACTGCACAGCTGTGCAGTACATCATGGGGAGCAGCGTGTAGTAATTACGTCCCTTACGACAGTAGGTATATAGTAAAGTTAATATGGCCATTTCTATTCGTCTAATAGCTTGTTTATGCATGTAAAATTATAATGCAGTGGCCACCATTGCCCAAGATTCGAATCGCGGCAATAGAAAATGCTATTGTGAATTGATTTTTGTTTGACTTGTTTGCTAAGTGTTAACTGATGAATGAGAATGAAAGTTAAATTTTTCGCAGCAATACAGTTTCAGAAGTTAACTAGTAGAGAATGGTATTGTATTTCTTTCGAATTGTATCCAGTTCCACACCATGGGTTGATTCGGTTATTTCTTTTTTGCACAGGCGTACTACCGACGAGCTTCGGCAAATATGGCCCTAGGAAAATTCAAACTTGCTCTCAAAGATTTTGAAACGGTACGTAAATGTGATAATAGATTGTCTTAGACGAACATAGGTCTCTTTAATCAATAGGCTTTCACTACTTTCGTAACTGGAAATGATAGAATATCTTAAGTGTCATACAATTGATCGCGCATTGCCTTCTTTGTAAGATCTTTTGGGGAGAACTAGTATAATGTTCTGTACATTATGTTCTATCTATTACGTTAACCAAACAATTTTTATGCGATTTATAAAATTTGCACAATTTTTTTTACTCTTCCCCCCTCCCCCCTCACTTTGATGCAGTAGCTCGTATTGTTAATCTCGCCACGTCTGTCGATTTTTTTGATTTTTTTTACTCTTGTTTAGTTTACCTAAATGCATATAAAACATTGAATACTTTCAGGTCGTGAAAGTGCGACCAAACGACAAGGATGCCAAATCAAAGTTCACAGAGTGCAACAAAATCGTTAAGCGTATGGCATTTGAGCGCGCTATAGCCGTTGAGGAAACACAGAGATCAGTAGCAGATAGCATAAATTTAGATTCAATGAGTAAGTACAAATAGATTCCACAAACAATAAAGGCCTCCACAATGTAATGTGATTACATCAGAGGTTATAGCCTATAGCCAGTGGGTCAAAACGATATAAAATACTCGTGTCTGTTGTTTACTATGTTTTCGGTTAAATGATTTTCTCTCTTTTAATCAGTTCCTATGTCTTTAAATATTTTGCTGTCTGCTTAGGGTATTTTAGATTTCCTAAGTGGCCAACTAAAGTCAGCTTGTAAGTTATTGTCAAAACTTTTGTTCCTAGAATAATCCTCAAATGTTTGAATAATATACATGTACACCCAAACAGAAACAATTATATATTTAATATCAATCTTAACGTACACTTGTGAAGGAATTAACTTAATACCTTTGTATTACAGTGATAGATATAATAAATCCCCAACCTTGGCTTTGTATAACAGGTATAGAAGAGGACTATGAGGGGCCGAAGTTGGACGATGGAAAGATCACGTTAGATTTCATGAAGGGGCTAATGGCAGAGTACAAAAACCAACAAAAACTGCATCGAAGATATGCCTATCAGGTAAGTCCTTATGTGGACTATGTTAGATCTATGTGAATAGTTATGAGTAAAGTCATGGATCCAAGGTCAGCCCAGTTATAGACAATAGCTGATATGTTTAACTTAAACATTTTAAGGTGTTACTTAGTTGGTTAATGTCAGAAGCGTGACTGAAATTTTATTTACAAATGTGATTTTTTTTTAGAATTGTAAATCATATCGGAATCAAACTAGGAGAATCAGTACAGGAAAGTGTTCTTTTAGAATATGTGCATGGACTTAGCATCCTTTGATCTTTCTATCATTCACCTATATTATCGACATTTTGTGTAATTTATATAGTGGTTCTCTGATCAGATGAGGTTTAGGGTAAGCGATATTCAAATTTGAACAAAATGATGTACCAGTTTCAAAAGAAAGACGTGTTTATAAATCTTAATCAAATGCTTCCTTCAGTGGGTTATGATCACATGATTTCGTTCTACCCTTGCAGATTCTGCTAGATGTGAAAACCCTGTTCGCTGCTCAACCCAGTCTAGTCGATGTCACCATTCCAGAGGTAAATACAAACGGCGTTTACCCCATTATATGGCCCCAATAATTAATTACTTGATTTCAGTGATAGATCCTTAATTTCTGCATACACCAATTAAAAATCCAGCCTCGCCTTGTAATTCGCGATATTGGAAATTCATCGTACTATCTTCCAATTTTACAAGTAAAACTCTTGAAGTATGATTTAGGCTGCTAAAAAAGATATTTTCGTAAGAACTGATGGTCGCAATTTAAGGTAATAGCAATTGAATCTTCTGGTTGATAGGAATTCGATTTAACATTTACAAATTTACAGGTTAATAACCCAGTTCACTTCTCAGGAATCCTCCGTATGTCTTGAAATCTATGAGATACATAAAAAAAAACCAATAAAAATACTGAACTCGTAAGGTGAAAACCTACTTTCAATATAAATCTATCGATTAAAATACAAGGAAATATTTCATCTAACACCTAGCTACCATCTTCGTTGCTTACCGTTCCGTTGTTAGCTTCTTTCACAATGCACCTTTATGAGATGGAGTACCCACAGTGAAGATATGTAAATGTTGACAACCCTCTTTCAAAATCAAATGTTCCTATCAATCATCAAGCTTGGAAGCATTATCTGCAGATAGCTGATACATCTGCTTTATTATGAGGGACAAGACATACTTTTCGAATATATGAACTGCTATTGATATTGAACTTGCTTCTCGACACAGGGAAAGAAGTTCACAGTGTGTGGAGACATCCACGGTCAGTTCTACGACCTCATGAATATCTTCCACCTAAATGGCTTACCTTCTGAAGAAAACCCTTACGTATCCTTTGTCCATAACAGGTCCACGGCAAAGGGTATCAGCAAGTGTAGGAATATTTTGTTTGAATGGAAACAAAACTGGCTGAGGCGATGATAATATATTCATCCATGCTTAGTTAACAGATTAGTCAAGCAAATCACCATAAAATGCTGCTGCCAATTTTATTGGACGAGGCATTGAACACCAACCGTGCAGCACAATGCTACTGCTAGAGTCACAGAAACGAATGTGTTTTATTGAAGTCATCGACTACAACTGCTATGTCTACCATTTGTTGATTTTTATGTTCGGACGCAGAACCTAGCAACTCGCTACATGAATTGCGGATGGTGAAGCTGAGAAGGCTCTGAGCATGTTATTTACATCTTTAAGAATCGGGCACGATCATTTATGTGTTATTTTCAACAAAATGTCAAAAGTAGTATTGGATATTTGAATTCGGGGATTCCTTTTTAGCTTTTTGCTCACGTGCAAGTCACGGTAAAGTAGACCACGACTACAGTCATACAGCTTTCAAACATTTCCCTCCATATAAAACATGTACCTTATCCATTGTAAAAGTTTATGAAAACGTGGACACTGTACTTAAAGTGCACTTTCCATGATAAAAGTTTGGGCCATCCCGATAATGAGTGTGAACAATGATCCGACTTGGCAAAACACACTTTAGTCAAGCCGTTGCTGCCTTAAAAAAAGAAAGAAATTCCGTTAATAGATATTAACTAGGGATGGCTTTGAAACATAGTCATCTAGATAGATCCATTTAAGATTTATACAGAATTTACTAATATATATATAAATCAACATGTAGAAAAACAGGAAATTGCCTTAACCCAACTTCCAGCTATTTAACGGAGACTTCGTGGATAGAGGGTCTTTTTCTGTAGAATGTATCTTCACGCTATTTGGATTTAAGTTATTATTTCCAAATCACTTCTTCATGTCGCGAGGTAAGTAGAATTGTTACTAAATATTTTATCTTGGACACGGCAGACCATTTCATTGTACCTAAAATGTTGTGACCAAATACGAATTGTAATATGTCGAGATTAGCCGATTCGTATGGTACCTTTGTGCCACTTTAGCTCACAACATGAATAGCAGATTGAGTATGTGTCAATTTGTTAACAAAAATGTATTAAAATGGATATTCAGAAAAGAGCAAACTACGTGCCGTTTACTGTTGGCAGCTTAAATAATTTCCTTTCAAAATTTCAGGAAACCACGAGAGTGTCACAATGAACCAAATGTACGGTTTTGAGGGCGAGGTCCGGGCCAAGTATCCTTTTTACGTGTCCACTGCAGAAAAATGCTGATAAACTACATATGTCTATTCCAGCTCTAAAGCATATAAAGAACATCATCCTTATGGGTGCCCCCATACTGGACCGTGTCAGGACGACCCCCACATCCCACACAACATCACTGTGTTCAAGGTCACCTTCTATCTTTTTTTCTCCTCACTTGAAAGGGATCTCCCAAATTTTGTATATAGAAAATTTGCATCTCTGCCTTTTTTTTCAACTCACTCGGGTATTTTTCCCATATGATTAACATTGGGAACTCGTAATCAGTGATCATCGAGTATTGAAAAAAAACTCAATGATGGATGATGATAAAACTGTTAGCCAATAGGTGTGAGATCAAATCTGAACCGTAATCGAACCATAGCCACTGAAAATGTGTCTTTCATTTTGGTTTGCTATGTAATCTCACCCGGCTTTGTCTCATGAGATTATTCTCGTGGCATATTACCAGTGGCCACAGCTCTCTATGTAGTTCCTCCTTAGTCCCATACACTTTGCTTTACAACAGATATACTTAATGACCGCTCCTATGATCGGTCAAGTGAGCACCGTTACCCTACGTAAAAGGGAGGGGCCAGGCCGGTTCGTATAGACTGTCCTTATCATCGTTTCTTTAAGAATATGTTTGCCTGTGTATTTACGCTATTCGCAATCTGCATAATATCTTTCCGGGTTATTTGCGATTATTGGTCCGAGTGTGTGTGTCCTTTTTTTCCATATCGAGCCGTATAGTGCATTGTCCAATTAGATCGCAGCTTTTGGTCACGTTTCAATGTAGGTCGGAAAGCGTCAACCCAGCGTCTTAAGTTACTTAACCTCCGGAGGCGTTATGTAAATATTGAGTGTTCACCCACAGGTATATAACAATGAAGGGAAAATCACACTATGACATGGTCCTACAGTTCCTTAGTCTCACAGTTCCCAGAACAGAAGGTATCAAGGATGCTTACAATTACCCTCCCTCACCCCATTCTAACGCCTTCCGCTGGTAAGGTGGGAGGGCCTTGTCAGCATACAGATCTCCTTTCTTGTTCAGGTAGTGCTTTCACACCTCGCCTCAGGCGGCCTCTATCCACTCTCACCTATGTAGGTGCCTTTCTGGTTATGCTTTCTCAGTGTATGCAGGTTCCTCTGTGGTAGAGGGACGGTACGGAATTAACCACAAAAAAGAACTCATGAGATATTCTGGAGTGGTATGCGGATAAAGGGGGGAAAAGTACTTGAAAAATAGTAGAACATGAAAGTGTTAAGAGTATTCCCAAGAAAGATGTTGTCAGCTTTTTGAAAGAGACAAATCTCTTTGATTGTTTATGAAATATTTTAAAACTTTGAAGTTGATTGACAGATATAAGTACGAAAGTGAAAAGCTTAAATCTTTGATGTTCCCTATATAGCTTCCGGGTCTCGCGGGACGTTATTCCACAAACAAGCCATCCACCCCCTCCCAGGTGACCCCTTTACGCAAGATTAAGTAGTCTGTACTAAAAAAAAAGACTCCTAATGTGGAGCGTCTGCTAAAACGGGTGTCCTTTTATACAAGGTTTAGATAAACATGTATCTAATTGAAGGGAACATTTCCGTTCCAAGTAAAACTTTCGCTAGCATGGACTAACCCCTTACATAGGGTGTTCCTCAAACAGGGTTTCACTGTATTTTCACATTACTATATGCACCAGATATACCAGTCAAATGGCTGACCTGTTCACAGAGGTCTACAACCAGCTTCCATTAGCACACTGCATCAACAGCAAAATTTTGGTAAGTTGTGGTGAATGCCTACCAGTTGTTTTTCATTGTTTAATTCCAGAGATAATATTAATTAAGCCTCAATAAAGCAGTGGTTTGAACTTCCCCACACACCTAGGCTCATGCCGTGCCTGACACCAACACGTTTCCAACATTTTCTAGGTCTCTCTCTGAGGGAATGAAATTCAATAATGAAAATTATTTCCGTATACTTTATTGTAACTCTCGAATAACGAAACGGTAGAATACTTCCAATTCCTTGGATTTATGGTTCAAAAACATTATTTCCCTAGGTTATGCACGGAGGACTATTTAGCAGTGATGAGGTGACATTGGACGACATACGGAAAGTGGACAGAAACCGGCAGCCTCCAGAGTCAGGTAACCTAGCTCCTGTTTAATCTTTTATCTCGACTACTTTGTTCATTGGATCCCAACTTTCCAAGGGCCGAAGCATAGGTCAGTCGGTAGCGTGCTGGCCTTCGGGTCACAGTGTCCGGGGTTCGTGGCTCAACCTTGCCACTGGGTTCCCTGCCTGTCTGTTATCCTGATCTCATAGATTCGATCTCGCCGTGATATAACCCTGGCTGTTGCTACAACGTTGAGCACTATTAGCCATCCAAACAATTCTCCAATGGTAAAGTCTAATTGAACAAATCGGACGTTAAGCTCCCCCATACAAACAAACTCTAAAGGTATTACATTTTATTTCCAAGTATATCATTGAGTAAAATGCAGTGTCCTAGGTCTGTTAGAACTCCAGTTTGCCTCCAATATGTTAAGAATAAATAACTGCGGATATCTTTTAAAAAAAATTCTCCCTCACTAAGTACCCCGGGTAATGTACTTATTCAACACTCACCAAATGATATGTAATGAATATGATTTGAAATGTTTGTGTTGGGTTTCTCAATGAGATAATGAAGAAAAAAAGACTTTCAACAATTTTGTTTAGGCAGCAATAATCATTCTCCGCAGGTATCATGTGTGAGCTGATGTGGTCAGATCCTCAGCCTCAGTGTGGCCGGTCCCCAAGTAAGCGGGGCGTTGGCTGCCAGTTCGGGCCAGACGTCACGAAACGCTTCCTCCAAAAGAACAAACTCGACTACATCATCCGCAGCCACGAGGTGAAGAACGACGGTTATGAGGTGGCTCATGACGGCAAGTGCATCACCGTGTTCTCCGCACCCAACTACTGGTATGCTGCCGTCATTGCAGTTTGATTCCTTCACCTCTTTCCTTTCTCTGTTTCCTTCATCTATAAAAAAAAAAGTAAACGTGCTTCTATCTTTATAAGTAGGTCCTCTCGTCTCTGTACTAAGACTTGTATTTGTTATTAGAAATTTAGTTTTCATTTCGTTGAAATTGTTACTCCCTTGAAATAGCACTTTAATTTCTGGTATAGCTAAAATCTCAAATGATAATCAGTCATATATAATTGCTGTATTATTTGAACCATCGGGACAAAGTATATAAACATTATTCATCGAATTGTGAATTAAAACGGTCAACGGTAGAATGATCAATTAAAACGTAACTTATTATCCAATGGATATCATCACAATAAACAGTTTGAAGTCGTAAAGTTATTCGGTAGTTAACAAACATAGCTAATATATCACCATTATCTTCCTCTAGTGATACCATGAGAAATAAAGGAGCCTTCATCACACTGACCAGCCCTGACCTGACCCCTAAATATACATCATACGAAGCTGTGGTAAGTACTTCACACGTTAGCCTCATACATGCAACACAGTTACACTAGTGCTAGTGAAATAAGCAATGCTAACTGCATGTATATTTAGTTAGCAACATTTATACAACATAATGTTGGTAGAGAAATGAGAGGTCTGGAATCTCTTTCATCCGCCTCCCTTTTTGTACAGAATCATGGCGCTTATGGTGGAGGCTAGCTACTTGGTCCCCTTCACGGGTGTGCATGCAAACAGGCATGTATCTATATATTTTTTACATGTTTGTTTAACATTTATATATCATAAGTATGTAAACACATGTAAATATGTATGACTATGTAGGTATGAAAATCCGCAATTAGGTAGAGAAGGAAAAGGGGATTATTGCAGTTGGGTTCTTATATAATGCTATTTATTATTTTAGAAGTGACGTGTATTTATATGATATTGAAATCGGTTTTACTAGCGCAAACAGCAAAATGTAAATAGATACTTTTTTATGAAATGATATTAATAGATTTTTCACGTATCAACTATTCTATTCATGGAGTCTGAGAAACGGAAGCTACTCAGTTTGGTTAACACTGGAAACGAGAAGATGCACACCGGAACACAAAATATTATGTTTAAAACCCAGGTCGCTGAATCCCAAAGTATTAGTTATGAGTTGTATTCACAGCGGATTATCTCTTATCCAGAGAGGATACGCTTTCCTAAGCCTAGCTATAACCACCAGGGGAAATTCTTAACACAAAATGAAACTGCTTTTGCTGATATGAGTCATTGTTAGATGTAATGACAGTTTGGATCTTTGTTGAAAGCACAAACAAAGAGACACAACAACATACAACTGACATGGCTAACTAGCTGACGTGCTGTCACTTGACTCCACCTGTCAAAGTGGTAAAAGTCGGTTCCAAGAACTTTTGAAGAGTAAGCTAAAAAGACAACGTTTATGAGCAGTCGCTAATACTACGTTTACACCATCATCCCGACAGTCCCGGCAGTGAATTTTCCTCGAGGCCATACTCTACAGAAATGTAAGTCGACTTGGCTGACGGGGAGCTGACGGGTAACTTTAGTTCTGTCAATGAGAATGAGCTAATGAGAATCGGGACTGCTGTACGTCAGAGTACATCACCGTATTTTGCCGTTTGTCGCCTTAAGTGGCCTTAAATTACCTTAAATCAACGGGTCGGGAGACAGGGCTTCTGGATAGCACTAGGCCTATGGGGCTGTAGTCCAACAGGATATTCATTCAACTTCCAACAGTCACAGTGGAAGAATATGTGGAATTTTCATGCATACATACATGCAAACCACCAAAAAAGGTGAAAAACTGTAAACGGATGCGGGTTTTTATTAAAAAAATAAAAAGATGTATGAACCCTATCCACTTCTGTTTTGCAAAGTGAATTGTGGGAAGGTCTACAAGTAATTCCATATCCCCAAAGCACACCAGCACTGTACCGGGACTGCTTCGGCTAAAAAGCCATAGTTGGCCTTGCTGCACCAGCAGTCTATCGGGACTGCCACAATATACCGCAGTTCACCTTAAGTCAAAGGGGATGTTCCGTAGTCGACTGTAAGTCATCGGGCCAGTGCCATTCGGCAAAAACTATGTCGACCTAGGGAAACCCCAACTTAATGCGATGTGCCGCAAGTCAACGGGAAATTTGGGGCTGAGAAGAGAAAACCAATAAAGAAAGTTCCATGTTAACGCAAAATTCACTGCCAGGACTGTCGGGGTGATGGTGTAAACGTAGAATGAGTAAGAAGCACTTACCAAAAAGATGATAATTGGTTAACCCTAGAGCAGCGACGAAAAGTGACAAGGCGGGCAATAATACGAGCATGGCTACGATACAAAAAAGCATCAACTCACTAATCAGCAATGGAAAAAGTTGGAGGTGTAGATACAATAAATGTAGATCTGGACAAGGAGATGGACAGTATGAAGATAGACTTTCAAGCTGGATTAGAAGCAATGGAAGAGAAAGTGGTAACAAGTGAACATAATGCAGAAGAAATTGGTTCAAGGCTAACGGATACATCCGACGAACAGATCGAACTCGAAATGGCACAATAGAAAATGTCTAGTAAAATAGAAAAATTGTAAGCAATGATCAGATTCCTCAAGGTAATCAACGACGGCCATACCTGATAATATGACGGCCTTGCAGAAGATCAGGAAATAACAAATTGTTTTAGAAATATTTAGCGATCTCTCGGTAACCCACTATGGTGGGGCTCGCCAATCGAATAGGGGGAGCTTTTTCAGTATTGACGATCGCGAGTAGCGACCATTTGAAGGGCCAATTGGTTTTCAGTTGTGACGTTCTGTAGGGATCTCAGCCACATGCTGAGATGCGACCGTTTGAGGTGATTTGGGTATTTTTCGGTTGTGACGATTGCTGAGGATCACTAGTGATCACACATGAAACGATCGCCAAACGGTCATAACGGGAGAACATTTGATAGTTGTCATAACCTATTTTCTCAGTTGCTAAGACTTATTTAAATGGGAAAATCTGAAAAATGCAGACACTGCACCACTCGGTAACTTGCGCATAACTTACTATAATGCTCGATTTTATTTGAGCAGGGTAAGGCCAGAGTCACTTAATATCTATAACTAAAAACACAACCATTCAAAAAGTCGAACATGTCTGACTTAGCATAGTAATATTCCCTCTCGTAATATTCCCTCTCGTATTTTTCTCGGATTTACAGCCGCATCCTAACGTGAAGCCCATGGCCTACGCCAACTCGCTTCTGTCGATGTTCGCCTAAGACCCGCCAGACGGCAGCACCACCTCGTATTCAGGAAGATTGCACCTCATTCTCCATCGATCAGCACCACTCATGAAGCGGCCGAGAGTGGAACGACAACCAGGTTCTGTGACCTAAGAACTGCCCACCCAGTCGTGCCTGGAGGCCGTCCGGCCGCCAGTTCCCCGGGGGCCGGCCGGGCCTGGGCCCCGCTCGCCCGGTCGCCGTCCATACACTTGAGCATTCATGTCATCATCCACACTGATTATCACAACACCCTCCCAGCACCAACCACAGACTGACCCACACAACGACGTACCTACACCAAGGCTACCTGGACACTGTACCGAGAGTATGTGTTCTACCCACACCGTGGATCATGTCCATAGCCCGTTCTCTTATTGTTCACAATAAGCAGACAGAGTACGTGCTGCCTCCCTCTTATCATTCACAGGGCAGATGCGAGTTATACCAATGCCAACTCGTGGTCATCCCAGAATTCATTTCGTGATATTATTTTTGTCACCAGCATAAGTGTACATTGAAGGAGGATTACCACTAAACCGATTTCTATGCGTATGTATATGTGTATAGTATCAGAAGGCAGATGTTTTACAATTATAAATTCCAATGGTATAAAGTTAAATGAGCTGAAGGTGTTCATAGCATTAGATGTTAAAAGGCAGCGAATTTATCTTTCATTCAATTATTTTGGTTCCGGGTTTAATGTATTCAATGCTCTAACAATGATCCTGCCCTAAAACGTGTTATGATGCTAAATTCGCTATAATGCATGTGACCTGCAGGGAAATATGGATCTCCATATATTCACATGATAGTATGTAAACCGAAAGAAGAACAGTGTATTTGGCAAACTTTAAAATCTTAATGCAATCTTTAATCAATTACAACTTTTTTTAAGGTGTTACAAATCTTTTCGGTGCTGCACAATTTATGTTTGAATCTTAAGCGCAGCAAGTTATTTAGACTCAATTGACTGACTTCTATTCCGTGATGAGGAAAAATATACATGAAATATTTTGGTCACCGACAGTAGCAATATTTCAATCAACTGTATTTACCAGAAAGAACGTACTCGAGATTTCATTTAGTAACTTCCGTTACTGTATTTGATTTAGTAACTTCCGTTACTGTATTTGATTTATAGTCTCAGTCTGCGAATGCACTTTGCTTGTTACCAAAATGTAAGAAATACCTCGTATATCTTGGTTCACCAAGGGCGTTCTTGATCTGATTTTAGAGTATACCTATTGGGATATGCATAGATTGACCGAATAAATCCATTTAAAACAAAGTTGAATCTTGTCTGAAATGTATTAGATATCAATTTGAAACACGAAACGAGCACTGGTTACAAAAATATATGCTGTTAGTGAAACATGTCCTTTTACATACGTAGTTCAAAGTTCATAAGTTTCTGTCAAACCTTTGATTTTTACCATGGACTTGTGATTTTCCCTTTTTCGTTTTCCCATGCTTTGTATTATTTGTACATTAAAATGGTACAAAGTTAATGGTCAATAACAGTAGCATTATCCAGAGAAGGCAGCTTTCCACTTTCCCGGGTTGGAGAGTTAGGTCAGTGGCTAAGGCACTGGACTCGTAGACCAAGGTTGCCTGGAATTACCTTTCTTCTTCATCCCCAGCAGTGGTAGACTTACTGCTATATGAAATGCTAGTCGTTTTCATACCATATCTATGCATTCCCCCTACGCTCCAGTAAATGGTTTGGTTGCCCCCAAAAGACCGCGTCACGTTCCCGCACCGAATCTAAATTACTATGGCCAAATGTTAGAAACAGAAAAAGGTCTATACATATCTGGAAAAAAATGTCTACACATATTTAGCAAACATCCGTAGAGCTATTTCAACTACAACCGAATTGAAGATGTGTACACTGTTGATACATCCATTTGCCAAGTACTGTAATTTTGTAATAAATCGATTATATAGTATGAATATTATTAATCCGGAACATCTACAAGATAGAGCCATGACAATAATACAGGGTTACTTCAAAGGTCGATCGAAGAGCTCAGCATAAATTGTAGTGGGATAGAAGCCTTAATGTGAGATGAAAGAAATGAATTATTTTAATTGATATACGTTCATGATATCATTTGCCAAGGCACACAAGAAGTTAATCTAAACTTATCAAAGTTCTCGATATAAATAAGAACGCTCTCATTTTTAGAGGAAATGCCCTGGGGTTATCTCTTAGTGGTTTGTTTGTTTGTTTGGGTAGTTTAAACCTTTAACCGCTGCACGCCAAAATGAAGCGGGAATTATACCGCCGCGCCCCCTACGCTTTTCCTATATACTACCGCTGCAAGCTTCTACCAGATACACCCCTGAAACGCCGGCCATACCCGTCTATATGTCTGTGAATTATTTTGGTTTTCTCCGAGATCTACTCGCAAATCAACATCTCCATGGCACTATATAGACTCAAAACACACAGATACATTGTTTTAAAACTGTTTTATTCAATATGGAAAATTTTTAACCCTTTTGTGCTTAAATCGACTGAAAAAGTGAATTGGAAAAAAATCTGAGTTTATGATGCCTCAAGGCATCATGCGGCGGTTCACACCGGAATGCCTGGAGGCATCATGCGGCAGTAGCCATGGGAATGCCTCCAGGCATCATGCGGCGGTTCACCCAGGAATGCCTGGAGGCATCATGTTGCAGTGAAAGGGTTAACGTCCCATTTGTTCAATTAGACCTACTTTGGTTTACTTAACTCAAATTTGCATATCCTGTTGGAATAACAAGATATGCTGCCTGGTTGATCCAGGCATCTTATTTTTCTCAATCATATCTTATCAAAAATCTTACATTCCCTTAGGAAGTCAAGAATTTCTTTCTTGCCAGTGTTATGGAAAACACTGCACATTGTTGTCAGATTCTTTAGGAATTACTTCCTGCTCTCTTTGGTGGCCTGACAATGTAGCATGAGATGTTTTACACTAAGTGGAGTGTTGCATGTCTGTCACACAGGTGCTACTTCACCTCTTAGGAGATGCCCATGCTTCAGTTTGGTGTGACCGGTCTGCAGACAGGTCAATTTCACCTGTTCCGTTCATGTCAGGTTGTCTTTCCTAAAGTTTTGGCTAGTAGCCACTACAATTTCTCATAGTTTGTTGTCTTTGGTGCAGTTCCAGAGTTTCTGCCAAGTTTTATGAATATGCTCCTTTGCCATTGGTTTCAGGTCTGTATGTGGAATGGTATGCGCTCCAACTTTTCTGCTTAATCCATTCTGGCTGCTTGATCTGCAGATTAATTTCCTTCGATTCCGATATGACTGCAGCCAACACATGGCCACCTCTTTGCCATGTTCTCTCTTTAGTTCTGTGTATGACAGTCTGATGTCTCTGATGACAGCATTCTTTGGATCATGCTGTCCAATGGATTGTAGACAAGATTTAGAGTCTGAGAAGGCTATATATTTCTTGTGTTGTGACATTTTCATCCAAGTCAAGGCATGCAATATAGCATTGGCCTCAGCAGTGAAAATGCTGCTCTTGCCATGGTGGGCTTTCTTCAGGTCACCGTATGGTGTGTCGACTCCATAACCAATGTGATTACCCTCTTTTTAGCCATGGGTATACACCGGTACATACTTTGAAACGCTTCCTCATGGTTTCGTAGTCCTTGAGAAAGACAGTTTCAGGGACGCACCTTTCTTGTTTTTGGCTAGGTCAAAGAGGATTGAGGGTGTTTCCTGATCCCATGGAGGGGTTTCAGGTGGCCTCTCAGCTCTTATTCTCTTCATTGGGATGCCTGCTTCTCGGTCCTGAGCTCATACTCTGACTGGGAATGGACTTATGGCATTTGGGTTGTCTTTAAACATTTGGTGATTCTCTTTGAAAATCAAGTTGTAGGCTTGGTTTCTTGGGTTGGCCCTAACTCTCATAGAGTATTGTAGAGACGGTTCTAAATTCTCCTAGGCACAGTCGTAGACCTTGGTTCTGGACAGGTTTTAAGCTGTCCAGGTATGATTTTGCTGCTGATTCATACCACTCTCCTAGCAGATCTTTCGCGGCGCTAGCGCTTTCTTATCTCTGCCCCGACCCACTGACGTCATACACTGGTACCCCGGGTATCCACTAAAGACAATAGGGACCAGCTAACATTTCAGATTCAAAACAAGGCAACTGTCAAATGTTATAAAAGTCAAACAACTGATATATCTTGAGTTGGGAAATATGGGGATTGTTAAAGAAGTTTCACAGACAATCCAGTTGATTCTTCTTAAGATTTTAACCACTTTATGATGTGAATCCACACTTGATCAGACTGCCCCTTCGAGTGAGCACATGTGTTATGTTGACAAACAAAACCCTGCAACACATATGGTGCTTTCCACTGAAGAAAGTAATCCCAGAGACTGTGTCTGGTTTGAAATAACAAATAACGAAAATGAGTGTAAATCATTAACCATATAAATATGTGTATCTCTATGTACAATTAGAATACAAATACTGCCCAAACCATGACAAATTTACGATATTTGAAAAACTGGGGGATGGGACAGATTCTGACCCAAACAGGCAGGTCGGTGCAGAGATACAAGTGGCCGCAGGAAGTAGAGCGTAGAATATCTGCTAGGAGAGTGGATTCATACACAACTGGTCCATAGTCCAGTCGTGATTGGATGTACATCTTGTACAGAGCCAGCAGTGTTTCACTGTTAGTTCCCAGTCAGGGTGACTGAGGACCTTCAGAAGGTTCATGGCTTTCTGACACTTTCTCCTCAGGTACTCAACATGTGGTTTGAAAGACCATATTCTGTCAAACACCAGTCCGAGGAATTTTACTGTCAGTTCCTTGTTCTGGAGACTGAGGGAAGATATGTCCATGCATCCTCGTCTACAACAGAAGTGAACTACATATGTCTTTGTCTCGGAGAACTTGAAGTTTGTCATAGAGTTTGCTGCAGTTTTCTTTCTACTGTGTGCATGAATCTGCCCTTGTAGCAGATGACAAAGACATCTACATAGAGACAGCAGTTGACATCCTTCTTCAGTTGTTTTGCAATGTCATTAATTTCGACACCAAATAGGGTGACGGAGAGGACACAGCCTTGGGGGACACCCATTTCTTGGTTGACTCTCTGAGAGAATGCAGTTCCCAGGTGAACATTGAATGTTCTGTTGCTCAAGAATCTTTCACTGACCCAGTCAATCTTCTCAAACCTATTTGCTGAATGTTCCTTGGGATGCCATGTTTCCAGGTGGTGTCATATGCCTTCTCCAGGTAAAAGAAGACTGCAACTGCATGTTCTTTGTTGGTAAAACCCTCAGAGATCCTGCTTTCCAGATGGACTTAATGGTCAGTGGTGCTGCTTCGTTTACGGAAGCCTGACTGATAGGGAGTCAACAAGTCATTGGACTCTAAGTACCACACCAGTTTGTTATTCACCATCCTCTCCAGTCTTTGCTATGCAGCTGGTCATAGCTATTGGTTTTTAACTTGTTGTGGCCATTTGTTGACCATTTAGTCCAAATGGTCTCCAAAACAGTGACAGGGTCAGACATTTCATACATGTATGGTATTTATGCTAAACCTTATCAAAATAAAAAAATATTTGCAGTGGAAGATTCTATATGGATGCCATACCTTTATCCCAAACAACATTATTTTGCAGTGATTACTTAATTCATAAGAATTGTTTCACCAAAGCCAGTGACAACTGCTGACACTGTTCTGCTTGACTGCCTTGTTTACAACCTACTGCAGTACACGACCATATGTTTGTGGGTTAGCCCCATACTTGGATTGGAATATTTCATTTTATACACTCCCACGGTATCAAATGAAACAGTATTTCCTGCAATGAATTATCTATGTCCACTACATCTAATTCCCAGATTTCATTATTTTCTGTTAAGCAGTATACATTTGAGACATGTTTTTGAATGGGTCTTGAACCAACAGTGATCATACAGCCCAATAGTGATCAGGTCTGTGGAACGCTTTGCTGTCATGATCACTATATTGGTCGCCCAAACGATCATTCTTTTTCAATCACAATTACTGAAGACGTCTCTGTCTGAAGAACACCTCCCTGGGACCTGGATGAGATAATCGTTAATAGTGACTGTTTTGAGGCCATGATTAATCAACATACATCTGGCAATAATTATCGAACATTTGTGGCCAATTGTATTTACCTCTTGTCTTGAGTCTTTAATAATTGCTATCAATGATTAATCCCGTCTAAAAAAAAAAAAAACGGGTCCCAGGGGAGCCTCAAAGCAATCTTTGAATTATCTCAGCTCCAAGAATTATCACAGGTTCCAAGTTGATTTGACTAAGCAAGTCCTTGCCTTCGAGAAGGTCGCTATGAAGGATCGTCTGAACTATAAACCCTCCAATTTTTCAACTTGAATAATCTATTTGGACACGTAATCCCATACCCTAGCAATATTGTAAGTCTCTTTTGCTACAGTCAAGAATGTTAGCAATTTATTTCTTCATAGATTCCACATTTCGTTTAGTTTGCGTCATAATTTTCTAGGGTTGTTTATTTTCATGAAAATTCTTCCACATCTTTCGTGACTTGGTCTTACTAATTTATTTCTAATTTCATCGGCTCATTTGGAATTTCGTAATTTTCAATTGGCAATCAATTGGGCCATTTTATCTATTTTCCTGCCAATATGATCCAGTAATATAGTACCATTTTTAGTTCTGACATTCTATTTTTTAAAGTAATTTTTACCAATATTCCTGTTTAAATAGTTTACAAATTGTTTACATAGTTCAGTATAAATTCTGTTATCCATGGATTCACCAATGTTTATATTTATCGTTTTCATCATTTGATTACATTTTAAATTTCGATTACAAGAGTAGTAGCAGACAAACAGGCTTGTATCTATAAGTCTCCTAAAGGTCTTTTATGAACACATTTTCGATCTCTTTGTGTTTCATTTTGTTAATTGTCCAATGACAAAGCATGGTGTTAAAGATCATTACAAAATATATTTGCACAAAGGGAGAAGGGTGATTCTCTGAGTATGTGAAGACCCCGTGCAGGCCTATTGCTGTGCATTTGCTAGTCATCCAAAAACATGCCAGCTGGACAAACCGGAATGGATATCCGTGGTGTATCCATTCAGATGGGACAGTTTAGATGATAAGAGGCTATTCCCGTGTATTCAATGAGATTGGACAATAGACACAATTTGAAGACATCATTGTGATTTATTTTATTTCATTTTAAACATTGTTCATGTGTATGAATCTGAAAGAACGTAGATCGCACATGTTCTAAACATCGGCAGCATAAATATAATACTACATGAAATATTATTGACTTGGTGTCACAACACAATGCAACGTCAGCCGTGACTATCCATTTATTGTGGTGGTGGAGGTGGGGGTGGTGGTGGGGGTGGTGCTTGAGGTACAGATGTGTACCCTTGAAGGGAGCGGCGGCTGCCCTTGCTGATACGACTGGCCTTGCTGGCCCTACTACTATGCCGTGATGGGGACACGTTCATGTAAATGGGTTCACCCTCTGAGCCTCGGAAGGTTCCCTCATCACTGAAGTCCTTCATCGTTTGGCTGCTTTGCATGAGAGACTTCCGTACTTCCGATTCCACTGAAAAAGGGAATACACCAATGAAAATGTGTCAATTGAGCTTTAGAATACTTCAAGTCAACACTGAATGTCAACACTGAAAGTCTAAAAGCTGTTTTGAAACTTAGATTAAACCTTAAACACTTCTGAAATATGTTCTTGCCTAGAGGACTTCTAAAAGAAAATCGAGCTGCTACTGCTAGTTTAGTTTGGTTGAGTCAACGTCCAATAATTGCAATTACATGTAAGTGTAAAAAAAAAAAATTACAGACTGATGTGGAACCATTGAAAATTGGCTTGCTCCTTCAGCCCTCTCGCCTTTAACCGCAATTCTGTATTTCATGGAAATATTTTTGCAAATGTTTTGTTGAAGAACCTTAACTACACAAAACCAGGAATGTGAATTTGTCTTTTTTAAAAAGATTAGGGAGAGCATTATTTCTGGCTTACAAGGCAGGCAATCCTTTGTAAGTAGTAGATGAAATGGGATTTACATTTTTAGTATCGGCAAAGGCCATCCCATTCCAAGATCTGGGACCCGTTTCAATAGCTGATTTCCCGTTTATTGTTGGCCTCAGAGGCACCACAGTGGTAGTTTGCATTTCAATACTTTATGGACGCAAAAGTGAACGGCACATTGGAAATGAACCGCACCAACAATGGCAGTAACCGCTTCCGAGCGAAATTTCCGTTCACTGTAACTCCCACTGTACTACCGCTATTGATGAGAGGATCCAACCTCACGTCTGATCATAACAATAATTTTAAAACATATTTTTTTCAGATAACAAAACTTATTTAAGTAAATTAAAGTATGCTGATAAGTATGTTTTACCCATATCTCTATTTTCATAATTTTCTAGTGGTCTAGTGGAGAACCATTGCTCTATTCAAACCAAGAAGTGAAGACTCTACAACACTTAAGCGGCAATTCCGCTTTTTACCCTCCAACCGACTTTACTCGCTGAGGCCAGCCCCCCCCCCCCCCCCCCCACCCCCCCCCCCCCCCCCCACCCTTAATCCTCTAAATTCTCAGATCTGTTCCACCAAATCTCTACAAGGCACACATATACGTACGCGACACCAAACACCGCGGCCAGGCCAGTCCTTGGGGGGGGGGGGGGGGGGGGGCAATGTACATGCAGAGGGTTTGCTGGTGCTGTCTGGTGGACATTGGCTCCACTAACGCGCAAGCCAAATTCCTCGTTCATCTGATAGGCGGCACAGCAGCACAAAACCCATAATAGAGCGGAGCAGTGTGCCGCCACGTTGGGGCTTGTACGGGAGCGCTGATAGCTCGTCAATTATCCACTGAATTCTGCTCTAAACCGGACAATGTAGGTAAATAAAGATAAGGCTTGTTGTTATGAATGTATATGGCAAGCTCTGTTGCTAGGATTCTATGTTGACGGTGTGTGTCGCAGTGTATGCAGGCAAGCGGTCAATGCAGATCCCAGCATTACTCTCAGCATCACTCTCAGCATAGCTCTCGGCACCCCGGCCAGCTGGCCGGACTGCGCTACAAAATGAAATGAAACAGTATTCCGACGGCGGTACTTTGTGGGAGGCATTTTACAAGTTTGCGCTCATAATGCCCGGCAGCCTGGCCGGCTTTCTCAGTGTATCTTGGTGGAACAGCTTCAAAATGGGCTATTGACCCAGGCCAGTGGTCTGCAACGACCAACAGGGCAGCCAATGCTTGCCGGCGACTGGGTTTTGGAGGCACGGCAAGGGACGTCAAATAAAAACTGAAATGTGAGGAAAGACGAATCTATTGAAAAATCTATATCCTCATGACTAGAATTCGAATCAACTACTTTCATACTGCATCACTCAACTCTAGAAGAAAATGAAGAAACCAACATCCCTGAGGGCGGAGACATAACAAGATAACTTTGAAGCTTTACCACCAAAATGCACTTTGAAGATTTGAAGGAGTGTCTTTTGTCAATGATAAATGTGCATCGAAAAAACATTTGCTAAACCAGAAAGTAAATGCTATGGGTATTGAAACTTCTGCCTCCATAGATTTGATAAACAATAGCTTGCGGAAACATTATGAAGAATTCACTGGGAAACTAAATGCTCAAAGATTGCCCAGCTAAAAGCAAAAATAGATGCAAGACCATCCAATAATACAGCCCACTCCGTAGTTGGTTTGATTTAACGTCCACTTAACAATTGCAGGTTTGTTTGTTGGTTTGATTTAATGTCCAGTTAACCATTGCAGGTTCTCACCAGACTTTAACACCACAAGGGTGGTGATCAAATCTATGAAATGAATTTAGGTAGAAACCTCACCCCTACACATTTACCAAGGTGAGAGTTCTTTTACTTTCCACACCACATAGACATGGTATTGGCCTTTGATATAGCAGTAAATCTACCACTGCTGGGGATGAAGGAGGAAAGTGGCTGCAGTGGGACCCGAATCAACAACCTTGATATTACAAGTCCAGTGCTCTTTACCATTGAGCTAACTCCCAACCCCGGTCGCTTTTGTTATGCTTGCATGCAAGCATATCCAGTTTGCACCACGAGGAGTCAAGGCGACCAAGAGGGCAAACAGATTGTTAATTGCTGTCCACCCCATCAGACCACCCAATCTGTAGACTTGCCACCCACCCAACCTAATAGTTATGCACTTGCAGCCGCTATAGAACCAAATAATCACACTCGTTTTTTCTTTGTTCCTCAGCACAGGAATGTGATTATTTGGGGCTTAAACCAAGGATATGACAATGACTTAAGGGGAGTTATAAACCAATTGTGCTGAGAAATTGGTATATGGTTCCAGCCTGGGGAACTCTTGAATGTTGGCAGGATAATTACCTGATTCAAACCCACCACTTCACGTCCGCCCCCCTTGATCGTCTTGGTTGCCAGTATTACTGCACATAATAAGTTCACAACAAATGCCACTAAAGCACGCTTCTCAAGCCTTAGACCAATTACAATCCTGCCTGATTAGCCCGTACGACTCTGCCGCTGGAGAGGCCTGATGAAGATGATTAATGGGAATCAGCATAGAATCTCACGCTGCATAAGCGTAGTTTGGTAATCAACAACGTCGAATACAAAATGGAGGATTTGGAGATCGTACCTGATGGAGTACTCCCCCCCCCCCCCCCCCCCGATCTGCCAGAAAAAGGAAAAAAATGGGAAGCCTCTGACAAACCAAAAAATGATACGACGGGACCAAATCCAATCTACTGATAGAGGTCAGCCGGTGCTCTCTCAAACCCAGAACAATCCAGCCGTGACAAGTAGGCTGGCTCGTACAACGCTAGCAGCAGTGCCACAAATAGCTGCCCCAGCAGTCCAAAACTGGAAAAGGGCATATTTTCATAGTGTACACTTTTGACAAAAGAATCAATGACTTCGTTCATAGAATAAATGTTTTTCTTCACCTGTTCTCATCAAAGTATGTAATTCATGTCAGTAATCATCAAAAAGTGTTTTCCTTCTGTTACCATGGAAACGAACATGATGCTACACTTTTTGGAACAAACGAGCACCAGATTCAGATTCCTGAGGTCAATATTGACCAACATTTTCGGGCAGGAGACTCTCGGGTGTCATTGTGACCCATTTTTCAGGTCATTTGCTCCTCTACCATGGTAAGCAAGCCTTCCTAAGCAACTTCTTTGAAGCCGATATAGAAGTCAAAATTGAAGAAAATAGTGTTGCATACAAAATGATATTCAAATCTGTTGAGGTTGCATATCAATATATACGGGCGGTTGCATTGAAGGATGGTGGGAGGTTATCCAGAAAGTAAGAGTGAAATACGCACAATGGCTTTCAGGGATGCAAAACCAAATTGGGAGTCCAAACCTTCTTAACTTAATTGCACATCGTAGAAATCTAGTAAAGCTACTTAACCATAGTAAGGACCCTGGTGTAATGCGAGAAACTAGACGGATAAGCCGGGAAATCAAGCATAGGATCACGTCTGAGAAAAGTGACTACTGTAAAATCAAACTCGTAGATGCTAAAGGGAGCCCCTGTAATTTTGGGGCATAATATAAGAACTAATACCGCCAAAAGATATGTGATATAGAAGATGAAGGTGAAAAGATTAGTCCTGATAATTTGCCCGATTACTTTGATACCTTCGTTATGAAATTAGAGGAAAGATTATTCTGCAAATTAGAACGATCTGATTTGTGTGTTTGTTTGTTTGGGTAGTTTAACATCCAATTTGTTCAATTAGACTTACTTTGGATTTGACCGAATCTATGAGGTGAATGTAGGAAGAAATCCCACCCCTACACATTTACTGAGGTGAGAGTTCTTTTACTTCCCACACCAAAAAGCCCTAGTGGTCCCCATTCCTAAATCTGGCGACCTTACACAAATTGAGAACTGGTGCCCCATATCACTAATAAAGCTTCCCAGTCAAGTAATCAAAAAGATTATAACAACAGATGCAATTTTTGAGTTTACAATGGATCTCCACAAAGCGAGAGACAGTAACTCTGTTACTGCCTCTTGCTTTGCGAGAGACAGTAACTCTGTTACTGCCTCTTGCTTTGTGGACTTTAAAAAAGCTTTCGACAGCATCCACCACCTGCTATTTATAAAAAAAAACCTGACCCATGTTATCAAAATGCCAGGAAATGTTATCTCCTGATCTCTCCAGTCGGTCCCAAAGGGTTCTTGTTAACAATCTCTTTTCACAATTCAGTAAAGTGAAATTTGGGGTGCCCCAGGGGTCGGTTCTGGGACCACTCTTGTTCGTGCTATTCGTCAATGACCTAGGGACATGTATAAAGAACTCAAAGTACCTACAGTATGTGGACGATTTAGTTGTATACACCACACATCATGATCCACTTGTAGATATGAAAAACCTCCAAGCTGATTTAGTATGACTCGAAAACTGGTGTCGAAAAAAGTGCTTGACCATAAACACCCAAAAAACAAAAGTCATGTGGTTCAGCAGCATGGCTAGACTGAAAAAATGTCCTGAGTTAGATCTGAGTATGAACAACCAACGAATCTCCCAGTGTCATCAGTATAAATAGACGAATGCCTGTCTTGGATGCCCCATTCAATAAATGTAATAAAGAGTCTAAGTTTGAGCCTGTTTAAATTCTCGAAATTGCGACGTAACCTCACACCAGACACTGCTAGATTGATCTACTTATTTAGTGTTCTCCCTGTCGTAGAATATTGTTCCTTTTTATTTGGCAGTTTTCAGAAATCGGATCTGGACACTATAGAAAAGCTACATAACAGGGGACTGCACATGACCTGTCCATACCTTGTAGGGGCAACTCTATAAAAAGTCTACATGAAAAAATGGGCATATCATCACTTGAAGAACGACGATATATACAGCTGGCAGTTATAATGTTCAAGAATAGGGCAAATAAACACTGGCTACAGACTGAATTAAGGGAAATGAGACTAGCTGAGATTTGTTTGTTTGTTTGTTTGTTTGGGTAGTTTAACGTCCAATTTGTTCAATTAGACTTACTAGCTAGGAAAGCACTATTTAAAACTTACACAACACATAGTAATCTTGTATACAACAATCCGTACCTTAGAGGTGCGCGCTTATGGAACTCATTGCCCAACGAAACACAACGAGCCACAGACACAGAAAGTTTTAAAAAATGTTTGACACTATGATTGGATATGATAAATGATGTTGCTTTAATATCACCTCACTCAATCCATCCCATCTCATGCGAAAATGACTAGGTTTCTCTTAAAATCTACTTTAAATCTTTTTTGTATCTTCTTTCTTTTCTCTCACGCGGAATGTATGGACGAAATCTTGATGTACTATGATCCCAGACTATGTATCAGAATAACTCGCTTATGCGAGAGATACAATTAACGTGAAAAAAGAAATCTTTACTTGATATTACTTATCTTTTCGGTTAGATACAGGATTGATACGAACCGTCAACATATTTAGATTCCTTGGGTTTGCCAGGGGGAAACAAGTAACCCACTGACGGTGCTAACGGGTCGTCGGTGTTCTTTAAAGCTTCTTGTATTGATGTCTGTAGGAATCGTGTCATGATGGCCAGGCATACCTTGAGAAATAAGAAGAAAATTTTTTTTGAGAACTTTTATTAGGGTCTAGACTTTACAAAGTTCACCCAAAATTTATCAGATTTAACTTTCGTTTTAGACAATAATCCGTGGGTTCGTTATTAAACATCACTATATTATCAATATACCCTTTCTGGACTGAGATGAGTCGTGTTTTCTCTTACAAAACTGGAACACTACTTTACTACATTAAGCAATCGGACATACAAATAAAGCATCGAGTGCAAATTTCATCTTCATGATTATTTTAATACTCACTTGTAATAGGAATATTCCCAAAATCATACCACCAGCGTTGATAAGGTATCCACTGAACGTATCCATGAGCGCATCTCGGCATCCATTTGTATGAAGCGTTACCTTTGATGAAGTAGATACACTTATAAGTGTGATCACCAATGGTGCGGACACATATTCGTGCAGACAAACCCTAGTATGTGTTCAGATGTCAGGGAAACTCTCCTATAAAGGTCTTTTCTCTCATATTTATTTGTGTGGGAAAAATTCTTGAAAATTGAATTTTATTTTTATGGTATTCAAATGCTTTTTACAATTAGCATCTAGGTAGGTGTATTTTAGACGGTGACATCTTTATTCGTGATCATGACCGTGGTGACTATAGTAACGAATGCATATAACTATAGGTCAGGAAGGCATATTAGGGATCTGGATTCAAATAGTGTTTCCCTAAAGATTCTTATAGATTAACTTGTGCTGCATATATAATGAGTTTAAGTATGCATTTGTTAGTAATCAATAACTAAAGAAAAAAATGTATCTGAAATTACAATATAAAACTAATGCATCTCTTCCAAGCAAGCTTTTATTCTCCATTTTCTGCCTATCATGACAGTGCTTAGACATATGGCAGATATCACAGAAAGGGGCTTTTTGCTACTTTTCTATTTTTATATCAAAACAATTCATTTTGACTTCAACTGTGAGTACAACAAAAGTTAAGGTATCAAAATGATTGTAAAATAAATCTCTACTTGATTAAACTGGATTTTGATTCTGCTTCCATATAGAATTCTATTGAATCTTCTCTCATATTCTGAAAGTAAAACATTTTGCCTAACTTTTAACATGGTTTCTGAGAAAATACGTCAGAAATGAAAACAGATAAATGACCTCAATAAATTCAAAATATATATGACAGTATAACCCATAATCTCTGGTTTAATATGGTACCTTTTCCAAATCTGTATATCTTTTAGTGCCTAAGTTATGAGCAATTTTGTATATTCTCATTTTCACGATAGCATCGGCTGTGCTCAGATATGTTCGCTGGCCTCGTTTTCTTCATAAAAATAAACTTTTATATAGACAATCATAATAACTGAAGTACTTCTACAAAGTATTATGGCTATTCCTATATTAAGGACGTTATATAGATACCCAAATCTATTGAAACGGGTCTGTGGTCTGCTAATGTCAACCTAATTTGATATCGTCTGGAACAAATAGTTGGTTACTTTCAAGATCCAATGCTATATGAATTTGTGTTCACTGTGGACATTATACAGAAACGACTTTTTAATCACCCTAAAAGTGACCTGTTTGTAGAAATAGCGTACTGAGGTATTCACAATTAGCCATCTGAACATTGGAATTACGAGTCAGTGTCTGCCTTTTTTGACACCATATGGTTAAATACTCTCACAACTTAACTTGTCTTGATTTTGATTGATCAACTTACCTTTTTTCTGTAGTCATAATTGTAATGAATGTTGTTATCATGCACGTGATGGTGAACGCAGGGGCGGTGCGCGTGAGGGGAGCAGCAGCTGAACGGTACATCATCATTCCTTTTCTCGAGTGCAGCACCTTTTCTATTGTATTCTCCTTTGATCCAGTCAATATTAAACCAGTCGGCGTACCCAACATTGCCACAACACGAGTAGAACATCTGCAGTTTGTCGATCTCAACCTTCAGGTGAAGTTTGTCTCGGTAACCTTTCATGGCAGTTGATATCCCACCCTGAATATGAAGGATATTATGGATAACTAGATCTAATATTTCTCAGCATTCATCAGTCCATATGTATACGTGCAAAGAGAGGGGCCAAACAATTTAATTACCAATAGTTCTCCACAAAATGGACTGTCAACGAAAACAATTTGTAGTCAACCCATGTTGAAACCCAAAATAATGTTTTTCAAATTACGGGTCTCTCTCCCAGCTCTCGGTTTTAATCAACTCTCAACCCATGGGCCACGATGGTGGAAACAACCCATGTTTAGCTCTAAAGTCCATGTATATAACAAAATATGGATAGTTGTCACATGGTATGCCATAAATACAAATATAACACAGGTATATTCATTAATAAGTGGAATTCAGTCTCACTGACAACTGTTTGTTGAAGTGACATGACAAACACTTGCACTGAGAAGATATTATTTGATATACCAAGGTTGTTTATCTAAACTATACACCGTTAGGGGGTGTTTTTCAGTTGTGATGATCGCAACCAGGGCCCTGGGAGTTGTTTTTCAGTTGAGACGATCTCTACTTGAGATCCGCTAAGATCAATCAGAGATCCTGAGACCGACTTTGAGATCAATGGCGGAAAGTGTTTTTCAGACGTTGTCTCAAGTCTACACAGCCGATCTTAGGGGATCTCAACTCCAAGGATCTCAAGTTGAGATCTCTAACCCTCAGTGTAGAGCTATCTCAAGTTCTATAGTGATCTTCCTATGGTTTAAGTAAACCCGAGCCTCTAAATTGCCTATTGTCGCCCCAAACTGTTATGTCAAGTCCCTTGCGATACCTTTTGTGAACCAATGTCAAGTTGAGACCGATCTCAAGTTGAGATCGATCTGAAGTTGAGACCAATCTCAAGTTGAAACTGACTTTGAGCATTACAGTAGGTTCAGCACAAACTAGCTGAGTGGTGCAGTGCCTTGTTTTTATGTTGCTTATAAATTGTCTCTCATGGTCATAATAACCACAATAAAACTATGAAATTTGGAAAATACGTTTGCCAGGTTATCAATACACTTTGCTCTAAATATCTTTTAATTTTGATAAGTTTTAGCACCAGATAAAAAAGTTGAGACAAGTATCAACTGGTCTCAAGTTGAGACCGAAGTTGAGATCCTTTCACTTGAGATCCCTGAGATCATCTCAACTGAAAAACACCCAAAGCACCCCAAACGGTCTTATCTTAGTCTTAACTTGAGATCACCTCAAATGATCTCAACTGAAAAACACTTTCGATCTCAGCGGATCTCAAGTGGACATGATCTCAACTGAAAAACAGGCCCCTGGACCCTGTTTTTTAGTAAAGACATTGTAGGCCAATGATACCCTAAGATCGTCCAGTGAATGTACGACATCTTGGATGACAAAAAATGACCGGTGTCCTATAGATGGTGTTTTAGCACTGCACGGACGATCACCGCAAAAAGTGTCGGTCGTAACGACAAGTATAGAATTGTCCTAGGTTCTACCAGCACAATTTAATCTCAGAGGCAAGGAGATCGAAAAATGATAGTTATAAATCATGCTTCCAGTAATAGTCTTAAAGATAGAAGTACATCTGTGTAGGAGAATACAAAAAAAATAGTAGGTTTGATTTTTTCACTCCATGAGAATTTCACTCTTGTGGCTCTTCAGTCTCCAGGCCTAGGTCTGGTTCATTTTGTCTCTATGTGCGGGAGAAACTCCAAGCGGAGCAACCCATCTTTTCCATATTTTGGGCGATTATAGGTGATACATTTCCTAAGGTGGTGTTAAAGTTTCATAGCTTAATTCCTATGGGAAGTCTCCGTTATCGATCGATTTCATAACAGCTCGATGTATCAAATAACGCAGATATCGGTGGAACAGAGCTGATACAGTCTGAGGCTGTCAGCCCAGACAGATAAACAAGCACAGTAAATTTCAAGGTCGCCGCATAAATTAACGACCGCTTGAGTACACTGGCCACGTTTGCTACAACGAAATGCAAACATGAATATCGGTGGATCTGCACGACTGATCTTCTTCATATTTGGAGGGATTATAGTGTGGTAGTCGTCGGAGGAGCACCCGGTGAAGTTGCGGGAGGGGAGCCAGAGGTTCGGAGGGGCCCCGGAGGTGGCATGCGGAGCTGCCTCCCGGGGCCACCAGGGGGCGCCCTGGTCCCGGAAGTGATGTAGGAGGGCCTCCCAGGGACTTACTATATAAGTCTCCGGGTGACCCTCCAGAGTCAGTTTGGTCTAATAATATCGTAAAACCGGATGAGTTTTAATCTTGGCTCCCGTATGCCACGACTGGAGTTTGGCGTAGTGATATCACGAGGTGGAGCCGAGTGGTATCCGGAACCAAACTCCAGGAGTGGCATACGGAAGCCAAGATTAAAACGAATCAGGTTTTGATTTTATCCTACCCCTCTCTACAATATTTTAATATCAAAATCATGAATGAAAATCATCAAAATTCCGTATGCCCCTAGTAGCATACAAACGTCCGTATGCCAGTCAGCGTGGCATACGGAATCTCAATGTTAAGCCTATGGGATTTTATATTAGGGGTAGGATAATAAGAAAGACTGGAGGAGGCCTGTCTTGGAGTTACTTACCGTGTTACTCACCGTGTTGAGTATTGTGCAGACTCAGAGTGCAGTTTGGACCCCGTTGGACTAGCCGGGTACGAGGAGATCAGGAGCGACCCCCGGAGTTCTTTACATTCTAGTGACTTATCTACTTACCTTTTCATGCTTGCCGCTTGATGCTTGAACTGTCTATGGTGAAATAAATATAACTTAACTGTACTCCAGTGTATTCGTCATTCTGTACTACTTTGGCGGCAGCGGTGGGATTGATACACAATGGACCCATCACCACAGACTGACAAAGTGCAGCTGCACCGGAACGGACACCGGAGGGGACCACGCAACCCGTACCTGAGGGGAATATTGACGCCACAGAATACACAACCTCTGTGGAGGGAACCTCAAACCCTGACGCTCGGGAGGAGCCGGAGGTGCCATACAGGACAATTTGGATGGGTGGAGGGGGTGGCCTGCCCCCCCCCCCCCCCCCCCCCCCCCCACCGGGCCCTCAATCAGGGAGCACGTGGCTCATCTTGTATCATGCTACCAACAGGAGACAAGGAGAGGGACTGCCTGTTCCAACATCCCCGACAAGGTCAGGGGCTGGCCCTCCAGAGTTGGCCCAGCCAACATGCTGCCATAGAAGGGAGGGGGTGGGGGGGGCTAGGATGGGCAGTAGGGCCCCTGGGTACACAGCGCCCTCATGACCAGCCCCAGGGGACACCTTCGGGAGTATGCAGACCAGGAGGTGTACTGGCGAGAAGGGAGGCAGCCCAGGGGCTCCCCCCGAGCCCATCAGCCGAAGGGGTACCATCCTCCTGAGGACTGTTACCGGGCAGCCTCACTGGCAGTGGAGAGCCCGCTGTGAAGAACAAGGGGAAGGCCGAACCATTGATAGCCCAGGAACCCCATGAGCCGGGAGAGTCGGGGGAACAAGGCGATAACGCCATCGGAGGCGGAGAATGTCTGAGGAAGAAGGCTCCCAAGCCCGTGGTGATGCCGGGACGGTTTGACGGGACCGCTGATTTGGATGAATATCTTCCCAATTTCGATCTCTACGAGAAGGTGAATAATTGGTCCGCACAGAAGGCCAGAATGTTCCTAGGAATCAGTTTGACTGGAGTAGCCCGACCATTATTGGTTGGGGTCCATCCAGACACTGAAAAGGGATACTACCGTCTGCAGGCCGCATTACAACAGCGTTTCGCCCCACGGAACGAGATGGAAAGCTATAAGGCGGCGCTTCGGGTCCAGATGAGACAGAAGGGGGAGGGACTCCTGAACCTTTCTGAAGAAATCTGGAGGATGATCCGCCTAGCCTACCCCGAGGCCGACGGACTCACCCTCGATTCGATGGGCCGGGACAGTTTTCTGGACCCTGTAGGGGACCCACAGATTAAACATTGGGACTCCCAGAGCAAACCTTAGACACTGGAGGAGGCGGTAACCACGGCTGTGGAAGCCGGGGCATACCTAGGGGCAGAACGCGGGGAGTCACACAAGGTAAAAGCCGCCGGTCGGAGTATGGCCGACGAGCTGGAGGAGCTCGCTTCCGCCCTCACGAAACCGCCTGAGCACAAGTGCTACCTCTCTCAAAAGGTGGGTAACCCGAAGCGGAATTGCCTCCAGCGGGAGCGAGGAAGCCGAGCTAGGACGAATGAGAAAGGCCCGGCTCCGCCAGCACCAGCAGAAAACTAGAAGCGGCTACAGCTACAGGCCAAGCTGGAGTCGCCAGCAGGATGGTGGAAAGGTCGTCGGAGGAGACATTAAGAGGGCATCGGGAGACTCAGGGGGAAAGACTGACCGTGAGTGGACAGGCATGGAGACGAGGGATATGGCTGCTGGTGGGCACCGGAGCCTGGGGTTAATATCCTGTCCAAGGCCTGGTGGACATCGAATCAAACCCCCTGGGAGGTGAGCCCAGTGAGCCAGCCCATATATTGTGCAGATGGGAGGGCCATGGCTCTAGAGGGTCGATTGGTGGCCCCCCTATGTCTGGGAACACTTTGCCTTCCTCTAGATCTGATCATTGCAGATATCGATTCCGAGGCCATACTAGGGGCCACCTTCCTTCGGGAGCACGCTATCACAATCAACCTGGGCTCGTGAGTGTCTCAGATGGCCGAAGGAGTCCCACCACTGTCGTGTAGTGTGCCATCGCACGTTGTCAGTGCTAGGCCATGGGGAAACAGTCCTGGAAGGGGAAGTGGCCGGATCCTGGGACAGAGCAGGACCCGGGATGTTAGAACCCTGCCTGGGACTCTTACAAGTCGGTAGGGTGGTATTCTTTCCCGAGGACGGACATATACCATTCCGCGTGTTTAACGCAGGGTCACAGCCCGTCATGATGTACCAAGGAACCGTTCTGGGGGAAGTGGAGGGGGTCCTCACAGAACCGGAGGTGACCAACCAATGACATTCTGGCAATTTGTTATAGTTTGGCTTTTTTTCCCACGTACAATCCCTTTAAGTACTCAATGTAGAATTCTCAATGACAAGTTCTCTTTGCTCATAGTGCTCTTTCATAAATATGGTTATCTTATTGAAATAACCAGCAACAGGGGTATTTTGTAGCACTTGATGTTGTAATAAATGCTCCTAATTCATCGATGTTGAAGAAAAAACTAATGATCTTGTGAGACTGCATTGATTCTGGGACAAATGCACTAGTGTTTGTCCATTGTTGTCTCCCTCCACATCAGTCTGTCAGACTGAGGGAGGGTGTACACCCATCTCCCAGTTGAGAAGTAGACAATAATCGATGGTTTTGTGGATAGGCTGCTGTAAACCACGAGAGGTTGACACGTAGTAATACACAAGCACTAGCGAGTGTATTACGACGTCAACCTCGAGTGGTTTACAGAGCCACCTATCCACATAATCATCGTTTGGGGGCCGTCCATGAAGTATGTACGCAGATTTTCCTGGAAAATTGACCCCCCCACCCCCCCCCCCCCCCCTGTTGCAAAGAATATGCTTCTCGTGGTTCCCCCCTTATTGTGTATGTACATTTTCTGGACCCCCCCCCCCCCCCCCACCTTCCTATACCTGAAGCAGGATTCACATGTAGGAATAATGTACCTTAGACAGGTATACTTCACACTTTTCCCTCAGTCTCTTGGTGATAATCTAACCTGCGCTAAGGGACTTGTATCCAATGTGTCATTCCATCAGAATCCAGTCTGCCATTTATCAAGAAATCCAAAGTTTTTGGGAAAAGCCAAAATGTACACCCTGATCCAAGGTTTCTGTACTGGGAGAAACTTGCTAAAGTGGGGACCCTCCCCCCGAGTACCCTTGAGACTTACGTTGAGAAAAAAGACACCACGGTGAACCTGCCTGGTGACTTCATTTTGGTTTGTTTGGATACTAATTTGGCAATTCATCAGTTGGTTCAGACAAGGAGCACATCTTACAACAGTCTCACAGCAGTCTCAAAACCGTACTGCTCCTCAACCATACCGCCCCTTACCCTGACATTCCCTCAACTACACTTTTGCCCCTCAACCATAATACCCCTCACCAAAATTGCTCCTGAATCATATTGCCCATCTACCATACTGTCCATCTACCATACTGCCCCTCCACCATACTGTCCCTCCACCATATTGCCCCTCTACTATACTGTCTCTCCACCATATTGCCCCTCTACAATAGTGTCCCTCCACCATACTGCCGCTCCACCATACTGCCCCATCCACCATACTGCTCCATCCACCATACTGCCCCATCCACCAAAATGCCCCTCCACCATACTGTCCCTCTACCATACTGCCCCTCCACCATACTGCCCTTCTACAATACTATCCTTCCACCATACTTCCCCTCTAACATACTGTCCCTCCACCATACTGCCCTATCCACCATACTGACCCTCCACCATACTGCCCCTCACCCATATTGCCCTTGAACCGTACTGCCCCTCACCCATAGTGTCTGTCCACCATACTGTCTGTCCACCAAACTGCCCCTCCACCATACTGTCCCTCCACCATATTGCTTCTCTACAATACTGTCCCTCCACCATACTGCCCCTCCACCATACTGCCCCTCCACCGTACTGTCCCTCCACCGTAATACCCCTCCACCATACTGCTCCGCTACTATACTGCCCCTCTACCAGACTGCCCCTCTACCATACTGCCCCTCCACTAAAATGCCCCGCCACCATACTGCCCCTCCACCGTACTGTCCCTCCACCATAATGCCCCTCCACCATACTGTCCCTCCAACATACTGCCCCTCCAACATACTGTCCCTCCAACATACTGCCCCTGCTTCTTTACCATACCGCCCATAAACCATACTGCTCCTTTACAATACTGCCTCTGAACCGTACCTTACCCATACTTTCCCTCAACCACGATACTGTCCCTCAGCAATACTGCCTTTCAACCATACTGCACCTCAACCTTTCTGCCCTGAACCATACTGGCCCTAAATCAAACTGGCCCTCACGTTACTGCCCCTCAACTATACTGCCCCAAACAATACTGCCTCTCATAGGGGTACTATAGTGAGGGACGGTGTGGTTTAGGGGCAGTATGGTTGAGGGGTACTGTGTTAAGGGGCAGTATGGTTTAAGGACAGTTTGGATGAGGGACAGTATCATTTAGGGGCAGTATGCTGAGGGGCAGTATCTTTCAGGGGCAGTATAATCGAGAGGCAGTATTGTGGAGGGGTAATATGATTCAGGAGAATTTTTGGAGAGGGGCAGTATGGTGAGGAGCAGCACGGTCAAGGGGGAGTATGGGTGAGAGGCAGTATGGTGAGGAGCAGTATGGTTGAACGATAGTATGTTTGAGGGCCCCCTACCCACCCCATCAACCTACCCATCTCGCTGGCTGCTCACCCAACAACAGTATTGCTGTATATATATGGACACACAGACACACACACCTACACACACAGACTTTTACGAAACATTTTCCTTAAAATTGCGTATGCATGCATATGGAATATCAAGCCTCCAACCCCCCCTCCCCCCATGTACGCTTTTGTACGCATTTTGTCTAACCCCCCCCCCCCCACCCCCCCTTGCTGCGTACATACTTTATGGATGGCCCCTTATTGTATTTATTACCCACCTAATACGGAGTCTCTGCTAAGCCTATGGAGCCTACAGATTGCTACTGAGTAGAATACGGACCTCCGGAATCTCCTAGGAGAATACGGCTTTTTCGGCCACCTGACGGGCGTTATAAGAACTAATTTCTATGATCAATGCACGGTGCTTGGGTAGAATTTCTAATTATTTACAAGATTTTTTTCTCAGAGTTTTACTACGCGTCAACTACGCGTAGAATACGGACACTCAGATCGAAATCATGGTAATATTGTTTATTACCCACCTGATACAGAGTCTCCATACTAAGCCTATGGAGATTACAGATCGCTACTGAGTAGGATACAGACCTGCGTACCCTCCTAGGAGGATACGGATTTTTGAGATGAAAGTAGTCCCATTGAGATGAAAATAGTCCCAAACATAACTTCTTAACTATGTTGAAAAGTTTTCTAACGATCATATTTATTGCTTAAATCTAAAAATAAGTGAGTAATAAATACAACATTACCATGATTTCGATCTCTGTGGCCGTATTCTCCTTGTAGTTGACGCTACGCAATACTCCTCGCTTTCGCTCGGAGTATTACTACGCGTCAACTACGCGGAGAATACGGCCACTCAGATCGAAATCATGGTAATATTGTGAATTTATCCTACCCCTAATATAAAATCCCATAGGCTTAACATTGGGTTTCCATATGCCACGCTGACTGGCATACGGAGTTTTATATGCCACTAGTGGCATACAGCATTGTTATCACGTAATATTCCAAAATCGAGGAGATAGGGTAGGATAATATCGTAAAACTGGATGAGTTTTAATCTTGGCTCCCGTATGCCACGACTGGCATTTGGTGTAGTGATATCACGAGGCGGAGCCGAGTGGTATCCGGAACCAAACACCAGGAGTGGCATATGGGAGCCAATATTAAAACGAATCAGGTTTTGATTTTATCCTACCCCTCTCTTCAATATTTTGATATCAAAATCATGAATGAAAATCATCAAAATTCTGTATGCCCCTAGTAGCATACAAACGTCCGTATGTCCGTCAGCGTGGCATACGGAATGTCAATGTTAAGCCTATGGGATTTTATATTAGGGGTAGGATAAAATCAAAACCTCATTCGTTTTAATCTTGGCCACCGCATTCCACTCCTGAAGTTTTGGCTCCGGACTTCACTTGGCTTCGCCTCATGAAGTCACTTTGCCAAACTCCAGTAGTGGAATACAGTGGACAATATTAAACCTCATCCAGTTTTACGATAGTATTTATTATCCATCATTTCGAATAAATTAATCCCAGTAATTGCCATATTAAAGGATATAGCAATAGGGAATATTTCTTTGCTCTATAGCACAAAGGGACTATTTTTACCCGTATACCATGGTTTTGAGGCCCTATACCACAGGTTTGAATCTGTATACCACAGTTATCGTAACTGGCAGGTTCTATACAATGGGTGGTGGTTTACTGAGTCCCCATACATTTTCAATGGGGACTTTGTATACGGTGGATAATAAATGGGACTGTAACCATAGACACTGAACTCCAGGGAGTGATAAAACTATTGTTACCTTGTGTGTTAATCATTACTATAGTAGTACAACTAAGCTGATTTCTTGTGATATGATATGAATGCATTTCATTACAAATATCAATTCTTGTCATTGAACACAAAGTCTGCCTCATTGTTTAGCTAAAACGTCGAACACGTTGGGAATACCAAAAAAAAAGTTTGCACCCCCCCCCCCCCCCATTGGAATACCCAAAAAGAATGCCCCCCCCCCCCCCCTAAAAAACTGTGCCCTCACCCCCCCCCCCCCCCCCCGGGCGATAATTATTGAACGCTCCCTAACCAGTGTTTTTATCATTATCTATCTTATTGGATACTTACATGGAATGAGTCCGTCAGGTGTTGTATATGAGCAAAGCACATAATTCCCCCAGCAAATATGCAGATGCTGACCACAGCCGACGAGATTATGTAGCCAAGAAGAGCAATGCAGAATTGGTTTCTCTTCAGCGGGTTCGACGTCATGAACATTACAAATCCTCCGGCACCATTATTTAATGCAGCTATGATTCCAACGGCGAGCAACAAATATGGTAGTGATTCCCCATCATAATCTTTAACTAGGTAAGTATATTCAGAAACTTTCACCTTAATATAGACTCCTATCCCAATCAGCATCAAACTGCCCAGTATGCTCACCCAATTGACGATGGCAAGGGCTAGTGAAAGCCGTGAGCGGGCATTTTCCGAAAATGTGAATTTACACATTACGGTGTACCTCCCGTGCTTCCTCCTACAACTTTAGCATGACACCATAAAATTACCGTCATATATCCGCATATTATCAGCAGTTTCTGTATGTCTAAACCATGGCAAATAATAATACTTGTCTGAAAAAAGGTATGCCCTCTCTTCATGGGCGTTCTTATGACGTCACAAAGTAGGCATATTCATTTAGGATATTACATTGAATGAAATGCTTGTGGAATGAAATTAAAGGGACTTTTATGCACTCAGGCAGAGAGTATCATCTCTAATATATAAGAGTATTCTTTGAAAATAGATATAGAAATATTTCAAAAGATTACGATTTGTCATTGTAACAAGGGTGAAGTTGTGCTTGTGATACCTTGATATGACGTTACCAGGACAACTACGTCACGTACGTAGCAAGGCTCTACTCGGAGACGAAACACATTACACAATAATAAATTGGCAGAATCGTGTCATAATTCATGATCTACTCTACAGGTGAGTTACTTAGGAAGTGATGTGCGAACGTATAGCCATATATTATACTGTACTGACACATTCCTTTGTTTGGTTCATCGCATCTATCCACGGGCGACACCGATTTATTAAATCATTTAAATTATTTAATTCGTAAGTAGATCTAGATCTAGATCTAGATGTAGCAGTAGCAACTTCTCTCTACCGCAAAAACCCACTTATAAACCGATCCCAGTTATAAGCGGACCCTCCTCCCAACTTCAGCAAAATGTTATAAGCCGATTCTGGGGGGTATTAAAGGGAGCGCTCATTAATTATCCTACCCCTAATAAAAAACCGCCATAGACTTAACATAGGGAAATTTTATGTGGCAGGCCGTGACATAAAGTGTTTTTTTATGCCACTAGAGTAATAACAATATTGACCAATCAGAGAGCAGGATGTCAGCTACTATGTTCTGTTGGTCATTGACTCTATATTTATCTTTTAGTAATACAAAAGCATAGACGAGGTAGGATAAATACGAAACCAAACTCGAGTTAGACTTGTCAATGTCTATGCCACTCTGGTCAGGTCGGCTCCTCACTACACTCGGCTACGCCTAGTGTAGTAATACGCGACCTTCCCGTCGTGGCATAAACATTGTCAAGTCTAACTCTCGTTCGGTTTCTACTAAATATCGCAGGGGGCGCAGGTTTTAGAACACCGGATGGTCAAAAATACATTTGTCCCCCCCCCCCCCCCCATTGGAATAGGATAAAAGCACATGGGAGGCCTTTTTTCATAATGCTTTCCTTCTTTACCTTAGAATAAACCCAGTTACACTCAGTCATTTGTCAAAATTTTGACCAAGCTTGGTGGCTAAGTGGTAGGGGTGTTCGCCTCAAGCATGGGAGGTCATGGGTTCAAACTCCGGACGGATTATACCAAAGACTTACCAGAAGCAAAGACCCACTGCTCACTCAGCTTAACCCACCATCAGAATGAGGAGTATGGGGCTAGGGCCAGAGTGTAAGAATTGCTGTATCGGCAAATTTGGTGATTGTACACACAATATTCCCTTCATAAAAATTGCTTAGAAATGAAAAAAAAGTATGTGGTAGTGGTCTGACTTCCGGTGTGTAATAATAACTGAAATCTACTCTTTTGAAACACTGCCTGTGGTATAAACACACTCTCTTCATCTGATGAGGAATAATCATCTTCTGAAGATATTTCTTGCAGGAGTTGTAGGTAACTTGGTGTTACAAGTATAGATACAGTACCGGTACTGCTACCGACAGTTTATCAGCTTGCCTTCACCATCACAGCATGAAAACCCATGATTTACATGGATACTGTAGTACAGAACACGAATACACCGGAATACAGTTAAGTTATATTCATTATCACCATAAACATAAAGCCTCACGCGGCTTGATGTTTATGGTGATAAGCCTAGAATGCATCCCTCCGTGTGGTCCTTCCTCCAGACCTCCACGTCCCCGGTCTAAATACGTCCCTCCAAGAGACTAAGGTAAGTAGGCACCATCCGTAAGCACCGCCTTTATTTTCAGGTTATAAACCGGGCTGTTGCCCTGGTAGTCGCCGGAGGTGTTCCAAGCCCGATCCGAGACCAGGCTGACTCTCGGAGGGCCACCCGGAGACTTATATAGGAAGTCCCCAGGAGGCCCCCCCTATGTCACATCCGGGACCAGGGTGTCCCCTGGTGGGCCCTGGAGGTGGCTCCCCGGTCCACCTCCGGGGCCCCTCAGAACCTCCGGTAACTCCAGCAGGCCGGAAGCGCCCCCAACTCCGGTAGGCGCTCTTCTGGCGACTACCACAATACGTAAGGCGTATATAGATGGGTCAGATTTTCTCAAAATGTACAATTCAGACTTCTGGGCGAACACAAAACAAGATTGAAAAAAATTCAAATAATCAATTAAATAAATTTCATTTCTTTTAGAGCAACATCATAGCTGTATGTAGATACCAATTATACTGACTTTCTCCAAGCGATTCAGTTTTTACACTTTTTACAGTAAAAGTTGATTTATGGAACGCCCAAAAGATTTGGAACATGCTGTCGCTAGAAATACTGTCCAGTCCCTTCTATTCAAAGTACAAAGACAAGATTCACAATAATGATAGAATTAATACTGAACTTTATGTGAACAGAATTTTGTTGAGTTGCTATAAATATTACCATGTTTATGATATTGTGGCTGGGTGTGGGGTCCAGCCGAGCACCGCTACGGTTTTGGTCCAGAATGCCATCCCGGTGCTGGTCCCACCCGCAAACCCGCAGCTGTGTTTTACCACTACCACCCAGCACTGTGGCTCTGCCCTCGAGGATCACAGGTCTGGTATCACACCACCCTGATCTCATCTAGGGATCCCAGAAATCTATCTGGAATGGAGACCACCCAACAGTCAACCTTCTCCTAGAGAACCAGGATACTCTGACTCCACTTTCTAGGGAACCCGAATTGGTCAACTGCTAGTCCGGAGAGCTAGCTCCCATAGGTAGAGAACAGAGACAGAGCCCTGCAGAGGGACCACACATAGTCCCTCCACACCCCAGTGTGTTCAGCTAAGCTTCAGCTGGCTTCTTATATACACCCACTGTCTCCACTGAGCATGTGCAGAACCTCTGCTGGGTCCTCACTGGTGGTTCTATGTAAGTCTGGTACCCAGCTGACCAGTTGGTCCAACTGGTTCCTTCCTTACTCTACAGGATCAGCCCTCGCTGCTGGGTACCAGCCTAATAGCTGGAAAACCTGTTTGGACTGGTCCCTACCCAGTGTCAGGACTAGCAAGCGGCTTGTGACATCACCAGTGGCTGTCAGCAGGCTCACAGACCCACTCAGCACACCCGGCAGCGGCTAAACCAAGAAAGGCATAGTAGACGTGCCCGTGTCTTAGTAGACTTACTACAGGTCTCCTACAATATGAACAACTTTTCCTCACATTTCAGAAAGATTGAATTGAAGCATCACAAAATAAATAACATTTTTTAAGTTGGCGTACACTAGCCATAACCTGTCTTATTTGGAAAATAGGCAATTCTACACATAGCTATACATCCAAACTGTACAAGAATACAAACATCAGAAGTTACTAGTATGAATATAATACTGTGCTAGACGGCTCAGTGAACCCATCCAAGTTTCAGACGTTCCCCCAAACCTTGTGCCCGGCACCAGTTTGCTATGTCCACGCAGAAGCACCTGTGTCACAATTAAAAATACATGCAGAGGCACCAAACTTGCTACGTTTGTAGCAAACATGTATATTGTAGTAAATACGCCTGGGTGGTGACTGGAGGGTCCCGAAGGATACCTGCAGACATGTTCGGAGGGTCCAGAGGTACCCGGAGGTACTTGGAGGGTTTCCTCTGAAATGCCCCCCAAGGTAGCATCCTGGGGGGTGTTTTTCAGTTGAGATGATCTCAACTTGAGATCCACTAAGATTGATCAAAGATCCTGAGACCGAATTTGAGATCAATGGCGGCAAGTGTTTTTCAGACGTTGTCTCAAGTCCACACAGGGGATCTCAGCTGAAACGATCTCAACTTGTGATCCCTAGCCCTCTGTATAGAGTGATCTCAATTTGAGACCGATCTCAAGTTGAGACTGACTTTAAGCGATACAGTAGATTCAGCAGAAACTAGCTGAGTGGTGCAGTGCCTCCATTTTTATGTTGCTTATCAATTGTTTCTCATGGTCATAATAGCCACAATAAAACTATGGAATTTTGAATATAGGTTTGCCAGGTTACTAATACACTAAGCTCTAAATATCTTTTAATTTAGATATGTTTTGGCACTGGATGAGAAAGTTAAGACAAGTATCAACTGGTCTCAAGTTGAGACCGAAGTTGAGATCCTTTCACTTGAGATCCCCTAAGATCGTCTCAACTGAAAAACACCCAAAGCACCCCAAACTGCCTTATCTTAGTCTCAACTTGAGATCCCCAAAATCATCTCAACTGAAAAATACTTTGGCCCTCAGACGGTCTCAACTTAAGATCGTCTCAACTGAAAAACACCCCCCTGGTCCTGGAAATGACGTCAGAGGGTCCCTAAAAGTTTTCTATATAAACCTCCGGACACCCTCTGGAAATCAGTCCGTCTCCAGACTGGGCTTGGACCACCTCCGGAAAGGCTCCTTCACTCCACCTGCCTACTAAGACCCTCCGCATATAATGGATTGGAAGCCTGACCCATTGGATGAGAGTTGTGGTTGATAAAGATCCTCAGTTATACAGTAAACTGGTGTTTACGTTGTGTACTACACTATGTCCACACTAGGACTGTTTTCCACCATCAAGAGAAAGAAAATTTAAATTAAGGCAGCCTATTGGGTGGTGGTAGGTGGAAAGATAACGTTAAAAAAGGCAAAGTGAGAAAGACTAGATTGATTTGCTCACAACCACAAGTTACACACAGAATTTAACAGAAGTCCCCGAAGTACAGGGGGAGCATCCTGTGGAACTCTCAATCATCAGAATTGAAGGAGTTACAGAATAAAATCAGTTTTAAACATGGAGTAAAAACACTCCCACTTATACCGAACAAATGGCCATCCTAAAATAGAAAGCACAGTTTGACAAATTTAATTGAAAACCCGAAACCAATCACAGTAATTCTGAAGTGCATATACCCCTGTTAGTGGCTCAGCGACTTGTATTTGTTATTGTAATCTCTATTGACTTACAATGTTATCATAATATGACCAATGGGTTGTTGTATCCTACATCTTTATGTTCACTTTGTCATGTATTATCATCCTCATTGTGTTACTGTTATTTCTGTTACAACACTGTTGTAATCTAGTCTATATTAGGCCGGAATAGAATGTAAATTTCTATTGAGAACTACTTGACACGATCTGGCCCAGATTGAAAACCAAATGTTATGTTTGAATCTGTGACCAATAGAAAAAAAAAGAAAAAAAACCTCCCAACAACAGACGCCCCAACATGTCTATTATATGGACCAATTGCTTTTAGATATCTAAGGAGCAATTTTCTACACCACTGCAGGATGAGGAGGGGGTCGCAGTGGCAGGGGTGGTGTGGTGGTAGCACGGGCAGTGTCTTCGGGGGTAAAAGCAGGGGCAGTGGCAGGGGAGGGTGGAGGGGGTGGCAGGGGCTGGGAAGGAATGTCTTCTTTTGCTTGTGGGTGTGGTGGAGTTGGAGGGCGTGGCTGGGGCTGGGGAGGAGCGTTTTCTTTTGCTTGTGAGTGTGGTGGGGATGGGTGGGGTGGGAAGAGGAGCCTCTCCAACAGTTGTGCTGGGGGGAAGGAAGAGGGGATTGGAGGGTCCTGCTATAACCATCGCCACTCGTCAGGGTCTTGTACAGGCCAACATTCCTGATGCCCTGTTCCGAGTGGGAGCGGTACCTCTGCATCCTCCTTTTGGCCTGTAGCTGCTGCAACTGCTGCATAGCCGCTTCTTGGGAGTCTTTCAGTTGAGCCCAGCATTCCTGTGCTATATTATTGTGTAGTATAATAATGCACATCTCCATACATATTTTTGTATTCCTAATGCCATAGTAACAGTGCTATATTCAACATATTGTACAAAAGGGTTTGTCCGCAACCTTTCAAATGAACCCAAAACTAAATTGAAAGTACAATACACAAATTCAAAATTAAAAAGCAAGCACCGCTGCATGAACAACACCAATTTATATATGAATGCGCCCGGCGTATTTAGGTATGCTTTTGCGTATAAAAGGTTGTCCTATTCCCCGTGTGTATACGCCTCATCTGTAGGCGCCTGATTCATATATATGCCTGATTCATATATACTGATTCTGTTGTATTTACACCACTATCCATTAGTTCCGATCTCTGCCACTTGGGGACACCACTTGTACCATATTTCATTTGCCATTAACCATCCAAGTCTGTATTATATGAAAAATGCAATCTTATATTACCAATTTATTTGATAAAACCTGATTAAGTATAAATTGATTAATTACATATAATAAACCCTGCATTATGTTGGTTTTTTTCCGTTTTTCTAATAGATTTTACTTTGAAAACACCACTCTTCTGTAGGGTTCTGGGTAATCCCATATATAACCCTTCAAGAAGTTGATATTATAGGGGACAGAGCCATTGTTAGTTCATGAAGCAGTCACTAGGTGGTCGGGGGACAAAACCTGTATTCTGGCTCTTTGTTCTTACAAAATTCAACTGCTTTTCAATGTTTTACCATGGTTCCTTTGACACTCTACACCCATCCCAGAGCAGGATGACATAATAATTAAACCCAAGACAAAATATTTTCCACATTGTACCGTTGTGAATGTATTAGCAAGGTTGTGAAGGTATTAGCAAGACTATTCTTGGTATCCCAGACACTGTGGGAACGTTTCTAATAGCAGACAAAATATTATTAACATTGAAAATGCTTTTATCAACATGTATTGCATGTTATGAATACCTCTGGCGAATTCTAAAACAATGAGAGGTGATATCACATTCCCCTGCTGCAGTCTTATCTGATGATATGTAAACATTAACTGCTCATGCGCATTGGCCCATTTCTATGTGGAGACTTGAATATATACTGGAATAAAGAGGAGGCTTTTGGTCTTCGGATGTGAATGGGACTAGATGTGTCTTGTCTTCTTAAACTCGGGTTTTATGTCACCCTTACCGGCTACCATAATGACGGCCGGACATATTTTTGGCGACCACGACGAGACATCCAAATAGAAGGACAAGACCTCTGGATAAAAGGACAACACCTCAAATGGAGGAAACACCTGAATGTAGGACAGGTATGTCTGATTTAGTTGTTAGTTCTGGGCACTGATATAACTGTTTTGGGCGCTGCAGTATCGAGTTTTGATACTCCCATGAATTAGTTATTCGGTTAACCAGAACTGACAAGATGGATGGGCAAAATCCGCAAGATGGGATTGATGGTCGGGCCATACAAAAACTAATGGAACATCATGCTAAACGTATCGGTGTACAGGATGGTGTAAACAAGACTGCCCTACGGGAATGGGTAGAGGAAATATTCAGCGCTAAGTAATGGTGTGCTGCTAACCATCAGGTAACATTAGCCACAGTTGGTTATTTGGTGAAAGGAAGGTTGGATGTGGCAGTGCGCAGATGGATAAGAGAATATGATGAAGAAAATGGGCGCCGACAACCAGATGACCAGGAACCCATTACTTGGGAGCGCATTAGAAAACGAATCGAGCAAGAATTTCTGGGTGCTGACGAAAATGAATATCTCAGGAAAGCCGTAGATGAAATGAAAAAGGGGGTCCTGCAAGATGTACGAGAATATGCCCGCGACTTCGACCAAGCAGTACATCGGGCATATACGGATGCGGAGTTAGGGGTGGAGGTGGTTTTGGAAAGACTGACTCGTACCTTCATTGCTGGTATTCAGTCAAGTGAAACTCGCATCCAGGGCCCTGTTTTTTAGTCACGACATTTGTGAGTATCGCAGGCCTATGATCGCACAGCCGATCTACGACCTTTTTGGACGAGAAAAGATGGCCGGTGTTCTATAGACACGATCGTAGTGCGGCATGGACGATCGCCGCGAAAAATGTCGGCCGCTACGACAAGTATAGAACTGTCTTAGGTTCTATAACACATCACTGTGCGTATATAGAGGATTTTTCCACTTCCCGACGGAATTAAGCAATGAAATTTTAACACGAGTAAGGGGTACATATAACCTATGAAGGTACCAAATATGAAGAATATCGGTTGCAGCGTTTCGAAGAGATCGGCGTTTGAATTTCATCATAGCAATCGGCTGCTCTGGTGGCCATAACACCCTCCCACCTCAGGTGCCAGTGAATGTCGAGGTCACTGCATAAATTAGGGTCACGTGAGCGTAGTGCTACACTGGGTTCCGCCTGTGTACGCCGCTGGCTACCTAACATATATATCCCCGCCGTGCCCCCTAGCGGATACCCCGGGAACCAGCGTACACTGGCCAACAGAGTAGACGATTGCTATGACGAAACTCAAACGCCGATGTCTTCGGAACGCTGCGACCGATTTTCTTCATATTTGGTACGATTATAGGTCATATGTATACCTTACTCGTGTTAAAATTTCATCGCTTAATTCGAACGGGAAGTGAAGTTGCGCATTCTGTACGACATGTCCATAGGTGTCTTAGACCTCTGATACTTTGGGCGTCATTTTCCGCTCCATTAGCCACCGACTGTCGTGACTATAGCACACCTCACACCGCCCTACGTGTCGTAGAGCGGCGATAATTGTCCGACCCTCTTAAATGTTGTGACTATAGCACACTCAGAGTGAAAACATGTCGTTCATAATGATTGTCGTGACTGAAAAACAGGGCCCAGGTTCATGCTACCTGACCACTCACTCTGGAGGCAGCTTACGAACGTGCCATGACCATGGATAGGGCACGCAACCTTGCCGGTGTGACGCGAAAGGAGGAGCCAATGGAAATAGGTGCCCTGAAAAATCTGGTGAGTGTAAATCAAGTAGCTTCCAGTACTGGTCTCCATTAAAAGATGGATACTGTACAGAAGTTAGAGAGTCAAATGGCTGAGATGCAGAAACAGCTGGATAAGAAACGCCGAAGTCGCGGTAAAGGGCCACAAAAATTAAAGGAAAAGGGGATTCCTGCCTGGACAACAGACGGCCAACCTGTCTGTTATAATTGTTGCCAAGCCGGACACATGGCCAAGGATAAGGCTTGTAGCCAGTACAAAGCTTCTGGTAAGGGAAACGGCCAGTAGCCGTACTCGACGGCCAACTTCGAGTAGTGGTAGATGTCAGCGGAAAAGAAGCCACTGCTCTGGTTGACACGGGTGCGGCGTGTACCCTGATGAGACAATCATTCTGGCTAGCGTTGTGTGACAAAACTAGACGAGTTCCTTTGTTAGAACCAGTTGTTGAAAATCTGGTTACCCTATCAGGTGAGAGTCTCCCTGTGAAAGGCAGAACTGTTGTTAACTTGATGGAGGAAAGAATTGATGTCATTATAACGGACAACATTAAACACGATCTGTTACTAGGCCAGGACACGTTGAAGAAACTAAAGGCGGTGATAGATTGTGAAAAAGGGAAAGTATTCTTTAATGGTGTACTATATGAGAGTTCCTTGCCAGAAGTAAGTGACCTTGAACTGGGTGAGACTGAACTCTCTAGATGGACAAAGGCATTTCCTAAGGTGTTTCAAAGTGAAATAGGGTGTTCTAATGGAGTACACATCAACATTGATACCGGTGATCATCCTCCTATCCGTCAGAGGGCATATCGTTTGCCACTGACCAAGAGAAAAGTGGTAGAAGAAGAAATCCAAAAGATGTTAGAAAAAGGGGTGATACGTCCATCCCAATCACCCTGGGCATCACCTGTGACTCTAGTTCCCAAGAAGGACGGAAGTATTCGCTTTTGCATAGATTATCACAAATTAAATAGTATAACTCGCAAAGACGCCCACCCTTTGCCCCGAATACAAGATATATTCGATAACCTCATGGGAGCATCATGGTTCAGCACCCTCGACCTAAATCTGGATATTGGCAAATTCCGGTAGAGGAATGTGATATTCCAAAGACTGCCTTTGTTACACACAATGGCCTGTACGAGTGGCCTTTGGACTTACAAATGCGCCCGCTGTGTTTCAACGAGAAATGCAAAGGGTTTTGGGAAATGCTATAGGTCGCTGCGCAATGGTATATATTGATGATATAGTGATTTACAGCAAGACACAGGAAGAACATGAGGAACATGTCCAGGAAGTGCTAGCCCGTCTGGAGGCGGAAGGACTAGTAGTTAAAAAGGAGAAATGTCAATTCAAACAGCGGCAGCTACCTCTGCTAGGATATATCGTGTCTGGGGATGGTATTGCAGCCGATCCTGAGAAGACATGTGCCATCAATGATCTACACCCTCCAACCAATGTGTCTGAGTTGCGCCGGTTCCTAGGAATGACTGGTTACTATCGTCAATTGATCTGTCAGTATGCTGCCATTGCAGAACCGTTACAGTACCTGACGAAGAAAGGTGTACCCTGGATTTGGACAGAACAATGCCAGGAGGCCTTCAATCAACTAAAAATGGCACTAGTTTCGAGTGATGTTATGGCACATCCATCTATTGGGGACCCATATATTCTCTACACTGATGCCTCGGACAAGGCAATAGGGGCCATATTAGTGCAAAAAGACAACAACGGTGTAGAGAGGCCTATCCAATATGTATCACACACTTTGCGAGGTTCTGAACTCAAGTGGAGTACCATTGAGAAAGAGGCCTATGCTATTGTTCATGCATTAAAGACTCTTAGGCCTTATCTTTATGGGGCAGAACTGGTCATCGTGACAGATCAAAAGCCCCTTAAGGCCCTGTTTTTAGGTGAGGTCAAGAATACAAAGGTACAACGTTGGGCCTCCCTAATTGCCTTGTATGGAGCACCCATACTGCATCGAGCTGGAAAAAACAATGTAAGGGCTGATATGCTCTCACGGATTGTACCCTCAACTCAGGATGAGGAATGGTATGAGGTAGGTGCATATATGCTCGCCCGTAACCCGTGCCTTGAAGTAGGAGAATGCAATACAACAGACTGGGTTGACATTGAAGCTAATCCCGCGCAGGAAGTGCCCTGGCGTTGGGATGGACTGAACAAAGATGAGGTACGTGAAAAACAACATGAACTGGATAAGTGGGACTTGGCAGATAATGAAGGTAGTTACTTTCATCGGCATGATGGTTTATTGTGGTGTACAAAAGAATTACCTGATCAATTGCCATACCCACGGCTTGTGCTGCCAATAGACTACCGTCGTGACATCACTGTGAAGGCTCATATGGAGGTGGGACATCAAGGACAAACAAAAACCTTGCAACGTATCCGAGAGTTATATTATTGGCCGAAACAAAGAGATACAGTAAGGTCAGCAATATTTCACTGTCCAACTTGTCGAATGAACGAATCACGTACGACACGGCCAGCACCAGTGGGTATGCCTACTGCGACTTGTGCTGGAGAAATAGTTGGAATAGATCTGGTTGGTCCACTGGCTAAATCGGTAGAGGGCAATGTGTACCTTTTAACTTTAATAGATCACGCAACAGGGTGGGCTGAGGCCTATCCCATTTCCAACAGAACTGGAGAAGCAGTTGTACAAAAACTCTCCCGGGATTATATTCCTAGACATGGAGTTCCTGCCATTATTATCCACGATAATGGTACTGAGTTCACCAATGCCACACTGCAGGACTATTTACATCAATTAGGAGTGGAAGTGCGACGTACAACACCATATCATCCACAAACTAATGGGAAATTGGAGAGATGGCATCGCAGTCTAAAAGACATATTACGGAAGTTGGTAAACAATAACATATCAACATGGGAGGAGCATCTTGGGTCTGCGTTGTTAGCATACCGACAGTCTGTGTCTGAAACTACAGGTTATTCGCCATTCTACCTCCTATATGGTAGACGGGCTCGGTATCCTTCCAATCGAGCTCCTGAATCAACAACTGTCTTGGGTCAACGGCTTGAGAGGATGGGAGATGCTTTGCATGATGCCTGTAAAAACACACAAAAATCAAAAGAACGTTATATCACTGAAGCTACGAAACGGGCTAATGCATTACCACTTAAGGTAGGAGATCGAGTGTTACCAAAGGCGTATGAGCGGGCACCTTTTGACTCAAAATGGGACATGCCGAAAGAGGTAACAAGAATACGAGGAAATGTGGTGTGGTGCAAGTCTATCAGTGGGGGAGAAAGAACAAAGGTATACAATCGTGACAAACTACAGCATGTTGACACAGACGGTGACTGGGTATCAATTAGACCAAGAGTCACACGGTACTACAGAACTCGACCCCAGAAATTAAAAACAGCTCCTAAACCAGCCCCATCAACAAAGGAACCTCAGACAAAACATCCTGACGCAGTGACACTGCCTGCTTCAGATGCGCCACCGCCAACTATTGCGCATTTACCTACTCCTGTTGCACCATCCACTCATGACACCACTCAGTTGACAGATGGTATTGAGGAGTCAATGGACATTGATGTGTCAGCTGAGTCTGCGAGTCACGGAATTCGGAGGTCTAATAGGAAAAGACCTTGGGCTATTGATTATACTGGTCCTAAACGACCAAGATGTACGCAGTTATAGGACTTACCTTGTACATGCTTGTCTCTGTTGAAGCTGATGTTATACGGAAACCGATTACGAATGGAGTCATTGCTGAAAAGATTGGTGAGGCTGGAGTTATGAAAGCGGAATGGATGGCAGTCATTACTATTCATGCGCCAGTACAACCCCCCATGCCGGCGTGGGTTCAGGAGGTCCGAACGCATGTTAGTTCTGACAGGAAGTGGTTGGCTGAAGGTGATCTCAACCACACTATGGGAAGACTTGATCGACTTGACATCAACTTTAGTGGCCATAAAGTTGAGTTGTCAACAACTACAACATCTTATATAGGTGGGAATAGGAAACTTCTCGGTCTCATGGATCTAATTGGTGATGTAGGACATTCATTGTTTGGGCTCGCTACTGATGCTGAAGTGGACGCACTGAAGGCTGAGGTGGATGAGGCAGTGGAGAGTGTTGACACTGTATATCATAATCAACAGGAGCTCTTGAGTGTTGTGAACTTAACTCATAAGTACTCCATGGAAAATCGACAGGACATTAAGCGACTTCAGAAGTATGCAGAGAAAGTGACTGGACGGTTAAACCAAATGACTGGAAACACGGACCATCTTCGTAGAGCAGTAATCCAGGTCAGAGTGGCGCGTCACTTTGATCGGTGGATTTCCGCATTGGAGTTAGCTGCGGATAAATATGGGAACACTCACACTTTAAGCGTGCTAGGAGAGTGTTGGAGTATGGTCAGTTATCAGAGGACATACTATCTACCACTCATCTAAGTGAAATATTGCATCACTTGTTTAAACATGGTAGAGTTCAGGATCTGGTTTGGTATTATCAGAATACTAATGTGGAATTAGTTGTTGCTGAACCACGTAGACTTATCTATAAAGTATGTTTATGGGCTTCTGAGCCTTCCATTTACTACTTATGGCGCTTTGTAACATTTCCTATAGTTAAGCAGGATTATACTGAAAAGCTTTTGCCTCAAAATGAAGTAGCTGTAAACACTCAACGGACACAAATGTTTATACCTGAAAAGTGTAAAGGTAGATCTTTCAAAATATGTGAAGTTAGAGTGTTGGAACAAAATGGATGTGAACTTGATTTATTAGGTGAGTTGGTTTCCGCTTGTCCTATTGAGGTTACTAAAGTAGCACGTAATATTGTTGTTCATCTCTGGGCTAGAAATAAGTATATTATGCAATCTCTAGTTACAAATAGTGTTAAGGTATATTGTAATAGTGGTAAGACTTTCTCGTATACTATTCAAGGAATTGAATTATGGCACTTGAGAGAAGGGTGTAACCTACATGCTTCAGATATTATTACATATCAAGCTCGTACCATTACTTCTAAGCTAGACCAGCGTTATCATGTCATAACGTTCCCAAATGTGACTTACCGAATACCGCATGAATTTCATAGCAAGTTACTGGAACATCTAAAGGTAGTTGATCGTGCTACTATCCATTCAGTGAAGACTACACTTGACTCACTGCATACTCGTACAGTTTGGCACCAAACTTATAGGCAGTCATTGATGGGGGGTATGGTTTTTATTGTTGGAATCTTGTGTATAATTGTGTGCTATGCACGGAAGTTCATTATAGGAAAATGCTGGAAACTTAAGATTAAGAGAAACACTGATATTGAAGTAGGAACAAAGGACTGTAAGGAAGAAGTTCTGAGACCTGTTGAAGTAGGTATGAAGAGAACAGCTTTCCAGAGTTTTGCAGAATGTGGTTAAGGTATTGGTCAATGAGATAATTTCTAACTTTTATATAATAAAAGTTAAAATAAGTTGGTGGGGTAATGTACCGTTGTGAATGTATTAGCAAGGTTGTGAAGGTATTAGCAAGACTATTCTTGGTATCCCAGACACTGTGGGAACGTTTCTAATAGCAGACAAAATATTATTAACATTGAAAATGCTTTTATCAACATGTATTGCATGTTATGAATACCTCTGGCGAATTCTAAAACAATGAGAGGTGATATCACATTCCCCTGCTGCAGTCTTATCTGATGATATGTAAGCATTAACTGCTCATGCGCATTGGCCCATTTCTATGTGGAGACTTGAATATATACTGGAATAAAGAGGAGGTTTTTGGTCTTCGGATGTGAATGGGACTAGATGTGTCTTGTCTTCTTAAACTTGGGTTTTATGTCACCCTTACCGGCTACCATAATGACGGCGGGACAACATGGAACACTTTATATACATATGTGAGCAAGGCTAGAGTTGTGACACTTCCCCATTATCACTCACTTCTTTTCCACCTCCATTAGTGAAGATCACCTTCCTTTTCACTTCCATTAGTAAAGAACACTTACTCGGGGGGCATCATGGCGGCGCCCATGGATCATAGGCTATATGCTGTATAGACATTGAGTCTATACCACACCACCGAAGCAGCTGCCTGACCCTCGCCTAACACCAGCCTAACCCCCGCCTAACTCCTGCCTACAAACGTCGCCGCCTTAGTGAAGCCCTGTTCCCCGGCCGCCCGGTCCCTGCCCAGGCACTGCCGTAACACTGAAGTCCTCGCTCCCGCTCCTACTGCCTACACTCACTCACTCGAGTGAGACAGGGCTTCACTAAGAATGCAGGGAGAGAACCTTTTTGATTTTCTACCAATACATATATATGCTGGCGTATATATATCGTGCAGAGGTTATTTCCTCTTGTCTATGTCAGGTGTGAAATACAGCCAAGATGCATCTGTATACAAAAGGTCTTGTATATGCCTCATATGCGGGTGTGAAATATGGGCATATACAAATGAAAACAAGTCTATATTCAGCCAATACATGCACTTCCGGATGGCGTATATAGGAATAAACTGGTTAGTTAGTGCAGTGCACGTAGAGGCCAATATGGTTTTGGCTAGAACGTCCAAAATGTTTCGCCAGAATGGGCATAAGTCTAACACATATCAGATTTAAATACACGATAAACCTTTTAAAACATATAATCTAACTATTTCCCACAGTGAACATGTTAACCCTTTCCATACAGGTGCCTGGGACCTAGCTACTCCCTTAAGGATCGGTGCTGGTGGCAGTTTGTCCCCCTATAGTCCTGAGCGTTTAATATGGGTAAAATGACACTATCTAATTGAATCATATGCAGCATTGGTAAAGGATAGTATTTTCGAAAATTAAGTAGATAGAATTCAAGAGAACATCATAAAGAACACATGACAGAACTTTTCAGGCCCAAGATTCGAAAATTGTGGTGCCACCTGTCATTTTATCAAAGAACTTTGGCCTGAGGTCATATTTCTGCTTGAATCACTGACATTATAAATCAGAAAGAAATACTTGATTTTCCTTCAGATCTATCTCAAGCAATAATCAGCATAGATACTTCAAATAAAGTGTGGTTTGTAGATGACCCACCACAGAATAAAACCGGCAGGTTATTATTTTTCTTAAATGATATCTAGAGGTAATCATTGGCAGTTTCTAGCTATGCCATATGCCAAAAATTCAATAATATCAAAAAATCATGTTTTTAGGGCTCTTTTGGACTCTTTGTCATCTGTCATAATGTTCCTGTATCTCAGGAAATATCTATCACAGCCTGGCAATATAAGTATCATTTTAATTGTCTTGAAATAGCTAAGAAAATAGGGTGTTAATTTGTATAGGTTATCACAATAGATTTTTCATTAAATCACTGTGAAGGCAGGAAGGTAACATGTTTTAGTGCTTCAATCTACGACAAGAAATCTTAGCCATAACCCAGGTATATACTGACAGATTGGCCCAAGTCTTAGCTTTCTAACGATTTTTTGTTTATAAAAATCGCCCAATTATCCACGACACAACGGCGATTTGCCTTTTTCAAGTTAGAAAAAACTAGTTTTTTGTCCCATATTAAACGCTCAGGACTATAGTTGACCAGCACATAATGGTTGAAACTCATAATTCAAGTTTGTTATAACCTAATACAAAATATAATCATAGATATTTTGTTTCTTTTTAAAGAAATACTTAAGATGGTGCTGCCATTTGGCAGCAGCGGTTCTCCTGTGGTGCTGCCATTTGGCTGCAGCAGTATTTCTACGGTGCTGCCAAATGGCAGCAGCGGTCGCGAAAGGGTTAAGAAGTAGTTTGACAAATCCAGATGTAAAGTAAAGTTACGCATTTGTGACAATAGAACCGAGAGGGTATACCCTCTCGCTATTATAGACACAACAGTGGCAGCAATAGTGACCGGACATGTTTCTTTTGAAATGGTACAGCCACCGTTGTGTCAGTCTGAATTTCAGTGTCACTAAATGTGTTGTCACGAAACTACTGCAACGCGACCTGCCGCTATTGTGTCGCAAGGCCCAATAACAGACGTCCTACAGACTATTGAAACGGGTCCCAGTTGATACTTGTCATAACTTATTTTTTTAGGTTCTAAAACTTATTCAAATTAGAAGATATTTAGAGCGAAGGGTAATAATAATCTGACATACCTATATCCCAAATTTCGTAGTTTTCTTGTGGTTATTAAGACTGTGATAGACATTTGTCTGGAAATCTGAAAAATGCAAGCACTGCCCCACTCAACAAGCTTGTGTATACCTACTGTAATGCTCGATTTTATTTGAGCAGGGTAGGGTCAAGGTCACTCCATATTTATAAATAATAGCACTATCCATTCACAGAGAAAAACATGTCTGACTCTTGAAATATTCAATAGAAAATTATGAAGTCGTAGGATTCGATTGGATGGACATGGACAATTATTTGCTGTAAATATGGTTTAATTTGAATAAGTATAAGTGTCTCAAATCAATAATTTCTGAGTGCAGGATCTAGTATCTGGCAGAAATGATCTCTATATATACTAGGGATCTCAGCTAAAACGATCACAACCTGAGATTACCCTGAGATCTGCTATGGCAAGACCACGTCTGAAAAACACCTGCAGCCATTGATCTCCCAAACAGTCTCAGAATTGCTCATGGATCTCAGCGGATCTCAGCTTGAGATCGTCTCGACTGAAAAACTGGGGGCTGTTTCACTAGTAGGGGGGTCAAAGCGAGAGGTAGGACTGCAACAGTGACACCAACAGCGATACCAACAGTGTCAAGCCCAAATTTGCGTTTCATCAGTGGTCTCACTGTTGAAATGAGACCAACTCTCACTGTTGGCACAGGTCTCGCTATGCACACGCATTTGACATTCGAATTTACTCGTCAACGGGCCGGGATGATGTAGAATTTCACACCTTCCCATTAGAATTAAGCAATGAAATTTTTACACGAGTGTCGCAGGCCTACGATCCCACAGCCGATGTACGACCCTTTTGGACGACAAAAGATGGCCGGTGTCCTATAGACGGTGTCGTAGTGCGCCACGGACGATCGCCGCTAAAAGTGTCTCAAGTCTAGAACTGTCTTAGGTTCTATAAAACCTCACTGTGCGTATATAGAGGATTTCCTGTGCTTTCCATACGAATTAAGCGATAAAATTATACACGAGTAAGGCATATATATAACCTATAATCGTACCAAATATGAATAAAATCGGTCAAGCCGTCTCGAAGATATCGACGTTTAAATTTGGTCATAGCATATACTGCACTTCCCGCCGGCAGGGGGAGACAAAAATAACAGCCGAAACCCCCACCGCACTACGGAGGCAGTGAAAAAGAACAGCGACTAACGCTAACGCACGGAGGGAGTAAAAAGTTCAAACGCCGATAACTTCGGAACCGCTTGGCCGATTTCCTTCATATTTAGTACGGTTATAGGTTATCTGTATACCTTACTTGTGTAAAAATTTCATTGCCCTCCTCTGACATAAACAAAACTCCAAACCCAACAGCGACAGGGTCTACCCTGTCACTAATAATGCCTCAACAGTGATAGTTACAGTGAGACTAATTTTCTAGTGAAACATACTCTGTCACTGTTGGTCTCACTTCTTACCTGGCTCATGTTCATGCTTGACTGCACGTTCTCATGAAATGCAAAGTATCACTGTGGTCTCACTATGGCAGCTTACCCTCCTAGTGAAACGGCCCCCAGAACCCTGGGGGCCGTTTCACTAGTGGGGTGGTAAAAGCGAGAGCTAGGACTGCAACAGTGCCAGCAACAGCGATACCAACAGTGACAATGACAAGATCCCGTTTCATCAGTGCTCACACTGTTGATGTGGCAGCAACTCTCACTATTGGCATATTTTACAGCATAGTGCACTTAGTAAGCACAGGGTCTCGCTGTCCTGTCAAACCTCACTGTGTATATATAGAGGATTTCCCATGCTTTTCATAAGAATTAAGCGATGAAATAACACGAGTAAGGAGTACATATAACCTACAATCGTACCAAATATGAAGAAGAACGGACGCAGCGTCCCGAAGATATCGGCGTTTTAATTTCGTCATAGCAATCTCTGCTCTGGTGGCCATTGCACCCTCCCACCTCCCAGTACGCAGTTGCTGCATAAATTAGCGGAGGCGTGGGGAAAATACACTGGCCACCAAAGCAGACGATTGCTATGATGAAATTCAAATGCCGATATCTTCATAACGGACTTTTTCCATATTTGGTACGATCATAGGTTATATATATACCTTACTCGTGTAAAAGTTTCATTGCCTAACTCCTACGGGAAGCATGCCCTACTCTGACATAAACAAAGCTCTAAACCCAACAGTGACATGGTCTACCCTGTCACTAATAGTGCCTCAACAGTGATAGGTACAGTGAGACCTAATTTCTAGTGAAACGTACTCTCTCACTGTTGGTCTCACTCCTTACCTGACTCACGTTCATGCTTGACTGCACCTTCTCATGAAACACAAACTATCACTGTGGTCTCACTATGACAGCTTACCCTCCTAGTGAAACAGCCCCCTGATTATAAGCCATCTCCCCACTTTGGTGTCTTGGCCCCTCATCCCCACCCACCCACTCCCAAAACGAACGTTTCAATTAACCTTTGTACCAATATAGGATATCATACAGAACTAACTGAATTGATGTGAAAATGCATCATAGTAAAGTCTGGGAGAGGAAATATAAAGCTGACCCAACATAATATCACCCAAAAGAGTGAAGCAAGTTAGATCAAGAACTTGTTCTCTGATCTCATTGTACAGCCAGATGATGTTGATGATCTACTGGTCTCAAGATTTAAAGGGAAGGATCCTTCAAAGAATTTATTATTCTTAGGTGAATGATGGGAACCTAAAAGATCTGGGGGCCATTTCACTAGTAGAGATAAGTCTCGCTGTTTCAAACAGTGGTACCACAGTGGCAGTGTGCGTTTCATTAGTAGGTGCAACCAAGCGTGAACGGCACTCGGGAAAGGAGCAGCATCAACAGTGGCAGTGACCGTTTCACTAGTAAACTAGGAGCAAATAGTATGTTCATCCTAGATGAATGAGCGTGCTATTATAAATGAATAACAATTAAAAGGCATAAGTTAGATTTAGCCTATGGATAGTGTTCTGTAACCCAATTGCACCCAGTCAACTTGCAATTTCTGCAACTGCCTATCTAGGATCAAAACAAATCAAGCACCAGTGGGTCTTGAGGTATTTTGGTCTTGAGTGATTGGTCATGGTCAGCTGGGCACACCTCTAAGAGACTGTGACTCTGGCTTCCTGCTCTGTTCTCATTATCACAGTGAATAGGAAGCAGATAGTGAAGGGATAATTTGTATGCAGGACCCTGAAAGTCTATATTGACCTCTCTAAACTCTAGATGATGTATTTAGGGCATGCAAGCACGCTCTAATAAGGTCTCCCTGTACCTGCCACTGTGGGTGAACCCTCTCATTGGGGTGTTTTGAGCTCTTGTTGTCGTCTTCAGAAACAGCTGAGACTGTTGTAAAGCTGTTGTAAGTCAGATATAAGACTATTGGAAGTCTGATACAAAACTGTTGTAAGACTGTTGTAAGGCTGATACAAAACTGTTGTAAGGCTGATAAAAGACTGTTGAAAGCCTACTTCAAGACTGTTGTAAGACTGTTACAAGACATAGTATGACTGTTGTAAGACTGTTACAAGACTGTGGCAAGAGTGTTGCAAGATTCTTGTAAGACTGTCATAAGTCTGTTGCAAAGCTGTTGCAAGACTGTTGTAAGACTGCTGTAAGAGTGTTTTGGGATTGTTGTAAGACTGTTGCAAGACTGCTGTAAGACTGTTCCAAGGCTTGCAAGACTGCTGTAAGATTCTTGTAAGGCCGATTCAAGACTGTTGTAAGACTGATACAAGACTGTTGCAAGATTGTTGTAAGTTTGATACAAGACTGTTATAAGCCTGTTGTAAGACTTGTGAGACTGTTGAAGGATTGTTGTAAGGCTGTTGTAGGACTGTTGTAAGGTATATTTGAGAATTGTTTCATGTCAGCCTTACAACAGTCTAACAAGTCTTGCAACAGGCTTACACAATCTTGTATCAGCCTTACAACAGTCTTGTATTAGCCTTACAATAGTCTTACAACGGTTTTGCAACAATCTTACAACAGTCTTACAACAGTCTTTCAACAGTCTTGTATCAGACTCCTGTCTTGTTTCAGCCTTACAACAGTCTTATATCAGTTCTATAACAGTCTTACAACAGTCTTACATACAACAGTCTTGTAAATAAATGAAAATTATGTATGTATATTGAGTAAGAGAGCGTGATTTGACATCAGTGGCTCACTAAGTGCACTATGCCGTTAAATGTGAGCGGCAGTAGGGAACAGGGAGAGTTGATCCTACCTCAACAGCGAGACCACTGATGTAATGCGATTTTGGTCTTGACGCTGTTGCTGCCGCTGTTGCTGCCACTGTTGCGGCCCTACCTCTCGCTTTCAGCCCACTACTAGTGAAACAGCTCCCTGTGCACATCGAAAGACAAACACAAAGATCTTTCTGTATGCAAAACATACTGGAAAAGATGTTCAAGGCACAATTATTCTCAAGTCTCCTGGCACAGATTCTGCAGTCTATTAGCCAAGGAATAGCATACAAACTGATTTATTGCACTAGCACAAGAGTTTGCATACTATGGGAAATAACAAGGTATTTAGAAGAGGATGTGATGTCTGTACTACCTGGCTGAGATGTATTCACAGGGTAATTCAGTAAGTGCTTTAGTTGAAGCTCAATTATTCTCAAGTTTTTTGGCGCAGATTATTAGCCAAGGAATAGCATACAAACCACTTAATTGTACCAGCACAACTACCCAAAAAAGACCAGCACAAGAGGATGTTATAGTAGCACTCCCTGGCTGAGATGTATTCACAGCGTGATTCAGTAAGTGCTTTGGTCTGCTGGAGTGGACAGCAATTACTAATCTGTTCACCCTCTTGGTCGCCTTGCCTCTTCGTCGTGCAGACCGGATATGCTTGCATGCAAGTATAACTAAAGCGACGGTTGGGGAGTTAGCTCAGTGGTAAAGAGCACTGGACTTGGTTTATAGTGTCATCGCGCCATCGCACATTGTCTCATCGAGTCACTGCACAAAAAGGTGTATTCTAGGGTACTAGTTTGACATTGTTTTGTGCAATCCTAGATTCCATCTGTGTGTTGACAGCACACAAGTCTTAGGGGATATGACCATGTTAGCATCCCGAAATAAATCTTTCATGAAACATTGCTATCAAACTTTGTTCAAAGTTGTGTCATTTCAATGTTGAGTTCACTGGTTGATTGAGGGACCTTGTTTAGATGTTTTAACATTAACTTACCCAAACGGTCTGCTGGGGTGGACAGCAATTACCAATCTGTTCACCCTCTTGGTCGCTGTGCCTCCTTGTGGTGCAGACTGGATATGCTTGCATGCAAGCATAACAAAAGCGACTAGGGTGGGGAGTCAGCTCAGTGGTAAAGAGCACTGGACTTTGTTGATTGGAGTCCCACTGCAGCCATTTTTCTCCTTCACCCCCAGCAGTGGTAGATTTACTGCTATATCAAAGGCCAATCCTTCTCATACCATGTTTATGTGGTGTGGGAAGTAAAAGGACTCTCTCCTCGGTAAATGTGTAGGGGTGAGATTTCTACCTGAATTCATCACATAGATTCGATCACCACCCTTGTGGTGTAAAAGAACCTTGAGAAAGTCTGATGAGAACCTGGGCCCTGTTTTTTAGTCACGACTTTTGTGAGTGTCGCAGGCCTACGATCCCACAGCCGATGTACGACCCTTTTGGACGACAAAAGATGGCCGGCGTCCTATAGACGGTGTCGTAGTGCGCCACGGACGATCGCCGCTAAAAGTGTCTCAAGTCTAGAACTGTCTTAGGTTCTATAAAACCTCACTGTGCGTATATAGAGGATTTCCTGTGCTTTCCATACGAATTAAGCGATAAAATTTTAACACGAGAAACGCATACATATAACCTATAATCGTACCAAATATGAAGAAAATCGGTCGCAGCGTTCCGAAGATATCGGTGTTTCAATTTTGCCATAGCAATGTCTGCTCTGGTGGCCATAACACCCTCACACCTCCCGTGGGCAGTGAATGTCGAGGTCACGGCATAATTTAGGGTCACGTGACCGTAGGGCTACACTGGCCACCAGAGCAGACATTGCTATGACGAAATTGAAACGCCGATATCTTCGGACCGCTGCGACCGATTTTCTTCATATTTGGTACGATTATTGATTATATGTATGCGTTACTGGTGTTCAAATTTCATCGCTTTATTCCTAAGGGAAGTGAAGTTGCGCATTCGGTACGACATGTCCAGAGTGGTCTTAGACATACTATAGCACACCTTTTAGCTCCCTAAGTGTCGTATCTACAGCAAGTGTCGCAGCCAGCCTAAGATCGTAGCTCTATAGCACACTGACAGCAAATATGTGTCGTAAGTTACAAATGTCGTGACTAAAAAACAGGGCCCTGTAATGGTTAACTGGATGTTAAATCAAACCAACAAACCAAACCTACCCAAACAAACAAACAATTTAGCCACACCCCACTCAGTCCTACACCCATATCCTGCTCTGTCCTACACCCTACGCCACAACGCAGGAGAAGCTTGTCAACATTCTCCATACATATATATTTATATATATATACATGTTTATATATTATATATATATATATATATATATATGTATGTATATTATATATATATATATATATATATATATATATATATATATATATATATATACCCTCCAAAGCAAATTTTACACCAAATAAGCCTTGACCTATGTGTAGATGTTGACCACATCCACTGTGGTATAGGCCAGGAGCAGTCAACGTGGATGCCGGCAAAGTCGCTAAAAATCAATTGAAACAGTTTATGGCCGGTGATGCTTTGTAGGCAGCATGGAACAATTTAGTGCTCATAACTGCCAGCCGGTTTGATGTAGAAGCAGTAAAGTGGGTTAAAGGCCAGGCCTTGCCCACTGGCAATGGGTTAGTAACAGGGTATTTAAAGCATTGCAAAGAGCTGGGGCTGCCGTCCACCACCTGGCCAGACCGTAATCAAATCATTGCCGCCAACATGCAAATTGGCCGGCAACGAACACACAAGTGTCGGCCGTAGCTAGTGCTGACTTGGTGGAACAGCTGCTTTATTGTCATTCCCTTTGGGGCCAAACGATTGAGATGTTTGGAGGTAGTTTCAGGTTTGCACATAGAATTACAGTCTTGTTTTTCTCTATTACCTTTTTTCTTGATTCATGTCACAAAGTTTATGATAATATTATATTTTGATACAAGTTTTTAAAGATATAGCTGCTCCACTCAAAATCAATATATAAATTACGAATTTCATTATCAAATTTGTCATAATTCATCCATGAAAAATGGCTTTAATGGGGATTACATTTATTCATATTTCATTTATCGCTTCGCTTTCCTAATCAGAGCAGTTATCCAAAGTTGCAACGTTGCCTATAGATGTATGCAAATCAGTACAAAGGTCCACTCATTTATGCAGGTTATATGTATCCATAATCCACATATTCAAAGTTAGTGCAAATGCCAATATTGTGTACTTAATTTTCTTTAAGACTCAGCTTTTTGCCAAATAGTGTAAGGCTAGATTCAGGTGTGCTTTAATATAAGAACCGAAAAGATTACGTTATACATGTATGTGTTCTGTAGTCCTTTTCACAGTGTATTAATTCGTGTCCAATTGGCTGAACAGTTGGGAGTATCGGCTAAACCTTTATTGGCCAAACCCTATGCATATTTGCTCTCCATATGTGTGTTTGTGCCCTCGACTATATGCTCCACACTGGAGGAGCCTTCTCTCACAGGAATCATTCCAACACGTCCAGCAGGCAACGACGCCCCGTAGTCAGCACACCCGCTGTGACATGGCATAATAAAGAAAATATGCTGGCCCGCTTTTAGTAATCCGCAAGATACACACAACGGAAAGTCTGTAACGGAGCTTGATTTACTCCACACTCTCGATAATTTGTCCAAGGCTGGGAATACAAAAGAGTGGACGTGCGTACGGGTTCTATACAGATTATGCAGGTTTTATGACAGAAAGTAAGTTTGATTAACTGGGGTTGATTCTTCAAACTTGAGTCATGAGATAAAATCTCTTGAAGGGGTAAGTGGCCTTGGATTGGCCGTATTACCATAGCATTTTGAGCATAGCCAGGTGGATTAATACAAGTGAAGCCAGGACTTGTAAATTAGGCCAATTAAGCTTTGTGCTGTACGGTAAGCTCCGAAGTAGCGCGCTACGCTCCAGAAGGGTACAGACCCCTTCAGCGGAGCTGTTAATTTAATGCGGCAATGTCAATATTAGTAGTACCACAGAAATCGCCGTATGGCTTAGCCTTTGAGGAGTCCTCCCAGCGTTTGACGCTCATTCCAGGGGCAAGAGTGTGCGAAGTGCCCCTAGCCTGCAGAATTTCACTTATTTGCACTCAAGCTCCTACATTGCCTCTGTGTGCGGAACCGTTACCATTTTCATCGATTGTAGCATGTTCACACCTACAAGGATCACATACACAACCACATGGGATCACACGTTAGGCATTTATTGCATGGCGTTACTGTTATGCTACAAGAGACTACAGTTATAGGATTTTATACCTGTATTATAATGAAACCTCGTATCGTAGGTTGATAGCAACCGTATTGAGAATTATTAAGAATAGATCGTTCACTCAGAATAATCTGTTTGTACGTTAATTCTACTGCTGATAAATGGTGATTAAGCTGAGGGTGCACCCGCCGGATAGATCATAGTATTGTGTTTCATCTATTTGGACTATAGAACTGTGACTGGGACACTCAGAGGATCGGACTACAAGCATGTCGACTAGCCGGCCTATGCTGGTGGCCTCTCGGGCGAGTGTCACCCTGCCCGAGGCCCTGCATGCCGGCACACCGTACGAAGAGTCCGTCAATGATGGCAGGTAGGTCACCAAGTGTACACATATAACTATTTTGATGTTGTGTGAAGTCCTATCCAACTCGTATGTACCCCAAAATAAATGGATAACCACTCAGTTTTGTTAAAACATGAACACTTTATTCCTATGGCCTACGTTTCGACTTGATACAGTCTTCTTCAGGGCAGGAATCATATAACTATTTTGTAGATAAGTATGGTATAGTGCCACAAACCAAACCATACTCACAACCTCTCAAGTTTTGTTTGACAACTTATTGGTGTAGGCGATAATATATTATGCCCCACATGTGTGGGTGAATATATGCTACTTGTGCACATATAATGGAGGCAGAATTCAAGGTGCTAAGAATGTCAGTGTACAGAGGGCGATCTAGGATTTGTCTCACCCCTTGTATTTTCCCCCATAGACTTAACATTGGGACTTAACGCCCATTGAGTAAAATACGGAGATTTTGTTACAAAGGTAAGCCCATTAGTCAATGTGAAGGGTGAGATAAATTCAGAAACCTGTTCAAGTTTAGGATGAGTGCTCGTATCCCATTGAGTATGAATCGCGGTGTAATTCACAAGGCGAAGCCGCGTGAATTTGTACGCTGGATCACTGCCCAACCGAACCATTGTCAGCTCCTCGGACCATGCGATGAATTATTGTCTCCTCGGGCGATGGCTTTGTGAAAAAATTGTTTCCTTGTCACCTGCCCATCTACATCAGTGGCGGACTTTGGAGGCGGTATGCCTAATTTGATCCTCGAGTATAGGTCTTTATAATAAACTCAGTGATTCCCCGTTTGGTCCCTACCTACAGCAATCTCCCCATTGGGACCCTCCTATAAAATCCTTTGTCCCCTATTGGATTTACTTCACTGACCCATCACGTGCATCTTCCTGGCTACCTATCCAACAGCTTACAACCTGCTCATTGAACTACCTGCATCACGCCTATTCTTTTCTTTGATACCTCCCATTACCCTACATATGTGTCTCCGCATTACCAAAATCCTACTTATTTGTAGAATAACACCTAGATGCCAATCAAATCACGGCCTAACCACATGCTGACCTGTCCATAAATTATAGTCACTCACTCATCATTCACCAGCCATCTATGATACGTGTTCATCATCTAATATCCAAGCTTGTCACCTGAGATCCATGCTCATTATCTAAGATAGATGCTCACCATCTGCGATCCATGCTCATCGTCTAATACCTATGTCCATAGTCTAAGATCTCTTTTTATCATGTCAAATCCAGATTAATGAGACGTGGCAAAATCACCTCTTAAGTAAGCCAGATCAAAAAAACAAAAAAACATAATGTCAGATCCATGCTCGTTACCTAAGATCCCTCTGTATTATCTATGATCTGCGCTCAATGTTTCTTTTACAGTGATGTAGACATGACAATAATTGATGAAGGTGATGGAGGGAGCCAGGGTGAGTCAAGGTCAAATTCTAGCAAGTCCAGGGCCTCATCCGGAAGTATACCAATCGTGGACAGTGCCATTGGCTTCGACACAGATCTTGAAATAGACGGTATTATATAGGTTTTATCTGTTTTTCGATACTTTCCAAATGTAGGTGGGCATAGAATTACTACTAGCTTAATCATTTCATATTTGTCTTATTGTCTAGATATGCTATATAATAATCTATATACATATATGTTAAAGCAAATGGCAACAATATGACCATTTAAACATGTCATAACTTCTGAGGATAACTCTGATAGCAGATGTTTAGTGTATATGAAGGGGAATGGCAGGGACGGTTAAAGTATCTAAACAATCAATTCTGTAGGTGTATTAGATTGTTGAACAAGTATCAGTAGACACATCAGGAGATTAATCTAACATATATGTTGATGACCTAGTAGGCACAGAATACAGGGAGAATTACGATCTTTCAACTACCAGAATAGAGACTTGGCACTAAGGCAGAATGCATTAGATGAGTCAGAGGCCATGGTCTATGATCCGATTGGCTGGGTTATGGGAAACATGTTTCAGGTCACCTTATTATTTGAGAATAGACGATAATCAATGAAAGGACTTTATAGTTCGACCATTGGATCAAGTTGTATGATAATATTGACCACCACAACCAGCGAATCTGCGGAGGGGTGGGGGGCAGTCACGACAATCGTTTATTACTGACCGTTATGAGGCGTCAGTGTCATATAGACATATGATGGTACATTATTCGCAAACGATTGGTAGGTATGACACTTAGGCCAGTTTGAGGTGTGCTATACTAGTGAGGATCGTTGGGTATCGTAGGTGAAATTCTTGCCCTAACCGTCGCAACCAACAACAAGGTTTAACATGTCATACAGGTATAATGGGGGATGTAACTCTTTTATTTCAAAACCTTTTTGTTTGTTTTGAAGCAGTTTTATTTGTACAATGACAATTAGTACATTTAGTATCATAGATGGTGCATTTCTAAGAGCTTTATATCGAAGTTCGTGGGTAGTTTAATATGCACGCAAATTACTGCTTTCATTCTCTCTCACTCTCTTTCCTTTTTTTAAAGAACAATTCTTTCACAATTGATTAAAGTAGGTGAAAGGATATATATTTGATCACACTAATTGATAATACCTAGTACAATTCGGGGTTTCATTCTACTATGGAAAAGAATTCTGAGTAAAGTGAGGGCTGATTGACAGTGTGTGTTCTATACAGAGGAGAAGGAGGACTTTGATCTGAGTGGGGCTAAAGTGTACGCGGAGACGTGCCGCGAGCTGGGCGTTGTACCTGCGTCCTACTTCGTACGTCACTTGCGGGGAGCAGACCTCATCATGCGCCACCACGGACTCGGACCGCTCGGCGCCAAAGCCATCGCCGTGCCCCTTGTGGTGAGTCCGGTCACCCCAAGCATATCCTAATCGTGTTATTTCACATGACGTGTTTGATGGATAGGTCATGCGTACAATGAGAGGTTTTCAACATTCAAAGAAATATTGTACTCTATGAAGATACGTCAAGCAAGGCATTTGGAATGCTTAACATTTTCTCCACGAGCAGACACTTTCAGAAAATATATCACATATTTTCTTTTTTAATCTCGATCAATATTTGATTTTTTTTCAAATTACTTCACAAAGACATCTGCTCCAGATCATTAGAAATGCTCTAACGTTGGTCTTCTTGTAGGATGCAGCAGTCGTGATACAGAAATAATGCTAAGCTTTATGATATTTCTTTACGCCAATAAATATTCGAAATAATGACACCGCACTCCACAAAGGTACCTCTAGCAGAGAATTCCGAGGGCTTAACCCTTTCTCTCACAAACAAAGCACCTAGCTAGGTGAAACTGTCCAGGTGCGACCAGTGGTAACGATTGTCCTACGATGAAAAAGTAAGCTTCGGAGAACCGCTAGGTGAAGAGTATTCTCATCTCAGTTCGTAGCACTGAAGATGTCTAAAGTGAAATGTTTTATCTAAATCAGATTTTCCGGTTTAAAGCATTTTCGCGAGTATTATTGATAACCATCGTAATCGTATTAAGCAAAGAGAGGCGGGAAAGAATTACACTGGCTCCACTCATTTTCTTCCAAAGTTCTGACTTAACATTTCAAAGCTGTTTACACTTAATGAATAGTGCGTGTTGACAACGCTGTATTTGACTTCTGGTTTATCCAGACCTTTCCTTTATCCAGACCTTTTCAAAATACTCTACCTTAAGCATGCTAATACCGACTACTTCAGTGAGTTAATCAGAGAGATTGTTGGCCCTAAATAACTGGACAAGTGCCAGAATTCTAGCAGCTATGGAACTATGAAGTGAATTACGGATAGGATATAGGTGAAATGCTTCCTTTATCCACGAATATTATTACATGTTAGTATATTTTATTAAGTGAGTGGTTTAAGCCATTGTGAAGTCAGGAAAGAGAAATTCTAAACTGGACGTAAAATCAACCAAAAGAAACCAAAATTAAGTATGTGGATATATGTCCTTGTCATCGTCCACATTTTTGTTAATGCGTGTATATGTGCGTTATGCTTGTATATTTTCAAATAGATATACACTTCATATCTTGCAAATTGATTCAGTCTACTCCCGTGTAAACATTATCATATTATACACGAACCTTAAGTATACAAGCGTGGCTGTACATATTCGCTCATTTTTGTTGGCAACACCGGTTAAGTTCAAGCGAAAGCTAAAAACAACACACAAACTATATAGCATATATGTGTGAACCTTACATCTGATAATAAAAACTATTCATTTTTGTATACTCGGCATGGTTTACAGTCAAATACAATGGTGAATAGCCTGGACTTGGAAGACAATTGGATAGAAGCTGGTGGGGCCATCTACATAGCAGACATGCTTAAAGAGAACTGCTATATCACACATCTGGTGAGTGTTTCATATGACCAGTCCCCTGTGCATAGCCGATCTTCTCAAATTTAGGTCAACGTAAATATCTTTAAGGCTGCTGCAGGTTGTTTTACATTAGAGCTTCAACTTGGAACTATCTGTAGATACGTGTCACCTAGAGAAAATTTGAAAAATTGTTTTCGGTCTAAAATGATCAAAATCTATGGCACTTTTAGAAAAGATCCAGAAAAATAAAGAAAGATCCTTAATATGTCATAGAGACCCGTTATTTTCAAACTTATATCAGCTTTAGGGAAAATGTCGTTACAGAGAAGTCAATTGAAAGAAAAGAATTGTCCAATTATCCTTATAACATATGATTATTGATTGATATTTCAGAATCTTGCAAATAATAGTATAGGCACCAGAGCAGCCAAAGCACTTTGTGAAATGATGTTAATCAATTCCACATTAATAAACGTCAACTTGTCAGGTAAATTTTACACCTTTTTCTACTTTGTTCTTTTTCCTGGTGCAGACTTTGTTTACGTTAATCCCAACGTCCTGTCCAGCTGAGCTATAGTCGCATATGAGAGCCAATACGAGCGCCCTCAGTATCGCCCCATGGTGGGAATTGGCTGGAAATACCCAGAGCTGCTATAGGCTCCTCAGGAGGTAGCAGGACCTGGTTGAGACGTAAAGCCAGTTTACATTGGCCGACGAAAATGGTATCGATTATATGAGTTACCCTAAAAGTCAATTTCCATTAATCGATGAAAACGGCACTGATTGTTTGACTTGCCCTATAAGTCTTTCGGTGGTGCCACTGACTGCACGTCGGTATCAAATAATCGGTGAGGGTGCATTGTGCATAGTGTTTCTTCTGTTTTTTCTGGGTCCATACCGATTTTATTTTTAAATTAAAACCTTCAGGATCATCGAAGAAATCAAAGCTTTTTTATTCTGTCGGCCTGTGAGAAAATCAGTTGGTGGTCCGGCCTCGGTGCATATTCTATGCCAAATTAATTGGTCAGCAATAAAAAAATAGATTTGTGGTTCCCGACTGCAGATCATTGCTAAATAATCGGCTATTGGAAACAGGCATATAGTTTGCTGGTAATTTCTATGATCGACAATTGGGACCTATTATTCAGTCGTAAGTCTCGCCCGCATCTATCCCTTTATGATGGAAACCGTCCAGAGACGAATCGTCGCAAGACTTATGATAAATAACCGAGGCCGGCGAGTCCATCATGGCCAAACCCGTTCTACAGACATTATAAGCCCAAGTATATATGTTGTAAAACCTTTATTCGCAATTGTTATTGACTGAAAAACACGTAACTGTCTCACAATTTCTCTTTAAAGTTTAAATATGAGACATTTTCAAATCACGTTTCTGCTTAAGGTCAGTATCTAGCACTTGTAGTCTTTACGAAATGCTACTGAGCGTGATGTTTTTGTATACGCCTATAGAGAAAAATGACGGTATATTTTTTCATCAATTTTGGGTTTTCCCCCATTTGTTAACACATTTATACATTTAAGTATTATGCATATGTATGACGAGTAGTATAGGTCAAGTAGTCTTTTTATCATCTTTGCTTTGATTTTCCCATTCACACGGAATATTTCATATTGTTTTCTGTTATCCAGGAAACGGTTTACAAGACAAAGATGGACAACTATTTGCACAAGTTATTCTAGTATGTCATTTTTCCATTTTTGTGGAGTTCTGTTAAACATCCAGCATTTATATAACTTAGCTTAGCAGAAGACATTTAGATGTACTACTTATTTTTCATACCACATTACTTGCGCAGTGCCCGTTCTGTAATGGTTGATATTATAGCAGAACCAAATGAGTGTTTGATAATTTAGGCATGAGTATTCTAAATGTATATCCCACATAGACTGCGTAATGTCGATCTTATTCATATAGAAATTATAATGCTTCACCAGGGGAAGAAAGCCATGTAATTATATTTTCCTGTTTGGTATTGTTGATTTCTGACCTTGTTGATATTTTGTTTGATTGAGTGGCTCAATGACATTTTTTGGAATCAACTGTAACATTTGTAATCGATCAATCATTTGAACATTTATCGATGATAGAAATTATTTGTGTAGATCGTAAACATAGCGTAATCCACTTTCATTGTATAGCACCTATTCATATAATCGTCTTTGTTTACCCTATTAAACTGATGTTTTTCTTTCAGGAAAACAGTAACATTCAGCACCTTAATCTTAGTCACAATTCATTTGGAGATATCGCAGGGGATCCTCTGGGCCATGCAATAGGTAAACAATTAATGTCGTGTCATACAACACCCCAGAAAAAGTGACACACTATTACAAAACATGTTTTGAATTATTAATTTTGTTGAGAGTTTTTGATGAAAGTATAAGCCACAATTCCGATGTGTTTCACCACGAACTCGGATTACCGTGGTTTCACTATTTTTAATTTTATCAATATGTGTCCTTTTTCTCAATTTGAATTAACCAATATAGATGAACAGACCAGTTATAGTGCCATTACCCTCTACTTCCCTATCAGGCTATTTCTCAGCAAATCCTTTTCAGTAGTTTTTGAACTTACCTTTTAAGAAAGTAACAGTGCAAACATTCCACCAGTATATGATGATCAATAATTGTCTTTATATCATTTAAATTCAAGTCGCAGTCGTTAAATCATTTTTTTTTAAATTAACAAAAGGATTATATGACAGAAAATCTCCAAATGAAATATTTCTCCTCGACTGGTTTTCTTTTTCCAGGTGAAAATGAGGCACTGGAAACTCTAGATCTCTCCTGGAATAACTTCAGGAGAGATTCTGCTGTTAAGATTATAGACGGAATCCAAGTAAGTGCCTTATGTTATAACGACATATTATTTTTAAAGAATCTCAGTATTTGCTGGATTTATACCTTACTCTGTAAGTTTAAGCTTTCTAGAGTGCATCTAGGATACATATGACCAATCCGAACAAACACCTAGGATTTTATCATTTTTTCAAGTTATAACATCTTCAGATACAACGTTTCAACATTTAGAGAAGTTTTCTTCAGGTGTACATTAGAATGATCTTAGTATTAAGTTTAAGTATTGAGCATAACGATTTAGTGTTTCATGATTATGAAACTTGATCATTTGTCATGACATAGGCATAGGCATTTCTATGTCTAGGTGAGGCTTTCCTCATCGTAGTTGCTGCGGTTGGATGTTGGTGTCCCATTTGATTCAGTCTTCTACCCAGACCTCGTATGGGTTTTCTTTGGAATGTGAGCGTTGGAGTCCGTTGTGGGTAGTGATTTAGCTAGCTAGTAACTGTCAGCATCCCTTGAGAAATTTGCTCATGGCATCGAGTGTCCTCTTAAGAATTCGGTGGTTCAGAGGATGTGGCTGGTGCGTTTTCTCTTGGTGGGGTTGATGGGACTATCGATAAAGATGATCTCTTCTCCCGAGCAAGAGTACGGTAAAGGATCATCATTTTAAAGCTCAATAGAATTTGATCTAGTCTTAGTGTTAGTAGTATATTAAATGTCACCATGCTGCAGGAATATGGAATATGCATTAGGAGCTTAGTTTTTCCAATTAACATGTATTTTGTGCAGGTGAACTCTCGGTTGAAGAAGGTGAACCTCTCCTGGAATGGCCTCGGGCCTGAAGGATCCGTCGCCGTCTCCAACTGCCTCAAAAACAACAGTATCCTCATCGAAATGGATATCAGCAGTGCTCGCATCCTGCCAGAGGGCGCTGCCATCATCGCCAAGGGTTTAGAGGTCAACGAGACGCTGAAAATACTCAAGGTCAGTCCAACGCAGAACGGGAGACCTAAGTAAAAGCAGCAATATCAATTATAGCCACGGGGAAGGAGGATTTCATGTCTATAGTATCAATACCTCATCACGCTATTTGAGTACCGGTACTGAAGGAATATATGGTAAACCGCTTGTGTTTGGGTTCGGATTGATTTTGTGAGAATATATGTTGAAATTGTATGCAAGATTTTAGTTTTTAGCTGATCTTCGTGTAAATTTGTCGGTACAGGGTAATTATGGATCTACAATGCTCAGCAGTAAAAAACAGTATATTACATTCCCTTCCACCCGACATATACGTTGTAGTCCTGACTATGATATAATCATTATTGAACTTACAGGCGGGACGGAACTTGTTCGGGACACAGGGAGCGTTCATTCTGCTGGCTTCTATAAACAACGAGCGGAGTATTCTCACAGAGATGGACCTAGAGGTTAGCCATGCCATTCCGAAGATATCGGCGTTTGAATTTTTCACTCCCTCCGTGCGTTTGCGTTGGTCGCTGTTCTTTTTCACTCCCTCCATAGTGCGGCGGGGTTTCGGCAGTTCTTTCTGTCTCCACCCGGAGACACTGGCCACCAGAGTAGTATTTGCTATGACAAAATTCAAATGCCGATATCTTCGTAACGGTGTAGCCAAGTTTTCTTCAAATTTGGTACGATTATGGGTTATCTGTATACCCTCCTCATGTAAAAATTTCATTGCTTAATTCTCACGGGAAGTGGGTGAGAATATTCTATATACGTAACCAATAAGAGGGTCGACCCTCTCACTTACAGCAGCTCCACAGTGGCACTAACAGCGAGAGCCACTTGACTGATGAAACGGGTTCTGCCACTGTTGGTGCTGCTCATGTCCCATGCGCCATTCACGCTTGACTGCACCTTCTAATGAAACGCAAACTGTCGCTTTGCTGCCACTGTTGCCAACAGCGAGACTTATAGCTCCTAGTGAAACAGCCCCCAGGTCTATTAAACACCTTGTCTATGAAACCCCTCCAAGAAAATTCAATCACAAATATTTTAGAATTGTTGCCTATGCATCGTACTTATTTGGCCCTTTGCCTGTGACTTGTAAGAGGGGGGGCTGTAATGTGGCACTATAGTAACATGTGGGACTGCAGATTGCATGCACTGCACTGACTTCTCAGTTGTTGTGATTCACTATGTAGAATCGATGTTGCTGTGATGTGGTCATAGCTAACTTACTTTCAATATTTTTCAATATAGATAATTCAAAAATAAATGTGTTTTATGTAGGTGCAAGAAAGAATGAAATTTTCTATTATGTAGGAGCCAACACAAAAATGATATGCATGTATATGGTTTCAGGAAATATGGGTCGAAAAAGAATTTGACACTCTATACAAAGAAATATTGCAAAGCCGAGAGAATCTGGTTGTCAAACATGGAGGTATCATCGGCAATTACGTCATTAAGGGCATCTATAACAAATCAAAAGGTGAGTACCTGAGTTTCGATGGTTATCTAAATAGGAAACATCATTGTCACCAAAACATATTCGACAGATATAACTTGTTTTGTGAAGCTAAATTCACGCTTGACTGCACCTTCTAATGAAATGCAAACTGCCGCTTTGCTGCCACTGTTGCCAACAGCGAGATTCATAGCTCCTAGTGAAACAGCCCCCAGGTCTATTAAACACCTTGTCTATGAAACCCCTCCAAGAAAATTCAATCACAAATATTTTAGAATTGTTGCCTATGCATCGTACTTATTTGGCCTTTTGCCTGTGACTTGTAAGAGGGAGGGGGGGTGTAATGTGGCACTATAGTAACATCTGATTGGGTGACATATTCTAGCATACTTGGTCATCTGATCAGAAGAATCACGTTCCTTAACCTTGTCTATGCACGTTTTTAATGTAAATGTGTGTTTGATCTGAAGGTGAGACGGACCTGGACAGATTCCTACGCACCAATACGTGGGCCGTGATCAAGTCACACATAGAGGCAGCTGGTCTAGGCGTCGCTGATGTCTTCCGTAAATTCGACAAAGAAGCCAGAGGCAGGATCTCCTGTGCACACTTCAAAGACGCCATTCAGGTAAGAGTAGAGCGGCTTAAGTGAAGACCAATAGTTCAAATTCCATGTGCATGTCAAGGGGGTCATAGGATATGTGGGTATAAGACAGAGTTGAGTGTGAGTGTAGGACAGAGTAAGGTGTGGGTGTAGGACAGAGTGAGGTACGGGTGTAGGGCAGAGTGGGGTGTGAATATAGGACAGAGCGGGGTGTGGATTGCACAGAAATAGTACACAGTGCCCAGGCCTCCCAGTGAAACCTTTAAAACCTATAAAACCTGCCTGTTGGAAACTCATCAGCATATACAGTAAAACCCCTCTTAAGGGGACACCCTCCGTTCCGGGCCAACTGTCCCCTTAAGCGGGGTGTCCCCTTAAACGGGGTTTTCAGTCTGCCAATGGTTATACAATAGAGAATACGTACATAAATGAAGGAAACGATGGTAACTTCTGATAGAAATCAGCAGCCCTATAAGGGACTCACCGTGAGCCGCCCAGAGCCGCAACGGCTCACTGAATACCGCACCTTCAAAATCCCCAGCCCTCCCTGTGTCGCCCACCGCTAACCTGTAAGGGGGCCTCTTACCTGGCACCACTCACTGTGGCCCGCCCAGAGCCGCTAGAGATGTAGGGATTACCATTCAAACAACACACTCCGGCCGCCCGGGCCCGCCCGGGAATGCTTACTCTATTGTTCTGGTTGCGACAATGTCTGTCCCGTATACAAACGAGCAGCATAAACACGGATTTTGTGATAATCTGGAATGTTTTTGATAAGATGTCCCCCCAAACTGTCCCTTAAGCGGGGTTTTTAAGCATTTCTGTACCGAAAAACTGTCCCCTAAAGCAGGGTGACCCCTTAAGCGGGGTGTCCCTTTAAGCGGGGTTAAAATAAACGCTTAATAGTGGGGAAAATTTTCGTTCCGAGCTAATTGTCCCCTTAAGCGAGGTGTCCCCTTAAGCGGGGTGTCCCGGAAGAGGGGTTTTACTGTACATGCTTGCTGGGTATGACCTGATGAGCCAGACATATCCTGATGTCCTGCAATTTAGGTACATTTTTTAGAAATCAAGACCTGAAAATAAGCGATTCACTATATTTTGACTCTTATTATGCTGTATATGTTAACCCTAAAAACCTATAAAAGCCTATGTTTTGGGCCTTGTAAAACCTGTAAGAACCTATATTTTGATTTTCAAAACCTATTAAAAAAACCTATAGTGAGGAAGTGGGGCACTGGGAGGCCTGAGTGCCCGGCTGGCACCTAGCGAGCGTTTCCATCAAGCCAGCCAGTCAACTGGTGCTGGCGGAGGTGATAATACTGCCGCGCTATATAGTGGATGTTGGCTGCAAGTTCCCTGTTCATTCGATAGGCTCCGTGCCAAATATGGCTTTGCAAAACGAGGCCATTTCCGCCATGTTGGGATTTGAAGGTATCGATGAGAGCTCTTCAATTTTCTGCTGAATACTGCGGTTAAAGGAATAATGAGAGGTAAATAAAGATAAGTCTTGATGTTATGAATGTGTATAACACATTCTGGTGTTAAAATTCTGCCCAAACTACCAAGCTTTCGACCTCTGCTTGTGGGCGTGGGTATGGCCCGTGGTCCCTGACCACATCCTGTGCAGTGTTGGCGGTGAGCAGTCAACACAGGTGCTGGGAAAACTCATGGATGTGTACCATCAAATAGCTGTTGAATACTGCGGTTAATCAAATATGAAAGGTAAATAAAGATAGGTTTTGATGTTATGAATGTGTATAGCACACACTGACACTAAAGTTCTACCTAAACTACTGAAATCTGAATTTGGGCCTATGCTCACAGGTTTAAGACTGGTGGGTGTTGCCCATTCACGTTGACTGCATCAAGCAGCAGTGTATTCTACCCAAAATGAGGTCCTGATACTGCTGGCCAGAGGCCTGGCGCTGCCAGGGGCACCTTCCATGCTCTTCCACTGAGCAGATTTTCATTAGCAACACGCCAAATCTGCCAGCAACCCCTGTGCGGCCCCCGGCTGGGGCTAATGCTCAAATCCCAACATGGCTGCACACTGCTCTGCACCGGGTTTTGTGCAGCCTCAGCGGCTTAGTGTATGGGGTACTCCCTATCTGATGAGCGGGGAACTCGGGCCGCACGTTAGTGCGGCCAATGTCCACCAGAAGGCAGCAGCAAACCCGCTGCGGGCCAACGCCTTGCCAGTGCTGGCTGGCCCGGATGCTTGGTGGAACTGCTCACTGGGTGCCCAGCGGGCACCGTGTGTGTACCTTGTAGTTGTCCGTGCAGCTAGAATTAGGGGAATTGGTGAAACATCTCAGAGAATTCAGAGAATTAGGGGCAGCCGGCTGACTGACCCCAGCAAGCAAAGTCGGCTGGAGGGTAAAGACCTGCCTGCAGAGCGCCTGTTTGGTGGAATAGCGACGTAAGTCTGGTTCACTTTCTCCCTATGTGCAGGAGAAACTCCAAGTGGATCCAATAGAGTTTACATGTTTTATATGTGGTAGGTAACCATTTTCATCAGGTCGAGCCTTCAAGATATGTATGTTACAGACTACACAAGGAAGAACGCCTTGTAAAATGGATGTATATATAAATATATATGTTTCGCAGGCCCAAAATATCCAGTTGACAGAAGAACAGTTAACAACACTGCAGGAAAGATTGGAAGCATTGTCAGACTCGAACGGTACCGTGAATTATAGGTTGGTCTATTACTCCTCATCCATGTTTTCTCAACTTTTTCAGCCAATGATAACAAAGCCATGAAAGGCAAGTGAGAATCTCATAGTGTACACTGACATTTTTTTTGTCTCTTTTATTTACAAATTGCTCACAAATATGCCATTGATGCATATCTGTTTGTTCTTTCCTTTGACCAACAATTACCAAACCACCAAATTAAGGAGCGGCATTCTTAAAATTGAATAACACACACCCTTCAACATTCAAATTAACCCTAAAAGTATAGCACCATTATTTAGATCCGGCGCACATCAAATGTAGCCTGCCCCATTGGGCGTGGTATTGAAAACTGAAAATACCTAATGCTTTTACTTCAGGGAAATCATAGAGGGCGCCACTGGTCAACCTCAGCAATGAGACAACGTAAAAGCAAACGCGGTGTTCCCGGCAAGAACGTCACCTCGCCTATGTGATAGGGTATAGAATAGGGTTGGACAAGGAATAATAAACATCTGAAGGGGTTAGATTTATCAGCCGACATGGGGTTTTTTTGTTTGTATTTTTTTCGAGAAACACAAATCAGATTGCATTCTTTCAATAGATACACAAATAGCATTCACATTACATTCACATGTGCAAGAGGTCTATTGACAAATGGGAAACCACAAACACACTGTATAAGAATGAATTCTCTTTGATAACCATCCAAACCTCATTTTGACGAGTTTTAGAGTAACCTCTTGTATTAGCATAGCACTGTATCAGAATATGCATATCCCATAATGGTGATTAGATGTGTAAAATATATACATTTAGATTATAGAAGAGCCACAGGGATTACATTTCATCGATCACAATTGCATGTTCTATAATCATTGTGATCTCCCGCACTAATCATATATGAGTACATATTATTGTGATTCAAATAAAGCTCACATATAAGAAATACAGTCTGTTGTTCGTATTGTCATTGTGAAGTTAATTAGTCCCCACTTTACTAATAGACTAGGAGCAGATTGTATGTTCATCATTTATGAATGAGCGTGGAATTATATATAGATAACAATGAAAAGGTTTGGGCTATGATATTCAGTCCATTCTACAATTGCCTGATCCAAATATATATCGAGATATTTCGGTCTCTCGTGATTGGTCATGGTCAGCTGAGCACGCCTCCAAGACACTGACACTCTGCTCCTTACCCAATACCACAGTGAATAGCATGCAGATAGTGAAGGGATGTATGACCACTCTTACCTTTAGGCAGCGTATAAAGCTTGTTCGAGCATGCTCTAACTAGGAGCAAATAGGATGTTCATCATAGATGAATGAGCGTGCAATTATAAATGAATAACAATTAAAAGGTTTAGGTTAGATTCAGTCTAGTTTTCTGTAACCCACTTGCCCCCAGTCAACTCGCTATTTCTGCAACTGCCTATCTAGGATCCAAACAGATAAGCACCAGCGGGTCTCGAGGTATTTTGGTCTTGAGTGATTGGTCATGGTCAGCTGGGCACACCTCTAAGACCCTGAGACACTGGCTCCCTGCTCTGTTCTCAATATCATAGTGAATAGCATGCAGATAGTAAAGGAAAGGTATTCTAGAAGCACACTGAAAGTTCATAGTTAATATTGCGTTGGGATGCAACAGAAATATTAAAAGGCACGTTGGCAATAGTGAAACGGGTATCCTTCAGGATATATACTTTCTGGGGATGTATCATTATTTTAGTAAATCCTGTAATAATCACATCAAGGTGTAGCATTGATAACCTTTCCTTATCAGTGAGTTGGGACATTGTCCTGATTTTAATTTTAGAATATATAATTTTATATATATATATTGCCTAAAGGTTAGAGTGGTCACCTGTAGGCTTCTACAGTACTGCAAAGACACTCCCTTCACTATCTGTATGCTACTCACTGTGCTACTGGCAAAGTAGCAGGGTGTCAGTGTTTCAATGTATTTGAAGCGGCAGTGTACGTTTCATTAGTAGTTGCACCCAAGCGTGAGCAGCACTCGGGACATGAGCGGCACCAACAGTGGCAGTGCCATTTCATTAGTCGAGTGCCGTTCGCTGTTACTGCTACTGTAGTGCCACAGTTCACGAGAGGGTCTACCCCCTCGCACTGATCAAAACCACCATCTCAAAACATATCATATCATTATCATATCTAAGTAAAGAAAAACATGCCCCAAACAATTCCATATGTATCTTTTACCCACATCTCGTTTTTCATGTTTCTCTAGTGATCAACGTCTTTATGAGAACCATTATACAGTTCGAACCAAAAACTGCGGTCACTGCACTACTATAACTTTCCTACTCTATTGCTCAACCCTATTCAATCACTTCATGCCAATAAAGGTACAGTTTTGGGCTACGTAACTTACTTACGGAAATTACCTGTAGAGACTTCAAATAAAGACTGAAATCTGGTGAAAGACACGAGGAATAACTTGGAATCATCAAAATTTTTATTATATATTGATTTGTTAAATACCCCGTTTGCTATGCTGGCACAGCAAAGGGAATGGCCACCTCAACAGCAAGACTACTCATGAAACACGAATTTTTGTTTACCACTGCTGGTACCACTGTTGATGCCACTGTTCCCATGTTACCTCTCGCTATAAGCCATTGACTAGTGAAACAGCACCCTGATTGACCTATTGGTGCTTCATATATTTGGATCCCTGGGGGCCGGTTCACTAGAAGCGATAAGTCTGCCTGTTAGCAACAGTGCCACCACAGCGCCAGTGTGTGTTTCATTAGAAAGTGCAGTCAAGGTTGAATGTCACTCGAGGAAGGAGCGTCACCGACAGTGGCAGTTCGCGTTTCACTAGTAAATTGGGTGTTGCTGTACCTTGCACTGTGGTGGCGCTGCTGGTGAGAGGGTTGACCGTGTCACTGTTACGTATGTAGAAAGTTTTCACCCACTTCCCGCAGGAATTAAGCAATGAAACTATAATCGTACCAAATATGAAGAAGATCGGCTGGTCTGCTGGGGTGGACAGCAATTAACAATCTGTCCGCCCTCTTGGTCGCCTCACCTCCTCGTGGTGCAGACCGGATATGCTTGCACGCAAGCATAACAAAAGTGACTGGGGTGGGGAGTTAGCTCAGCGGTAAAGAGCACTGGACTTGTAATATCAAGGTTGTCAGACTTTGTTGATTTGGGTCCCACTGCAGCCACTTTTCTCCTTCACCCCCAGCAGTGGTAGATTTACTGCTATATCAAAGGCCAATCCTTCTCATACCATGTCTATGTGGGAAGGGGTGAGGTTTCCTCCTAAATTCATTTCATAGATTCAATCACCACCCTTGTGGTGTAAAAGAACCTTGAGAAAGTCTGGTGAGAACCTGCAATGGTTAACTGGACGTTAAATCAAACCAACAAACAACAAAAACCGTTCCACCAATATTAGCGTTTGAATTTCATCATAGCAAATGTTGCTCTGGTGGCCAGTGTACATGCCCTCTAATTCATGCCGCAACCTTGACATTGACTGCGCTTGTTCACGTTTTCCCTGGTTACGGAGAGTACACTGGCCACCAGAGCAGACGTTGTCGATTATGGCACATCCAAATGAGTGGAGTATTGTGTATTTTTACGATTCAAGTGCGGTTCTGGATTTATCTCACCCCTTTCTATGGTAGTATGAGAAAACGTGGTTACTGAGCCCGTACGGGTGGCCGTTCGAGTTCATTTGATGAAAATATTCAGGAGGGCCGTATACCAGCCAAACCACTACGCTGGATCCCGGGGTATCCGCTAGTCACAGGTGGGCACCAGATCAGTTTGAAGAGTTATAACTCTCACTGAAGGGGACTGGCCAATAGTGGCCATGCTCTGTTAGACCTTCACGTACCGTAAGACTAAGGCGGCGCGGTGTGTAAACGGACTCGTTATGTGTGAGACCGGGCTGAGTGATGCAGTGCCTCCAATGCTTGGTTTGAATAGAATAAGATCCATAAAGGTACCCTACCACCATCGGGCAGACCGGTGGTTTCTGCAAATGGTTGTGCTGCGGAAAATTTGTCAAAATTTGTAGTTTCTTCCTGAAACCTGAGGTTCCTAAAATAAAGTCGTACGTGAAAGACACGAAGCACTTCATAGAAAAAATAAAGGAGGGAGACATATTGGGCACCCTAGATATGAGCGCCCTCTTTACCAGCATCCCCTATCTAGAAGGGTTTGAGATAATCAGAAAAAAACTAAAGAAAAAGATAAAGGGATCGGACAAAACGAGCACTCAAAGCCTAGTAGAAATACTAGGCATGGTATTGGATAACAACAGCATCCAATTTAATGGGGAAAACTTCATACAGATAAGCGGAACGGCAATGGGGACTAGATTAGCCCCACCCTACGCCCATATATATGGAGTCACTAGAGAAGGAAATACTCAGTGAGTACCACCTCAAACCAAAGGTCTGGTGGAGATATATCGACGATATATCTTTATCATATGGGAGCATGCTGAGAGCGAACTGGAAAAATTGTTTGCTTTCCTCAATGGATTCCATCGCAGTATTAAGTTTACAAAAGAAATCTCGGTGAACCAGGTGCACTTCCTAGATACCACGGTGAAGGTATCTACAGAGGGGGAACTGTACACAGATTTGTACACAAAGTCTACCAACGAGAATACATATCTAATGTACAACTCGGCACATCCCCCCTCTCAAAAAAGAGCATCCCATACTCTCAACTCGTCAGAGTAAAGAGAATCTGCTCGCAAGACATGGACTTCGAAGTCCACCCAAGGAAAAAACTAGCAGAGTTAAAAAAAGAGGATACCCCCAAAACTGTTGGAAAACTGTAGGAAAAAAGTCGACGAGATTGAGAGAGAAAACACTCAGAAAAAAAGAACAGAACAAGAAGAACAGAATACCTTGCAAAATTGCAAATGTTGTCAGATGCTTGTGAAGAAAAAGTCGATAAAATCAAAAACCAAAGGTACGAAACACAACTGCAAGAAGAATAAATCTTGCAACAGCTCAAACCTCATATATTGCATACAATGCAAGAAGTGTGGGGTACAATACGTAGGGCAACCCAAAAGGAAAATCAGGGAAATACTCCCAAAAATCCCAAATCAGCGATGTACCCAAGCATTTTAACATGCAGGGACATACAGGCATAGGCCAATTAATGCCACGTCAAAAAATTGTCTCAGGTCTGGATAAGGAAACAAGACTTGACCACTCTGGGTGTTTTTTCAGACCTCTCCACAGAGAAAATTGAAAAACAGAATTTTTTTACATCAATCTTGATACATACCCACACTTATAGCCATAAGCGACTACAAGTGACTGGAAGGCTCTAATTTGTCTTCGGGAAACTCAATGTGAAAAAAAAATGTCACACCCAAAGAAAGACCATATAAAGGTCTTTCATATAAAGACCACCAGGGAGACTAATCATTCGCCCAATGAGACCAGTAAGGTCGAAACTAACGTGCAAGCGGGGCCCTTCCCAAGAGAGTAAGACACCCTAAGCATATACAGAACAGGTTCCAATATCCACCACGAGATAGCAGAATGGGACTAGGAGAGGTTGATACCATACATATGCACCAGGGGTGGACACTGAGGCAATGCGCCACATGTATGGTTCATAAACGTCTCACAGATGGACCAGAATATTTTCGCGCCGCTCTTTGTCTGGTCTTTCGGCCAATGAAAAGCGAAGAAAATTATCACATGATCGTCTGGACCAATCATGGTCGTGTTCTGTAGAGTTCTGATGAATTAATTAACGCCCAGAGCCCGGGCAGCTTGATAGATTCAGTCACTTGCTGGTTAGTCGCGAAGCCGCCTTGTACTACACATCTCGAATAGAATAATGGTTCTCATAAAGGAGTTGATCATTAGAAAATCATGAAAATTGAGATGTGGGTTAAAGACACATATGGAATTGCTCTGGGCATTTTTTCTTTAATTAAATATGTAGAAAATCTGATAAAATATGTTTTAAAATTGTGGTTTTGATCAATACGAAAGGGCAGACCCTCTTGTGAACAGTGGCAGAAACAGTGAGAGGTAATCACCTAGTGAAACGGATGCCACCACTATTGGTGCCGCTCATGTCCCAACTGTCCCTCGCTGCTGCTCCCCCCCCCCCCTCTTATTAGTGAAACATGAAGTGCCACTATTTCGTTAATGAAACCAACTACAAGAGTGTTTTCTACTAATGAAACAGCTCCCTGTATTCTCCTGACAACCTGACCACTCACCAACCATTCCACGCACCACCCTGCCGATTGTACCGACCCACATCCAGACATTCACACCATTCAATATGGCCATCCACAAAGACATTACATTTTTTGAATTGAAATTGCGTATGCATGCGTATGGAAATTCCAGGTTTCACCACCCCCCGCCCTCGTACAATTGTGTACGCTTTTGGTCTCCCACCCCTCCTGCTGCGTACATACTTTATTGACTGTTACCGCATGACCAGGGAGCTGTTTCACTAGAAGCTGCAAGTATCGCTCTCTGTAATAGTGACACCACAGCGACAGTGTGTGTTTCATTAGGAGGTGCACTCAAGCATGAACGGCACTTGGGAAAGGAGCGACACCAACAGTGGCAGTGACTGTTTCATCAGTAAAATTGGTGTCGCTGTTAGTGTCACTGTGGAGCCTCTGTAAGCGACAGGGTCTACCCTGTCGTTTGTTACATGTATAAAATACTCTCACCCACTTTCCGTTAGAATTAAGCAATGAAATTTTTACACGAGTAAGATATACATATGACCTATAATCGTACCAAATATGAAGAGAATCGGCCTCAGCGTTACAAAGATATTGGCGTTTGAATATTGTCATGCTCTGGTGGCCAGTGTCGAGCACTTCTCGCCGGCCTCCGGGGGGAGACAAAAAGAACAGCCGAAACCCCGCAGCACTACGGAGGGAGTGAAAAAGAACAGCGACCAACGCAAACGCTCGGAGGGAGTGAAAATTTCAAACGCCTATAACTTCGCAACGGCGTGGCCGATTTTGTTCATATTTGGTACGATCTTAGGTTATATATACCTTACTCATGTAAAAATTTCATTGCTTAATTCTTATGGGAAGGGGTAAAATTTCACGTCATCGCGGCCCGTCGACGAATAAATTCAAACGTCAAACGCGTGTGCATAGCGAGACCTGTGCCATCAGTGAGAGTTGGTCTCACCTCAACAGCGAGACCACTGATGAAACGCGAATTTGGGGTTGACACTGTTGGTGCCACTGTTGGGGCCACTGTTGCAGTCCTTCCTCTCGCTTTGACCCCCCTACTAGTGAAACAGCTCCCAGAGACATACTTTCCTGGGGGCCGTTTCACTAGAAGTGATAAGTCTCGTTGTTTCAAACAGTGGCAACACAGCGGCAGTGTGTGTTTCATTAGAAGGTGCAGTCAAGCATGAACGGCACTCGGGACATGAGCGGCACCAACAGTGGCAGTGACTGTTTCATTAGTAAATTGGCTCTTGCTGTACCTGCCACTGTGGTGCTGCTGTTGGCGAGAGGGCAGACCCTCTCGTATTGATCAAAACATCCATTTAAAATATACCATATCATATTCAATTAAAAAAAATGCTCTGAGCAATTCCATATGTATCTTTTACCCACATCTCGATTTTCATAATTCTCTAATGGTCAATTTCTTTGTTAGAACTATTATACTTTTCAAACCAAAACTACAGTCACTGCATTACTCGGTCAGTATGCCACTGTGCCACTCGACCATAGGCTATCACTTCCATGTCTTACAAGCGAGAGCTACAATGTCGGCACCATAACTCAGTCAATAATGCAATTTGGATTTATCAAATTATTCATTTGTTTTTGATTTATAAAATGTTCTGTTGGCTATGATGGCATAGCGAAGGGAATGGGCACCTCAACAGTGAGACCACTCATGAAACACAATTTTCTGTGTACCACTGTTGGTGCCACTATTGGTGCCACGGTTGCCGTCTTACCTCTCACTATATGCCATAGACTAGTGGAACAGCACCCTGGTTGGTGGCTAGGTAGTTTGGTGGATAGGTACAGTAGGTTGATAGGTGGGCAGGCTGGTGGGTAGGAACTAGCGTCAGGGTGTTGGCTAGGCATATTGGTGGGTGAAATGGTTGGTGAGTGGACAGCTTTGATGGATTTATAAGTAGGTTCATTAATTGGCAGGCTGGTGGTTTGGAACTAGCAGCAGGGTGGTGGGAAGGCAGGTTGGTTAGTAGATAGATGGGTAGGCTGTGGGGTAGGTAGGTTGGTAGGTACGCAATTTGGTGGGTCAGAAGGTTGATATGTGAACAGGTTGGTGAGTGGGATGGTTAGTTTATAGGTAGGTTGGTGGATAGGTAGGTTGGTAGGTGGGCAATTTGGTGGGTAAGTAGGTCAGTAGATGGGAAGGTTGATGTTTAGGCAGGTTGATAGGTAAGCAGGCTGCTGCCTTAGGAGGTTGGTTGGAAGGTTGTTAGACAGGTAAGTTGGTAGGTAGGCATGCTGCTTGGTAGGTAGGTAGCTAGATAGGCAGGCAGGTTGGTGGATCGGAAGGGTGATATATGAACTGGTTGGTATGTAAGGAGGTTGGACAGTGGGCAGGTTGATAGATCAGGGCAAGTTGATGGATAGATAAATTGTTGGTTGGGCATTCTCGTTGGACGGTAGGTCAGGTATGCAGGTTGGTGGATAGGCAGGTTCGTCGGTGTATGGTCTTATACCCCAAAAAGAGGACCTAAAATGCTAGGTGTGCAGTTTCCTCTCAAACTGTATCTAAAGCAAAATTTACGGATGTACCCACTGCATCTTACAACAACACCCACACCCACCACACCAAAACCCACCAATATCAACTTCTTCTTATAACAACACCCACACCCACCACACCAGCCCTGACCAATATTAACACCTATCTACAACAACGCCCACACCCACCATATCAACAACCAACAATAAACAAACCTACCTACAACAATAACCACACCCACCAACGGCTACAATCATACCAAAACCCACACCTACCAACACACCCACTGACACCCATCCACACCAACAGCCCACACCCAACACATCAACACCCACCAACATCAACACCTACCTACAACAACACCCACACTCATTAACTCTTACATCCACACTGACCCACACCCACACTTACACACATCCACACCAACACCTCACATTCAACAAAACAACATCTACCGACATCAACACCTACATAATAAATCACCCACACCTACCAACACCTACATTCATACCAACGCACCAACACCCTACACCAACTACACAATACCAACACCCATTTTCATACAAGACTACACCCACACTTACACCCATCCATACCAACAGCCCACACCACGCCCAAAAATATCAGCACCTACTTAAAACAACAACACCCACACCCACCAATGCCCACATTCACCAACACCCATGCTCATCCACAAACACATCAACACCCAACACCCCACACCACAATTTTGGAGAGGGGTAGGTAGAGGGGGTGGTACAATTTATCAAGGAAAGAAATCCATATTTTATACACCTTGTGATTTTGTACCAGAAAAATATCGCAAGGGGACTTTTGCAGCCACTTTTCGCCTGAAAAGGGAGAAAGTCTTATAGTACTACTTCTACTGTGCATAAGCCTATGTATGGGATTTGTCTCTGAGTATGTATCAGGTGTCTCCTTCCATGTGAATCCAATCTGCCAAGAAACCGGGAAAAGCCAAAAGTACCCCCTGCTGTGAGATTTCTGTACCATGGGACTATTGGCAGAGATTGGGGGAAAGGTATGAAGTACACCTGTCCCAGGTACAGTAGTTCCTCCTTGTGAATCTGACTTAAGGTGTTGGCAAGGGTGGGGGAGGGGGACGGTCCAGAAAATGTAAATACGCAATAAAGGGGGGGGGGGGGGTCATGAGAAGCGTGCTGTGCAACAGAGGGGGAGGGGTAATTTCTCCGGGAATTGTGCGTACGTACTTTACAGATGGCCCCGGACTTATTTTGGAGACAAATTTTATCAGTACCTCAGCGCTCACCTTCCTCCCAATATGAGCTACAAACCAAGTAAAAGAGGAGACAACCATGTGTAATTTCTGACGAACATTGCTCGTTTTTATTCAACGGGTATACATTTTTCTAAATCTCTACGCTTTTCTTTGAAGAGAGAGAGAGATATCAGCACAAACTATACGTTTTTCTTTGAAGAGAGAGAGAGATATCAGCACAAACTATCTCTTCCTTTTTTTATGCTACAAATAAATCTATCTATAGAAATCTCCAATATCTAATTTAGTTCTGATGAAAGGAAACGCCTCGTCAGTCTTTATATCCAACCACAGCACAGTCAAAAGTCCATACACAGCTCTAATGTATGCTTTCGAAAAATGTTATTTCACGTCAGACTAAGACATAGTGCAAATGTTACGGTCAAAATGCCAACAACTTCTCCGTCTACCAAACTATATAACTCTTCAGTTTGGTACTTATATCTCAGTTCAAGCTTCAGTTTCTATACATTATGCCATTATTAGGCTAAGACATTTAGATAATACACTATCCACCCTGGGAAGGCGACAGCAATAAGTAAGACGATGACAGGATGTACCAAGAATGTGACATAGTAAACTGAAAGGATTAGTGATTCCGTGTTGTAACAACTGTACAAGATAGAACAATATTTAGCAGGACAAAAACCGGAAATGTAATACCTCGACCTAGCTTTTTCGTTGATCTTTGTACAAAGGTCTAAGTTAGCCTTTCCAATCAATTTGAAAGGTCTTCATAATCGTATGTAAAACCTTCCTTCCAGGGTTAAATACCTGGTGAGTTTTTTTGTTTTTTTAAAATCATATTATGACATAATTCAGTGTTTTGCGAACACAATTCAGGATATTGATGGATCAAGTAGATGTATCCCCAATAAGGACTAGGTTCAAAACTCATTTCTTTTCATTTTACACGGAATTTCTATCCTATTTCTGTAAGTCATGAAATTTTTCCCTTCTATTACCTGTACGAGGTATTTCTGTCTCAGGATCTAAATAAATGAAAATATTAGCGAGCGTAGCATTTTGACTTTCTCTCTCATTCGTCTAGGGTTTGTTGTATCTTTTCATTTCTAAATCATAATCATCTCCAAATGGAAACATCGAGTTTTCTATCTTAAAATATATTTTCAATATAACCATATTTGCAAAATATGAGATATATAAAAAATATATAAATATAGTACAGTAACTAGATATTCGCTTGGTCTAATCATGAATATTCAATGTAAACAAAGACGTCAATATAACATGATATCACCATAATACATTTACAGATCGCGGGAATAAATAAATATGACTCATTCTGAGCAATGGAAAACAACATCAATTCACAGTGTGATTGAGTTCACATATCGATATAAATTGTGCGACAATGAAATAAACCTTATTCTACAGGCTGGGAGTGTGCATAAAGCTTCAAAATCCACACACCAAACGTTCCATAATGTGAGTCATTGTACGTTTTTCCGTACAATGACCCATATTAACGCATAGCGGGCAAATGAAGCTACGCCAAATGGAGTATAGATAAACGATACACCAAGTATGTTCAATATGGGCAGTGCTACAATCTGCATGTACATGTATTCTAAATGTGACTGTCCTCTAGCGAGGTTAACGCTAAATCACCACCAAAAATACAGACAAAAACAAAAATAGAGATCATCTTTGTAAAGTCATCTTCTGTTGATATATATTATAAAACACCTTGTCTATTACGTCAAATGACCGAAGACTTGGAGTCAATGAAAAACAACTATATGCGCTGGGAGTTCCTCTTGATGAAGTACTCCGGATGGTTAGTACAATAATATGCCTTTTATCAAGGGGCTGTGGGTTTGGCGCCCAGTCATAACAGACAGTCTTATGGAGCAATGAAATTGCTTCAAAGATGGTAACGATAATTGAGACTGTATACTTTCATATAAATATACTTCTATATAAATACACAGCGAAATGTTAAGGGTTCGTCTTATAGACTTAAGTTATCTAATCTATCCATGTTAAAGGAACACGTGGGTGCAATATCACATTTGCAAGGGTTCTAAACTAAACTTCCCCAAATAGAAATGCTCGTGAGTCTAATGACCGAATGTTGGCCTGATTGCCTGCTATATACATGTAAGTAACTGTCGGCTCATGAACTACACGGTGCATTTCACGTTGGAGAATAATTAGCAGCCAATTAGATGATTTGGAATAAGTTAACATTGACAAACTGCCCCAAATCTAATTTAAGGTAGTCAATGAGGTAGTCATCGTTTCGTCTCTCGTATATATATCCTCTCTGTCTGGAAAAAAGAGAAAACATACATGTAACAATATGAGGCAATTCTTGTATGTATTATTATTGTGATTGCTTATTTCTATAGGTGTAATCAGAGTCCAATAATGCTGTTAACCATTTACGGACCTTAACATGTCTAAGGGCAGGTACTAGTGTCCGCGTATTTTTAAAAACAAAATCATTATTCATGACTGTGGGAGACGCAGGGGGTCGTATTTTTGTATTTTCATGGAGGTTGGGGAGCAATCTTTATTTGTATTTCCATGGTGGGAGGAATAACTGATTTTTGTATTTCTGCAGGAGGGGGAATGTTTCATTTGGGATGCATTTTCTATTTGCTGTTTATGCTGGGGCAACTGTTACTTATGTGATATAATCTGAGGGGTCCACTCATTTAGGAGTAAAAACAAAAAGCAACATTTCTCCCACAAGAGCATTTTGTTCTATGGTATGCACCCTGGTAACATACCAAGCAACAGTGTGAGATCTGAGAGATTGCTTCCAGACATCTCTCTTGAGATTCGAAAACAGTACCCAGTTTTTAGTTTTTGCCTAAGGACATTTAGTTTTGTCATTTTCTCGTCGCAATATGCTGCATTCTCAGAGGGGTTTCCACAGAGTTGTATAAATATAAAGGAGCCGTTCCAGGGACTGTATTTATCGTTGGACATTCAGCGACCATAATAATAATATGATAATAACTACAAATATCACAGAAACTCAGTGCCTGCAAGTGCTTTAAATGTGCTACCGCTGACCAGGATACCAGTTGCAACAACATCAATGTGATTGACATTTGGTCTTTTTCTGTGAATGTTACACTCTCGTAGTAGATTCTTTGTCAAACTTAGTGCTATGTGGGACCTCTTCACACTCGTGACTCTCTGCTCCTCGGAATTTGATTTTTGTATCTGATCTCGTTCCCCCTTACCTATTATCCAAATGCTTGAGACTAGCGGTACCAGTCGCAAGCAATCAGGTATACCCCAGTCTCAAGCTAGGTACCGCTCATCGCAAGCCCTCTAGTTGCACAGTGGCTTTATACTGCAAGTAAAGAGAAAATGATGTGGCCATGATATCTAGTTATTTGTTTCCCGGTCGTGTAACTTTAAAGATTGTTTTCCATTCGATATTGGACTCTGTCTTTACATATGAGGCTTTCTCATAAGTGCACATAGTGTTACTTACATTTGGCAAAATACCAATTGCATAGCGGGTCAGCATACTCAGGGCTCCACCTGAATGGCCGACGTCACAGAAGACTGTAGTGGCATCCCTGCCTGCGTGCTCCAAAATTACCTCCTCATATCCGGGGTGCTGGAGCGAAGAGAACACCAACACCATCACACATCAAATCATCGCCGATATGAACTATATCGCTGCTTTCCAGCCTGATACGTTTGAATATGAGTTTCATGGTTCTATATAGCTTTGGCTGTAGAATGGTCAATGGTTTTTATTCTATTCAACCAGTTTTCATAATTCAATTTTTCATACATGCAGGGCAAAGCCTGGGGGCATTAATCTATATATTAAGGCAGAATACATCACTCGGTGTGATCAAAAATGGCTCTTTCAACTTCCAGAAATAGTTCCACAGTGATATATGCCAATGTTTACTCATAGTAATAGCAAATACAATGTGTTCTTCTCTATCATTTATATAACGGGCCACAAAAACGAGAAAAGATTTAATGATCACTGTCTGATAACTTAAGTAGATCAGGTAGGTGAGAAAAATATTCCCATTAACTCGGGGATGGGTTCGTTCCTTTCAGAAATGATAAGGCAGTTATTTGTGCACCGACGTGTTTCGGACTTATTCAGTCCTTCATCAGGGAGTGATTCAAGCACATCACTTGATACCTTATCACGGCTACTAAAATAACCCTTTAATATGATTGCACCTTGAGAATAATGATAATGGTTTAATTGGTATCTAATTACCTCCTTAATAAATGGTGTGACATCAAATACGAGGTCCCAGAGCACCAGCCAACATGAGCATGGTGAGGTATGGTCGGCGACCTCCTCCAAACTATATTCGTTCAGGTTGGCAGAAGCTAGGTCACCCCAACTATCAAAGGCTCCATAGGATCCCCTCCATTTGTCCATCTCTTTCAGCCACCGACTAACCTGCAAAATTCAAGTGTTATCCATTGTTCCTTTCCTTATAAGAAAGTAATACAGGTCTATGTATTTAAAGGCATATCCTACAATTAACAGTGGAGCAAACAAGTGATTTTATATATCGACACTTTTATGTTTAAACTGGTTCCTTGTGGCCTCTATTATAATGCCAAATAACTAAAATATCAAGTTTTATCCAGTTTCTCATAACCTATTAGGTAAAATAGGCCTATTCTATTGCTCAATTTATACAGGAAATTACTGATAAATGCGGTTTTCTTCATTCCTTTGAGAAATAAGGATGGTGATCTATGATGTTTAAAATTTGAATGTATAATACTGTGCATATATACAATATTCTATGAAAATCTGACGATTATACGGGTTTCATTATGAGAAAAACAACTTTATACACTTTCTATATATTCTATCATGGTATTATCATAATACCGGTATTAATTTCTAAATCAAAACCTAGCACGGCGATTCCCATTTCTTAAACCATCAATGTGTTCTATAGTACTTGGAGGTTATCATATTAAATTTCCAGGAAATTGACAAGGGTTTTCCTTTTCAAGGTATATTGTCTGATAAACCTTTTGGGAAATGTCCAAGCACGAAACGCAAAAATAGATTGATATTAGGAGCTAGTGGAGGTCAACGACCTGACCTGACCAGTCATGCGCGCTTACACGTGCGTTGCGGTCTGCTGCTCATGCGATGGGGTGGGGAGGGCACCACACTACTAATCCGTCAGTTTCCCAAAATTGTAACTCCATAATGTGACGACTTGAGTCAGCATTTATGAATTGCACTCTACTTTCTCTTTCTCTCCATTCCCGTTCTGATGAAAGTCAAGATCTTAAAAATATGGCTAAGTTGAATTCTCAGGAATTGCCACAATTACACACCAAGGGAAATCCAACGGTACGCCTCATTGTGTTTTGGGGCAAAATTCTCTTCCCAGTCACATTACTTAGATCTAAAGCGATCTTTATATCATTGGAGTACCTCCCCCATACCTCCCTCTACCCCAGGTGTGAGGAAGCTTAAGGTAGACTGACGACCTGAGCCTTGAGATCAGAAGGTTGCGCGAAATCCCACTTTGGACCAACACAATACCAACATGATTCCAAAGACAGAGTGAGCCAACAAAACGTGACATACATGTACTTCCAGTGACGCTGACCTACATTGTATACATGTATGTAATCTCCCCATACATTTGTTGGAAAGGTTGTAAGCACAAAAATACATTTCACTAGTATTCATTATTGACATATATCACATGTTATATGCCTATTGATTGATTACCCCCACTTAACACTGAATAGAATAATACAGGCCATTATGAGATTAAATCAAGAATGGCATAGATATGTGTGATACATATATAAGAATATCATAGAACAATTTTGTGAGATGATATTTTCGACCAAAATATCTCTGAACAGATTCCATTCAACTACACTAACTATGTCTCTATATATCATACATTACTATCCTTGTAGGTTTTTGTGAACGACTGTAATACCTTGGGACGCTGTTTCAGGTATTAGGAGAAAACGTCCTTACTGTGGCCGAACTATGTCTTAGTTCTCGGTCACCTGTGGGGGACATTCGCCCCGACGCCGTAGGCGGAGGGGCGAATGTCCCCCACAGGTGACCGAGAACTAAGACATAGTTCTGGCCACAGTCAGGACGTTTTCTTATATTACATATCTTAATTCAATCATAAAAGGACGTTTTCTTATTATTACACATCTTAATTCAATCATGTTAACTTTGAAAGTCGTCGAGTCACTACCAGCACCCCTCCCCCCCCCCAAGTGTTGATACTGTCTGTTCGGTCCGCCCGCTCGGTTTTGGTTATATCGGCAGATTGGGAAGGCCAATCTTCTTCATATTTGAAATATTTATAGGTTATATATTCCCCTAAGTCGTATTAAAGTTTCATGTCTTAATTCCCATGCAAAGCGGGTGAAAACACCCCGACAGGACTGCTCCCGACGATGTGCTGTCAGAGACCTATGCGTCACCTCCACTAATTTATGCGGCGACCTTGACATTGGGAGCTGAAGCCTCCACTCGCCTAGCAGATGTTTGGTTGCTATTTAATAGGCGTGCAGTTAACAGAAAATGCGATTGGAGAGCAGTAGGAGTACGGCCCGGGAATCAGCGTAAGCGTGTCTGTGCGTCCCCCGTTGCAGACCAAGTCGAACAGCGTGTTGTTATTATCGATGGATTTCGCATATTTAAGCAATTTAAACGGCGTCAGGTGAGAGCCGCACATTAGTTACCTGGACGATTGGTCATTAGGAACTTGTAGTTGTTACGGGGGGCATGTATCGCGAGTTTAAAGTCGCGATTCGACGACATTCGCCATGTTGTTTTTGGTCGCGATGACGTCGAATACGCACGCCTAGCGCGTTGCGGCGAGTTAGTTACATACACGTTAGAATCTTGCAGTACGACGAAGCGCACCATAGTGGGCCGGAGTCGCGATATACTACACCCCCGTGAGCGGGTAGTATTTCACTGACGTTCGGCTATAGGTATGTAATAATAACTATTCTGATACCTACTTCTATTCCATATACTCAGGTATCAGCAGGTACCCAGCAAAGTGGCCCCTATCCCAACTACCCACGCCAACTACTACTACCTGGATAGTTGCATGCTGGTAAAGGCTTCAGTCCTGTTCTGCACAGACACCAATTTATAAATGAAAGATTCTGAGAGCTTTATTTATAATCTCTTCTCAATTTCTAGCACCAACACAATGCTTTCTTATCAACAAGAGCCATTACTAGCTTTCAATTAAAGCAGACATGTATTATTGCCCAGAGATTTGACTATGTCATATACGGGGATGAATATTCCCTCAGAACTTCTTGTTGATATCAAATATTGTATCAGTCTGTGACAACGGACTCCGTTCTTCTGTATATATAATTCGTTTCTACTACCCCGTTCTTCTGTATATATAATTCGTTTCTACTATAATAATCAAGTGTTTCTATTTTCCGTGTAATACAATACAGAACCATTATGATTACAGTGCAGAAAGATAAATGAGATAGAATGAACTATGTACCTATCGCATGCTTCTTTGTTCTCGGTGTCCTTAAATGTATATTGACACACGAAGGTGCATGGTCATGGCTTGAACGTGCACTCTCCTTTTTTCCTTAGAATTATGTCTTTCTTTTTCCCTTTCAAGTAACTCTGTTCACGTTTTGTAAGTCGTCCTTTGTTCAGAGTCAGTGCAGTATGTAGTACTTCTATGTAGACATGTTATGGATGCCCTACCTTGTGTTTGTAGTTTAGAATGCAAGATAATATATACACGCACTAGAGTGTTAGGATATGTAGACATAATGCAAATTTGGAATGTTATATGGGACGATGTGGGAGGAAAGTAGTAGAACATAAGCTGACCAGTACAAGGATATAGTAAAGGAATGTGGTATTTCTCGGTGGAAGCAAACTGTAGTGGGGGGCCTTACATTAACATCCTTTTCTGCACGCCAAGGAGACCCAGGAATGATGAGGGTCAACGTTATTCAACACTTATGGATGACCTTATGGACGGCTGAGACTGTCTTAGCGAACGAAACTAGATATCATTGAACGGTAAGGGTCTATATGTACGAGCCTAGGTTATCAAACAGTATCTGGTCAGGGAGGATTAATCAACGGAGAACCAGCTGGTGTGGTTTTTGGATGAATCTTGTATATAAAGGACACAATGAATCAGATGTGTACTAGCTGCCCGACTACAAAGATCTCTATGAGTAGCCTGTACAACCAATAACCATATGTCCACACTGGCATTGAAGGTTCTCAACCAGTGTCGACTATCATGGTTCTCAATTCCGAATAAAAAGCGACTGCTTCATCATGGTAATTGGTGTTTATTTCTGCCTGTTGCTATGACGGAATCATTGGCTATTCATTTTCTCTCCTTGCTAATATCCTCTATTGAATAAAGCTCTGGGTGAGAGAGCTGCAACTCTGTTACAAGGGATCTTCCACATCCCAAAAGTTTAATGCTGACATCCTTTTTATTCTAATCATACCTCTTATGAATGTGGTATAGGAGTGCCTCCTCCACCATTTACAATTGCAATATAAAAAGGTAGAACTACAGATCCATGATCCATATCTTATGACATAGGGAATGTAAGTCAACCTATCTTGTTTACATACCGTAGTATATGTTTTCGCAGCCCCATTCAAACTGAATCATATTTCACCTCTTTTACTGTGAACTATATTGGTTCTTATCTCACACCGGTATTTTTCTCCATAGGCTTAACATTAGAAACTCGTACTCCACGGCCGTGGAGTTCGTGTATCCAATACTCAATGGCTAATTGGGTGATTCGTTTTATCAATAAATCATGTTTTACGGGGTGAGATAAAATCAGAAACCCACTCAATGAAAATAACTTGGTCCGCACTCCACCTCGGTGGAGTACGGACCAAGCTATTTTCATCTCGTGGGTTTCCTTCTAATTCTGCTCTAAAATATGTTCTTAGAACTTATTAAATCTGTCGAGTTTCGCGCGATGTTTTGATTTCGGCCGCACTATTGACATACGGGTACTGGAGACCGCTCATCTGCAATTTTACCCTTTAAAAGCTGTTGCAATCAATTATAGGAGTTCAAATGTGTCAACCATTTTAATAATACTATGGTCATCTTCATGAATGGCAAAATTTAGACCTGTCAGTTCATGGATGATCAGGCTGATGAGCCAAGTGTTTGGTTATTATGACCTTACTCATTGGTAAGCCTACCGTTTGCTTATTATGACCCTACTCACTGGTAAGCATATCGTTTGATTATTATAACCCTACTACTTATCTATTCTCTTTCTATAGATTGGCTTTCTCTGTCCTGCATTTTAGTAGTGTTAAGTTGTGTTGCTTCTCACACTAAATTACTACTAAGAATATCCATAGAAGAATACTCACCAACGTCTCAAGGATGTCCATACTTGTATTTGGCGGATGGCTCAGGAGTCCACACAGTCAGAGTCTACTGGGAGTCACTTGTCGTCTGCTTGCTTGGCTTGTATATACATCAGATTGCTGAAGGAAGACCGGTGCACCATGCTAAATGCTAACATGAATGTCCAAATGCTCACAACTATGTAAAGTCCATTTGAATATATGTGCTGAGTTAAAGGTGAAAGAAATGCGAGGATAGATTTGTTTCACGAACAGACCGTTTCTCGATATATCTAGATTAAGAGTTAGTGAACGACGAATCATATTCACTGGAGAATTAGACGTCATGCTGGCCCAGACTTCCTACAAGTGAAAATAACAATGGTCTTGTTAGGCCCCCTCTTCCCGATATGACCTCCGTATAATTACTATGTTTTTTTACCTGTATCTTTGATTAGTATGCGCCAGATCCTAGAGGATGTAAGATGGTTTTATTGTAATTTCTGAAGTGACAAACACAGTATGTTATTTCCTCTTTATTTTTTTTACCAAAGATAACCAGGTCATGAATACCAGTGATATCTGATAAGTTGTATTTGTTTGGGTCCCTTTTTCAATATCTTTACAACAGTTTCCTTTGGTACTTAGCAATTCGCAGACTTGATCTAACACTTTTCATGACGCACCTGTCTTCCATCTCTTGTGACATGGACCACTGCGCGCGGTCACTGAACTCAGTCGAGTCAACAGCCAAGACCCATAGTACAAACGAAACCATACAAACGATATGTCAATTAAGGTCTCCAGAGAAATACTTTAGGTAGAAGGGGTTGTCCATAAAGTGGAGAGGAGGGGGGGGGGGAGTAAAGTAAATGCGTACCAAAGCGTACAGGGCGGGGGTGGGGGTGTAAATAGGGATATCAGCAGCATTGTTGGGTAAATGTGTAAGTTGGGGGGGCACGTGGCTAAGTAGGTTCGAGGAGAGGATTTTTGGAAAGTGGGTATATCTGTAGGTGGGTAGGAAATACTGGCAGGGTGGTGGGTGAAATGGTTGATCATATAGGGAACACCCCAAACGAGTGAAGGAAGCGATCTCTGGAATCGCCAACACAAATTGGCGTGTATGTGAGATATTATTTCATAGGAATATCTCCTGCCTATAATTTAGCATCTTGGAAGCAATAATCAGGTAAAATATGAAATAATAGCTCACATATAGGCCATTTTGTGTTGGCGATTCCAGAGATCGCTGCGTTTCTCGCTTGGTGTGTCTCCGGCTTTAGAAAATATTTGTCATGAACCACTGAAGTGAATTCTTGTTCATGTGTCAACCATCGTATAAACCATCATAGAGAACTGGAAAATACAGAACTGGTAGCACCTTGCCAATAACCAGTTAACTACACTATCCTGTAGAAACTCTGGTCATAATACAACAAGTCTGCTTTAACCCTTTAACAGCAGGAAGATGCCTCCGGGCATTCCCCTGGCTATGACAGGAAGATGCCTCCAGGCATTCCCCTGGCTACAGCAGGAAGATGCCTCAAGGCATCTTAGAGGAATCATTGATACTTATATACAAAATTCAATAGATAAAAAGATAATTGTTTGATTTAAAAGAAATTTTGACAATTTATAATAGGCATATTGACCTTTGATTTGGTATAATAAAATATGATCAGTCACCAAGGTAAATTACTTAAATCACATGACACATCACATGACATTGCTATTTCCCCAAAAAAGGTGCCTGCCGTAGCAGGGTCATTTGGGGAGGCAATGCCTGCTGTGTAGAGGTGAACAGGGGAACTGGGTGCTGCAGGGAAAGGGTTAAATATACTCTACTCTTGGATTTGTCACTGATAATACGCATATGGTAGAATATGGTAGAACTACACAGACTTCTTTACTCTGTAGGGTGAAATAATATTCAGACACATATTTTACTTATTTGTACACCCTTTTACATACTTGAACACAGGACCCATGGCTTAAGGCCTTGACCCATTCAAGCCAGGTGATGCCTTCAGGCATCAACCAGGGCTGGCCGGGTGATGCCTCAAGGCATCAACCGGGGCTGGCCGGGTGATGCCTCAAGGCATCAACCGGGGCTGGCTGGGTGATGCCTTGAGGCATCATTTACAAAATATCCGCTTTTTAAGATAAAATTGGAAATAATGGTTCAATAAACATGAAACTTTCACAGAATGTAGATATAACATCATATTTGATATTTCGGACGAAATAGAATATAGTATTAAATATCACGTGTCATGTCACATGATACAGAGATCAAAATGTTCACAATAGGCCTATAGGCCCGGCCTCTAGCGGTAGTCACTGGCACTAGAACCCGGCTCCATGACTGTACCCCTGCCGCGGGTACCCGGTGTGATAGGGTTAAGTAATATAGAATAGCCTCATTTGGGCTCATAATCTACTCCATATAGGAAAATATTCACTCATATCTTGACTCAATATACCTTTAGGCTCACATCATGGAGCAAGCAGATTTCAAGTAGTCACATGTTCAATCCAAAGTCATCTAATATGGGCCATAAACACATAATTATCCAAAATATCTTCATTACACAAATTCTAGAATACATCATTTTTGTAATACATATCTGTAGCACCTCAAAGGCCTTGGTAGTTACAAATGAGGAGAAATTTGATTTCTCACAGCTTTCCACAGCTTTTATTTGGATCCCCTAAGATCATGGGATATGATTCCACTTTTTTTGTTACAATCACCAAACATAGACAAAACATAGATCATAGATCATGACTCAAAATAATATGAATATTCAGATAGAAGTACACAAAAATATGCAATATTCATATATCAAAAATAACTCTCACACTAAAGAGATCAAACTGTCGACATGGCTCCTCAGAGCCAACAGGTCAAAGGAGGGGGACCAAAAACAAGCCCAACCTGAGCAAATTACACAGAATTACATCAAACTACCACAGGATTGCACTCAAGAGGCACTGAGGGATAGATCCTGCTTTCTTTTTTGTGAGTTGATAAACAACCATTTTAACTTTAAGGTAAATGATTCACTCAAATCCCCTATTATCACTCAGCTATGCGATCTGTGTTTTTACTTGTTCAGTACATGGTGGATAGCGAGGCTGGTCGGTGAGGAACTTGGACGGTAGGCATGTTGATAGGTGAGTAGGCTGGTGAGTGGGCAGCTAGCTGGATAGGTTGGTTGGTAGCCAGGTTGGTGGATAGGTATGTTGGTTGGTAGCAAGGTTGGTCGATAGGCCTAGGTAAGTTGGTAGGTTGGCAGGCTGGAGAGAACTAGGTTGGTTAGATAGATAGGTGGGTAGTTCGGCAGACTGGTGAGTGGGCTGGTGGGTAGATGTATATGTTCGTTGGTAGGCAAGTTGGTGGCTAAATAGGTTGATAGGTGGGCAGGCTGGTGGGTAGGTAGGTCAGTTGGTAGGCAGGTAGATGGATCATAAAATTGATATGCGAACAGGTTGTTGGGTGGGCAGGTTTGTTTGTAGGTAGGTCGGTGGTTAGATAGAGTAGGTGGGCAGGCTGCCGAGTGTGCAGGTTGATTAGTGGGTAGATACGCTGTAAGGTGGGTAGGCTGGTCGGTAGGTATACAGGTTGATGGATAGGTCGGTTGTAGGGTGTATAGGCTGGTGGGTGAGTGGATGTGAGGGCAGGTTGGTGTGTAGCCAGATTGATAATTGGGCAAGGCCGTTGGTACTCTGGTCAGCTTGCAATGCATGTACCAGGTCCCGAAGATATGGGGAGTAGAAATGTGACATGCCTACCCCATCGCAATGTTACTTTTAAATGGATAGCATCTAAATTATCACGAAAACAGATAACAAAGTATAACACATGGCAGGATGACACTTGTAGGCAATTTGCAGTATTTTAGCAACCATGGACGAACAGTATATGGTCACGATTGACTTAGAGGAGTGTATATTAGAAATTTTAAAAGAAATTGTGACAGGAACAATAATTGCAACAGAAATTGTAGAACCAATGGTGGGAAACGGAAATGAGAGAAAACATGACGAACAAGTACTGCAAGAATATTCGGAAGGCAAACATATTAGGGAGGTGGACGCATTCAGAAATTGGCTAAAGAAGGCGCATGTGCCTTGCTTGTAACTTTGTACCACACATGTACCTCGTTTGGACATAAGACGCCACTTTAGAAAAAGAAGCTTGTGTTTTAGTCTCATCAAGCTCAGGGAACCAGGCTCATGTAGGACCTGGTACACTGGTCAGTTGCAGACTGATGTAACTGGACCACATCGGAACATGTGCTGTTGTTGTTTAAATCGCTATTTAGAAGTTCTGTAGTATTATTGAGATTTAATGGATGTTTTCAAGAAATAGTACGGTATCATCTGCGTTAAGTTTGATATGGGCATGTTTTAAGGCTACTTCTGCATCATTAATATATATTATAAAAAGCAGTGGGCCCAATGTTGACCCTTGCGGGACACCATGAGTTACTGGCCAAAGATCAGATAGGATACCATTGCATTTTACTTGTTGAGTGCGATGAGATGAATAGCTTGAGAGTCAGGAGATTATTTTATTGATAAATTATAATGTTTCAGTTTGTCAATAAGAATATTATGGTCTATTGTATCGAAGGCTATGAATATTGCATTAGTGTTATTGTCATTATTGAAGTTAGTGTATATGATTAGTAATAGGGTCAAAATCAGTAAAAGTGAAAGCTCTGTTATCAGTAGTAGAAACATTAGTTCTAAAACCTCCTTGACTGGTCGAAATTATTCTATTTCGTTTAGTAGTCGTAAACTTGTGAATGATATTGGGCGATAATTGTTAAAATCATTTTTATTTCCACTCTTAGGTATAGGTGTTATTATTGATCATTTCCAGGCATCCGGGAAAATATTGGAGGCAATGGATAAATTGGTGATAAAAGTTAAATGGAAGGGGAAGCAGCTAAACACTTCATTTAGTACTGAGGTGGATAATTCCATGATTCCCGATGGTTTATCAGTATTTATATGGTCAATTATTTTGATCACTTGTTCTTCTCCAACAGGTTTCAGTTCAAAAGTGTCATCAGGTTTGGGATAGTCAATATTCCATGGCTCATTGGGGTTTTTAGCAAGCTTTCCTCCAATTTCTGTAAAAAGAACTCAATCACATGGTTGGGAGTTTCTTCCTGTGTAATTTCCTGTTTGCTTTCTTAATCCACTAATTCTATGTTATCATTACTGTTTATACCGTTATTTGTTAATTCAGATATATTTCTCCAGTATCTTTTAGGATTATCACGAAATTGTTCCAGTTAAGATTTGTGGAAATTAGTTTTTGCCCTTTTTATTTCAGGTTTGACGAAGTTCCTCATTCTTCGCGCTATATTTAGATCGTCCTCATTTTCCGACTTGATAGCCCTTTTCAGGATGTCATCCTTTTCTTTGATTAAAGCAAGGAGTTCTCGATCTAACCATTCCGCTTTCTATCTTTTTTAGTCGTAAAACCTTTTATGGGGCACATGGGTTCAGGCACTTCATAAATCTGGTTAATAAAGTAATCATATGCTAAACTGGGGTTTTCATAATCCCATACATCCCAGTTATGGTTCTTGAGAGTTTGGATCAATCTTTCCTTATCATATAGATAATAGGTTCGTCCCTTAAAATGGAGAGGTTTCCTTTATTTATCTATAGATATATATATCATAAAATGACCACTGAGGTTAGCTGATATAGTTTGTGATGGGGACACGGCATCAATATTTGTAATAATCTGGTCAAGGAGGCTATGTTTTGTTTTCGGGTCAAAATGGGTTGGAATATCGATCAGTTGTGGGGGACCATTTTGTTGGAGGAAGATTTTTAATTGTTTGGTCTTAGGATCATGCTTATCTTAAAAATCTATATTGATATCCACTATTATAATTAGTTGGTCATCTTTCTTTATCAGTTCATACCCAAGACGTTCGATTAGAAAGTCCAGGCAATTTTCAACGCTGCCAAAGGGCGGTCTTTATATGTCACAAATATTAATTTTCTTAGTGAATCCTTTGGATATAGAGAACCATTGGGCTTCCACGTCAGCACTGCTCAGATCCAACCGGCAGATGTCATAAATAAATTGGTAGATATGATGAATATAGGCTGCAATTCCACCTCCTTTTTCTTTAACTTTTTGTCAAAGTACTTGCCTATCAAGCCTGGTTAGGGTGTAGTTAGGAATCCTAACAGAATTATCGGGTATTTTTGTGTGGAGCCAACTTTCAGATAACAATGCAAAATCAATATTGCTGTGCTCAATGTAATTTTCATATTGGTCAAAATTTGACAGTAGGCTCCTAATATTCAAGTGAGTTATATGAGCGCCTTTGATACTCGAAAAATAATCGCATGGATTAATCATATTAAGAACATTGTATATGTATGTACCCTTTTCCCATAAATCCGACAAGCATCATATATTACCTTTGACCAGGGACCTGTTTCAGTAGTTTCGTGACATGTCTAGATGGCGTCTGTGACACCATATCGACAGATCCCAAGATTGCAATCAATGTAACACGGAGTTTCACTCACTTCTCGTAGGAATTAAGCAATGACACTTTAACATGAGTAGGGGATACATATAACCTATAATCTTTCCAAATATGGAGAAGATTTGGCACTCTGATTTTCTGATATTTGCTAGTCTTTTTCCGCTGTTGCTTGCACTGTTGGTGCCGCATTTGATGTCTGTCTAGGCCTAATGTCACGAGCCTACTGAAACAGGTCCTGGTCCGTCTGGAGCTCATTGCTCCTTTCCAGGTTGTACCCAACACTCCCTGTACAAACAAGACCATCAATGGCTGTAGTAGAGGGTGGAGAGGCACAGAACTTACCAGCAGCGTTAATACAACAAAATAAGGTTAGTAAATCAACAAAAGTTGTTCTGCCTTACCGAAATATGTAGGTAGGTATTCGGCCAAGATTTAGGTCTGATCGCATTATGGGGTTCGCATAGGGTGATGTTTACAGGTGGGTTTGAAGATCGTCCAGATATCTTTATTGATCAGTTCATGAATTCACCCTTGAGATGTTCGTTCAAAATTGAGAGTCGAATAGAAAGAAAATTATACAGTTGGAACAATTTTTTTTGCTTTAATATGAGTATACTTATCGAACCGTAAGATATGAATTATAAATTAGATGTTCGGTTGAATTGACCGTTTAGGACAATAAAGTCAGGAGTGAAGCTTAAATTTGCTTCGTTAGTTAAGTTCAACGAGCTTGTAAGCAAGTGAAAAAATTATTGAATTTATATAAAAGAATAAACTAGAACAGGTCCTGTTCATGCCAAAAGATATCATTAGTTCTAGGTTTATGTACAATACCTACATAGTGCAAGAGGAAGTCCATTACCCAATTGGGTCCATAGAGTAATGAATAGAAACAGTCTGTAGGTTGCTGGTTATCCTTAAACTCATGGATCAGTCATTCCATGCAGACACAAACCAAGCAGACCACCCTTACTCCAGGTAGAATAAGGCTTCCAGCGCCTGCTGGAGCCAGAGTATCGCTCCTTGTGCAGCAAGGATTGCTAACACTGCTGAGGTGCTTCCAGATGATGCTTTCTTACTGGCTAGCGCTGCATGTGCAACTTTCTCATGTACAAATCATCCAGCCAATAGAGTCGATGCTTTCTCACCATGTGAGGAACCACTCCTTATGAAGAATAGCTATACGTGTTCAACCCTGTTTCATCTTCCTTCACAACTCAATTCCTATTTCCTTTTACATTGACAGTAATTTACATACATGCACACAGTGCACAACTCGATTAGAATATAACGCGGTTAGAATGGTGATGAGGTAACCTGGTAAGGATGTAACACAGTTAGAATGGCAACACAGTAACGTGGCTTGAGTGGGAATGTGGTACAGCAATTAGAATGGTAATGTGGTAACGGGGTTAGAATGGTAACAGGGTTAGAAATGGTAATGCAGTAACAGGGTTAGAATGATAATATGGTGATGGTAATGTGGCAAGGGGTTAAAGCAGTCTTGATAATACAGTGATGGGTTAGAATAGTAACGAAGTAACCTTGTTATAATGCTTATGTGGTAACAAGGTTATATTGGTAATGCAGTCAGAACGGTAACCCGGTAGGAACGGTAATGCGGTAACGGTACCATGGTAATGGTAACAATTCTAACACAGTAATGGTGTTAGAATGGTAAGGCAGTAATCAAGGTTAGAAAGGTAATAATGACCCAATAATCGTACGATGGTAACAATAATGTGGTAATGCGGTAACCGGGTTAGAATGGTAATGCAGTAACAGTATTGATGTAACTGGGTTAGAATGGTAATGTGCTAACTGGGTTGGAATGGTAATGCAGTAACGGTAACAATGTAAAGGGGCTAGAACGGTAAAGCGGTTGGAACGTTAATGCTGTTAGAACGGTAATGCTGTAACTGGGTTAGATCGCAATGCAGACAAAAGCAGAAGGTAGCCTTTGGGTAGTGTCACGCAGCTAGAATGTAACACAGTTTGATAAGTTATGTTTTCATAGGTAGCGTAATGTGGTTGGAATGTAACGGTAAATAACACTAATTATTGAGAATGCGGTAACGCGTTTTTTTAACCAGAATTTGATAGTTAGACCGGGCACCAACGCCAATGCGAGCCGATGCGAGCCGATACAAAATCACCATATTGTAGCGCGTTGGGAGGCATATCGTTGCGTATCGGTTCGCGTCGGCTCGCGTCGGTGCGCGTCGTAACGTGTTGGGAGGGTTCATGAAAAAGGTGCCATGGTTCCGATACACCCCGATATAGCTCATGATGCAACCAGTGTAATCAACCATATTTCCTTTATAATTCCAGAAATAATGCATATTTATGATTGATATTTTTCTGCAGATACAAAACGATATTATATGATATCTCATAATAATATCTAATTTTAAAAAAACTGTTCCAAGTTCAAGTATAAAATGGTCGATTTGAGACCCTAATCTACTATCAAATGTCACCATTTTTGCAGAGTCGCATGACTATTATATATCCTAGATATTCTGAAAATTTCATAATTTTCCAAAGATTATTTCATATGATTTCCCATTTAAAGTGTCATCTATACACACCGACGCTCACCGACGCGCTACAACAATCGATACATGATCGATTGTCGTAGCCCCTCTACGATATGTTTTTTATCGGTTTGCGTCGGTTTGCGTCGGTAGCGTTATCGTAGAAACCTGACCAACTGCCCCGATAAGCTCTACGATTTAGCTACGATATGAATTTTGTATCGGGAAGGCAGTATCGGGGCGCGTCGGTTCGCATCGGGAGCCCGGTGGACCCCCCCACAATGGACATTTTTTTTATAGTTATGGACATGATGAATGTCCATGAGCCTCAGACCAAGTCATCTTTGATAGTAAGGGGCCCCTTCCACCTACTACGATTAAGTCTACGATTAACCCTTTGGCCTTGTCGGCAACAAACTGAAAAAAATCGTGGAGGTGTCGTCGACGAACCCGTGAATTAGTCAGGTTTTGTCGCCGACTTACTCACTGCGCGCTGACGGGATATGACGCGCTACAACAACAAAAAGTTAATTGTAGAAGGTCTACGAAATTCAAACATGTTTGAATTTCGTAGCCCGTCATAGCCCGTCGCGGGCCGTCGGAAGGTTAATCGCAGAGACGGCGTCGGCGACACGCGGCGCTGTTGGGGACTTGATCGTAGGCCGTCGTAGCCCGTCGTAGTAGCTGGGAGGGCCCCCTTATGGACCGCACAACCTCCCTTTTTCTCAGCCTCCAGAAACTGATACATTGGGCAGAACCCAGTTGAGTCAAACTTTTCAGATAGCCATGACTATAACCTTTGATATCCAAGTGGTTTCTAAATGATTTTCATGAATTTGTGTTTTGGCCCCTTCTATACACCAAAATGAGAGTTTCTGGTTGAATGACCCTTATACATCCTTATGGATTCTAATACACAATCAATTACTATAATCTTTTGAATATTGGACGTTAACTACCGAAGCGACCAAACAACCATAACCTTTCGAACCAATATAAACGTACCAGCTTTGAATGATTCGACCGTAAAACCCGGCAAATCACCACAACCTTTAATAGCTTCCCATGGGACGCCACCCTCCTAGCTCTACAACACTACACCAACACAATAAACAGATAACACAGGTACACAGACCGTCAACCTCAGAGTTGCGTTAGCCAAGGTAATCCGTGGTAGGCCTATCGTTCATCAGAGACAACAGCTAGTGCCCGTCATCAATGTTTTATTTCTCTGGATAAACGTAGCGATAAAGAGAACAATTTATTACATGGTACCACGTATCCAGCGACGTTACAGTTCCGGGATCAGTGGTTGTAATGATATCATTGCTAGACGCCTGCTTCTCTCCAGCTTCCAACCACCGATGGCTTTTTTCAACAGTGACGTCGTGGCATTACCAAAATCCCCATTTCATGGATTATTTCGAAGCAGCCCAACGCAAGCGATTTTATCAGAATATAAGTTATGACGACACGATGGAAGAGGGCATTTAAACCCGGGCCCGTTGAAAAGGCGCAGCAAATGCGCCCAAAAGGCAATAGGATGGATGGGTTGACGTTCTTTCCTATGTCTCTTTTTTATCTAGTGTTATTTGTCAAAATATCCTCATCACAAACGGTTCTGTATAACGAGACATCTTATCCAGGGATGTTAAGTACTCCAGGGCAGGTGAGTGAAATCCCGTATATTAAGGTCTTGGCTGCAATACCTTTATGGCCGGACTGTATTTAGCGCATAGTGAGTGTGTGTGAATGGTTGACTATTTCTATATTTATTGTGGTTTGCTATTCTTAATCCTAGACTTTGCCATCTTGATTGGGGTGAATGTCTCATGAGCTGAACTATCGGCAGGATTATTTAGGGATACCATTAATTTTTTGGGGATTACAAAAGACCTGAAATCACCCTACCACATTCATGTGATATGACTATTTGAAAAAAAAATCATATCGTGTAGCATAATATCTACCTAAGTTTAACTTGTTCATCTCAGTTCAATTCCTGTCCTGTCTCACTTGCTATTGCGTTCTGGAGCTCTTGGCACCGAGAAGTCGAGCTTGGTATCTCGACGTTCGCGGGGCAGCGGCCGTTGAGAACAATTTCAATACTTTTTAATCAGAAGTCATAGTTTTGTGATATTTCATGCATATCAACATTCACCAATGCAAGGTATCCACAATAGACTAATTGCATCTGAGTCATTAGGTCTTAGGTACGAAATAACTGAAACCTTTGCCTGAGTAGACGTCAGGTATGCCTTTTACGTGGACCACGGAATCTAGGCCCCTCTATATTTGCACCGAGGGCATTGACCCGCGGTGCATGGTTCTTTGGTACTGTTTGCTGGTGGGAGTTGACTAGTGAAACGACCGGGGGATTGACAGTAATCTTTGTTGGTCTCAGACGTTTCAAAGAGTGAGTCAATAAGGAAAAGAATGTCTTAAACTAAGAATACCGCAGACAGTCTGGGTCATATGATATGGTGCAGAAAAACTAGGATTTTTGCCCCGATGGTCGGCGTGGTGGAAAGTTGTGTGGGTGGAGCGGTGGAATGTTACTATTGGAGAATAAGCTATTTCGGTGGTGAATATGCAATGTGCAACTAGATTAAAACCACCGCAGGTGCTTTTTACAGCGTCGGAATTCACAAGCCTGTTATGATATTTTATATCAGTATTAAAACCCACGTGTTAAAATAGAGGCAGGTGCAGTCGGTATATGAGGTCCAAGGAGGACCAATATAAGCTCCGGCCCCGGCTCCGGCTCCCTAGCCCGGAGCTGACTTGCTTTAATTTCGTCAATATCTCCGTTAATAATTGACCAACCTCCAACAAATTTAAAGGAAATTGAATTATGAATGCAAAAATGTTGCATCATAGCATATCTACTGTGATAATTCACACACATTCAGGAAAGAATGATGTGCCTTTAACACCCGGCGCCGTTCGGTTTATGACGGATATGCTTTTGTTACTTGTTGGGGGAGGCGGGTATTCTGGGCCTCCCCATAAATGCACAATATTACCACGATTTCAATCAGCATGCATCGTATTCTCCGCGTAGTAATATCCGAGCGTAAGACAAAATAACCACCGATCTCCTCACTTACCACTTTGCACGTTAGTTTATTTTTCCGTATTCGATTTTCCATATGTTGGCTCTATAGGTTTAGTATGGAGACTCCGTATTAGGTGGATAATAAAATTGTTTAAAAAGAATTATATAGGTATCGTACCCTCTATTTTTATATTATTGTGGCGTTCATTGCTATGCCAAAGTTCCATTTCACATCGGAATACCTATAGCTTATGTATACAGGGTTCATCAAAAGGGCCTCGATAAAAATGTCCTGACTTTTCTCTGACCATATCCTGATTTTCCCTGTCCAAAGGTAGAACAAAACAACACATTTAAATGTATCGCGCCAGGTGCATGTGGCTGTAGCACAGTCATAGGGCCAGGTATAAGTGTAAGAAAATATTGCTCGGAGGCTGGGTCTTTCCAGATTGATTATGATCACTTCCTTACATGATATGACAGGTTTCCTTAATACACTTTGTATCACGTTTAAAACTTTTGAACATCATGGTATATGTATATTCTGTGAGAATTTCATGCCAACTGATCCACCATTTGCTACTTCATTGACATAAAAAAAAAAGAGATAAATCATGAGAAATTATGCCTCATGGATTCACCCAGTCACAACTGGTTGATGCTTCAATCGAAGTATAGAAATGATCTCAAATTATATAAGTAAAGGATGAAAAATCTGAATTGACGAAGAAATCTGAATTTTAAAACGCTTATTGAAAAAAACCCAATCAAAACATTATTCTGAAACAGGATAGCTGTGAATCGATATATTCTAACACTGCAAGTGCTGCCGATGCATAATAAAATGTCGGAATTCCATCATTTACCGGAAAACCTGCATCCCTGAATTAAGTGCTTCATTAGATGATTTGCATGACATTTCTGCTACAGATTATGAAGCTGATTACAAAAAGACTGCCATAACCATGGGCTGCACTGCATTACATTTCTTTAAATGTCAAAATTCCCTGACTTTTCTCAGTATCTATCAAAATTCCTTGACTTTTTATTTCTCGCAAATTCCCCGACCTTTCCCTAACATTGAGAAATTCTGAATGTATAGAGTACTGTGGTCTATTCACATTTCTCCCTTTTTAGAATTTTTATTTTATCCTATTCCCCTCATTAAAATACAACAAAATATTGTGTCTATGATATCTACAATTAGGTGTTTGCAAACGTAGAAGATTCTACACCATTCACGTGATCGTATTTCCCATCAACTTATTTAAAGACATCCTTGCATAGATTTAAGTTTTATCACTCTTCAGATTTTCCCGCACCGAGTAACAAGGTATGTATATATAGTTCGGTATAGAGGATTACACAAATATGTTTCTATTAAATTTTGCCTGTATTCTCGTTTCGAGCAGGATAGTTGTGTCCTTGGAAAATGATTTCAAATTGATAACTTGGAAATATGCTGATTTGTGATCTAACTATACTAATAACTGCATGTAATTACAAGTACATATGTATCTGTGTGAATTGATAATGGACTAGGTACCTTGATGTGGTCTATATATCATTTTTATTTAACACGTGATCTTATACACGCTAAAATCTCTCTTTTTCAGAATATGGCTCCCCCATCCCTTGCCTCCATCAAAGATGACCATGTGGATGTTTCACTGAATAATTCCTTCCTAAATACAACGGACCTCAATGCACAAAATATCACCATGACCTCAGCATGGGTTTCATTACCGACAGAAAATCCACCCAACAACATTAGTAGAACTGATGAGGCCTTTCTAAACACAGTGGGATTAATACGATGGTTCTATCTACCTGTGATAGCAACCGGTACTGTAACCAATGTCATGAACATGGTTGTCTTTTCCACTGCCCCCATGCGGCGGCGCACCACCACGGTCTACCTGGCAGCACTGGCTGGAGGAGACATAGTGAACCTCTACGCCGAACTCTTCAGATTCTGGGTAGAATGGATGGATTGGCTGATACCACCGGAGATTTACTTCTCAGACACATATTGTAAACTCGGCAACTATATCGGCAGTGCGTCGCGCGACTACACAAATTGGCTAGTAGCCCTCGTCACCATCGAGAGGACAATTGTCCTAGCTGTGCCGTTTCGCGCCAAAACATTCTGTACTTTACTTCGAGCGCGGATAATTGTCGTCTGCATGTTAGTTATCATACTACTTGCGCATGTTCCATCACTTATTGTAACCAAGGCAGTGAAACACATCACATGGGTATGCTGGGGTGAAAGTGACTCCCAAATCCTCAATGTGGTTATGGCTCTTGTATTTTACGGGATAAGTAACAGTGTAATTATCCTCGTTTTTATCCTCAATATCACACTAGTTCTATTGTTGTATAAGTCACGTCAGCCGATAGGAGCAGCTGATAATTCCCTGAGTAATTCTAGAACGGATCTCACTAAACGGTTAACGGGAATGCTATTATCCATTGGTATTATTTTTATAGTGTGTGAGATGCCCCGTCTGGTTGTCTTGTTGTTGTATACTTATCATGGAGGTCTGGATAGTTTGAGGATTGCAATGAGTGTAGCTTTTCTCCTCTCTGGGATCAACCACACGGCAAATTTCTTCATCTACGTCCTCTCTGGGCATCGATTCCGGCGCGTCTTCGTCAGCACGTTCCCCTGCTCATGCGTCTCGGAGACCGGAAATGTTAGAACAGCGTCCTTGACAAGACTCCAAACGTTCCATCGGACTACGATGAATGCAACCTCCAGGCAATCTATAGGCACGCTGGACTCTAATTGTTCCAGGAACACAAGACTGACAACCGTATCCGGATGTGTTTCACAACAATAACGTTTTCCGTGAAACATATATCTGAAAAATAATCACAGAGAAAAACTGGGTAAACTAGCATCCTTGAAACCTGTAAGGTAATACACTTGTTTGCGCAAATGAAAGAAAAAATCCACGGCTGCTGAGATATGCCTGAACGCGGGAGGGGTAAAGATATAGTAACGCCCTCTGTAGGCGACTGGCTGGATATACGAGGTAGCTCTCGATTCAATAACAGCCAGGGGGAACCAGTCCCTTTTTGTGTTGCTTTGACAAACACAGCTATACTATTTGATAATGTGTATAGTTTTGAAGAAAGACTACAGGTATTCACCTGAGCAATAAGACTTCGGATATGTGAACATATGGCTTCTACATTTTTTCGATATTTTGTAACTTATGTAAAATATATTTTTCCAGGGACATTTGATATGCCCTTTTAACCCTTTCCTTACCAGGGGTTTTGGGCTAATTTCACTGGAAATGTGCACCAAATACATTTGTCTCTACTGTGTTGGTAATAATAGATTGACTAAAAAGATATTTTACACATGTATAGATATGATGATTAGGTATATGAAACCACTAATAGGATTCGAAGTTTCAGTTGCCATGGCAACCGATTTTAGGTAATTTTGCATAGAAAATGCATTTTTTAAGGATTTTACACATTTTTTGACAAATAAGGAACACCCAAACCTATTTAGGTATCATAATTTAACCTGAGACCTTGTCAGAATACAGATGGTGGTTAGCAGAGACATTTATTAGCAGATAATGTCATCTTTTAGATATAGGGAAGGCTTCACAGGGGTAGCTTGTACATGTACATATATATGTCATTTTGCCATGCAATTATATTCCCAATATGGAGCTCCAATGATAAATGCATACTGTTACTCTTTCACATGTAACTCTCAAGTACTTTTATCCATCAAAACAATATTTGAATATGTCCTGAGTATAATGATCCTGATTACATTGACATGTTGATACTTTTCCAATTTGGTTGCCATGGCAACCAAATTTACCCTTTTTTGGTGGAAATAGTGTTTTTTGAGGATTATCTATGTTTTTTTATAAGCAAGCCACACCCAAACCTATCAACATAGACTTGTGTATCTTATGACAAAGTCAGAGTACAAATATTACTCTTTAGAGACACTTTTGAATAGGAAAGTCTCATTTTAAGGCATGATGTAGGTTCTGCAAGGCTGGCTTGAGCACAAGCGTATATGTACGTTGTGTATCTATGCAGTCACATTCCCAATATATTATATATAATATTTGAGTATGTTCTGAGTATAATGATCCTGATTGCATTGAGATATTAATATCGTCCCTATTTGGTTGCCATGGCAACTGAATATTGCATTCTTTTTAAATACAGTGAAACAGCACTTATGGGGGCAGCTTCTTTTCCGAGTAAAAAGTCTGCTTTCCATGGAGCTTTTAGTCTGCAAATGGTTATATGATTATACCAATATAAAAGAAAGAAACACTAATTATATCCAAGGAATAAAAAATTATTGTTATTTATATATCACTGCTGAGCTAGGGATAAAGTATGAGGTGAAGGCAGTCTGGAGAAATAATATTTATTATTATTATATAGATGATAAGATAACAATAAAATGATGATAATAATAAATAAATAAAATAGTTGATATAAGATAAATACATAGAGTATTTTGAGGTAATACATTGTGGTATGTTAAATAGAGTATAAAATAATACATGGTATGTTAAGACATTGTTGGTAAGAGACATATAATATATATATGTTAATTATGTATAAGATAATATGCCAAGACTGCCAATAATGTTATGGGTGGTTTGTGGGTGTGGGTAGGGGGAGGTGAAGGGGGAAGGTGTGGTGGGTAGTATTATAAAAATACGTGATAATTTTTAGATTTAGTTTTAAGAGGATTTAAAGTTCGTTGGGGCCTATTTTGTAATTGCCCTCGTGAGTGTCGAGGCGATATTCCTTGCTGTATTGGTCTGGATATATCCCCTGTATGCGTCCGAGGACCACTGCCCGAACCTCTGGACCTCGAGTTCCGAGTGGCCCGCTTTGAAAGCCTCGGTCGCCGCGGCTTTCCTCAGGGAGTGGAGTGTAAATGTTGTTGGATTCCCCCCGGCCGTGCGTACCGCCTGGGCCCACTGGCGCGCCAGATATGACGCCGGCATGGGTCATCGGGTCCTGTGGAACACGAATACTGGGTCTGCTGCTGTGCACTGCGTGTTCCGAGACATCGTTGTAGCGAGAGCGGTACAGGGACACAGAGCGGCCTCAGTCGCGGGGACTATGACTCGCTCCTGAGACTGGTCGTAGCGTTGAGCATTCTTCGCGTGCTTGATTTTGAGCTTGAATCCCCCGTTGCTGGGCTTGACGTCTGCCCTGGTCAGATGTCGTCGTGGGTCGAAGCCTCGAACTGTAGGGGCGGCGACCTCTGATCGTCGTAGAGCTCCATGGAAGAGTAGTAGTATTGCGGCCGCGACAGTGTGCCCGTCGTGGTCGTCCGGGAGCGCATTCAGTGCCCTCCGCAGCAGCTCCATGGTGATGGGTGGGCGTTCGCGGGGGACGTATCTCGTTGTACGCTCTATGCCCTCAAGGGTCATGGTGAGTCTTCCTGCTGCCCTCGCCGTGAGGGGGGAGCCGGTCCTCTTCAGATACTGCCGCACCCTGGAGATGTGGTTTTTTATCGTCGCGGGCGAGGCCTCGTCTTGCGCTAGGTACTCCGCGTAGGTGGATATCGTCTGTGCCCTCGGTCGGAGATGATCCTCGCCCACGCGCCGACAGAACGCGATGTATGTGAGGACCGAGGTTCGGTGTGCTTTTGTCGTCCCAGGGGCACGGGAGGCCGCTTGCCGGGCCACCGCCCTCCGTTGCAGACAGCGGAACGCCGGATCTGGAGTGGAGCAAAGGTCGTACATTGTTCATGAAGTACAGACATGGGTTGATCAGGGTGAGGTTATTTCTACGTACGTCGTCACATGCTTGATTAAAATACTTAGGGCTGAGGTGTGCTCGACTAAGATTATCTGGGACTACATTATCTTCCCCTGGAATATGTCTGAAGGTAATTTCGCACTGATACATGGCCTGTATCATCCAGGCGGCCCGTGCACAGTCCAGGAGGACCCTGTTGTGCCCTCGGCCCGTCTGAAATACGTTGACCGCAGGCATGTTGTCGCAAAATACTAGAATGTGGCCGCCCCTGTCGCCCTCGGTAACCAGAGATTGGAGCACCACGACCACATTGAGCGCCTTGAGCTCTGTGATGTTCGCGGCTCCATCGTCAACGGGGGCGACCTGGCCTGCATAGGCCCAACGTTCGTCATTTCCTCCGATGCCTGAGAGGCAGGCATCCACTCCTATGACGTGCGTGGGAGATTTTGCTGGGATTAGAGCCATGCCGTTCCAGTCCCTGGCAAACTCTTCAAACCAACGGAGGTCGGCACGGACCTCGGCAGAAATGTTAATGTACCTTTTCTTATTGCCCCGTAGGGTTTCGAGAAGTCTAGATACAAAAAGACGGGCCGGCCGTATACACTTCGAAATATGTACGAGTTGCCCCACCAGTGACTCCATATGTTTTCTCGTGATGGAGCGTTTTTTGCTCGTAGCACTCACCGTGGAGCATATGTCCTCCAGTTTTTCCTTTGGGACCGAGAGCGTCTTGTTCTCGGCATCGATGATTATTCCAAGCCATTTTACACTGCGCGCTGGACCCTGTCTTTTCTTGGTGGCCTCGGGGAGCCCGAGCTCGGCCAGAAGATCGGTCACGATCGCTGCGTCCTCGGTAGCTTGAGCCCTGGAGCGAGACAAGATAACAATGTCATCGAGGTACATCCATGCTTTAATGCCACGTCATCGTAGTATACAGACAATGGCGTTGGCCACACGTTGCATATGGCAACTGGAGCACCTTGCTCCAAACACCATGCTGGCCTCGAGGTAATATTTCCCACCCCACTCGAGGCACTGTAGGGGCCAGTCGAGGGGGTCTGAGTTAAAGTTCTTATAAGCCCGGCTGACATCTGTACTAAATAAGTAGGCGTCGGGGCCCATTTCCACCAAATCGTCGACTATGGAGTCGATCGAGGGCAAAACATGTTCCCGGACCGAGCCGAACAGCGAGTTCTTTACCACGAAAGCGTTTACCGACCTGTCATAGGGGAAAGTAAGGTCCGATATTACTCGTCTGTCTTTAGAGTCGCCCTTTGGTCTGGACATTAGCGGGGCTACATGACACCAGGGCTCAAAGGGGGGTAGTTCGTAGGGGCCAACGAGTCCTCCCAGGTCAAGTTCTTTGTTGATAAAGCCCTCGATGGCCTCGGGGAAGTTCATCGCACTAGGGTGATTACCGCCACCATGACTGTCACTGACCGGGCCCAGATATCCGAGGGGAAATCCGTAGGCCACAAGATCGTAGAGATCCCTGTCGATTTCCTCATCTCGGAGATACCTGGACCAGGCCTCGAGGTTGAGATTGGTAGGTAATGGCAACTTACAGCCCACACTATTGGGAAGGCCCGAGAGCCGGACCTGGTCGTATATCTCCGCCAGACGAGTAGAGTCGGGGGAAATACACTTTCCTGACATCCTGGGCCAGCTCTCGGACCTGTGCCTCGAAAAGGCCTCGGGTCTCATGTCGACCTCGTGATTTGCAATGTCATTTTCACATATATAGCGGATAGTGTCAAAGTCGGGGACGTTACCTGAAGGACTCCGGCCCGCAGCGGAGGCCACGCCCCCCGGCATGTCTCCGCGGGCGCCCGGGGCGGTCCTGTTTCGGCCGTCTGCAGCCGCCTCACGCCATTTGAGGTGGACTGCTGTATTTTCCGAGGTGTGTGAGTCCATTCCCTTGACACTTTCGAAGTTATGGCGTCGTGCGGGCACCACATACTTCTCTGGGCGACAAAACACGGCTCTCGAGTCGAGTTCTGCCTCCCCACCAGAAGTGCCGCCATCTTTGTTTCGCTGCAGCTGGTTGCCCTGTCGCTCCGTAGACTGTGGAGCGCCTTCCCTGTAGGTACCGGCCCAGTGGGGGCCGCCATCTTGTTTATCTTCTCCCAGCGGAGGTTTTGCGCCGCTTCGTAGCTTGTTTCCCCGTTCCCTGTGGTTAGCCGTCTGCGCTGGTGCTCTCCGAGCAGAGTCTTCCTCGCTTTGCCGCTCCCAGCTGCTTTCTATCGGCGTCCCTCGCAACACACTGCGGGGGGCGCCTACTGGCCGTTTTTTGAAGCCGTGCGGCCGTACGAGTCTCCGTGCCTCCGGTCGCGATCCAGACGGTCACAAACGCTCATGTTGTGGCCGTTAAATATATTCCCCGTGCGTCCGAAGCAGTAAGAGCACCCGTGGAAATATACAACTCCACCTTCCTCGTGGTCACCGTGTTGTCCACACCCCTTGGTCGAGTTGTAGTCTCTACATGCTACTTCACGACCGCGGCCCCCGGTCCTCGAGGGCTTGTTGTTATTCACACTCCGTGATCCTAGAGGTGCCTGGTTCCGTCCTGACTGGGTCACTGTGGTTCTGTCCATGAGGCACAGCCTTACCCGCTCATGCTGTATCATGTGCCAATCCGTCCACCTGAGCTTGCCTTTTTCCACCTCATCAAAGATATGTTGCGAGAACCTACGTACCGAGGACCACGGTCGAACCATGGCATCGTCCACTACGGCCTGTAGGTGCTCCATGAGGTGGGGGTTGTTCTCTTGGTCGCTGCGTCGGCCATCTCTGATCAGGCACACCAGGGCCCTGATATATTCCAACATTTCGATCTCCTTACGGACCTCGAGCTTCTTCTTTAGGCTATCGGTTCCCTCCCGGTCCAGGTACATGGTTTAGCGATATATTTATCAATAAAAATATCGGACGAGAGGGCAACTTTACCTTCGTTTCTCAAAGGACGCATGAACTCCCTCGAGTATTCCTCCTCCAGGTAATTGTCGTATCCTTGCTGTGCGCTTAGATCACAAGGTGGTGGCATCCTAGGCTGCCTCTGGTGGATCCTCGTGTTGGGCTCGTCCCAGTCGGTATCGCAATGGCGGCTGCCGGTTTCCCGCGCTTCGCACTGCCTCTCCGAGCGGGTGTCATGGCGTCGGCGCCCGGGGGTCAGGGGGTCCCGGCGATCCAGCGTGGCTTTTATCAGAAGATCCATTTTCCAGTCCAGGCCTCTGACCTCGGCCTCCAGGCGATCGACTCTACCTTTAGGTTCCTCACCTTCGGTCGAGCTGGCCTCATCGATGGTCACGTAGCCTGACCGGGCGTACGGCTGGCGTACGTACACTTCCCGCTCAGACTCGCTACCTGTCTCGGACTGCTCGTCCGTGGCCGTATCTTCCTCCTCGTCTCTCTTGTTTCTCGTAGTTTTCTCTTTCCTCGTACTCCCTCTCGTCTTTGGGGCCATGGCTGGCTTCCCTCGTATTTCTTCACCTTGAAAAACGCGTGTAAGTGCGTAGTATGAAGTGCCAAAAATGGGTGCGTGAAATGAATACGTGTGTAGGGGTTGAAGGGAGACGATGGAATGGGCAGAGTGCAGGGGTTGAGAGTGCGCGGTGAGGTGGTGTGTGTGGTGAGGAAATCATCCACCAGACATCAGCAGTGAGGCATCCCGCCCAAACGACGGGACAACACAATAATCAATTAAAAACCATAAAATAAATACATTCATTAATTAGTAGACAAAATATACAAATGTTAGTAATATAAACAAACAATCAATTTTTCATATATGGTTCGATACATATTCCCCAAAAGGTGTCAAAGGTCACTCTATCCAAGCCACCACCACCCTGCCCCCCCTTTCCCCCAAATCATCCTTGTTGAGGTTGCGCTTTCACACCATCCCCTGCCTTTATTCACTCTTATTGTATCACCTATGTTGGTGGCTTTGTGGTTATGTTATCAGTGTATATACTAAAAAATATATAGGTCACCGCTTTACCCAAACACACATACTTTATGGCCACTGCCTTGAGGTTGCTGAGCTGACCGCATGAAATTCATAATTATGATTGTTGTTGCTGTGATGGTGACAGATGGGACCAACAATGCATTTTGTCTCATTAGTCTGTCCCTTTGTAACATCTGCTCCTCTGGCTTGGATCAGAGGACATCAAGTTCTGATTGCACAGTTGTCAGAGTGCTGCAATATGTCAGCCTTGTTGTTTTTGGAGGTGTTCAATGTCCTCTGGCATGTTGAGCTGTATGCCAGTATGCAACAGGGAAGAGATGCTTCGGTAGAGGTTAGATGAAGCTGAAAGCATTGGTTGCCGCTACACTGTGGTGATGGGTGAGCTAGAAAGTGATCACTGCCTTAGTCTGGAGGCGGCAGGCTGCTGTGGTGGATTGCGTTGAGGTTGTGGTGCTTACAGATTACTCTCCCTTTGAGCTTGGTTGCCTACTGTCTGTATCTAACATGTGTGAAATGTGTTGCAAGGACATGATTTGTTTTTGTGCCACAGATGCATGTAATGTCATAGTATCAGGATCTTAGGGATTCTCCACCAGTGTTTGTTACAATCTATGCTTGAATGGTAAAAGCAGCAATCTCCTACACTGTGTAGTAGCTCACCTATGATTGTTCCACAACTCTCTGTTGTCATGTGGTGGGAACAGAACTATGTGCACTGTTTTTATGGTACTCTGTGCATTCCCTTCCTCCAAATATGCAATTCAAAATGTTAAAACTTTTTGGTGATGGAGTGTCCCTGGATGGTATTTGGACAATTCTTTGTCTTCTTGGAAATCCTTCTTACTCTCAGCTGTGAGCATGGTAGACTTCTTTTCTAGAGGGTGGTTGTACCAAGTCAAAATTGTGGTAAGTATAATTTGCATCTGTTGGTTTTGTAAACAGATCCCTATACAATTCCCTTGATTCAGTAATAAAGTTGGATGTTCCAGCTTGGTGGAATAGCCTGCTGGGTACCAGACTCACCTGTGTAAACCCAGTGGGAACCTAGTGGTTTCTGCACATGCACAATAGGGCCAGGCAGGTGTATATTAGGAGTTGCTCACCTTAACTACACATACTGGAGATGTCTCTGTCCCAGTTCTCTACAGTACTGTATGCCTTAAGGTTCTTGGATGCCTTGAGCCCTGGACAATTTGAGCCCTTGAAGCCTTGAGCCTTTCTGTGGACGCCTTGACCGTACCCTGTGGATGCCTTGAGCCTACCCCTTTTTGGTGGCCTTGAGCTTCTACTTGTAAAACTTTGAAAAGTGCACTTTAACTGGTTTATATCCATATATGAATAACCCTATCCCTTACCCAACCCTATTCTAACTCTGACCTGCTAGTTGGAACTAAAATGGGGTAGGCTCAAGGCGACCACGTTTTCGCGATGACAGCAGGCTCAAATGGTAAAAGACTCAAGGTGTCCAATTCCCTGCCTCAAGGCCTCCCTTGTGAGTCTGAGGTGCTGGGTCTCTGCAGGTTGCAGGCCTCTATAGGCCCCTCTTGTGATTCCTGGGTGGAGTCTAGCAGTGCTGGGTGGCTATCTTGGTAGACAGCTGCCGGTTTGTGGGTGTGACCAGCACTGAGACTGCATTTTGGACTGACATATAGTGGTGCTTGGGGTGCTTCAGCTGTCCCGACACCAGGTGGCTACAGGTCAGGTTGCCCTCCAGAGAAAAACATATTGAGTTTCTCTAATGTGTAAGTCACCTCAATCTACTATTTCCTTCAAATCAATAGCCAATTATAGACAGAATGTGATTCACATATACAATAATTATTCCTGAATCTAAAACACAAATTAGATCAAGAACTAGAACTGAGGACTAATAGATCTATCCATTGGGCTCTACATTAGTTGCTGATGTCGACATATGACCTATTGACATATGACACATATTCCAAAGAATGTTGCATTAATTTTGAATAAATACCTGCAGGTATGCTATCACATCATGTCATACAACTTTTGATCAATTGCACTTTTTATTGCTCCACCTGTTAGATCTATCTCTTATTTTGTTGCTGATGCACCATGGAACAATAAACCAGGCTCATTTCCTTTGCCAATTCCATGGTATCTGACCTTTGACGTCACGCAGTCGTTCATTTTTTTTTTAAACTAGAGGACTGAGCGATCTTCCTCATTGAAGTCTTTTGGACATTACAGGACATAACAGTATAGGCAGACTTATTATCAGTACATACATAGAGGACACACATTTTACATGGTATATATACATAACTGAAACAACAAAAATCAGTGGCCGAAATCTCATGATTTCCATAATTATAGTATTGTTCTTTTGGTTTTTTTTGTATTTTATCATTTTTTTTCAACTCCAAATTTAACTATCTACTAAAACTGTATGGATCACTTCTTTAATCTTCATTTTAAATTTATCTGATTGTTTTATACCTTGAACATCTGGCGCTAGAGTATCCCATAGCATTCCTTCAACATATAGCGGTGATTTCCGATACTTTTCTGTTCGTGGTCTTGCAAGCTTTAGTCTAATTTTATTTTGACTTCGTGTTCTATCATTTTCATCAAGAAATATATTTTCATTATATTTACTCCACCATCTTATAAGGGCTAATAAATGACCTGCCCTACGTACAAATAATGGTCTAACTTTACAGAGTCTCATTACCTCATCTGTATGCATATCCGTTGGTTTCTTTATCTTCAAGGCTACCCTTAGCGATTTATTGAATAGAGTTTGAAGTTTCTCTCGTAGACTTTTATTCATACAGTAATATACATGATCAGAGTATTCCAGGATGGATAGCAGCATATGTTTTACTATTTTTAGACTAGCATCAATATTCAAATAATTCCTCAGTTTTCTGAATTTAAACAATTTCGCATTGAATTCCTTTCCAACCTTTTCAAATTGTCTCTAAAAATTCATCCTATCATCTATAATAACTCCTAAATATTTATACTTGTTTACTGCATCAATACATTCTTCACCACATAGTACCTTTCGCTGTCTATCAATATTGTACTTATTACTGAACAACATTACCTTTGTTTTCTTAATATTTAATTTCATCTTGTAGGTAAGAGTCCATTTAAAAATACTTTTAAGATCTTCTTCCACTCTAAAGATAACTTCTCGTTGGTTGTCCCCGGTTACAATTAAAGCAACGTCATCCGCATATATTACTACTTTTGAAAAATTAAGTACTTCTGGTAAACTATTAATAAACATGACAAACAACAATGGCCCCAAGACGGACCCTTAAGGCACCCCACAACTTATTTTTGTTTCTTTAGAACAGGTATCGTCCAGTTTTACTACAGTCACTCGATTTTTTAAATAATTTTCAATTATGGATATTAGATTTTTATTCAAATTTAGACCTATTAATTTTTTTAATAATTATCTCATGATTAACACTGTCAAAGGGTTTTGAAAAGTCTATCACATCTACTATCAAAATACACTTTCTGAAAGCTGAGATGCAGGGCTCTTCTGTGAATATAAATATAGGAGTAACGGGGTAATATTTCATTTAAATTGCCACTTTATTTAAGAAGGATTTGCCTGGGCCTATACCCAGCTTCATGGCCACTGTTGTCAGACACAGTGTTAAGGTCATCCATTTGTTGACAGGTTCTGTCATTTTAGGGGCCAAAGCACTATTTTAGCCAATCAGAGGACATCTTAGGCTTCACTTTACTGCTGGTACAAAATCTCTATAACCAGAACAACTTGTTCAAGCACCAATTTGAAAAACAGAAAAGCTCTTCACACAAGAATAAAAGAATCAAACAGATAAGTATGTCATTACAAAGAGCATATTATATATAGAGGATTAATTTGATGTATTATATGCCATATTTTGATAGATGTACATGGCCAACATCTTGGAACAACTGCACTGAATAACTGAATTTATCAATTCTCTGATTCAGCTGGGGACTTCATTTTCAAAATAAATTTGCAAATTAGCTGTACAAATTCCTATTTACAAGTGAACAATATGCTTTGCTTTGTATGACATGATCTAGATTAGAGAGGAGTATTATTTGAGTGTTTTTTTTGCAAACTTTATGCAGCATTCTTACAGATTTTAATATGCAAATTAACTATGACATCATCATTATAAATGAAAATAAATATGTCTATTGGATTCAGCATGTAAAAATACCCATGTATACCGAATACCATGACTCTATCACGAATATCTAGAGAGTTATTGTAATAAATATGTTCATCTGTGCTAGTATTATATGGTGCCATGCAGTCTACTGCTTTCTATATACTTGAGTTCCTCAAATTCAACCTTAATCTGACTAGGCTTTCCTCCATAATTCTTGAACTACTTGACCAATTTTCAAAATTCAAAAACCCCTGTGCTCCTCTCTTTCCGAGCTATATCATGCATGCATTATTCCAATTATGAATATGAAATTCAATTTTCCATTCTCGTAGCTGTCAAAGGTCTTGGTAGTTACTAGCGACTTCGTCAATTCATATTTAGCTACTACCTAACCCCTCCCCCCTATAATTTCTAACTGTTGTTGGGCTCCCGAGCGGGTGGAGGGGAAACTATCATAAACTCGTGGTTATCATTTCGTATGACACAGGTGCTTGAGCTGATTATCGGCAATCAGAACTCTATGGATTGACACCAGCGAAAGGGTGAGATCTCATTGCATTCTCTCAAGGAAAAGGAGATCGTAAAACTACACTTTCAAATTATGTTTTCAGTACATCTAGAAACAAATCATAAGAATAGAAGTACATCTGTGTAGAGAAAAAAAAAAAAATAGCAGGATTCAGTTCTGTACGAGAATCTCACTCTTGTGGCTCCTCAGTCTCCAGGTCGGGTTCACTATGTCTCTATGTACGGCAGCAACTTCAAGCGGATATCACAAAATTCTAACGTTTTATATGTGGTAGGTAACCAAAGAAGAGAAATTTGATTTTTATCACAGCTTTCCACAGCTTTGATTTGGATCCCCTAACATGATGGGGTGTGATTCCACTGTTTTGTTACAACCACCAAACGTAGATAAAACATAGATCGTAGATCATGAATCACAAAAATACAAATATTCAGATAGAAGTACACAAAAAATATGCAATATACATATTTCAAAAATAGTTCTCACACTAAAGAGACCAAACTGTCCACATGGCTCCTCAGAGCTAACAGGTTAAAGGAGGGGGAACTAAAACCAATCTGAGCAAATAACACAGAATTACAAACTACTACGGGATTACATTCATATCCTGGTGTTTTTATGAGTTGACAAATAACCATTTTGACTTTAATGCGAAAGATTTGCTCAAATCCCCTATTATCACTCAGCTGTGTGATCCGTGTTTTGTGTCACTCAGATAGTTGATATCCTTAGTTTGGATAAGGCTAGGTTCTCCATGTGCGCTATATATCTATCTTTTAGGTAGTTCAACACACAATGTTCAACACATCATTTGGTAGATATCGATCCTTATGATTACCAATGGACGTGAAGCTAGCAGCAGAGGTTTTTCAGAAGCTAATGGTAGAACACCTGGACAGTCTACTCAATGTAGTTGTGTTCATGGATGACATCCTGGGGTAAAGGCGATCAAAAGATGAACATGACAAAAGCTTATGAGAGAAGATCAATGCGATTGAGATGTCCTGGAACATAGACAAATGTGAATTCCAAAAGACCAAGATCAGCTGCCTCAGAGACATCATATCCATTAACGGTATTTGACCGGACCCAAAGAAGGTACAAGGTATTGTAGAGATGCCCAGCCTAAAGATGTTGAGGATCTGCAACGAGCCATGAGTATGGTGAACTAATTAGATCAATTTCATTTCACAATATATGCCAGCTACTCATGAAGGACATTGATTGGGAATGGAACCATGACAATGAATGGTCCAAAATCAAGAAGATGTTGATTTGAGCACCTGTCCTGTAACACTTTGACAGACAAAAACAACTGAAAGCCTCATTGGGCTCATCAAAGAGTGGCCTCAGGGCAGTTCTCACACAGCAAGTTAAGGATGATCAGTGGGTATCAGTAGCCTATGCATCAAAATTCCGAAGTATGACTTCAAGCTAGAGTCCATCCCGGGCAAAATCTTGATAACAGCTGACCACTTGTCGCAATCCTACAGCCCAAATTACCTGCGAATAATGCTGAAGCAACAGGGCAATATCTTGCATTGAGATATGTCCTAGAAGTAGTGACATACAGTGGCAACAGTGGCTGACAGTTATCAACAGCATTCTTATCAGAGGTAATTGCATTGTAATCCTTGCGATTTGATATGTTTAAAAATATACATGAAGGACAACTTGGCATAGAGATGAATGACGATATTGCAGGATATGCTAGCAAGTGTCAACCATGTCAAGAGCAGCCATACGCCCAAGCTGCTGAACCACATTTACCACATAAGCACCCAGATGAAGCATGGGAAAAACATATAGATGCTGATATATAATACTACTCAAATATCATAGAAGTTGTGAATCTACGATTAGAGGAGTTGTATGCAGTAATCTTGAAACTCTGAGCAATCTTCTTTTTCTTTTTTTTGTGTGTGTTTCTAATTTTTATTCTACTTCCAATAGTCACAGCGCGTGAATGAGTTCAATTAGACAAATGCAAATCCTGGAACTGTTTACATGTATCTGTGATGAATTATTCTATGAAGCTTTTTTCACTTCTATTTTACAACATTGAAGCATGGGAAAGTGCACAAGTAGATCCCATATCATACATACAGTAATACCCCGCTTCCGGGACACCCCGCTTAACCCTTTAGGCGCAGCATGATGCCTGGAGGCATTCCCGTGCGAACCGCAGCATGATGCCTCCAGGCAGTCTTTTTAGGCAGTCTTACCCCTTCGTTTTCACTATTTAGCAAATTCTCCGCCAATATTTACATCTTCTTCGACTACCACAGCAAACGCAGCAGTGGAGAGCTACACTTCCGGTCGCCCTAGTTTTACGTTCCCACCCCAACCACCACAAAGCTGATACGAAGGAAAGCACCAAAGCTCGTATAATATTGTAAATCGAGACCAATAAATCATTGAAACCTGTCAAATATTAAAAAATAGTATAATGCGTAATGAATCTGTTCATATTTGAATATAAATTAACCCAGAACTATCGCCTTGTATCAGTCACCACACTTACAGCACAAGTGTAGGGACATGAACCCGTATCTTTTTTTTCCTGATAATCTACACACTGTCAAGATTTTAAGAATATTTATTTTGTGAAGTTAAATCGATAATCACACCTTATAATAATTATTATATCGGAATTGCCCGTAAAGTACAAGAGACGCCTAGCGGAGAAAAAGCAGGCACTTCTTATTTTTATACAAAATATGTGCCCCTATTCGCTAAAGCTAGAATTTTAATTTTTTAGTCGTTTTTGACGCGAGATAAGTTGGAACTTGTTAGGAAACGTTCAATATGTAAATAAAACATTATAATTTCGATAAATATGTGTTTTTGGGGTTCATATATTGCCATGGCGACGTTGATATGTGACTATATAAGTCGCAAAAACTTTCGATAATGTGTAGAGCGTGTCGCACTTCCCTTGAGTGAACCTCTACTCTGTCTGCCCTATTGCAAAAGACAACCAAACTCGCTGGCATGGCTTCCAACGATCCCTTCGAAGATGTCTTTGACGACGAATGGGAGTTGATATTGGAATCCTCCTCTGAAGACGAATACGAAAGCGCTGACGAAATCCAAGAAAACCCAGTACAGGAGGAACGAATTCAGAATGAGCCTTTGACAAGAACTCCAGGAGGGCGACGCTGGGTAACGTATCCCAAGAAGATAGGGAGATGGGAAACCCTGAAAACCCTAGAAGCTACACCGGGGATTACGGCAGCTGTTGACAAAGAAAAAACCAAGACATCGCTAGACTTCTTGCGAGTGTTCCTAACGATAGGCTTCATAACGAATTTGGTAGAGCAAACCAACTAGTACGCAGAAGAAAACAAGGGTGGGCGTGGCATGCCCAAAAAGATGACAGCCTGGTCGCCAGTCGGAGTTAACGAAATGCTGCGGTTCGTCGGTCTGACGTATCTAATGGGAATCTTGAAAAAACCTGATGTGGAACACTATTGGACGACCATAGCGGAATACGGGACCCAGGGCCTGAAAGCCTTGATGACAAGAACTCGCTTTCTCTCCATTCTACGGTAAGTTTAAAACGCTAAAGTTGACATTATCGTTGTTTATATTTCAGCCCAGATTTAGAGCTGCGCAAGTGCAGTGTAACGATTTCCAGACGCTCTCCACATATTGTATCGGTGAATCGATTTTCATATATTTATATTGCAGATATGTCCCTGTCTTCCTCACATTAGTTCAGAATATCAATGTACTATGTATTCCTAGAGTCTTAGACCATTCTTCCCCTTGTATTTTAAAGATTTCTCCATTTCTCCAACCCCGACACTGACACTGAGAGGGACGCTGGTCCTCAGAGCGCCGCATCCGGTCCTGCGACAACATCCGGTCCCTCGACTTACCGCCCCAGATCTCCACACACAATGACAGATTTTCTTTTTCAGCATTTTAATTCTGTTGTAAATTCCGTTTATGTACCACGACGTGAGGTTGCGATTGATGAGACAATTGTGAAGCACAAGGGCCGTGCACAACATCGTCAGTACATGCCGAATAAACCATGCAAGTGGGGACTAAAATGCTGGGTGCTGGCGGAGTCGTGTACGGGCTTTGTGCTTCAAGTTATTCCTTTCTTCGGCCGTGACGACCGTAGGGGTACTAACAGTACAGAAAATATTGTAATGAGGCTTTTTCGGGGTGCCAAACTCTTAAACAAAGGATACCATGTTTTTTTTGATAACTTTTACACTGGTGTACAGGTTCTCGAACGGCTCCACTCACTTCAAACGTACGCTTGTGGTACACTCCGTATGAATTGCACGGAGGTGCCTAAGTCCTACATGACGAGGAAACATCCCGAGTTGACACAGCGGGGCGATTTGATTTTCGCTAAGGCTGGGTGTTTGTTATTGACTTGTTGGTTAGATTGCAAAATAATTCGTATTCTGTCCACTATTCACGGCTCTACCATGTCCACATGTATTCGCACTCTACGGGGTACTGACGGCAAATTCGCAAAGAAAGAAATCCCTTGTCCAGACACAGTAAGATCGTACAGTCAGTACATGGGCAGGGTCGACTTAGCTGATCAAATGGCTTCGTATTATTCTTTCGGGAGGAAAAGTAGGAAATGGACCAAGAAATTCTTCTTTTTCGTGATGGAGATCATGAAATTGAACGCTCAGATAATGTACAACTCACTTTCGGACAAGAAAATCAGTTTGGTCGACTTCTCTCTGTGTCTAGTCCAGCAGATCATGAGTGTAACTAACGAGGAAGTTGCTAGACCCCTTTCGCAAATTGCCTAACGAGTAGATGTTTTCCTGATGACTTAGAACGTAAAAGTTTTTGCCGGGTTTGCTATTATCGTAACAAGAACGGATTTGGCCCGAGGAAGCAAACTCGCTACAGTTGCAAAACCTGTGGCACTCACCTCTGTCTCCCGCATTGTTTTCGGATATATCACACAAAAGCAAATTTCCTAATTTCTGATAGTGCCACAGAGGAATAGGAAGTTAAAATGATCAGCCATCTCACCCCCCCACCCACCCTTTTAGGCTCCAAATTAAAGTAAAAATGTCAAAAGCACACTTCCCACGATATCCAAATTTCTCATATTATCGGTGAATTATACCTTGTTAAATATTAAACTGCCTGTGGCTTTTACTACTTGTAATTTTCTATCGCAAAAAATCTCTTGTCAACTCAATTTTCGAACCTGAAATTCTAAATCATATGTATGCCTCATGTAACTTTTCGATCGGATGTCTATTAGACGACCTGTACACCAGTGGTTTTTTTTTTCTATTATTTGTCATCATTCATTTGCCAGTAATAAATCATAATGTTAATCACAATTTCAATATTGAACCAAATAACTCGTTCCATGTAGTGTCATTCTCTATTTCACAACAGAAGTGTATAATCATCAACTAAAATCGTTTTTCAGTCGCTAATCTATTCATATCAACCTGAACCATTCCTGGCTATGTGATCTAGCACGTATTGCTATTCTATGATTCACCTGAGAAGTGTACGACCACGAACTGTAATTGTTTTTTGTAGCTAATCTACATTATTAATCTGAAACAAAGTAAACCTCGATGATCTATGTATCATGAAGATTCTCCACATGTACATTTTGTGAAAATATATAGACCAGAAGTGGTTAAATTGATTATTATATTGGCGATAAAGCCCCCTGGTCCGACCACGTCGAGTGCCAGACAGACACTGAATCAATGTATACCTTGTCAAGTATTTCAAACTGGATCAAAGTACCCCACAGCCTCATTTGTCTCATCTTTCGCAACCTTGAAATTGATTATTATTCCATATATAACGTTGAATCAGTCTCAGATCAACCACAGAACTGTAAAAATGGATCATATACCTTGTTGAATCTTTTCAGAAAATGAATCAATGTATATCCCCCTGCTATATTCCTGCCTATGCGATCTAGCACGTAATGCTATTCTATGATTCAACTGAGAAGTGTACGACCACAAAATATGTTTTGGTTTTGTATCTAATCTACTGTATGAATCTGAAACAAAGTAATCCTTGGTGATCTATGAACCATCACGGTTCTCTACATGTACATTGTGTGAAAATATATCGACCAGAAATGGTTCAATTGATTATTAGATCAGAGACAAAGCCCCCATGTCCGACCACGTCAAGTGCCAGACAGACACTGAATCTATCATATCTATGTATACCTTGTCGAGTATTTCAAACTGAAACAAAGCACCCCACAGCCTCATTTGTCTATATAAATATTCACAATAGAACTGTATGGTCACGATCTATTATTGGTTTTTATATCTAATCTACTGTGTCAACCTGAAACAGAGTAATGCTGGATGATTCTAACTTTGTGAATTCGCTATCGACCAAGAAAACTCGCTTAATGTCATGATATATGCCTGCCTAAATGATCTAGCATGTAATGCTATTATACGATTCAACTGAGAAGTGTACGACCACGAAATATAATTGTTTTTTGTTGCTAATCTACGTTATCAATCTGAAACAAAGTAATCCTGGACGATCTATAGATCATCAAGATTCTCTACATGTACATTTTGTGAAAATATATCGATCAGAAGTGGTTAAATTGATTATTAGATCGGAGACAAAGCCCCCAGGTCTGACCACGTCGAGTGCCAGACAGACACTGATCATATTACCTTGATGAATCTGAAATAAAATATAACTGCCTGTGTAAATCTAACCTATGTACATATTGTGAATACTCCTGGAGATGTCAATGCTGAATAGGCACAAGTCGAATTTTCCGAATTCAATATATCACCCTGGACATTAAATATACGTAGATGATCCTTAGAGTGTGGGAGATAACCACATATATATAGCCTTGTAGTGATCAAACTCCATTAGAATCCTTAGGCGAATCAATTTGAAGAGACCACTGTAATTATGTGGTTGATTGTCCATAGTAGAATCAATGGCGAAATAAGCCAATATAGTCACTGCTTGAATCTAATTTTCAAAAATCAATATCTAGGTCCCACCATGTCCGAATTGCACATTATATATATCGGAAGAAAGCCCAGAATCTATAATTTACGAATATTCATGTCTCCAGACGTATATTTTAACTTAAATCCTCATAATAAATGAATTTCTGAATCGTGCCTGGCCCAGATCCGCACTCCCCTACTGAACCTATAGTAAAGTATAGAGAGTGCGTATGGCACATCTTAATATTTCGATTACTTGGTCTCGAATCGACCAAAATGGAAAATATTATAGCATTATGAAGCTGAGAGTGTTTACTTCACGTTAGAATATACGAAAAATCATTTATCTAAGATTTAAACCCCTAAAGAGCTGATTTAGTTAGCCGAAAGACAAAAATGCATAATGCCAACTTTCATTGTTCGATTATTTATTCTAACCTGGCGGAATCTGGACAATATTTACATAGGATTTTAGCTTAGAGTGTGTAGATGATTAATATATAAACAGATCTACATTAATTCCAATGGTAAACCTTGGGAGAGACGATTCATTATTCAATATGTGCCTACTCGGCAGGCCCCTCGCCACAGTAAGCTATGCAAAGCCGTTCTGATCTAGTCTGCGCATTGATCAAACAATATAATCATTTTCCAATTCTCCAGTGGCCAGATAACCCAGAAAATACATACGGGAATAAAACTTAGAGTTCATAGAATGGTCATATATACTTTCCTGTGGTTAATTTTATTGTTTAAACCCTATACGAGCTGATTTAGAATACCCAACCTTCAAATCTAACTAAGCTAACAGGCTGACTGCGTGATACCCAAGGTTAAATCTGGATTATTAATTCAGAACTCATATAACCTGGAAAATATTTACATAGAAAGGAAGCTTAGAGTCTTTAGAATATGAATATATGTATTATTAATCATTAATCGAAAGTTTAAACCCGGTGTGAGCTGATTTCTAATGACAGCTCGACCACCCTAACTACACAGTATAAGCAATGGCGTATCAAGCTAGGCCAGAATTCAACGTGCGTAATGCGCATCTTAATTTATTAATATCTTGGTCTCTGCTCGTCTAAATTTGATAAAATATGTACGGGAACAAACCTTGGAGTCTATAGAAGGTGAATATACACTTCCCTGTGGTTAATTATAATGTTTAAACCCTATATGAGTTGATTTTGTAAACCTCTTCTAAGATTCGACTGAACCAGCAAGCCGACTGCGTAATACCCAAGGTTAAACATGAATTATTAAATCTAAACTCGTCAAACCTGGACAATATTCACATAGAAACAAACCTTAGAGTGTGTAGATTATGAATATATATATCATTAATCATTATTCTAAAGTTTAAACCCGGTGCGAGCTGATTTCTTATGACAGCTCGACCACCCTAACTACACAGTGTAAGCAATGGCGGATCAAGCTAGGCCAGAATTCAACGTGCGTAGCTCGCATGTTAATATTTCAATATCTTGGTCTCTTCTCGTCTAAATCTGATAAAATATATACGGGAACAAACCTTGGAGTCTATAGAAGGTGAAAATATACTTTCCTGTGGTTAATTCTATTGTTTAAACCGTTCGAGCTGATTTTGTAAACCTCGTCTACAATTCGACTGAACCAGCAAGCTGACTGCGTAGTGCCCAAGGTTAAATATGAATTGTTAAATCTGAACTCGTCAAACCTGGACAATATTTACATAGAAAGGTAGCTTAGAGTGTGTAGAATATGAATATATATATATGATTAATCATTAATCTAATGTTTAAACCCGGTGCGAGCTGATTTCTAATGACAGCTCGACTACCCTACTGTTCGAGCAGTGACACGGCTTCCCATAGACTCAACCTTATAATCTAGACAGCACTCTATAGAGGCTTTGCCAATCTTATTTATAAAACGTTAGGTTGATTCAATAGTGTCAAGTCTTATACCCTTATATAGCTGCTGATCAGACGAATATGATGCTGGTCTCAGTTTACACTGTTGACGCCATAGGATGATATAAATGGCAATTTTGTGGGTTGTCGAATCGACTTGTAGCAGACAGCTTAGCAGACATGGAGCTGTCACTGGACTTGACACCTATACTCCCAGGCTGAAAGATCCGAAGTTATCACTGTATTAACCGCACTGTCGCTTGGTTTTCTGCCATAATATTTATATCCTTTTGTAGGCACAAGCCTTATAATGAACGTCCTGGGCTCCATTTCTGTTGTTAATCTGCTATTTGATGAAGGGAAATGATTTTACAAGGTCCATTGCGTAGAGGAATCTGCTTAGCCATCCATATTGACACTGCGACTCCCGCCCCCACCAACGGTTTTGCTATGGTGCGCGAGTTCAAACTTTCAATATTGCTTAGATCACCTTAGGAGTCGTTTTATTTCATAATACTTTAGAATCGCGTGAATGTGGGTTTTGTCGACTTTAACGTCTATATATAATTGATGCGAACGAATCTGCTACAGTAGTATGTATAAAAAAAATTTTCCAACTAGGAAATAAAGTTTCCCGGAACGAAAAGCATAATTTTTACCAAGAATATCCAACTGTGGAGCAAGCTCAACGCTACCAAGTGACAAGGGGACCCGAGGTGACTTCTCCTGGGAGAAACACCACCACACATCCAAATTACATCTCAAACGAACAAACCTTCTAAAACCATACCAGCAGGTTATAAAAACGTGTAAAATCAAAGATAACGCACCACGCCTGACGAGACCTCTAAATAAGGGTCGAAACTGCAAGTGAATCGGTCCACGGAGACCGAAACAAGACAGAAACAACATATGTACAGCACTATTACATGGAACAGAGAGTCAACACAGTCTCCGACTGAAGCCACCAGATGGCAGACCTCTCACACACCCCTGTGGTAGTTAGTTCCCCCAACACTACACAGAGGGCACCACTGCAACACTAGCACACACCGGACACAAGCTAGGTACAGTCACTCTCCCCCCTGATCCTCCTACTAAGGAGCCCAACAAAACACGGAGGGAGAACACAAACATGTAAATAATGCATCACATGCTCTGTCAAACCCAATGAAAAGAAGAGATGTAAGCGGGAAAAGCCGAAATCGGACCCGCCAACAGAATCCCCTGTCACTTGCGGTAGCGAGCGCTATCAACACACTCGCCTCGTTCACAGTACTACAGTAGTATGTATGGCCTGGGATAGGCGGATGCCATGAACGGTTATTTTTTATTCATCAGTGCTTGTTTTGGGCCAACTTCGGTTCAGATTTAATAATATACAAAAGTTGTTTTTATTAAAAAAATACATATAAACACAAAGGTACAGGTCTTGTTGTTATAGTAATGGTCATCTTTTATTCATAAATCATCAATTTGTGGAGAAAATGGCGAAATTCTACCAATACCACTGAACGCGGACCCCTAGCGGCAAAACATGCCTGCGGTACAGCAGTGATTCTGGTTCAAGCCTGCTGCGCTAGTACACAGTATAATGATAGGGGGCGCTGCAATCGAGTGGCCAACCGGGTAACACCGTGCTGCGGGGAAAGGGTTAAGGAGGACACAGCGCTTCAGGGGGACAATTTGCTCAGAATGGAAATTTCCGCCTCTGTTAATAGTTTAAGATAACCCCGCTTAAAGGGCCACCCCGCTTTAGGGGAAAGTTTTTCGGTACAGAGGTGTGAAAGCATCACTTCTACCTGAGACTGTGAAATTGTTCATTGAACTGTGTTGGATGCTAAATATTCATCTATTCATTTTATTTATCTTTTATCTATTTTAAAGAATTAATTTTGAATTTATGTTCCATGTATTTGCTCAGAATTGGTTATTCTATAAACCTTTTATCTAATAGCCGGTGTTTCCTTCATTCATATAGGTATACTTTACTGTATTAACAATCAACAGAATGAAAACCTCGTTGGCTCGGAACAGCGGGTGCCCCTTAAGTGAGGTTTTACTGTATATATGTAGGCGTCTCAGTGTGTACTTTTAGTGGCACGGCTCACAGTGACCGCACTGGGGCCGCACCGGGACTCTACCGATAAAAAATCATAGCAAACCCTGCTTTATATATGCAGGAGCCATGCATCACAGCAGGTGGTCAGGCGCATCTGTGGATATTTAATGAGGTGCAGACCAAATACGGTTTTGATTTTATCTGCGCCTGGAAAAACTTATTTGTTTTTATGCCCACCCACGCTCCTCCGAAACACCCAAAGCAATGGGTAAAACATTTCAGCAATCTTTGTGCAACAGGGCGTTCCCCCGGAGCTAATAACAGATGGTGGTACACAGTTCACATGCCAAGAGTTCAAGGGCTATTGCTGAACTATGGGAGTTTGACCACTTCTGCTCAAAACCCAACTATCCACCATCCAATGGGTTGGCAGAGAGTGTGGTGAAGATTGTCAGGCATCTACTAACAAAAAACAAGCATTTTGGAGAAGGTGAATATCCTGCCCCGCTAACATATCGCGATGCACCACTTGAATTTGGCAAGTGACTGGCTCAACTGCTAATGAAGAGAGGCCAGTGCACCAGATTACCATTGAGGTGTCTTTTGAGCAAGAGCCTAAAGCTGCTGAAGGAGGGGAAGTGATACAACAAGTGTGGGGTTACAGCCAACGGCCGAAAAATGGAACCACAGATACCTCAGAGCAACTTGAGAGCAACTGACAGCAGCCCAGCCAGCACAGCATCCAGCCACCTCTGGAACAGCCATAGAACAATCACTTCTGTCGCTGACTGTACTTTGGTTTTGTGGCAAATTTTGGTTGGAATTATATTGTCCTCTGTTGGTTCTCGTCCATTTGTGCGGTCTGTACTGCTCAAAATCTATCATTTTCATTTTATTATATGGGATTGCTTACTCTGTGGCTTCAACCTCGGCGGGTCGGCTTGAAGGAGGTCCTCATTATTGACGAATGGAGGAGGACCACAAGAGCTGAGGGGGGAGGAGATGACGTCCTCCCTCCTGAGGGCGTGACGCCCTGGTTAGAATAAGGTGGTTGGTGGAAGAACTCAGAGAATATGCATATTTTCAGTTGGCCTAGCTACCTGTGAAAGGCCTAGTTGGTGGAATGGCCATTTAAGCAGGGAGCAGCACCAGGGAAGAGCAGAGTGTCACTGTCTACCACACTAAACCGCAAACAATCTCCCATAACTCAGCTGAAAATGAAAAGCGGGATTTCAAATACAGATTGACATGTGGGTGAAAACGCAAGCAATACTCTGGATATATTTATTTGTAAAATATATATATTCACCAGTTTCTCTTGTACATGATTCATAAACTCAGAGAAGCAAATAGACTTTTCTGTTTGCTATGCCGGAGTCAGTGAATGGAAGTGGGAGGCCAACAGCTATTAAAAAGATATTACAACGAGAGTTAAATACGTCCGCTGTTCCTTCTGTTGATAGGACTTGGATTTTTGTGGCTCCGTTCGCTATGGTCCGCTAATATTAAAACGGGTTCCGGGTCAGCTGAGTTTGATCTGTTCTTAGAAATGAAGAAAGGATTGAGGAATTTAAAAGTCTAAACCTCGATCTTAAGAAGGTTACATCAACAAAGTAGGCATTTCATAACTCTGAAACAATTTATTACATAAATTATCATATCACAACATGTACAACCAATAGAACTCATTTCCGCCCTGTTTATATCAAGACAATACCGTCTACATAATTTACTATGACGCTATATGTAGAAGACATATACTCTGAAACTACATATTCTCTCGCCACACGAAGGCTACATTTCAATTAAACTTACATAATCATAAACATAATTGGATACATATAAATCTTTGTTCACTTCACCGTTGTCTGAGATCGATAATGATACAACATGATAACCGGGGAATGTTAACAAAACAATGCGCTAAAGTTTCATTTTTTCTACAATTTCTCCATGATTCATGATAAGTAGGTTATCTACTTAGACAACTTCCACATGCACGTTTTGAGACTGACAGAAATGCCATGCTATTCCAGTGTTCATTCAACATTGAAAAGCTTTAAATGGAAGAGAAAAGATCTCGGGTCAAATATGCTGGATATATGTGATGCAGCAGCCATTTTCTTTTACACTTTACACTGGTCCCGGTCAACAACTGATAATCTAGGGTCAGGGTCAATGCAAAACAATTGTAAACTGGAATGCTACAAACACAAGCCCAGTCAAATGTCGTTCTGCTAGACTTACCCTAGGTAGATCCTAGGTATATATTTATATATATATATATATATATGAATTAATAGGTTGATGTATAACATCCGGTGCATTGGGGTCCTCAGTGAGTGAGTTATTTTTATTACATAGATTGTTAGCGTTTGTGTCACAAATAACACAGAAGACTATCGTTGTTTATCTAAAAGTGAAGGGGTCGGTTTATCTAGCCTTCTACGTGGCTGAAGAGTACTTGGTGTCATTTAAACAGTTCCTCCTTAGTAATACTTATTACGATAGCTATAGCAAATGAGCTGAAATAGAAATGTACAAATCTAGTTCTCAAGTCTCAAACTTGTTTGTTCAATATAATTTAACATATGGAACAGATTGCAATGGTTTACAGTGAAACTAGCGCTCTAAACCAAAGTGCATTTTATATCACCTTAATAATTTATAAAATATTACAACTATTTGCAATAGCTCTTTAGTTATAACAGTATATTGGAACAGTTCCGGAACTGACTTATATGTAGCTATTGAATATGTACCTTGGTTATGTCCATGAATTATACCACAAACCTACCCCTTCGTAATCGTAATCCTTGTCTAAAGCAATACTACTTGTATCTATTTCCTCCCCAGTGAAGACGGATTTCAATATACACTTAAAAGTGAGTGGATATGTAGATAGCAATCAATATGATTTATATAAGAATCATCGGCAGAAAACTTCTGACCTCCACCATCACAGTGACGATGCACCAGAGTATTTGATTCCTGCTCTCGGCGATTGGACCTGGCAACAGATTTAATAGAAATTTAATTTTCTTTTCTCTGGTCTAGTCATGTTACTGGAAAACACCACTTTTGGAGAATGTCCACTTCTCAGTAAAACGCACACACCACCTGCTGCTCAGCAGTATGTCAAAGTGGTGTACATCGATTAGGAGGGTACACCAAACTGCTGGAGCTCTGCCCAACAGTTAACAGATTCAGCTACCAGATATAAGGTACCACAACATCTAAACACCAGAGTATTCAGTGAGACATTATATACCATATAAATACATATCTTTTTGTTTGTCATGAGCTCTCATTTATCGATGAATTTTGCACCCATATACAGTATCGACAGACTTTACATACAAATTACCATTTGTTGTTTGGAAAGGAAAATAAGACTACATTGTATATTTTCTATCGGCAGAAGACATGATTTGCAATCCTCCCTCCTATCTTAAAGTCAACTACTTTAATACCGTTTCAGTTTGGTTCCTATGGAAGTAGTTCCTTGGAAGATGTGTCCGTGGAAGTTATCAATTTTCTATCCTGTGCTATCAAGCTTATGTGCATGTAGTTATTTTTGGGAAGTTTAATATTTGATAAATATAAGCTTGGTCAGTACGGTATCTAACAACAAACATGCAATTATATGGGTCCTGTGTTAACTCTCTATATGGCTAAAATACAAGAGAACGTTACCTATAAAAACTTTGGGTCATACGCTTTAGATCTGCTATAACACCAACTTCCAGTTGGTGTGGATCGGTCACCACTAGATGATACTAGCGGTTCGCTTCGGTGAGTCTAGGACGACACAGTGAAAGCACAGCGAAGCTTGCACTCACTCATTTAAAAACCACGCACATCTCTCATACCAGAAAGCAGAACTCGCTGCAAGACAGTGCTGTCATGGAATCATCATAGAGGGCTTTATACAAAGCCAAAGCCATACACGAGTCAAGGTCCTAAAACACCTCCTCTTCATGTTCACAATATTACTACAAGGGCAGTCTGGAATATGCTGCGCGCACCTGTAGGTGTTTGTAGTTGATGATGGCCCCAGTAAGCTCCTATATCAAGTACTACAATAGTACAGTCTATGAATGCTGCACAGACAGGCACACGGGTTAAGGGGCCACAGAACCCCGAGACAAGTACATGATATACATCAGCATAGTCCACGTAAACCTGGATATCACCACTAAAAGAATTAAAGAGCTGTCGAAGATAACAAGGTCAAAATATCACATGCACTATTTGGGACGAGTACATCTTGAGCAACATGAAACGTACGGGGTATGATATGAGCACTTGTGGTTCGATCGCTGGTCTTCAAGTCTGGGGTAGCTGGGATTCTTGTGTACGTTTTCTTTATATATTTTTTTCTTTTTGGCTATAACTCAGTGCCATCTAGAAGGAAGTGTTTGCTGCAAAGGAATGCTGTTGGGTAAAGCTTCGGAGTCCGGACATCAAAGCATACAGGGACCTCCTAAATGAGTTGCCAATAGGTATCAGACTAAAAGGAAGAATTCGAGAGCATCCAAATTTCGATTTGGTTGTGCGCATTTCCTTTTCAAGGCTTTGTACACATACAAGCCAAACAGGAACTCTCATCTTAGAGCTGCAACGCATGGACTTTGAAATCAACTAAGAAGCCACTCTTGAGTCCCTTATTGAACTCAGCTAATATTTAGTAAGGGCTATACTTTAGGTTGGTGTAAGACAGATCCGTCGTCTACACTTTTCTCTTGATTTGCCTCGGTTTCTTCAAGGCACTCAAGAGAAAACTAGCCAAATAATGGACAAATAGAGCGACAAGAACGTTATTGAATATAATCGGGACTCTTACTAACTGACCATATATCCTATTCAATATACTTCAAATCATTGATTAATGACAACGTTAAAAAAAATCCATACACGTTCTTTGTAACTGGTTTAAGTTTTTGACCTTAAAAAGTCCACTTAATACACAAATGGTAGCACTATTTTCCACTCACTTCTAGACATCCCCACCCATATTTTAAAGTATATGTCTGACTTCCACATTAAGGCATAGGAAGTTACTCTGATGAACGTACATAAAATCCAATATGGGTGCAACATGCTTGTGTTATGATTCAGAACCATCATATACGTATTCATGCCAGACACTTGGTGTTTATACTGTTCGCCGTATCAATACATATATGGAATCTCTAATGTAAGTTGGGTTTTGTTTTGCCATGGGAAAAATGTTCCAAATTGTTTTCCCTACTTCTCCTTTCCTCCGAATAGTCTATTATAATAGGCCCACTGAAATATCTCAAACCCTCCATAATATCCCATCCCAACATAGAATAAAACCTGGGTAGCTGCCATCCACCTGAAGAAGGCGAAATAATAAAGGCAGAAGGAAGCCACAACAATGAAAACACACCACAGTAGAACCGTGAGGTAGAACCGCAATGCTAGGTACTGTTCTTCGCGAGTGTTCTTGGAGTTTTGGGTGGGACCCCCCGCAAGGGTTTTGAATGACCCATCCTTGTAGAATTGCTTGAGGTCCTCTTCTTTTTCCGCCCATCGCTGGCAGCACCAGTCGCGTAGGCCGTCCTCCGACTCAGGCATCTCGTCCACCGAGTAGCGCTTTATGTGAAAGTGTACCTCGCGCGGGTACTTGCCAAGCACGAACTCAGGCTCACTGTGCGGGAAGTTACATGGGTAGCCGATGGACACGTCGTATACTGCATCTAGATGGCCGGCTGGGTGAGAAACACCAACAGAAAATGTATTATTACATACCTATGGCCGAACATCTATGAAATACTACCCGCTGCTAGAGGTGCAGTATAAATAATGTTCGGGCGCACTGCGCCCGTAGTGAATATTCGGGCGCACTGTGACCAGCGGGTCAATTGGTACATTTAATAAGTGTCTAAAATGGCTTTTTTTTTTAAATATTTAGGTATGTAATAATAAGAAAACGTAGTGACTGAGCCCGTAGGGATGCCATTCTCGGCCTTTTAATGCCATAAATACGTCCCTCCGCCTGCGGCATCGGGACGTATTTATGGCATTAAAAGACCTCAAACGGCCACCCCTTCGGGCTCAGTGACCACGTTTTCTCTTATTATTGTATACCTATGGCTGAACATCTATGAAATACTACCGGCTACTAGGGGTGCAGTATAGATAATGTTCAATAAACGGATGAAAGTCGCTACTGAGGAAAGAAGCGGAAATATAAAACGCTAATAAAAAAATCAGTTAAAATTTTTATTTTGGAACTAAAATAGCTATGAATTGATTTTCATTCTAACCCTACCAGTGTTGCCGATATATAAGAAATGTCGGAATTCCGTCATATGTCGGGAAACTTACATCCCTGGATAAAATTGCGTTTTCTCATAAATTTTAGGTATATAATAAAAAATACAATTCTTAACGACAACGATCGTTGACGTAGAAAAAGTTTGTTTTCAATATAATAAGAAAACGTAGTGACTTAGTCCATAGGGTTGTCATTCTCGGCCTTTTGTAACATAAATACGCCAGAGGCGGCGGTACCTACTTTATGTTATAAAAGACCTCGGACGGCTATCGTTACAGGCTCAGTAACCACGTTTTCTCTTAATATTGACAGATCATTTACTCTGTTAAGAGCAACATAAAATGTCTAAATAATTTCTAATATTTTAGATTAGAGTGGATATTTTAGAAATCTGGATCTGTAAATCTTATGACAAAAGATAATCCTCTCTAAGGCTAGACTGGCCCTTACCTTCTCGCATACGTTGCGTCATAAATGTGAATCCTGTGGTCCTTGGATGAAGAACATAATCGTAAGTTCGCAAATTATTTTTCCGTGCGAATTCGTCACTTCGTATTTTCGTCCTAGGAGTGAAATCAGTACCTTCCGGAAATATAAGTACCTAGGGAAAATCAAAAGTATTTTTATTAGTTAAAAATACTCTGGATAGAGCATAGACATATGCAATTCGTCTTGTGACATTCTTAAAATTAAAATGTCAAGTTCTCTATTACATGAAAGGAACACACGTAGTCTGCACGTGAATAAAATAGGTACTTGTAACACAAAAAACATACAAGTCAAACTTCGTTAACTGTATTTATCGATTGCCCCCATTTTTGATAGACTTGAGTTTCTTTTGATTCATATTTTGGGGAGGGGGTTGGGGTAAGAAGGTATATCCCACATTCACCACGTTTCCTGAAAAAGATATTCTTCTCAAAATATGTTTGCCATTCTGGAAAAAACAGGGAATGGAAGACAGCTAATCTGTCCCATACAACAAGGTATGTCGTCTAGAATTCAACTACCAATCCTTATCCATACATAAATCGGCAGATTATTACAGATACTATGTCATTGAGTTATAAATTAATCTTACTTGTGTTTTATGTTTTAGGTCGGAGTAGTAGTCAACACAATCTTGCAAGACCTTCTTGTCTAAGTCCCACTTCCGTTTCAAAAAGATAAATCCTCCGGCTTGCATGGCCCAGCCTGTAGCGACGAAAATCAAACACAAACAAGTTAGAAAATGTGTCAATCTTATATCAAATATATACTATTTGTATAGTGGAAGATATATAGAACCAACAGAACCAAGAATAATATATGTGTTTATACAGGTTCCTGTCTATAGAAAACATGATAGAGACACGAAATCTGATTCTCGTTCACAATGTGCAATGCAGAATGAGATGCTGGTTAGTCACCTTCAGTGACATTTCACTCATACGCGGAAAGGTGATTTAAGCGACTTCTAAATATCACAACGGATTGTGCAGGTGGAGCAGGCATCTGGCATTTGCAAATACACGTTCAGAACAGTACAGTGGGTCGTAAGAACTGGTGTCAATTCCGCAGGGCATTTGGTAAATCTGAACGTGGGGGGCACGGGCAAACAACTCGGGCTGCTCTCTTTCGAATAGAATTCGAGCGATAAAACAGTAAAACTAAGTTAGATTGCCTATCGTTGACTCCTTCATTGTTCATTGCTATAGAGTATACTATCCATGCTATAGGACATGCTTATTGTCAGTGTTTCGCATTCCTGGTAGGTGGCAGCACAAAGCGAAGCGTGTCTCGGTGTTTGAAACACTTTGAATGAATCCGCTGATGCTGGAAGTATACGCGATTACAACTACCCTGCTTTGATTTCCCCCACAGTGATATATGTTTTTCTTTTCCCCCTCGTCCTACCAATCTACTATTTAATAGTCTTACAGAATTTAGACAAACGTAGGACATTTTTTCTGGTCAAACATAATGTCTAGCCAATATAAGTGACAAAAGCCATACCAATAAGATGACCCGTAAAAAAACGCTGTTTCCTAAGGAATGCAGTATATTATGAGTGGATAAACTGGAGCGGTGGCCACATGTTTCAATCTTAATATATTTATGGTTCCACAGTTGCACAATAATCGTATGTGAAATTAGAATGTATGGGTAGTAAACCATATACTGGTTGTTTAGTACCCATACATTCTAATTTCACATACGATTAGTGTACAACTGTGGAACCATAAATATAGACAATAAACAAGATACTGGTTGTTTCGTATATGACCATGCATTTCGTTTAATGAAAATCATCCTCGTCCTCCTCACAGATTATCATTTATCAAACCATTTCAACCTAAACGCTGAAGCAATGACTTAACAGCTCGGGGAGTAGTGATCGAAGCAACAGTACAGTGTAGTGTAAAAAGGAAGGTCGTACCAGCTCCGGGGATATGTTTAAGTTCATTTTTCAGAACTATCTTCTCAGTGATGATGCCCGACTGTCGAACGAGTACAGACCAGAAGTACATCCAGTCGAGGCGGGTCCGGTGGTTCATGATGATCATGTTCCTTTCCCTTGGTCGGATAACGTCCCCCGAAATCACCATCTTGATGCCCAGCAGTTTTTCCATTAATGCCTGTAATTAACATGTTATAAGTTTCAGTGAAAATTTTTGTTAGCATTGTTAATATTGACGATCCAATGAAGGACAATCACCTACCTCCCAATACCAACTATAACCAATCCTATGATTAGATCATCATCCGAGGACAAATCCTATTCTGTCTGGCTAATGATAAGCTAGTGACGAATCTTACAATGCGAGATTAAATGATCAACCCATGACTGATATATGTATAACTAAATGACAACTTATTCCAGATCTTATGATATATGAATCGATCAGCATCACTCGAACAATGATGTCGTGTATGAATAATCATCAGCATATTACTGATTCTATACTGCATGACTATGGCAATCCAAGTCCGCCGTATGACTAAGTGATCAGTCAATTGCAGATACGATATATGTATGACTAATAAATGATCAACCTATAAGATTCTATATTGTATTAGTAAAAGACGAGTATATGACCCATCCCATTTTGTATACCTAAGCCATCACCTTATAAGCAATTTTATAATGGATATAATATGAGCCCCCTCCCACCCAAATACCAGACCCACCGTAGAACTGCAACACAAGGCAACTTGTACTTTTTTAATATCTAATTCATTGTCAAATGTAATAGTTTCACTCTTTTTACCATATATTTGCATCTATCTATTGACAAGAACATCTACATGTAATGACAGATTAGGAAATGTTCCGATATTGCATAAGCGAGAAGGATTGAACATGTTCGAAGTAGAGAACTTTGATTAACCGATATCTCAATTCAGTGTCATAACCAATATCTACATTTCTGCAATAAGAAAATAGGTTGACAAGAACTTATGAGCCTAAGAAATCGATAAATGGTAAAGAATCCATTTATCATTGCCGAGTATCAAAAATATAATTTCCTGTGGTAAATAGCATACGTTACTTATAAAACGCATTATGGTGTGTAATGGTAACAGAGCAATTGATAGCTAGCAGTATACACAACATGGTGAGATGGTTATGTACTATCAATTTTCAGTAACCTACCGCGCTGATAAATATATCTAAACGTGGTGATGTAACAAATAGATTATCACTATGGGATAGTCCACAAAAGTAATGGTGTCAACTGCAGAACTCCAACTCTGAAAGAGTCATTGGCGAAATAAATTATCATTTCGACCGTTCATAAAACAGTTAAAGCAGGGCATTTTTTATAGGACTAGTAAATGACCAAAGATGCCTTGTCCATTGAAAGTACTACAGTCCAATCAGCAGGACAAGGATGGTTATGTCATGCTTGTCCGTGTTCCGTGTTATATATGGATCAACGGTCATTGTGTCCGCTTGGGTGTGTGGATACAGACACCACATTGACCTAAATCAATGCTCTAGTAAAGTTCCGGCCCTGTCTTGACTTTTCAGGGATATCAGTTGAGTTCAGGAAAAAAAGGTGGAAATATATTTCAGGTGGAATTTACTGCCTCAGAGAGACCAATAAGACTTGGTAAACGCATAAGTGTTGCCATGGAATAGGGCTGAGGGTGTGTGGGGAGGTTCTAACTACTGTTTCATTGGCGTAAATGAAGCTCAATTTATACTATCTTCACTTTATATGAAGAAAAACTATTATTCAAACTGGAAATGAAAACAAAGATTTACACGGAAAGGTCCTTTGAGCATGGGTTACTAAGAGACTGCATACCAATGGGTTTGGATTTGACGGAAAACAGTCAATTTCGAGGTTGCGACTAGAGTGTTGTTTCTCCACATCTAACTAAGTAAAATAAACAAGTATATGAAATTTTGTTTGAATTAATTTGTTAAATTGAGTATTTGAAATTGTAATTTCTAGATTCCTGAAGTATGAGATTTTATTTCATTAATATTTCATGTCTACTCATGATAACAAAGCATATGCTATATTTTTTTTATCATACATAAAAAGCAGGGATGTCAGTTGGAGTCAGGGAAGAAAGTGGAAACATTGTTCATGTAGTTTTTCTGCCTCAGAGAGACCAGGGAAAATGGAATAATATGTCCGTGACGGCTATGGCATAGGACCGATGGTCTTGGGGGGATGTTCAAAGCACCATTTTATTGGTGTAAATGAGGCAAAATAAATATCATCATTGTTTGACACAAAGAAAATCAATTACATATTTTGAATATGAAAAATTGGATTTCAACGGAAAAATGGAAACCTGACATCTCTGCTATTTCACATTTATATTTTGTAAATATCATAAATGTGCATATAGATATGGACAGTATTATTCATAAGTATCATGCATCATGAATTTACATTAGTTCTAATGCGCCCACAGCGTGGCATGGTAGTCAGCGGCCACAGGCATTTATTGCAATTGATTCTGGATTCTGATTGGTCAGTTAGTGAGCCAATAACTGACCAGTAGGGCCAGATTTACTGTTTGTGCTAACCCCTCATATCTGTAAATGAATTAATATTTTGTCGGGATTAACTTAACACAACATATTACATCAGTAGAAAAACATAGCATCATATCAAAGAATACAGAATGTCTCACTATTTCAATAATTAAACCACATGTTAAACCATTGGTAATCTGTTGTATATATTTTCCAAAGAACCGAAATGCCTCATTCTATAGATTTTCTGCAGAAAATATTAGTCGATGGATAATAAGGGAGTCATGACAAATGGATACTCTATAACTTTAATATCAATATGTTTAAGCCAAGCACCGACGTAAATAAAACCACTGAACTCTGTCATGAAAATGGGTAATAACGACTAATTCTAACAGACAAGGATTAATAGTTGATACGGCATTGCCATACTTTCGGTTTGAACAAAAATAGCAATATATAAAAATACACTATTGTCGCCGGGTGCGGACCCCACCCGCTAGTAGGTATTCATTGAACCGCAACGGGTGCCGATACCAGATGCGTTGGATGGAATCAGGTCAAATAGGTCACCAGCAAACAAAACATAGTCAAAGGCTCAATGTAACATAAATATACAGATTGAACGCACCCCACATATGGCAGGCGCCCGTTGCGGTTCAATGAATACCTACGGGTGAGGGAGGGAGGGAGGGAGGGAGGGAGGGAGGGAGGGAGGGAGGGAGGGAGGGAGGGAGGGAGGGAGGGAGGGAGGGAGGGAGGGAGGGAGGGAGGGAGGGAGGGAGGGAGGGAGGGAGGGAGGGAGGGAACCTGTTGCAATATATAAAAATACACTACTGTCGCCGGGTGCGGACCACATCTGACCAGAGCAAACCCCACCTGCTAGTAGGTATTCATTGAACCGCAACGGGTGTGCTGGTGACCTATTTGACCTGATTCCATCCAACGCGTCTGGGGCCTGTTTAATAAACTAGGATCGTACATGTAGACCCTTTTCGGTGCCTCATACGAGGGTTATTGTTTGATGATATTTGTGTCTCTTTGCTAAGACAGCCTTAGCCGTCAATAAGGTCGTCAATAAGTGTTGAATGAAAGTGACACATGTTGTCCCTGGGTCTCTATGGCATACAGAAAAGGGTCTACATGTACAATCCTAGATTATTCAATGGGCCCCTGGTATTGGTACCCGCACCCGGTGTCTAGGGCTTTCAGATTGAGAGAGAGAGAGAGGGAGGGAGGGAGGGAGGGAGGGAGGGAGGGAGGGAGGGAGGGAGGGAGGGAGGGAGGGAGGGAGGGAGGGAGGGAGGGAGGGAGGGAGGGAGGGAGGGAGGGAGGGAGGGAGGGAGGGAGGGAGGGAGGGAGGGAGGGAGGGAGGGAGGGAGGGAGGGAGGTGGAAGTCTGTTGCAATATATAAAAATACACTCCTGTCGCCGGGTGCGGACCACATCTGACCAGAGCAAGCCCCACCCGCTGGTAGGTATTCATTGAACCGCAACGGGTGCCTATACAATATATAAAAATACACTACTGTCGCCGGGTGCGGACCCGGTATCGAGGGTATCAAGGGTCTAATTATTCAGAATATATTACTGTAATGTATTATAATGTAAGCGGCAAAAACCATTCCCCGTCTCCCCTAATATATTTCGGTCTTGACCTACAGATCAAACCGAAATAATAATATTAACGTCAAGTACCGAGGGGCCGTGAACTTTTTATCTAGTGACCATCTGCCGTTCATTGCCATTAATCAGGTAACACGGCCAGTACATAGGTTTATTTAAGTCATAGGAAGGTCTTATAGGAGACTTAGTCCTGAGATCATTTATTTTCCGATTTTGTTCGGAATTTTGAGCACAATTGTGGATCTTCTCCCTAATATTGTCGTTCGTCCAGACTACCGGAGTGTCTCTTATTTTCAAAGTACTATAGGGACAAATATAATCTAGATAATCCTTCAACTCACTACAGGAATTCCCATTGCTCATTGACGTTTGTCAAAGCATAGTTCATGTACTCCAGTCAACTGATGTCAGCTACATGAATTGCAAGCAGCTACTGGGTAGCTCCCGGGTAGCTGGAAAACTTTCAACGGGCCTGTAAAAAGGATGTGTCACTAGTCCGGTTAGATAAAAAATCTCTTTTAAATGCAATGGACAAGGATAAGGCATTCACAAATATTATAGTACATATTACAAAGGTGACAGGACATTGCAGATTAAAAGTGCAGATTGACACCTGGGCCAACGCAAATGCACTGCCACTACGTATATTCTGACAAATGTATGGGGACTTGGACAGTCTCACATGAACTATGCAGAGGATACACACAGTAGTTCCCTGATCCTTCACAGTGGCAGGGAGATTCCGCACAACCTCTCTCCCTCATGAGATTACCCAAATAACTTATGCACACTTGCTTAAAATGAACTACAATACCAAATAAATCAATGGCAACCTTTCAAAAGGTAAAAGATAATTTTTAAGAAGGTTTCTCTCAAAACTAACAGATTTTGCCGCACCCTCTATCATGGAACCAGCGTAAAATCCAACAAGTATTGGTCAGGTACCGGCTCAATTCAATCCTAAAATGCTCTAGAAAAATAATTATACATAGTACAATGCTGCGTCCGCTGTCACTCCCTACAGACATTGTACTTAGGGACATAGGCAGACTTTCAGATTCCTTGTAAACCAAACTGGTTCGCACAATAACATTTGTATAGGAAGTGGAATGAAATTTTAAAAAACAACAGTTGAATTCAAGAACTTACATCATAATCTTCAGTTACACATCATATGAGCAGCAGATGTTACCTTTTTTTTTTTTTTTAATCAAAATCCTCCTTTGAATCCTTGAATGGAGCAGCTCCTCAATCAAGCATCCACCATTTAGAATCCTTGAATTTTGAATTGAGCTGGTTACCAGCGATCATGTTAGGTGTGAGACTATGAGATTCTATGTGTACAAGGCTGCTCCGTGACTAGCGAGTAAGTGACCGATTCGAATGTGGTTTCCAGTGCTCCTGGCGCGAAATTTCGCCCAGAATTTTCAGAGATTGACCGTGGTTGGTTGAGGGTGGTCAGATCCAGTGTTTTCTTTGGCTAACTTGGCAGACAAAGACACTTGAATCTGTTTGTTGACCAATCCTGGCAGTTGTTGTTTGTTGGCATTTGTGCCTGAGTGGAGACTATGAGATTCTTATAGGACTGTGGCAGACGTCTATGGGGACTCTCTATCTTTTCAGGGAGAGAAGTAGGTAATCTGAAAATCAGATCCCGGCAGTCACGGGATACAGCTTACACAATCTATATAAGCCAAGCATTTTCAAGATACCCCAGCCCTGCATCCTCCAGGAGGCACTTTAGCCCTGGACCCCTGGCAATCTTCCCAAGTAGTCTCAGGTGCGTATTAATATTCATCTTTATAGTACCTCTGCTAAGTAATTGTCATGTATGAACAAACTAAAATATTTTACTCCTATTGGAAGAACTGGCATATGTCCAGAAATGGATTTGCTCAATATTAACCAAAAATATTTAAAAAAAAAGAACATGAAAAAAAAAAAAACGTTCACCCCTCCCCCAAACTAAATCCTGAATACAGCTTCTATCTAAACTATCCACTGCTTCCGCAGTTTCGGGGCTTCACCCTCTGTACCACCGAGAAGGGCTTTGTCACTGCTCCCTCAGCCATCTTTTCAGGTAGTCCTAGGTGTACCTCCGCCCCGTCGAAAAAATATCGTAGATTCAACCATGAAAAGTTTCCAGTTTGGAAATGAACTCCAGTAAACTATTCCCTTGTTGTTAGAAATAGCAGATCTAAAAGGTTTATTGAAAGCTAAAATCCATATTAGAGCAAGCCAAGTTGAGGGATTATAATGTATATAACAAAGAACACATATCCTGTCAAAAAGGAAAAACTTCTTTTTAAATCTATTTATTACCGGATCATTGACAAAATCACATGAAGCGGATGAAACCTTGACCCCCAACCCCTGTGTTACATTCAAGAAAAACACTTGATGTTTACACTTGCACGCCCCTTAAGATGCTTTGTGAGTGAGGACTGGATGTATGATCCAGTCCTATTGGTTGGTTCTGCTCATTGTCAACAAGAACAATTGACTCCCTGGAGATGCTATAGCAACATGGTTCAAAATTGACAGGAAACTGTCATATTCAAGGTAGCATCGGCTTTCCATAGTGTTGTTATTGCCACGTCATATTAATCTCCTGTTAAAAAGGAGGGTATTTAGTAAGGGTACCATGTCGAGTACACAGAAATAGACTGTCCATGGTATGAAGTATTGACATTTATCTCACCCCTGGTATTTTTGTTCCATAGTGTTAACATTATGAACTTGTTGTCCATCTCTCTATGAGTACTGTTTGCCATGGTATATTCTGTGTATCGTCCATTCTTTTACGATGCATAGGGGTGTGCACCGTTTTCAGGGTGTTAATTACGTCCCTTAATTAGTCTTTATGTTGCTAGATGTTGTCTTTATAGTGGTAGATCTTATTATTATATACCTATGCACTATCTCAGTGGAAATACTTAGTGTTCTTAGGGGTAGAGTAAGTCGTTACATATTGCACGCCATGTAGCTTTGTACTGAAATACATAGTGCGCGCTTTGACGTACATATTGCACGCTTTGATGTACATATTGCGCGCTTTGAACGTCATATAGCACGCTTTGGAAAATAACGCAATCTGATTGGCCGAGAGGTCGACAACATGAATCTCGGCAGAAAAATTGCAAATGGCGGATCCCTTCACTTCGCGTGTTCCGATGCGTGTCACACTATACAATGGACCAGGACCAACAGAAAAAACCCAACACAAAGATCAATAATAGACTACGCGCTCTGCACCAAAGGTATGTACGAACAAATAAACAACACTAACATAGACCACCAAGGCCATCTAGACATAAGAGGCACAACTAAAACCCAAACTGACCACAACACAATCACCCTTAACCTGGAAAACAACCCCTACAACGACAAACAAAAACTAAGGAAAAAATGGGCAAACGCAATGAAGGAGAAATGGAACAAGCTCAACACAAACCTCAACGAAGAACTGACAACCAACCCCCCAAAGAACTACACAGAATTCCAAACAGCGCTAACCGAAGCCCTACAAAAAAACCTAGGAACTATCACCATCAAAAAACAAAACAAACCCCCCGACTCAGCCACAATAAAGAAACTCAAAAGACAGAAAAACAAAATGAAAAAAGAATACAAGAAAGCAAGCAAAACAAACAACCATCAACAGATCAATGAAACAAGAGAAAACCACAAAAAAATCACCCTCAAGATAAGACAAGAATTTGAAAAACAACTCAAACTAGACACAAAAAATAAACTACAAACACTAATAGACCAGGGAGGCACAAAATCAAACCTATTCTGGAAAATAAGGAAAAAACTAATAGGACAAAAACAAAACAACTATGACACAATAGACGAAAACAACAAAACAATAACAAACCCTAGACTAGCCAAAGAACACATAGCAACCTACTTTGAAAACCTCTACCGAGCCAGGGAAGGAACCGACAACTACCAAACCTGGACAAACCACATCATACAAAACAACCACAACATGAGACAATCAGACCAAGCAAGTGAACCAATAAAACCATTCACAGAAACTGAAATAAACAAAGCAATAAAATCACTGAAGAGAGGTAAAAGTAATGGACCAGACACCATACCAAACGACCTAATAAAAGAACTAAACCAAGAGAATAAAAACCAACTCCTAACACAACTAAACAAGATAAACAAAACACACACAATTCCTACCCAATGGCAGGAGGGAACTATCACAAGAATCTACAAAGGCAAAGGTACCAAGGGCCAATGTAAAAACGAACGAGGAATAACCGTATCAAGTAACCTCGGAAAACTATACGAAAGGCTAATAAACAACGAATCAAACAGCACATAAACATAACCCCAGCCCAATTAGGAGGAAGAGAAAGAGCCTCTACAATAGACCACATCATAACAATAAAAGATGCCATCAAGGCCAACAAAAAACAAAACAAACCAACATACATAACCTTCCTAGACGTCACCAAAGCATACAACAAAGCCTGGATAGAAGCAATAATGTATACAATGAACAAAAAAGGGGTCAATGGAGGAACGTGGGACATAATAGACAAACTGAACAAAAACATAACAGCAAAAATAAACACCAAACATGGACAAACAAGACAAATTAAAATCAAGGACAGCATCAGACAAGGAGGAGTCCTAGCTGTCACCCAATATGCAGCGATAATGGACGAAATAAACCAAACAATAGAAAACCTGAACCCCCAAACAGAGAACCAACCAAACGCACCAAAATGCCTACTATGGGTTGACGACGTAGCAATAATAACAAACAACATAAACCAACACCAAAAGCTACTGAACATAACAAACGAGATAGCAAACAGATACAGGATCGAATTTGGGGAAGAAAAATAAAAAAACGCTACTAATCGGAAAAGGGAACAAAACACAAATGAAGCTGGGAAACAAAAACCTACAATACACAACACAATACAAATACCTAGGAGAAATAATCAACGAGAAAGGAAACATCGACGACCAAATAATAGAAATACGAAATAACCAGAAGCAGCATACCAAACCATAATATACTTAGCAAAGGACGATAACTTCAAGGGAATACAAATGGAGACCATATGGAAACTGATAGAGACATGCATTATCCCAATAATCACCTATGGATCTGAAACCTGGCAACTAAACAAACAACAAACCAAACAAATCAAATCAATACTAGACAACATAATCAGAAGAACACTAAAAACACCCCACACAACCCCCAGAGAAAACCTATATAGAGAAACAAAACTAAAAGACCCAGAAACACACATGAAAACCAAACGCCTTATGCACTACTGGAAAACCCAAAACAAGAAAACCATAACCCCAATAACAGACACCAGCCATTGGAAAAAACACACAGAGGAAATCCTAACAGAAATCAACACCGACCCAAAACAAGCCACCCAACTAACAAAAACCCAATGGAGAAGAAAAATAGAACAAGCAATGGACCAACAATGGAGAGAGAATATAACCAAAATCACAGAAACAAAATCCAAGACAAGATACCTTACAAACAGAACAGACTGGACCAGAAAACAAAGACCATGCTACATTACAAGCCTAACAAGAAACCAAGCCAGCACCATCTTCAAATTAAGAAACCGAATGTACAACTCCAAGGATAACTTCAAGGCAGCACATCCGACATTGAACTGCAGGGGGTGTGGCCAGAAACAGGAAACAATCCATCACATACTAAACCAATGTAAGACAATACACCAATCACACCAAACCAGAATATACATAAACCAAACATTCGAAGAAAATATAGACTGCCTGAAAAAAAAATGAAAAAAAAGAAACAACCCCAACAACAAGACACAAACAATAAACAAAAACAAACAAGAACCAAACCAACCAAGAAACACAAAAACAAAACAGCACAGCTCGCGGAGACACCAAGTCCAAGCTTGAGCGACCTGGAAATCCGGGAAAGTGCACGAGAGAATTAAAAAAACGCCCAACGCAACGAGTTATCACGTGTATTGACCAAATATCAAGGTGTATAACGTGTAGCATGCACGCAATATCGTGTAAATAGCTTAAATATGTGTATTTGATCGATAACAACACCGACGCTCACCGAGCTGGCGTCAACAAAGGAGACCGTATTCGCGTGACATCATTATCGGGGTTTCCCTACGCTCTGTGAAATTCCGATGATGATGTCATCGCCGGCCGCACTGTCAAGTCGGTGTAACTTCACGGCAAGTGTTTTCATCGTTCGATCTTGCAAGTTTCAGCTATTTAAACGGTATCAGGTTAAAGCTACACGTTAGTTGCTTCGATATTTGGTCAATACACGTGATAAATCGTTCCGTTGCGCGTGTCAAGACGCATTGCAACACGTGAATTGAGGCACTACGAACCAAGGCGCCATGGTAACTAGAAAACGTTAACTCACTCTCCGAAGCCGATATTCCGTTCCGTTTAATCATACAAACAATCAGTAGATATACGATTGGTGATGTAAAAAGTGATTCCGGGTAACTTCACGTTCTCCAAGCAGAGTTCAGGTCGTTTCACGCTATCGATTCGAATAAAAAATCTGTTCGGAGAGCAAACTTAACTCGCGCAGGCGCGATTAACTTCCGATTAAGTATGGTGATGTACTTGCCGCGCTGATGGACAGTGATAGTGTCAACAGAGTCGATTTTGGAGGATTATAACCAAAATAAGGTATATAATAATAAAAAAACACAGTGATGACGCCAATATGATGTTACTTATTCTCGGAGTATGACAGAATTCGTTCGGAATGAGTTCAGAACGAATTCTGTCATACACCTCGAATAAGTAACATCATATAGGCGTCATAACTATGTTTTTATATATTACTATACTGCCTTAACTATGGGGGTAGATTCACTGGCTTAGCATGGTCACAGGGACTCAGTAACCTCACATCCCCGTGACCAGAGAGGAGGAAAGATGAACAGGGTAAATAAAGTTTATAATCTTTAATCTTTGATACATGTTTATCAAATCTACTATATACCCACGCAGTATATTTGATAATTACATACTGCTGCTCCCTGTGCAGTATAAATCGTATACTGAACCCTGTGCAGTACACTGTTATACTGAAAACGTTGAAACATCAGGGATTCACATAGACATGTCTTCTATGCCAATATATGTAAGATTTTATTAATTCTGGATATATAATAAATACTGTGCTTGTACATCTAACAAAACTCGATGGGAATTGATTTTCTGTAAAAAGCTACAATTCACCATCTCGTTTTGTAGCATGTACAGCATGGGCAGGTCGTTCTATATAAATAAATAAATATAGAACGACCCACCATGCTTGTACATGCTACAAAACTCGATGGGCATTGATGTTATCTACGGAACTTGGCCTGGGGCCTAGTTCCGTAAAAAAACAACAATTCCCCATCTCATTTTGTAGCCTGTACAGCATGGTCAGGTAGTTCTATATAACAATTACGTACTGCTGCTCCCTGTACAGTATATGCAGTATACATTGAATACTGAACCCTGTGCAGTACACTGTTATACTGAACACGTTGAAACATCAGCAGTGTGTGAGCTTTCATGTAGACATGTCATCTATACCAATATATGGTAAGATTTGATCAATTTTAGGTATATAATTAATATAGAACAAACTATGATGCTTGTACATGCCACAAAACTCTATGGGAATTTATGTTATATACAGAACTTGGCCTGGGGCCTCGTTCTGTTAAAAACAACAATTCATATTGTATAGGGAGCAGCAGTATGTAATTATCAAATATACTGCATAGGTATATAATAAATACTACTATACGGAAACTGGCTTACTGTCATCGTACATCAAAAATATACGGTGAAATTATTGATTACATACATCCCTATGCCGCAGGGAGAGGGATGTATGTGAATAATAATTTTACCAAGTATTTTGATGTATGAAGACAGTCAGCCTGTTTTTGTATTATTATATACCTAAAAATGGCCTAATTTTACCCAGTCATGTGGTCACATGCCCCATACGTCACAGTGTGGCGTACGGGTAGAGATACGCCATGGGTGGGAGCTGGTAGTATACAAAGTTCATACAGCCACAGGTATATAATAATACTCCCTAACAACAAAACATACCCATTGTTAAACGGTCGACGAGTAAATATGCTGCACCAAGAGTAAGCCCATGTAACTATGCAACGTCAATCATTTAGTTAGAATCTCCGATTATACATATATATCGTGATATATATCATATATAGACATATCGTTCTAATCACGTGGTGACCTATCAGAAGTCTGTCAAGAATTAGTCGCGATACCGCCGTTATTTAGATGTTGTTTGCCATACATTTCCAATGTTTACATGAATGCGGTACACATAGCCCACACTCTCGAGAGAAATCTCTCTGCCTGGGCCTGCACACGAGCAACGACAGCGTCAGTGCACGTGCACTTTCTGCAACAGATGGTGGAATGCTGCGAAAGCACTCGTCCATACATTGATAAGGAGCTTATATTCATAAAATGCGTGAAAATGACACACAACCAACATGATTAGATGAATTTAGGTTTACTTCATGAAGGTTCATACAGCTGTGAGTCTTCGTAGACTCACCTCAGCTGAGCCTCTTGACAGCTTCCAAGTATAGGCAAATTACCTTTGGCTACCTCAGCATGATAAAAGCACTGTTAGGACAAGTAACAATTAACTTTAACGCGTTTTAACTTGGGCAACATATATGGGTATTCCCCTTGGTCAATTTTCGTGCATATATTTCAGAGAAATACAAAAAGTTAGCCACTTACCGTCGTCATGAAGACCCAGGCAGCAACCCAGAAGTCGGACCAGACCCTGTAGGACTCGGGCCGAACGAAGGCAAGCGGCAGCATCCAGCCGGCCAGGAAAATCTGGCCCATCGTACTAGACAAAGACATTATGACTGCTGCCGTAATCCCTTTAGCCATCTTGTCAACGGCCATATTGCTTGTTGTCAGCCTTCTGGTCCCTTCATGGGCCGAGAGAAACCAGAAGTGTCGTTTTTCTTTACGCTCATTGACTGACAGATTCACGTTTGTGTACAAAATGGCGATCGGCGGCCGACCTTGAACCCTGGCGTCGAGGTTAATGTCATGGTGACGTCAGACGGCGGGACTTCCCCCGGGTTCAGAATGTGGAGTTTTGGCACCGATACCGTTTTATTTTACATGTGTATGCAATTATCACTTCATTTTATGCATTTTAGGATTAGGTTTTGCTAGATGTAATAGGTATCAATTCCTATCCAAATACTTGGAATACGGGTTGGACATACACATAGAGTAATCTTTACTGAACAGTTTGAAATTGATGACATCGTTTGATGTAGCGTGTTGACGAATTCATAACCGGTGAGTTAAATTGTTACGCGTTCCCATTATTGAATTAGTTCCAATTATCGAACTTGTTTGTTTTCAACGTCCCACGTCCACATACGGGCCCTCATTCCTTCAATTTCGTGAGACGTCCTCTTCTATCCACAACCGTATCGGGTCTAGGGAGAGAGGTGGGCCCAACCGAGACAGCCTATATATATTATTAGAGCATGCTTGCATGCGCTATTAATTATAATATAATAATAATATAGCCTATATATACATCACTGTCATCAGTCCCTCACTCTACACTACAGACTACACCGCAGTGACTCCACTAACGGTACATCCACAACATAAGTATTGCTTGGTTTCAGATACAACCGACTGTATGCTCTCATGAGTTGACGCGTAGTAATATCCAAGTGCAAGCGAGGATATTGCGCAGAGGCAACTCCGAGGAGCATACAACCATTTTTATTGGAAACTAGCGACTTCGTCGCTGCCCTCTACACTGACTGTGTGTGTGAAATAAAACTAGGAGCTAATATTGTTTCCATTTACAATAGACCCTATTGAGGTATCCCATAATTCAGTCTATTCACAAGTTCCGATTTTCGCTGATTACCGACGTGGTATGGTCATAGACCCTTACCCGTAACCCAGAATTAATGCAGTTTAGCGGTTTTCAGAGATCTTCAAATTGAAATTCTGATGCCAGAAATGGAAATTTCAGCTATTTCTACATCGAAATCCGAAATTATATTCAGTTTCTCCAATTATAAATAAGAAAACTGTGGTTCATGTTGTCGTAGTGTGCCAAGTCTATCGGGAGCGGAACTTTGCTTTACCCGGGGCGATAATCGGGAGTTTAGTAACCTCTGGAGGCTCTATGGAAGAGCACAGTAGGGCCTATACCTACAATTACTTCATGAAATAAAATTAAGAGAATATCATGAGATAATTATGTGTTTGAGCCATCTGTATTTGATAAAAAATTGAATATCAAGAATGTTTCAATAAACCTAGAGAATTAATGTGATAGTCGTTCTCAAGTGTAATGAACAGGATTACCGTACTTAATGAAACTAATTTCTGGTATTAAAATCAGTGTATACATCCTAATGCATTAAACATGTCTTTGAATCAAGTCCTATACATGGGTCTGAGTACTGGTATAACAGGTTCAATAACCTGGTCAGTGGATGAAGGTAAGGTAGGAGTGTGAGAGTGGCGGAAACGTGCTAATATGGAGTGACTGGGTTGAGAGAGTCATATGCCTACCCTTCCACCAACCTCATACCTCCTTACTGGGTCTGTGTTTCTCTGAAGAGCATAGTGAATGGTCTGTCCCTTCAGATGTGGAAGTTCCAATGCTTTACTATATACCTACTGCCGTAACTATCGTAATTACTACACGCTGCTACCCACAACGTACTGCACAGCTGTGCAGTAAGTTAGGGTTCACTGCACGGTCGCAACGACATGATTACGACGTCGATATTTAAAAATGGCTGACACAGACGTCGATTCGCTAACGCCGAAATGAGCATTAGCGTTGTTCATAACGACAGTAAGGATAGGAGCGAAAGTAATAATATACACATGATTTTGTAAAATATAGCGAATAAATGTATAAAAAAGGTGAAATAACTCACATGTTTGGGAGCATCTTGGAAGCGCTTCGACGAAGCAACGTCATCTCGGAAGCTAGCCTGACAAAATGTAAACAAATGGTCTGTAAGTCGTATAAAAACGGTAAAAATAGCATAAAACCACATAAACATGACCGTAATAATAAATAAGCATTATTTAGATAATTGTAATTTAATAATAATACGATTTGGAATAATTATTTTTTTTACGAAAATAAGGCTGAAATAAGCGACCATGTCGTTCGAAACATAGCACGTAGAGTTGTCGTCTGACAGCTATGGCGAGTGCGGGAGAGCAATTCGATTTGGAGGCGGAATTAATCTACCAAGAAGAGATAAGGAGGACTGGTGAACATGATTCGCATGTAGCGAATTTGACAGAGGCAAGGAACGAGTTAGAGGAGTTTATTCAAAGTAAAAGAAGTAAGGAAACACAAAAAAAAAGGAATCGCGACGTCGAGCACTTCAGAAAATGGATCCAAACGGAGAAAGGCGAATTTCAGGAAATTGAAAACATTAACTGTGATACTCTCAACCTTCTTATAGATCGTTCTTTATTCACGTTAAGCGAAAAGACGGTAGCAAATATGAAACAGATTCGTTAACTGGGATATTCAGTAGCATCAAAAGGTATCTCGACACCCACAGATATTCTAAGAACATAAGCATCGCCAACAAATTCAGAACAACTCGCCAGGTGATATCTAGTCGAAAAAAAAGATCTAAAATCCAAAGGAATGGGCAACAGACCAAATAAGGTAAGGTTCTAAAATTTGTTATTGTATAAATAACAATAAATTTTGGTTATTTTTTTAAAAATAAATGAAACATTAAAATATAAATTTTAAAACAAATATTACGTATGATATAATTGTAGATTTAATTTATAAAAGGGATGTGAAATGTCAAGTACTAGTATTTGCTGGTTAGAATTGAGCATATAATTAAATAGGTAAATAAACAATTTATGAGGAAAAAAATTAAATTAAATTACTTAATTGATTTATTATTATTTCATTTTTTCAGTGCGACGCTCTAATCCACGAGGAGAACGAACATATTTGGGAAAGCGGAGCATTTGCGGAAGACAACCCTACAGGACTACGTAATTCCTTGTGGTACTTAACATCCAAATCATTCGGGCTACGTGGTCATCACGAATCTCGTCAGTTACTGTGGGGGTACATAACCATTGCTAAAGATTTGAATGGCGAAGAGGTAGCATCGTTCAGAGAATGAATAAGTAAAACTCGTCAAGGAGACGGAATGAGTTCCAGAGCCTTTACTCCAAAGATGTGGGCAAACCGTTCAAATCCGGATCGCTGTCCTCTACGTAGGCTACGACTTTACGAATCCCACCAACCTATGGATACCTTACACGATGAGGCACCATTCTACTTATGTGTTAATCATAAACGAAGCAGTGGAAGCAAATGCTGGTACGCCCGTATGGCAATGGGCCAGAACGAACTCTCGAAAATATTAAAAATGGCATTACGGGTAAAAAGATTTCTAACCACAGTATTAGAAAAAACACATGTTCAAACCTAGTCCACGCTGGAGTACCACCAACAATCATTGCCCAGCTAAGCGGTCATAAGAATGTCCAGTCTATTGCCTCTTATGCGGCTGCTTCAGAAACACAGCAGCGACAGCTATTTTCGATATTGAATGAAGGTACAGCGAGATATGCCTTACCTGGACAGACTCCCGCGACGGCTGCAGTATGACAGGATACAGGATATGGAGAACGATATGGTGATGGCCGTTCCTACTCGTCCCCCCCCCACCTCCGTACATACCAGAAAGAAATGAAGAGATTCGCCAAATTCAAACGGTTAATAACTCGTTAAGTCGGAACAACATTATCAGCAATGGTCATCCTTTCAGGTGCTACTATTTCGGGGGGAATGTTTAATTTCAACATTCAAATGTAAATATGTATGACTTGATTCTTGCGAAAAAGGTGCCATGGCAAATTGAAAAATTTGACCGAAATAAAGATTGATTTTGTGTTGAAATACTTTGTTTGTTTACCAGAGTGATCTATAGACATTAGCAATCAAAATGAGACCATTGAGAAGATTTAAATCATTAAATAACTTACCTTATTAGAAAAAACTTGTGCAGCTAAATCCATTAGATCCGAGTCGTTTGCCGCCCGACTGCGCAATAGTGTCACTGGGTCAGTCACGCCGGCAAGAAAGTTTAAAAACGATCTCCAAACAGATGTTCGGTGCGAAAAGTTAACATAGTAAGTGCTAGGAGAGAGATAGGCGGAGTTGGCGTTAGCGTTGTTTCGCATTCCGCTATATGAGCAGTGTATAAAGTTAAGACTACGGTTCGGAGAGTGTAGAAATGTGAGGTCTGCTGTGATTGGCTGAAATATAATCGACCGACCAAAGAAAAGCTAGCTTTCTAAAGCCGTGCGATAATCGTGTTGCCACCGTAGTTTGACGGTAAAGTCGAACAATTCGGTTCACGTTGATCGTTCTGTGCCCAAATAGGATTTAAAATGGCTCTTACAACTTAAATAAGGTAAGAATATGATTGTTTTGGAGGCATATAGTAAAGATAAAACATTGTCCCTGTACATGTACAAATTTCAATCCTCACTCTGGCCGTAGGACGTTTACAACTCGGTGTAAGCACCTCGTTGTAAACGTTCTATTGCCAGAGTTCGGATCGAAATTTGTACGTGTACAGGAACATTGTTTTATTACTATACAGTCAGGTGTGTCCCATAAGATTTGAAATGTACATACATTATAAAGTGGTAGTAGAGCAGTGAGCCAGAAAAAACAGCCACTGTAGAGTGGCTTCAGGTCCAGTGTGTTATACAGTAGACCCCCGCGTAAGCGGACACCCTCCGTTCCGGGCCAAAGTGTCCGCTTACGCGGGGTGTCTGCTTACGCGAGGTTAAAACAAACATCTAATAGGGGGAACCGTTCCGAGCAAAGGTGTCCATTAACACGGGGTGTCCGCTTACGCGGGGTGTCCGCGGGGTTCTACTGTACCTAAATCTTCATCTGCCCTGTCTGTTAGTAAATATGTCTATTTCTCTTTGTTTATGTCTCCAGCTGTCTGCTACTCTGTCTTTCTCCATGGTAGTATCCCTGTCCATATACTGTATAACTCTCTTTTTATATCACTGTCTCTATCCCTGTCTGTTCATATGTATGTCATACTATAGCTTGGTGTCTCTGTCCCTGTTGTTTGGCATGTATGTTTGACCATTCCGCTTTGTATGTGTCTTTCTGCATCTCTGTCTCTCACACTGTCTGTATATGTCTAACTCTCTGTCTGTTTACCTATCCCTGTGTGAGTCTCCCTTCTGCCTCTGTTATCATCTGCATCATTATCTGTCTCTCTGTGTCTCCCTCTCTGTCATTATGATCAAGGGTTTCAGCAAGTCTATGTCAAGTCTCAGGTGCAAGGCTTGATGACAGGGTTGAAGGGAGTAAAACTGGTTTGTCAGGTCTGTACAAAATGGGTCTGAATACAGTATATTTAGATGTATCCCATCAGATCTGACTCTCTGAATACAGTGTATTTAGATGTGTCCCATCAGATTTGAAATGGAAATACCTCAGTTAGACAATATTATCATCTAATAATTTCCTTTATCCTACCCCTAATAAAAAACCGCCATAGACTTAACATAGGCAAATTTTATGCGGCGTGCCATGACATAAAGTGTGTTTATGCCACGAGGGTAATAAAAAAATTGACCAATCAGAGATCAGGATGTCAGCTACTATGAAAAAAGTTCCGGTTGCACTGAAAGCACCCATTCAAATGTTTGCTAACATGGAACAGAATATTACTAAGTAGCCTACAGTGTTTTATGAAACCAGCCCCACTCCAAACGTGATTTATGATATCTACATCCAAACGTAATGTGTGTGTTGTTGATTGCCAAGCTGCTGTTGTAATCTACTAATTACACCGCTCAGACAGAACAAACCTCACCTAGCACTTGCAGCACTTGCAAACAATGTAGGTCCTACGCATTCTTAACTGGATTTCGGTGAGTATTTGCATATTTCCTAATATTCTTCAGTCTTGGAGACGGGGTAGGAAAAATACTAAACCAAAGTCGAGTTAGACTTGTCAGCGTTTATACCACTCTGGTCAGGTCTACTACTCACTACGCGCGGCTAACGCCTTGCGTAGTAATTCGTGACCTGCCCGTCGTGGCATAAACACTGACAAGTCTAACTCTCGTCCAGTTTCTACTTATTTCTAGTAGCAGATTACAGTAGCCATAGCTAAGTGTCTACCATTTCATGAAAGGATTGACATAGTGAATCCTTTTGTCTTCAAAAATGAAATTGTCTATTTTTAGGAACCAAGTCAGTAGTGGGGCAGGGGGTATGGTAAGGCTTGATACTGGACACCCTGTTCATTTAACCAGGCCTTTACAGTTGGGACATTGATAGTGAAGCCTGTGTGAGTATTCTAACCTCTAGATGACATATATGAGCGTGTTTTCCCACGCTCAAATATCGATTGTCATATCCAGATCTCTTTGTTTATGTCTCCAGCTGTCTGCTTCTCTGTCTGTCTCTGTGGTATCCCTGTCTATATACTGTATATATAACTCTCTCTTTTTATATCTTTGTCTCTGTCCCTGTCTGTCCATGTGTATGTCATACTATAGCTTTGTCTCTGTCCCTGTTGTTTGGCATGTATGTTTGACCATTTTGCTTTGTATGCATTTTCTGCATCTCTGGGAACCTGGGTACAGCATTATTTCGTGTGCTACAGGCAAAACGGTGGCAATGCCCAGGATTTTGCCAACAACCAGCATAATTCTGAATGGGCTATTATTTGGTATGACACAGGTACGAGCTGGTTTCTGGAAATCCAAATACCATCATAGTTTCGTAGTTTCAGATCAGGAACTACAGCATCAAATTCTGTTTTCAATACGGCCAAACATAAATCATGAAATACAAAGGATTGCTGAGTTTAGAACTACAAAAAAGAAGAGTAGGTTCAAGTTTTTCTCTCCACAAGATTCTCAGTCTTGTAGCCCTTCAATCCCCAGGCCTAGATTTAGTTCACCCTGTCTCTATGTGCGGGAGAATCTCCAAGTGGATCCCACCAAAATTTAAACGTTTTATATGTGGTAGGTAACAGGTTTATACCGGTGTGATGCGAGAATTGGTTACCCTGCAAAAGTAGTTTTTATCTCCCACGCAATACGCGCCTGCGTCTGCACACGCTTTTCTGTTCAGATTTCAAGGATTATTGGATATACTATCATTTTAATGTGATTTTAATGTAAATAACTGAAAAGAATAGTATTTCACCATGAGAATTACATGTCGTGATATGTCATGATATGCTTAATTTCAGCAAATTTTTCACTCTCCAATCTTGGACTCCAACACTGCATGTTCGCTCATACGCACCAGATACTAGTCAGCGTTAATAACCAATTTTCACCGGTAGATTGAAAAGTGTGGCACAGCCTAAAAATCACTGGGGGTGTCCAAAGTTGTGTGACAGAACATGTGTCACCTAATTCCAAGACCCTAGAGACTACTTTGCCCATATTGGAGAGTTGTGATAAGAAAGCATGCAACACACACTAACATCATCCTGTGTAAATACCTGATTTATGAAACGTGGCTATGGCACTTCTATGGGCAACCAAAAAAACCAACAAAACAACTGTGTAAATACCTGTGTTGATAACTAATTAGTTTTAATTTTTGTACTCACACTAACTATAATCCATGTAATGTGTTCTCCTCTGCCTTGGTACTGGTGATGTGTCTACTCTCACAGTCAGACATAGTATGATCATGACCTGAGAGCCCTCAGATATTTATAGGTCCACTGCAGGGCTTGAGATGGTCGCTACTGCCTCAAACTCTCCCAAGTATAAATTACTGCAGAGTCCCAGAATACTGCTTGGAGAGTTTCTAAACCGAATGGTCCTGTGGCTTCACTCAACACAGCCTCTGCGTATGTGTTGGGTGGAGCCTTGCTTTTAGAATTCATTAACCTAGCCTAATTGCTTTATATAAATGTAACAGCAGAGAGTGCTGTTACACTTGGAAGAGTTCCTTTTTTCTGATGAATGAGGACAGGTTTCTGCCAGGGATACAAGACGCCTATTGCCACATTTTTACCTGATGATTTTGGCTGATAATGACATCTGGCACCACCCACTGACTATTTGACACTTTTGGGCAGATAATCATCAGGTTGAATAGGGGACAACAATTTCAGGTCAATGATTTCTTTCTCCAGAATTAAGCAATTTGACTCCACCTGATATTTTAGCTCACCATTTTAATGTATCTGGGTACAGTAGAACCCCGCTTAATGGACACCCCACATAAACAGACACCCATCATAAGTAGACACCCAGTGTGTGGAAGTTGTCTAGCTTTGTGAGTGGAGGGGGCAGTCCATGGCAGGCTGGAGCGGGTAGGTGTGAAAGCTGTCGCGGTTATACAGGTAGTAGGTGAGAGGGCCCAGACGGGCTTTCGGTGGAGGCATGGGGTGAGCTGGGTGTCAATTCAGTAATTCATTCCTTATTCTAGATGTAATTATTTGTTATTTGAAATTACACATATTTTGATAAATATTCCATATAATAATTATTGTTTATTCATACTTATACTATAGAAATCTAATAGGCAATTTAGCACTACATAACCAGCATTAACCTCAAAACCTCATGTAAGCAGACACCCCGCGTAAGCGGACACTTTGGCCCGGAACGGAGGGTGCCCGCTTACGTGGGGTGTATATTTGAGATGCCAATTTTCAATGTTTCATTTTCAGAATACAAAATTATTTTTCCTTGTGTGATATTGACAATCCAACTGCAAAATAATCCAATGCTGCCATAGCCCATGATCCCCCACTGAACCTTCCCACTGACGCGAGTAAAAACTTTAGCTTTCCATTGATTCCTTGATTCCCCACTGTAATGCATATGTAATGTGTTAACGCTGTTTTGCCATGGAAAATATTTCAATGTTTTTTTTCTGACCCCAACTGTCATCCCTGATATTTAATCGGTTGCAGACTATAGGTTTACACTCTGGAAATGATCTGTTATGGGGTCGATGTGTACCGTTGAGGGGTCTAGAAGATATTACATGTCTGATAATTGACCTGGGAACTACTCCTAAGGTTATTGTGTGAAGATAGAAATTATATCAGAGAAGTACTATACGGAAACTGGCTTACTATCTTCGTACGTCAAAAATATGCGGTGAAATTATTGATCACATACATCCCAATGCCGGAGGCAGAGGGATGTATTTGATCAATAATTTTACCAAGTATTTTGATGTACGAAGATAGTCAGCCCATTTTCGTATTATTATATACCTAAAAATGGTAATATTTTATCTAGTCACGTGATCACATACCCCAAAATCATGATGTAGACATTGTCATTTGGGTGATGTAATAAGTGATGATGGGTATGTACGATGACTTGTTTGAGAGTAGCACCAGGGTAGAAATATTCCGAAACTTTTGCCGCCCTACCCTCATCCGAGGTCTGCATAGACTCCATATACCGGCCATGACTATCAGCAATTATAACGTTTCTTGGGGCAGGCCCTCCAATTTACTCCTTTGTCCCCAGTGTTTGACCAGAAACTTTGAGTTGCCATAATTTTAAGATCACTCAGTATCAGCTGAATCTCTAAGATTTTCTAAGAGAACACCAAGGTGGTTGCTTCCTGAGATCGACTTCTGGTTTATCTTGGCAAAGTCACTCAATGTGAAACCGCATCCCCAGTACCGATCTAATGTCGCTTCATAGAGATGACCTTCAGTTTCATAAAGTGAGTGCATCAACTCGTCATTTTGCCCAAATTTCATTTGGAGAATACTTGCCATCTTCTGGAGTTTAGAATCCTCCCATGCTTTAGTAGTTTTGATGTTTCTAACTAAAGTTTTAGCTTCTAGCGCTTTATCTGCCGCTTTGACTTTTAGAGCAATACGTGGTTCACCATTTTCCATGGCTAACGTGTAAGCATACAACTGCTCAGACGAACTCCATGTATGTTTTTCATCACTGATTTGACATGGAAAAAAGTTGGAGAAAATTGAGTGTTTGGAGTGGAAAGCCCACCCGTCATCAACTTTCAGAGTTTTAGCGGCTTCGAGTGAGATGTTATTTGGTAAGTTATCTTTTTCACGATAGGTGAATGTGGAGTTGTCAATCTGTAACTTATTACCCTTGACTGCTCGACTACCCTTCTGTTTGGCATAAGCAGCTATACAGCGTAACTCCCTTCTTTCCTCAAGTTTCTGGGGGGATAGGTCATCAAGTACAAACACTTGCTTCCACTTTTGCATCCCTTTTGGAGTAGAAATGTTTCTGAAGATATCCGATTTCAAGTTTTGAGAGGCAAGTTTTACAAATACACTTCTTGTTTTTTTCTGGTTCGGATTTCGATTTTTGGGACCTAGTCTGTACACCTGTTCGATGGATGTTGCGCTGCCATAATGTGTGATCGATAGATCACAAAGCAAATCACTGACAACTGACCTGAGATTCTCGCCTTGCCTTTCTTGAAGTCCCTCGATTATCACATTTGGCCTCCTTAGAGTATCTTCAACATATCGCAATCTAGCCTCATGTTTATCGTATTTGGATGAAGTTCTTTCGTTGGCAACTTCAAGTTCAGCTTGCGCGTCGGCCAACTCGCCTACTCTCGACGCCACTTCCTGTACGTTGTTTTCGCTTTTCGCTACTCTCAACTCGAGAGAATCAAGTCTCTCTTCTAAACTGTCACTCATTTTCTCAACCTTTCCATCTAGGTTCTCTATTTTTGTTTCAATACCCTTGAATTTGTCAAGCAAAGTGTCCATAGACTTTTGAAGCGATGAAATACCTGCATTATCACTCTCCTGCTCTGACTCCGCGGTTGACAAACTCTTCGTCATCGTTTTGCTACCTTTCGGCGGCATTTTGATATAGAAGATTCGTTGAACGTCTTCAGCGTAAGAAACACCAGAGGATTAACTGTTTTCAAAGCCTAAATCACCACGGTGAGTAACTTTTCGATATCGACACTCGGAGCTCCGAACGGACACGTCAGCGCTACGTGGTCATGGTGTGTGCAGTTTTATGAGTACACGCACATAGTGCAGATGATTATGCACAAGGATAAATCCCCAAATGCCACCACCCACCAACTTTTGAACTGTGCCCATTTTATGGGTAGGTGGAACTGATAAATGCGTTTTATTATACACCTGGAGGAGGAAGATGTGGACTACCACAATGAGGAAGATGTTGATTTTGGTAGTAACTCACCAGAGTAGACTAGATTTATTGGTTCAAATTCATCCTTTCAAATCGGAGTTCTGTTTTTTACACAGCCTGAAGAGATAGCATTATCAAATCTACTGAATACATCCCCCAACAGAGGTGGAGGACAGACAGCTCATACACAAACTATGGACAGTCAATTATGGAACACCCCCCCCCCCCCCCCAAAATACCGGCCAACAGAAAACTTTTACTGAGGAGTGTAGTGTGACAGGACACCAGTTGCAATCAAAAGCAACACACACCAGGTGGCAGCACACAAACCTACTGGCACCTGCATACACTGGTGAAAAACTCAAAAACAAAATAAAACCTCATTCCGGATTGGTCACAAGATTGAACCTGCCAAAGATTCATGATAGAGATCGAGGGTCAAAAATCCAATTTAATCCAATGAAAATCTGTGCTCCAAACACCAAGGTGCAGTCTGACACTCAAGCCAGTCCCAGGCTTATCATGATAGATCACCTGCTCAGTAGTCGCCATGTCTTCTCAAGGCAGACTAGATTTATGCTTGATCAAAAGTTTAGCAATGTATATGATTGGTTGGTCCAAAATGAAAATTCCTACAGTAAGGTATGGGAAAGGAGCAATATCTTTTCAGTGATCTAGGAAATCAGGAGTTTTACCTCAGCAACACTCAAGTGTTTCCGGGAACCGATGAGATAAGGTTGGAAACTGTCATATGACAGCAGTTCAAAGGCTGTTTTTGAATATTGTTTACGTGAGTCATGTTGGAGTGGAACGATTTTGGTACGTATGTCACAATAATCAAATGAATTGTGAAATTCTTTGGCGATTTTATTGCTAAAGTTGAAATTAGCCCGAGGGGAAAAATGATTCGGGCCGAAGGATGATTATTCTACCTGAAATACAGAGTTTGAAGAATCTACGTCATATCTGGCTTCTGTGAAGCCATTGACGTTTGACCTTGATTGGGTGTTATTTTAATTTATCAGAGAAAATTTTGGCACCATAGTGTGCTTTATACATTTAAATCATCAATTTTCAGGTTTATTTACCTTCTTGAGTGGTTTTACCACAAGATTGAGCAGATTTGTGACGTTGTCATCGGTCTGCTTTTCAGAATCTAAGATGGCGGACGATGAGGATAAGTCAGCATTGGCAAAGAAAGTGCAAAAACAAACAAAAAGGATAAGGATCCTAGAGATTATGTCAAATCCAGGTTAGATAAGCCTAAAATGGGATGTTTGGAGAAAAACACTTGACAAATTTAATGTTTCAGTGAAAAATAAAGTGGAAAAAAACTGCCAAGGGTTGCCCGAGTTTGGCAGATCCTCATTTTGGCTAATGCCAGGAGTGGAGTGTGCAGTGGCAGGTTCTGCCATCTTGGCGATGGCCAAGCTTTGGCAATGGCACGATCCGTATGGGCCTCTGCGGACATTTTACGGAGATAGATACTATGGAGGCGAACCGTATTTGTACCATGCCGGTTCTGCCATGGAGTGGGACGAATTATCAGACATTTCAGATCGATCAGGACTCTCTCCAGACCCTGAACTGTCAAAAACGGCGGAGTAGGTATGAGTTGAAGATAGGTTGCGGACACCAACACCGAGTAGGTAGGAAAAGAAACTACCATTCATTTCTCTGCTTCAAGGCTATAATGACCTGTTTGGGGCTGTTGGAGTGGAGGCCCTGACAGTTGACATAAATTTGCAAACAATGCAAAAAGGTGTAGTAGGGGCCTTGGTGGTGTTAGTACCGGTAGCAGAAGTGGTCCTGAAGGCAGGAGAAAATTTGGAACTAGAACTGTTAGGGAAAAATTTGGTTGATGCGATGCAACTACTGTCCATAGCCACAAATGGAATTTTGGTAAAGAGCATGGTCAAGGATGCAGAAGTAACGGCGAAGTTGCAAGAGAAGCTCAAAAAGAAAGTGTCGGTGACCTCCAGGTCTCAGAGAGGGGATAAATCGGGCAAGAAGGCCCATGGAGTCCACCCATACTTTGGTCAGTGTGGTGGCTTTGGCCTCAGAGGTGCTTTTCAAAAGAGGCCCCTACCACCAGGGGTACTACGGGCACCAATCCCAAGGCTATGGTCGTTTTCCAGGGAAGAATCCCCACGTCAAACAGCTGGCCCCTCCGACCCAACCAGCCAGCCAAGTTCCTGGACATGATCAGGATTTCTGCAAGAAAGGGTCTCAGAAGAAAGCCATGTGAGTACCTCTTTTGAAGCAAAAAACCTGGTTTCAGAATTTCAAGCTGGTAATATTGCATTACATATATCTGATTGGTTCTGGATTGTGAAGGATCCTTAGATTCTCTGTATGATTTCGGGTGTATTGATTTCTGGATACACCCAGTACAGGCTAGGATACCATATCCTTTTAATTTGTCATGTTAGGAAGATAACATCATTGATGTTCAGATCAATGAAATGTCACAAAATGTTCCACATGTACATTTCAAAATGACAACTCTCCAAACTGCACTAGAAATGGTTAGACATGAGGCATACATGGCTTCAGTCGACCTGAAGGATGCCTTTTTTCAGTAAAAATCCATCTGGATTTCAGAAAAATTTGCAGGTTTTTCTGGAAAGGCATTTTGTGGCAGTTTGTAGGGATACCAAATGGTCTGGCTTGTTCCTCCAGAATTTTCACAAAACTTCTGGCCCCGGTGTATGGGTATTTGCAGCAGAAACGGTATGAATGTTTCACATACTTGGATGACTCGTTTGTTGAACTGAATGTTGTTCTTCAGGAGTATTTCTTAGAGTCCCAATATTGAGTCGTTGCTGGGGTCGGGTCATCTGCTTCTTGTTGCATTTAGTTTCTGTCAAATCGCCTCTATTCCTTCTTCGTTTGGGATGTTTGTATTTAGGGATCCTACATTTAGGGTGGCTAGTATTGTTCCTTCCTTCATTTTTTCCAAGTTCTCCGTCTTGTTCACAAAGTCATTTGTGTCCTTCACATAGGATTATATTTTGGCGACTAGAGGCATGATGAAGTTGTCTATGAAAGCTGATATTTTCCCCATTGAACATTTGTTTGCCTATACCACCGGTCGCCATGGCAGTGGTCGTTGTTGTTTATGTATCTCTGGTAGGAAATACATGTGTGGTGTTCTGGGTTTTTCTGTTCTTAGGCCACTGGTCATGGCTTGGGTTATTTCTCCATCATCTGTCATTTGTTGAATTTTCTTCTCTATTTCATTGTTGATTTCTTTTGTGAAGTCCTTTGTCAATGGTTTGTATAACTCCATGTCATTTAGTTGTCTTTCAGCTTCTATGATGTAGTCAACAGTATTCTGTAATACGGTGGCCCCACCTTTGTCTGCCGGTTTGATGGTGATTGAAGTGTCCCTAGCCAGGTTCTTCTGTGCTAGTATCTGTTCACGATATTCTGTTTTTGAGGCCGGTCTTTTGCTCTACTATTGTGGTGTATCTCATTTAGCACAATGAAACCTTATAAATTTTGGGAGCCAGCTGAGGGTCGCCACATGAATTTGCCTCTCAGTTGTATGTTGAGGTCTTTGTCTTCAAAAGGGGTCAGGGTTGCCCTGTTGCAGTTTATCTGGGGTAGTTGTTGCAAGGGGTTGAAAATAGTAAATTGATGTCTGCAGAGCACGGCCACAACTGGCCATTGCATTTACAAATTGATTCTTGTTTGTGGGTTGTGTACAAGGTTTCGCTGCAAAGCAGGTCATTGGGCAAAAAACCCTTACATGTTCTATATGGGTCACCCTCCCCCCAGCCATCATCTGCGTAGTCTGATATCAATTTCAGCTATATATCCAATTAAATCATTAACAAAAACAATGAATTAAGAAGGTCACAAATTTCAGCATTGCTTTTTTTTTTTTTTGCGCAAAGAATTTAAAATTTCATACTTGCTCCTCTCTGCTAATCTTCCCAGTTCCATTTTACTCACATATTGTGGTCAAGTACGCATTACATGAAGTTACATTCTTTTGAGTCTACGATTTTCGGTACACATTACATGTGATGGTTCTGTTCATTATTCTATATTGTAAGGACTGTACTATAGTTTCCCTGGTGGTCCGATAGGGAGTTTGAGATATTTATCCCATTCCTTAGCTTTAATATCTAATTTTCTGAATACCCTTTGCCATTTTCCCCTCACTCTCGGTATATTGGCTATTTTATAGAGTAAGAACTTATGTATATATATATTTACCATTGACTGTTAGTACATCTATCAGATTTTGCCTCGATACCTGTAATAACAATTGATTTATTTGATATATCTCTTTCCACATCCAGAATTATGATATCTGGCATGGCTAATCGAAGGGGATATGTGTGCCAAACCTAGCATTAATGTCTATATGTGACATTAGTCCACCCTTCTTACATAAATCTTTTATCTGAAAAATTCCTTTCTTTAGGTTATTGATTTTCTGTACTTTGTCCTGTACCCCTACCCTAGTACCCTAGTACCTTAGTTTTGTCCTGTACCCCTACCCTAGTAAACATATAAAAAAGATTTTAAAAAAGGGGTTGGAAAATATTTATGAATAAAATTCCTCCTCCCTAGGTTGGATATTATATGCCTTTTCTCATACTCCTGTAACATTTAATATTTTTTAAAGAGGAATGTCCAATTTGTTGAATTTCCCAAAACTAACCTCTCCAGCCATTGTATCTGGGATGCCTGTGTCATTTTTTTCTAGGTCTAGCAACTTTTAAAAGTCCTCCAGCAGGAATGCTTTGGATTAATGTATTATATGCTATTTTAGCCGTGCCTCCCTTCCAGGAAGAAGGTCACCATATCCTTAAAAATAATAAATACCTGTTTCATTTTCCTCGAGAAAATTCCGAGAAATCCCGACATGTATCGGAAACACTCGCAGTGTTGGAATAGAAATCGTTTCATAACTATTTTGCTCCAAAATAATGTTTTGAAATGTTTCTTTTTCATAAGCGTTTTAAATTTCCGATTTTCTCCGGAGTGCTGACTTTCATTCCTGCTACTGAAATCCATTAGAAAAAAACAAGCTATGTACGTAGATCAATAATTTAAAATCTTTTATGTGTGCTATATTTTTCGATACAGCTGATGATATCATATTAGCTCCTGTTTTCCATCAGGAGGTAAGTTGATTTGGAATACCTTTGTTCTAAAAATATACTCGTTTTACCGTTCAGCGGCGCGATGTTGTCGTCGTGTTGTGTAGCAACAGGGCAGGTCAGCCAAACATTGCGGGGTATGGCTTCGCGCCTAGGCTTTCACACCTAGAGTGTGAGTGGTGTGTCTCAGTGTAGGACTATTGTTTTCCACAAGGTACAAGTGTTGGATCAAGTGAGGGTACTCTATACACTATTATGGGTTGTCTAAACTTCAGAGATGATGAACTTGTAAGTACAATCCCGAACTTATGAGCCCACTCTATTTGAAACTAAATATTTCTTAATTTTGGACAAAATGGACGACGTAAAGACGCAAAAAGTAATCTTTATGTCGCCCATTTATATATGCTTCGGGCAACAAGGATTTAAATTGAAATTTGATTGTATCAGCCTCAAACTCACCCTCAACCTGTGTCTCACCCTCACTGATAGTCCCACCTGGGTCACATAACTAGGCTTTTTAAAGGGCGACATAGAGATGGGTACACTTCTTTACATCGCCCATCTATATATGTCTCATGAAGCAAAGAAATAGTATGAGAATTTATAGATTCAGCCTCCAACTTATCCTAAACCCATGTCTCACCCTCACTGATATTCCCTCCCTGTTCACATAAATTGTAAATGAGATTATTAGCTTTAATACAAGAATGTAAAGATGAGTATGGTATCTCTACGCTGCCCATTGTTATATTATAAAGATGAGTACTATCTTTACATCGCCCATTAACATGTCTCTGGCAGCAGAGAAATAAGTTGAAAATTTATAGTTTCAGCATGACTGATAGATCCACCCTGTTCACATGAATCAAAAATAGCCAGATGTATGTATCTAAATGGGCGACAGAAAACGACTTACTCATCTTTAAGTCGCCACTTTAAAGGCTAGCCTCGTATATACAATTCATGTAATGATGGTGAAACTATCTGTCAGGGTGTCCCATAGAATGAGGGTGAATTTGAGGCTGAAACAATCAAATTTCAATTTCAATCTTTGTTCCCAGAGACATATAAATGGGCGACATAAAGATAATTATCCTACCCCTAATAAAAAACCGCCACAGACTTAACATAGGGAAATTTTATGTGGCAGGCCGTGACATAAAGTGTTTTTATGCCACTAGAGTAATAATAATATTGACCAATCAGAGAGCAGGATGTCAGCTACTATGAAAAGAAGTTCTGTTGGTCATTGACTCAATATTTATCTTTTAGTAATACAAAAGCATAGACGAGGTAGGATAAATACGAAACCGAACTCGAGTTAGACTTGTCAATGTTTATGCCACTCTGGTCAGGTCTGATCCTCACTACACTCGGCTATGCCTCGTGTAGTAATACACGACCTTCCCGTCGTGGCATAAACATTGTCAAGTCTAACTCTCGTTCGGTTTCTACTAAGTACTAATCTTTTAAGGGCTGATATCTCGTGTTTAATTCATGTGATGAGGGTGTAACTATCAGTCAGGGTGAGACATAGGTTGAGGGTGAATTTGAGGCTGAAACAATTAAATTTCAATTTAATCTTTGTTCTCATAGATATATAAATCGGCGATGTTAAGATGAGTACTTATCTTTACATTGCCATTTTAAAGGCTAATACCTGGCCAGCCCTGGTTGGTGCCTCTAGGCTTCACCTGCGATGAATGGGTTAATACCACAGAAGTCAATCAAAAAGATATTGCCAGTGCATGTGCAGGTATCTATGAGAGAAAACCAGGGGAGACCCTCAACCAAATGAGATTACAAAAGTTCTGTCAGAAAGTAGGCTCCAGCAAATCTTATGTTCAGCCACAAGCTTTACCCCCAACATCATCTTTGGCATGCTTTCATGACAGACAATGAAGTAGCTTCAAAGCATCTACTAGAGGTCATTCGAGGCAACTGCAAATCAGGATGTTCATCATTCATATGTTCATGTCGTAAAGCAGGCCTTGACTGTCCACCTGCATGTGAATAGCGCCATGGTATATGTGAATATGACTCTATCAACTATGATTACACCGGGGTGAAAAGGGATTTACTGAAGTGTAGAAGGCTACACATACTGGTTATATTTGATGATCTAAAATGAATGTCAAGTAGAGTTGATGGTTTTATAAATACAAGATGGATGATAGGTCCTATTTTTTAGCTAAACCATAACAAATGTGGTAAGCCGAAACAAGGACAATGTTTGAAAATAAAATAATCCCCAGTGATTTTCCTTTATTGCATATACAATATCTATATAGACCAATTTTTTTTAATTTATTTTTTTATTAGCAAGTAATTCGCCTGGGATAGGCGGTCTTCCATGACAGCGTATAACGGTCTGGTTGGTTACAAGTCCAGAATTTACAGATATCAAACAATAGTTTACATAGGAATATTTCTTCTACAATATATTATATAGTACGCATTATATTACTGTGGAAGACCTCCGTTTATAAGAACATTGTGACAAACATTAAAAGGTCTCCCAGCGATATACCTTAAGTAAGACGGAAAAGAAAAATACAAACAAACAAAAACAACAAGAATTAAGATGAGATGATATGACATGATAGTGTTTCGTAGGAAGTGATTGTCTAGAGCCTAGAGTTTGGCAACAGTTTGGCTAGAGCATACTTAAAAGAAGTCTTGCTGGGCGATTTTTGTATCTCCATGGGTAAGGCATTCTCAGCCCTATATTTAGGGGATTTCTTAAAGAATTCACATCTTGGGCGCGGGACCTTGAACATAAATTTCGATTGCGACTTTAGAACAGGACCTCCTTGGCTCTGGTGATGTTTCCCTAAGTCAGTTCGAATATGGTTTCGTAGTTCTGTCTGTGACTGGGACTGGAAAGAGACTGTAACATTGGCATTTTGACTACTGCTGAAGGCCATGCTCATGTCATGGTCTGCCGCACTAGGGATATCTCCGATTCTCTTGATATATTCCTTCCGAATGAAGGACAGTGTGAGTTCATTCCTCCTACGTTCTAGCATTTTCACCTTGGTTATATCGTGCAGTTCTTTGACAGTGTAGACCATGGATCTATCATTGAGGCAGACTTGAATAGCCTTATTTTGTAAGCGCTGTAGCTTATCCAAATTGTGTTGTGTGGTCCCTCCAATGAAGATAGCACTATAATAAAATACAGGTAATATTGCTTGTTTATAAAATCTAATCGCTACAGTCATAGTTAATTGGTACCTGATTTTATGAAAATAGAAGATCTTATAACTAACTTGCCTTATTATTTTCCTAGTTTGTTTTTCAAAATTTAACCCAGTATCGACTTCTAGTCCTAAATACGGATAAGCATCAACTATACTCAATTTAGAGAGTCCTGCAAACAGGTCAGGGGTGCGAGTACGTTTTCTCTTATCTGGTGGCATAAACCAGCACACCTTGGTTTTCGCTGTATTAAGGGTTAATACATTCACCTTACACCAATCAGTAAAGCTATCTAGTTCTTTTTGCAGAATCTGTTCTACATCAAAGGGTCTTTAAAGACCACAGGTGCATCATGAATTGCACACCCAGTTTTTCTGTACTGCATTGCATTTGCTTGCATCCCTGTAGGATATAGCAGAGAGGATGGAATCGACGAACAACTGAATCGCAAATAATATTTATTGTGCAAGTCATATATCACAGATTTGTCGTAATAAATAAATAAACAATAAACCTTTCAACCATTTTTTCTGAATCTTAAATCGAATGCCATGATATTACCTTACCCTCATTAAATATTTCAGTCTTGGCATAATAAGTCTATGTATTCTATTTGATTCGCCATTTTGAACGATCTGTTTAGGTGTTTCGTAAAATCTGAAAAATATTGCGTGTATTCATTTTAAAATAAATTTGAGCCCATAATTGGGATTATGACCAAATACTAACCGTCGTCATAAATTAAGGTATACCATAACAGCAGGTATGGATGGGTGCAACTTTACCAGCGTTTTTGGACCTAAAAATATCAGATGGAAAAGGATAAAGAATAGGAGTTTCCCCACTAATGTCCATGTTCCTTTCGAACTATCACATAAAGACTGAGTATTTTTTTCTTACGCTCTTTAGTCCTCTTACATTATCACCATGTGGAATATTACTCCGTTGAAATTAAATTACACTTGAATAGTATAGCGTTCATAAAGAATTAAATACAGAGCAAGTAAGAAGGGTACATTCACAGGTAAATTCACAGGGTATATTCAACTTATTTTCTATGATATACGCTTTGGAAATTGAATAGGAGATTTCAAAAGAGCATGGCAAGCTTTTCTTTTTATCTTCATTACCTTTGGTTTTCATTTGATCATTTCTGATCTAGCTCTCATTGCAAACACTGAAAACACTATCGAACTCCCCATGCATTAGATTAACTGTTGTGTAGATATTGATGGGTATTTTCCATTTTGAAAATATTCATTGACATAAAGTTACTAAATAATTTTGACATCTTACAATATAAAAGAGTATGCAATATTTGGACATGTAACAGACATACTTCGATCAAGAAATCAAATGATAACAAGATAGATGGTGAGTTCAAGTTGATTCCTCAACCGCTCCATTATCTATAACACCAGACACGTCATAAAAATGGACATACTATTATCAATCAACTTCATAAAAGTCTGAGATGCGTTTGGCCAGTAGAGTACACCTCATCTGGGGGGAGGAGAGATGGCGATGGAGCATCCTCACACTAGCCGAGCTACTCTCACCCCACTCAGCCATGACTCGTCCCATGGGGCACTCCAGGCGCAGCGACCTCCAGTACCTCATCGTGTCTTGGGAGATTCCCACGCGCTCAGCAAGCATCCTCCAGTCTGCACCTGTACCCAAAACAGAAATGGAGAAATTGCTGTATAACCAGTTTATAGCCAGGCTTTATCCATGAAGCCTATACATGTATACATACGTGATTGGTCGTATTGGGGTGCTCTCAAAGGTTTTCTATTCCTAAAGATGGTCATATGTAATCAAATGGGGCTTATTATGAGGTGGTCATATTAGCTGGGTTATGGCTTAAGGAAGCAGATTTCATGCATGAAAACAGGATATATTCTCGTAATTGTCTGGTGGTAGTAATAACGGACTCGTTGCCAAAGTGAGCTGAAAAATTAGACGATGGTCCCTGAAGAAAATAGACAAATTAGTTCCCTGTCTAATCGCCAGCAGGTCACCATTTGATGGGTGAAGTGTTTAATTGGTGCATGGAGGTAATTCCACCATAAATCACGAAAATATAAAGGCATGTAAGAGTGGAAATATGCAATGATTATGGGGCGGGGGCTCACTCAATGGTATGAGCATCCATTCAAATGAGGCATGTAGCAATACTTCATGTATTGTTTTGAAAGTCAGCGACCAAGGAACTCAATATGGTTAACCGCCTACAACCTCTTTGGTGTATGAATCATGGGCATACGGCCATAGTGATAAAGTATACATCATGGATTTCTCAATGCCCTATATCTCAGTTGGTGGGAAAGAAGGATATCAAATAGTACCAGAACGAAAGTGTCTTTTTTTGCGTTTGCCGCCGTCTATGATATAAAGTAGATTCTGGTAATTGCACATAAACACATTGTTTGCATTATATATCATATAAAACATTCAACAACTGTAATCATAAAGGTATACAGCAGTTTATAATTAACGTAAGTCGGGGGCCTAGGTAATCTCGATTGCATATACCGGTACTTTACATTGAAAAGCTGTCCCATAGCCTCTGAATGGCTTTATTGAGTGTGGGAAAACGAGCTTATATACATCACCTAGATTAGAATGGTCTAATATACACTTCCAGCCTGATAAAAAAAGCTAACCCTTCACTATCCATGTGCCAACTATAAAGGCCTGGTAAAATGAGCAAGGGTCCAGTATCCAGCCTAACCATATCCCCTGCCCCACTACTGACTTGGTTTCTAAAAATAGACATTTAAAAAAAATAAAGTCTTTGTAAAGACAAAGAATTCACTATGTCAATTCCGTCATTGAATGATAAACACTTAGTTATGGATACTGCAATTTTCATTTTCAAATCTGATCGGACAGACCTAACTCTACTGTATTCAGACTGTCAAATCTGATGGGACAGATAGACTCATCCCCTCCCCCCCCCCCCCCCCTACAACCACTTCCTATCTGCCTCTACTGACCAGTTAGGGCATTCAAGAGCCTGTTTATTCTAGCTCACTTTTCTGATGCCACTCTTTATTATCCATCATATACAAAGACCCTATTGGAAATGTATGGGGACTCAGTAAACCACGATCCATTGTATAAAACCTCATAAGAATGAAGATAGATCTTTCATGGTCTGGTTGTCGGCTGTTGCCCGGAAAACAGTATCGGACAGAATTGTTTGTCTATACATAATCGTGGTGGCCTGGTGATGAATGTAGAGCTAGAATGTATAGCTGACACTTATGGCCTCTTTGTTGATACACAGATGCTTCATGTATCTCAAACTTCATGTAACCAATTCTTGAGTGTCAATAACGAAAGTTTTGAGGGAAAAAAAAAAAACCTGTGAGATACCATAACTGTTGTATACGGATTCACATATGTGGTATGCGGCCTCAAAACCATAGTATACAGGAAAAATAGTCCCTTTGTGCTATAGAACAAGAAATAGTCCCTAATGTTATACCCTTTTTATGGCAATTACTAGGTTTAATTTATTCGAAAAGGTGGATAATAAATGCAACAAACGATGATTTTGTGGACAGGTAGGTCTGTCAACCACTCAAGGTTGACGTCGTAATACACTCGCTAGCGCTCGTGTATTACTACGCGTCAACCTCTCGTGGTTTACGGCCGACTGTCCACAAAACCATCGATTATTGTCTATAACTTCACAATGTATGTACATTTCAAACTGTCAGATCTGATGGGACAGTCCTGACTGTGCAACATTGGAACTTCCAAATCAGGTTGGACTGACCATTCTCTATGGCACATAAAGGATCTGATGGGACAGACACTCAAACAGCTATTCCAGAAACAGAGAAAGAGACGCATACACAATCAGCTCCTCCGAATTGTATTTGGCTGACATGCAACCTGTCACACTCAGACCCATCTATAGGGCTTACTTAAGTAAGAGACATTTGTAATGCATTAGGATACACTGATTTTAATACCAGAAATCAGTTTCATTAAGTAATCAGTTTCCATTTGTTTACACATATAGATTTCTATATCCTGGTTATTATTCCCATTAATTGTAGTTTAAGAAGAATATTGAAGTTTAAGAAGAACTATTAAATCCATTCTCTAGGTTTATTGAAACATTCGTAATACTTCATTCTTGATTAAATACAAATGGCTCAAATACATACTTTTTTCATGATATTATCTTAATTTTATTTGGTGAAGTAATTTAGGTTGCCCCACGCTCTTCCTTTATCAATGGGAACGACATTAGATCCTAGTTAGTCACGTTTACCTGATGCTTTCTCTCGACTGAGTTCTTTCATCGTTAGTAGCCGTAGGTCACGATGCATGTTCTTTACGTGTGTGTCACCCGGGAAACGCGTTGCAGGCTAGAACAATGAGAAGGAAACCGAGGTTTACAATGTATTAGATCCATACACTTTTGTGAAATATTTAAATAGACAGAACGTAAAAAGGCATCCTTATACAATCAGATGACGCGTAAGGCCCCGCGTGCACTACAATAAACGCCGACGCTCTACGACAATCAAACATCTTCGATTATCGTAGAGTACGTTGTTGGGAATTGTTATATAACTGTGTACATGTGTACATTGTTATGGTATATAATACATATATTATGAATGCATATCTGTGTATGGTCGTTTATCTTCTTCCTTAGGAATAGAAGATATTCCAAAAGCTCTTTTCTTTTCACTGTGTTAGCTAGTCTATGAAGTTATAAGCCTTAGTTGCTGTATATGGCATCCCCCCGGAGGCAGCACATTCTACATGGAAGATACTTCCACTGTTTATTTCTGATGCTAACTAACATCCCTGCTCCATTGAAGGCCTACCTTATTGAGGTTCAGGCGCAATGCATCCTCCTGTATCCTCTCCATTGCGCTCTGAGGCCTGGAGGAGACCTTGTCGGTGCATATACCGTTAACGCCAATCACCCCACTGACCACTGATCCGCTCCTGTGTCCGTTGACTGCCACATCCGGCCTCGGACTCCCGGCCAAGGAACGTGGAGAAATACTGCGGCACTGGGACAATGCCTCCTCGGCTGAGAAAGTATGGTATTCCTGACCTGTGAGAAAATAATAAATAATGATGTATGATCTGCTTGTATCTATGAATTGACTATTTTATTCATGGGATGTACACTACTACATCAAGATTTACAGTATATGATGAACCCCCTCTGGTATATTTAGATATCAAAGGTGAGTTGTATTTTTGAGGTAACGAATGCAGTGCTTTCAGGGCTAAAAATACTTACAAGCATTATACATATGGAGGACGAAAATGCCTACCGGCATTCATGATATATACTCAGGCATTTTCAATAAATACAGGAAATGTCCAGAGCTTGTGTGCAATATGGAAATATAGCCTATGTATGGAAAACAAGACATTTTGCATACTGTTTAGGAAAAATGAATTATAGCAACAAAGATGTTCTTCAGGTCACGTGACAAGTGAAACTTTATTAAATGCCCTCTAATGCCCTAAGGCATTTCCGCCACCCCCCCCCCCCCAAAAAAAACAAAAAAACAAACAAACCCAAACCAACAAACAAAACATACAGCCCAGTGGCATCCTAACCCCTGTTGCCACCGGCACTCAACAACCTGCTCGCCTGGAAAGGTTTAATGTACCGTTTGTGCGTGTGTGCACGTTTGTTATGTATCAATGCCATAGTCCTGTATCAGTTGAACTGTTTAGGTTCCTCTGGTGTCACATTGTTTAGCGCCACATTATTTAGGAAGTCACTGGGATTTGAAGAACTTCCGAGCAATTGTGGGATACTTAGGCCTACCGTAAACAAGTATACATGGAGATTCAAACAAGAGTGACACTTTACGAGGAAAAAATTCTTCAAATAAGTCACCGTTCTCTTCCTCGTGGAGGTGTGTGGCGGGTTCTTTATTTTAAAAATTTATAAAAAAAATTTTTGTTTGGGCTGTATGTTTTGTTTGTTTGTTTGGTTTTTTGTTGTTGTTTTTTTTTTTGGGGGGGGGGGGGGGCGGCGGAAATGTGGCATCATTGAGATTATAGGAATCTTTGGCCAGTGGATTCTCAAGGCTCTAAGCCTAGTTCGTTAAGAATTCTTCTCCCACAGAGCGTAGTGAGAGTACATACACACACAAAAAAATTCTGCTACGTTAGAATCTGCCCCCCACACCCCACCGCGAACGAGGAGACGTCCGAACCATAGCAAAATCTTTTTTACCACACATACACAATATTACCATGATTTCGATCTGAGTGGCCGTATTCTCCGCGTAGTTGACACGGAGTATTATGGTAAATTATGGAAATCATGGTAATGTTGTATTTATTACTCACCTTTCGAGTAATTATTAGGGAAAAAATCTTGTAAATGATTATAAATTCAACCCAAGCGCTCTGCATTGTTTAAATAAATTAGGTTCTATAATGCCCGTCAGGTGGCCCAAAAAGCGGTATTCTCCTAGGAGATTCCGGAGGTCAGTATTCTACTCAGTAGCAATCTGTAAGCTCCATAGGCTTAGCATAGAGACTCCGTATTAGGTGGGTAATAAAGAATAGCACTTAGAGAGTGTGAGATCTTATGAGAGGGGTGCATCGAGTCCTGTCTCATACTTGGGCCTGAAAAACCACGATGGCCTCCCAGTTCTAATAAAAAAGAACTTAGGTATTTTCCTTAGCTTATCAATGATTTCAAGGTTTATTTCCCCACTTTTTCATTGCGACCCTCAGGTAATATTGGTCTCCTATGGCTGAAGTTATAACAGCATACCACAAACAGGAGTCATAAGGATGTCATACAGCACAAGGGATTCCTACCTGTTTTTCTATTCCTAATGGATTACAAGGAATGCTGGACTGACACCAAGTAACGCATGTTGCACCTGGTGAGAGCAGGTGGAACTAGGTCTACCTTCCACAGGTGCAATGGAAAATGATATTTTTTCTATAGATGTCGATGTTTCAATCGTAGATGTCACGCCCCAAATACAGAACACCAATTAGAACCACGATTTTGAAAATGGTGCCCATTTTAGTACTGATATTGATGATGAGAGTACTGGAAGGACATGGCTATTATTCAACCCAAAATATAGCCCAGTACACCTATAGCTAACATAGGCAATAACACAGGTGTTGCTGTTCAGCGCCGCCTAACAGCCCACTGTCTAGTTACGCGACCACTCGGACAAACACCGCGAGTCTGGCAGTATTCATATAGAAACACACAGCAATCACACCTTAAGTGTGAACAGTGGGTATAATTGCAGGAGTGTTATTTTTTGACAGATTAAATTTCTTGACAGATTAAATTGAGTCTGACCTGTCTAAACTTTATAGTTCATAATCATCTTGGTTTTAACTTGAAGAAAGATACACACATTATAGCTAGGCCTGCCAATGTATTATTGTGTAAACAATTTGGGTATATCTGTGTTATCTAAGCTATATCTAAAGTATTCTTGAGTTGATATGCATGTATGATATACCAAATTGGAGCTGGAATACCATAAAATATAGTGAAATTACTTTCATCTTTATGTGAATGATCTACATGGGTATTATAAATGTATTACTTTCATACATTCAGTGATCCAGTGCTAAAGAATAAGTTGCCAGGGGAATGTTTGGCTGCAGGCATTGCATAACCAGGTAGATAACGTGCGACACCAGCCTAAGGAAAAGGGCCTATTGTCGCATAGAGAAAATAGAAAAATGTGCTTGTGAATGGGCCTCTGTATGCTACGATCTATGGCCGATATGTGAATGGACATAAACTTCAGCAACCTCCTTCCGAAAACGTGACAACAAGTAAAATCGTGCACTGAACTTAATAGCACAAACTACATCGATAACGGAATGATATATGCGGACTCCACCCCCCACTCCCACCCGCCTTTCAGTGATTATAGCATAAGGTAAAATCCATCATAACCAATAATTGCTTAAGATTTGAAAACAGGTGAAACACAACCAATCTAGTATCATTGGGCATTAACTCCACAACGGTGCCCCCAAAAGGGGCCTGTTCAGTTAAGTATTAGTGATAAAAGAAGACTTTTAGGGTCTTTCCTGCAGCCCAACATGCACTGTGGTATTGGAAAATGGTTACCATATGTTTTGTAATGAGCTGCAGATACAGTATGTAACCACGCAAAACGAAAAGGAAGATAGGGAACATATGATGCTATTTAAGTAGATGTCTAAAATCCGTAGGTCTATACATGTTCATGTGAAACGCATAGATCTGACCCCGAGAATTCTATTTTATCATAGAAAATCAATATTTAGCGAGACAAATAATACAAAAGGTATATCGTTGATAGAGAACATAAAGATCCATACGGAAGATATCCAAAATGAACACATAGGCTAATCGACAGTTTTCTCTTAACAGAGATTGTACGGCTGGTTTCCTTCCAATACAAAAATATCAAATAAGCCATGCCCTAAACCTGGAGGATCTGCAATCCATAGCGATGAAGATGAAAATCTAACAAGAGGAAGTCAGGGAATTATGCTAACGAAGTAGGCATGCTTTCATAGAGCTTTGTAATTGATGTTGAACAAAGGCGTCTGCACTCAGTATTTGCACATTAATTTGAGGGCTCGTTATGTTGGCATGGTAGGTTCCACCGTTTAAGTAATTTTAGTGATTGATTATCCTACAAGTGCTGCCAATAATCAACCGGTTCAAATTCACTTATAGTTTGATTCGCAGGCTACACCGGTGGCCAAACAAGAGTTAGAACATTAGTTGTTTAATAGATGTTGACCGTATTACGTATTGATGTCTATTGCCCATCGACACAAGTGGAATATAGGAAACCCCAGCAACAAAAACTCCAGTATTCGAGTCTGTTTCTGAGCCTATATCTATTAAGTCTGATATAAATGAATTAGACCTTGCCCAATTTCTAATATGGACTTTGAGTATTTGATCCGCGCAGATTCATATTTGAGGTAGCCTTTTGATTGCTCATTCTGTAGTCGTCTTAATGTGTATAATTGGGTTTTTGGAGGATTTAATTGCAATTTAGTATAAGCACTAGAAATAGGAATTCGGGAATATGAAGATCGCTACTTAACGGAAGGGCATATATAGAGTCTAATTCGTAAGTGAATGAAATGACCCTTGGATAATTAGAAACCAAACATTGTTAATTCGTTTTAAAACGATGATTAGTGCATGCATTTAGAAATCTAAAGTATTAGATATGGGAGAATTATAACTATTATCTACAGGAGTCTACTATGGTTTGGTCGTAGCACTGTCTGTGGTTCGTTGTGTATGCACATGTCGGTATAGTGTATATGCCTACATTTCAGAGAGAATACACGCAGTATTAGTAGGTATCATGTTGCAATGGTGCCCCGGCCAATCGCCACTCGACCCACCAAAAGGGGGCGTTCATATCGATATAAACACTGGCTGCAGAGGAGGATTCCGGTTCTGACATGATTACATGTGTGCTACGTACATTGGAAGGGGTCAGTGGTATTTGCCCATTCCTACCCCTGTGTATACACTTGGTTGGATCGATAACCCACACAAATCCCAATCTATGCTGATTCTAACCTAGCATCATCATAATAGTACACTAAATGTAGGCCACGGTAGGAACACGTCTTGAGAAGGACTAAATATACTTTAATCCTGATTGTTATTAGGGCATGGCTTATTACAGAAGGCTCCACCACGGGCCCATTTAAGAATCTGGGATCGTATATGTAGCCCCTTTTTTGTATGCCATAGAGACCCAGGGACAATGTGGGTGAACTTTATTCAACACGTATGGACGACCTTATGCACGGCTATACTACCTTAGTGAATAAACTTAAATACTATCAAACGATAACCTTTGTACAAGGTACAGAAAACTGTCTTCATATACTATCCTAGATTATTAACCTGGCTTCGGATTCGGTAACATACGATCTTCTAGCTGGTCACTCTTTAAGCAACGGTAGATACAGAGAACAGAGAGAGGGTCTACTTTACAGTACAATAACAACATGCTTGTTGAGTAACACAGAAGTAATTGTCAAAGACTGAAATTATGAGATGAAGTGGAAATGAGTATTGTAACATTTGCATGGTAAGAACATGTAACATGTAAAGTAACCAAATTGGTAGAAATGACGATATTGTATGAACTAGGGTTAAGATCAACCATCGCGTCTATTTGCGCACTTTGTCATGGTTTCATGATTGGCCATATGCATCAGCGTCAAAATCAGGCAGAAAAGGACAGTTGTATAGTAGGTCATACTAGTGAATTATTTGAGGTAGGATCCAACGCTGCAGTCCCATCTCAGAACAAAGTACGGTAGGCCTACATACATGTATAATAATCTGTATAATGGTCCTTTGTGAAAGTGCAGCCATAGTAACTGGATCAAATGCAATAACTATAGCAAATCATATTCCGATATTGCAATTGGATTTTCAATGATGGTTGCCAATACCAGGAATCAATTAGATAGCATAATGATGTTATCTTTCCGCATCTGGAGAAATTATATAGGGATAAACAATGTACAGTGAATCTACAGTGCCTCTTCTTTCGCACCTATCCAACCAAAAAGTCCATAACTAACGAACTACGAACTTCAGAGACACCCACCATATCTCTTCATCCATCTACCCCCATACTGTTCTACTCGAAAAAAAGTATCTCTTCACGTAGACGGAGACTCGTTAGACGTTTCCATGGCAACAAGTGGCAATTAGATGCAGGGGTGGGCGCTCATCTCCAGAGAACACATTCTGGAACCTTTTCAGACAGTACATGGGTGATGGGATAGAGTATGTAGTAGCGATTGCTCCGCTGGTGCAAGGGTCTGCTTTGGGCCTGAGGATTACAGGGTTGTGGTTAGTTCAGGTGGGGGAAGAGGGAGTTAAGGCCAAAAAGGGGTTGGGTTGGTGGGGCACCTTGGATGGGGATATGAGGCGAAATCAATACGGCCTTATATCGATTTGTACGAGGCTTCGAGTCTCACGAACCCGGTACAGCGCGGGGAACTGGAGTGCTTGGTGGACGAGCCCCGGGGCGGGGGTTGGCCAGTGGGTGGGTGTGAGGTTTTTAATATTAAATGAATGTGAGTGAGTTACGGACATAGTCCGTAATGTCTACCGGTAACACATTAATGACAACCTTTTGACTCCACACTCTATACCACTTCTGAAAGAAAATTTCAGTGGGTTTCATCCATGTTATTTTCTTCTGATTACAATCGAAATGATAAAAAATATATAGCATACGTTTCTTTCGAATTTCGCACTTAATGAAAAAACATAGCCAGATGTGTAAATTGATTTATGTAGTATCTATATACAAGACCACAAAATTAGTTTTCACAAGTTAGAATTTTCGGCTGCTCACATGACCTGGTGGCGTGCCGCTGTAAGAATTGCTGTGGAGTCCCATTGCGCTGCCGCTAATTAGGTCTAGTAGTCATTCGACATTCTCGGTAAGATATGGCCGCGGGACCAGAAATAAATACCCCCTTTGTAGCGAGGTCGAGGTTAAAAGGGGTTAGTTCCTCTCTAATCCAACAGGGTGAGGCACCATGTTAAGGCATAGACCTGGGAGGAGGAGGTAGGAGCAACCCCTAAATACATGTTCGTCTTTGGGGACACAACTACGGGCATTATTTAGGAATTGACTCATTAGACTACAAAGGATACACGAACTATGATGTTGACATGTTAAGGCTGTTTGTGACGTGACTGTATATAATCAGCCAGTAGGCCTAATTGCAAAATATTACTTTGTATTGACAGCAGAATGAAAATAATTTATTTCCTTTTATAACACATAGATCTACGAGCCTCTAACATTTATTCTATGTCTAGTTCTCTGATTCCTCAAACCACTACTTTGAAAAGTGGCAAATATAAAATATACAGAAAGAGATATACAGTGCTTAGCATATTCCTATTATGTACTGGTACATGCATGATAATAGTAGTTTCCTCAAATAAATACCAGTGGGCCGTCCATCGGGCACCTGGAGTAGGAGGCGCAAATCCAAAACCGGTCTAATTATACAGTGCTAATGCTATTGTGGTAGACCTTTATCCGGTGTGGCTACAGAAATAGCTATTCACTATGTATGCTGATTCAAGTTAGATTCAGAGTTATTACAAAAACGAATGCAATAATTAGTGCCAATTGGTGATATTACACTATCATCAGAACCGCCATGTTAGGATATATTATTCCCGTATGATAATACCAGTTATGAGAAATATGTTCTTGACAACAGTTTAATCACAGTTCATATATAAGTGTGTCATTAAACTTTCGTCATTCATATCAACATACGTTACAGGGAATCTCGGAACAGAATTAGAGGTAAGGTACAGTCAACTGAAATTCAGAACCGTTTTTGCCTTCCACTTCAGCCCATGCCCTCTGTCCATGGCATCCACAGGCAACCCTGTTGACTGGGAGCCTGTAAATCGGGGCTTATCTCTGACTGGCAGACATGAGGTAGGGTCTGGGTACAGAATGATGGCCCGGACATGTCAGCCACAACATTAAGTGTATCATGATAACAAACACTAACCCTAGTAACAAAATTATCAATACGGAATTCTTGTTTAACTCACTGTAAACAGTTTCAGTAAAATATATGGGATACTATCGTTAACGTGGACGGTATATTATCGTAAAACTGGATGAGTTTTAATCTTGGCCACCGTATGCCACGATTGGAGTTTGGCTTAGTGACTTCATGAGGCGAAGCCGAGTGAAGTCCGGAGCCAAAACTCCAGGAGTGTCATGCGATGGCCAAGATTAAAACGAATCGGGTTTTGATTTTATCCTACCCCGTCTCCTCGATTTTGGAATATTATTTGATAATAGTTCTGTATGCCAATAGTGGCATATAAAACTACGTATGCCAGTCAGCGTGGCATACAGAAACTCAATGTTAAGCCTATGGGATTTTATATTAGGGGTAGGATAATACCGTAAGCTAAACCAGTTTCATACAGTATTTTTGGCATCCCAAAACGGTTTTGAACTGCAAACGTATAAAGTACTGTAAACAGTCCAATCTACGGTCAGTTTACAGTTTGAGATTGAAAATATGGGTACATTAGATACATTTAGAACAATCCTAACATGAGGAACAACTGGAAGGAATGAATAAAATCACGGAGTAACTTTATCAAAATGTGTGATAAATATCCATTTATCTTTTGCAAGGTATACATGCCATTTAAACCATATTAGCTTTCAAGTTTTAATGACATGTTTATTATTCAGAGGATTAGACACCACTTTTATGGGAAATTTCCAAAACATAAGTACGATTGACGTCACCCTACCATGTAAAATGCGGCATTCTACTATGACATTGTGATGGCCAATCACCTACCTACCAAACCATTCACCGACCTAACCACCAGCCTGTCCATCTACCAACCCGCTCACCCACGCACCAACACCACCTCCACCCAACAATCAACCCACCCATCCACAAATCTACCTATCTGCCAAGCTGCTTATCTGTCAACTTGGCCACCAACTCATCCATTAGCCTGCCCACCCGCAAACCATCCTTAACTAATCACCTATACCAACCCGCCCTAATCGTGAGCTTGTCTATCTACCAATATGCCTACCCATCCACCTACCTACCTAACCATCATACCGCAATTAAGTGGCATATTTCTTTTCATTTTCATTCCCCATTCTTGAAGCAAGTACTAATTCCAGTTGATTACAAAAGCAAAGCTGAAACATGCTGATTAACATTATAACTCACCGGCTATGAGCTGCAGCTGGTACACCTTGTCTTTAACGTCCTCCAAGTTATAACATACGAGTAGGTCCTCCAGCCCATTCTCATATGCCATAGTCTTTTTTGTCATCCGGGCGATGTCCATGCTCATCTTGGTCACCCTCGTTTCCAGCTCCTCCACGCGCGCCTCCACGGACATATCACTAATCCGCTTCTTAACGATCATCTTACCAACCATGTTCAGTAAGATATCAGTGGGCACGTCCAGTGGATCAGTCCCTTCTTTAATCCGGAAATCCCGCTTGTTGACTCCCTCTAGGATCTTGGTCACGGTGCAGGTGAGTTTGTTGCTGAGCTCTTGATGCTGGTTTTTCAGGGCAATGAGCTCCTCAGTGAGCTGAGCGTTCTGCTCAGTCAACTCCTTGATCTGGACCTTGGGGCTCTTAGCACTGCCCTTTTTGCCTTTACCGGAGCCTTTCCTCGACATGGTGTTGATGATCTGGGTACAAAAACGCACCCTGGGGACACTAGATGCAGTTTGCGAAATGCCCAATATTCTCCTCTGCCTAGGACATGTATTTCCTCGGGGAGAAATATAGGATCTGAAATGATTAAAATAAATTGTAAGTCAGAGACAGATTCCTATGTGTTTGTAATTTTGTTAACACACAATTATGTTATTGTATCTCATTGTGAGATGCTGTAAGATACTATAAGGCAGTTTTACCCGATGCAAAAATGAATTAAATCATAGATGCAACACCATGTAGCACATCAGATACATCAGTCTAATGGTTAACATACCAACCTTGAAATGTAGACCGAATTGTTTTATATCACCTCTCCCATCATTGATTTCGCAGTAGGGACTTGCAACGCCCTATTCTTAGCGACAGTGCCTTTATGATATCTACCTCTGGGCTTGTGATACTCGGTTAATCTTCACATTTAAAGCTGGCTTAGCGGTTTATCAAATCGCCAGAACAGCTTCGATTTGACCCATTTCTAGAGGAAAACGAGCGCCGATCGCCGGTTACTGGGTGCTTTCCACATTCGCTCTACAGGGAGTTGTCTAATCATGCATAACCGTCAATGCTCCAGTGAACCCCCAAAAAAGGGATCGCTACCGGTCTTGATTTGTGAGGGCAGATAGGGAGTGAGTAGCATTGTATCAAACAACACCCTGGCTCTAAATAGAAGGATTATGGGTGATTGTCGGCTCATGGTTAAAATTTGTACGATGGGTGAATGAGGGTTACATCACTTCCTTTCATGTTTGAGTGTAAAAGGAAAAAAAAATGGACAAAGTGTTTCAAAAATGTAATGGTTTATTTTGTAGAAAGCAGGCTTTCAAGAGGAATTCTTGAGATATATTTCGCTTTCTTTATAACAATAAATGCGGCGCATGTATAATTACAGGTATAATGTTTATGGAATGTGTGATTGATTGAACACCTAGCACATGACCTCGTTTAGCCTTATTGGGGATAATCCGGTGATTCTCCGCTGTTATGACCTACCAGCTAAAAGCACAGTTCACCTGCTAATTCATTAATACTCTTGGACGAACTTTGTCCCCATTGTCTTTATTGTGATGGTAATGTTGAGGAATTTTATTAAAGGTCGAAGCATCACAGCAGGAGGTCCAAGGGAATCATGGTTAATTTACAGCTCCTTCAGACTACAGGAAAAGGGTAGAGAAGAAACCCATATCCTTTTTTTTTCGAAGGGGGTGGCCAATCAATGACATGGCCCTCCCCTACCCCCCCCCCCCCCCCCCCACACACACACAAACAAACACTTCATGTACCTATATTGTAGAAGCCATCGGTCACCAATTAGATTAATACAGCAACGGGAGCTGTAATACCTAGAGATACACACTGTTTGTACAGTCAACACAATAATTAATTCACCTTGGAAACCATTATCAATATTTAGTATATTCATTGCTTGGGTGCTATACGGATACATTTATGGTATTTTGATAAACTTACTAGATACAAATGAATAAGCCAGCGACTGGCAAATAAGCCCCTGACTTGGACCTAAACGATTATGAGATTTACAGTTATCGGTTGGTGCAGGCACCGTGCAATCTGCGGTTACCTGTCAACACAGGTATTCATGAGTCGCCTGTACTGGGGGTCTGATTAGAGTAGCAAGGTTAGGCTTCTATTGAGACACAGGTGCCGATAGGATAAGATAGGGAAACATGTATTAGCTCATCTTTGAGCCAACCTCAAGTGATTCATGACACGGACTTTATCGATTGGTGGCGCACATCATAACATTGACTTGTTGTGAACAGGTATAGATTACTTGAGAGATAATTTAACGCGAGTTGGGGGTGGCTTCTGTAGGTTAAATCGATTAGAAAAATATTGTTCAAAAAGACACCAGACAGCCTTTAAGTATCATTTCAACCGTAATTGATCAACCCAGGAAAGAGATGCAATACACTTTCCACACAAATGATATATACCTGTATACAAAGAATTGGGTGAACATTGTAAGATTTCTTCATATCGTTACCAAAAGTTATCAGACGTTGTATCGTTTTGTATGGTGAATAACTCTATACAGGCGGGGATGACAGGTGGAAGTTGAAGTACCTGGGCTTCGATATTCTAACTTCTTTGATAGATCATATTGTCAGGACCAGTGTATGTAAGCAACATCGTCCTGTGTAGCCTCCTTTCCCGTGAAATATTATTGCATGGTCAATGTGATAACAAATCTAAAGCATTGTGATAGTGCATGCGAATCAATTCTCATTTATATTGGAGGTTTTCCTTATGAGATCGGAGGTTCTGCCCGGGACCACCTGGCCCTACATTATACTACTCATAACTGTAAAGGGAAGCATTAGTGGTGCCACGAGAGGGATGATTAAATGACGAGAATGCAAATTTTAATAAGTGAAAAGCTACTACTAGATTTTGTACGCATATGACTCATATGGATTACACCTCCCCTTGAGATGAGTCTACCGCTTTTTGCCACTATAGACCTTTTCAAGGGTGCTGTTTCAGATGGCTATATCTCCTTTATTGTTGATTTTGCAATATTTGCAGTCCTTTATGATGCGGTGGATCTGCACCCCTCCAGACTTGTTTTGTTCTAGTTTGTTTTCACTTTCTGGGCAGAATCCCAAAGGTATAAGAAAAAGCCACAGCTTACAAGAAACCATATCCTGACAATCTTGGGCAGAATATAGAAAATAAGACTGTTTTGCACTCTTTAATATTGTCCTCATTGTTGATGGTAACTGACGGAATGGATAAAAATTCATAGAAGGGTGAACAAAAGTCACCTTACGTAGGTCTAAGGCTCTATGTTACCAGAAACACAACCTTTTTCGCCTTGGCATTAGATGACTGAATGTATGGGCGTTATACATTAAGACGTTTAGATTATCTCCAGATAAAGGACAACAATCACCTTGCATGCTATGGTATTCCAGCTCCAATTTGGTGGGTTATACATGTACGTGCCTCAGTGATACTTCAGAGATGGTCTAGTTATCACAATATCACTGCTCTTGACTGTACAATAACAAATTATTGGTCCTGGATATCATATACCCGTCTTTATCTACGTTAGGCAATTATTTCCAAGTCCTGCAATCGCATCCACCGTTTACACTGCGACTGGTTGGAATCGCACAGTCGAGAGGCGTTTCTGAGGGGTGGTTGACCGATCGACGGCTCCAAGGCCCGGCGTCCACCTACTACGATAGACATTTAAAATCTCCCGATGCACTACAACGCATAATGTCACATACATAGACAATTGGGTACTTTTTTTTTTATCTTAGGCAAACGTCCATACTAGGAACATTGGCGTGTATCATAACTGGCTTTTAGGAATATCGTGAGGTCTATCGTAGACGATCTGGAGCTCAGTGGACGCTGGGCCTAACTGAACAATGCACCACCAGGTGCGCTGAACCTTAACTGGGGGTAACGGTCACTAGACAGTGAGTCCAATAGGTGCAAATGCTTAGCGTTTTTGCATTTCAACAAAGCTGAATTTTATACTCTGCCCTTGCACGTTATATGGCTACATTTTACATTACATAATCCCATCTTCATAATCTAGGTGTATTGATAAAATCTAGATGTGTTGATAGAATTGTCGTAAGACATGGATTAGTTTACAATACAACATCTGTATGTTAAATTTTGTTGGCCATTAAACATTCTACAATGCAAGGTAAAATAGTACAGGATCAGATTGTTCCTAGTCGATGACATTATGGATATTATGCTCTTGTTAGTGATACTTTATCTTTCTAATGTTCTTTCAAATTGCACTCTGGTTTTTTGAGTCACGGAAGTGCTGCTATGTTACACTCTTTGTCAGTCATCTTGATCGCTACAAAATCATAATGATAGAAACCTGTGTGTCGCTCTTGCTACAGCATAACTCGCTATAAATACTCAAACCCCAAAGGGTTCCCAGAACCAGCCTAACTTGAGTAAAGGGGGTGTACATATATCGCTGTGCACTAATTAACCTGTAAGGCATTAACGATTCCGACGTAGTATGTTTGAATTATTCATCAGTTGACTCCTTCCCAAGCGAAGATCCAAGCAGTGTCGACCCACAGGTAAGGCGTGGTGTCAATAACGTGTAATGAAACATGAAACATGCATGACCATATCTCCCCTGCTAGTTAGAGTGTTTGTTTCCGGAATTGAGTCATAGAACCTACCCTGTATTTTATAGAAATTCTTAATTAAAAACATCCATCCACTGATTTGAAACGTTTGTATTTGATACAGCGCTATCATAATCATAAGAGACCTATTGTCATTGTTGTGTTCACTTATTTTAGGGATTCTTTATATATTGTCTTAGTATCAGGCAACTTAGTCAATTGGATACTACAACTAGGAGCAAATAGAATATTCATCATTGATGAATGAGCGTGCAATTATACATGAATAACAATCAAAAGGTTTGAATTACATTCAGTCTATGGATAGTTGTCTGTAACCTAAAACTGTTCCCAAAAATATGAAGGTCAAGAACCAGTGGGTCAATGAGGTATTTCGGTCTCTAGTGATTGGTCATGGTCAGCTGAGCCTGAGACACTGGCACCCTGCTCCTTTCACACTATCACAGTGCAAAGCACACCGATAGTGAAGGGATAGTTTTCTGGCAGCATGCTGAAAGTGTATATATGTGACCACTCTAACCTCTAGCTCTCTAGATGATGTATATAGCGCGTGCAAGCACGTTCTAATAAAGGTACATTATAGAGGCATTGAAACAGCACAATATCCCTCTCTTTACAATATACCACGCTATTGACCTATTCAAATTCCGAGTGCTTTGTTCAGGCAGAGCCAATCAATAACCAGAAACACATGTCATATTAGTTTCATGGAATACTAATGGCAGAAAACCGTGTTATAGAAATGGTTGGTACGTTTAGTGCTCGCTCTACTAATAATAGCATTGCATTAGGACTAAGAACGTTCATTTTCAAAGTACATGTAATCCTCTTGGTTGAACGGTTTGGAAAGCACCCAGTACATATATTATTCTGCTGTTATTCTGCTCAGAAAAAATACAGATGGGAATTCGATCGTTTCGGAAGCAATGTTGTTAACACTGCATTTTCAAACCTGTGTTTGCAAGCCAGTATATCTAATTCTCTGTTTTACCATTACCAGTTGGGATGAACAAGATATTTGTACGAGAAAGGGCGGAATCCTGTGGAAGCTGGCGTGGTTTCAGATCCTAGAGTCATAACAATTAACTGTGATTTATAATTCAATACCTTCTAAATAACACTGTGCATTCAAGTCACCTGATGAAATACGAATCAGTAGTACCTAATCACATCTAAAAGAAGATGCTACATGTTATGGGGGTATCCCTCAATTCATCTTCCAGCATATGCAAAAGATCGCTGCTATAGAGTATATACCAGGTGGTTGTTATACAATTACACAAATGTAGCATAAGAGCATTGGTCGAATACATTACAGGTGTGACTTAGAGGTTGGCCCTCGCGCCATTCACTCAGGTAAAGGGAGTCGCCACATGGAACCTGGTGACGATCATTCCTTACCGAGCCTACCCACAACAAGCTGGTCAAGCACAACACCTTGATCACCCCGCTCCTGCACCTAACAGCTTAGTACATTTACTCCATAGGCTTAAAGTCCCTCCGTAGTGACGGCCGTGTTGCTTGAAGGCTTAACGAGCTTGCACGGGCATTAAGAGCGACCGCTCGGTTCGTACTACAGTAGGGCATAGAAAGGCAGAACGGTGTCATTCTGTGTGGAAAACGGGCTTGTAAATATGGATTTGTCTTTGGGGGCCCTAAGGCCTGGCGTCCACCTACTACGATAGAAAGTTAGACCTACCGATATGGCACCGATACAAAGCAAATATCGGAGACATATCGGGAAGGTGCAAAATCGTAGACATATGTCTAAACATGCCAATCCATCACGCATTGTATGGGGGTTTTATCGGTGTCTAATCGCAGAAACGTGGTCAACTGCCCCGATATTAGGTGACCTTCCGACGCGATTTTGATTTTGTATCGGGAGGTGCATCGTAGACCATATCGGGGCCATATCGTAGTAGGTGGACGCCAAGCCTAAAGCATGGTTGTAGTAGGGAGTATATTCAAACAGAAGTTACTGACTCGAGACACGAGTCGCCAAGCAGAAAACCATACTCAGGATCAGTATGTATATGAAGGTGGCTCTAGGGGGATTATACAAAATGTGCAACTAAAAAAAGTGTAGCTGATAGAATTGCAGAATCGTCATATGTGATCAATCACAAAATTTGAATGATATATAGGTCCATCTGTTTCTATTCGTACAGCGATGGTTTTCATCTCCCACATTGTGCAAGATTCATTGTTTAGTATTCATTGTGACCTGCCAGCGTTCCTTCCCTTGTACTAAAAGGGAAGGATATAACTTGCGTTGCTACAAAGTAGCCGTGCTTTGTTATAGCACCAGGATAATGATCGACTTGCTGCAGAAAATCTGTTCCAGAGGTTTCACCTCACCTATTGGTAGAAATAACATGTATACCATATAAAATATAGAGTGGGTGTATCTGAGCTGGAATACATGGCGAAAGAGCACTTGTACCAATTTATTTCATATCCTTTGGAAACATTGATTAATGATCAAAGAAATATTATTACCTAGTATAACATTGTGAGATCTGCTAGTTGGTAATTTGTATCGGTGTGATTAACTGAACCACTGACACCCGACTCCTTCCATATAGCCTTCCTGCCAAACTCTATGTGAACCTATGACAGAAATGAAAATCTTAAACTACTTGGGACCTCTTGGGAAGTCTGCTCCTATCTAAAAAATCTTACCTCGCCTGCCTTCTTGGTAAACCTTTCTCAAAATACCGAACACTCTGTATTTATGTGTATATATGTACATATACATATACATGTATATTTTCATAAACATGTTATACACACACACACACACACACACACACACACACACACACACACACACACACACACACACACACACACACACCTACACACACACACACACACACACACACACACACACACACACACACACACACACACACACACACACAGAGTCTGTAAATCTTTATATATATACTATGCTTTACCCCTGCAATTGAATCATATATCCTTCTGTTCAGTCCTTCTCTAACGGAAGACTCCTGTATGATATTGACGAAGGTATTTCACATTTCGCTCACCGGGACTATACAACATACCCATTCCTACAAATGCACAGTGTAACAACCCCCGCTTGAAGGGGATCACCCGTTCCGAGGAAATTGTCCGTTAACAAGGTGTCCCATCTTGTCCCTAATTACGCGCGGTGTTCCGAAGCAAGGGTTCACTGTGAATGATTACTCCACACTACACCTTTAGGTGGAACTAGACACTGCCACTCTGATGTTTATACTAAATCTTTTAGCTGTCTGGCTTAGTGATTAAAAGGCTAACCACGATTCAAAGCTCATATTGAGCGTCACATCCACACGAACATAGGCTTCAGAACACAAGGGCAGGTTCTTGAAGTCAACTTATAAAATTCCAACGGGAAAGTGGTGATCTCAACTGTTACCAAGTTTAGTCTAGTATCAATGAATTAATTAGTGAATAAAATGGCGTTTTGTATGTTTTTGTTGTTGTGTATATAATGATAAAAAAGAAATGCAGTGACTGAGCTTTTGGATGCCGTTCTCAACACTTTGTAACATTAAATCTGGACGTATCTTATGTAATATTAGGAAACGTCCTTACTGTAGGCGAAACGTTTATTGTTCGAGGTCAATAACGGAAAATATACGGCCTGACGCCGTAGGCAGAAGGCCGTATATATACGTGCGCACTGAGGGGGGTGGGGAGAGGGATACAATTTTGCGTATGCTCCTTCTTTTTTCTATTGTGTACAAAATTAGGAGGAGGGGTGGGAGGGTCCAAAATTTCAGAAATTCTGCGTACGTACTTTATGGATGGCCCCTAATTGTAAATATAAAAGACGCCAAGTATTAATCTTGTAAAAAGAATTAGTTTTCATGTACAAAATGTTTATCTGTATTCTGGAGTAAACACAAACAAACTTTTGATCTGATTAAGAAGGATATCCTAAGGATCTTACATAAATGACTTTCGAAAACATTACAAATGTAAATGTTAAGAAAAATATATCTAATTCGTGAAAATGAGGATGCAGTTAGAGTAAAGGTATATGTTTGAACCAATACTACACATTTGTAGCTGATATATAGAGGTAAATCTGGTTTATTCTGCACATGATAAGATGTACCGGAGAATCAATATCTAATTTTGTCAGCACCTTATATCAGCCTACAAGGACAAGGGATATATAACAGGTTGTTCTGTCGATATCAGGAAAGCCTTCGATTTTGCCCAACATGAATTGTTTGTTGACATACTGAGACACAATTTTGTTTTTAGCGAGAAACGTCTAGTTTGAAAATTATTCAACTGCCCTCTTTAACAACCAGTGGTACCACTTGGAAATGACTCTTCACTCTTGTGAGTTTGATGTACCCTAAGGATCAGTATTGTGACTCCTGTTATTTATCATATTGATGTTAATTTATTTTCAATATCCGTTTGTGTACATCCTCGGGTGTTTCGCATAACGTCGGATGTTATACAATGATACAATTAGTCGAGTCAATTGAGTAATTGGCGTTACGCGGATACATATATATATATATAAACCACCCGCAGAAAAAAATGTACAACAGATGGGAACAAAGACTCGAGGGGAAAACCCGAATAGTTTAAGTATACTGCTATTCTAATCTCATATAGTCATTGAATCATGGTCAACCTTACTCTAGTAACCATAGAAATTACTCTGGTAATACTATGGTACGCGTTATTTCTGCTTCTCCGGATACCGATGTATAGTATTCTATAGAAGTGGCATTTCTTCGCTCAGGGAGGCCTTAAGGCTATACTATATTGTTCCTTAATCAGTGGGCCAAATGAGTGTTTACCATAAAGGCGTAATATGGGATCATTCCACTTCTCGCTCTTGTATGAGCGTTATGAGAGGATCAGTAGCAGAGAAACTTTACCAGTTTATAACGAAGCATGACGTTTAAGTCAGTCTCTGTAAGCCCTGAAGAAACCTGGTTTACCATTGTTTCTCTGTTTTCTCGCCTACTTTTGGCCTGGATGATATCTTAGGTATCTTCCAGAGGGAGATATGGTTTGAAGTCTCTGATTTTGTTTTTTGTTCACTGGATGTTATTAATCTATTATGAGGGAGAATTCACCCTTTGATTTGACTTTTCTTGTTTAATTCTTAGCATGATATCATAGGAAAGTAGCCTCATACGTAGTATATGATTAAAGAAACAATAATTTAAAATATATGAAGGATTAGTGACCAAAATAACGAATACGGTGAAGATCCGGATATTTGTTGAAATGTGATCTATTCAGTGCGAGTATGACTGATGATAGGGGGTAATAGAAATGAAATAATATAAACTTTCCCAGCTAAAGACCTGTAGTAAGCCTCAAATAAATAAATCACAAAGCAATGTCAAATGGACTAATACTACAAATCGAGAGTGTAACTATCTAATATTTGTCTGGTTTAAAAGCGAACCTGGACTGGAATTCCTCTTAAGTGCAGAGGTATGTAAACGAAGTGCATTCAACAAGGTTTTGCCAGCGAACTCTCAATTTGCTGAACAGTATGTGTACATGCTACACAGTGTTTTATTGGGCGACTAAGGTATGGTCTGTTGTGATATTTTACAGTGATATGTACATAGATCTAGCAACATAATGGAAATGCTTTAATCTCCAGATGAAGGCTAGATGCCACCAGCCCACGTATCTTAAGTTATTATTCCGTATGGAAGCACCACCCTCCCGAGCCATACACACAATATGATATCGGTAGCAACATCAATCAATAATATCAAATTCTTTTAAAGCAATTCTTTCCACGGGTATACATTAACATATATTATAGAATCAATTTTCTTTGCCTCTCTTCAGGTACCGGGACGAAGTGTACCTAAAGAAACCCTAGTTCTCCAAAAGTCACTGAGAGAGTGTACATGTCACTGTCGACCTTATCTACGGTCTATATTGACTCAATACAGGCGGAACAACTTAGTATCAAAGCTAAATATGTAACACTGTACGGTTACAAGCCATGTTAGTATCGCTGACTACATTTGGTTGAGGCACCTCATTTATTCGCTCTGGTGTTTTCTTAAAGATTTCAGGAGAGAGTCCAGCAAACAGGCATACGGTAGACTGAGTGTCGACAAGTGGGGTTCACGAACTTAGAAGAATGTGTGTTTTATAGATCATTGGCTAGTGTATGATGTGGACAAGGCGTTTTATAATTGTAGTCTGCTTTCCCTCCCAGTCTGATTTGGGCAACAATGTGTTGAAGATCGTCGGACTGTGGACATCTAATGGAATGCTCCTACCCTTTTTTAATCTTCGGTCTATAATCGATCAATAGGTGTCTAAACGTAGTAAAATGAAAATATTTAGCCGACAACAGAAAACAAAGGTACCCGTTCATAAACACTGACAGAGTATTTTCGATTCAGGTGTGTTCACTCCCTATACACAACACAACAGGAGCATAGTCAACATAAAGTAAGAAAATTCTCTAAACTCACCTTACTATCAGCGATATCCCATGGCACCCAGTGAACCCGGTGCACTATCGATTAATCACTGGACGTCATTATCTCAACATATGGATATTCTCTTCTATGGTCTCGTAGTTTTCTAATGTAAATAGTCCAGTGTGCCACAAAGGCTAAAGCGTCGGTATCGACTGTGAAAGCGGGTGGCGCACAAGGCACTGTGTGTGGGCAGTGTTTGTGTAAGCACTACGGTTAAGGCCTCTCCCGGGCAGTGGCTTGCTGCCCCTCTCACCTCTTACCGGGCTCACACGACGTGCAGCTTTCTCACTACGAGCCCGCGAGAATGACTGACACGGGTTGCCCCCACGCCGCCGCCATCTTGTGTGGGTTGGCAAGCAGTGCCCAGAGCGAGGCTATAAATGTAGTGATTGATATGCTGTTGTAACTAGTTCTATGCCTCTGAAACCTGGATTTGACTCAGGCTGTTTAGATGAACATTCAATGTTTTACAGCAATGCTACACCGACTATATTATGTATCGAACCCATATGTAGTCTAAACCATGTATTTTATCAGTAATCTTGGTATGAACCACCGAGGAAATTAGTTCTAGTTCTAATACAACTAGGTCTTCATGAAACTCCAACTGAATCCCAGACGACCAGCCCGCGAATGCGACCACTCAGTCTAGCAACATATTTCGTTCTCCATATATATAGACCATGACAAAAGCAACCAGCTCGATTAGGATATGATAAAACAAGCTTTTGACCAGTCTCTCCGAGTTCTGAATTGAACCATCCTCGGCGTCTAGTTCCTGTCGTGTCATTATATCTGGGCAGGGGTATTGCCACTACTGTAAAGCTCTACAACTTGTATTCATCTTTAGAAGGCCCAGAGAGTGTGCCGCTATGTCAGCGAAGCTATACCCGCTAAGTAAGCCCTTCCCTGGGGGAACTAATTCCTTAAGCCTGGTTCTTAGCCAGGATAATGGCTCGACGCAGTCACGTCAACATATAAACCCAGTGGCGCCATCTGGTGTTTCCTGTCGACAAATTACTTCCGGTGCCAGCTGAGTCTCTGTTGGGTACCAAGAGGGTGACACTTGTAGTTCTCCGTTTGTTCGCCAGGCAGCAGCAGTGCATTGTGGATGGAAAGGCGATCGATAGTCGTACATTAGTGATCAAAATAACCCCCGCCATCGTCCCCACCCACCACGTTGTCTTCGCCCTACGCTGCGAGTCATTGGTGGGAAATCGATGGGAGATAGACTTGCTCTCCACTCTGAGTATGTAAATCAATAGGCGCACACATTAGTTATTATCATTATGAATAGTAGGATTTCGTCTGAGTTTTCTGGAATATGCAAGGCACTGCCATCTATTAACTTATTTTTAGAACAAGAAAACAATTTAATCTTTTAAGTATCTATGAAATTTCATATCAAGAGTAGGCTACTGCTGTTATAATTTATTAACAATAGATATGCACAATCAATTTTAATTTTAAAGATCACTTCGGATTTCATATTTATAGATTTCTTAGATATATTCATAAATCAGATACTCTAAAAAGTGTGTACTGTATGAATGTGACTGTAAACAATCAGGGATGCGGAGGACACGTCTACGTTAGTCGCCACTGCCTTGAGGGAACCTTGGTTCTGCGTCCATCCTGCAGCAGCCGCCATCTGCATCCGGTTAAATCCTGCCTAATCCCCGACTCCAGGGCTACACCAGGGTGTGCTGTTACCTGACAAGACTAGGCAAGAGTCATCAGGTACCACTTTTTTCCTTATTTTTTTTTTAATTCGGCAACAATTCAAATATGTATTTGCGTCTCAACTGGCCTAATTTGATGATAACACTTCCATAGAAAAAGCAAACACTTGATTCTGCATGTACAACTTGTGACGATATCACTACTGACAAATTACTCATTAATTCCAAACATTAGATCACAGCAAGAACTGTAGGGTAAAGCCCAATACAACCTTCACCAAAACGTTCTTAGCAATGCATATATCCCTACTGCATGTGGAATGTATAGAAGCAAAGAATATAAGCATCTGCCACTCGTTGAACGGGATCCCTCGTCTGTCGAGTGGCCATTTGCTAAGTTGACCCGAAAGTAGGCGTCGCCTATCCACCCTCCAAGTAGTGGGCGTCGCCATATTGTTAGCGGACCAACGTATTGCTAATATATGGACCGATTTAGGGTGGGTTTTTTTTCTCATTTTATTAAGTGTAAAGTGTTTTTTCAAGCCTCTCTTTTGAGAATATCAAATTCTCGTGCAGTTTCAGATCAAATGCATATCTTTACCATGCAACTGCACTCAGAAAAAGAGAAGGGTTATAACTTATTTTCAAACGTTTCAGATTGATTTTATGGTAAAACAATAACAAATATTACTGGCAACAGAATTTACATTACATATCACAGCCACATTTTTCAATCCACCATATTTTGCCAGAGGCTATAATATCACAAATGACCGAGATTGCGCGATCACGCCACTTGTATGCGTCCCTGTAACAGGGGACCTGCCACAACAGAATCCTGTGCATCTGCTCGGGGACTTGACAACATGTACATCTGCTTTCCAGCTGCTCACTGGTGCTCGGCGTATGGGCGAGCTAGTGCTGAGCATTTGTGCTACTGCTGCCACCGCTGCTGCTGCTGCTGCTGCTGGCCTCCATCGACTGATGCCTCGCCATCAGCAATCCCCTGCCTGCTGCTACCGCCGCTGAAGCTAGAGGAATGGCCGCCGCTAGGACCGGAGCTAGGCTAGTGGAATCTGAGACTGAGGACGGCGCGTAGGGCCTCCACCTAGCCGTGTGGTATGGTCAGTTTATCGGCCGAGGTGCCTGACGACCCCGTGGCCCGTCTGTGATCACCAGGCCGGACGGAGGACGTGGAGAAGTCCAGCTTTTACCGCCCTGCAAGCGAGCAAGTGGTGGTGGCGACGGTGGAGGTACACTCGCTCACACACTCCAGTACGACGCCAGGAGAGAGAGAGAACGGCGTGCGCTGAACCCCCCTCCCTACCCCCTCCTGCTGTCCGTCCGCAAGCCGCCTGCTGCTGCCGCTACCTTCCTTGCACTACTCCCAGCAGCTGGCAGTGCTGGTTGCTGGTGGTTGCAGGCTGCGGACATTGCTTCCTCCATCACCAGCAGCTGTCGTCTGCCTCCAGTGTTGGTATTCGGAGGGCAGGAGTTACTGGCTACTACTGAGCGCCAGCACCAGCGCCGCCGTCACCGCCGCTACCACTAGGAGCGTCTGGGCCTAGGATCGGGACTGGCATCTTACCAAAGGCACCCTCCCACCCCACCTCCCGCCCTGCTTCTCTCCTCCCTCCATTGCCGGTCAGCACCGTGTATAGGGCGCCGCCATGGCCGAGCCCGCCTCGCCCAGCGACCCGCCGCCGGCACCGGGCATCCCCGAAATCCGCATCCGGAAGGGATCGGACAATCCTAGTGAGGAGAACCACTTCGAGAAGAGCAGCAGCGAGAGTCCTCCATTACCCGCCCTAGAGGAGGACACCGTGAGCAAAGATGGAGGCGATGATGTGTTCGGCGCCGACCCGTACGCCCAAGGTTACGGGCAGTTGGCGGACGGGGATAGTCCCTACGGCATCAAACTGGAGCACCCGGGGGCGCACGAGCCGTCCGGAGTGGCGGAAGACGACGACCGCGTGTCGCGCGTGACGGACCCGGACGCACCGAGTCCCGTGCCCAGCGGCGAGGTCAGCATGGACGTGGACCAGGATGAGGATGAGGAGAACGGGGGAACGGGATACCAACAGATGATGGACACGGATACCTCGGGGACCGGCCACGCGCAGCAACAAGTACCGGAAGGGGATGCGCCTTCGGATGCAGCTTCCGGTGAGGCACCGGAAGTGAATCCTGCTAGCGATGGGTGGGATTCTTTGGAGACCGCAGCGACACCAGGAAGTGTGGCAGCAGCGCCAACGGCCACGACACCCATGTTGGACATTGACTTCGATATGTTTGAGACAGGATCCAAACCCCAGCATTCTGATCCCGAGAGCACTGGGACGACACCGACCGACAGCAAGGAAGGTAAGAAGCCCCCGCCGCGTCCGCCAGGTTCTCCCGTTGCCCCACGCCGGCCAATTTCTCCAGCCGGCGACGCCAGGAAACGGTCAGTCAGCCCAGCGCGCCCCGAGCCTCCGAGGTCAAGGTCCCCAGCAAGGCCAAGGTCACCTATAGCTAGGTCAAAGTCACCGGCACGACCTCCGCCACCGAGATCCCCACAGACCGTCGGCGCTGATGGCACCGCCGCAAAGAAGGTGCCCCCGGCCCGGCCGCCGTCCCGCCCGCCCCTCCCCGGCATCAAGAAGGCCCCTGCACCGAACCCAACCGAGTTCGAGCAAGAGGAGAGTGAATTAGTAGAGATTAATGCCAACCAGGAGGAGCCGGAGGAAAAGGTGGGAGGAACCCCTGAGGGCAGCCTATTGTCTCCTGAAGGGGCGATCGACGGCGACGTGCCCGACGCGTCCGCGGGGACGGGACTGGAGGCGGCGGGGGCGGCACGCGACCGCCCCCGGAGTACGACTCCGGTCAACAAGGCCTCACTGCAGGACTACGCTACGTCCACAGGTGACGACGCCGTGAAACCAGAAGAGGAACGGATTAAAATCACCCTCCCCAAACACCAGCTCAAGGCCCGGAGTAAGACCCCGAAGAAGAGCCCCTCCGCGGAACCAGTGGATTTGCAGCCACCCGCCGCTGCACCCAAGTGGACTACGTTCGAGGAGTCCGATTCATTTCCGGCGGAAAATGAACCATCGCCGGAGTCGCTGGAGTCGTCAACGTCGCCCGGAAGTGAAGAGGAGGAGGCTGTGGTAGTACAAGAGAAGAAGAAGAAGCCCCCTCCGCGTCCGGCGCCACCGTCTAACGTGCCATCCCGACCACCGCCCCCAAGTGCGGCCGCCAGACAGCGCGCGACGGTGCAGAAAAAAACAGGTGAGTGTACTCACTGTGATTTGTGCATCTCATATACTACACCACCCTCTACATACATAGGTCGTGTGGCACTGTTCTCCTTAGAAATTCGGTGACAAATTGGAGGAGAAAACTAGGTTCGCCCAAAACATTCGCTGTATTCGAGTTGTCTTGTCCTAAACACCGATGAATTTGGATAAGTAGGTTATTTTTGAATGAGTAAGCACCGAGAATGAGAATGAACCGAATTATCCTCAGACGTTACATGCCTTGATAAATCATATCAACTTTATAGAATAAATCCTTTTATTAACGTTTATGCACTTTGATTGAGTGATTTTTCCGCTTTTTGAGCGCTGGAAAATGCACTCATATATATATATATATATATATATATATATATATATAGTCATCTAGAGGTTAGAATGCTCACACAGGGTTTCAGCTTGCTGTAAAGAATCTATCCCTTAACTATCCATGCTCCAATTATAAAGGCCAGGTAAAATGGTCAGGTGTCCAGTATCCAGCCTTACCATACCCCTGCCCCACTACTGACTTGGTTCCTGAAAATAGACATTTTTATTTCTAGTCTTTTTGAAGACAAAAGGATTCACTATGTCAATCCTTTCATTAAATGATAAAAACTTAGTTATGAATACTGTAATCTGCTACTAGAAAAAGAAACTGTTAGATGATAATATTGACCAAATGTAATATCTACATTTTCAAATCTGGTGGGACAGACCTAAATACACTGTATTTAGTGTGTCAGAACTGATGGACAGATCTAAATACACCTTATTCAGACCCACTTTGTTCAGACCTGACAAACCAGTTTTACTCCTTTCACTCCTGTCACCAAGTCATGCGCCTGAGACTTGACCATAGACTTGCCAAAGTTAGCTACACTCAAGAGCCTGTTTGTTCTGGCTTACTGGTCTCCTACCACTTTACAATACATGTACATTTCAAATCTGGTGGGACAGACCTGACTGTATAGCATTGGAACACTGATGGGACAGACCATTCACTATGCTCTTCAAAGAAACACAGACCCAGTAACGAGGTATGGGGTTGGTGGAAGGGTGGGCATATGACTCTATCTCAACCCAGTCACTCCATATTAGCACCTCTCCCCCACTACCACACACACACTCTTTACCTTCATCCACTGACCAGGTTATTGAACCTATCATACTCAGACCCATATAGCACTTGATTCAGAGACATTTTTAATGCATTAGGATGTATACACTGATTTTGATATCAGAAATTAGTTTGATTAAGTAATCAGTTTCTATTTGTTTAAACATATAGATTTCTAAGACTTGATCAGTATTCCTGTTCATGACACTTGAGAACAACAATTAAATCAATTCTCTAGGTTTATTGAAACATTCTTGACACTTAATTCTCGATCAAATAAAGATGGCTCAAATACATAATTTCTTATGATATTCTCCTACTTTTATTTCATGAAGTAATTTAGGTATACCACGCTCTTCCATTGAAAATGGAAATAACGTTAGTTCCTAGTATGTATAACTACCACGGTATACCATTTCATATTGCCTTTTCTAATGACTAACCAAGTAGATGTCCAATTAGATCATCAGCCAAATCAATGTACATCATGGCTGCGAGTTATGGGTAAGCTTGGTGGCAAACTTTCCATGTAAAAACAGAGAACCGGTCCAGAAGGCGTTTTCCGGCTTAATCTTTCAGTCAGTTATTCATTATTGTCTATTGTATATGGACCACAGTTATTGATATGCGGCCGACCCTTCCCCACCCGTACTCCTCACCAGACCAGGTGCCAAGGCCCATACTAAATGGCCAGTGTTGTGGTCAAAGGATGTGGGAAATGATCGATGAACCTATGGTTGGTTTCTGACAGATTAGTCAAAGCATACCATTGGGAGGTGGAGAGAAATTATTACTCATTGACACCCTGAGCGCCATCTTCGTTTTACCAATCCCCAAAGAAGTTTCGATTATATTCACTACATTAAGGGGCACACGAGTCTTAAATTAGATTACAGGGAATGTGGTGGAAATTCACCTCTGATACATCTGTATTCTGATTGCCCTAACATTGTAGGCACACGAACTGACGTCCACATGACAAACGCGATTAGGAATTCGGTCCTGTTGAGGGTTGAAATAATTTCATTTATAAGAATGATTTGCACGATCTCGTCACTGGGAACTATTGGAATGTGACATGGTGGATGTAGGCGAAATATCCTCTGACCCACAAGATGTAAGATTATTATAGCCATGTTATCAGATACACAGTACCCTTCAGCATAGATATGTCGATCACAAATTACTTACAAAAGTGAATCGTAATTATTTAACTAGCCGCCGAACAATATTCCAGTTTTCCATAAGTTCTTTGGGTGAGAAAGTTTCGAGAGATGATGTCAAGTTTACGGTTATAATGTTAACGGCATGAGCACAGAATTTACATGACGAATTTCCAAATACTAGGAACAAATAGCATGTACAACATTTATGAATGAGCGTGGAATAATAAATAAATAACAATTAAAGGTTTGAGTTATATTCAATCTATGGGTCATCTTCTGTAACTCACTTGCACCCAGTCAACGTACCATTTCTGCAGCCGCCTGTCTAGAATCCAAATATATGAAGCACCTGTGGGTCAATGAGGTATTTCGGCCTCTAGTAATTGGTCATTGTCAGATGGACACTGAGACACTGGCCTTCTGCTTCTTTCCCAATGTCACAGTGTTAGCACACAGATGGCGAAGGAGTAGTTTTTGAGGAAGCTCAAAAGTTTGTAATGTGACCACTCTGACCTTTAAGCAGAATATAGGAGCGTGTGACCCACACTCATTAAAGGATAGCGAGTCCGGAGAGGGGAATTACAAACATTTAAAGAATGCTAGTTTCCAAAGCGCATTCAATCATATTGCTATCAAATCTCGAAAAGAGGACAACATTTTTGTATCATGATCATACTCTAGATTTATTCCAGGCAAAGAAATCAATTGCAGTTAAAGAAAAAATCTATTGAGCACTAGAACACTTTTGCGACTTCCTCGACAAGCTTTTCATGGCCAAACACAGACAGATAACGATGCGTTACATCATTATTCACTCTCCAAATTTCAAACACAGGAGCATTGACCCAGACTCATTTCCTCCTGTTCTGTTATCATGTTACATTGTGTCGTCAGACCTTGGCAAGTGAGTTTTCTAATTACTGTCTCATTAGAGATGGTAATCATTTTACCTGTGTATAATCTTCACTTCAATTACCTTACATCTGTAGTTTTCTTTCATCTCCCTATAATCGATATATATTGCAATGATCTCAATTTAGCCCAGGATTTATACATTTTGCAGCAATATGAGACGCGTTTTAGAAACGCGGCTTTACAACTCATTACATTTAATTTTTGAATGTTGAATAAATTGATCTTTCTCTGGAGTAAAACACTTCTATCGTGACAAATCTTGATATCAATATAGCTGTATATCGCGGATATGTTTACACTGCCACCAGAAAGGAGACTTTTCACATTTTAATCGTTATGGTTTTAAGGTGTTGAAAAGTATAAAAACAACGACAAAGAAAACAACAAAAACATGGGCAGTTTAGTTTCCAAATACTAATATTGCTCGCAAATGCAAAAATTAATAAAAACAGTTATTGGATTCCATGGAAGTAATAACTACAATTTTGTCAAACCCATCTCCTGAACTCAAGCTCGCGTCAGACATTAAAGGGGCAAACTAAAAGGGAGGTCATTACTAATATTTATGCTAGTGTTATCCCTATTTAAGTAAATTGTATTCATTCCTCTCTATTTCTCTGTAATCATACACTTATTTGACTTCCTCAATCAATTTCATTTACTCTAAAATTCATAGCACATAGAGGATTTGATAGTCCCGAAAGAAAACTACTGACAGTAAGAAATTGCGGTGGAAACCATACAACATAACTATGGATATGCCATTAAATATAGATTCTGTATAGTCAGTTGCCAAATTTCCACTGTTAATGCCAGCAACAGATCTAATCACACTAGAAGTCGGTAATCTGGAAGATTGCCAGGCCTTTAACTAAGTTTTGTCTAATCTAAGGAAGTCTTCAATTTTGATTTTAGTTGAAGGCTCCAGACTTTCTGAATAAAAGGCCTTGATATTTAATACCAATGTCAAGGGGTTAAGAATTAAGTGTCCATCTTAGATTGCTATATGAGAGTAATCCCAGGTTGGTGATATTTGTTGGTAATTCCATGAAGGCTAAGTGTTGAACATTAATGATATTTGATTGTACAAGTCTAATTGAACAAAATGGAAGTTAAACTACATTAACAAACAGAATTTGACGATGTTGTCAGGTTGGATACCGTTTAATACTGCTTGACATAAGAAAGTAATGCAAGGAAGGTTATTGTTTAAAACTGAATGATATATGGTAGAACTTTTTAGGTGGTTGCTGTTTACCACTGCATGATATTGAATATCATTATCCAACACGGACGGATTTTTGTGGTGATGAATAACGACAATAATACTATGTAAGAGGTTAGGTAACACAATAATCCTGCCAGAGGTATGAGCCAACATTTACTATATGGTAAGATGTCTGTCATCAAGAATCTCTGATTGAATCAGCATCATGAGTAATCCGTCGTGACTTCTATAAATACAGCCCCACATTATAGCCTGCTACCCTACTTCTACTTCTAACCGGGTAAGGCATAGCCATGAATAGAAATCACGGTTACTTTTCAAACATTTAAGCCGGGGACACACCAAGCGAAGAGGGCAGCGATTTCTGGAATCACCGGCACAAAATGTCATGTATGTGAGCTATTGTTTCATATTTCCCCTGATTATTGCTTCTGATATGCTAAACGATGGGAGATATTAACATAAAATAATATTTTACATACGTGCCATTTTGTTTTGGCGATTCCAGAGATCGCTGACTTGCATCTATTACGATCTTAAGATAGGTTTCCAATCAACCGGATGCCTACGAGAAATGCGTGTTCACTGGCCGGTGAAAACGTGAATATGAAAGCAGAGAAGTAGAATAAAATAGAGGGAGAGACTGAGATTGAATGAGAAAGAGCCATGGTACAGGCTGGGTTACAACCATACATTAATCCCTCATTCTACCTCCATCCCTCTCATAACGATTCAGGCTTGTTCCGGTGGCCAGGATGTGGTTTACGTTCTGGTTCCCCTTTCGTGCAGCACGCCTATAACTCTATCTGTACAGGGAGCCAGCCATAGGTGTAACCTTACTCGAGCAGACATTTTCCCAGCGTGGGCCTCATTTGTTCAGCCGTTGCCCGATAAACCCTTTGTGGCGTAGGGCCTACGTATTCTCATTAAGTGGGGAGTACAGGTTGTATTCTAAATGCAGCAGCACCTAAAAAATCACCCCAAATCCTTTCAAATTACAAATCCTAATATGCCTGCAAATATCATGGGCCGAATGTCAATGCCTTGGAAAACAAAAAAGTCAGCAACTTTGGTTTCACACCTACAGGACTATTGATAATCGATCTGCGGCGCTGTATGCAATAAGAGGCATGGCCTCTTTCTATGCCTATATTGACATCACTCGTCTCCCACCTTCACACTGGTAGTGGGCCGAGAAGATGTGACCATAATGGATAATCACTGCAGACTCTATGTTATAGCATGTGTTCCTCGAGCAGCTTATGTTGTATTGAGCAGGTCACGTTATCTTGAAGACTTCACAGAATCCTGTGCAGTTCACACTAGATCTAGCAATGCACAGCACACTCAGCAGGTGACGGCACATTAATCAGCCTATAGCTCATAGCGCAGACCACAGGAACATGGTTTCCCACAGACCATGAGCGATTCACAGGACCTTGATCAGTTAATAGCACATTGAACAATCCCAGTATGATCATATGTAGATATGTTTAATGTATGTGCCATTTGCAGTAATGTTGATCATTCATATAAGAAAAAAGGTATTCGGTAGACTTTTATAACTATTTATAATTATGGCCAACATTTATAATTATCAATTTGTAGCATTCATTTACGATTAGAAGATGCCTAATGATGTATATGATCAAATTGCTTTGGAAATGCGAAACATAGACATGAAAACTGGCTTTACGATTTCATGAAGTCCCGTCACCAGTAACAAGCTTTCCTCCTCTGAAGGTGCAGCTGCTTCTCTAAACCACCACACGCAGCGTCCGATGCAATTGGATTCTGATGATCAAAGTAAAAGGAAGCCACATATACTAATGTAGTCAGGGTAGAGGTATAACAGTGGCAGAAGCAGGAAATATGTCATTGATAATCATATTTTATGTAGCGTCATATCGTTACACTTTTATTCATATAGTATTCAATATGTAGACAATTAGGCTACCGTTATTACGAGATAATATACACCGTCTACTTTTCCTGATACAAATGATTGATTTGTATCAGTATTTATCTCACCCCTGGTACAAGTTTGGCCATAGGAATAACATTAGAAAAAAATACTCAACGATCACCCTGGTAAAGTGACAACACTACGCCACGGCCGTGGCGTAGTGGATTTGCTAAGTCTTTTCTAATTATTGTGATAGTTTGATGATATTTAATTTGATAAAAAGGGGTGAGATAAATCCAGAACCGCACTCGAATCATAAATAGACACAACTCCACTCGTTTGCATGGGCCGAAATCGTCACTCGGCTTCGCCTCGATGACGATTGCGGCCCATCCAAACTCGTGGAGTATTGTCTATTTATACGATTCTCGATGCAGTTCTATATAAGTATTCTTCTTATGCTTAATCAATAATGAGTTGATAAATACCATATTGTTTACGGGAATATAAGGACATAATTCAAAAGCTTCCACCACGGATTATAGAGCTAGATATGATATCATGCATTTAAATTCTCCACTTAAAAGTGTTACAAACGATCCAAAACTCCTTCGATTGATCAAAGCACCTTAGGATTAAAATGAGGATATTCTTTAGCAGACTTTTAAATCTTCTCAGTTTTCCCAACGTATTTCCTTATTAGGCAAAAATCCCTACAAAATTCTCTGATTGTCTGAGGAACTTGTATTTGCTGACTAAAGGAGAAATCTTGCTGAAGCGGCAGCATTGTCACCGTGGCTCAGGCAGTCGCAATCTAGCTGACCAATCAAGCATAACCAGAATACTGGCAGTGCTATTAAACCTAAACAAATCACTAATATCAATGTCACGATCAAGGGCATAGCTGGCCACATCAAGAAATATACGTCGGATGTCGAATTGATCTTCTCTGCAATTCTGAGTTTGTAACTGCAGAATAGAAGTCAATTTACTAGATCAACCATATGGTCCATCTTCAATGCCCCAGAGTTCCCAACTCATTCTCAAAGGAGGCACCTCTGCAGATACGGATTTCTGAGAAGATGAAGAAATAAGGCACCAATATTGAGTGCATGTGTAGGTAATTTATGGATTAGATCAATTACCTAAAAAGATAGGCTCGTTTCAGAGACTAAGAAGGCCAGACGCAAAGCAATATGTAGACTACAGCCCCAGGGGTTATTGACTTTATACCACGTACCACTGGAGTGATCCCACTATTTGACATCTAATCGACATTTCCATCAGTAATGGAGGTAAATAATCTGAAAAGTAGCCGTGGCTGAGCTATCTCATATCATCAAAGAAATCATGGATGATACACGTTTCCCAACGATAGGCATACACTCAAAAAGGCAAATAACGGTATGAGATTCTATAATAAAAAGAGGTACAACCAAGTTAACATTTAGTTATACGTATTCATCAATAAATAAAATAATTAAACATCAGATCTTGCAAGATATAATCTGCCAATTGTCACCGTACAAAGTGTAGTTATTGTAATAAAACCATGAAGTAGCCAAGTTGTATGCCTGTGCTTATGAAATACACAGTCATAATCTAGGATGCTATGTTACATTAACTACTGAGAGAAAGAGGTCATTGGGTGCAGCAAATCACTCTTTGCTTTAGAGGTCGGGTACAAAGTAATCACTTGGCCTACAAATTAATTATTCATTTTTCATGTATGATTATTTTATGTTTTTCTCTATATTGAAACATAATCTTGCTGAATAAACTTATCTGTCTAGTTATGGATCAGACCGATCAGTGGACTTTTGTCTCAGGACAATTGAAGCCAGTACGATAGGAGGCTATGTATATGAGGGCCATCTTTCAAAATGATTTCATCATATTGTTCTAATTAGAGGCTAACCTGTGTCAAATGTGATTTGTGTATTGAAACTCCCTGTCATATTTTATTTGGGCTGACCTAATCTGGTAAAACCTAGTGCGGTCGTGTAAGAAAGTGGTGGCCGTAGTTGTTGTTTCGTGTGTGACTCGTCCAAGCTCAGGGGCCCATGGGCGTCAGAGCGTCTACTATACTACTCCTATGTCTGCGTGTCAGCCAATCAATACGTTTCCCGGTTACGTACTGTGGTGGGGAACTCAATTAGCTCTCCAAGCGTGGACGTGAGCTGGAAAGACCACAAGCTGGACACTGGTCATTCGTTTCCTACCGCTGACCGGCCAGCGAGGAAAACACACAGCACACACAGGAAGTGTGCAGAGTGGTGATCCACTGGCGGCATCGGGCCAGCTAAAATTATCCCGACTGGCCTGCTCTGCCGCTGTAAATGCCATGACCATCTTGGCGGGCTTTTTCCTTTATTGGTTGAATTGTATGGAGTTTAAAAACAAATAAAGACACGGGAGGTTATTTTGATAGAATGACAAAGTTAGATTAACATGGCTCTAGACGATTGCTGCCGGTTGCTTTCGTGAACCCACATGAACGCTAATCCGAAAATGCCAGAACAGTCAAGTTCGTACTTTTTTGGCATTGCCTGCACTGAAGTATTGATACGGTAGGCTCCATTATTAAAAGCAACTTACAAAAGAATCAATTTTGTGATTATAACTATGCATAGACTGAGCTTACAGTCCTGGGCGTTTTAATTGCCCGTGTGGGATTATCAATGGAACGGTTGTGAGTAGTACATGAACATACCACTATACCTCAGGCACAAACACCTATTGGTAGGTAAGGGAAAGGTCACGAACGACTTGTAAATGTAAGGTTGCAGGTATAATGGACCGAGGGATGTATCACTTAAGTCGTGTGATTAAAGTTGATCCGTTGTTCTACACGTATCATGAGAGGTGCAGTTTGTATTACGTACCTAGTATCGTAGGTGTATTCGTCAAAGTTAGGTTTTTCACAGATGAAATAAGGTGAAACAGGGTATCAAGAATCAAAATCTGTCATTCGAAGGCTAACAAAGGCATAATACTGGCTTTCAATCTACAGGCAGACTGTTGAAAGTAAGGTACTATTGGACCATAGTAGAATTACAATTATCTCTCAAAAGATATCATTCTGTCAGCATAGTTGTGCATCTTATCTCTAGTAATTATATAGAACGACCTGAGCATGCTGTACAAGCTACAAAACGAGATGATAGTTACAGTTTGTACGGAGCGAGGCATTTATGTCGAGTTCCGTACTAATTGTAAATTATCATTGAGTTTGTAACTTGTACAGGCATGGTTTTATATTTACTTTATACCCAAGATTTATGAAATAATTAACTTGATATAGTTTAACAACTCATGTTTTATTAGAGACGTACGTTATATGGTGAAACGGTGCGTATTTACAGGATACATATGTTGTGGGTATAGAGTAAATGCTATAATCATAAAAGAGGTTACGAAACAACTAGCATATTCACCAGGGTCTGATTGGTAGTCGTAGGTGGACAGGAGGCATATCTTGGTAAATGTTGCTTGTTCACACACATTCATGGTGTATCACTCACAACATACACCTCTCTAGGAGGCTGGATTCAGGATTCATAACGCAGAGGAAAGGAAGACAATAGAAATGAAACCACCGTTGTTTATTTCCTCCTCTCCCACTTGGCAGCAGAAGATCACGCGATAGCTATATAAAGTAAGATGTAGAAAGAGCGGCACGTTTATGGGGCTGATGTTTATTTGATTATTTTCATTTCCATTTTCTAAGAAACCTCTCACCTACTGTCGGTACCTTGCTCATTGTAAGCACAACCCACCTGCTTGCCAGTACCGCCACCCATTATTAGTACATCTCGGCCTAGATCTGCACCTTCCGTTTACTGGCTTCACCCCCACCCACTGTTAGCACGTTCCACCCACTACTAGCACATCCCAGCCTCTGTCATACCTCCCACCCACTCCCAATACCGCACGCCCACTGTCAGTACCTTCCACCCACTGCCAATACCTCACAACCAATGTCAGCACCTTCTACGTACTAGAGGTAGCTCCGGCGGATCAAATTAGTCCCGGACGTCGGTGTTGGATCCTCCTGTCTGGCAGACACATATCAGCGGTGGTCGTTGCCCGTCAAGCCCGGCACCGTTAAGCGGGCGGCGGGCGGCGAGCACGCGCCGAGCCTGCCGCACGTGAGCCCGCCATTGATTTGTTTGGTGTACACACACTCACGCTCACCACTCGTCGGGGACCAGCCCCAGCCTCTTACCCCTTCCTCTTGTAGCCCAGAGTTGTGAGCTCGGTGAGGTTGGAGGAGGGCGCGGCTGCTTCCAAAATGGGGCTCTGCATGAGCTTAAAACCTGATCATTCCGGCAGATTAGATGATGTCGAAAGCGATATTGGAACCAACTGAATGCGTAACGCTTTTCAGGCTAGACAGGTAATCGTTCTTTGGGGGTTTTATATATACAGAGACGCGGCAAGGAATTTAACAGATGAGGTTAAGTTAAAACACAGAGAAGCAACTAGGAACCGGCCCCAGGACTATAAATTGTCATTCCTATTAAGCTATAACCACAGAATCCTCGATTGTAGGCGATTTTCGCCTATTGATATATATGATTTGATTCTCATATGATTTGATTCTAATACATATAATCTACATTACTCCTTTGGTAGAAAAAAAATCCAAAATAAATACTATTGTTTGAAGAGTCACAACGCCTACGGGTTCTAAATAGATATTCAAGATAAAAATGGTACAGAAATCGGGAAAAATTGCCCGGTTTCAAAACCTGAATTCGGTCTATATATTAAAGGTGGGACGTGGCGCCCCATAGTTTGATCAAAGCCTGAGGCTTGTAGACTCTAGCTCTATACAACTCTGATTCATTCCGCATCGCCTCTGAGGCTCGTATAGGCGCTGGTGTGGTACTCGTGGTGGTGGTGCCGGTGGGTTGTAGCTGTGGTCATAGTGGTGATGGTGCTGGTAGCGGAGAGAAGAAAGAACTGAGAACAAGGGCACCCATCATATTCGCTGCACCCCTTGGCTTCGAAGCCCATTCCTTCTTGTATTGTGCTTATATAAACGGCCATCCGCCCGCATACCCCGCCTTGGAAAAGTGTCCGACTCGCTGAATTGGTTTATGCCACCGAGGCATACATCAATCTACATCAGTTATCTACCTGGTAATAGTTCTCTATCGATAAAACCTTGAGCCACATTGGCCATTCTTAAGTGAATTATATGTATCAACGGAACCGCTTAAAGTTGCTGTATTTATATGTTATGATGCACTCTTAGCATCATGTACATGAGCCAATTGAGAATATCTCAATTAGGGGATCATATGGTTGATAAATACATGCATTATACCTATTTATATAGCGAGCATTAACTTCCACTATTATTAATATATTGTCTCTGTGCGCGTTGATATTTGATTATATAATCTAAATACACCTGTGTGCGCTTAGCAATCAACTGAATTCTTCGCATTTTAATAAGCCAACTCCTTATTCTATTCATGCAGATTTCTTTTAATAAGAGGATTCTATAAAGGCTTCTCCATATACATGTAATACTGAATAGATATATAGGATAGGTTTGATCTTCCATTTCTCTTTACCTGTCAAGTAGAGATAAGTGCCGATAGATCTACCAAGGAGAAATACTGGATGGAGATCTGATATTGATAGAGTTGGCAAGTCCGCACACACTGACCATCCCCAGGGTCACCTCCGCCACCGCCGCCACCCCAACATACCGCCCACAGATCATACCTCTCTGTGATCGAGTTTAGACCCCTTGTGGGGGCGAACAGGCCAAGCCTAAGGCATCCTCACCCCGCACACGTGTATGCCCGTCAAGGCACCCGAGATCAGATGAGAGCGACCGCTTCAGCGGCCAATATGATATGAGGCAAAGGCAGCGGGAGGCATTGCATTTTAGATGAAGATCATTATGTTCAGGGCTCAATATCAGACGAGAGGAAAGGGAAAACGGTTTATCTTCATGTAGGGTCTGTATAGCGCCTCAAGAATTCTTTATCTGAATCAGAGAATGGTCCAATTGTGAGACCATTTAACGTTAGGCGGCGCAACAAGAGGGAGGTCCTGTACACTATCATGTAGCTCACTGAACTTTATAATGTGTTTGAAAACCATATCCCTATCGCATTGAGTAATACCCCAAGGCTAATTCCACACATCAGTTTTGGTCATCGTAATTATTTTCCAATAAAGTTGCTGTTTGTAATGTTTCATTAAGACTTGGATCTGGAGATCTGCCTCAACTGAGTATGTGGGACTGGGTATTTGGATAGCTATTCCTCTTGTCCTTGTGATAATAATTTCAGTGCCAGACATGGTGTGTCAGCATACTGTCTGTGCTTATTAAGTCTGCATCTTATTTGTTAAGCTGTTCACTGTGACAGGTTCCCTGTTGGCCATAAGGAAATATTCAATAAGGTGTTTTATTCAACCCCTGTTCTCATAGCATCATTCAGTTAACATTGGAAAAATGTCCAACAGCACGTTGAATATTGAACAGAAAATACATTCTCAAAAGGATCTCGATATTATTTCATTAGACTGCAGAGTATGTGTCCTTTGTTTGTCACTGTGTAGTACTAGCTCAGAAAATATGTCAAACTGTAAAAGTCCATGGCTCGGAAACATACATGTGTAGACTATAAAATGCCATATTTGCCGTAAGACATTTTCTCTGAACGGCTTTGTTGAGAGGATATTTCGAATGCAGTGAAGAGTATTCATGCATGTTCAGCATAAGCCCACCTGGAGGGCTTGCGAAGTAGATGAATAATTAATATGACCCTCCGGTAGGTATCATGGAGATGTAGGCCCACGCTTTAATCAGTAAAACCTCTGCACGAAGATACCCTCCATAACATCAGACAAATCACCTCATTATCAACTGACTGATCGCTGGGACTGATGCTGGTAAATAGATACTCAGGTCCATGCACATATCAGTAAAAAACATGTTCTACCCAGGCCCATATTAATACTGAGTTAATCAATACGGGATCATATGCATTTATAGGCGATTTCTTAAATCACTTGCTATTATGAAGGCTACATTGGATATGATTTGTCATATTTAATCAATGCAATCTCAAAATGCATTTGGTAGAGTACATTATGAAATGTAGCTGGGGTTCCCTCCGTACCAACCGTTGTATCTCTATAAATATCTATCTGAATATCTTCATAGAAGATTGTAGTGACATGTCGTAATGTTGTAGGAAAATGCCCTTATTATAATGAAAGTAAGTGTCAGCATGACATCAAATAAGCGTAGGTCACTGGTGCTAATTCGAGTTTGAGACTTTGCTGACCACACTTGAACACATCAGACTAATTGATAGGCTGCTTTTATCGTTGCAATAAAACCTGTCCTGATTATTATGTCGGGATGGAGATTAATTTCACTGGAGCCGCCTTCTCTTGTGTTTTTGTTCCAAAAATACATCAGGGACACCAAGCTATTAACAGCCTCGTTCTGACAGGTAGCCCGAGGTTTTCCAAACTGCGGCCGAGGGCAAAGAAACACATAGTCTTCCGTTGTGTGACGACTAAAATTGTCAAGAGCGTCTGTGGGTTTGTCATGGTTACGCGAAAGTCTCGTCCTGTTCCCGCGACAATCTCGGTAAATCTCGTTGGATGGTCTCGGCGCATTGTTGCTAAATGGCCATGGTTTATCGAGAGAAAATATTATAAAGAGACGACGAAATTCATCGCACCTCCTTACCCATGGTCTTATATTAAGCCTTATTCTAATCAATACACAATAATCAGTATGACTCTTAATACTACCGACAGAATACGCATTTGGTAATCGATAAACAACTCATCTAAAATCAATCGACACCTTGCTTAGTAATCTTTAAATAGCATCAGAAGCGATAACAACCTTTGGGTAACTTGACAGTCACAAAAAAATCTTTTCAAACCACATATATATTTTCTATATGTGTCGGTTTTTTTTGGGGGGAAAAGGCCAAGTTGGGTAGGTGTAAAACGGACAAATAGTCTTAAATAACAATCTAATGCGAAACCAATTGGAATTCCCTGGAACACAATTGTACACAGGATTCATGGCTATTAAATTCAGCAAAGGGTCCCAGATTCGTAGTAGCTAGCACACCGAGCGCCTCGTAACGGCACATATAACTTGACAGTTATACATTCTACACGGTCCCATGCCATGGCCGCATTATCTATTAGCTGTACAAGAAATTCTATTCATCATCTACGACTCCATACTGTTAGTATCGGTGAGGTACGTGTCCATCCAGAGATCCTGTAGTCATAAAACCCAGCCATGCTGCACCCCTGGCCTTGTTCTCCCATCCGACTGGGCACTATCCTTGTATCGTTCCTCTGGTTGGCCGAGCAAATATTGCATAATTAACGAAGAGCAATCAGGCTCTAATTGCCCAACTGCTACTTGTGGACGCTAGGTCGATTGGACAGAATGTTGGTGTACAAGCTGAGTCAATATGATGATCGGTGCAGATCTCTTCATGTTGTACACCAGGGTTGGGTAAGCCATTACTATGGCTTTTAAGCTTGATTAAAATTTGAGAAGGGTCTAATGGCAGTAAACCTTATATCAAACGCAGGGTTGTTTAACTCTTGTTGAATTGAATGTTAAGGGATGTAGCCTACTTAGAATACCAAGTGCTACTAGCCAATTTATAGGATGCAAAAATCTCATAAGCAGAGATGTTTATCATTCCAAATGGCTAGAACAATTTAAATTGAATTAGAATATGTATATATATATCTTTTGCTGTTGAAAATTTCCTTTCATTACATCGTGACAGATGACACAATAATGAACCGCTATACAAGAAACAGGTTTAACACTATGCGTCAAGACTTGGAGTGTAAGTGTATCATCCTGTTATGTCCGGACTGTGTAAGTTATAACTCTGAGATCGCCTTTAGCAAAATGTGAATATATATGTAGTGAAATGGGTTCCTTAAATTGAAAAAAACAACAACGTATTGCTGATAGGTTGATGTAGGCAGGTCCTGGTGTTTGAATTACAAAGCAACCTGTCAGGAGCAGTGCATAACCAGGCGTCTTGATCTCATGTTTGCAGCTAGTTCACAAACTTACCTGCTTAATACCACCTACTGCGTGAAAGTGTCCCCCAGTTGCCATTCAGCTGCCAGCGTCAATAGGATCTGGATCATAGAATAGATGTCTGGGTCAGTTTTCTGAAACGGTCCCCAGGTAGCCTGATGGTGACGCGTAGATGAAAGCAGAGGTCATTGTGAGCCTGCTCTCTGTGACGGCCGGCAGATGAGCAGCTCATCATCAAGGGGCATCTCCTCGCGATGAGTAGTCGCCCTCGCCTTTTCATGTGACGGCCGCTCCCGGAACAGATAGAGTTTCTGGTGAATAAATGAAAAGGGTGGGATGTATATTGACAGTCTGCAGTTGGCGAAGAACACCAATCATTTGATAGATGTTTGTGTTATAGTATGATATATACTGATACTGTAACTATATCCAAGGTCTACGTAATTTCGATACCTTACCCTGACTTCTTCACATAATCTGACCTTATAGAGTAATTAAGACACTCGATATATTCATTTATAGAAAAGCCGTTCACATAGAATATGCGATCGGCAGTACTTGATCAATGTATGGAAGGACAACATGGATAGCTCTGAAAAGCTTGTTTTTACAAAAACAGATATTTGATAAAAATCGAGTTGACACAACTTATAGGTGAGCTACAAATTGGATATCACCAATCAGCTTTTATATTTAATATAATAGCATACAATTTATTGTAAGTATGTTACAATTTGATAATTGATCAGTAAATTAGATATTCTCTTAAACTTAATGGGTAAGCTTTAACAAAATTCCCTTTCAATTTACTTTCTGGCATCACGCGGACCATTCAGTCACAGCCGTACACAACATTGCCCAATAGAGTAAAGCCAATGTAGAGAAAAAGAGAAAAGGACAAATAGCAATTCTTATTCGCTATCTGAAAGTGTCTCCTGTTCATATTTTCAGTATTATAGGAATGGCAGTTTTTCACTTTTCCATGGAAACCCTTCCAGTTTAGAAAAATTCTTGTCTCTATAAAACAAAGCTGATATAAATTGGGCCACATTCATGCCAACAAAACAGTAGTTTGAACCTCCCCATAGACCCTCAGCCCCATTGTATGGCCAACATTGTGTATTTCATGTTCTCTCTGAGGCAATAAATTCTACATTACAAATATTTCCACTTTTTTCCCCTGACCCCAACTGACAACACTGAGCGTATATAGGAGTGTTATAAGTTCTTTTGGAGGGGAGGGCGCTATGTACTGAGAGTAGTGATAGGAGTTAGACGGGCTATATAGTATCACAGGTATGGAAAGATTTACTTGCTTCATGAATGAGTCATAGATGGGCTGAGATGCAGTCGTAAGAGAAAAAGATTCCCATAAAATATGTGCCTCCGCCTTTGGCGTCGGGACGTATTTTATGGGACCAAGGACCTCGAACTTCCTTCCATACAGGATCAGATTTACAAGCATGATACGAACACATATGGCTTGAAAGTAGGTTGTCAACATTTAATTATACTTTTAGTAGATATGGGTCCGCCGGAGGTATCGCTCCAGATCTTGCTGTCCAAGTAACTCGGTTCACGATTATGGGATTTAGTCCTCAGTAATACTCGAGCATTGACCAGTGTCCTGTAAAGCGGTTCCCGTCATAACCAAGCTGTAGTTAGGCAGTAGGAATGTAATGAGCATATCTTAAATCACGCATGGCTTAAGGGCAGGCAGCCAAGACAATATGTAGGTAATTACCCATTCATATGAGGCTTGTACTTAGACAGTGTGAGGTATGGCGAGTGGGGTTTGAGTAGGGCAGCTGGTGGGTAGAATATGAGCAGGTCACCAAGGGCATGTAGTCAAGTAGTTGGTAGCTCATGGGTAGTTAACAGAAGACTCTAATTGACCACGGAGGAAATAACAGCTATTGAGGCAAATCTTGGGTGAAAACAGGTCTGAGATTGTTGCAGTTGGGTGGTGATGACAACTTTTTGTTCCGAGTATCAAAATCGATTTAGCACATATTTCTCCACTACCAAACACGGCCGGCGATTTTCAAGTCCAGTTTCAAACTCACTTTATTTTGTCTTTCATGATTTCACACCTCAGTGTATGTCTCTCTCTCTTCCTATTGCTAAGGGCCTGTCGGGGCTTGCACTAGTCCGTGCACCTACCTCTACCTTAATTATCTAATGAATCTATTGTTTACTAGCGCATATTGTGGTGCATCAAGCAACCAATTTCAACAGTCTTGCTTAATTTGCCATGCACACTGATCAATTTGTCTTCTATTTAATCTGGATAACAAGCGGCGGTTAGTGGTTATGATTTTTACTTCCAGCTCGGAATACCATTTCCTTCTGTCCACTAATTATATATTCCATTCGTATACAAATAACATGAAAGAGTTTTATCATGGTACATATTCCAGCTTGCATCAGGTCCAGATACAAAACCAATCATACGAATAATTTGATCAATATTAACCCCCCAAAAAGACTTGTGAATCATGAACACCTCCTTCATGTATCAATTACCACATGTATCATCAAACTGACAATCATGTGATTCCATGTCCCGCATTCTCAATGAATGTTCCTATAATCTTGTAATATTTTTTGCGCTGTTGCCTAACAATCTTGCGGCTATATGCCGACGTCTATTCTCCTCACACTTACAAGAGATTACATGTAAAGATGTATGGGTATACCATATGAAGCCCGCCTGTACACACGCATATATATATATGGGCAGATCGATGGTGCGTAGGTTGTGAACTGTTGAAGATAAAACGGCGCCTTCTACGGTAACCTCAGGTAAGATATATGCCGAAAAACCCACCTGGCTTTAGGGTATCGTGCTCAAGGGTCCAATATACTATGGGGACATAAGGCACAGCTCCCCGGAGAATGTTGCTTCACCTGAAGATCTAGAACTGTCTTGGAATATAATCCCATTTCAAACATTCTTTAGAATAAACCCTTATGCATTAAATAAGTCCTAAGAGAATGCTGACATCGGGATCAGCAATATCAGCTTATTTGCCTAACCAAATCGGATCCCATCTTTGGATATTCTCCTTTCTTGGCCCACGGTAGAAGTTTTCCATAGTTTTAGCTGCAATAAAGCAACAATTCACGATCCCACCCCTCCCTCAATATATGAAGAAAAGATCTGATTTGGTATTAGGTTATAAATTATCTTTATATCAATGCTAGGTCATTTCTGGATAATTATTTTATGGATTATTCTTTGGTCAAGGGTGGGAACTTCGCATGTAGAAGCAATCTTTCTCTCCAGGTTCCGTGTACAAGCTCGACCCTCAGAGCAGATGGTGAGTAGTTCAGGCCGGGGTCGTGAGCTCGTTCAGCGCTATGAGCTGGTGTAATCGCCGCCCTGGTCGGCACGTAGGGGCCTCTGGTTGCTGAGGGCCCAGGGCCGCATGGCTGTGTAGCCCAGCCCCATCACCATACATCTCCGTCGCTCTGGAAGCGCCGCTCCTCCTGCCAACGCCCAAACCACCCTCCCACCCACTCTCGGCCAGCGACGAGCGGCCGCGACCGGCGTTTTCCAACGCTTAACAAGTTCCCCAGGAGACCAGGTCCATTTACATATTGTCAAAGCTGCACGCCCCTTAGAGGGTCCTCCAGTGCATAGGTGACCGTTCGCATCTGTTAAATGAACCATCACAAACGGGGGGGAGGGGGGGGGGGGGGGTTGACAATCTTGTTATTGTAGCCTGATTCTGATTGGTTCCATGAGGCTGTACTAAATAAAGGTAAAAACTGCCTAACGCTTACCGAGATGCAGCTCAGCCGTTTGGAATTCCCAAAGTGGCATTGAATAGTGGATACTCTGTTCACAATATATCAAGTTATGTCAATATATCCAAATAGCCTGGTAATAGGTGTAGATGGCTAGTGCTCGGTGCAGAGGACAGAGCGCAACTGCCAGCCAACCCACTTACACCAAATTGTCCTCTTGGCAATGGCAATAACGCGTCGAATGGAGCACTACTGTGCTAATCATATCCGGAGCTGCTCAGAGCTGCTCAGAGATAGCACATGCTACTAGGGGCTGCTCAGGGATTTCCCAAAGCCGCCCGGAGCTGCTTGTAATTTCCTGATCCGGTCGTAGTCTGGAGAGCTTTCAAAAAAGAGCTCTGTCTATGGTAGAGGATGCTCACGGGTATTTAGTGGAAGTATCCCGTTTGTTGACGGTGGTGTTTCGGTGTTTAATAATGTACCAGCAGTCTGGACTATTTAAGGATAGGATCATTGGAAATAATAATGTGGGTCAATAGAATGATAAATAGGCGAAAATGCGCCTTAGCATTACGTTACACCCACCGGTCTCCCAAAGGTCAATGTATGGTACAGTACATAGGAATTTCTAAAGGTCACCGACCCCCACCCCCCACCCCAGAAATTAGATATAGTTAGATTCTACAAGGGAAGTGGATGACACCGCGAAGTATTTGTAAAGATGCGAACAATTATATGTCAGTCAGCTTAAAAGGACATTTGTGAGCGTCACCATGGTACTCTGCCTACATGGCCATAACTTTACTGCATTCTATTTCCGCCAGACGAATGGTTTTTGTTTTGGCTGGTTGTCTTTTGAAGATTACACTGTTGCGATTTCAGAGTGTGTCGGGCGCAGGGTGCACAAGGCAGTACAGGATTTGTAGACAGGAATCAGATATAAACACACGTCGTTTGTAGGGAACAGAGCCATTGTTAGTTCATGAAGCAGTCACTAGGAGGCCAGCAGTATGGCAGGCCCTTTCGGGGGGACAGAACCTGTATTCTGGCTTTTTGTCCTCATGAAACTCAACTGCCTTTCAATGTTTTACCATTGTTCCCTTGACTCTCTACCCCCATCCCTGAGCAGGATGACATAATGATAAAACCCAGTACATGCTGTTTTTCCACATGGAACATTTTATATGCATATGTGAGTAAGGCTAGAGTTGTGACACTTCCCATTTATCACTCACTTCTTCTGCACCTCCATTAGTGAAGAACACCTACTTTTTCACCTCCATTAGTGAAGAACACCTACTCGGTGGGGGGGGGGGGGGGGGGGGGCGTCATGGCAGCGCCCATAGATCATAGGCTATATGCCGTATAGAACCCGTCACATAAAAAGAAATTCTCTTTACACAATATGTACCGCAGATTATTTTCGGTACATCTATATACAGGATGCTGGATGATAATGAAGCCACTGCATTCAATGTGTTAGGATTGCTTACTAAATTACGCCTTGTTTCTTTTATTATTCAGAAAAAGTTGCATACAATTACTTAGTGTTAGGCGTTCTTTTTTGCAGTACGTCCATTATAATGTTAACAGATCACCATTCTTCAACAGCGAATATGTTAATAATTATATAGAACCATCTATGGATAAATTGCTTATACAATATATAGCTCAAATTATTACAGTACATTATAAACAGTCTTACCATTACAGTAGGATATGACACTACACTATTACCATCAGTATGATGATAAGGGAGAGAAAATAACCAAAGTTCTTACCTTTGTTGTATTAGACAATTTCGGAAATGTATGTAGTTTCTCTGATATGCCATATCTTCCTCAATGTCCACATTCGTGACTAACATTTGGCAAAGAAATATTTGTGATAAATTCGCAATCAATTAAAACAATTACATTTTTCCCCACTGGGAAAAGCTTTAATTGTCTTCTGGAAAACAGTCATTTGTACGACTGTAATAAATCATCTACAATCTAACAGGGAATGTATTGAAATAGAGCACTTCAAGGCTTCTGGGTTAAAATCAGGCAATTAGTGTCTCGGTAGAAAATGTGTTTCCATGTGCACGCGTGCGGGAAGAACAAATGGACAATCTACTTTATGCTGTTAACTTCGCAATGGCTCTCTGACGAGCAATCAAGACGGACGCGGTCTATAACATCATTTTCTCTGCATGGAGAAAGTTTATCAATGGCTGGCAAGTTACTTCAGAGTCACATGTGACGTCTGTCACTCAACAGCGATCTGGGTCATTCTCGGAGACTACTTGATGCTCAAAATATAAGAAAACAGATTCGATTCCTTTGTTACTCGTGAGCTTACAGAATGTATATGTATTTGGTCTTATTATTCCGGAAAGGTTTTACCATTAAAGCGTAGTTCGACCTGAGCAGACCAGGGGACAATTCCTATGACTTCTTTTAGGAGTAAACCATGGGCTCTTTGAAAACAAGCACCGTGTTTTCTCTGCAACATCCTGTTGGCGCAGTAGCAGTACACTTCGAGAAGACAGATTATGGAATCTTTACAATAGATTGATGCAAAATTCTCTTTTAGTTTGGACCGAGTTAGACTACTAGACCCAGGGTAGATTCACCTGTATAGAATACGTCATATCAGAGAGATCTTGAAACCCCATTTATCGTCCAGAATGTCTGAAGCCCCAACTGGCTTCTGCAGGTATCCTGAGCCGGCAATCGAATACGATAATTGTGCTTATCTTTCTGCACCATCAGTTGAACCTCCCCGTGAGCCAGAAAATGTTGTTTTTTTAAATACCCCGTCGGCTGCTCGAATTGCCCTAGACCAATCGATATCCTGCAGGGGAGTACACACCAGCCGCCCACACGCCCCCTCCCCCCTCCCGTCCCACTGTACCAACCCCTCCCATCCCGTAGTTACCCCTTGCGGTGGTATCTGCTATCTCCAGGGTACCAGCTGCGGCTAGGCTTCTTGTCTACCACGGGCTGCGGGGCTAAGGTTAACCCTTTTAGTACCACCCACACAGGTCATAAATATTGTCAGCCGATCTATTGATATTCCTTGGGAATCTACCTATGATGCTGCCAGTAACGTAGATGAATAGCAGTTGCCGTTTCCCCATGAGACTTGTCGCGGTGAGACAACGTACTGCCGGTATTTAATATAAGATGTATCATCAGACTGATAGTTATATTTCAAATGGACACGGACACTTGGTACTCATAGACATTTAATGCATTTCATTAATCAGATAATGTTCTGGTGAGGTAATCCGATTGATTTACATTACAGAACGTCAAAATCTTCCATCGAAGGATGATAGATTTTAGCTTTTAGAAATTGATGTTCATATGACGTCTAGATATTGAAAGCATTACCATTGAAACTCATTTGTTTGTTGCTAGTGACCTTATCATTACCCTTAAAGATTCATTTGCGAATTGCGTCGGGTGCCGTAAAAGCACACTACCGGTGGTTATCTATGTTAGCACAGATACATATCGCATTGGTGGAAAATGTAATTTCTGATAATCATTTCACCTTCTGAGCAATGATGCCATCGGGAACAATGATGCCCTACGGGGATCACACCCCATTGATGAGCAGTGTCAATGTACCACGGATGATGAAGCTACATTTCGCACCACCCGTTACAACTAGGAATGCTTCTTTGAGGAAAACATTGGCTCTCCTGATTATAGATCAATCAACGAATGACATTTGCTCCATGTTCTCCTCTTCCGTCCGCCTGTCGGCAACTTCTAGTGGCAACCTATTTTAAGACGGGAGAGACGTGAGGATGCTTTACCTACATCATATGAGTAGCCCATAGGGCTGACTCGAGATGAGGTAGCCTTGTGTCCACAATGAACGAGCAGCTCACAGTAGAGGTGTAAGATGTGTGTAGTTTTACCTACGTGCTTTGAGTAGCTCACACTCTGTACACACTGTACGAGTAGCTTACAGGTAAAACATGACACTTGTCGAGCTTTAAATACGCATTAAACGAATAGCTGATAGCAAACATGCAAGACTACTTACCTATACACCACACATAAGCAGAGGGATATATGGAGTCTTACACCTATATTAGACGACGACCATAAGATGGATTAGATACTTATCTGATAGTGATCTAGTCACTTCGTACGTACATCATCTGAGCAGGTCACAGTAATATAGGTGCAATGTAAATAGCTCATACACGTGGAGTGAATCAGACTTACCTCCATTGCTTGATTGGCATAAACATAAGACACTGGGTGTTTGTTGCTTTATTCACATCATTTAATCTCACAGGAACCACAAAGATAATGTTTACTGTACTCTATAATAGCGTTGCTGTAATAGCATATTAGCTGTTAGTGTCTAACTGGTCTTTGTTTGCTCGGGTAGTCTATCGTCCAATATGTTCTATTAGACTTACTTTGGGTTTGATTGAATCTATAGATGAGGTGTATTTAGCTAGAAGTCTCACCCTTACATATTTACCGAGGTTAGAGTCTTTTTCTTCTCACACCACATAGACATGGTATGAGAAGGATTGGACTTTGATATAGCAGAAAATCTACCACTGCTGGCAGTGAAGGAGAAAAGTGGCTGCAGTTGGACTGGAACCCACAAAGTCTGGCAACCTGGGATTACGAGTCCAGTGCTCCTAGCCACTGAGCTAACTCCCCAACCCTTTCGCTTTAGTTATGCTTCCATACAAGCATATCTGGCCTGTGCCATGCAGAGGCAAAGCAACCAAGAGGGTGAACAGATTGATCATTGCTGTCCACCCCAGCAGGGTCAGACTGGCCCTTAAATCGCATAGGTATCTTATTGGACAAGCATTGTATAAGCCTATGACATCTCAAAGGACATAATAGCATACAGGCCACACACTATGTCTTCGTTTGGGATATGTTTAGGGAAAAAGTATTCCATTGTATGATTGTTGAATGCGTGTAGCTTTACCTATATGACCTGTGTTTCTCACAAAGCATCCACTATAAAAGTGCAGCCTGTTATTTAGACCATATATATATAGATTGTAGTCTTATCGTACACCATGGGTGTACCATATGTACAACATAGAAATATGTTGAATATAATGAAATAACTCTACCCTTATTATCTCGATAATGATACCGCTAATAGGCTTATAAATCAGTCGCCTACCGTCTGACACCAGAGGCAAAGAAATAAGCATGTTTTTTAAATATAATCTCATTCAAAATAGAATTTGTCAGGGAGTTTGTAAACATCCATTGTTCAATGAATAAATTGGACATTAAAAACCACTTTAGTCAATCACATCCCACCGCATCACTATCACTATTACCACTACCATCCCCACCGGCGGCTAAACCTGCATTGCCTATCTAATGCATACGTTCTCAGAGTTGGTTGCCAGATGTACCCAGGCTATAAGTCCCTTGGTATGTTGATTAACTTACATGAAATGAATCCCACCATGTGGTAATCATGTTATCGTGATAGCACTATATTGGTCACCCGAGGTGGCATGGCTAGGAGCGATGCAGTGGCATTTGCCCTAGTCTATCCAACACACTGCTTTTGCCTTAAGCAATAGGCAATGACGAGCAAGTGATAATGTGCATGTATGCATCAAAATGGAACTGTCGGGGGAGGGACTTTATTGCTCTGTGTGCTACCTTCTAGATGCATTATTGAGCGTGGGAAATCGTGCTCATATATACGTCATCTAGAGGTTAGAATGCTCACACAGGCTTTCAGCTTACTACAAAGAATCTAACACTTCACTATCCATGCACCAATTATAAAGGCCTGGCGAAATGGACAGGTGTCCAGTATCCCAGTCTGACCATACCCCTGCCCCACTACTGACTTGGTTCCTAAAAATAAACATTTTCATTTCTAGTCTTTTTGAAGACAAAATGATTCACTTTGTCACTCCTTTCATGAAATGATAAGCACTTAGTTATGGCTACTGTAATCTGCTACTAGAAAAGGAAACTATTAGATGATATTATTGTCTAAATGTGGTATTTACACTTTAAATCTGATGCGACCCATCTAAATACACTGTATTCAGGCCCACTTTGTAGAGACCTGACAAACCAGTTTTACTCCTGTCAACTCTGTCATCAAGCTTTGCACCTGAGACTTGACCATAGACTTGCTGAAAGCCTTGATCATTGATTTTCATGAAGACCAGGAGGGAGACACAGAGAGACAGATAATGATGCAGATGATAACAGAGGCAGAAGGGAGACTCACAAAGGGACAGGTAAACAGACAGAAAGTCAGACATATATATAAATAGGAACAGAGACAATGAGACAGAGATGCAGAAAGACATATACAAAGCGAAATAGTCAAACATACATGCCAAACAACAGGGACATTAATTCTCTAGGTTTATTGAAACATTCTTGATACTTAATTTTCGATCAAATACAGATGGTTCAAATGCATAATTTCTTATGATATTCTCTAACTTTTATTCAATGAAGTAATTTAGGTATACCGTGCTCTTCCATTGTAAATGGAAATAACATTAGCTCCTAGTTTACTGCATACAATTCATAAGCTACAAATCGAAGCTACAAAGACTGTGTGTGTCTAGACAGTATTGCACTTTTTCTTTGTGGTGCAATGAGATTGCCGTATGCGTTTCTATTTCAATATAGAGAAGTTATAAAGCAGGGGCCTGTGTATATCACCTTTCATATTGCCTTTAAAGAATGTTTCTTTCTAAAGCTTCGAAAGTTTCCAACTGGTTAATCCCAAATCCTATGCTATTCAGATGATTTAGCAATAAATTTCTCTTTAAGTGATCGTTTCCTGGTATTCTCCACCTGCAGTATCAATCATTTCACCAATTTTGCCTTCAACAAATCGCCAAGTCTATACTACTAGAACAAAGTAGCACAGAATGTTTTAACATATGTAACTATGTCTCTAATTTGCAACGCAGGATACTACATAATTTCTTAATTTTTGACCTAAGATTGTCTTTATCATTCGCAATTATTGCGAAATTTGCACGCTATGTGAATTAAAGCTCTTTAGATATGTATGTATATTCACAGATTTCCCTTCTTTATGCAACAAAGTCCAATAATAAGAAGCCGGCCCCCACCTACCACGATTCTGCTCCCGATTGGCCTTACGATGGCCTTCCCGACACCATTCCGATTCTATTGCGAGTTAAGCTTAAATCGTGGTAGGTGGAACAGGTTTCTGCGATTCACTCTACGATATCCCACGATAGGCTGCGATAGAAAACGCCAATCGTAGAGGTCACGATAACTTCCAACATGTTGGAAATTTCGAATGCTGTCGTAGCCTATTGGAAGTAATTTAACAGGAAAATATCTCTTGTGGATGGAATAATTGGTGAAAAATTATGTAATTCTGGAAATAGGTAGGGCGCATGTAGATGTATAATCGCTGTAAATATGATATTATTTGATGAAGTCTAAGTGTCTGAAAATAATAGTTTTATATCGGAATTATTATTCTACCACAGTTATATTATTCAATTCGATTGTTTTAGTGTTTGAAAATAATGTCATAATATATCGTAGGTATCTGTAGAAAATTATTCGGATTCATTCAATATTTCCAAAATTATAGTATATATCAATATTAAAATCATGCATGAGATCTACAGTGAATCACCGATTGAATTGTGAGCCAATCGTGACCATGGTTTATGTTTTTGGTCCTCCCAAGGCATTTCTACACTCTACGATTTCAAACCATGTCCACGATTTGAAACTATCGGAGACCTCCCGATAGGTCGCGATTTGGGCATTTCAAATCGTAGCTATCGGGAAGTATGTCGTAGACCATCGTGGTAGGTGGGGGCCGGCTCTAAGACAATGTCATAGAGCAATCATGGAATAAGCTGTGCGGTGGTACTACAGTTAGTACTTGGCGGAGAGGGTGACAGATGCAGATCTATGGGCGTTGCTCACAGGTTAAACGTCGCAAATATCAAATATTTATTGGCCATTGGCTCCCGCGACAAGGCTTCTGTGTCGAGCCAGTCGTGAACGAGACCAATTGGCAGGTCGAACCTCTCCCATACAATACACTACCTCGTCAGGCACTAGACTTTGTCCCATTTCCCATATGACACATTCCCTTCTGACTCAGTGACCGAGGCGCTGATTCCTAACCCGAGTCATCAATTCATTTAGTACATCATGATCGGTTATTCTTCCTAATCAAATCAAGAATATTCTTCCTGATACGTCAAGGTATCTAGACCATACAAGCTAAAAGGAAACGTCAACTAGATAAGTATGTATAGCGAATCCCGATATAGTTTCTAAGGTTAATGTGGTGGCATAGTGTTACATGTTATACACAACGCCGAGTTCACTAAGTGATTCTTACGATCCGGATGGAAGCAATTGGAATTTAATTCACCATTAAGGATTGTGTTAAGACTCAAATAAGACAGTAGAAAGATAGTTCCAAAACATGTAAGCAGCTGAACTTTCCGTTAATTCTTAGTTGTCTACTCCAGGCTCTTAAAGTGGCAGGTCTTGAAAGTTATCTTCATTCTTTCGTTGATTGAAACCTCTGGCCATACTAAGTTCCAAACTAGTTTTCATTGTGCGCATTAGATGTTAGTCCGATAATTTCCCACACAGTATCAATCTTGTGCAGCTTCTCAGGGCCTTCAAGATATTGTAAGGACTATTTCCTCCTAACGTTAATTTGAAGACTACATTTAGTCGTGCTACCATATATGATCTTGCTCGTACTATAACCATGCTCTCACATATAATTATGCCACAGCATGGCATAATTAACCTTTGCTGGGCGAATGCATGGATTCGAAAATGTTTTAATATGAGTTACATCCAGAATAAATGAATAAGATAAAGAAATTATTATTCATTAGCACCAATAGTATTCAGAAGAGACGCTCTTCATTAAGTCTATGCAAGCAGTGAGCGACCTCGGATCTGCGTAGTTTACTCTGCTCCTTCGAGGTGGTGGCCCGATGCAGTCCACTTCACTCGTGGCACATGCAAATGTTATCATAGGCAAATGGGTTACCATGGACACGGGCTGCACCTGTCGAAAACACCGAGGATAGCTGTCCAGAGAATGAGACATTATGATGTAAGGGTGACACCGAATCCCCAAGTGGACCCTGCGTCCGAGCTAACAAAACAGGCTCTAGACAAGAATTTCTGTTGTCAAGTCTGTTTGCCTATTAGTGCTGTGCTACTCTTGGCATTGGCAACTGTTATAACGTGCTTTGCTAAGGCAGTCACAAGCTGTCAGCATGATGCACTCTTTGGATACTTACTGATCCAGTTAGATAGATCTCAGAAATAAAATATTTGCGATACTGATAATGCACTTAAGTCACATATTTCTGATAGTCATATTGCTCCAAAGTTCTTTATCTCCTATATTTATATATGGGATGCCAGGTAAGTTTTATTGTCGCGGGGTTGAATTTGGGGGGGGGGGGGGGGAGGGGGAGGAAGTAGGGTCACAAAAGGGTGACTTGCAACTCAACCATAATTTTTATGATCATAATTCAAGTGCTCTATCAAGTTCCCCAGGCCTTCATCGATTAGCTTTTATTTCTCAACCAGACCATTGTAGATGTCACAGTGATTCTTATGCTCAGCCCGTACGTTATATCTAATGTGATATGCCCAGTAGTGATTAAAAGCCTTATGGGTGATTCCGGGTGAGAGAATTCCAGGGTTTCGTTATGAGGTTACCCGGAACGTACTTCACGAGGCTGTATACATTTAACTTTGATGCAACATATCCATAACTGTTGTCCATCAAAACAATAGAAAAAACGCATCAAATAAATCAAATATAACAGGTCCAAATCAGGAAAAATGCGCATGTATTTAAACGTTTATCTCAAATTCTCTCCCTCCTTTTCATTTTCGTTTTACCTAGCCATCATTCATATGACGTAAATTATGCAAGTGCACGCCTATAGAATTCTTCCCTGGCAGGCATCCCGTCCCTTCTGGCCAGTAATTATCCTGACATACCCTTGCCTCCCTGCCCTTTATTTTTGCCATGGTCAGCGGTCGATAAATCGATAATTTGGAAGCTGTGTGATATAACGGGGGTGATATAACTGCGTGCGTAGCCGACGTAACCGGTCGCCATCTGGATGACATCTAGCACTGTGGGGATGTGTTCCTCGACTCTAATCTCATCTATGGGTTCCGAGTATGGTATCAGACGGCCGAATCCTAATGAATAGTAGATGTGATACTACCCATAAGTAATAGAAAAGGTGGATCTCGTCGTAATATACAATTAGATCTTAGTTCTATGTCCCATGTTTTAAAATCTCATCTGGCGGAAGTAATGACAACTGATTGTTCATTCTGCACTTACCACATATTATTCAAGTATCGGAAATAAGAACAAAGATGCGTTTTTCTCAGAATACAGAAATTAATTCGCCCTCTAGTGAATGGGTCTATTTTCCAAACGGATTCAGTCACATATTCATCATAGTCCACACGTTCGCCTGTTTGGCAATCCTAAACCTTTGTCTGGAGAGCCTGTGTACTCGAATATCAACACGTTTCTCACGCCTTTTATTCTTCCTGATTTTAGTAATCACTGCTTTATCAAAGGCCAGTATCTTGGACTTTGTTAGCGTACGTCGATACCATCACGTGTCTTTGACAAAAGAAATTAGTACGGTGATATTTGCGACATGACCTACATTGCGGTAATCTGCTCGTTGCTATTTATAGGTTTTGACTCAGGACCTATCGACTGGCCGACCAGTATTGATTTTCCTGGCATCCTACACCGAACCCAGAGCCTCCCCAGTCCCTTCCCTTCCCTCCTCGACCCCGCCACGCTAACCACCTCTGTGGATTATACTATGGGTAATTCATCCGATCCCTATATTATTGTGTCAGTGTGGCGATCGCGAGGTTTTTAATCATGCATCTCGATTCCAATGCCTTAAATTGACTACAATCCAAGTACATAGACACCAACTCTTAACCCCAGCCATGATGCTGACCTAAAGCAGGAAAGGAGAGAATATAAATTCATAATAGGTATAGTTTAACACTACTTGCTGACATCCCCAGATACACCAATCCTAGGTATCAGGTAGGTTCATGGTAACTGACTAGGCATGACAGTATATACATATACATATGCCTTCGGAGCTCTTCTGGAGAACCTCTATTAATCCGCACCCTTGTCTAATCTGCGATGCGGCTGGGGGAGAGCAGACAGGGTGCGGCCTGCCACTCTGGGGGCGCGTGCACAGTGGATATTGATTTTTGGGGTGTAGAGAGCCGGGAGACAGAGTGTCTGAGACCCGCCCGAGGCCGGCTGAACTCGGAGCAGCTCGGAGCAGCTCTGAACTGCTCGAGGCACCAGAATGAGGCCAGGGTTCCGGTATGTCAGCGCTAGAGAGTGATTCAGGAGGGTCACGATTTGATCCGAGGATTCCGATGATGAACCTGCAAACGATGGTACTCTGAATATGAAAGACTCGCGATGATTCATTATTAAAAGAATCCGATTCAGGTGCGTGTAGTAAGCCTCTTTTTTGTCCTGTCTTGTACGCATTCTATTCAACAACAGGTAACATGGTGATCGTGATCTCTACACTATGCCTCTGGCAAATTACCACGACATTTAACAGCATAGGAGTTGCAAATCGACCTACCTGTCACTATTGCAGGCAGCTCTTAATCAATCCATAAAGTATCATATATTTTTACAAGACAGAAAAGTGATCTGAAATGATTTTGTTGCGTTTTTAATCTCTTACATAATTTTGGTTTTGTGCCTGGTAAATGTATTTTTCCGTATCAACGACCAGGCGGATTAAACGGGAATTTTCCAACTATAAAGTCATACTTTGGTGTATTTGCTTTGACTTGAAGCACAAACGTGGACTAGTATTAAATACTATACGGGCCGACATATAGTTTTGATGTTGATGAGGCTAAAAGCGAACGAAGAAATTAAACAACTATAGTTTAGATGTTGCATTGCCTGACAATAATTATCTAACGTGGCTATTGATAACTGAGGAGAAAATGCTATTTATTTCCTTTTTTGATACTTATCATATCGTTCAAAACGAACATCGCAAAGTGAATTCCATCAACTTTCCCAAATGAAATAATGTACGTGGTGAACAAGAATTTTGGTTAATTCTCATTAATTTTATAGTTAATGCCTACGTATAAGGCCATCGATGAGGGAAGTACATGTATTGGGGCCACATCGTTGCACGGACTGCATCCAAACATATCGCATTGATAGATTGCTACAATATGGTCTGGCGTGTCACTTCCATTCACACCCCATGCCTAGCCTTATAGGCGTTTAATTAAGAGAGAGGTGCTGACGAGCATCTCGAACTAGTCACGGCCCATCTGGTCTCCACTAATTGCTCATTAATAACGGCATTCAATCTGGCCTGCTGTGTACGCTCAGCAGGGTATGTGCGTGTGTAGGGGTTGGTGGCGAGTATCCTCACTCACATTTGACATTCTATTAGGTTTCATACCTTGTGTATTTTGATTTCCCCTTCAACCTCCTTTCTTTCCTAGATACGATGTGAAACGGCATTGTCACGTTCAGCCAAATCAGAGCGTTGATGATTTGTGATAGTAAAATATCTATAGAAGGAGGAAGGACTTAGCAGAAATCTAAAGAAAAAGGAAATATACTGTAAAATCACAGGTGAACAGATTACGTTATGAGACACGGGCTCAGGTAAAGGTTATTGAGACAACAGCTGCTCACTGCCTCACAGAGGGCAGCTCACACTGACAGCTCACCTGCGTGTTTCTACTATAAAGAGACAGAATTCACCGTGCAGAAGTCTGGGCTTCTTCGGTGTAGTGAGAACTCAATGTTCATGATTCTTTATTCAAGTCTGCTGACGTTTTAGGAGATTATCATAACAGAGAAGCCCCCACCCCCTTATCCCAAATAAACGCTGTACGTGTGTTATAAAAATAACATGATAAGATACCAGTGAAAAACATTCCTAATATGCATAGAAGGATTGTGGTGTTCGTTTAGACCTTTTTCCTAAGGCCGATAGTGCGCCTTATCTGCTCGTTTACGGAATGCCTTCGGCCAAACAATGACCTGGCAACGCAGTCTTTAGCAATGGGTGACTGAGTGTATGTGCATACATATCTAGAGAAAGACCAACGATTCTATCGTATTCTATGGTATACCAGGTACAATTCTGTGTGTTACACATGTTACAGTGATATTTTTGATATGGCTTAGATAATACAGGAACAACTCTGACTCGTTAATACAACACCCTGCTTTGTCTCAATAGTCATATCTTGTGGAAAATAACAGCCATGCGCTCACACCCACCGTTCACACTTATATAAGAGAAAGGCCACACTGAGCAGCGTTTGACCGGGCGACCGCCTAACTATTGCAAGTCACCGTTAGGTCGCGCTAAACGGTAAAACAACAAATTGTTACATGGATACTTACACTTGATTGTTTATTCTGTAACATCTTGTTACCCTTCATTTTTTATCTTGACCTTGTTGACCGAAAGGCTAAATAACGTGAGTGAAGGTGCTCAGAACAGTACTGGGGTGGTGGGCACTAAACATGTTAACGCCTATGTAAAGAGTCTCTATACGTGACAGCGTACCTGTGCGGTGTTGAGGTTAATGATGCGATTCAACGATGATAACACCTGTGTTGTCTACAGCCAGGAAGTCCTAGAGAAACAACACGCACCGGTCAGCCTTGTTCTATGTATAGATTATTCCATACACAGGCAATGTAGGGAGTGAATGGTGCCTAAGCACTTTCTGACCAACTAAAATTAAAGTTCGCTTCATGGATGCAATACGTCCTAGTAAATCTCTTTAACAGCAGTTCAAATCTGCATACTGATGTACTGTGAAGAAATAGTTACCCCCCCCCCCCCCCCCCAAAAAAAAAATCGTGTTGTACATGTATCCGCCTTTGTTTCTGTCTCGGGTATTGTTATGAAAATGGATAACAACATTTAACCTCTATTCAAAAGATAGTACCGATTACACTCAACTATATCTAGTGTACCTACTATATAGGTCGGACTATTAATATGCCATTCAAGGTAGGCACACACGTGGCGCAACCCACACATGCACGACCTGTGGTCTGAACTGCCATGCGGGTCCCACAATCATTGACGTCCCAGAGCAAATGAATAATTATAGGTATTTATATAGAGGTCCTTGTATCTTCAATACGTATACATGTGCAGAACCTGACAAATGGATTCACTCAATGACAGGCGATGTAGAAACTGTGATACGTCATATACAGGAAGAAATGTGTAGGTTAGGTGTGTGGATTTGTTAGAGCTAATAAGGCAAGGATAATATATTTCTCTGGCTCAGGTAAGAATTCCTTTCTGTTATTACTAGAACATTCTGGATCAGAAGACTTGAGATTTGTCTTAGGGGAAAGGTGATTGATACACGTAAACATATTCAGGTTGTGGTGGGGGGGGGGGGGGGGGGGGTCATTTGAACTATTTTGGCAGATTACTCTGGACGCGTTTAACGTCACTCGTGCAATTTCCCATATGGCCTGCTACGAACTTAAAGGGGCACTCTATTGTCCTTCAGTTATCTGTATTCACCAAAGGAAAGCGTTATGTTCATAGATGTAACCACCCCACGACAGATTTACCTCTGACATTTCTCTGTGTGATGGCCTTTGATAACACTGTAACTGTCCATTGAGCTGGTAACCTATACAATACACAAGACAAACACTGGCGACCAGTGTGCAACTCACGAAGCCCTCGGTTAGTACTATTTGGCCCATTGATAGGGCACAGGCAGGAAAGGGTCGTTTATATGTTCCTCCTATGCGCGGGTTTATGATTAAATTCATCTTGACTTCAGCCAAGGGGTGGGATTTTATCACCCGAGATAAAGTTTCATTGAAGTGACCAGCTTCTTGTTGATGCTACTTTGATAGATGAATATAACACAGCGATGTAAATGAGTACATACATATGTGTATGTACATGTATATGGAAGTACATGTACATAGCATTGACGTCATGTGATATAAATATAACAATTGATACCTATCTATGAGGTATATATTCTCGAAATATAAAAATCGATTTGGATAAAACTGCCGGGATATTGTCATCTCCAGAAGTATTTGAAAAACAGGTTTATAGACTAGAGGAATGTTTCGTGTATAGCCTTCTTGAATTTGAAAGTCAAAGGGTCTATAGATTGTCTGCCATGTGTTCAGTATGTATGCTATGACATCATGTAGTGGCCACGGATTCAGATTACGGTTGTTCCAGCTTGCACATTCACATTTGGTTCTATCTTACAATTAAACCTGGTAGGGAAGTGGTGGAACGTTGATTTCTCCACTGTTTGTTTACGTAGGTGGTATCAACGAGGTTAAATTTAATCTCTATGGTGTAATATTCAGATCATGGAGACATCACTGCCAAACGTAGCCTACATTTTACTGGGCCGCTGGCCGCATGTGCTGCCACCGCGTGTCTATAAAGGACACTAATATTTGTCACATCTATGTATTTGGAATTCATATAATCACGGACTTGAGATACAGGTCCGTGATATAATGTATAAATGGATGCCTTTCAGAAGGTGGTTCGGCCTCTGGTAGTAAAATAGTCTCCTCACATATATACGACCAACACCCAACAATATGTGCGGCATGTGGTATTTGTATCAGATGGGATCAAATGATATGAATAATCAGCACGGACCTATATCTAAGTCCGTGGTATAAGTCAACGCGTCAGGCCTGACTATTCACTGTCATGAAGCAGACGAGAGATGCCACTGATCCCAATGTCCAGTTTCATTCCTATGTCACTAAATATATATTGCGATGAAAGCTATTCACATGGATCTTTATTTGTATTAGGCTTATTCGTTTGAACACCTGGAATATATTTGATATCAATGTAACACCCAAGCTATGGTCGACGGAGTGAAATATTATGTTCACCTGCAGCGTTCGCTGACTTCACGCCTGAGTGCACATGTATGTCCCTTGGCCGATGATGCCCGGTTTTGGGCGGGAAAGCGATGTTTGTTTGGGAAATTGAAAAAGTGATGTGCTTACCTGTCCAGCGTCTGCCCGGTTAGCTCAGTCGGTAGAGCATGGGACTCTTAATCCCAGGGTCGTGGGTTCGAGCCCCACATTGGGCGACTATTTTTTTCCATGATACCTCTTTGTTTGGGCTCATTGTGGGAGTTACCACTCATCATATATTGTTGAGATATCTAGATCTCTAGACTAAATCCCATGTGTGATACCGGGGACACACCAAGCGAGTAAAGGCGGCGATCTCTAGAATCGCCAACACAAAATGGCATGTATGTGAGATATTATTTCATAGTAACATCTCCTAATGATAATGTAGCGCATCGGGAGCAATAATCAGGTGAAATATGAAATAATAACTCACATATAGGCCATTTTGTGTTGGCGATTCCGGAAATCGCTGCGTTTCTTGCTTGGTGTGTCTCCGGCTTGAGCTATGAACGTCGATCATCGTGTAATCAATGGTAAACTCATTGAATGCAAGATAATAATTAATAGGTCGAAATATGGATTCAGATGAATACAGATGAAGAAACAATTAGCGATAGGGATAATAGCAATGAATAATGTAGACGATTTATTTAGAAGGTGGATAGGCACGATAATTAAGATATCGCGGAGTATTGTTAGAGAGAAGGGGGTATGGTCTGTGGGCAAGCAGAGGGCACACCATTGAGAAGCGAGGAGAAGGGGAGAGATAATATACACACCAAGCGGGTCAAGGTGGCGATCTCTGGAATCGCTAATACAAAATAGCATATATTTGAGATATTTTTTCATAGTAATATCTCCCACCGATAATTTAGCGTATCAGGAGCAATAATCAAGCGAAATATAAAATACTAGCTCACATACACGCCATTTCGTGTTGGCGATTCCAGAAATCGCTGCCTTTCTCGCTTGGTGTGTCTCCGGCTTAATAAAGTTAGTTATGATGTAGACTCTGTATGTAGGACCTGCGCCTCATGTTGGTTCTGTGAGTAGGAATAGCTAAGTTGAAAACGTTTGATATGATCATTATAATGGGTTTCAAATCTATAATCGCATTGAGCTTCCCTACAAATCAAATACGTGTATACCATTTCACAGAACATACGCCTATGCCAATTAATAGTCACCTTTTGAATTAGGTGACAATCGGCATTTTGATTTCTCATAGGCTTTAAAGAGGCATATGACGTAGCTGTCCTGGTGATTATATTTCCCACATCATCTCGAGTAAATTGCTGTAACGATTTCTCTATGTATCCTCATCATTCTAACCATTTCTTTTGTTTTATCTTCCACAGATGCAGAACCTCCGCGTGCCGCCGTATCCAAACCTAAACCCCACAAAGAGAAAAAGTCTAAATTCACCACAAAGAAGATCATGGGGATCGGCAAAAAGAAGAAACACAAGGAGGACGATGACTACGAGGAATTCCTGAAAGGGGACAACACCCCGGCGCCAGCTGGGCCCAGATCAGCCGAGTTCGCCGCATTTGAGGCAATGCAGGCAAGAATTGCGGGAACAGTCACAGCCACTGCAGGCCGGCTGGATAACTTGGGCAAAGAGGTGGACAAAACAATCGCCCATATAGAAGCAACCAATTCTCCATGGACTGTCATGATAGGAGGGGCACCTGGTGAGGAAAATAAAGAAGTCAAAAATATTACTTCCCCACTAGATGATGACATGGGAGGGTCCGATCCTAAGGCAGGATGGGAAGGATTTGGTGATGATAGTTTTGGAACGATGTCTGGTGAATCTGCACAGAAATTAGCAGCTTTGTCGGTGACCCCCATACCCTCACCAAAACATCCGCCCGTTCCCCCGAACAACAGCCGGAGGAATAGTGGTGAAGGGGATTTATTGGGATTGACTTCCGGTGGGGACACAGAGGTCACAGAACAGAAGGAGAATGTGAACACCGATCTTCTCGGGCTAATGAGTGGGGAGGATGCAGAAAACGGGGGCGGCATGATGGCCGATACACTCAACCTTTCACGTAACCCGATGGAGAGCGCACGATCCTCTGGGATGTCCACACCTAATCCCACTGAGAGTGATCCTTATAAAGGTGAGACGCGAGGCGATGGTGACACCGGCATTAACGATCCGTATATTGATGAATTCCTAGGATTAGCCTCCGATAAGGAGAAGGAGCCTGCAGTTAATGCTGTGGATGAAGATGATCCATTCGGTCTTGGGACAGAAAAGAAGGAAGATAAAGAGGATACAATGGATCTTATAGCAGGTGCCCTGCATGACGAAGATGATGATCCATTCGCACTCCCGCCTGAGGTAAATGCAATCGCAGCTGGGGAGAATATCACCGAGGCCCCTGAACCAGAGAAGGAAACAACCGGTGATGACTTTTTAAACATGGCAGTGCAAGTGGCAAAAGAGGCCGAGAATGAAAAGAAAGACCGCGACCCGGAGGATTTCGGAGGATTCGGAACCCCAATTGTGTCCGATGAAAGGAAAGTTGAAGTTATCACAACCGAGAGCAAAAAATCGGGAAAATCTGTAGTGATAAAATCGGTCGCTCGTCCAAGGCCTAAGAAGCAGGTTGAATTGGCCAATTTCTTACCACCACCGCCACAGAAAGAAGAGATCAAAGAGCAGAATGATCTGCTGATGATCTCACCTGGTAGTGATGAGTTCGACCCACGTGCCGATTTTGACGCGGAGGTCCGACCAATGCCTGATAACGCAGACAGCATATGGTCGGATGGTCCACCCAAAGGAGAGAACCCATTTAAAGCAGATGTGGATGCCAAGTTAGAGGCCCACAAAGCTACAAAGAATCCCTTCCTCAATACTGACACTGAATCCTCAGCGAATCCCTTTAAATCGGAAATCGCTGGGGAAGAGGAAGAGAACGAGGATGGCGAGTCCAAGAAAGAGGAAAAACCACATGATGAGTTCGATATATTTGGTCCCGTAGAACCATCAGACACTTCTTCAAACTTCAATCCATTTGCTACTATAGTTCCAGATGATGACGCGCAGGCCGCTGATGCTTTTGATCCTTTTGCAACTATTCAGGGCGATGATGCTTTTGTGGATATCAAAAAAGGAGGAGCAGGGGAGGCAGGGGCAAAAGAAGGGGAGGAAGAGGGTGAAGCTGAAGTGACTTCTCCTCGTGTTAATCCCTTCGATAAAGAGCCTCCTCTGGATGAAAAGTTTGCCAGCTTTGAGCCACAAAACAAATCTGAGGACGAGGCGAAGCCAAATGAGCCTCTCTTTGAAGCGTTCACTGAAAAGATCGAGGAGGAAGAGCAGCTTGAGCCGCTACCACCTTACAGAGAGCCTTTCACTGGTGATGGCTGGCACTTACTTCTGCGTCAGCCTTCTAAGAAGAAGCTTACTAGCAGTCGCTACTGGAAGACTGTCTACGTTCGGCTTCTCATCCACCGCGACACTCCTACAGTGCGCGTCTTCAACAATGACAAAGATGCCGAGATCTTCCACGAGCTCCCTCTACAACCCTGTTATCAGATGTGTGACATGGGACTGCAGCAGTATGACCAGTTCGGAAAGTGTCACACGGTGAAGATACAGTATGTGTTTTATCGCGAACGCGTTGGCATGAAGGCAGATCGTATCACGCCCACACTGGGCGACATCGCCCGTGTCCGTGACCTCAAGGGGTTAAAGGACCTAGTGCATAAGCCTAAAGCTACTATGATTCTTGACCACGCACCCCAGGCTTCTGAGCTTCTCAAATTTGGTAGTTTGGATTATGATGAGTTTCGGAGCTTTGTATGGACGCTTGAAGATTACTTCTTTAGCCTCATTGCAAATCGTGAGGTCAAATCTCAAAATTACACTAAAGACGAGATCACCATTGACATTGTCGATGAGTACTATATCGACATCGACACTATGTGCCACATAACATTCCATAAGGCTCGAGTCCGTGTATTTTGCCTTGCTTTTCTGACTGGTAATCCAACCGTCGAGCTAGGTATTAACGACAAACGCCGCAAAGGCAGAGAAATCGTTGGCCGCAAAGATATTATTCCAATTCGGACCGACGAATGGATCCGCATAGAAGATCCCGTTTTCCACAATACAGTCGACCAAACTGAGTATGAGAAGTCCAAAGTTATTAAGTTCATACCCCTGGATGCTTGTCACTTTGAGCTTATGCGTTTCCGTACACGACCAAAGAAAAATAGAGAACTTCCTTTGCAAATTCGCGTGCAGCAGTCTGTGGTGGGCAACCACATGGAGATTCGTGCAGATGTGATCATACCTGGATACTTCAGTAACAGCCGCCGATCGCAGCAGACTCCGTGTGAAGACATTAGCATCGTGTTCCCGATCCCGGAGCCGTGGGTCTACATGTTCCGAGTGGAGAAGCGATTCAAGTATGGATCCGTTAAGGCAGCCACGCGCAAACCGGGAAAGATCAAGGGACTAGAGAGGCTAACGCAGATGGCCCAGGGTCTCATGCCACCAGCCCTCATCGAAGTCTCCAGTGGAGGCGCTAAATATGAGAATGTCTTCCACGGGATTGTATGGCGAATTGCCCGCCTACCGGAAAGGAATGAAGGTGAGCATTATGTTCATATTATTACTATCGTATTTCTTATATCACTATACACCTTTCATATTTCTATTGAGGGGCTGTCCATTAATTATGTTGCACTCTTTTAGGGCATTTGTAGGACCCCCACCCCACTGTCACACTTTGTCACACATTTCGTACCACCCCGAAAATATTATGTCACACTTTCCGAAACACCCCCCCCCCCCCCATTTTCTTTCTTATATATGATAGCATAACATAACAGTTATTACATTTTTGACAAAGCTACTGTAAAGGACCATTAATTTAGAGGGAGATATTACATGAGACAAAACTTCTGATCTCCTAGATCACTGAAAAGCTACTGATACTTCACCATACTTTACTGTAGTAATTATCATTTTAGACCAACCAATCATATGCAGTGCTGAACTTTTGATCAAGCATAAATCTAGCCTGGTCTAGTCTGCTCTGGTGAATTACTATCAAAATCAATAACTACCTTATTGTGGTACTCCACATCTTCCTCCTCCATGTATATGATTATGAGTTCAACCTGCCCAGGAAATGGGTATTGTACAAAAGGTGGCAGGTGGTGCATTTGGGGATTTATCCTTGTGCATAATCATTGACCCCATAAGAGACTATTTCCACCTGATGATTGCTTAGCATTTATTTCATTGGTTGGATTAGCATAATTTTATCTCACAGAGAAACCTGAAGATGGTTCCTTCCTAAGCTACAGCTGAGTATATATTATGTATTTTGCCTCCATGCCCTTTAGCGGCTACCCAGGGAACCAGCGTAAGGGCATAATGGATGATATTACTGCATTCTATCTTTGCTAATACCATCTGCTTTAATAGTTTTATGCTGATGTCCTTAGGGATCTAAGATGCATCTATAAAGAAATGATTGACCTGAAATTGTTATCTTCTATTCCACCTGATAATCATATACCCAAAAGTGTCAAATAGTCAGTGGGTGGTGCTTGATGCCATAATCAACCAAAATCACCAGGTGAAAATGTGGCAATAGGCATAATTTATGGTGTATGATTACTGAAGAATGGGGCCTGTTTACTAACTTGTGTTGAAGAAAGTCCACTGTACAAGGAGCCCTCGTACGAGGAATTATCATTTAATGATATCTAAGCTCGTTCACTAAGACCGTCCTTCCTGACCAGAGGTCATCTATAAGTGTTGAATAAGTTGATCCACATCACCCCTGGGTCTCGTTCGTGTTCAGATCTTCTATTCCACCTGATAATCATATACCCAAAAGTGTCAAATAGTCAGTGGGTGGTGCTTGATGCCATAATCAACCAAAATCACCAGGTGAAAATGTGGCAATAGGCATCTTGCTTCCATGGCAGAAACCTTTCCTCATTGATCAGAAACAGGGAACTCATTCAAGTATAACAGCACTTTCTGCTGTGACACTTAGCAGGATATCCATCCATAACCACTTATTATCATACTTTTCGCCAACACCTTTCCAGCATGGGCAAATTTGCCTCTAAAGTCTTGGAAAGTTGCCTCTAAAGTCTTGGAAGTAGGTGATGCGTGTTCTGTCACACATCTCTAGACACCTCCCTGTGATTTTTAGGCTGTATCACACTTTTCAATCTACCCCCCTACCCCCCTAAGTGTGACATAATTTATGGTGTATGATTACTGAAGAATGGGGCCTGTTTACTAACTTGTGTTGAAGAAAGTCCACTGTACAAGGAGCCCTCGTACGAGGAATTATCATTTAATGATATCTAAGCTCGTTCACTAAGACCGTCCTTCCTGACCAGAGGTCATCTATAAGTGTTGAATAAGTTGATCCACATCACCCCTGGGTCTCGTTCGTGTTCAGAAAAAGGTCTTCGTGTACGACCCTAAATTACTAAACAGGCTCCAAGGGGCCTGTTCAGTAATTTCGGGTATCACATTAATGTTTTCACGCCTATGAATGAATGAAACTAATTAAAACCGGGCGTACCCTTTACAGTATCAATCTTTTATCAAAAGAATTGCATACCTTTTCATTCGTTCTGTAAAGTAGACATTTATTAAGATCAACAATCATAACTACTATTAAACCCCCATAGGTGCCTACAAACAGCATTTCTTCAAGCTACGCGTAGATCTTGGTCCCCATGACGTCATGCCAGACACCTTTGAGAAATACGTCGCAGTGCAGTTCCAAATGCCCAACAGTATGGTTTCCCGCGCCCAGGTGCGGTCTATCGGCGTCTCTGACGTCGAAGATCCACCAGATCGCTGGGTGCATCACCTTGCCAAGTATGAGTACACCGTCGAGATAGAAAACGTCGAAGAGACGCGAACATCCGCACCAGAGCCGCTGTCATCAATTGAAGATCCAACGACGCCTGATTCTGACGCGGACTCAGACGACGACGACGATGACGTGAATGGAGCGCCCGCTAAACCGCCACTGGAAGGTGCCGATGACAGTGACAGCAGTAGTTCAGACGATGACTGAAGTCCGAGTTTCAGTATTATTGACGTAACTACCACCGAAATAAGACCCCAACTGTCTGACGATCATCATCAAGAACCATTGTAAAAGTGGATGGCTGAGGAAACCATCGTACCCCGCCAATCTTGTCTAATAACAGTAACTTATAAGTAAAGTAAACTTATTTAAGCTTCGTTTCAATATCATGACTGATGAAAAGGTAACACACTTTGTTGTACGACAGTAATGTCAGGTAAAATGTATGAGAGATTTTGTTTTTGGTGAGGTAGAACTGAAACTTTGACGATGATTTTTTTCGGATTTCGAGAGCTGTTGTCATATTTTTTCGTGTTAATAGGACCATAAAGTGAGATGTGAACGAATGCTTTTTGGTGAGTGATTAACAGAATGAGGGTTTATACAACTTCTCTGCCTGTACAATGTAATATGTCATGTAAATAAGTGTGAACACAAAACTCATCGCACCATTAACCCTGAAAAACTAGACTGTGGAGTCGGTAGCCTAGCTAGCTCACTGCATGCATGCGAGTATATAGTCAGAAACAAATTTCTTGTGCTAGATTACCGTTGGTCTGTAGGTGGTTTCTCTGACGTAGACATGTGAGAGTAGAAGGCTGTGATGTCATTGATTTGTATGTACGTTGAATTGAAAATCTCTGAATGGGTTCCAAGGTTGGTCCCAAACACACATGGGCATGTGATGTCATGGGAGCGGAGGAAATTACTGTGAATACAGTTTTTTTTGTATCTGCCTGACTCATTTGCTATTCCTGACATCAACGAATAATGTAAACCCCATGAGGTGCAATACCTAAATGTGTTTAAAGAGAAAATCCAAGATCTACACAGCAAGTTGCCCAAAATAATTGTCCCCGCAGAAGTAATATGTGGGGGAACTCTGTAAGGAAATCCTTGAATAGTGTACGATTACTCAACTTTGTGTTAAGCGTAGACATAACTCATAAATGCAGTGGTCGAGAGATACATATGTACATATATATGTTCACTTATATTTCAGGGATTATGTTCAGATTTATCTGTGTTCAACTCTATCTTTGGTCGGTAGAGGTCCTCGTCGGCTTGGTAGATGGCAATTATAAGAAGCAATACACGACTAGCCTGAGTTATCAATTACTATGGTTAGCCAAGACTAATTACACATTGGACAAAAACTACTAGGATCCATGTAAAAGCAATCTGTTCCAAGTGCCGATCTCACTGGTTGCTTTCTAGCTCATGTTGCACAATAAATGCAATTAATGTTGTTTGTTTATTTTGTGGAATGTTAGCCAGGTATACTGTATTGTGCTGATGAACCATGTTTGGTGATAATCATACTCTGATATAGCTTATATTCGCCTTTAGTCACTTGTATAGACTCTGCGTTAATACACCCCCGCCCCAAATGTTAGTAATTACAGAGCTTATATATAGGTCTGATTACTGTGCTATGTTATTTATGTTCTCAATTAGTGGTATATGGAGGATAGCTTATTGAAAAAGAAATGTTGAATCATGTGTTTTGATCTGTTTTATGCATACCTGGAGCATATAATCATTCATGCTAAGTGTACATTTGTGAAGCCTATTGGTTACCATTTGATTTGATACGCACTGTTGATGAGCAACATATGAACACATAATCATAATGCATCTGAACTGTTTGTTATTGTTTTCGCCCCGATACTGCAGTGTTAGTACATTAATTTTTCCATGGTTGTATACCTGGGATATATAGCTGGGATCTGTTTGAGTCAACTATGATCTATCTATTGTGGAAAAAAGATGTGCACCTAACACATCCAATGATATATGTCCCAAACTAGTCGTTAAAGCGTATAAAGGTAATTAGCCTATTGTTATATGAGTGCATATATATAGTGCATATATATATAGCACCCCACACACAGACCTACTGATTCTGATTCAATCTAGAGTTACTAGTGATGGGTTGTGTATCCATTATAAGCCATGATGTATATTATTATATAACCATCAGTGCTGCATATTCTTTGTAGTGTGATAATGCACGAACTGTGTATAACTCATAGGGGCACAGTTTTGTACTGCCTTAGTACCTTATAATCATTATAGCTACATTGGGTGCTATATGGACACTGACGTGGACATATCCTGTATTAATGTAGCCATGTAATAACTGTAATATCAAAACCATGATTATGTCACTGTGTACATTATAGCGTCTAGGCAGATGTCATGCCTTTGAGTAACACCATACATAGGCACTGACTAGCTTATAAATACACAGGATTTAACTGATCTGACATCAACTAAGCGTATCAGATCCTGATGTACCTTGGTAAATATGCCAGAAATACACCTTCACTTCACCGGACTCATACTAAGATAGGAAAACAATGGACAACATCATCATAAGGTGTTGACGCATTCAAAATAAGGAAATATGTCAGAAAACAACACAATTAAGTAATTGTTGCTTATCTGGGTTTGTTTGTATAGCCACTGTCTTGAGGATATATACAAGACAATATTATATATAACACATGTATATCAGCAAAAAAACCTTCAATGTCCCTCTGATAAAAAAAAAAGGTTATTTTTCGTTGTCCAGATACTGTATTCTATCTAAGCCAAGAGAAATACCGGTATAAATGTTGTATTGATTTAATTTCAAACATGAAACATGGCAAAGAAGCGAGTTCAAATCAACACAGGGAATATAACCGAAACGGATATACCATAGGCATGATCAGTCACGTTGATAATACATGATGGCTTGTCCCAGCCGATTCTGCTTACATTCCATTCTAAAATTGTTACTATAAGAGCAGTATCCCAGTGCAATCTAACCTCCAGTAAACTTTACATGATTAACTGGCGTGTTACATGGCTTCCTGAAATTCCAGAGACCACCAGGTAAGATGTACCTCTATAATTATGTCCTCCATGTGATTAGAATGAAACTGGGCATATTTTCTTTAATTTTTAATTATACAAACCGCTGTCTACTCTACCGTTTCACATGTGATGCATTCCTTTTCTACTCAGCCCTTGGTGTAGTAACTTTAGTCTATTGCCAACTGTTGTTTAGCCTCGTTATTCTAGAGCTGTCCCAGGAACGTATCCTACTCCGGAGATAGGCAGCTGGTAAAATGATCGTCTTAACCATTGCTACACTCCATACATTCCTATCCTTATTTTCCAATCCTCAGCCGCTGCTCTTAAACCACCATCAACCTCAAAGCAATGTAGATAAGCTCTGGTCTCACTAAGGATATAAATGTTTATATTTTGCTACTCTCAATGTGCGTTTGTAGGACACACACTTAATTATTCATCTGTATACCAATATAGCGTTTTTCCACCTACAAATATACCTGTTCATCCTTTGAATTGGAAACATAACCACATCTATATAGATGTGTTTCCTTTTGTAATTGATTCATGTAATCCTACAGATATCGTTATAGTAGTTTTCTGCCCTCTACTGAATCCCAAAACAAGAGAATATAATTCAGAGATAATACCTTTCCAGTTTTCGAAGAAGTCCTTGTTTTCATTTACACTGATTCTTTTTTCAAAAAGCATCATATTTGGAAAGATGTAGTCTTGCCACGTCGTAAATTCATTTCCACTATATAGAATCATTTTTTCGGGTGTAACTAAGCATAGTATAAATATAACCTCGTTAATGCCAATGAAACAGTGGTTAAAGCCGCCCCACATGGCAAACACTCTCTCCGAGGCAGTAAATAATTCCACATGAAATCCTTTTTTTCTTTTTTTCCTTACCCCTATCGGACATCCCGGGTATATCCACCTGATAGTTGGGACCATGCACCATGAAACCACTACCATCCTATATCAGGCAGCTTTCTCTCCTATTCTTGTTCATTCCATCTTTTTTCTGTTACACTTTATGATTGCACTAATGCATTATCATACATGTAAGCATTACTACTATGCGAGTTACTTGTGCCCTACCTAGTGTTGCTCTTCTATCCATTACATGTGGTCAATACATTCAGTTTGCCTGAAGAGCACTAGGTTTACACTACTTGTACCCAAGATTTATAAGCTTGTAGTATTATACTGTCCCAGATACTGTCGAGAAATCCACCCAGATCGATAATGCTATTTAGCTCAATATTTAATTACACCTTGCATTGCTTCATGCAGATATTAAAAAAACGTGAATTATTTTATTTTGCTGGTCCCTAGAACCTTTCTATTATCATTCAGGAAGTTACTATTGTAGTGGTGCTACAACACTCGCTGATTATGTATTCTTTTTGGTGGTTAATATAACTGTTTATTCGACTGTGATTCGACGCAAATGGGATCAAAATTGGAGTACAATATGTAATTGTTTGTGATGAATTCTTGCTCATTTCTGTTTCTGATAGAAAGGTCAAGGTCAAACAGGAGACCCCAGTTACATACCACTCACACACATTATATATATGTATATATAGCTCTATATATACATATATGTATACACGTATACCATGTTAAATATGTATATACACCAGGTTATAACGTCGTTCTGTATACAATATCATATCAGAGAGATAGTACTAGTTCTATGGCCTTAGAAGATGTATATTATATGCTACCGAGTAAGCGACGGGGAATGTCGTATGTAAACAGTTGTTGTGGTAGATATGGTTGTTAATTACGTACATATGTAATGTGACACGATGGACCCAGTCACTGCCCTGTCAATTGACATGATGGTGCAGTGTGTGTATTAGTCTATCTGATATGTAGCCTATTGTACAATAGGGTTAGCTCACATGTGTGAAATAAAAGACTTTATAAAAAAAATATTGTAAACTGAGAAAAAAATGTTTTCTGAGTTTTTCTTTCAAATCTATAAACACTGCTTACTTTGCCCATTTTATATTTCTATTTCAATATTTTTAACCGTCATTAGGTTTTTGCAATTCAGAAATGTCGATGTTAAATTGTTGGTATATTTAGTGTGGTTATTCTTCGTTGAATGGTCAACTTCTCTAGATCTGGCCAACTGGAAATCTAGGGTTTTCCGTGATTCTCGGGATTGATGGCACAAGTATCTCAAAAATGTTTACTAATCATTCACATGCTTTCTTAAAAAGAGGTTGTATTAGCATATAGTCTATGGATATGTTTAAAGTTTGATTGAGAGTAAAAGAGGAGCCGGAACATGACAAAATATATGTGATAACTATTTATTTTCAAACAAAATAATGCTTGAAAACATAAACAACTTATGAACAAACTTATAAATATTCGTGATAAATGAAACAGCCAAAGCTTAAGTGCCTTAAGGTGGCAAAAGGGAGATATATATAGACTCGCATGAAAATAGATCTAGTGTAATTCATTCAGGTTTCACGAAAATAGAATAGCCAGATTGTAATCTGCTACGGTCCACCTGCTTTGTTTTTCTCCAAAGAATCAATGTATATTAAATTTAGATAAATATAACATTTTACTTCTTTGAAAGGGGCAGAGTAAATGAAAACAATCAATAATGTGGTCAAAGTAAACATTACAAGTTCAATATGATCAATACCCGCAATATATAAAATACTCTATCTGCCTTGAAACTAACAAACTTGGCATATAAGTGAAGAAATCATCTGTTCATATAATAAGAGTAATTTCATAACCTACACATAGAAAAAATACTTATAACTTTTGCTAGACCTTTAAGGAAAGTGCTTAATATAAATATGAAAATCTTAATGTTTTCATACAGTGGTGCTTTGATTAGGTTTCCGAATTACTATTTACTAAGTGATAATTTCATGTTGTTTTAAAGAGATAATCTCGGTGATCCTTAAATATGTTTCTCAATAAATCCTTAAAACTAAGCTCAAACATAAGCTGCCAACGGGCTATACTTCAGGAGATAAATACATTTCATCTACCAGTAAGTGAAACAAAATGCTAAATAATACTAATATTTCGGTAAACAAAAATCGAAAAAGACATTTCATGATTAATCATATCAATTTCGGATAACTATGGACAAATGAAACGTATTCTTATCTACTCAGTGTCACTGACATCGTACACTGGATGGGAACGTATCGGCGACTCCAATCCCACAAGGCTGGAGTTAGACTGGTTGCGCTGATTATTGGTTTCGCTGCACTGTTCGGAAGACATTATCTGCACGTGTGGCGCCATCTCGGAGCACTCTTCTTCATCACCGCTGACGTAACTGCTTATATCTGAGTGCGCATTGCTCGAAGCACCACCACGCCCAGCATGCATCACGTCCCCAGAACCAGAACCTGGTGTCTGGTATGAGTTCTTACACGAAAGATCCACCTGACCAGGAGGATCGACCAGAGGTTCTGAAGGAATTAATGAGGGTTCGATGACAGTGAACTGGCAGGAAGAACTGCTGGGTTTTGTGGTGGAATTTGTGTCACCACTGTTGTTATAAGCTGTGGCTGTATCCAGAGATGGCATGGCTGACCAGTCGGGTAATTTATACGGATAGGTATTGGTGTCGCCTAGGTTGCTGGTCCTCACATTGCCCCAGGTGGTGGTGGTGGGCTGGCTGTAGGACGCAGACGTAACTGGGGTGAAATCGTTGTAATAGCCGGCGATGTTCGGGTAAGGGGTGCTTGTGATAAGATCCATATTATTGTTATTATCTTTATCGTACGCCTCAGAAGTGCCTTGCCCCGGTGCTTGCTGCCACATGTCCTGCATGGCTATATTATCCAGCCCTCCAGAGCCTCCCAGTTTCTCGGCCATGTTGAAAGGTATATCACACACTTCTTGGTGGTGGATGTTGGGCGAGGAGGTGGCCAAGGGTTTGATAGGGGACCCACTTCTCTCCGGCGAGCTGAGCGTGGAGCTATCCGACAAAGCCTCGTTGTCACACGGTTTCGACGGGGAATCGAGATAGGGCTTGACATTTCTCGCAGTGGGTAGCTGGTTATACTGGTGCCACTGGTAATTCTTCTGAGCATTATCCAGCTTTCTCTGTAGCGCCAAACGTACAGACTGGCTGACCACAGACTGGCTGACCGCAGACTGGCTCACTACAGACTGGTATGGAGATTTAGAAGGTGCAGACTCAGACCCGAGGTAGGATGGCATACACGACGTCGGGGGTGGCTGAACATGCTGTTGTGGTGGATAGAGTCCCATGTTGGGATTCTGGTACATACTGGGGGCGTAGTAGGGATAGCCGTAGGGCAGATACCCTGGAGGAAACATGGCCGCGTACGGATAGTGCTCCTGGAAGTTCTTGGTATTGGTGTTGGTCGCTGAGGCTCCATAGTTTGCAGTGTGCAAATTGTTTGCTTGGTTCTCAAGCCACTTGCTGTTATCGTAGTAGCCTTCTGTGGAGCACATAGGGACTACCTTCTGAACCTGCTGATTGATGCTGGAGCTCGACTGTGGTGGGACCATAGGCCAGGACTGGGACCATGCCGGTACTAATGGCGTATACGTCTCCGCCTTTGGCGCAGGGTTAGCGGTCTCCTTCTCAGCCGCCTCTCCCCTCACTGCCTGCACGCTGGTGGGGTGCAACTTGGCATACATGTTGCTGAATGCTGTGTTCCCCCCAACCATGTCAACCTTCATCGGCGTCAGGAACTGCGATTGCTGGGGGTTTCCCATAACGATATTATTGTTTGGATCTGACTGCTGGCTTGCGAGCGGTTGTCTTGTCCCCTGAACGAACACCTGTGTCCATTGTTGTTGAGTTGCTCCAGACTGGGCAGGCAGGGGCCTGGTGGCTGCTGCTGTAGAAGTGGCTGGCGTTATGGGGTAGCTCTTGGCCATAGGGATGCAGTGTGGGTTACGGGAGACTCCGCAGCGAGGGACAAATGTCGTCTGCGCTTTGGGAGCTGGCGCCACTGTGGCGACGCTCATTCGCTTCATGTTGGCCTCGTTGTTGAGCTGGTTCTGACGACGTCGACGTTCACGGGACCGTCGGTTCTGGAACCACACCTGTTTGATGAAAGTTTAGTAATTTTAATGAATTTTTGTTGTGTGCGTTGTTTGATTGATGGGATTGTACACTTGAGAAGAGGCCAATCTTTTCATGGACTTAATCTACGAGGTGAGGACGACAAATAAGCAGGGACTACCAATCTCATTATCGGAGGTTTTAATAAGTTTCGAAAGGAAACAATTTGCGACTTAATCAGGACAAATAAAGATGTCGGATGTCATGTCAGATAGCTTTAATATTCAGGAAATAGACCTGTTACATACACCCTAATATTAAGCTTTACTCTACAATCATTATCATAAAATTTGAAATTAAATTGAATTTGAATTGTTCGACGGTCACAATCCGAAAATATGAGAAATACTGATTATTAGATGTTACCAGCTGTATCTGCACCAGAATTTTGGTATATCCTAAAATTAATGGTAGCGCCACCTGGTGATTTTCAAATATTGTCAATTGTCAGGTACAGCTGGTTCTTTGTGTTTCATTCTAATTCTAAATGAGTAAACTTAACGTTTTGTCCAGTTTATTCAATCTTAATTGGTAAATTAGGCAAATTTACATAAGATTCGTAAAATTTGAAATTAAATTATCATAATGTCAATCTCTAAATCCAAAAGTAGCATGGTGACCCTTATTCTTTAGTTAGATATATGTTCTACAACGCTTAGAGATCATCATATTCAATTTTCAGGAAACTGAAATGGGTTTAAATTTTCAAGCAAAATTATCCGATATGTCTTAAACGTCAGAAAGGAATATATTTCTTCTGTGCCACGTCTGTAAAATACAATGACCTTATTTCGTTTGGAACATAAACAATTCAGATGTCAACCTCATCGAATAACGTCTATAGGTTGAATGGGTGATAAAACAGTTGGGAAATGCCAACCTTGACTTTTTCTGTACTGAGTTCAGTGACTCCAGACATGAGAATGCGATCCTGGGCGGTAGGGTACTCGTTCTCTTGGAACTTCTTCTCCAAGACTTGCACCTAGAAATTTCATGAATCACTTCATCTGTAATTTCACATCATCAAAAAACCTCGTATATATAGGTACCACGATTTCCATTATGTTTTATATTAATAACCCACTTTCTCATGATCAATATCATTCAAAATATTTCAGGAGTAGAGGGTCAGAAATTCGTATATTGCAATGATTGCTTACACTTTGACATGTAAATCAATTTCCTCATTGATTTATGGCACTTTCAAAATTGAATCAAAATAGATGAGCTGGTTACTAATATCAGGGATGAAAGTCGGGACTGAGAAAAGGTTGGTTGCTTTAAAACGTATATGAAAGAAACATTTATAAGATCACTTTGGGATAGAATGGCTATGTACTGTTATATATTCCAGTGCTGCCGGTATATGAAATTTCAAAATACCGTCATTTCTCTGAAAACTTAATTTATAGAAACACGATTAAAAATACAAGCCAAGAAAAGCATGAAGAGTTTCTGTAAAAAAAAAAGAAAAAAAAGAAAAACTAATCAACATGGGAACGAATTAACTCACTTGGTCTGGTGTGTACATCCTTCGTGGCCTCTTGGGGCGCGGTCGTTGCATGCTGGCTGCCTTCGCATCTGAAGAACGGTGTGTACAATAATTCATTTATTTAAGATCAACTTCTTGTAAATATCACATTTTTATTATAAATACAAAACAGATTTAACAAAATACATGTAAACAATTACACTTCATCCTAGATTTGACACTAGATCATACATTTTCCGTGACATGCTTTTTGATTTTTGTGTTTACTATGCAATCAGTAATGTCCCAGGCCATTGCAGTTCATGCAAACTCTGCCTTGTGTGTGGTTCTGTAGATATATATATATATATATGGGAGGACAATGTCACTAGAGCAGTAACGTGTTATGACGTCTATACGAGTATAAACATTCTATAGGTACTAAAACGTACTTAGTGCAATGTTGATATTATGAGATGTTAGAACAGCTTATCTAATTCTTCCATAAAATAATGCGATATCAAAATAAGCAAGAATGAATGCAGGGAAAGGGTGGAAGATCCAATGACTGGGTGACTTAAAGACCCAAGTAGCGGTCTGACTGAGAGGTGAATCGCTGGTTGTGTTATTTTGGTCAACTCTCGTTTTAAAGCAGAGATCAATAGTTTGGTTCACTAAAGAAAGGCGGCGCCACGACTAGCACCCTTAACCGCATGAGTCGGTTTCGACTTATTTTATATTCAAGCAATATGTTACATTCTGTTTAAAGAGTATACCATTTAATACCTGGAATGACGGTACTGAGATATCAATTAAGATTCAAATGTATCAGTCTAATCTCTGTCGTTAGAATTGCGATTCCTTTTTATTAAACAAAAAATGGTGACAGGGATGTCAGATGGGGCCAGAATGAAAAGTGGACATTTTTTTCATGTGTAATTGCCTCGGTGAGACTGAAAACGTGGAAAATACATTGGTGTGTCAGCCAAACCATAACCAACGTAAATGACCATAGAGGGGTCTCCGCTGTTTTTATTTTATTTGCCATTGGTCAACTACAACTGGGATTGACATATACGAGTAAACGTCTACAGAAGACGCGTGATGCCAAATTAGACGGAATTATGCAGGCCTGAGGAGAAATATATAAAAACCTCAATGCGGGCAGGCAGTCGTATATATATGACGCCAAATAGGACGACCTTATTTACACATGAAAAAACATTTTATATATATTTACATATGTATACATATATATGGAAATCAAACAAACGTAAACTGAAATTTTCGTGCTGTGGCGGGATCGTACAAATCATAATTAATTTATCTGTAATTAATCATGATGATAGTTTCTGGCTGTCTTGTGAGCCTCTTATACTAGTAGTATATTCCAATGACGGTTCGTTGATGTCATTTAGCAAGGCGCCGACAGCCATACCCTGATTTATTTTCATTTAAGAGAGATCTTATTCAATGGGATTGTACATGGAATTTCTTTTGTGGTGAGATATCATTATACCTTAAGGTTCTTTGATTCGGTTGTCAAGCGACTTCACAATCGCATGCATTTCCACTGTTATGCTATACACATTTCCCTTGTAATCTCAAAGTTGGGCCATTTCAATGATAGCGTAGTCTTGGATTGAGGGATATCTTTTTGGATGTTTTAACACTCAAAAGATCATTAGTCTAGATTCCTTTCCAATAAGACTTAAGAAACCTTTGTGTTGCTTTTTCAAACTATATACCAAGTATTTCGATTAAAGGCATTGCACCTTTTAAGGAGTTTTTAGTGGTTAAAGATAAAAAGACACTCAGCAGCCAAGGTGGTGCCTCCTCTGGTGGCGAAAACCGTAACTCGAGAACAATAGCGAGGCATAGAGAGATAGAACAGCAGCTTCACGTTTCCAACCCAGGTCAGTTAAGTCCGTGGATTGACAAATGGTCAGGGAGCATAAAGAAATGTGAGGACTGAGATTGCCAAAATCCGTTGAATGCATTTGAAATAAAACTATATGTATTTGCGTATCAATGCTTTTATCAGGGATGTCAACTGGGATCATATTTTTCATGTCGACTCTTCCGACTCTGAGAGACTGATGAATCATAGAAAACACATCGATATAGGTCATGGAATGGAGCTGCGATCTGTGGGGAGGTTTGACCCACTATCTATTGGTGTGAGACTAGGCCCTATTCATTCTCGTTGGTTTACACAATAACAGTCTAGATTAACAGATCGATGATTGAGAGCACATTGATACGAATATAGAGCCTTCCCATCTATCATGACAAGGGCGTCAGAACATTTTGAAATTGTGTTTGTAAGGGGGGGGGGGGAGGGAGTGAAAAATTTCTTACCTTTTTCTTACATGGTGTAAAGTCCGACTTTGATATTGGCCTGTTCTACTGGATTTACAGGGCAGATTTATAGAATTAATTGTGGTTGAGCAGGCCACATCTTACCGGATCGACCGTATAACAGCTGCACAGACAAAAGCTAGCAAAACTTGATTGAATACTGTTACAGGCCAGTGGCATCTGCTTTGTGAATTTGTACACTGTACTGTAAAAGTCAGACTTCATCATTGCTACATGCTAAGAAGACAGACTTTGGTATTTGAACAAAGTGAAAAGTCAAGTCTTAGCCGTTGTTCTACGCTAACAAGTCAGACATTGGCATTTTCCATGCAGATAAGTCAAGGCGTACCCATTGTGACACGCAAAAAGGTCGGACCTTTACATACCTCCATGGTGAAGATTCCAAGTTCAGCCATTGTTCAGCCATGCTTGAAAGTCAGAATTTGACATTTCTCGATGGTGGAACGTCGAGGCGCGGTTGATGATTAAGGTTTAGTTTCTATATCTCAGCCAGTAATAGGAGTAGAAACATGATTTAAAATGCATATTGATCAGAATGATGACACCTATACGATGTCTATATAGTCCAGATTGTGAAGTTAAAGGAATTTAGGTTATCAGATGGATGTTTGCCAATCATCTGGAAACCCATAAAAGGACTAGGACTGTAATGGTAACTGTTCTGAGTAGGTTTCTACTTGGGGAAGACAGCTAAATAGTTTACTAAGGCTTGGTAAACCGGTACACTTAGAACCATAATTCTGTTTCATGTAGGTATACTTAGAACTGACAGCGAAATAGTTTATGAGGCCTAGAGATATGGGAATAATTCAAGAATCTTGATTTATTATAATTTTTTTCTGGGAAATCAGGGAATTTGGACTGCTGTCCCAACCCGAAGTGACAAGAAAATGTGCTGCACCCCCAGAAAATCACCACATTTAGAACGACAATTTCAACCGATCCCTGTAGGTGTACACTTGGAATCAACAGTGAATTAGCTTATTAAGGTCTTGGGGTATGGGAATGATTTAGGGTGCCCACGCAGATTTCATTTTTAAATTGCGTTTTTTTCCCTGTTTTTTCCGTCCCTGCATTAATTCCCGTTACCATTTTCGAAACATCTTGTCAGTTTTGCATGGTATCTTTTGGGTTTAGAGTAATGCCCCATGTCATACTGAGTGGATACATTTTGAGAAGACTTCATGTTTTTCCCCATGCTTTTTGTAGGCTTTTTGGAGACTCCCCTTGTATTAGCCTCTAATTCACCCTAAATTGAATGTACTAGTACACCACTGAATGGCCCCCATCCTCCTCTTTTATATCCACCAGAGACTATATACTTATCTCATTCATAATATTTATTTATATAATATATGATATTCAAAAACATTTTGTATGTCAATATTGTTGTGTATAGTAAATGGTATCTGAAAGCCTGATGATACCTAATTTTTACATGACTACCAAACTGATCCCTTTACCTAGCATTTTCTCTATACACTTGTCAGATTAAAAAATAAGAGAGAAAAAAGAAAACATTAAAATACTATTTGTACACTTTACTAGACACATCTCTTACGATGATGATGATGATAAAACATGATGCAAATACATTAAAACACTATAAACAGATTTTCTGATATATTTTGTAATGCTCACCAAGTGACATCATGGAGAAGCCATGGATAACTTGACTGACTAGTCTAGTTATCCATAGACTCTGAATATGTCCTCAGAGGCCAGGCCCCTTGCACAACGACTACGTAGGTACGTAAAACAGCCGAAAACGTGGAAATTATTTGTAGTCATTGCACAAACAGTTTACGTAGGTATCGTATATGGGGTTGCGTACGTACGTGCACGTTTCTGTGGAAATGGTATTGCACAAGATACGGAACGTACGTAGCTACCCTACGTAGGTTCGTAGGTAAGTTTGTGTTGCACAAGCCATTTTTCGGGTCGTATACGTACGTAGTGTGAGCTGGTTTCCCACAAAACTGTTGCACAACCTCACGTACATACCGTAGGTGTCATTTTCCCTAGATTTTTTCTGCGTAACCTGCGAAACATTTCGGGTCGCATACGTACGTAGTGTGCGCTGGTTTCCCACAAAATTGTTGCACAACCTCACGAGGCTATGGAGGTGTTGTACGGTGTTTGTCCATATGTATAAAGTACTCCTAATCATATAATAAAATATATTTAGACCTCCCTCGACCAACCAATCGACCCACTGACCAACCGACTGGTCCATCCACTGACTGATTGACCTACAGACCTATCGACCAATCGAACCACCGACTGATCGACCTACCGACCGTTCGGCCCATCGACTGATTTACCCACCGACCAAGCAATCAACCCACTGACTGATCGACCTACTGACCGACTGACGAATCGTCTCACTGACCGATTGTCGCACTGACCAATTGTCGCACCGACCGATCGTCCCACTGACTGATTGTCTCATGGACTGATCGACCCACTGACTGATCGAACCATCAACCCACCAATTGATTGACCTATCTACCGACTGACCAATCGTCCCTCCGACTGATCGTCCCTCCAACCAATTGTCCCTCCAACCGATCATCCACCGACTAAACGAACCATCAACCCATCAATTGATTTACCAATCGTCCGACTGACTGATCATCCCTCCGAACAGACGTCCCTCCGTCCGATCGTCCCACCAACAGATCGTCCCACCAACAGATCGTCCCTCCGACCAATCATCCATCCGACCAATCATCCCTCCGACCAATCATCCCTCCGACCGATCGTCCCTCCGACCAATTGTCCCTCCGACCGATTGTCCCTCTAACTGATCTTCCCTCCGACCGATCTTCCATTTGACCAATCAACCCAAAGAACTATCAACTCATCAATTGATTTACCGATCGTCTGACTGACTGATCATCCCTCCGACCACTCATGCCTCTGACCGATTGTCCCTTCGACCGATCATCTTTCTGACCGATATTCCCTCCAACCAATCATCCCTCTGATTGATCGTCCCACTGACCGATAGACCCATCAAACAGATCATCCCACCAACCGAAAGACCGAATGAACCATCAATTGATTTACAGATCGTCCGACTGACTGATCCCTCCGACCGATCGTCCCTCGGACTGATCATCCCATCGACCGATCGACCAATCATCCCACATACCAATTGTCCCACTGACCCATCAACCCACTGACCTATTGTCTCACCAACCAATCGTCCCAGAAACCAATCGTCCCACCAACTGAACGAACCATCAACCCATCAATTGATTTACCAATCGTCCGACTGACTGATCATCCCTCCGAACGGACGTCCCTCCGACCGATCGTCCCACCAACAGATCGTCCCTCTGACCGATCGCCCCTCCGACCGATCGTCCCTCCGACCGATCGTCCCTCCGACCGATCGTCCCCCTGACTGATTGTCCCACCAACCAATTGACTCACCGACCAATTGTCCCACCGACCAATGAGGTATAATACAGAGCCATTTTTTCTGTATTAAATAAATACCATAGACATACTTTAAACCAATTTTGAAGTGCTATTTCACTCCCCTTAACAATGTACATATATGCAGAATTCGATTTTAGCCAATGTAAATATCAATGGAAATTAGGGAAATTTCCTCCCCAAAGTCTTTAAATCTCCATTGTTGCTTACTCTGCAAAGTTATTTTATTGTAGAAGTAGTTCAGTAATAAAACTGAGTTTCTTTTAAAGGGATAGGAAAGCATAGAATAAAAATGCAACTTTCATATTGATAAAAGGACTATTTTTCATGAGATAGAACATTGGACATCTCTAAACCTGAATTGCTGTCAAGTTCTGATTATCATCCATATATATCAGAAGTTTCATTAACTGATTTGCAAAGGTAACAGTGACAATAAAGAGACTTGACCTGATTGAAAAACATGTGATTATAGGAATGCAGGGGTCATACAGCCATTTATCAAAAAAATAAAGGTTTAAAGGCCCTCTTTGAAAAAATAAAGGCTCTCAGCGGAAAAATAAAGGATTTAACATTAATAAATAAGTCCATTTGTATGCAATAATATTGTAGTGAGCTCTTCAGTGGGTGTGCCTCTGACACCCCGAAGGCACCTCCGCACATCCAAAGAGGGCTCCAAAGTGTTGTGCCGGTGATGCTCTGTGAGCCAACCAGGTGGTGCCATGGTCCCAACAGTGATGTCAGAGGGTTTCCAGACAGCTGACCATAACAGTCTCTGTACACCCTCTGGATGTCAGTCTGTCTCTAGACTAGGCTTGAAGACCTCCATAGTTCACCTAATTTTCTACTTTGGTAGACAAATATTATACAGGGTTCCCACAGTGTTCCTGATTAAAAAATTCAGCAGGGGGCTGGCTGCCGAGTGGCGGGCGAGGTACAGGTGCCTGCACCTGACCTGACAGCGAGATCTCGAATTGTCGGCGTCCTGGTTCCATGCACATCAGTAAAATGCTGCAAAACACAGGTATAGGGGTCATACAGACATTTCATGAAAAAAATAAAGGTTTAAAGGTCCTCTTTGAAAAAATAAAGGCTCTCTGCGAGAAATAAAGGTTTTAACATTAATAAATAAGTCCATTTGTATGCAATGATATTGTGGTGAGCTGTCCAGAGTGTTGTGTCAGTGACGCTCTATGAGCCAACCACGTGGTGCCATGGTCCCAACAGTGATGTCAGAGGGTTTCCAGACAGCTGACCATAACAGTCTCTGTACACCCTCTGGACGTCAGGTTGTCTCTAGACTAGGCTTGAAGACCTTTATAGGTCACCTAATTTTTTACCTTGGTAGACACATATTATACAGGGTTCCCACAGTGTTCCTGATTAAAAAATTCTTTTAATTTTCCATCATTTGTCCAAGTCATTTCCCAGATTTCCAGGTATCTGGTGAGACCTATGATGGAAATTAAAAAGATATGCCCTCACATCATCCATCATAGGCTTTTGTATATAACTGTCTTTATCAGGTATGATAATGGCATTTTGGCTTTTAAAAATTAGATGAATTGGGCAGCATTATGGTGGCTGGCATAAAGGTTTGCAGTGTAGGCTGGGGGAGTCCTTTTGTTGGGGCCCAGGGGGCAAAGTCCCACAAGCTAGAATTTTAGTTATTTCTAGAGTGTCCTTTCTAAGTGTTCTAAGTGTTCCCTTTTGACTAATTTTAATGATGGAAATGTGCACAAGTTATAAAAATGTAGCCATCTAGACAGAGTAACAGACCCCCAAAACATGTTCTCACCAGATCTACACTTATCTCAAGAAAGGCCATGGTGGCTGAAAAATCAGAGAAAATTGCTGAAAGACTATCATGCCTGCTTTGTTCTGGGATCTTTGTAGAAAATGAAGATTTATAGTCTCTGGCAGAATCCCTGTTCATAATTTTATTGGATTCAATCACATATAATGAGGATGCACAGATGAGACCAGCAAATCGGAAAAAAATAAATGAAAATTAGGTTTTTGCTGCTGCTTAGGCCTTAAAAATACCCAGTAATAGTGCCTTGTTTGGGGGTCTAGGGGGCTATGCCCCCTGGAAGCTTCTGCATTTTGAGATAGTCTAAGTGAATTCCTGGCCTCAGCTGAAAGCTATAATTGTCAGAATTGTGAAAATATTGCTCACCTTCTTTCAGGTATTCACTTTGAACCCCCACCCTTAAACAAAACATTTCCTCAGAATTACATCAATCTCATGAATGACCATTGGCATGTCATGTCATAAACATCCTGAATTTCTGAGATATTCAGGAAAGTCTTATGCCTGAGTATGTCTGGTTGTAATTATCAGAATTTAAGATGTGACAAAAAAAAACCTTTTGACAAAGCCCCCCACAAAAAAAATCATGCTAAATTAATCAGCCTTATTTGTATCTTTCTCTCTGAGGTCTCAGGGGGTGTTTCAGATTTAGTATAAAAATACTGACTCCTCTGATCAATTTTTCTAGTTACCTCACAGATACACTAACACGTTAAGGTGGGTGCCCAATGCCTCCCATACTGGACAAAAAAATATCTGTGTTGGAAAGTCTCTGTCAGAATGTGTCATAAATCCTTGTTGGAGTGTGGCGCAATGGGTTTAGCAGGAAATGAAAGATTGCCATGGTACTGACACACTTCAACACCACCAGCTCACTTGGAGGACTTTGTTTCTATAGGAAATATACTGAGAAATATGATTTTCCTCATTTTTCTAAAAAAAAACCCAAAAGAACTTTTGTCTTTCATCAATACTTGTAGTATTAAAAATCCAAACAAATATCAATAATCATGTATCTCAGACCCTGATAATAGGTTTAAAAGTATATGATTATTAAAATATTTTATATCTGGATATGTTCAAAAGACCATTGGTAATGCACAAGGGTACTGTGTCAGAGCCATGTCAGAGTGTGTCAGAAATGTTGAAGTGTGTCAGAAGGCTGTGTCGAGATGGGGTGTCCACTCCTATGACAAAAACTCAAAATATTCTATTTTGTGTCGGAAGGCTTGTCATATTGTTTGTTTGGTGTGATTTGATGTCCAGTCAACCATAATAGGTCCTTACCAGACTTTCTCAAGGTTCTTTTACATCACTAGGGTGGCGATCAAAGCTTTGTGATGAATTCAGGTAGAAATCTCACTCATACATAGACATGGTAGTGTAGGGGTCAGGGTAGTCGAGCAGTGTTGTTTTTACTAAACGCTAGATGGCGCGAGTGCCGATCCCTGCTGCGCGGTAATGCAAATACTAAGGGGTCGCCCGCATTACGTAACTCAGTCAGTATATAAGACTGAGTCCGCAGCGGGTGGATAGGACTTCTCACGGTGCCTCTCAGTCGAGTGAATGCCTGGAGCCTCAATAGTTGGTAAGGTTGCTTTGGAACCTTTCAACAGTGAAGAGACCAGTATCTCTTCCCGTGCTAGTTGGTGCCCCGTAGCACAAACCTACTGTATTCTTTATACTGAATAAAACCTTGGTATATCGAAATAGTTCGGAGTCTGGTTTTGAGTCCACCAGTAGCGATAGGTTGTAAATCCCGCATCTCCCTGCCCTTTCCAGTGGTTCTATCCGAACCCACCCGTGCTGGAGCGGTAAGCACGGGGTAGCAACTGAGTCTCAAGTCCTATGACCTTGGGGTTACAAGGCCAATGCTCTAACCTCTGAGCTAACTCCCCACTTGTTATAAGGCTTGTTGGAATGTGTTGGGACTGCAGTGGACACCCCTCCCCCCTTGATGTTTTCAATTCCAAGGCATGATAACGATTGACAGAGAAAGAGATAAAATTCCTGCTGTTGTACAAAAAATGGGAAGAAATATAATTAAATGCTGCAGGTTGTGAAAATTCCAGGCTATATCTATAGAATTTTAAAATTCCATATTTCATGATTTTTCCAGGTTCATCCCATTTTCAAGGATTTCAAGGTGCTGTTGGAACCCTGCTATAAGATATGAATACATGGAAAACCTTGGAGCAAACAGAATTTGGCTTCTCTTTCCTTTCAGTTTTCATTTCATGAAGGATGCAAGCAAAAAAATACTGGTTTCATAATAGAATAGTTCCATTTATAAAAAATAAAGGTTCAGACCTGAAAATAAAGGCATTTAAAGGCTCAAAATTGGAAATAAAGGCTTTAAAGGCTCAATTCTCAAAATAAAGGTTTTAAAGGTTTTAAAGGCTCCTGTATGACCCCTGGGAATGTGTCAATATGATTCTGTGGTAACTACCAGACCAATGTGATTAATTCAATAAAGTGGAACATGTGGAATGATATCTACAAACTTTGTACCTTGTCAATGTGTTTGCACGACAGCCTGGAGAGGGTTACTTTCCTCTACTAAGGTATCACCCTGAATAAATGTCCTAAACATACCAAAATATAGAAATAACAAAACATGGAATCTTAACCCCTTTAAAAGTTTACTGCACTGGATTTTAGACAGGCATTTTATACAAGTAATATGCAAAGTAATTTCCCCTGAAATCTTTATAGTCTCCCTGCATTGGTGAAATCTTTTTCCCTGTGTTTCTAGGAATTTCACAAATAACCTGGGGTTTCCCTGCAGGGAAAATATTTTCCCTGTTTTCCCTGTGCTGTGGGCACCCTGAATTGATTTAGAAATCTTGATTTTCCAAGACTAACTACCTGAAAATCAGGGAAATTTTCTGGCCAGCCACAACTAATATTAATACAAAATGTGCTGCACCCCAAAGACAAAATCAATACACTTAGGTATATACCAGGAATCGACAATGGAATAGTTTATTCAGGCCTTGGGGTATGGGAATCACTTGAAAAAGATTTCTTTCCAAGACTGACTACCTGAAAATCAGCCTGGAGGCCGTTGCAGGTTGCCGATCCAGGTGGTCGAAGTCCGGTGCAAAACTTAGCTACTTTTTCATAAGAAGGTCAAGACATTCTTTTCCGGTACAGGATATAGTATACCAGACAAAATGTTTATGTGGTGGTGAAGATGATGTTTTTAGATTAAAAAATATCAGTATTTCTGAATTCCACTATTTTACCCATGTTTGTGAAAAATTGAAGCTGCTGACATTTTTTGACCAGTTATAAAGCATGGGAGCTGTCATCCCCTGCCCCCTCCCCCATTCAGACGCCACTGCATGATGAAGAAGCCTTCAATTCTCTCGGGGAGGTGCACTACGACAGACAATGACGTACATTCCCATGGTAAAGTATGGTATTGTTTAAACTCATGTAGGGCCTACAAAAAAGAGAGACTTTATCTTGTAGCTTTCAGTCCTTGTGTGTACATTTCTTATGTTGAATCAAAATCGGATATGTTATGTTCTGTAAAATAGGTGGGTTTTAGGGATGCTCTTTCTTTCTGAAATTTGCATCGCATTTGCATGGTTGTATCGTGCGTCGAAACCGTAATCACCTTTTTGACACCGTCAAAACCGTAACAACGTGTCTGACATTCTCCGGTATAAAGCTTCCCAGTGAACATTTCTAAAACGGTTGAGTGAGTAAAATATATCCCGGTCGCAATGTGACAAAAGGAGAATCGTAAATAAAAAAAATCAGAATCCTTCACAGCCAAATATGTCACCAGCAGCCTTACCCAGTCTTTAGAATATGAGACTTTCGTTTTTAATTAGATTTAGTGTCCTCTTTATATATGATGCACTGAATGCGTGGTACAATAAATCAAACGAGGCTCAATTAGGCCTAAATATTTAACAAAGTTATATACAGGGTTCGTACATAGACAGCCCAATAAAATTCCAGGCTTTTTCCAAGCTTTTCCAGGCTCTAATATTTTTTCCAGGCACATCTGGTCACTGTTTTTAAAACCATGTTTGATTCATCACTAAATTTAGTTAAAATTGTCTTTATCATCCCTACTACCTGTTGAATATCAGTGGTTTACTATGCATGGTTAAATAAAGGACTTTTGGAACTATCTAATCTATGTCATTGAAATTGCATAGGTAGCCAGGTACCCCAGTGAAAGAAAGCTCAGTTAAAATTCCAGGCTTTTCCAGGCCTGGAAAACCCAAACGCATAATTCCAGGCTTTTCCAGGTTTACCAGGCTCTGTACAAACCCTGTATATGATATTTAGACATCCAACAAACAGGATTTATAAACGCATAAAGGTTTCGCTGCTCTACCGTTCGTGTCACAGCTAGCTTAGTCGCACCAGTGAAACCCCAAATCTAAAAAATATTGATCTACACCACTGTCCGTCATAAAATGTACTGTAAATAATTTATTATGTTATAAGTATTATCAGTATTTGTTTCATTGTAGGTCAAATAGTGAATTCTGAACAGTGACTTCTGTCTTGATCTAGTAAAGTTTAACACTAACAGTTTGTGTATACCTGTAAATGACTTGTCTAATCAATTTGGGACATGTCTGTAGACTGGATATGAGGTCGTTCAACAATCAATTACACAAGTCAATCACTAGTTAAATCTCCCGCCCCATGTAGCACTGTATCAATATGAAGTAGGCTAATGATGAGAATTACCATTGGCGTTGTCCACGTCCTCACTGGGTCTCTTTTGAGCGCGATCGGCGGGCGGGCCACCCTCCGGTGAACCAGTTGTGTCCGGTGTCGTGTGGTGAAGAGGTACGCACAGAACAGCCGGGCCATTTTCCTCTCGCCTTCCATCGCGTTCCTGTGCAAAACCTGGGACTCCTGTAGTGCTATTCCCATCATCATCTGGATTAAGTCCTGTATTCCCTAAAACCAAGTCCAATTGAGATTGGTGGCCATTGCATGAAAACTTCTCATTGTCAATGTGTCCCTTACGTACGTTAGCATTTACGTCGTTACTTCTTGCATTGCGTTGTGACCTCGTGGTTACGGAAGAGCTGCTGGTATTTGTTTTCTGAACATTACCGGCAACTGTCCCCGACGCTATGAGATAATGCGATGATTCACTATCTGTTAGTGAATGAGAAGTGTCCATCTGTGGCTTGGTCATAATTCTTCCACTGTCGTTGAAACAAATTGCGAACAATTAGGTCTGACCTGTGCGTGATTGCCCTCTTGAATGACGACTTGCTCATATCCGGTCAAACCGGTCAGTGTCGCCAGACCACTTCTTGATGCCAGGCAATCACATATTCAATGAGCCATAGCGAATAACTGGTGTAGATTTCAAGCGCGCTTTTATTTATAGACAGTAAACATGATCAGATAGTTGCAGAGGAGGTGTGAAGCGCAGCGCCCCCTATAGTGACTTGTGTCATATATACGATCGCGGCTGCCTTACAGCGCCACTTTCAAACATGCCAGCAAGAGGGAAGGAGCTCTGAGAAGAGCCCACACCAAAACATGCAAAATGCAAATAGCTCTTGTGTCATGAATAGTAGGGCGATTTTGATAAACAAAACATTGTTAGAAACCTAAGACATGGGCCTATTTAGTGATACACATGTCATATACCTGTGCTATGGCTAAGGTTTCCTGTCGTAGGTTGAACATTGGAATTTGTGAAAAAAAAGGTTGTATTCCACAACACAAAACAGGCACAAAACGTGGAGCTCTATTGAGCTCTATTGTGGTTTGGAGTACATTAGATTTCACTCTATCAATATCTGAAAATATTTTGGATAGAGCTCTAATAGTTTGTATGTAATAGCTGTTACCAGTTAGCCTATTTTAGCATAGGAATCCGCATTCAGCTGTCATTTGAGACCATGCCAAAACAATAGGGGGCGCTACGCTTCACACCTCCTCTGAGATAGTTGTTAGAGACAGCCACGTCTCACGGATTTACCTTACAACCAGAATTTGGACCGTTTCTTTAATGATTTCTCACAGAATGGGAGAATCAGAACTTTATTTGAATTTTGAACCATATTCATTTTAAGCTTTATGGTAAGACCTGTTCCGATAAGTGAAATGATTAATGTAATCTCAGTCAGGTCCATTGACCTTGTCAAGGAAACGTCAACCCCATCTCGTTTTTTATGATGTACAGCCAAGGTTAATATATGTATAGGCCCCTATAGATATTCATTCAACGCAAGACCCTTTATCTGTGTTTAAAATCTCCCTGTATTGTCTCTTCTCTACCGGTACCTTCCTCATCGGGGTTTGGGGAAAAGGGTTGGGGTGCTTTGTATTGACTGTCGAACATACATTAAAGGCATATCCTACAATTCACGGCGGCGCGATCTGGTGACTTTTAAATATCAATTATCAGTCAACATTCTGGTTTCTTTGGATTCATTCTAATTGAAGAAAATGACATGGGTTTGACGATGTGAAAAACAACCTTTTATTATAGGCCTTATACTATTACAAATTTGTCATGATATTGATCTAAAGAGACTGTTCCATATAGCCGACATTAATTTCGTGATCATCAGCTTGGTCCGGGCAGAAATGTCAAGTCTTTTGCTGATAATTGGTGAAAACAGGCCTAAAGGTAGCAACGCGCGCGCGGCCGTCACTCACTGTAACAAACAACAAATCTCTCATTTATTGTCACTTAAATGGTTTTCCACAAGCGCCTGCTCATCATATCTAAGATCAAAATACACCTTCTGAAAGCTGAGATTCAGGGCTTTCATGTGTATATACATATAGGAATAATGGAGGAATAATTTATTTAGATTTATCACTTGTTTTCAAAGGAATTGGCCTGGGCCTACACCCTGGTCCATGGCACCTGCTCTACCAGACATGGCGTTTAGTTCAATCATTTGACAGACATGGTTGAATAAAACAGGTTCGTGCCTACACCATTGTAAAGAGCATACATAGAGGATTAATTTGATGTATGACATGCCATAGTTTGATAGCTGTAAGAGGTCGGCATCTTGAAATAGCTACACTGAAGAACTGAGTTTGGCAATTCTCTGATCTCTAATATGCAAATTATCTATGAAGTCATCAATATACATAGAAATAAATATCTCCATTGGATTCGACATGTGAATATACCCCTATATGCTAAATATCATGTCCCTATCATCAATATCTAGAGAGTTATTATAATAAATCTGTTTATCATGTGGTGCCATGCCCTTCTACTGTTTTCTATATACTTGAGTTCCTCACATTCAATCTTAATTTGACTAGACTTTCCTCCATAATTCTTAAACTACATGACCGATTTTTTAAATTCAAGTATCTTTGTAATCCTCTCATCTCAGGTTATCTGTTGCATATATCATTCTAATTATAGATATAAAATTCTAAAAGATTCACCCTGGCAGCACCTGGTATTGTCGATTCTGACGCCCAGACGATAGTACCCGAAAATGTTAGAAAGCTCTTTACCTGATCGCAACTCCTGCAAGTTCCACAGTTCAGGCCCTGTAGACTGTAATATAACTTTTTTACAGTTGAACAGAATCCTATTGTTTTTCAAGATAATCATGATAGACAACCTTTAATCACCCCTAAAACACACCTATCTTCAAACAATGACTTAAACCTTTCACTACGCTGCGTAATACCAAATACACGCCTGAAGTACGCTGCTGCAGTACCATTTTCAGCCCTGTAGTAAAGTCGCACTTTTTACAATATCCACAGTGACGTCATTATATCACACCTACAGCATTGTAATCCAAAATAGTTAGGAAGGTAAATGATAATTATGATATCAAATATGATATAGTCTTACATAGTCTAGAGAAATTTTATCAAAATATTCACATTATTTCATTGAAAAATAGCAATTATTCATAGCATACTACGCCTGGGAATGCCTTCAGGCATCATAGTGTACTATGCCAGGGAGTGCCTTGAGGAATCATAGCGTAGCTAAAAGGCTAAATCAATATGCCAGGGGTCAAGGTCAGAGTTGTTGCAATCGGACACCAGAGGACACTGTCGGACATATGTAACAAAGCACCCACTAGTAATTTTCATGTGCCTGTATGCAGAACCTCATAAGAACACTATAGGTATCATGTTCTAGAGTTATATGACATGAGACACCAGCCTTACTTTGAACATGGAAGTGAGGAATCCCAAAAGAGGCAGTAGGAAAGGCTTTCTGCGGACTTGGGAACCTGTTGGCAAAACTAACAGTATGTGCTCAAATTAGGTTTGCGATGGCTCTGACAGTTAAAATCAGGTAAATATCTTAATGTTTTTAGGTATATAGCAATGAGACACATGTAAACCTGTATTCATAATCATCTGATACCTCACCTATATTCCCCAATATTTAAATCCTGGTCTAAAGACCTCATTTCAAACATCAGTAGAACACAGGTTCACAGGTACTGGAAGATTACTCCACAGGAATGCAGTTTGTCATAATCTGCCTATGTTATATATGGTGCTCCTCAAGGCAATGAGTAAAAGGTCTTGTATAGTAGTGCTAGCATGTACAAATGATATTCAACGGATATCATGGTCATGACTGGGAAAAGTTACTTGGTGAAGGCGATCTTGGCAAACTGTCTTAAGTAGTAGGCTTACTGTCTATATGTACTTGGAGCACTATAAGTTACCTATAACTGGCAAAATAAGATAAAATCAAAACCATCATAGCAAATGTATCACAAGAACTTCTTAACAGTCACATTGAAAGCAGTGTACAATCCGAGTGTGTAGATGACAATGAACCAGAAGAGGTATGAGAAGTATCTTCAGAAGATGAATATTCCTCATTGAGATGAAGAAAGTGTCTTCATACCACAAATAACACTTCAAACGCCAAGACCTGGGCAGTGTTCCAAAAGAATAAATTTAAGTTATGCATATACCAGTAGGCCTATGTACCATTGGAAGTGTGAGTAATAATATTAGGAAACATCCTTACTATAGGCGAAACTTTTATTGTTCGAGGTCAATAACGGAAAATATACGGCATGACGCCATAGACGGAAGGCCGTCCCACATCCCGTGAGAATTAAGCAATGAAATTTTTACACGAGTAAGGTATCCATATCGTACCAAATATGAAGAAAATCGGCCGCACCATACCCAAGATATCGGCATTTGAATTGTTTACTCCCTCCGTGCGTTTGCATTGGTCGCTGTTCTTTTTCACTCCCTCCGTAGTGCGGCGGGGTTTCGGCTGTTCTTTTTGTCTCCCCCGGAGGCCGGCTGGAAGTGCAGTATTTGCTATGACAAAGTTCAAACGCCGATATCTTCGGAACGGCGTGGCTGATTTTCTTCATATTTTGTGGGATTATAGGTTATATATATATACCTTACTCGTGTACAAATTTCTTAATTAATTGCTTAATTCCTATGGGAAGGGGTGAAATTCCATGTCATCGCGGCCCATCGAATTAAATTCGAACATCAAATGCGTGTGCATAGCGAGACCTGTGCCAACAGTGAGAGTTGGTCCCACCTCAACAGCGAGACCACTGATGAAACGCAAATTTGGGATTGACGCTGTTGGTGCCACTGTTGGTGCCACTGTTGCAGTCCTACCTCTCGCTTTGACCTCCCTACTAGTGAAACGGCCCCCAGATCTCAACCTGAGATCATTTCCTACCAGGTACAAGATTCTGCAATCGGAAATTATTGATTTGAAACACTTATCCTTATTCGAATTAGACCATATATACACCGAATAATTATCTGTATCCATTTGAGCCAATCATAAAATTTCATAATTTTCTGTTGAGTATTCAATAAGTGAGACATGTTTTACTTTTTGAATGGGTGTAGTTGTTATTTACAAATATGGGCCCTGTTTTTTAGTCACGACATCGCAAGTCTACAATCAGCTGAGATCGGATCAAGATTTTACGCGTGTTTTCAAGACACAAGATGGCGGGTGTGCTATAGACACGGTCGTAAGTTGAATCGAACTATCTTGGCGAGATGTATCGGAAGTTAAGACAAGTATAGAACTGTCTTAGGTTCTATAATACGTCACTGTGGATTTCCTGTGCTTCCCATGCGATTTAAGCTATGAAACTTTAACACGAGTAAGGGCTACATATAACCTATAATCGTTTCAAATATGAAGAAGAACGGCCGCACCGTTCTGAAGTTATCGGCGATTGAATTTGAAACATTGGGCTATCGATCGGATATCGTACACGCACTCTCCAAGCAGATCTTTCGCGGTATAGCACGCCGAATCTCTGTAGGGAGAGTGAAGTAAGCGCAGTCGATGTCAAGGTCGCCGCATAAATTAGATCACGTGATGGTAGGGTTATACTGGCCACCAGAGCAATATTTGCTATGACGAAATTAAAACACCGATAACTTCGGAACGGTGTGGCCGTTTTTCTTCATATTTGGTACGATTATAGGTTATATGTATACCTTACTCGTGTTAAAATTTCATCGCTTAATTCCTACGGATAGTTAAGTTCCGCATTTGTTACGACATGTCCAGAGTGGTCTTAGACATACGACACTTAGGGTCACATTTTCCGGTCCAGTGGCCACCGAGTGTCGTGACTATAACACACCTTTCACCTCCCTAAGTGTCGTATCTCCACTAAGTGTCGTATCTGCTCTACGATCGTATCTCTCTAGCACACTTACTGCAGATATGTGTCATAAGTTACGAATGTCGTGACTAAAAAACAGGGCCCTGGAGTGACCTTTACTTCATCCTGCTCAAATCAAATCGAGCATCACAGTTGTCATATTGTTGTTTTGTGTTGTGAGACCTAAAGGCTATGTTGTGAAACCGAAACTAGGGGAATACACACACTGCATTCTACAGCACCATGGTGTCTGACTTCTTCCGTCCTCACTCCCACAAAATAGAACAACTCAACATGGTGTCAGAAGTAAAACTCATGGACAAGAGGGAGGAGAAGTATTTGGGGATCTGAAGAACCAACTACAACTGTCAGCTATGTGAAACTACAGTATCCTTTGACTGTGCTGTCAATGTCAAACTGAACTAAGCCTGTAGTAGTGCTATAGTCTATATCAAGTGCTGATGGTCATACTCATAGTCAAATGTATGATATCCTGTCATCAGCCAGTTAGTTCTTCTTCTAGTCAAGATGCCTAAATATGAAACACCAAAATCATTTACTTTTGACAAGGCAAGTTTGATGCTAGAACAGCCGCTACACAAGATGTGCCGAACCCTGTAGACCTGAGAGAGGACTATGACACTGTTATTAAGAAATATGATGCATGTTTTGTGCCTAAGCGAAACATGATTCATGAACGCACACAATTCTACCAGCATACCAAGCAGGCTGGTGAGTCAACAGAAGTGTTTGTGCGAAATCTACGTGAGATGTCACCATACTCTGACTTTGGTGAGAAACAGGATGAACACATCTGTGACCGACTCATCAGTGGTATGCTGGACCGAGAAATGTCAGAAAAGCTTCAACTGGAACAAGACAACCTGTCACTCGCCACCGCAGTCACTCGAGCACACCACTCAGAGTTGGTGAAAATTCAAAACACGCCAGCTGCAGATGTTATCTTCGTCAAGAAGGATGCTTGTCAAGGTAGACACCACCACAAGTCGGGCAAGTCGGGCAAGCAGTCATTTAAACACCATGAAAAGTCAAGTCAAGGTCAAGCTTTAAAACTGTCAGGCTCGAAGCCTAAATGTGGTAAAAATTGCAAGAAAGTTGGACACTTTGCCTCAGTCTGTAGAAACAAAGTACAGGAAGTCAGTGAGACAGCAAGTGTGTGTAGTCATGATCTATTTTTCGGTGCTGTCACTTGTGACAACAGTGACCCAGCATGGAAAGTCAGCCTAGACATAGTTGGTGATAATTGGGTTACCTTCAAGATTGACTCTGGGGCAGATATGTCGGTTATGTCTTACACTGATTATCTGCACCTGAAGCCGAGGCCCAAGCTAAAGGATGTCACTACAAATCTGTCCAGTCCAGGTGGTCCGTTAGACGTGGATGGGACTTATCTCACACATCGACTCGGTTGAAGGCATCGGTCGACTGAAGACAGCCAGTCAAGATTCTGCTTCCTGGTATCTTCGTCTACATGGACGACATCTTGATGTATGGGAAGGATGCTAAAGAACATGACGATAGACTTTCATCAGTCTTGGACAGACTGAAGTATATGGGCTTGAAACTCAACAAGGAGAAATGTTCATTCCGACAGACGGAACTGAAGTTCATCGGACATCATATCTCTAAAGATGGTATTTCCTCAGACAATGACAAGGTCACCACTATTCAGAACATGCCTGCTCCAACATCTGTTACGCAGCTTTGACAGATATGAGGCATGGTTCACTACCTTGGGTCATATTTTCCCGAGCTTCATGTGATCACAAGACCACTAAATGACCTGCTGAAGTCAGACAGCATATGGTGTTGGGATATGCCCCAACAGCAGGCCTTTGATGAGATAAAGTCTCGCATCTCGTCAATGGCAATACTAGCCTACTATGATGTCACCAAGCCAACATTTGTGAGTGCTGATGCTAGTTCATATGGACTGGCAGGTGTCCTTCTACAGGAACAGAATCATCAGATGATCAGATACTGTTCTAGGACATTAACATCAGCTGAGCAGCGATACACTCAAATTGAAAATGAGTGAGTGTTTGGGGTTGTGAGAAGTTTGACCGTTATCTGTGTGGCTTGGAGAGCTTCAGTATATTTACTGATCACAAGCCACTAGTTCCCCTTATCAATGATAAGGGCTTGGACAATGTCCCACTCCACTTCTTATGAGACTGATGACATACAATGCCACTGCTAAACACATACAAGGGAAGGAAATGTATGTGTCTGATGCGTTGTCCTGGAGTCCAGTCAATCATGATACAAGTACAACTGCTGCTGATGTTGACCTGCATGTACAAGCCGTCAAGAGCACCTTTCCTGCCTCTTCAAAGATGAAAGGTGACTTAAAGCGAGCCACCCATGAGGATCCAGTCCTGAGGGCTGCTGCCATGTACACCCTGACATGATGGCCTAGATACATCAAGAATGTACCTGGCAACCTTAAGAGTTTATACCCCTACCTAAGCCTCCTATCCGTTGTCCATGGACTGTTGGTTTACTGCAGCAGGGTTGTAGTGCCTGAGTCTATGAGGGCAGAGATCCTGGAACATATCCATGAAGGACATCAGGGCATTACTAAGTGCCTTGAGAGAGCCAGGTTAGGTGTATGGTGGCCTGGCCAAACTGTGGACAGCTCACCCTTACCACCCTTGCCAATAGGCCAGAAGGTCACCATCAAGACGGACAATGAAAAGGGTTGGTCACAGCATGGTACCGTGAAAACAGCAGCTGAGACGGCACAATCGTACATCGTGCAGACACCTTCTGGTGTGAAATGCAGGAACCGTCGCCATCTGCCTCCAGCAATGCCTATACCTGATATGAAACCTCAAGATGTTCTCGGGAACCAGAACCTGTCCCTGATACTTCAGTGACTAAGCCTGTTCCTGAAATACCCCCAGAGAATACTCCAGAGACTGTCAAATAATAGGCCCCGGCACCTGTAAAACTGAGATAGTCTACAAACGTTACATGCAAACCAAAAAAGCTTATTGAAAATTGCTGAACTTGTTAGATTGTCTTACTAAATGTCCTATATACATATATCTTTAACAGACATTTTCCTTTCACGATTATGAGAGACTTTTAAAGTGTCATTTCTATTATGAGTAATACGCAAGTGTCCTTTCGTTTCAGAAATAGCAAAGATTTTCCTACAGACAAAGGACTGTCATATATAATGTAGCCTATAGTTTATAACCTATATATATTCATTATAAACTGTCTAGTTATATATATCTATTAGAGATCACCAAAAAAAAGTCAAATAACGAGTATTGTTCCCAAGTTGCCAAAGACTTACAGCCTATATCTCAAAAGGGGGGAGATGTCATATTATTATATTGTGCTGTGAGACCTAAAGGCTATGTTGTGAAACCGAAACTAGGGGAATACACACACTGCATTCTACAGCATCATGGTGTCTGACTTCTTCCTTCCCCACTCCCACAAATAAGACAAAATACAAGAACTCAACAACAGTTGGATACACAAGCTATCTGAGTGGTGCAGTGCCTGCAGATTTACAGACAAATGTTTGTCACTGTCTTAGTAACCACATGAAAACTCTGAAATTTGGGATATAGGTATGTCAGATTATTAGTACCTTCCACTCTAAATATTTTCTAATTTGACTAAGTTTTAGCACCTGAATTTTTTTTTAGGACAAATATCAACTGATCTCAGGTTGAGACCACTTTTGAGATAATTTCATTTGAGATTCCCTGAGATCCCTTGAGATTGTCTCAACTGAAAAACACCAAAACCACCCCCAAATGGCAGCATCTCAGTCTCATCTTGAGATCCCTTAAGATCATCTCAACTGAAAAAACCTTTGCCCCCCAAACGGTCTCAATTTAAGATCATCACAACTGAAAAACACCCCCCTGGATTAGAAACACAGATGCAGTGGCCTACTTATGATTTTCTCAATATTATTCTCCAACTTTCTCATATTTGGCCACTCCCCCCCCCCCCCCCTCCCATACACACACCCCTAGTCTGTTCAAGGAACGTTCTGGCGCCCCCTACTCTTGATACCTGGAACTATCATTTATTTCCCAACCATGTGACACAGATTTTACCGACGACCAGCGAAATGTGATCTCATTGGTTTCTCACAAGAAAGGTAGATCAGAAAACTACAATACTGAACTTTGATTTGGCATGGTTCGAAATAGAAGCATATCAAAAGAGAAAAAGTAAGTCTGTCTATCGATCTAGAAAAAAGAAGAGCAGGTTCGAATTCAACACTACACGAGAATCTCACTCTTGTGGCCCTTCAGTCTCCATTCTTGGACTGGTTTAATATGTCTCTATGTGCGGGGGAATCTCCAAGCGGATCTTACAGAAATTTACATGTTATATATGTGGTAGGTAATTAGCTGTATGTTTCTAATATTAGCTTTAAGATGGTGCCACTTTTACATCTGTAGTATCCCACCTTATCCACCAGGTGACATAACCAGCTATACAGCATCACCATACCTATGCTGTCATATGCATGAAACATCACATATATAATCAGTGTATACTTATATATAGTTGGAATTATATAAAATCAAAAATTATTTCACAGACAAAATATTTTGAATATTAAAAATTGACACAAAATATGGACAAAATGTACATCCAGAAAACCTCAGCACACTTAGGATAATAATTTCAACTGTTCCATGTAGGTATAGGCCTATACTTGGAATCGACAGGAATAGTCTATTAAGGCCTTATGGGGTATGGGAACAATTCTCGAATATCATTGGTTTTCCAAGACTGTCTACCTAGAAATCAGGGAAATTCCCTGGCCACCCCAGACTTATGTCAGACAAAATGTGCCGCCCCCCCCCCCCCCCGAAAAACCAGTGCACTTAGAACCATAACTCTAACATTTCCATATAAGTATATACTTGGAATCGACAGTGAAATAGTTTTTTTGGCCTTGGGGTATGGGAATGATTTTGATAATCTTGATTTTCTGAAATTTTCAACTGAAAATCAGGGAATTCTGACTGTTGACCGACTTAAAGAGACAAAATGTGCTACACCCCGGAAGAAAAGAACACTGCAAACAACACCATTATCTAAACTGTTCCTTGTAAAAACCAGTAGGCCTACACTTAGAACCCACACTGCGCCGCTCCAGTTTATCGCTCCGCAATGAGTTTTCCATATATTGCTAGAGCGATGCAGTGTGGCTCTAATTGTCCCATATAGGTCTAAACTTGGAATCGGCAGTAAAGTAGGTTTTTAGGCCTTGGGGCATGGAACAATAAAAAAAATCTTGATTTTTCACCTGAAAAAGAGGGAATTCTGACTCCTGACCCCATCCAAAGTGACACAAAATCTGCCAATTGTTCAGAACCCTCCAGCACACCTAGGACCATGATTTTAACTGTTCTATTTAGGAACATACTTGGAATTATTGATGAAATAGTTTCTTAAGGGTTGGTGGGTGGAAATAATGTCAAAATCTTGATTTTCCATGTCTGATTATCTGAAAATGAGGGATTTCTGACTGCCGACCGCAACCAAAATCCTTAAAAAGGGAACCTGTGATAGGCTCTGGAAAATACCGAGAGAAGTTAATCCAGTGGTCAGTTACAGTACACATGGACCAATAATTGACTTGTGGCTTGTGAATTACAGTCCTCAGTCACTTTCATTACACTACAATACTGCATTTAAACAATCAGCAAGATAAGAACAGACTGAACCCGTTCTAGAGAAAGACATTCTTGAACAATAACACTATCTAACGCCTGAAACCACTGCAAATATATATCAACAACAGTGGTGAGGGGGCGATAACATCAGAATTTGGTCCAGTGGCGTGGGAGCAGCTCACACATAAACAAACACGTCTGGGGGTGTTGCATAAACCGGGAACGATAAACCGCGTCATTTTAGGTGAAGAACTATTTCACAACGAAAATACAATGTCACTTTTTTTGGCGTGTTGCACAAAACTCATTGTTGTGTTATTGTTTGTATGTGAAGACAACAAAAGTAACAACGAACGATAAAACTCAAAGTGGGTAAGGTACCAGGAGGACCCCGTTCAAGATGGGGGAATCCTTGGAATTCCCCGGAAAATCCCCTGATGACGTCACATATCACGTGATCTCGTGTATGTTTCCGCCCAAACACCGCCATCAACAACCACAACTTTGCTGCAGCATCTCCTTGGATCAAGTCACTTATTTCAGCTGTTTGCCATCTAAAAACAATGGATCAGAGTCGGTCTAAGGTAAGTTTGTAGTTTGATGACCATGCTAGACTGTTAAATATACCGAAATACTGTTATATTTAACAAAATTTCCAATGTATCTCCGCAGTATTTTGCCACCTATGCATTATCGCTCACAAGAAGTTATCGTGATCTCTTCGTGTAGTGTCTAGTTGATCAAATACGTGCTAGGTTATATGTTTGTGATAAGATATCATATTACACTATGGTTTGTACTCCTGCATTCGTTCGTTCCAAAATTATTGCTTGTTACGCTACGTCAATGCATACAACCCTTAATTAAGGTTAGGCTATCTTATCGCTATGGGTGCGAAGTATTTAGGGTTCGCCTAAACTGACTGAAATCTCTATTCGCCAAAGAAAAGTTGCTGATGCCATAACATTTTAAACTCAAATTTTCGCTGTTATGATATATGTATGGTTTGAAATTTATCACCCACCTATTATAGCCTGGCCGAATGGCGCACGCTTGTCAAACCGTTGTATCTAATAACTCTATTTAGAAACCCCAACAACTAGTACATTCTAAGGAGCGGTGCTGACTTCACAAAGATACACTGCGTTGCTCAATTTTATCGCTCTGCAGTTTATTTTCCTGAAAGCGGTGCAGTACACTCTCGTACGCGCGAAGGGTTAAACAACTTTTCACCCCATTGAAACCAATGTTAAACGCACTGTACATCTGTATCTTCACTTTATGCGTAAAATACATTCTGTTCAGTAGTTGAACATAAACATTTAATTAGGGTATATCTTCATGTTTTAAATCTAACGCTCTTTTTTTTTTTTTAGAAAAGGAAAGATGACTGTCATCGTAAACATAGACGACGAGAACGATCACCGTCTTCTTCAATAACACTGCCACCAAAAAAGAAAGGAAAGGTGCACGATGACTTAAAACCGGGTTGTAGCAAGTGGTCAGATGGTGCCTCGTCTTCACCGAGCCGCAACAGGAAGAATAGCAAAGTTAAAGAACAAGACGGCAAGAAGAAAAAGAAAGTCACTGTGCGACAAGAGAGAAGTCCATCCTCATCTCGGTCACCTCCTCCTTGTGTAGATAAAAAGAAGGAAACCCCATCAGGACGTAGACCTTTTTGGTTAGCTGATGAAACTCTCGCTCTTCTACAGTCTATCAATGTACATCGCGAATCACTCAAGGGGAACTTCCGTGGAGCGTCAGGAGGAAAAGCTCGTAAAGGTCGGGCTGGGGAACAAGTGGCCGTTAAGATAAATATGAGGTTTATATCATACCCATACAAACAATATAATATATAACATGGTCTATCTTTTTACAAATTAAAGTAATATAAAGCGTTAAAACGCTGCAAGTCTATGGCCGTTATCGATTCATTAGTTCATGTTATATGTAAGGTAAAACCTAACTTCTGTCATATAATTCGAGACTACCAATTATTTACAAGGTTTGAACTTATGAAACAAAAAAAGTGACATTGGGTAAAACTAATAAAAAGGTGTGAAATTCATAGAATGTTAGATACCATGTTTCCTATCATGTTTGCAATTTCTGTTAGTTCGTCATTCCTAATAAGACAATCTTTCATATTATTAGAGGACGTTAATACGATTTCAACGTACGATCGCACAGTGGAGGAATGCTTTTTTTTTTTTTAAATTTTATTAGCACTCAATTCATCCTACTGGATGGTTTTACATTGGCGACTTGCATTCGTTCACAAGGGTGTACACTATGCTCACATAAATATGTTGTCGATTTGATATAAATATTGTAAGATTAGATACACATAAGATGAGATGATAGATGAAATGGTGTGAGATGGGACAACTGTTTAGCCATTGAGGCTCAACTCATTCTAGTCTCTGATTAGATAAGCTTTTAAGGCCTTCTTAAAGCTTGCTTTGCCATCGATTTTCTTGATATGTACTGGGAGTTCGTTCCATGTCGTCTGACCACGATATGATGGAGCCCGTTTATAGAACTCCGTACGCGGCTTTCTTCGTCTAAAGACACATTGCGACCTTGAGCGAAGTAATATGGCGTTCTGTGGCGTATTCGATACCACTATGGTATCTGTGTCCTCATCATCTATAGTATGACGCTTGTATTCGCGCCTCATATACCCAGACAGAAGTTCTTTCCTACGTGTTTCGAGGGGGGCCACCCCAGTGAGTCGGTGTAGATCATCGACAGAGTGCACCATGGCAGCATCATGTAAACAAATACGCAACGCACGATTCTGCAGGCGTTGCAGCTTGACTAGCCAGGTCATATTAGCTCCGCCCGTGAATACCGCGCTGTAGTCCACAGTGGGCAGTATAGCTTGTTTGTAAAATTTAACTGCGACATGTCGTGACATGAGAGATCTATGTTTACCGAATGTAAATAATTTTTGATGCATTCTCTTTATAAGTCCTTTACAGTGCTTTTCAAAGGTCAGTGTTGAATCGAGATCAACGCCTAAATAAGTATAACTACAGACTTTGTCGACTTTATCCAGATTTGCATGTACATTTACATCTCCGAGATTTTTCAGAGATTTCGGAGGGCCAAACCAACAGAGCTTGGTCTTTTTCTTATTTACAGTTAAGAGATTGATTTCCGACCACACCATAAAATTATCCATATTTCTCTGCAATGTTTGCTGCACTGTATTGTGATTCAGCCCCTCAGCATAAACTATTGTGGTGGTCGCCGCCTGTCTAGCAGGTTGGATGACCCCAATCCGGAACGCTAGTTCCAGGCAGGATCCCACCCTACGCAATTACGTAGGTTGGTTCGGTTTTCGGTTAGTTTGCACAGACCTAATCACACACAACACAACAACGTCATTTAACCCTTTCCCTACCGCCGATGCCATTTTGCACTCCCGTGAGTACGACCGGTGATGCCAAATGGCACTCCCGTATGGACGTCCGGTGATGCCAAATGGCATTCCCGTATGTACAGCCGGTGATGCCAAATGGCATTTTTTCTCCGATATGTTACAAAACTGATTATATCTCAGTTAATAAGTATGGATTTAAATGGTATTTTCAGGGATTATGTAAATATATATTACAAAAATAAAGAAATGGGAAATAAATTTCTGGTAGCCATGGATACGTTGATACACCCCTATAAATATCGGGAAAACGCCCCATCGGACCCACACTCGTTCGAGTGACAGCGGTGCCAACACCTATAGAGCATAGGGCGCCTATATTAATTCTAATAATTACTGGCCGATAAAACATAACAAAAAATATACGGGAAGATTCCTACAAGTCCATAGATCATCTATATGTAGGTTTAGTCTCATTTAAATCATCGTATTAATGCTACAGAGCCATTTGCGTAATGATCTATTTCGGCGATCGTTCCCTAGATTAACTTTAGACTGGAGTCAATGACAGTGACAGTGACAGCTCACTCGGCCGACCCCCGATAAGCGTGAAGCAAATGTAATATTTCTGCTATAAAGATCATTACCACGTATAAACCACTGCCACAGACAGATTCCTCAGGCTTTTCTTATATTAATTCAATCCAGCATTGTTGATGTCATCGGGTAGAATAGTTCATAATAGACCAAACCAGCACACTGTTGAAGTTGCCTCAGACGCCCATTCATGTTACATGGCAAACACTGTCACAACTTGGTCTGTAACATCGATGATTTCTGCCGTCATCTAACGTAAATCCCATATGTAACGAATGGCACCATGAAAAAGCCTGGGGCCTGTTTTTCAGTTGAGATCATGTCCACTTGAGATCCGCTGAGATCAAAAGTGTTTTTCAGTTGAGATCATTTGAGGTGATCTCAAGTTAAGACTAAGATAAGACCGTTTGGGGTGCTTTGGGTGTTTTTCAGTTGAGATGATCTCAGGGATCTCAAGTGAAAGGATCTCAACTTCAGTCTCAACTTGAGACCAGTTGATACTTGTCTCAACTTTTTTATCTGGTGCTAAAACTTATCAAAATTAAAAAATATTTAGAGCAAAGTGTATTGATAACCTGGCAAACGTATATTCCAAATTTCATAGTTTTATTGTGGTTATTATGACCATGAGAGACAATTGATAAGCAACATAAAAACGAGGCACTGCACCACTCAGTTAGTTTGTGCTGAACCTACTGTAATGCTCAAAGTCAGTTTCAACTTGAGAGCAGTCTCAACCTGAGATCGGTCTCAACTTGAGATCGGTCTCAACTTGACATTGGTTCACAAAAGGTATTGCAAGGGACTTGACATAACAGTTTGGGGCGACAATAGGCAATTTAGAGGCTCTAGTTTACTTAAACCACAAGAAGATCACTATAAAACTTGAGATAGCTCTAAACTGAGGGCTAGGGATCTCAACTTGAGATCCTTGGAGTTGAGATCCCCTAAGATCGGCTGTGTAGACTTGAGACAACGTCTGAAAAACACTTTCCGCCATTGATCTCAAAGTTGGTCTCATGATTTTGGATTGATCTTAGCGGATCTCAAGTTGAGATCCTCTCGACTAAAAAACCCCCCCCTGATGTCTCTTCTATTTTCTGGTAGTTATGGCGATGTTGAATATATATGATTAATATTAATAATCCGTGTTCTGCTGCTACAAGTCACACACTCTCCGCACCCCGCGTGTTAGCATAGAGATGATGTGAAGCCTTACGCCTACTATAAGACAGAGCGCGGTAGGCGCCACCTATTAGGCTTATCGAATTTTCACGATTTCTCCATAATATATTGATTTTCATAAAAAACAACTCCAGAAACTTGTTCTCCATATCTTTCTATTATTGTTTATGAAAAAAAAACATAATGTCATCGCGATAAAAAAAAAGATTCAAGCCTCCATAGGCGCAGAGCTATATTGGGCCTATGTACAGGCTTGTGTCAATGGAGAAAAAAAAGATGTCTCAAATTCTTCCTGCTTTTGGAAATATTAATATAATTATTAAATATCGATCTAGCTAATAATTAATGGTATGTAAATGAAGCCTAAAGTCTCTTCTTTGTTGGGTATCATTAGAATTATCTAATTATTTTTCTAAGTTAATTTATTTTGCTAATTAGTGAAGCACCCCTCTGCAGTTTGGGCAGTGTTCTAGCCTATGAGACAAACGCCGGGTGTGGGGGACCAGCAGAACGTGTGACGTCGGACGTAGTATATATACTCGCCATAGGGGGCGCGGTGGTTAACGCACTTCGCGCTACACTAGGCGCGGTAGGGAAAGGGTTAATAAACAGGGATGTTTATTAATCACTTACTTCCTGGAAAGATCTGGAAGATCTTCCTCACAAGTACAGTACCCTAACACATGAGTGCTAGGTAACGCTGGATAGGCTAATCCGGAGGATTCGCCTAACCACCAGGAAGGTTACAAGAACCCGCCTGCAAAGTGAGGGCCCAAGGATCCGTTCCGTAGAAGGGACGCGCGAGGACAGCCTGTCGACCTACTGTGAACGCTGAGTATATATACTAAGCGTTACGTAATCCCGGTCTCCGCCGCGCCACTCTCGTGTGCGGCATTGCCCGGAATCACTACACAGTAAGGATCGGCATATCGTGCCACCTTCCGTGAAACAAACGAACACTGCTGGATTCCCGTCCCACTACATTACCCCTCCCAGTTTTTACTAAGGGGGGAACCAAGGCAGCCATTTTGCTGCTAAGGGACTACCCAATTAAAAATTACAACATATATCCAGCAGTTCTTGGTCTACTCTCTAGCTTCCTGGTGTTCACAAGAATTCACTGATACCAACGTATAAGTGAAAAAGGTGGAATTGTAAGATGGAGAAATTATTAAAAATATGGAAGATATGACATTTAGGAAAGAGGAAACGACATTTGAAGAATGAAGGACTAGCCTCGCTAGCACCTTGAATAAATGTGATATTCACCCATCTTGAGCCGGGGAGCGGATTCTTGAGCGTTGGGCAGGGAAGACTCGACAGTTGCGGACCTACAGGCGCCAGCACCTTCACATAAAGTTCCCCTTCACGCCGGAGCAGCGCCTTGAGGCATCTATGGCATTCCAGGAGAAGTACGGCAAGCCACGTATCATCGGCTGCATAGACGGAACGCACATTGCAATCAGGCAGCCACACGACGAACATGAATACATAAACAGAAAGGGCTACAGCAGCCTTAATGTCATGGTAGCTATAAATAAATATTTGCATTTAATGAGCTTTCGAATGACATTCTTAGTGACTTTCAGGTATATAATAATATATTGGTCATGGTAGCTAAAAATAAATATTTGCGTACTACTTACGTTCTACTTTAATTTTTTATCCAATAATTTTCCTAGCACTTCCTACATCTCTCCTACGTATCGCGTTAAAATGACATGTTTTTGTCTCCTCTCATACAGTTCACAACATTTTTCCAGTGCTACGTATCTCTCTATATCTCTCTGTATCTCTCTATTTCAATGATATTTACATACGTGCAAAAATTTTACATAATCTCTGTATGATGCTGCTCAGCGTAATGCTTTCTCTAATAAGCAACTAACTACTGACAATAATTACCTTACCAGTTAGTCTGCAGTGCGGACTGGAAAATCATCCGAGTCAATCCTAAGTGGCCCGGGTCCTGCAATGATGCATATGTGCTGCGCACAAGTCCACTGTTCGAGCACGGAGAAGGCGGTGGCTTCGGTGACTCCTTTCTTCTCGGTGACTCTGGGTAAGAGACATTGTAATTATGGCATTTACAGCATGAACTATTACATACCTTGACCTATATGAACTACGTGTACTGCATGCTCCTACCCATGGCATATTTCAACCATGATAAATTTATCACATAATTGTAACAAATTTGTACTGAACGCAATTCTCACAAAAGCTCACCCCATATTTTTCACGTACGAAGAAAGTATGCTGTTCCCGTATAATACTTCCCTTACCTTGTCTGATTTTACTGGAAAAGTCAATGGGTAACAGTCATGAAAATGATAAATGACCTGTAGGAAAATTCTACATATTTCATAAGCAGGTTCTCTTTTCCGTTTCGTAGTATGTGAGCTGTTATCCCAGCCACATGTGATGGAGATTAACGGTAAATAAATGTAATACATACACTGAATAAAAGAAATCAATTTCTAACAGATACCCCCTTCGGCAGTACCTCCTGACGCCACTACCAGCACCACAGACGCAGGAAGAAGAAAGCTGTGTTCCTCAATATTTTGGTCAGATATACTCACCTCTTTCTTCGAATTCCGTGAGTATTTCTGTTCAAAATATCTCTGTGCAGATTCCAAGAAAGACACACTAACCATCTCTTTCTATATTGATAGGGAATTACGATAATTATAAGTATTTCGCACTATGTTATTTCGCGTAGATCATGTACTTTTCTTATTTATTTGTACAGATGTCTTGATGGATCGGCGGGATACCTCTACCACAGTCCCAAGAAATGCGCTAAGGTGGTTGTGGCATGTTGCTGCCTTCACAACATTGCCAAGGACGACCAGATCCCCCCTCCACCACAGGAAGACCCTGATGAAGATGCACGGAATATGGGAGAGCCATTAGAACAACCTAGGCAAGCACCTTTCATGGAAGCTGTGGAAGAGGAGCCAGCACAGGAGAGGATAGAGTACATTAATGTTAACTTCTAATTATTTCATGTAATTTTTTTTTTTTTATATTTATTATGACTGTCTTATAAGAAGTACTTTTGTATGTGTTTAGTAAATTTACCTTTCTTATGCGTGTGCTAATAAATGGACTAAATTGCATGAAATATACGTTTTTACTTTATTTCTCACTGCGGAACATTACTTTACATTACACTAGTCACACTGAATCCCAAATTATTATTAACAAACACTGTTTCCCAGTTTCGGACGCCCAGTCTGGGCTTCTTTATTAACATATTCATCTCTCTGGAAGGTGGAAGGGGCATTCAGAGGGGGGGGGGGAAAGGGTATCTTGGGGTGCACTTTGCGTGTGGACTTCCTCTCTACTACAGATGCCCCTTCCACCTTCATGAACTCCTCTATGTCGAAGTCAGGGTCGTTCGGATCGCTTTCCTCTCCTGTAGTTTGCGAGACTCGACTTTTTGCGGCAATAAGTAGGCTCTGGCTCATAGCGGTGCTTGGTGAGGGGGCCTCCACGTCCACTACCTCGAAGGTGGGCGACTCGTCCGTACCTACTGTTAGGAAAAAGTTTAGCACGTTGAATTAAATTTGCAAATGCACACCACCCCTTATTTTCATGAGGCTTCTCTGAAAAAAATTTATGTTCATAGTATACGATTCACTTACGGATTTCGACGCATAGTTACTAATTAAATGATGGGTCAGATAAGAATACGTTTCAACATCTATCGAATTGTCCATGCAAAGAATGAAGACCACCTGCTGGCTTCTACACTGTAATGAAACCGAGGAAATTATGTAGTGCTCAGGACATAAAGGGAACTTACCTATCAAGTTGCCCATTTCCAACTCGTCACAAACTATGGGTACCACTTCCCCTTTTCCTCCCAGGCCATCCAAAATGGCAGTGAGAGTCTTGAGGACTGTAATGAAAAAATAGGCAAATATAGATATCATTTAAAAACTATGATATATGCAGAAGGGGCAGCTTCCCACGTGATCATTAGCGTGGGAAAAAATCCTACAAAAAATTGTCTTCGCTGGAAAGTGATCGTAACGGAGAGTAAATTGTGCACCCAAATCGCAAGAAAGCTACCAGGTTCTCCAGAAAATACATGACCATCCTAAGATCAATCTAAGATCAATCTATAAACTGTCACTTACAAATATTATGTACTACGTACACCTTACACAAATACGTGCTACCTATCACATCAAATAATATTCATTTCACATATACTACAATTTTACTTACTCATTCGGGACTGGCTACCCTGTTCTACCATCGTTTCCAGTAGGGTGTCGAGCTTCCCCATGTACTTCTCGACTGTTTTTCCCAGCCCCTCGACCTTCTGAAGCACAGCCTCATGGAAGTCCTTGTCTTTATCGTTGGTGTGCTGCACACGTTCTTCCCTCGCAGGGGGCCCAGTTTCCTCCCTGCTTGATGTTTTTACCGGCTGTGCATCCGGAAAGAACGGATCACAGTCCGAGGTCTGTCCCTCGTCCGAGGGAGAAGATGGCAGGGGGGTCCACTTCTTTAGAAGGAGGCGCCTCTTTTGGGTGGGCTTGGCCTTGGAGAAGGTGGGGGTCAACGAGGAGGACGATGTTTTCCTGCTCCTCTTTCCTTTGTTCTTTGGGGCCCTAGGAGAGGGGGTCCATATCTCGGGTGCGTCGGTCCCCGGGGCAGTGGTGAAGCTGTCACCCTGGCCCCCATCTATGGCAGGTAACTCGATGTTACCTACCCCTGAAAGGAAAGGAACATCATTATTTTTTTAGGGAGTAATAAGAACTGCCCGTACCACCTTAAAACTTCTTCCCTTGCTGTAAGTAAATGTACTATACATCTATTATTTTATACTATCACATGGATGGAACGAGTGCTAATGAGAGCTCTTTTTTTAATGTACATAGAAATTATTGAAAAATTGCGTGGCAACAGCCCCTACATTTTAAGAGGATTTCCTGCAAGTACATGACAATCTTAAGATGTAGCACCGACCAGTGACTTAATGAATTACGTACTGCGTATGCCATACACAATAAGGTACTACCTCTCACACCAAGTATTATTCGTTTCACTTTGAGATTAGATAGTAATAATTACTTCTTTTAACAATGAATTTGGTCACATGAAACGGAGGAACGTATGATTTATCTTTCCTCATTCCTATCACTGAAAGTGAGACATTCGCACAAAGTAAGGATCACTGCCTTACTTACCCAACACCACACTCTCCCCCGCGTAGTCGAGCGCCATTATTTCTAATTCGCTGAAGTGGTCGGCAGGACCTGGACCTCCCGCACCGGTTTTCCCTTGTTCGTTCTTCACACGTTGGTGCTACAAAGGGAAAAATAAGTAGTTCATTACAGCAAGGATGACAGTAGAGGTCATGAAATAACTAGGAAATATTCTTCATGTCGATTTTACAGCTTCAAAGAGACTGAAAACAAAAACATGGAAAACTAATTCTTGACAGCAGCACCTACAAAAATTAAGGGGATTTCCTGGAAGTACATGAGAATCTTAACATGAAACAATGAACAATGAATTACTCAATTACGTACTTCGTATGCCATACACTTTCAGGTACTACCTCTCACACCACATATTAATTATTTCACATACAGATTATATAGTAATAATTACTTATATAGTTATAATAATAAGTGTATAAAGAAATGCATCTACATAGCTGTACACACCTTAACCTTCACTTCTGAAACGTAGTGCTGCGTCTTCCGTTTGCACTCCTCTACCGAGCGGCCTGCCCGTGAAATGGCGTTCACTTCGCCTGTTCAAATAAATTTGACAAGCTCAGGCGTATGTGATGACTGTAAATAATACAGCACTATTAACATACGCAATAGTAAACTCCCTATATAAGTAAAATTCGCGAAATAAAGAAATTCAGTGCCTGTGAGAGCATATGCTGATCTTCTATTAATTATTTTCGTGAGGTTCGGCAAATCACTGTAATCCTTGGGAAATAAAAACGTAGCACCTAAAATAGTCGTACACAGCAAGATAAATGTAAGTACTCACGGGCGACGTTTTCCCAGGCCCTGTCTTTCCTCATTTTGCCTCCGGTGGCCCCCCGGAAGTTTCCTCTGATTTCATCTTTCCTGTCGCTCACCCCACGCAACAGAATGGCGACCTCATTGCCGCGCCAATCTGGCCTACGGGGAGCACGTGACTTAGTTGGTATTGAAGCCACCACATCCTGGTGCTGGTTTTCCTGCATTACGAAATACACAAATTTTTCATAAATCTTTTTTTTTTACGGTATTACAATCAGGAAGAAAAGAAAAAATTCCCATGTGGTAGGCGGCCAAAAACATAACCACTTCCACAGGGTGAAATAAAAAAGATAAAATACCAGGGATGAAAGTCGGGACTGATCAAAAAGTCGGAAAGGAACTTGACGGAACTCTGACGGCAGTGTCAATGGCCCTTGGCGCGTTAAACTGCCGCCAAAGTACTGACTGGAGGTTTATACGCCGTCGGTGAAAGCCTGCTGCCAGAATTTCTTGGAATATAGTTTCATTTTATGATTTTCATACTCTGTTAATGATCATATTTCAAGATGCAGAAATTTCTGATTTCCGTCAATTGTCGGCAAACTTGCATCCCTGAAATACCAAGCCTATTCTGCGATACATCTCCACTTATTCCTGGGAAAGTAAATTTTCCTGTTTTTGACCTTCAAAATGGCCAAAATCTTACACTATACTAAAAAATTTCCAGAACATCTTTCTAAGACCAACATTTGTGTTCCTTCATATTTCTCTCACTGCCTGCAAGATATGAATTCCACAGGAAACACATACTTTAATCATTTGCGCTTGTAACACATCATGCGCTTTCGTCTAGTGCAAGGTCAAGTGAGCGCGTTTTTTGTATTGCAGCATTCAAAACACTAAAATGTGTGAAGTTGCATAGAAGAATAGGGAAATTACATAGTACAAAGTGTTCTATAATCATTGATTAATTTATAATTACCTTTTGATTTTGGTTTTCCATTGTTTTTCCTGGTTTTGTTCGTGGTTTTGGCGCTGTGGGAGTGATGCAGGTCGTTCGACTATGGAGATTCCAGAGTGAGCGGGAAAGAAAACGTCACGTGACGTACTACGTCAAAAAATCTTGCGCGACGCAAATTTAATAGACACAGCTTAATACAAATATGTAGGCTACTTAAAATATTATGAAGCTCGTGTGAAGATGTCTCACCCCTAATTTTGTTTTCTGAGTAGAGCGATGAAATTACGTATTGCGTCAAAAACAAAAAAAGGATAACAGTACGCCATGTTAACCGGCGGTCCCGCAAGGAACAACTTATTAATATGTACCCATGGCTGTATGCTCTACTTGTACTGCCCGCTCCTACCAATGGATTATTTATATACATATGGCACATTATGCCGGACTGTGTTTTCTAGTAACCCCCCCCACCGAAAAATTTGCAGTACCCCATGTGCATGCCCGCAATGAAACAACTGCGTTAAATTATTATATTATTATATACCAGTGCAAAGAAAAAAAACAAGTGAATTAACGGTAGCCCGTGCACAAAAGAAGAAGTATTTATTTCTCTTGAGAGACCATATATATTGAACATATTACACCGTAAACTTTCAGTGTGAACTATACAAAGTTTTTATAACGTATACACACAGTATTCCGTTTTTCTACTCAGGTTGTACCTTAGAATACGAAATTTGTCACGTTGCGGGGAGGTATGTAATACTATACTTAAATACGAAAGTCCAAATTTGTATCTTTTTACCTCGTTTTACGGAGATAGTCACATATCTCACCGGTCACAATTTCAGCAATACGAATAACATAAGAAAAAATACTCAAAGATCAGATTCCAGTCGGACACACTAACCATGTCTTTCTTTAATACTGTGATAGGCAAGTAAGACAAAACTGTGAAAATGATAAAAACATTCATATGTAGTGCAGAAAATAGTAGCACAACTGTCTTGGTGCCCAAAAGTAAAACAGTGAACACAGAAGTACATCATAAATTTCTTTTTTTCTCAAGGGAATCAAAAAGGCAACAAAATTTTTTTATTTACAACTCTTTCGCCAGCTATACCCACAAGTGTCACATGTTTCCTCGAAAAATCACTGGTCACCTCCTTGCCTTTTTGTGGTGATGTGACCCTTTTTTCCCTTTCTTACGTTTTTTTAACAAATTGAGTTCTCCACCTTGGTGTTTAGTGGCATGTTCCTCTTCCTCTTGTGAGGACAATTTCTCCGGGGAATACACATCCTCCTCTTCTTCACTGGACGGGGGGAAGACAATTTTAGTGCGTTTTCTTTTCTTGTGGCACTGTCCCTTTTCCTTCCCTTTGTGGCGTTCGGTTTCAGGTGGAGATTCCTCATTCTCCTCCCCTTCGGTGTCCCATGGTGCGGCTTGAGGTGGTTCCTCTGAAGGGTATCTTTCAGCCGCTTGTGCGGAAGACACTTCCTCTTCCTCTTGTGATGAAATCCCGGTTGCCACCAATAGTCTCTGAAGCACTGTAAGTGAAAGGAAAATGATGAGTGGAATGTAAACTAATATGTGATACCTAACTCTGCCGATTAATGTAATATCATTTACTATTAAATGTGTTTACCATCACGTATGATTGTCCCGCTCACTCATAAATATTAAAAAAAAGCATTGTACCATACCTCAAGGGGGTTCTACAAATTTTTTAATGACAGCATATACATACACAATATTACCATGATTTCGATCTGAGTGATCGTATTCTCCGCGTAGTTGAGGCGTAATAATACTCCTCGCTGTCGCTCGGAGTATTACGTAGCGTCAACTACAAGGAGAATACGGCCACTCAGATCGAAATGATGTTAACGTTGTATTTATTACTCGCTTATTTTTAGATTTAAGCAATAAATATGATCGTTAGAAAACTTTTCAACGTAATTCAGAAGTTATGTTTGGGACTACTTTCATCTCAAAAATCCGAATCCTCCTAGGAGGGTACGGAGCTCCGTATCCTCCTCAGTAGCGATCGGTAATCTCCATAGGCTTAGTATGGAGACCCCGTATCAGGTGGGTAATAAAGTTATCTATTACAAATATAGGGGGGTATATGAGGTAAATGGTGCAAGTGTGTCACTTACACATGTTGTTCACAGCTTGTTGGTGCCTGAGACTTGATATCTCGCTCAGTATTTCTACCAAGGTCACTTCCTCGTTTCTCTTGGGGAACAGGTGCACTTGATCTTCCACTGTGATGAAAAATGAGATGGTGAATGACATACTGCTAGTGAAAACAAAATTAAGAGCCTGAAAGGAACGTACGTGATAAATACGTGGTACATATGTGAAGTATACGTAAATTTCAGGATATATAAAAAATATTGCAAGCATTTCTACTTAAGTCACCATCACATTGATATCCAGAGAAATGAGTAGGAGTATCGCGTATTTGGGATGGCCTACCAGTGTGCATTATTATTATATTATATTATTCTCTCACCTTTCCACTAACAAGCATGCACAATTTTTTAACAAATAATTAAAAGTTATTTAGTGTAGTGTTCCTGCTCACCTCTGTAGCCAGCGCACTCCAGTATGTTGTTCTCTGTGGAGGACAGCAAGGGGCCCTCCTCTGTTGACCCATGGTACAGCACCCACTCAGACACCTTTCAATGAAGATCAGCACATAAAATTTCTGAGAAACATTTGCAAATATTAGGTGACTTATAAAATTTTCTCAGAGGAAAGTATGGTATGTAGGGAAATACGGAGAATTGTCAGAAATAGGAAAAGATAGTTTCCCAACTTATGATACTGCAGATGGAGGGAGGGATGAAAGACAGGAGTTAGGGAACACCTTGATGATTTTTTTTTCTAAGAAGTGGGAGGGAAATAGAGAAAGGGTTGTTAGAAGAAACAAATGAAAATTTTGGGTATCACTTTGTCATTCGTACTTATTCGAAAGAAATAGGAACTGTACTTCAATGGGTTTCTTATTTTATGTCGAATTCCAAGGTAAGTGACACTATAAGAATTGTGGATAGATGCTATAGGTTTTTCATAATTCATTAATATTTCATACAAAAAATAAAAGAAAAGTCAATATAGACCTTCTTCTTCGTTTCCGAAAGGAAGTGTTGGAACTTTCGTCTGCATTCATCTGCATTTCTTTGCATTTCTGCGGGTTTGTTGAGTTTCTCTGTAGAAAGAAAGTGAGAAAATTGAATAATTAAGTGATTTTTTTTCCTTTCCCAGCTCTTTACTCATCTCCATAGGAAATACCAGAAGGTAAGAAAAAGTAAAAACATGGGTTGATGCCCCGAAATATGGAAAAAAAACAACTCTCCCCTATACTGCTGTACTATTGTTTGGGATAAATGGCACATTAACATACACAAGTCAATCTAAAAGAAGTCTAAATGTATAGAGTTCCTGGAATTGTGGAAGGAGATGCAGTGAAAATCTTAGGAAAAAATAGTCCCTTCCGTATTTCTGTGAAATTAAGATGTACATTTAAATGCGTTCATTGAATGTTTATTCAATATTAATATATTCTTAGCGTTTGTTCCACTGGTGAAATGCAATGTTACTTACTAGAAATTTTTGTCCATGCCCTTTCCTTAAGAGCTTTTGCAATAGTCTTTCCACGTATGATGTCCTTCTTTTTCATACACTGTCTTACAAGCTCTTCTACCTCACGAGGTACCCAGGTAGGTCTACGAACCTGAAATATGAAAGAGTTATGAACTTCATTTATTTTTCCTTTGCTTCGCAGATTACCCATAAAAATTTGTAAATGACAGTCGCACATACTGGAATTTATGATCCACCTAATACCTTCTTTGTTTGTCCGAGCGGCCGTGTATCTAGACAGTGGGACATTAGGCGGTGCTGAACGGCAACACCTATATAAGCACCGTCACTAGAACAATTAGCAAACTGCTATTTGCACTAAGTGTTATAAGTCCTCGATAACAAAATATAGTAACATAGAACTTTGTACAGGAGAGGGGAGACATTTGTATTCCACATTTACTTGAAGTAACCTAAGTTTGTGCTAGTTCTTGCATATATATGGGCTATTAGAAAAAGAGGGGTGCAAACGAATGTACGACGATTCGCACTGAAAACCGATTCGCACTGCTACTCGGATGATTCGCACTAGCCGATTCGCACTAAAAATCGAACCAAGTCTTACTAACCCTTGATAATGATAAAATAGTACAACACCTTGCCAGACCTTCACCAGCAGATTAATTTACTCATAGTTACTTGGAATTACCTTAATTATTGTCAATTCTTGCAAATTTGCGATTAGAATATTTGCCGGACAGTTTGTATTGTGCTTCACGAAAGGAAACATGACAATTTGCTGTTTTCCGTGTACGTGCGACACATCGTGGGTTGTTATTGTTTTGATTTCTCAGTGCGAATCGGTTTGTTTACAGTGCTTCTTGGCTTGTTACGGACGGATTCCAATAAAAAGTGTAGAGCGCTAAAATGTTTGTTGTTTATTTCTCGGGTTCCGGATAACATCTCGCAGAATCTCGCCAAATCTCGGCTAGTTCACATATGTTATCGCTAATGCGCAAGAATTGGTGCAAACAGACTAGAGTTACAGAGAACACACTATGTGCAGGCGTTTTGAGGTTATAGCTCGCTGGAAAAGCTTTATAAATAAAAAAAAAGAAGAAGGAAATGTGCTAGTGGAAGTAAACCAGAGTGAAGCATACGAGATACATAAATTTATACTATGCCATGTTTCACCAAAGGTTATAGATACAGGAAATACAAGTGCTGCAATACTGCAGAAAAGCATGCGATAACAGGCAATAATAGAAGAAATGAAGGAATGAAAATTTTCATTCGAACAATGAGACTAAATCATCGCATGACATTCCTAGTTAATGTATTTAGATTGTTAAGAAAACACTGCATGTCGCGGTACTTACCGTAGGTTATATTGTATTTCCCTCATTCCTCTGATAAGGTGCCGTGAAATGCTCGTGCTTCGTAATGCACACACTTCGATACAGTCGCACGAAAACACAAACAAGGAAACGGAAGTACTACGTCATACCCGGTGACCTCTCGTGACCTCCCGTGATATCTTGCACAAATAGACCCTCTTCACACTGGCGCCATCTTGTAATGGCCGACAAGTAGATCACATCAGAACGAGGCGATAGGCTCTGGCATGAACCACCCACACTGCAGCAAGCACCTAATACTATAATGATAAAAAATATAAACCGTTCTGGTTTCATGAATAATCGACCGAATTCTATTTTAAAAACAATGCTAGAAAGCTGAGACCTAGGCCTATCGGTTGGCATATATATGATATAACTGTGTTATGGATAAGATTTACTTGTTATGGAATGAATATCGGAATTGTTTTGGTAAAAAACATTAAGACATGTTATGTTCCTTTTTTTCACAGCGATTTAATTGAAAATCTACCGCGATGATATATACAAATAAACATCCTACCTTCGTATGCATCTCAAGACGATTAAAATAATACCAATATTAACAGGTTGTGATAGATATTTCCTAAGGTAATAGACTAATACTGCATCAGTTAATTGTCAGGAAATTTGGGATTTTGTCAGCAAAAATCTAAGTTTTTTTCTAACTTGAAAAATTGTGACTTGCCCTGGCTTTGTGTATAACAGGCCGATCTTTACAAATAAAGCATTGTTAGAAAGTTAAGACTCTAAACTATCTGTTGGTATACATATCATATACCTATGCTTTGGCTAGAATTTCCTGTTATAGCTTCAAAACTGAGATTATTGCTGGTAAATTCCCAAATTTCCTGACAATTAACTGATGTATTATATAGTACATTACCTCAGGAAATATTTATCACAACCTGGTAATATTGGTATCATTTTAATCGTCTTGGAATTCCTAAGAATGTAGGGTGTTTATTTCTATAGGTCATCGTGATAGATTTTTCATTAAATCACTGTGAAAACAGGAAGGTAACATGTTTGTGGTTTTTTTTACCAAAATAATTTGGATGTTCAGTCTACAACTGGAAATCTTAGCCAAAACACAAGTATATGATATTATACCAACGAATAGGTCCATGTCCCAGCTTTTTAACAATGTTTTATTTATAAAGATTGGCCTGTTATTCACGATACAACAACAAATTACATTTTAAGTTAAATCTGTGCTTATGGGTCTGAAGCCATGCTGCTGACCCAGGTAACGTATCACGCCTCGTTTTCGAATGCAAGCATGTTGCTGGTCCTCGGCAAGCAGGGCTTGGTTACATGCAACCAGCGCAACCCGATCGCAGCGCCACACTTATGTGCAAGTGGTGAATGGCACACTGCAGCGCTCGAGCAACATACAGAAAACTCGTCGCTGCAATGATAGGCTTCTGGGAAATAACTACTTTTTGTCGGAGAATTGATGTCAATTCAAACTCAAACTGGTTTGACAATTCTAAAAGTGTGACAACACTGTAACTATCAGTCAGAAGCAAGATTACACTATATTACATATTTCTGAGCGTCATAGCATTGTTTTATTTTTAGTAGAAACAAGAAATTAGAGATGTTGTCACTCAGTTCAGAAGATGACAGTTGAATGTTTACTTCAAATCCTTAAACTCTTATGAACTAATTATATCATTTCCTAAGTCATCAGAAGGTTTCCACTCGAGTAATTTAAAGAAATATATCGATGTCACTTACAAATCTTGCGGGAAAAACTACTAGACACACTATACAGCAAGGTACTACATTCTCTTGGGTCGTAATACATTGCCCGTAAAAAGGCGCGGAGGGAACATCTTAAAATCCTAAGATTGTAAAGAGTCCATCATTGCAGAGACAGGTTTAGCGATAAACTGGAGCGGTGCAGTGTGTGGTGAATGGCCGATAAATTGGAAACTACGGGTACCCGGCCATGTTTTACTGTGTTGGTTCGTAGCATCGCACGTAGTGTGCTGTTATCGCACGTACCACTACGTGATGTCTACGAGCGGTTTTGTGCAACACTGAAAATTATCGCACGCAGCATCTCACGTAAGCATACCATATAGGGCAGACTGGGATACTGGACCCCTGTTCATTTACCCAGGCCTTTATAGTTGGGACATTGATAGCGAAGTGTTAGATTCTCTGCAGTAAGCTGAAAGCTTGTGTGAGCCTTCTAACCTCTCTAGATGACGTATATGAGCGCGGGTTCCCGCGCTCAATAACAAATAGCGTAGCGCAGACAGGGCTTGGTCACGCTGGTAGCCTGCACATCTCCAGACACCCCATAAGATTATGATCGTAGCGACGCGACGCAAGCGGTAGATGCGCAGGGTTCCAGCGTGGTAGATTGGCAACCAACCCCTGTCTGCGCTCAGCTGCGACTAACGTGCGTAGCAAACGTCTGCTCTGGTGGCCAGTGTACCAGCGTGGGGGTTGGCACACTGCACCGCTCTAGTTTATCGCAAAACGAGTTTTCAGCTCTAGCGGTGCAGTGTGGGGGTTGGTTGCCAATCTACCATCTGTAGTGCGGCCGACTTTCACCAGACGGCGTCGTGTGGCCTGGTTAGCGTGCCGACTATCGCCTATTTGCCTAAACTGGTGATTCTCCTACACGAAATACTGCTCGAGTATTCAACTAACCGTGGTTTAAAAATATTATCACCAACGCCTCCAACGTTGGATTCACGAGCCATTTAGTGGTTAGTTTATGGTAATGTTTTAGATTTTGTTTTGCTGGTTTCAAAGTGTTTATAAAGGACACGGAGTACCAGTTCACTATTCGTTAGTGCGGGGCTGTAATGTTTACAATTGTCGTTTAGCAACGCATAACATACTCGGAGTTCGAGTGTAAAAGGAAACTAATAACAGGAAGCAGGACATCGTTTTTGTCCCACAAAGGTATGTATCATGTTGGCAATGTAGTTGTAATGTGGATGTTTATATATAGGTATCTGGTATTCCTTGTTTAGAAGTTCGTGGACAGTACGTGCTCGGGTCGTAGACTCTAGTAGTAGTAGGAGAACGCCTAGCAAAAACAAGTTGCACTTGTCAATGTCAGTTTTAATAGGGAGATAGATCATTAGATGGTTGCTGAATATGATTAGATACTGTATGTTGATATCGAAAATATAAGAGGGTGCTTACTAATTGTCAGTATAAATGATTAAGCCTAAGATTAAGAACCTACCACACAATAAAATCATTGACGTTGATATGCAGCGCAAACCCTAATTCTAAGTTCTAAATTATTCCAAAATATCATCACTGAGATCAGTCAAGTACAATTTTGAGCTATCATTATTATTACTCTGTAGATCTCGATCTAAATCTAACAACTGTGTCTTTTCTTGTAATACATACTAAAGTACAGATTAAGTTTGTATCTACCCAGAATACTGTTACTGTTAGTGGGGCACTTAGCTAGACTGTTTGATACAGAGGGTTTCCGGAACTAGAGATCGAGATCTAGATCTAGTGCCGCTTTTAGAATGATTTCCAATTCCAGTCATCTTTCTCACAAATATTAGTCTATGATAAATTACAATCATCACTATATTAAGGAGATGCCGTCAAATTGCCTTTTAAATACAGCTAACTGAAAAGAACTACACCCTTTTGTGGTTGAGTTTCACGTACCTGGTGCCCAATGATAAAGAATATGATATAAAAATTACTTCATGTTTTAGATGAAAGCAACCATGGCCTTTATCCTGCTTTATACCATATGTAAATATCATTTGGTTTCCATTGTCAGAGTAAATGTCAGGAGCTACCAAGCAAGAAGAAAGGCATGCAAAAGTATTAAGCCGGTTGTAAGTCTGTCCTATACATAGAGGTTGTGTTTGCCTGCTTGATGTAAGAAGGTTAGTTGGGGTTAAGTGCGATGAAATGTATGTACAATATTTTTTTGTTGCACTTCCAAAAAATTGAAGATTCCTTGTATTTATTGCATAAATCATTGTTTTTCTCTCAAACACAGTTTATATGGTGAGGCTGTAATACTGACTCAGAAGAACGCTATCCCAGCACTACAACTTTTGAAACGTAATTTTGTTTGCCGATTTGGCAGGTACTTTCTTTTTGACAAATCATCTGGTAAAAATGGCATTTCCTATCATATAGGCCAGGGACCATAGAATCGCCCTTTTACCAATTGTCTTTACACTAATTAGAGTCAGTAACTAGTTGGTTGACAGACAGTCAGTAACTAGTTGGTTGAGGGCAAGGATTTCTGTGTTCATTCTAATGCCGTAGTAATGGATTACATGTGGGAGACTCCTACCTGATTCATGGTTTTCTTTGTTCTTCTTTGGGAGAAATCGCTTCCGTGGAATGTTGCATTAGAAATACTGCAGCATCTCACCAGTTCACATTCCTTGTGTTCTGAATATTATTTTGAATACTATATTAATACTCAGAATTTTGAAATAATAATTTCCATTTGGGAATCATTTTCTGCCATTAAAACAAGCAGATTATGGTATTGGCAGGACTATGGGTTTGCAATCATGATTATATCTCATTATTGTTCGATAGTTTCGTGCTCCAACTGCAGTGTGTGTGTGGCTAGTCAATCACATTTGAAATTAGTCTGGAGAGCTTCAAGGCAATTGATTTTCAAAGTTCATACGATACAGCCAACAAATAACTTCAAAAACCTTGCATGATGAATTTACAAATTGCACCGTATGTTTTTATGATTTATGAGGAGAAAGAGACATTTTCATATTTGCGTTGAAGAAGTTTCTTCTTTATAGCAGCGTTAATTTCATAAGACAGCATATTTTATAAAGAAGTACACTGCGGAGTCCTGATCAATAATAGTCAGTACAGTAGATATCCTTTTCCTGATGTAGATGACAATTTTCCTTCAAAGTCATCACTGCTTGTCTTTTTGTAGGGCCAATAGATCCTTTCTGGGTGTACATGGTTGTAAAACCAACCTTCTAACATGATAACGTTACTGTGTGAAAAGTATATCCTACAATTCATGGTGACGCCACCTGGTAATTTTCAAATATTGTCAGTTATCAGTCGAAACTGCTTCCTTGTGATTCATTCTCATTCTGAAAGAGTAAATTTAAGGTTTTTTTCCAGTTCATCCAATCTTAATGAGTAAAATAGGCTAATTTACAAAAATATGGGTTTTTTTTTCAATTCCCTCAAAAACAAGGATGCTGGTGACCTATACATTTTAAGAATTAGGTGTGTTGTGCTACACATATACTCAATTCAGTGAAAGTTTTGGGGAAATTACATGGGTTTTACTATGTGGAAAAAAAACACCAAAAAAAACCCTTGGAATTTCTACATATTCCATGATTAAATCATCATGACAGTGATCTTTAAATCAAAACTAGCACGGTAACCCCTGATTCTTAAGTTAAATATTTGTTCTACATCACTAAGAGAACATCATTTTCAAATTTTGGGAACCTGACATGGGTTTTGATTTTCAAGCCAAAATGTCCGATGTGCCTTTAATTGAAACATTCTGACAAAAATGTCTCTTCATTAGTAATGTAAAAAGGGATAATGCGATGTTATTGAATGACAAAACAAACACAATTTTAAAATCAAATTAACTGTTGTACTAGGCCTTTGACATCCGGTGCTGTAACTAACGTCTACAGTAAGAAACCAAATTCCCTTGAGACTGCTTAACGGCCTTGTAATAAGCAGATGCTATCCAATATGCAACTAACACTGCCCACCCCTGGCATCACACTTGAGAACGCATGCAGTCATGGTATCGTTACAGACTGAGTTGTAACGTTCAGTATGTGTCCTTTAGTTACAGAATGTCGGCACTGCGTGCACGATCGGCGCCCACTGACGGCAACCAACCAAAGTCCATGATGAGGCCCAAGGTGTGGACAGAAGAGGTGGAGGAGGCGTACCGCTTCCAACTGGCGGGTTACCGGGACGAGATCGAGTACAAGTCTTTCCAGCCTGAAGGCGATGTGAGTATATTTATAGTCTGTAACTTCTCCAGTAGGAAATCACATGCATTAGGTTAATGCAGTTTAAGGAAACCCCGGATTGAGCAGAATTCGGATTATTCAACCCACCAAAACTGATCTGCCCCTTGTACCAGTGATGGGACCTGCATGCATTGTATTAAGCATGCCTATCTGGGAGTCAGAGTCAGTGCTGGCTTATTTTAAAGGCTATCTGGTTCAATGCTCTAAGATCTACACCTATCTATCGCCACTGCAGAGAAGAACAGAAGAAGATTGATATTACTATTTACTGATTTCACTTCTATAACAACCTTGTTAATCCAAATTTATTTTCAATGCTTTATCAGTCCAGTGTCACATACCAAGTGCCTAGAGTTGATTGGTTAGGAGTTTATAATCAATCAATGTAGGTCAGAGGTGTAACTCATTAATAAGAACGGGCTAACTTCCTATATCATCATTCTTTACTATCATTTTCCTTCAAGACACAGAGGTATAGACACAATTTCAATATTCACTACTTTTCTCGTTTCAGGTTGACAGGTGGCCACATAACGGTTTCGTTAAGAAGTTAAAGAGACGAGACGGCTGTTTCTACTACTATAACAAAGCTAGGGAATGTCCAGACAAAGAGGTGCATAAAACCAAAATCTATGCTTATTGATCATCCCTACATGTTTACGTCATAAACATTACCATCAAGCCCTCATAGCCAGTGAACGTACATATATAGAGAGATGAGGGAAGAGTTGATATGTGAAAAGCCTGTGCTAAGATCTCATGATGACACACTGCTGTTTCACCACGCATGTGCAGTTACTTTCTTTAAAGTTTGAATCCCTTTCTATTTTTTCTGTGTATATGTTAAAACCGGCTGTCCTATGGACCGCTCAGTGGTAATAAGATCATCCTGCTGTTCATCACAGGAAACTCCTGGAAAGATTTTTCTGGAAGTTTCGTGTCGATCTTTTTTCTCCTTAATGGTACAGCTGATTTAATTATTTACACAATGTAGATATGATCGCCATATGTGTCATCGGTTTTGTTTGTTTCTATTTTTGTTTGTGTTCGTTATCTTCTTTCATTTGTTTGTTTCATATTGCAATTACGAAATGTTTTATAAAATGAATTTACTGTGAACATAAGATTTAAGAGGGGATTGCCGCTGTCAATGATGGCAACATATGATTATTAAAGAATTCAGTAATAAAATTAGATCAGCAGAGGCACAATATATTATGCTGGCTGACCCACAAAATACGGTTTACTTGACCGAGAAATATTTATTTACATAATGTGCCTTCTTGCCACCCAGCATTTTTATAAATATTATTGTAAGATTGACTTTGAGTTAATCCGAGAATTAATATAAAACACAAATACTTGATAAGAAGCGGTGTTAATTACTTTTATATCAACTTGGGAATTGCAACTGCTGACAATTAATTTTGCTGTTTACTAATCGACATTTGTGTTCATGTAAAGATAACCTGCTGAATAGGACCAACGTGTATACTAAATAAAAGTTCAATGATACAAAATATGACGTTTAAATTGATCTAAAAACGTTCCAAATAGCCACCATACCAAAATTCGACCATCAGCTGAGTACTAAGATAAAATGTATATACCTTACTGGTACGTCCTCGCATACCGCGTTTCTTTCGCTAGAAATATTCCACGAGCTCGCAGAAAGAAAGGTTTTCTTATCATTTGATTATCAATCATGTACAATGTCCCAATTGAAAATGTATGGGTACTCCGTAAACCACTACCCATTATATATTAAGTATGAGAGAACAACAGTATGCCACTCTTGCCGAATCAGGATATGTATAGATGATAGTCGTCAGCCCTTTTATTAACAATTCAACAATTAACAATTTTAATGAGAATTAAAAAGTTTAAACAATAAAAGAAAAAATGTGAACAAGTGTGTTGGAGACCAGTGTTCGTAATGGCGGACCCGGAGCATGTGAGCCCGCGAAATAACGTGAACTATCATGTGACCTCAGAAATATTCATCAAATGGGTAGTCCTGTGTCTCCAGAAATATATATCTATATAATAATATGTTGGATATAATTATACATGCCATAAAAACTGTCAGATACCATAATCATTGTATACAGATTTCAGATCCATTGTATATGTCTTCAAAGCGATTGATTACAGGAAAACTCTCATTGTGCTGTAGAGTATAAAAAAAGAGTCCCTATTAATATTCTCTTGAATATGGTAATTCTTAAGTTTAATGTAATTAAGAAGATGGATAATGAATACAACAAATGATAGCTTTGTAGACATGCAGCTCTGTAAAACCGTACACAGTTGTCAGCGTAATATAGAAAGACATGGCTAATGTGTCTGAATGGAATCTGTTCACAGATATTTTGGTCAGAAATACTCGCCGAATTCGAAGAATAAGGTGACTATTTCTGACCAAAATATCGAGGAACAGATGGAATTCAAACACACTCACTATCTCTTTTTATTATCTTATACCTAGAAATCATTAAGAATGCCATTCTACAACTCACTAAATAGAAGAATGAGTGGTCACGTGGTACGGGGGGTAATATTATATGTATTATCAGGGATGCCAGTTTGTAGGATTTTGCCTACATGTAGGATTTTCATTTTAGTCTCAAAGAGATGAAAATTGTATGTTTTGAGAACAATATAGACTCCAGGTTCCCTAAAATCTAAATTGTAGATAAACTTGTTCTGTAATCTTTCAAAATTCTTAATTCTGCTACCCCCAGCACACTCAGTCAGAGAGCCTATGGATCCCAGTACTCCAACCCACAGCTGTAGGATGGTAGGATTCCTGTGGGAAATGCTCCTACGGATAAGGACAAACTTAAATACTGACATCTGATTGGCTTAAAATATGTCAGGTGGGAATAGAGTTATTAAAGCATTACAAAGTCTAAAATAAAATATCAGAGGAATGCCTAATGAACTTGTAAAGATATTCTGCAGAATATAGAACTGATAGTGTGTGGTAATCTTTCTTAAATGATTTTCTTTGAAGAGTACCCCATTTAGTGCAGAACTACACATATATTCACTCTCATAGCAGATATCTAGGTATCATATACTGCTAGTCAATGCCAAAGGATCTGTTAGGAGAGTGATGGTAATTCCCCTACACCATTAGACTCTAGTACAGCCCGTTGTCGCCAGGGCCAGGGCGCACAGGCTCTCATACTGGGACTGTTTTGCGCTGCCATTTTGAGGTAGATTTTCCTACCTCCGCTGGTACTAAGCTGCCCTGATTGATTTGCCAGTAACCAGTATGCTACTCTTCAAGCAGAGGTCCTAGAGTAGCTTTTACTGGGCATGTACCAACTAAATCAGCTTGGAGAGTTATAATGATTCCCAGAATAATGCCAGAATCGTGGTATTCACAGGCTTGGGTTTGCACTAAAATTAGAACAACCAACCAAGAAATCCTTTTCTCCAATCAGTGCCTAAGGAACTGGCAAATCAGAGCTGTGCTCTGTTAGACCCTTACATACTTTAAGCAGACTAAGCGCCTGTTGGTATTCCCCCTTGTCAAACTGATACTATGAATAGGACAGCCAACCACGATATTCCTCTCACTAAAGGTGGCAGGCCAGTCAGAGCCATACTCTATTAGACCTTCACGTACCGTAACCCGAAGGTGGCACGGTGCGTGAACGGACTACGACACCATGTGCGTTTTCGCTGATACATAGACTGGCCTCAGTCCCCATGTAGGATTTTTTCCTGGCCCCAACTGGCATCCCTGTATTATCTCACCCCGGTATTTTTCTCCATAGGCTTAACATTAGGAACTCGTACTCCACGGCCGTGAGGTATGTGTAACCAATACTCAATGGCTAATTTGGTGATTCATTTCATCAATAAACAATGTTATACGGGGTGAGATAAAATCAGAAACCCACTCGATGAGAATAACTTGGTCTGCACTCCACCTCGTTTGACCACAGAGTAATTCACTCAGCTTTGCTTCCTGAATTACTCTGTGGTCAAACTCGGTGGAGTACGGACCAAGCTATTTTCATCTCGTGGGTTTCCTTCTAATTATGCCACAGTGTGTACGAATGAAATCATTACTACTACGGCATATACATGAGACATTTGCAGGGGTCATACAGGAGCCTTTAAAACCTTTAAAACCTTTATTTTGAGAATTTAGCCTTTAAAGCCTTTATTTCCAATTTTGAGCCTTTAAATGCCTTTATTTTCAGGTCTGAACCTTTATTTTTTATAAATGGAACCATTCTATTATGAAACCAGTATTTTTTTGCTTGCATTCTTCATGAAATGAAAATTGAAAGGAAAGAAAAGCCAAATTCTGTTTGCTCCAAGGTTATCCATGTATTCATATCTTATAACAGGGTTCTGACAGCACCTTGAAATCCTTAAAAATGGGATAACCTGGAAAAATCATGAAATATGGAATTTTAAAATTCTATAGATATAGCCTGGAATGTTCACAACCTGCAGCATTTAATTATATTTCTTCACATTTTTTTAAAACAGTAGGAATTTTGTCTCTTTATCTGTGAATCGTTATCATGCCTTGGAATTGAAAACACTAAAGTGTGTGTGTGTGTGGGTGGGGGGGGGGGATGTCCACTGCAGTCCCAACACACTCCATCAAGCCTTATAACAAGCCTGGGGTGGGCAGTTAGCTCAGAGGTTAGAGCACTGGCCTTGTAACCCCAAGGTCATAGGACTTTGTGGGTTCGAGTCTCACCCCCAGCAGTGGTAAATTTACTGCTATATCAAAGGCCAATCCTTCTCATACCATGTCTATGTGGTGTCAGGGATGTCAGTTTTCCTTGTTTCCGCGGAATTCCTTGTTTTCATTTTTGGAATAAGAAATCCTTATTTTCTTGTGTAAAATTAACATAACTAAAAAATACTCATAGAGTCCCTAATTAACCTGCCTCCAAACCCATGTTCCGTAGTGATAATGTTATTTGTATCTACTATATTTCAGGTCTTTTTTGTGTATATATAATTCTAATGTCTAACCATGTATTGCTGGGGAAAATATTTCCTTGTTTTTTTCTGACCCCAACTGACATCCCTGTGGTGTGGGAAGTAAAAAAAAGTTCACCTCTGTAAATGTGTAGTAGTGAGATTTCTACTGAATTCATTACATCGATTCGATCACCACCCTTGTGGTGTAAAAGAACCTTGAGAAAGTCTGGGAAGGACCTATTATGGTTGACTGGACGTTAAATCAAACCAAACAAACAATATGACAAGCCTTCTGACACAAAATGGAATATTTTGAGTTTTTGTCATAGCAGTGGACACCCCATCTCGACACAGTCTTCTGACACACTCCGACATTTCTGACACAGAAATAGAGGCAAGTTTGTGTCAGAGTATGTTGGGAGCATTCTGTACTATGAGTTCAAATTTTTCTCGTAGTGTCGTCCTTGGCTCTCCGTGGCCGGCGCTTTGGTCCGACATTACGGGGAAAAAAAATTTTCTGTACTATGTATAAACTATGCATCCCCCCCCCCCCACTCACACATGCACCTTCATAAATCATTTATAATGACATATATACAATATTTTCTAAATTTCATAGAGACATGCATTACCAATGGTTTGTTGAACATATTCAGATATAAAATATTTTAATAATCATATAGGGGACAGAGCCATTGTTAGTTCATGAAGCAGTCACTAGGTGGTCGGGGGACAAACCTGTGTTCTGGCTATTTGTTCTTACTAAATTCAGCTGCCTTTCAATGTTTTACCAAGGTTCCTTTGACTCCCTACAGCGATTCCAGAGCAGGAAGATATAATGCTAAAACCCAGGACATGATATTTTTCACATAGAACAATTTATTTACATATGTGAGCAAGGCAAGAAAAGTGACATTTCCCAATTATCACTCACTTCTTTTGCACCTCCATTAGTGAAGAACAGCTACTTTTTTACCTCCTTTAGTGAAGAACACCTACTCGGGGGGCGTCATGGCGGCGCCCATGGATCATAGGCTATGTGCCCTATACTTTTAAACCTATAATCAGGGTCTGAGATACATGATTATTGATATTTGTTTGGATTTCTAATACTACCAGTATTAATGAAAGACAAAAATTCACTAACTTTTTTGGATTTTTTTTTAGACAATTGAGGAAAATCATATTTCTCAGTATATTTCCTATAGAAACAAAGTCCCCCAAGTGAGCTGGTGGTGTCGGAGTGTGTCAGTACCATGGCAACCTTTCATTTCCTGCCAAACCCATTGCGCCACACTCCAACAAGGCTTTACGACACATTCTGACAGACTTTCCAACACAGATATTTTTTTGTCTGATATGGGAGGCATTGGGCACCCACCTTAAGGTGTTAATATATCTGTGAGGTAACTAGAAAAAGTAATCAGAGGAGTCAGTATTTTTATACTAAATCTGAAACACCCCCTGAGACCTCAGAGAGAAAGATACAAATAAGGCTGATCAATTTAGCATGATTTTTATCGCCACACTCCAACAAGGCTTTACAACACATTCTGACAGACTTTCCAACACAGATATTTTTTTGTCTGGTATGGGAGGCATTGGGCACCCACCTTAAGGTGTTAATATATCTGTGAGGTAACTAGAAAAAGTAATCAGAGGAGTCAGTATTTTTATACTAAATCTGAAACACCCCCTGAGACCTCAGAGAGAAAGATACAAATAAGGCTGATTAATTTAGCATGATTTTTTTAGGGGGGGGGGGCTTTGTCAAAAGGGTTTTTTATGCCATATCTTAAATCTGATAATTACAACCAGACATCCTCAGGCATAAGACTTTCCTGAATATTTCAGATATTCAGGATTTTTATGGTCATTCATAAGATTGATGTAATTCTGAGGAAAATTTGTATTTAAGGGTGGGGGTTCAAAGTGAATACCTGAAAGATGGTGAGCAATATTTTCACAATTCTGACAATTATAGCTTTCAGCTGAGGCCAGGAATTCACATAGACTATCTCAAAATGCAGAAGCTTACAGGGGGATAAGCCCCCTGGACCCCCAAATAAGGCACTATTTTGGGGTCTTGTAAAGGCCTAAGCAGCAGCGAAAACTGAATTTTTATTAGTTTTTTTTTCTGATTTCCTGGTCCCATCTCTGCATCCTCATAATATGTTTATTACATATGATTGAATCCAATAAAACAAAATAAAAAACCAGCAAGATAGGATTGCCAACTTCAAAAGTTTCATAGGCATACAAGTTATGATAGTTATGATCAGGGATTCTGCCAGAGCCTATAAATCTTCATTTTCTTCAAAGATCCCAGAACAAAGCAGGCATGATAGTCTGTCAGCAAATTTCTCTGATTTTTCAGCCACCAGGGCCTTTCTTGAGATAAGTGTAGATCTGGTGAGAAAATGTTTGGAGGTCTGTTACTCGGTCTAGATGGCTACATTTTTTAACTTGTGCACATTTCCATCATTGAAATTAGTCAAAAGGGAACACTTAGAACACTTAGAAATGACAAAATCACTAGAAATAGCTCAAATTCTAGCTTGTGGGACTTTGCCCCCTGGGCCCCAACAAGAGGACTGCCCCAGCCTGCACTGCAAACTTTTATGCCAGCCACGAGAATGCTGCCCATTCATCTAATTTTAAAAAAGAAAAAGAAGCCATTATCATACCTGATAAAGACAGTTATATACAAAAGCCTATGATGGATGATGTGAAGGCATGTTTTTTTAATTTCCATCATAGGTCTCACAAGATACCTGGAAATCTAGGAAATGACTTGGACAAATAATGGAAGATTAAAAGAATTTTTTAATCAGGAACACTGTGGGAATCATGTATAATATGTGTCTACCTAATCTAGAGACAGACTGATGTCCAGAGGGTATACAGAGACTGTTATGGTCAGCTGTCTGGAAACCCTCTGACATCACTGTTGTGACCATGGCACCACCTGGTTGGCTCACAGAGTGTAACCGACACAACACTCTGGAGCCCTCTCCCGATGTCCGGAGGTGCCTTCGGGGTGTCAGAGGCACACCCTCTGGACAGCTCACCACAATATTATTGCATACAAATGGACTTATTTATCAATATTAAAACCTTTAATTTTCCGCTGAGAGCCTTTATTTTTTCAAAGAGGGCCTTTAAACCTTTATTTTTTTCATGAAATGGCTGTATGACCCCTGCATTTGTGCTCCGGTATATAATATTACTATATACCCATTCCCGAAACCTCTATAATTACATACTGCTGCTGGATGTGCAGTAATATTAGGAAACGTCCTTACTGTGGACGAAACGGTTCCGGTCTTTTATCTCATGCTGCCTGACGCCAAAGGCTTATTATTATATACCTTAAATAGATGAAAAAACAACATTTTGATGACTTATCAAGTCATACTCACAGCGGGCACGAACATTATTATTACTGCACCCCTAGCAGCGGGCAGTATTTCATAGACATCCGCACACAGGTATATAATAATTATGAGTTATGTAGTGAGGGTGATGTTTTTGTCCCGGGCTGATGTTTTTGTACCGGGCTGATGTTTACGTCCTAGGCTGATCATATATAAAGAGCGCCGGGACGAAAACATAGCTGTTTCAGTTACTCTATAAGGGTGGCCATTTTTCTTGGGGCTATCATAGGTACAGAAATAACCATTTTTATCCGTATTTGAAGGTATATAGGAATAGGGAAACCAAGTACCGGTAAGCAAAAGTCAAAGTTACCTGGTGAGGACCGGAAAAATTACTGCCCATCGGCACATAGTTTCCTTCTAATACATTCACTAACACTCATGTATTACCATGTGTCAAATACTCATGGTTTACAGCCACCTGTCTACAAAATCATCGCTTATTATCTATGCAACTGTAGTGTTTGTGTGGTGCTAGGAAGTTATTGAAGAGGCCTAGTGGTTGATTCACGTTGCATCTTTATTTGCAAAATATTTATTTGCAAAACAAAATCTTGGTCCTACGACCTCGGTTTAAACCTCTGGCGAAACAGGTTCAGAAACCGGAAGATTACGACACAGGAATCCTGTTTCTCTATATTATTATATATATACCTATCCACGAAGTCACTCGCCATACTGACTGGTGCTGGGGTGTTCATTAGTAACGAACATATTGCAAGATAACTTTGTATGCATATACAGATTGTGTGGTTTGAACCCTACTACGGCGTGCTTTGAACCTTACTACAGCGTGCTTTGACCTTAATTTGAACAAATAACACATTCTGATTGGCTGAGAGGCCGGAAGCACTCGTCAAGGCGGAAACTGGCAAACCCCTTCACTTCGCGAGTTCTGAGGTGTCTGACAAACGCCCTGGAATGAGTTAACTTGCACATTTACCAAATATCGAGATATCTTACCTGGGTGATGCATGTAATACCATTTAAATAACTTAAATATGTGGTATCGACCATTATCCTACCCCTAATAAAGAACGCTATAGGCTTAACATGGGGTATGTTTATGTCACAGGTGTGACATAATGTGTTGTTTATGTCACTACTTTCTACTGCTGAAAAAATGTGGAAACGGGGTAGGATGAAATCTCATGACGTCTCTTGATAATATCAACATGGACACTCACCAAGCTGGCGACACACAGATGTCAACAAAAATATACTGCATTCTACCACGGACCTATACTCTATGGATAGGAAACCTAGCTTATCTCTGTGTTTGTTCTGTGATGTGTCCGACACGGCTGCATTCAACATCTCCTAGTGGCCTTTATTGGAACTACCAGACTTCTAGTGGCGCCCCTAGTGTCAATGAAGCACAACTTTTGGTTCCCTAGTGGTAAATTTATGAACTAGCATTCTTGACACATACTGTCGCTCAACAATACTGTCCCTCAACCATACTGCCCCTCCACCATACTGTCCCTCAACCATACTGCCCCTCCACTATACTTACCCTCCACCATACTGTCCCTCCACCATACTGTCTCTCCACCATACTAACCCTCTACCATACAACCCCTCCACCATATTGTCCCTCCACCATACTGTCCCTCAACCATACTGCCCCTCCACCATACTGTCCCCTCTACTATACTGCCCCTCTACTACACTGCCCCTCCACCATACTGCTCCTCCACCATGCTACCTCTCCACCATACTGCCCCTTTACCATGCTGCCCTTCCACCATGCTGCCCCTCCATCATACTGCCCCTCCACTATACTACCCTACATCCTATATCCCTACATCCTACATCCCCAAATCCATACATCCCTACAGCCTACATCCCCACATCCCGATATCCTACATCCCCACATCCATTTATCCTACATCCCGACATCCTACTTTCCCACACCCCTACATCCCCACATCCCTACATCCTACATCCTACATCCCCCATCCCTAAATCACTTCATCCATACATCCCCACATCCTACATCCCCACATCCTACATCTCCACATCCATATATCCATACATCCCCACATCCTACTTCCCCACATCCATATATCCATACATCCCCACATCCTACTTCCCCACATCCCTACATCCCTACATCATTACATCCATACATCCCCACATCCTACTTCCCAACATCCCACATCCCACATCTCCACATCTCCACATCTATACATCCCCACATCTCCACATCCATACATCCCCACATTATGTGGGATACATGTATGGATATATGGATGTTGAGCATCCACCTCACATTCACTAAACCACGGCCGTGTCACTCTAGGGGGGTGATCGTTGAGTATTTTTTCCTAATGTTATTTCTTTGGCGAAGCTTGTACAAGGGGTGAGATAAATCCTACATCCCTACATCCTACATCTCCACATCCATATATCCATACATCCCACATAATGTGGGGATGTATGGATGTGGAGATGTGGGGATGTATAGATGTGGAGATGTGGGATGTGGGATGTTGGGAAGTAGGATGTGGGGATGTATGGATGTAATGATGTAGAGATGTTCGGATGTGGAGAAGTAGGATGTGGGGATGTATGGATGTGGAGATGTAGGATGTAGGGATATAGGATGTATGGATGTGGAGATGTAGGATGTATAGATGTGGAGATGGTGGGATGTGGGGATGTGGGAAGTAGGATGTTGGGATGTATGGATGTAATGATGTAGGGATATTGGGATGTAGTGATTTAGGGATGTGGGGATGTATGGATGTGGGAAATTAGGATGTAGGGATGTGGGTGAGTTTGGGTGACTTTAGATGACGGCGCCACCGAGAAATGACTGATTTTCAGGGGTTCACCGGTGAAAAGTCAAAGTTTCAAAAATGTTCCCACTCAATGAGGCCTTTCTAAAGTATTTAGCTGTCTTCCCAAATATAATACCTATTCAGAACAGTTAAAGTTATATTCCTAGCCCCTCTGGGTTTTTCCAAACTAACGGCAGAGTTTGGGTCACTTTAGATGACGGCGCCACCGAGAAATGTTTGATTATGACAGGTTTTCAGGTGAAAAGTCAAAGTTTCAAAAATGTTCCCACTCAATGAGGCCTTTCTAAAGTATTTAGCTGTCTTTCCCAATATATTACCTATTCAGAACAGTTAAAGTTATATTCCTAGCCCCTCTGGGTTTTTCCAAACTAACGGCAGAGTTTGGGTCACTTTAGATGACGGCGCAACCGAGAAATGACTGATTTTGACAGGTTTTCAAGTGAAAAGTCAAAGTTTCAAAAATGTTCCCACTCAATGAGGCCTTTCTAAAGTATTTAGCTGTCTTCCCCAATATAATACCTCTTCAGAACAGTTAAAGTTATATTCCTAGCCCTTCTGGGTTTTTCCAAACTAACGGCAGAGTTTGGGTCACTTTAGATGACGGCGTCACCGAGAAATGTTTGATTTTGACAGGTTTTCAGGTGAAAAGTCAAAGTTTCAAAAATGTTTCCACTCAATGAGGCCTTTCTAAAGTATTTAGCTGTCTTTCTCAATATAATACCTATTCAGAACAGTTAAAATTATATTCCTAGCCCTTCTGGGTTTTTCCAAACTAACGGCAGAGTTTGGGTCACTTTAGATGACGGCGCAACCGAGAAATGACTGATTTTGACAGGTTTTCAGGTGAAAAGTCAAAGTTTCAAAAATGTTCCCACTCAATGAGGCCTTTCTAAAGTATTTAGCTGTCTTCCCCAATATAATACCTCTTCAGAACAGTTAAAGTTATATTCCTAGCCCTTCTGGGTTTTTCTAAACTAACGGCAGAGTTTGGGTCACTTTAGGTGACGGCGCCACCGAGAAATGACTGATTTTGACAGGTTTTCAGGTGAAAAGTCAAAGTTTCAAAAATGTTCCCACTCAATGAGGCCTTTCTGAAGTATTTAGCTGTCTTCCCCAATATATTACCTATTCAGAACAGTTAAAGTTATATTCCTAGCCCTTCTGGGTTTTTCCAAACTAACGGCAGAGTTTGGGTGACTTTAGATGATGGCGCCACCGAGAAATGACTGATTTTGAAGGGTTCACAGGTGAAAAGTCGACATCCTACATCCCTACATCCATACATAAGGTAATATGTGACTTGGCAAAAAGAGGGGGCTCGGGATGTAGGGATATAGGGATGTAGAATATAGCGAAGTAGAAATATATGGATGTAGGGATGTATGGATGTAGAGATGTAGCATGTTGGTATGTATGGATGTGGGGATGTAGGGATGAAGTGATGTAAGATATAAGGATGTATTGATGCAGAGATGTAGGATGTGGGTATGTAGGATGTGGGGATGTAGGGATGTTTGGGTGTGGAGATGTAGGGATGTAGAGATGTAGGATATGGGGATGTATTGATGCAGAGATGCAGAGATGTAGGATATGGGGATGTAGAGATGTAGGGATGTAGGATGTGGGGACGTAGTATGTGGGGATGTAGAGATGTAGGATGTAGGGATGTAGGATGTGGGGGGGTTAAAGTTATATTCCTAGCCCTTCTGGGTTTTTCCAAACTAACGGCAGAGTTTGGGTGACTTTAGATGATGGCGCCACCGAGAAATGACTGATTTTGAAGGGTTCACAGGTGAAAAGTCGACATCCTACATCCCTACATCCATACATAAGGTAATATGTGACTTGGCAAAAAGAGGGGGCTCGGGATGTAGGGATATAGGGATGTAGAATATAGCGAAGTAGAAATATATGGATGTAGGGATGTATGGATGTAGAGATGTAGCATGTTGGTATGTATGGATGTGGGGATGTAGGGATGAAGTGATGTAAGATATAAGGATGTATTGATGCAGAGATGTAGGATGTGGGTATGTAGGATGTGGGGATGTAGGGATGTTTGGGTGTGGAGATGTAGGGATGTAGAGATGTAGGATATGGGGATGTATTGATGCAGAGATGTAGGATATGGGGATGTAGAGATGTAGGGATGTAGGATGTGGGGACGTAGTATGTGGGGATGTAGAGATGTAGGATGTAGGGATGTAGGATGTGGGGGGGTTAAAGTTATATTCCTAGCCCTTCTGGGTTTTTCCAAACTAACGGCAGAGTTTGGGTGACTTTAGATGATGGCGCCACCGAGAAATGACTGATTTTGAAGGGTTCACAGGTGAAAAGTCGACATCCTACATCCCTACATCCATACATAAGGTAATATGTGACTTGGCAAAAAGAGGGGGCTCGGGATGTAGGGATATAGGGATGTAGAATATAGCGAAGTAGAAATATATGGATGTAGGGATGTATGGATGTAGAGATGTAGCATGTTGGTATGTATGGATGTGGGGATGTAGGGATGAAGTGATGTAAGATATAAGGATGTATTGATGCAGAGATGTAGGATGTGGGTATGTAGGATGTGGGGATGTAGGGATGTTTGGGTGTGGAGATGTAGGGATGTAGAGATGTAGGATATGGGGATGTATTGATGCAGAGATGTAGGATATGGGGATGTAGAGATGTAGGGATGTAGGATGTGGGGACGTAGTATGTGGGGATGTAGAGATGTAGGATGTAGGGATGTAGGATGTGGGGATGTAGTATGTGGGGATGTAGAGATGTAGGATGTGGGGATGTAGGATGTTGGGGTGTATGGATGTATGGATCTAGGATGTAGGATGTTGGGATGTAGTATGTGGGGATGTAGGGATGTAGAGATGTAAGATGTGGGGATGTGGGTTGTAGGGATGTAGAGATGTAGGATGTAGCCCTGGATGTTGGGGTGTATGGATGTATGGATCTAGGATGTAGGATGTGGGGATGTGGGGATGTGGGTTGTAGGGATGTAGAGATGTAGGATGTAGCCCTGGATGTTGGGGTGTATGGATGTGAGGATGTAGAGATGTAGGATGTGGGGATGTAGTATGTAGGGATGTAGGGATGTAGAGATGTAGGATGTGGGGATGTAGAGATGTAGGATGATGGGATGTAGGATGTAGAGATGTTGGGGTGTATGGATGTGGGGATGTAGGGATATAGGATATAGGTCCCTGATGTGAGTGATAAATGCCATTGACACCTATTTCCGCGCGCGCGAACGTGGCGCCGCATGGTGTGAAAAAACGGCAACACGTCGGCGACTGTAGCGCCACCTTCTGGCTACAGAGAGAACCCTGAAGACAATGCCGAGTCCAACACCTACGGGCCACAGGCGGCCGGTTGCCAATCCATGTATACAAGTCCGTGATTCTACACTCTGGGAAATCCCGATAATGATGTCAATGGCGGCATCACTGTCAATTGGTGTAAATTGGTGGCCAGTGTTGTTATCTTTTTATCTCGCATATTTCAGCTAATTAAACGGTATTGTGTGCATTCCCCACATTAGTTACCTCGATATTTGGTAAATTCACACAATAAATTGTACCTCGGCCAATGATTAAAACGGAAGCTCTCATAATATAACGGATTATTTATTTCTTGTGTGACATGTTCGTAGAAATATTCGTCGTGAACCACCGAAGTGAATTCTTGTTCATGTATCAACCATCGTATAAACCATCGTATAAACCATTGCATAAACCATCGTATAAACCATCTTAGAGAACTGGGAAAATACAAAACAGGTGGTACCTTGACAATAACCAGTTAACTACACTATCTTGTAGAGAGATCAGACTGTCAACATGCCTCCTCAGAGCTAACCGGGCAAAGCAGGGGAACCAAAAACAAGTCCAATCCAAGCAAATTACATGGAATTACATCAAACCAGCACAGGATTACACTCAAAAGGCAATGAGGGATGTGTCCTGGTATTTTTTGTGAGTTGACAAATAACCTTTTTCACTTTAATGAGAAAGATTCGCTCAAATCCCCTATTATCACTTGGCTGCGTGATCTGTGTTTTTAATTGTTCAGTACATAAATCATTCTGGGGCATTTGCTAGATGCCTCGAAACTCACAAAGTGAGACACTACTATAGGTCAGGAAGGCATATTATCGTAAAACTGGATGAGTTTTAATCTTGGCCACTGTATGCCATGACTGGAGTTTGGCATAGTGATTTCACGAGGCGAAGCCGAGTGAAGTCCAGAGCCAAATTTCCAGGAGTGGAATGCGGTGGCAACGATTAAAACGAATCAGGTTTTGATTTTATCCTACCTCGTCTCCTAGATATTGGAATATTATGTGATAACAATTCTGTATGCCACTAGTGGCATATAAAACTCCGTATGTCAGTCATGGCATACAGCAACTCAATGTTAAGCCTATGGGATTTTATATTAGGGGTAGGATAATAGAGACTGGTGGGATATGAATTCAAATAGTGTTTCCCTTAAATATCTTATAGATTGATTTGTGCTGCATATCTAATTAGTTTAAGTCAGCATTTGTTTGTATATAACAACTAAAGGAAAATTATTATTTAAAATTACAATATTGAAATACTGCATCTTTCACATCCAAGCCTTTTTTCTCCATTTTTTGCCTATTATGACAATGCTTTAATACATGGCAGATATCACGAAAAGGGGCTTTTTGGTACTTTTCTATTTTCAATACAAAACAGTCCATTTTGACTTATTCTATAGGAACTACAAAAGTTAAGGTATCAAAATGGTTTTAAAATAAATCTCTACTTAATCAAACTGGGTTTAGATTTTGCTTCCACATGGAATTCTATAGAATCTTTACTCATATTCTAGGAGTCAAACATTTTGCCTAACTTTTAACATGATTTCTGAGAAAATACATTTTAAATGAAAACAGATAAACTGCCCAAATAAATACAATATATATATATATGACAATAAAGCCCATAATCTTAGGTTTATATGTTATCATCATAGGTATAAGTAGTATCTATATAGGTCGAGTATAGCACATCGAGCGAAAACACGGGTCGAGTATAGCACACCTTTGCAAAACCTGGGTCGAGTATAGTATAGTGCAAATATGCCTCGAGCCGTGTTTTCGCTCGATGTGCTATACTCGACCTATAACAGGTTAGGAGTATTGACTTTTATAGGCTGCGTAATAGGTGGTTTATGAAGTTTTACAAGTGGAGTTTATTTTGGTTTAAAATAGAGCTCTTTGTACCTCCCCCCATGTTTTCGTTCGATGTGCTTTACTCAACCTATAACAGGTAAGGAGTTTTAGGCTTCATGGATTATACCTAACCTATAACAGGTTAGGAGAATCATAGGGCAATAGGCAACATCATTCTACTGCGAGGCCACGTGGTAAATCGCCTTCTTTGCAACCAGCATTTATATATATATAAATATATAACCACGGGGTGGAATCGAACCACCGTACAGTAGTGTATTTTGAGAGTTGTCACCTACTTTGATTGAGAGCTGTCGGCTACATAACTTCATTCACTGGAATGAAGTTATGCATTTTCAGCACGCACCACGTGAAGGTCGCTCTCATAGCATGCCACCTACTTTAATTACATTTATAAACCTAACCTAATTTATTTTGGAAACTATGTTGTTTCTTTTGTATATGAAAACTAGTTTATTTCAGTGTTTTTATAGTGTACTACCTAAGCTAATTTATTTTGGAAACTATGTTTGTTTCTTTTTATTAATTAAAGCTCTAATTTATTTCAGGAGATGTCCACAGCGAGATGAAAGAATCCATGGCTGATAAAGATTTACCATATTTGGAATGAGATTAGATATTTACTGATTACATATATCTAAGTTTTCAATTTTATATGTTAAGGTATTTATTTGTTGCATGGTTAGAGTTTTTAAACTTAAGTTTTCCATTCTGGAAGTATTTTCTATTTGTATGATTTCTATTTCCATATTTTCTTCTATTTCTGATTTATCATATATGGTCATGTTTTCAGTTTTTCTTTGTATGATTTCTATATTTTCATATATGCTCATATTTTCAGTTTTCTTTTGTATGATTTCTAGATTTTCTTCTAGATTTTTTTCTAATTTTAGTTTCTTACATTTCCAATTTATGATGTTTAAATGTTCGTAGAATAAATTTTGTTGAGCTTCACTTTTCAGTTTGCAATCACATTTTTGTATTCTTGGTTTCCTAGGACATTTTTGTTCATGTTTTAAAGTTTTAGATCTCAAATTGCGAATTGTAGTAGTACACCATTTGCAATGGTAAAAATATTGATTTTTCTTTATATTGTGATCTAGAGCAATGTAGCCATAGCATTTTTTACAAGTATTATTATTTATATACATATTTACAATGTTTGATAGATTTCGCCTCGGAAAGGTATTTACTCTTCACTTCCAAGTTACCGTGCAACTCCACGTGGAGGAACTATCATGTTGTTGCACTTAATTTTGAATTGAGGTCTAAAGTGAGTTTTTTTTTGGGTTTTTTTTTTACTAGTTTTTTAAGATTTTTATTATGATGATGGAAAAAATTTCAGTATTCATTTATCCATATGAAGAAACTGATGTTGCTTTACAAATCCTCTGAAGATATGTATATGAATATAACCTGAAAAAATAATGTTTGAAATTTCTAATTGTTGGATATATCCAATATTGCATTCCTCATATATTTTTTCAGGCTTTAATGTATACATGATACATATATTCTATCATGGTAGATTTCTTTTTGAAATATTTGTATTACATAATGATGCATCATGAATACATTTTTTCATTAGTATCGTTAGTTCTATTGTAGCTGATGGTTTGACTTTGCAACATTTCATGTGGCATTTCATGGAAAGCTTGTTTCACATGTTCTTTATTTTCACATTCTAGATACCAAAAATTTTTTCCATCATGTATTTTTTTAGCAGTAATTAAGCAATCTAAATCATATATAGCAGAATTAGGTATGATTTTCTTATTTTCTAAAATAATTATTATTATTGAAAGTATGATTGTGAAGCATATACTGCTTACACTTGTTTTAATTGGATGTCGTCTAAGTAATTCCATTTTAAATGCAAGCTTAGTCTAAGTGTATGTATGTATCTCTTCATATAGTCTAAGTATATGTATGTATCTATTTATATATATTTAGTTCAGAGATGTTCATTTTAGAGATGTTTTTAAAGATTTTTCGAATCTTATTATCATTATTTTTCCGATTTTTTCCAAATAACGAAAGAAAGTTTTTAAATTGCATATTCTGACATTTTTTCACAATGAAAACTATTGCGTAATATCCACAAACGTTAGAGTTTAAACTCTGAATAAATTTATTTGAATATTTATAATAAGGACCTAGAAATTTGATTATTCCATTTTTAAAAGGTGGTAATCCATATGAATCAAAATATTCAGGATAGTGCCTTTTTGATTTTATATATATAGATACCCAATGTTGCCCAGGTTTAAAATTTTCGTCAGTGTTTATGATATATGCTTGGGGAAAAGGTTTTTTATTTTTATTTGGGAGAATATTGCATGAATAAACACCACTGAATTTTTTTTTGGTGTTGGGTATTGTATTAAGAACATTTTCTATTTCTTCACCTAACATTGTTGATTAAAGTCCTCCTACAACGTTACTTTCATCTGAAGAACTTATAGCTAACATGGAATCATATTCTAAATAAAATACCATTACAACAGCATGATTAAGAGGTTGTCTTAGATGTACACTAACATGTATAGTACCGCTTTCATTTAATTCAAATGTATCCGAATCAGGTCCATTTTTAGAAAGATCAAATACATACAGAGCCATACCTTTTTTAAATTCTTCAGGTGTTATTCCTACAGATTCATTTTTGAATAATCTGTTTGTTCCATGTAATAATGCCATATAGGCTTCGCTATATAGATTATTTTCATAATCTAATTTCAGTTCATGGAATGGGCTAATATTTTCTCCCTTTCTTAATATGATATTAGATACACCAAAGTTTTGGAAATAAAAAGGATTATGATTGTGTGTTCCATCGAAACCACGAGAATCTACAAGTCCCATTATAATTCTTTTAGGTAATTCTGCATTAGATATTAATCTATTTTCTTGTATGAGGGTTTGATTCGGACCTTGAGTAGAATATTTCATATTTACTCGTTTCATAGGATATTTCATCCATTTCTTTTCTCTATGTTCATGTAAGGCGTCTAAAAAATCATCTCCTACTTCATATCGTTTAATACATAGGATAGCTGATTCGATAACAAATTTGTAGGAGTTATTTCCGTGAGATAATAAACAAAATTTATCATTGTTGCGAATAAATCTAACCGTTATAGGCATATCTCCAGGAAATAACTTTGATTGACAAAATATATCATTATGTATTCGACCATATAGCTCAAATGATTTCCCATATTGAGTCATATCGAAACGTTTTATTGCTCCTTCATTTTGTTCATCATCATCATCTTCACTTAAATTGGTTACTTCATTATACTCATAACTATCTTTGAAAAACCCTCCCAGTGATCCCAATTCATTTTTTGCATTATTTCCATAACTTAGCATAAATTCAATAAATGATTTGTAGTAATATAGATTATTACTACCTGATATGAATTTCCCATTAATATAAGTTTCTACATCTTTGAATATAGTTGCTATGGGATAATTGATGGGGAAAACTTTAGATATATTTGGTATAGCAGGAGCCGCTGCTGTTGGTCCAACAGGAGCAGTATTATCATCTTTTAGAATTTTGGCTTTTATCTTAATGAATGAATTTTTTAAATCTATGAAATCATATTTATTATCTTTTAAATTAAATTCTATAGGTCCTGTTTGACTAATAGTATTTATAGGATATGCTTCCCAATATGAATTTTTTTTTGAAGTGTTATTAGTGGGAGGAACACTAAAGAAATCAAAATCAGAGTTTATACAATAACAAGAATCATTATCTATTAGCGACATTTTTAAAGGTTATTATATATGTGTGTATATATAATCTAAGTTATCTTAAGCATATTTAACGAACGAAAATATCATTAGAATTCATTTTCATTTTTTTAATATTTTTCTTGTGAGATTTTTTCCGTTTTCGTTTTATCTTACCTACTGAAACTATAGGTGAATTGTTTTCATTATTTTTAATAATATTCACATTTTGATCATTTCTTTCTTTTATTATATTATCTACAGCTTTATTAGCTTTTCGAGATATGAATTTAGAGGCTTCTTCAGCAGCTGTGTTAATACCAGCTTTAATAAGGGGTTTTACAGCCTTTTTACCGCTTCTCATTATAGTTCTAGCAGCAACAGGAATAATTCTTTTTGCAATGGGAACTATTTTTTTAATTAGAGGAAGAACTACTCTAGCTAATCCGGATAAAAAACCTCCTATACCATAGCCCTGTTGGTGTCTAGAACCTAACCAAGGAACTAATTCTCCACCATATTGAAAGTGATTTGGGGTATGTATTCTATGTTCACTAAAGAAATCATCATATAATTTTTTTTGCAATTTCTTATTTATTTGAATATTTCATTTTGTTTTTTGGAAGTAAAGAAACTATAGTTGTATCTCACGATAGTTTTTAATCATATGCAAAATCACTATTCCAATGTTGACCCGGAATTTTTTTTTTCAATCTTGAAGAATGTCTTTTTTGAATGATATCTGCAGAAGAACCTACAGATGAAGTTTCATCTATTATTTTAGCTATTTCTTGTTGATTACTTAATTTTCCAGAGGAAGTTTTACTTGTTTCATTTAATTTGGTTTCATTGCCTGATTTTTTTCTTGTTGGTTTCATATTTTTCTTTTTAGATACTTTTTGAAGGTATTTTTTATCATATTCTTCATCTTCAGAACTTGTGTAATATTTAGTTTTGAAAAAATTGTCTATAGGATCAAATGATTGAGATTTAACAATTTTGACAGGTTCATTGTCTGTAGAAGTAGTAGGTTGATCTGATGAAGTACTTACTTCCATTGGTAATTTATCACTTACTTTCTCTAGAGCTTCTTCTATTTTTTCTTTATATTTCTCTTCCAATGGATATTTCGGAAAGCGAATGATTTCATGTTTTCTTTTTACTGGTTTTCTTTGTATCCAAGAGTCAGGTATATTCATTTTTTGGAGGAACCTCCATATTTGTATTGTTCCTTTAGGTATTACTTTTGTGTAAGGGGATGTATTAGATAAATATTGCATTATTTTTATGATATTAGATTTAGCTATATATAATTTATCTATTTTGATTTCTCCTTTTTGATTCCAGCTTATTTGATTATCAACCATTTCTTCTAGAATACTTTTTATATTTGGTTTTTGAGATGTTCTCATATGATTAACTATTTCATCTATTTCTATACTAGGACTATCATCTAAACTTTTTTTGTTTTTTTCTTTTATTGTATGAATATCATATGTTTTCTTATTGAACATGCGCTCATTTAATAGTTCTTTTTGTCTTCTACTGTAATCAGAAGATAAAATGTTTTCAGCTGGATTCTTTTTTTCATTTTGTAGAGATATATAATCTTTTAATGGTATAACAATGCTTTCTTTGAAACTACTCATTATCTGCCAGTTATTGCACCCAAAACACTTAATGCTAGAGGTAATATAAGAGGTAATATACCACCAACTTGTTTTAATGTAGTTTTTTGCTTTCCTATTTTTAATTTAGGATTAGATAATGATCTTAGGTGCTTTTTGTATTTCACTATTTTATTTATTTTTCCTTTGGATATAGGAACATTTCCTCTTATTACATTATCTATACATTCACATATAGCATTCATTTCTCCTTTATCGGCTAGTTTAATAAGGATATCACGTCTACCTTTTCTCTTACTATCACCAAGTAAAGTGAGAAATGCTTTTCTTTTGTATACATTACTTCCTAGGTTTTTTTTGTACATTTTCATTTTATTGTTCGAATGTTGTTTAAATGATTAATATATATATATATATATATATATATTAGTTTCATAGATCATTATAGAGGTATTTTAGTCAGGGATATATATATGTTGAACATTTTCACAAATATGGGAACGGAATTTCAGAATAGGATCAGTTTCTTGATGTCCATCTATGAATAGATATCCATGTCCTTTTTTCTTAGCTATTGCTTTATTGAAAATATTGAAAAATATTTTTTGTTTTTTAGGCATAATTTGTTTAGCCAAAGAATATATGATATTTTGATCTAAAGGTGAATTAAAAATAGTAATATAAGTAGCATTTTTGGTATAATTTTTTCGCTCTTTTCCATTATGAAAAAAGTTTTGAGTGATGAAAATTATGCTGATATTTTCATGATGCGAACGTCGCGAAAAGAAATCAGTGATTAATGTATTATTTGAACTTTCAGACATCAAGTCATCAAATACTACCAATCCGTGCTTGTTTGGTTCTATATAATCATCGAAACTATTGGGAAAACCTTGAATGAAGTTTGTATCTATATCTGGAAATGCTACATTTGGAGGATTTGCACCATAAAACCATAATAAATAATCGAAAGGAGTTTTCACCAATCTTTTATGTTTCAAAATGAAATCGCATACAAAAGATGTTTTTCCACTTTGACTAGGACCTGCTACTATATGTGAAAATGGAGTATTCAATCTTGCGTCTATTGTTTTATTCTCCATAATCAATTTTATTTAGTTCTTCTGTATAAAAAGTACCTCGAAGTAATTCGTTATTACTATCTATCAGTACATAAGTGACTGGTTTACTTCCTATTTTGAAAGCTATTCTAAAAATTTCTTTTTGCCAATGCGGCATATAACCTTTTGTGAAATGATGTCTGTATTTCGATATTTGAACGTAATCTCCTACTTTGAAAGCAAATTTTGGTTTTTTACTGTATAAATGGTCTCTATATAATTTATTCCATAATACTAATTCATTTTCTTTATTAACATTTACGGGGGAAATCCCTAATGTTCTATGGCTAGAGTGATTATAACTATTTATAATATTTTGTAGTTTGTCGACATATCTTAACGTATTTTTAGCAGTCATATATTTGAATAATTTATTTTGTAAAGTTCTATTAAATCTTTCTACTATAGCACATTTTGTATCTTGAGATGTGCTGAAATGGAATATTCCCTTTTTTTTAAGAAACCTGTGAAATTTTCCTTTGAATTCTCCTCCATCGTCTGTTTGAACTATATTTGGTTTACATTGAGAACGAAATAAAATCTTTTTGAAAGCATGTAAAGTATCTTCTGCAGTTTTGTTTTTCATGACTTCACCATAAGCATAACGTGAAAAGCAATCTATTGCTATTAATATGTAAATATAATTATCGTTTTCTCTTTTAATGGCTGGTAAACATATCAAATCTAATTGCCATTGATCATTTATACCTCTGACTATAGTTTTTCTTCTTTGAAAATTAGTTTCAGCTGGTTTATGCGAGGAATAGGTTCTTGTTTTAGATAAAAACAACCTAGTATCAGAAAAAGTAATATCAGGATTTCTTTTTTTAGCAGCTGAATATAATTTCCTTAGAGAACCAAAGGATGCAGGGTTATTTGGATTGTAATATATAGATATAAAAGTTCTCAATTTGTTTTCCATTTTTAAACTAATTCACAGTATCTATGTTGTATGAAGAAGCTAATTCTAATATGTTATCCTCAATTTTCTGGATTTTATCTTCAATTTCTAACAAAGAAGACATTACAGAAAGAATATTCTCTACTTTTCTACCAGGATTGAAATCCATTAAATTCCAATTATAATATTCCTCGTAATTTCCACTATTGAAAACTGATTTTCTTTTTTGATATTCCAATCTTTTCAATTTTTCTTGTAATTGCGAACATTTCCTAGATGATTCCATCAATAAAGAATTAATGAATGTTATTTTTTCACTTTGGGTTGATATTTTTCTCAATCGCGATATTGAATATTTACATTTCGGAGAATATCTAGCATGTTCTACTAGGATGTCATCTCCATGTTTCCAAGCATATAATATGAGTCCACAATAAAAGCATTTAACAGTATCTTCACCTCCTATATAGAAAAATCCATTGTGAGCTAAATCTAAAATATTCTTTCTTAGCTTACTATGTGGGGAGAATGTTCGTATTCTTTTAGCAAGGTTTTCATAATTAGCACATTTAGGTGTATGAGCTGTAGAATAATGTGATGTATAGGAAAGCTTATTAGAGTTGAAAGTTTCATCTTGAGGATATGTATTATTAAATGGATTTGTACTCGGCTTATTGATGATATTAGAATTAGCAGTACAAGATTGAGCTATATTATCATCAGATATAGCTTCTTCTTTCTGTACACAGCTGTCTGTTTCCATCATAGTATAAGATTATTATGAACTAAAAATGTGGCTATCATAAATTTGTAATGTGTATAGTCAACAGGTCTTATCACAGAAGTGTCATCTTATTCACTGTATACTCTCATTACAAGAGAGTTTATGTGATATGTGATTAATGACGCATTCAACTTTACCATACTAAGTGAGCTGTTTAATAAGAATACAAATGAATCATTCATACAATGAAATATGTATTATATGGTATATCATATCCTATAATAGCGGTTATCCAACTATTTGCTCATATCTCTAACAGATGATATGTGCTGGGATAATAATATTGACCATATTATCAGTTTCATTTTATAAGTTCTTTAATCAATGGTTCTTTGCGGATATCCTGCAAAGTTAAGTGGCTCATATTCAACGAGCAGTATATAAAAATTTTTCAGACATCGTCAGAACACTGACCAACTGAAAAAATACCGCAAGTATGTAATAGTTTACCACCTTTATATATAATATAATAAGTATATCTATCTATCAATATCCATTGAAGGATATTTCAGATAAATAGGAATATATGCTTGTATTAAGTTTTCATTTTCATTTTCATTTATTTTTTCATTATATTTTTTCTTTTTTTTTGTTTCAGATTTATTAGACAACTCTCTTCTCATTTTATTTTTCTCGTATTTTCGCTGACAAGAATTACATCTTTTTTCATGCAAACTGAAATGTTTTTTGGAATCATATGGTAAATGGCATGTCATACATTCTTGATACATAGCATCTTGACAAGCTATACAGTATTTTTTATCGTCTATTAAATCATCATTCATTCCACAATAATTACATAATTTTGCTGAACTAGCCATTTGAATTTTCAAGGTGATTTATAATATTAGCTGTATGTTATTAAATCTTAGCTATCATCGAGTTTAGTCTAATATCATGTGCATAACATGTATCTCACCATAATTGAGTTAACTTTTCTAGCTATTTCACTCATCTTAGTGAAGTTTTGGATGCTTACAAAAGCCTACGTAGGCTTTTGTTAGGTGTCTTATCATGTAGACATCACTTCACTAACCTCATACACACACACACACACACACACACACACACACACACCTACTTAAGCAGGGTTAAATAGACTCTCGATAGAAGGAAACATTTTTGTCTCTAAAGCGTGATGTCTCCATGTTGAGGTGTACCAAATGCAAGCTTTACTGTATATACATTTCACACTCTCATGAATATCAAGCAAAGTCTAGCATTAGATGGAATCTTCTCCTGAACTCTCTTCGGAAGTTGATGACATAGTGGTATTTCTTGTTGGAACAGTATCTTTTTGTGGTGATTTCGATGTATTTTCATTTTTCATTTTTTCTACCTTTTTCTCTATTTTTCTTATGACTGAATAAATTTCATTTTTCTTTTGAAAGAATTCTTTAATATCAGATTTGTTTAAAGTTAGATTTTTACCTTTTCTCATATCATGTATATGTAAATATGTATTATTTTTGAAAGAAGTTACATCTATTCTTTTTTCATTTCCTAAAGGAAGCGTTAATCTAGGAGATTTATTCATTTTGAAATGTATTTCTCACTCTAAAATGTCTCTACAAACTTAATTTCATAGAATTGTGAGGACACCTTAGAGATGTTTCATGTTCGAATACTTGGGAATATGAACATTACCATAAGCTAAAGATTTTATTCCCGAAGGAAATAACCAACGTTTATCATCAAATGGAGACAAAGCTAATTTGAGCTCTTTCAATGTATATACTTTATGTTTTAGACTTCGAATGGTGTGATAGTATACATGAAGGGTATCAAATTGTTTCAAAATTTCTTTAAATTTGTCATGTGATAATTTATCTATAGTAGTTTTCTTTATACCTTTCACACGTTTATTATTTTTTCCATCTTCATATAAGATGGAGTACATTTTAGGTTTAAGCCCTATAAATTCCAATATTTTTTTCCCTGCAGATTCATCTTTGAATGTTCCTAACACTTTACAATTTTTCATATCATATAGATAATGATCAGTAGGAAGGTTGGAAAAATCGAAAAACTCAGACATAGATTTCAATTTTTCTTCATATCTGCTATTGTTTATTTTATATATCAATGAATCTGTGTCTGTATATAATAATTGTATTTCTTTCAGAGGAAACATTTCCAACATCTTGTTATAATGGAAATCAAACATGTGATATTTAGATAAATCTAAAATAGCAAAACCTAAATATATTGGTTTATTTAATATGATTTTAGATTTCAGATATTTTATACCTACGAAATCTTTGTTGAATATATGAAGAGACTGGAAATTTGGTTTCTTTATATGTTTCTGACACTTTGCCTTATCTGATGTTAAACATATATTCATTCTTTTCTTAACATTTTCCATAGTTTTACCGAAAGCAGAATTGTTCATTAATTTAAAAAAATCTTTATCAAAAGATGAAGCTGCCTGTTTCCTTTTGGTATTATTGAAATCTATATATGGTTTCATCCATGTAGATTGTTTGAAAGATAAAATTCTATGGATTTTATCAATTTCCATACCTAAAGAGACGTACAATTGCAAATTCCTATAATGTACCACATATTTTTCTTTAGTTTTCAAAGTAGAGATAAGCTTACAAGGTTTATTATGTTTCAAGTTGAATTTGTCTAAAATTGATAAACAATAAGGAGATAGCATATTTTCATCTATAGATTTTTTTTCAGGAGCTAATGGGTACATATCATGATTTTTATGCAGTTCTTTAGGATAAGACAAAGTCACTTCTAATATATATCCTATGTCTGATGTTTCTGATATATTTCCCAGTATGAAAGATGCGCGTTCTTTACCATTTAACCATTTGAATTCAGAATGAGGTAAAGATTGACTCATAGCATGACCATATAAATTTACGCAATCAAGATATAATATATGGTCATCTTCTTTTTGCAATGTACTATATCTATGAACTACATTAGTCATGCCACCTCGGATACCTTTTTCAATAAATGTATATATTTCTATGTCGTGAAGTAGTTCTAATTCAATTTTAGTATACTTCAACATTGCATCGTAACTCAATGATGGTGCACTAAGATATTTAGCTGGGTCTAATCCATAATAATCTAAACTTTTTTCTCTAAATGATTCGAAAATATCGCACAGCAAAAGTACATCTACTTTCAAATATTCATATAAGTAATCTGCGAGATTTTCACATCTTAAAAGTTTATACATATGTAAAGCATGTTCATATTCCTCGTTTGATATATGTCTATTTGTTAAAGAATTATAAAAGAATTTTTTTTCAGGTAATTTGGTTTCTTTTAATTTTTCAAAAGAATCTAGATAATCATAACACATTACTCCTTTTCTAGTCACATAAGGTTTCACAGCAATGTTTTTCATATATTTTTCTGTTTGTTTTAAATTTTCTGGGCTATCGTTCACTAATAGAGTTGCTAAGCTACTTAAAGAGTTTGCTAAGAATTGAAAAGAGTCTATAAAAACAAAATTATCAAGGAAAATAGCGAAAAATTTTTCAGAAGAACGTGGTAAAACCTTCATTTCACTTTTCACATATTTATACATTTCTTGAATTATGAAATGATTATCAAAAGACATAGAATTATGCATGATGATAGGTATTTTAAGAGTTTCAAATTTTAGGGCGCTACATGTGAGGTTGCAAGTATTACATGCATAATTCACATCTCTATCCTTTCCTTCTCTACCTAAATGAGCATGGTCTATAACTTTTTTTACTTTAGAACGTTTGAAATCTATTCCACACAAATAACAACTAGATTGATTTTTCAGATGCGAAATATCATCTCGTGTTAATTCCATTTCTTTCCTATTGTTATCTAATATGTAAGATATTTCTGCTCTAATTAGATATATGTATTCTACAAATTTTTTTATTACATTTTTCCCTATATAGATATGCGGAGGTTTGCTAAATTCTTCATATTTACATATGCATATAGCTCCGAAAGCATTCAGTTTATGTTGCGATTTCATACTTCTATTTTTATTGGATACATCATACATAGCTTCTTGATATGTTTCGAAATCAGCATAAATCACAAATGGAGATTTTATTTGATTTCTTAAATTTGTAAATTTCAAAATTTCTCCTTCTTTGGGCATTATATATGATTGACCTGTGTATTTTATATCATTACAATTATTCTTACAATGTTCTTTAAATTGTAGTTTATTATTGAATGATATTAGACATTTGTAGCAGAAATATCTACTCTTTTTCCAGAAAAAAGGTCTTATAAATTTATGAAGATTTGTGATCAGGATATAATGATTATCATATAAAAGCAAATTAATGTGTTTAATGCTTGATTTTGTATTGAAGTTGTTTGAAATATGTAAAGGGTATGGTTGGTAAGTATTTTTTATTTTGTGGAAGCCATAAACATTAATAGTTAGATCATTGTTTTTTTCAAAAAGAGGAATTTCATTCAGTTTTGTGGGGTAAGAAAGAGAATTGATATTTAAAGAAGGTAATATATCTATATAAGAAGAACTTCTTTGAGGATTTCTTTTTTTTTCTAAAGCTGCTAGGATACTATATATGAAACATTTATTATCTACACATTCAACATTTATTAAAGATTTTTTCCGTTTCAAAAAAGAAGGTAACATCATAGATGAACATCCTCCGAAAGGGTTACATTTGAATATACTTAATCGAAGAACTATTATTTTTTTAAGGAACCAACCTGATCCCATTTGTAAAAAAGCATCGAAAAAACTCAAAATTGTTCCACAAGAAGAACTCATTTTATTCTCAATGAATATACCATCATAAATGAAAACTATATTACTCTGAAACCAAGGTTGTATTTCATGATAAATACCAGTTTCTATAGAAAATTTTCCTAGTAATACTTTCAATGATAATTGAAATTTGATACCTCCAAATTTATGATAGGTTTTTCTTATTTTTTTAGATACTGATTGCAATTTATTATTAAGAAATAATTGAACATCTAATGTTTTAGTTTTAGGTATATAATCATAATCTATGATTAAATCTCCTAAAGCTCTTCTTCTTTCCATGCGAGGCATTGTATTTATTCAATTTTTTTAAAATGAAATACTAGCATCACTTTTCCATATTGAAATTGTATTTTGTTTCCTTGATCATCAGTAATCAAAACTTCTATTTCTTTTATCTTATCACAAGCTACTTTTCTATATTGAGGAGATGTATATATTTTGTTCATATCTTCTCCAAATGAACCTGTTGCTTTAATAGTTCTCAGTATTCTAGAAAAACTATCACCCACAATACCATAATCAACAATATTTGAATATATGAATATATTAGTAGAATTGTTCGAGATATTATCAGTCAAAACAGTAGCATCATATTTCCTTTTTTCTGAAGCTTTTTCGCTTCTGATTTTGACAAAATCTAAATGATTTTCATTATCTACAACTGGACCCGAAAATGTATATATAGTGTTGGATGCATTAATAGTGAAAGGAGTTTCGATACAAGTATGTAAATCTAAAATTCTAACTAATTTCCTTGACAATATTACTCTATCTCCCATACCTACTATGAGAGATATTAATCTATTATGTGGATGATAAACAAAACGTGTAAACCGAGGACAATCTGCTCTATCAGCTGAAAGTTTAGCAATTTCTTTCAGAGTTTTATTCAACTCTTTTACTACATCTATATTATCATTATATATACCATAAGGGATAGATCCCATATGATAGGATTCTTCTATGTGATCTATATCATTCATAGAATCAATTCTATCATTTTCCCCTATTACCCTAAATTGTTTTCTCACTAATATAATTGTTCTTTCTCCGTGAGGAAGTTCAGGTATGTTATACCAACTTATAGGTATATCAGCTTGTACTAAACCAACAGACCATTTGCCTGATAAATTAAGTTCAGTAGGTAACTTTACATGGTAATTACTAGTAAAATTGATTCTTGATGGATTTATAGTATTAGAGGGTAAATGAATATAAAAATTATCATCTAGAGAAGACATTTCTCTTAGAGTTTTGAATAATAAGAAGGAACAACTTCATTAATTTATCGTGTTTAATTTGAAATATTAGTTTATGATTTATCAAGTTTTAGTGGTTGCGGAGTACGATATTCCATACAAAAAAGAGCATCCTAGAGTACTATCTCAAGACAATTTATGTATATTGAAGTTAATGGAAGTTTCGAGCTCAGCACGATTTGAGCTCCGCACGCCATGAGTCATTTCGCGGATGCCTTGAGCCTACCCCCCATAACGTTTTGAGCTTACCCTCTAAACCAAACTCAGATGAAGGCTTTGAGCTTACCCTGTTTTGGCAGTCTAAAGCTTCTAAACGTAACTACACTTATACTACCTTATGCTCATATATACCCAACCCTCTAAACCCATCAGACTACAAGGTGTTCATCTTTCACAGCGATAGGAGACTTAGAGTATTTGCTGTCTATTTCATTAAGGAATAGCAAAGAAGAGCACCATCTCAAGAGGATTTATGTACATTGTATATGAAATGGTTACGGAATATACTTTCTGTTAATTTTTAATCTATGTTTAATAAAATAAAGACTATTCACATCCAATTTTTCTCTATGATTAAATTTGTAGAAATTGCAAAGAGTACTATCTCAAGACAATTTATGTATATTGAAGTTAATGGAAGCTTTGAGTCTAGTACGATTTGAGCCCGTACGCCTTGAGTCATTTTGTGGATGCCTTGAGCCTACCCCCGCAATGCTTTGAGCTTACCATGTTTTGCTGGTCTAGAGCCTCTAAACCAAACTCAGATGAAGGCATTGAGCTTACCCTGTTTTGACGGTCTGAAGCCTCTAAACGAAACTATACTTATACTACCTTATGATCATATATACCTAACATTCTAAACCCACCAGACTACAAGGCATTCATCTTTCACACCGATAGGAGGCTTAGACAGTAAAAGCAATACTCTAGTAAAGCAAATACTCTCTTTCATTAAGGAAGAGCACCATCTTAAGAGGATTTATGTAAATTGTATATGAAATGGTTGCGGAATATATTTTCTGTTAATTTTTAATCTATGTTTAAAATAAAGACTATTTACATCCAATGTTTCTCTATGATTGAATTTGCAGAGATTGCAAAAACCATCTATGATGCTCATATTTTCTCGACATTTTCGATGAATAGGTTTGATGCAGCATTGCGTATAAAGGTTGCTTTCCTTATGATGAATTTCTCGATCACATAAGTTACAATGAGGATTCTGCAGTGATGCTAATCTATGGTTAGTATATCGAATATAATTCCGCATCAGTTTGTTCAGTTTGTGACTGATGTAATAATTTTCAGTACCATGTATCAAATCTAAGATTTTGCTTGATTTTTTGTTTAAACACAACTCTAAGAATTTCAGCAATTCTTTAGTATGGAGGTGATCTTCTCCCAAATAATAAGATAGATTAATTAGTAGAGTTATAGAAAAAGAGGCATTACATTCTACTTTATACAACAAATATTCAAAAATAAAATCACTTTGTAAATAATCTCCAGACAATATCAATACATGGAGAGGAATTTCATCTAAAAGATTATATACTCTTTTGGAATTAGCTATGGACAATATGCGTAAAACAGAACAAAACATTTTCTTATTCATACCTGAATGTTCTGGACACTGAATATTTACATGTTCTCCCATTTCAAAATCATATTGTACAACTGTTTCGATGAAATGAGATCTTCTACTTAGTATACCAATATCTCGTTTTCTTATGTTCATATTAATGAAGATATAATTACCTGAGTCTGAAAAGTAAAATTTCATGGTTGTAGTTTATATTCTAATGCATTTGATGGTCTCAAATATACAGGAGAAAAAAGTAATTTCTTTGGATCATAAGTCATGTGTTTTCTCTGCTTATGTAAATTCAATATAGTTAAAGAAGGATATTTCATCTGACAATAGTTACATGAGAATGTCCTAATTAGTTTTTTTTTTTAATAGGACCTCTTTTATTTTTAGTAGCTTTTATTAATGCTGTAGAACAATGAATCGGGCAACAAGAACAGGTATTTATATTTTCAGGTAGAATATTATGTTGCATTACTTCTGCATGTTTCACCATCCTAGATGTAATTTCTATATATTTATGTAAATTATCTTGAATCATATCTGCTTCCTTTTTGTACATACTACCAGTCATCGGTAATTTTCTTAGACTATCTAATTCTTCAGATAGTTTAATTTCTGGTATGTCTGGAGATGCTTTTTTTAGTTTTTCATATTCTGTTTGGAAATCATTCACTTTTTTGTTTTCAGTTTTCTCATCTTCTTCTGAAGAAGAAGATGAACTTATTTTTAAATCTTTTTCTAATATCTTATCTAGATTAGTCTTTTTACATGGTGAACATTGGAAATCACTATCTGAAGACAAATCCGGATGATATTGAATATTATTATGAACACTAGTTGTCTTTTTTTTAATTTCTTTTCTATGAGAAGTTCTATCACTCTCACTATCTGTTAACGTCTTTTCTTTATGACTTATTTTTCTTTTAAGTCTATATGCTTTCTTATCTTTTTTAGAAGTTGGAATTGCATTTCTATCACTTTCACTATCTGATAGTGCTTTTTCTTCTTCACTTAAAGCAGAAAGAACATTTTCGGGAAAATTGAGATGGTTTGAAGGTAAAGGAAAGAACTGCTTACTATTTTTGTTTTTAGAAAGTATACTAGATGTTGAATGCAACATTACATTGGTTACAACATATTTCAATTTATTTCTATCCCATTGAATAACTAATGGCATAGCTGGTTTATAAATTGCTTCAGAAGGAGTGAAATAAATATTTCCTCCATGACTACCTCTATATATACATAAAGAGATACATAATATGTTACAAAGAGAAGTAAATATGATACTATCATTAGAAAAGGTATCTCTTTTGATCTCTTTACTATTTAATGTCTTAATCAATTGACTGATACTGTTAGTATTTGGGTCGTCCTTCAAATGTCTATATAATGAAACATATATATGTCTCTTTATTTTAGGCATATATTTCATAGATATACTTTTTCGATCAGGTGATAAATTTTGGTATATGATATGAAGAATATGATTTTTCTCTGTAAATACTTTTCTCCAATACGCGTCATTGTTTTTATCTTTTTCAAGCAGATTTAGAACTATGCAATCTATTATACTTTCTACAATGCTTTCCATATTGCAAACCTTTTCATACTATTTACACTTTTTAGGATATTGATGAATTATACTATTATTACTTTATAGTATACAGATGAACTATACTATCATATATGATAATACACTTCTGAAATCCACTCTGATAAGATATAGTATTCAGCAAATTACACTTTCTACTATAAGATCAGATATAGTATTCAGCAAATTACACTTTCTATAAGATCAGATATAGCATTCAGCAAATTACAATTTCTAGGATAGGTGAACTACGCTATCACAATATTCAATTTCTAGGATACAGATGAACTACACTATCGCTTAAACTAGATGAACTACACTATCATTTAAACTAAACTATTGTATATGATGATCACACGCCCCCCCTTACACATAGGTCTCCCTTGAAAGCGCACCATCACCACTTTTGCCACACTACATTAATTATAGATAAACTAAGCTATTATCTTATCTCTTTGATATCATCACATATTGCTTTGAAATGTAACAGATTTTTAGTTACGCAACTTCCAACAAAGGCATAAGAGATAGTTATAAGAGAACTTGCACACGATTTATATGTGATACGGAAATATGAATAATTATTTTTTTTTAATAAATGAGGACTTGTAATAGAAACCCAATATGATTCAACATCATTAGATTCTTTTATATTGATGTCATATTTGCTGTTGTATTCTTCATAAATTCCCCAACAAAAATCATGAAAAGAAATATCGCGTTTTAATATTAACTTGAAAGTTAATTGTATAGTTGTCACATCAATATGGGCTTTATCTATATCAGCAGAAAAAAAAGGAAAAACTGGTTTTAATGTCTCTCTTACAAAATCTTCAATATTATATATAATATATGAAAATGATTTACGTAAAAAAAAACTGATACAAGCCGAATAGGTCACTTTCAAAGTATAATCTCCCCCTTTGAAAATAGCAGAACCATTATAAATTTTCCATGTAGAAGGGTTGTTCTTACATAAAGAGTTTATATCCACCATACATATTGGAAAACATGATATGCTCAATATTATCAGATTAACATTGTACTCCACCTCCATATATTGAAATACTTAGTTATTACACATAACAACGTGATAAGGATGATGCATTATAGCAATTAATAAAAATGATGCTCTAGAGACGTAATCGACATATTCTTGGAAATCAACGCTTTTTTCTAATGTATAATCTACTTTTTTTGTAAGTATCTGACCTAATTTTATATTTATATTATATATCTGCCTTCTATTCACATATTTTATTCTAAAAGAATCCATATATTGTCTATCAGTAGTAGTACCTACATTGAGATATGAACATTTGTTGCATGAGCATATTTGACAGAATATCTTATCACCTTGTAGCAAGCGAACCTTTTTAAGAAACAATAGCTTTCTTGTATCCATTAATAATGTTAGTCTCATTTAATTATTGAAATCAATTTCATTTTATATTTATGGTGATGCATAGCGAGTATGAAAGCAGGTACTAGTTGCATTAAATTCAAAAACTGATCTAACATACATACAGTAGTTCCACATTGAAATATAGTTAAAGGTTCTGTAACAATATCATGAATTTTTATATTCAAATTGAAAATAACTCTTCTGCTGATCTTTTTATTATGAATTTCTTTGAAATGATAATCATAACATTTTGAAATTGCTAAACGAGGGCTATTAGGTTCATCACATACAGAGCATGAACATCTTATTTCAGTTGAGTTGTTTTTTTTATCATAAAAAATAAAACTATTCATAATCTATATAACATCCGAAATGATGTCTCATTATAGTTATAGCGGTCATTAAGTGAACCAATTCATCGGTTTTTTTCTCATTTTTTGGGAACATGAACTGTTCTTTAATAAAATACTCGATATCTCTATAAATATTGCTAGGAATATTGTTTTTGGCAAACTCAGTCAATTGATATGAATGAGCAATTATTTCTATGCATAATTCATATAATGAAGGAAAAATAAATAGCTTTTTATTGAGTTCTAAAGCACCTTTGCTAGCTTCTACAATTTTCTCAAAATTAACTTTAGTATGTGGAGGACAAATTTCTTTTAATATTGGGAGGAATTCGCTACTTATGACACTACAATGTTGACTCACGCAGAAATAACATTCACACTTCTGAATAAGCTCATTATCATCTGATTTTTCAGCAAAAAAAATAATTTTATCAAACATTGTAAATAATACTCACATGGTCTTGACGTATTTAACTTGATCTGAAAATAAATATAGGTTCATTAATTTTAACCAAGTAATACCTTCTAAACTGTAATATGATGAATGCCATAAACGTTACATAATATAAAAGATAAAGAGACACTACAAAAGTATTATAGGATGATTATCAAAACTAAACACCCATAGATACACCAAGATCCATTCTACATACCCATACCCAATACCCATCATGAATGTCTGTGAAACGCTATGGTGACGAGGGTCGTGAACGCGCCGTCTGGTGAATGGTGATCGCACTATAGGCTATCTAACCATACCGCCTCCTGGCCCTAGCGATAACGAGCTGTACTAGAGTCTATATCGAACGGAGACCTGCGCCGCCTATCGGATCAATAGAGAACTCGGATTGCGCGTGTTAATATCGCTAACGTCCACCAGATGACAGCAGCAAATCTACTGTGTGCAACGCTCTAAACTGTAATATGATGAATGCCATAAACGTTACATAATATAAAAGATAAAGAGACACTACAAAAGTATTATAGGATGATTATCAAAACTAAACACCCATAGATACACCAAGATCCATTCTACATACCCATACCCAATACCCATCATGAATGTCTGTGAAACGCTATGGTGACGAGGGTCGTGAACGCACCGTCTGGTGAATGGTGATCACACTATAGGCTATCTAACCATACCGCCTCCTGGCCCTAGCGATAAGGAGCTGTACTAGAGTCTATATCGAACGGAGACCTGCGCCACCTATCGGATCAATAGAGAACTCGGATTGCGCGCGTTAATATCGCTAACGTCCACCAGATGACAGCAGCAAATCTACTGCGTGCAACGCTAGGTTCACTACGACCGACTAGACCTAACAGAACATAGACCACATTAGTCCTGACGTCATCATTGGCATTCCCAGGGAACCCCCGCTCTCGGTAGGCTATGTTTGGCACCAAAATGTCGTGTGATAGCAGGGAAATCTTGATGGTGACGTCAGCGCTAATATGGTCTATGCCCCCACCCACTGAAGCTTTAAGAGAAAGATATCCTCTCACTACCGACACTTGCATCATTAAACCTTACAGAGCGCAAAGCGTCTATATCTTAGCTATGCGACCTATGGTAAAATAAGAACACCTAAGTCATAACACTTGAAGAAGTTCGGATCAAGAGAATAAGGACACCTAAGTCATAACACTTGAAGAAGTTCGGATCAAGAAGATAACAAGTATAGATAAGTATAATTAAGTGTTTCATTTAGCTGATAAGTAATATTTGAACTTGATCAACTTTTGTTATAGGATAAATAGAGTATCACTTATGCACTATTGTTCAATTGAGATTTAGACTCTCATCTCACTCATTCAATTCACGCAGGAATTACCATGGGGCCAGCAATCATATTATTTCTTTTAATTGCTCAAGTTTGGGGAAATCGTTGCCCCTGTCAAAAATCAACCGACGACATTTTGATATGTTACAAATGTCTTCCGCATGATTTCACTTACGATTTCATTTTTTTCACAAATGTGCATATTTCACCATGTGAATATAGGAGAGAATATTCATATTTGCGGACAACCTTACCATTTTTGGAACAAGTTATATGCAACGACAGAATATACAAGTGCGAAGATGGAATATGTCGGTGAGTATATCTCTAAATTCTATTCATTTTCAGTGTGTGTGTGTGTGTGTGTGTGTGTATGTGTGTGCGTGCGCGTGTGTGTGTAAAGGTATTAGTGTATCTGTATGCGTATCTACTAGTATTGGTGTTTATAGGTATCAACGTATCTGTAGTGTTGATATATGTGTAAGTATGGGTGTGTGCGTGTGTGTGTGTGTGTGTGTGTGTGTGTGTGTGTGTGTGTGTGTGCGTGTGTGTATGTGTGTATATGTGTGTGTGTGTGCATGTGTGTGTGCATGTGTGTGTATAGGTATTGGTGTATCTGTATGTGTGTCTAGTGGTATTGATGTTTATAGGTATCAACGTATCTGTAAGTGTTGATATGTGTGTGTGTGTGTGTGTGTGTGAAGATTGAATGTGGGTGTTGGTATCTGCAGATGTTGCTGTGGGTGTTAAATGTGTAGAGTAGATAGGGGGGGGGTATATGATATGTTGTATATAGGTGTACAGATTGGATGTTGACGTATCTGTGGTGTTATGTGTAGGTGTTGGGATGTGTACGTGCGTGCGCGCGTGTGCGCGCGTGTGTGTGTGTGTGTGTGTGTGTGTGTGTGTGTGTGTGTATGTGTGTGTGTGTGTCTATAGGTATTGGTGTATCTGTATGTGTGTCTAGTGGTATTGATGTTTATAGGTATCAACGTATCTGTAAGTGTTGATATGTGTGTGTGTGTGTGTGTGTGTGTGTGTGTGTGTGTGTGGGTGCGGGTAATTACCATATAGAACAAACGTTTCTGTTATGACGATATAAAGGTATTGATGTTTTAGTTTGTGAATGTGTGTATCTTATATAGTATCATTACAGAAGACAAGCAACATAACGATAATTTTGTCGAATGCGCGTTATATAGAAGAGCAAACGTCTCCGTCATGAGGGATGTATTTAGCGTGAAAGTATAGATGCTATTATACGCCCTCATGACGATGATACTTGTTCCTTAATCTTCATTATTCGATATCATCAAGCAAGATATGACCAGTTTGATCGAATCGATATCATATAGATAGAGCAAACGTTTCTGTTATGACGATGTAATCAGCATGAAAGTTTATGACATTGAATACGTCCTGATGATGGTCATATTTGTTCTTTAAATCTTCATTATTCAATATTATCAAGATATGAAATGAAATTTCAAAGGATAGACATCATATAGAACTAATGTTTCATCAGTCATAAAGATTCATTTAGTATGAAATTTGAATGTTAAGTGGCTACTTATGATTGTCATACTTGTTCTTTAAATCTTCAAGCAGCACATGGACAATTTCGTTGGATGCCTATTATATAAAGCAAACGTTACTATCATGAGCGAAGTAATTAGCGCGAAAGTATAGATGCTAAATACATCCTCATGATAGCTATATTTGTTCCTTAAATCTTCATTATTCGATAGTTTGATCGAATCGGTATCATATAAATTGTAATACTTGTTTTAAATCTTAACAACATATGGACAATTCATCGGATGCATGTCACATAGGGCAAACGTTTCTACTATGAGCGATGTATTTAGATGGAAGTATAAGATACTAAATACCGCCTCATGATAGCAATACTTGTTCCTTAAATCTTCATTATTCGATATCATCAAGCAAGAAATGGACAGTTTGATCAAATCGGTATCATATAGATTATAATACTTGTTCTTTAAATCTTCAAGCAACACATGAACAATTTCATCGGATGCACGTTACATAGAGCAAATATTTCTGTCATGGGTGATGTATTTAGCGTGAAAGTATAGATGCTACATACACCCTCATGATAGATATATTTGTTCCTTAAATCTTCATTATTCGATAACATCAAGCAAGATATGGACAGTTTAATCGAATCGGTATCATATAGATTGTAATACTTATTCTTTAAATCTTCAAGCAACACATGGACAATTTCAGCAGATGTGCGTCATATAGAGCAAATGTTTCTGTCCTGGGCGATGTATTCAGCGGGAAAGTATAAAATGCTGAGTACACTCTCATGATAGCTATATTTGTTCTTTAAATCTTCATTATTCGACATCATCAAGCAAGATATGAAGAGTTTGATTAAATCGATATCATATAAATTGTAATACTTGTTCTTTAAATCTTCAAGGAACACATGGATAATTTCGTCAGATGTACGTCATATAGAGCAAATATTTCTGTCCTGGGTGATGTATTTAGTTGAAAAGTATTAGTTACTAAGTACACCCTCATGATAGCGATATTTGTTCCTTAAATCTTCATTATTCGATATCATCCGATATCATCAAGCAAGATATGGACAGTTTGATCGAATCGGATGTTAATGACTCGTATGATTGTAATACTTGTTCATTTAGTCATCTGATGGTCGTCAAATAAAACAAACATTTCTGTGATAGGTGATAATAGTCAGCGTGATAGTATATAATGCTGACCAGTCACTTCTTACAGTCATATTTGTTTTAAATCTTCATCATTCAATATAACCAAGATGTGAACAATTACCTGAAATCTTCATTACTCAATATCATGAAGACATGGATAGTTTCATCAGATGATCGTCATATAGATCAAACGTTTCTGTCATGAGTGATGAAATCAGCTTGAAAATATATGGTGCTGGATTTCCACTCATGATAGTCATATTTGTTCCTTAAATCTTCATTATTCGATATCATCAAGCAAGAAATGGATAGTTTGATCGAATCGGTATCATATAAATTGTAATACTTGTTCTTTATTAAATCTTCAAGCAACACATAGACAATTTCGTTAGATATACATCATATAGAGCAAATATTTCTGTCCTGGGTGATGTATTTAGCGAGGAAGTATAGATGCTAATACATCCTCATGATAGCTATATTTGTTCCTTAAATCTTCATTATTCGATATCATCCGATATCATCAAGCAAGATATGGACAGTTTGATCGAATCGGATGTTAATGACTCGTATGATTGTAATACTTCTTTATTTGGTCATCGAATGGTCGTCAAATAAAACAAACGTTTCTGTGATAGGTGATTATGGTCAGCGTGATAGTATATAATGCTGACCAGTCACTTCTTACAGCCATATTTGTTTTTAAAATCTTCATCATTCGATATAACCAAGATGTGAACAACTACCTTAATAAATCTTCATTACTCAATATCATGAAGACATGGATAGTTTCATCAGATGATCGTCATATAGATCAAACGTTTCTGTTATGAGTGATGAAATGAGCTTAAAAGTATACGGTGTCGGATTTCCACTCATGATAGTCATACTTGTTCCTTAAATCTTCATTATTCGATATCATCAAGCAAGAATGGACAGTTTGATCGAATCGGTATCATATAAATTGTAATACTTGTTCTTTAAATCTTCAAGCAACACATGGACAATTTCGTCAGATGTACGTCATATAGAGCAAATATTTCTGGCATGGCGATGTATTTAGCGCAAAAGTATAGATGCTACATACATCTTCATGATAGCTATATTTGTTCCTTAAATCTTCATTTTTCGATATCATCAAGCAAGATATGGACAGTTTGATTGTAAATCGGTATCATATAGATTGTAATACTTGTTTTAAATCTTCAAGCAACATATGGACAATTTCGTTGAATGTACGTCATATAAAGCAAACGTTTCTGTCATGAAGGATGTATTTGGCGTGAAAGTATAGATGCTACATACGCCCTCATGATAGCTATATTTGTTCTTTAAATCTTCATTATTCGATATCATCAAGCAAGATATGGACATATATATATCGAATCGGTATCATATAGATAGAGCAGACGTTTCTGTTATGAAGATGTAATCAGCGTGAAATATATAATGCTGACCACACCCTCATGACAGCCATATTTGTTCCTTAAATCTTCATTATTCAAATATTATCAAGCTATGAATGAAACTTCATAAGATAGACGCCATATAGAACTGACGTTTCAGTCATAGGGACTCATTTAGTATGAAATTTGTAATGCTAATGACTCCTTATGATTGTAATACTTGTTCATTTAGTCATCTGATGGTCGTCAAATAAAACAAACATTTCTGTGATAGGTGATAATAGTCAGCGTGATAGTATATAATGCTGACCAGTCACTTCTTACAGTCATATTTGTTTTAAATCTTCATCATTCAATATAACCAAGATGTGAACAATTACCTGAAATCTTCATTACTCAATATCATGAAGACATGGATAGTTTCATCAGATGATCGTCATATAGATCAAACGTTTCTGTCATGAGTGATGAAATCAGCTTGAAATATATGGTGCTGGATTTCCACTCATGATAGTCATATTTGTTCTTTAAATCTTCTATATTATCAAACAAGACATACACAGTTTCATCAGATGGGCGTTAAATAGAACAAACGTTTCTGTGATAGGTGATATAGTCAACACGATAGTATATGATGTTGATTTGTCGCTTATTATAGGAACACTGTTTTAAATCTTCATCATTCGCAATAAGAAATCTTCAATATCGACATTTTGTTGGTTGGACGTTAAATAGAACAAAAATTTCTGCGGTAGGTGATATAGTCAGCTTAGAGTATGATGCTGCGCAAAAGTATAGATGCTACATACATCTTCATGATAGCTATATTTGTTCTTTAAATCTTCATTTTTCGATATCATCAAGCAAGATATGGACAGTTTGATTGTAAATCGGTATCATATAGATTGTAATACTTGTTTTAAATCTTCAAGCAACATATGGACAATTTCGTTGAATGTACGTCATATAAAGCAAACGTTTCTGTCATGAAGGATGTATTTAGCGTGAAAGTATAGATGCTACATACGCCCTCATGATAGCTATATTTGTTCTTTAAATCTTCATTATTCGATATCATCAAGCAAGATATGGACATATATATCGAATCGGTATCATATAGATAGAGCAGACGTTTCTGTTATGAAGATGTAATCAGCGTGAAATATATAATGCTGACCACACCCTCATGACAGCCATATTTGTTCCTTAAATCTTCATTATTCAAATATTATCAAGCTATGAATGAAACTTCATAAGATAGACGCCATATAGAACTGACGTTTCAGTCATAAGGGACTCATTTAGTATGAAATTTGTAATGCTAATGACTCCTTATGATTGTAATACTTGTTCATTTAGTCATCTGATGGTCGTCAAATAAAACAAACATTTCTGTGATAGGTGATAATAGTCAGCGTGATAGTATATAATGCTGACCAGTCACTTCTTACAGTCATATTTGTTTTAAATCTTCATCATTCAATATAACCAAGATGTGAACAATTACCTGAAATCTTCATTACTCAATATCATGAAGACATGGATAGTTTCATCAGATGATCGTCATATAGATCAAACGTTTCTGTCATGAGTGATGAAATCAGCTTGAAATATATGGTGCTGGATTTCCACTCATGATAGTCATATTTGTTCTTTAAATCTTCTATATTATCAAACAAGACATACACAGTTTCATCAGATGGGCGTTAAATAGAACAAACGTTTCTGTGATAGGTGATATAGTCAACACGATAGTATATGATGTTGATTTGTCGCTTATTATAGGAACACTGTTTTAAATCTTCATCATTCGCAATAAGAAATCTTCAATATCGACATTTTGTTGGTTGGACGTTAAATAGAACAAAAATTTCTGCGGTAGGTGATATAGTCAGCTTAGAGTATGATGCTGACATATCACTTATTACAGGAATACTTGTTTAAAATTACTCATTATCAACCGAGCAAGATATGAACAACTGCATTGGAAGGATGGTAGTGCAAAAGGCGTAATTAGCATTATTCCCTCTGCAAGACGCTTGTTACAAGCATTTCTGTGGTAGGTGATATAGTCAGCTTAAGTATATGATGTTGACGTACCACTTATTACGGGAACACTTGTTTAAATCACTCCAATATCGACATTTTATTGGTTGAACGTTAAATAGAACAAATTTCTGCGGTAGGTGATATAGTCAGCTTAGAGTAGGATGCTGACATACTACTTATTACAGGAATACTTGTTTAAAATCATTCATTATCAAACGGAGAAAGATATGAACAACTGCATTGGAAGGATGGTAGTGCAAAAGGCGTAGTTAGCATTATTCCCTCTACACAAGACATTTTGTCAGATGGACGTCAAATAAAACAAACATTTCTGTGATAGGTGATATAGTCAGCTTAAAGTATATGATGTTGACATACCACTTAATTACGGGAACACTTGTTTAAAATCACTCATTATAACTGAGCAAGATGTGAACAACCGCATTGGAAAGACGATAGTGCAATAGGCGTAATTAGCATTATTCCCTTATAAATAACGATTAGAGATAAAGATTTTAGTACTATTATAGAACAAACATTTTTCATAAGCAATG